>JAHLMJ010000004.1:0-2400000 GCA_019915105.1 Strobilurus luchuensis
CGGTACATGCATACTGTATTGTCGTCAAAAATGATCTTCCTTGTCCGATGTTGGAATTGGGGAAACGGGAACGCCACACTACGCCACGCGTATCCATCAACATTGGTACCGTGAAACATGTGAGGTCGCGGTGAACTTACTACCCTCTCATTACGTTGGACACGGATCTGGATCTTAACATGAATACTGTACCGGCAGTGAAGTGAAATAACGATCGTTATTGGCATACATAAGTAGGCGTTCTTCTGGAAGATTGCTCACGCGAGATAGAATTCTGAACAACCTTCAGTCCCACCTCACCAGGACCTCCATTCAAACCCAGTTCACAGCAACGTCATTCTTAGTATTCATATAGGTCGCGAGACGACGCCACACCCCGCAGAGTTCGAACTCAAACGATAGCCGTCGGCGTGCATAGAAACGCTCAAAGCACAACTTGGCAGAGCAGACCCCCCTTCTTCGAAGTCCAACTATTCCCGAACCGAGCGCAACATCCAAGGCGATACGTCGCCCACTGAGCCTACTATCGTAAGAGCTGGAGACGACCGAGCTCCTTGACATGAAGTGCATAAGTATACGGCGATTCAGGGAGGCGCCGCTCTGCCCGCATGATGGCCCAACAACACCCTGAGGTCGGGTATACACCGTGCAATGGTGCCCAATGACATGATTTGGTATGACGTCTTTCAGCCTATGGAGGGCGGGAAGCTCTAGTGAGGATCGGCCAGAGAGCTGGACCAAAAGATTAATTCGATCCTGAGAATGGGAGTGCGAAAGATTATATGGACGTATGTGAGGCAGCATGGGGCTAGTGGAAGCGGGAACTACAAGGCAGTTTGTTACGGCAAGGCGAGACATACAACGATGCGACAGATGATGCAGGGAAACAAGGCAAGGCCGGCCACGACGTAGACTCGAGGACCTTTGTGGCGGTCAGCCTGTAACAGGAAATTTCCCGGACAAAGTAAGTTGGGATCAGGGCTGATGCGCGGAGGCCGGTGTTGATCTGCCTGCTTCCGTCTCGAAGCGTCGATGGACGACGATGGTATCACCTGGGTACCACAGAGTTGAGTGTCGGTATCTATGGAGTCTGCCTTCCCGAATGATAGCGAAATGGTATGATTGTGCGACGCGATCACAAACAGCATGATCAAGCAGTAATGGTAAACTTCAACCGCCCACCTTCGACAACCTCACATTTGACAGACTCCATATTCTCCACAAGATAGTGAGCTCCACAACGCTCAATCTTTTCTCGCTCGTGTGAAGTGCAGACGGCAATGACCGTGGCACCGCTAGCAACACCAGCACGGATACCAGAGGGCGAATCTTCGAAGACAACACACTTCGACGCATCGTAACCAAGGCATTCTGCAGCAAGTAGGAAAGGATCGGGGGCGGGCTTGCCGGCTTTGAGTCGCTTGTCGTCTGCGGTAATAGTGACAGGAGGCGGTGTGATACCAACGCGAGTCATACATCCAAATGCTACGACGGCGCGAGCAATGTCAGACACTGAGACAGATGAGACAATCAGTTGAGGGACGGAAACTGACCATAAGTCTTGGCACCAGAGGTCGCCACAGCGTATCGCCCTTCAGGAATAGATTCTATCATCTCCTTGACGCCAGGAAGAATCCGAACTTGACGATTCACGCTGGCCGCCTCTAGTTCCCAGGCCTCCTGCGCGTCAGCAAGCGCCTTTGCGTTACTGTGCAGTTCAAATGAGACAATCTCCTCTTGGGCGAGTTCCATATCGTCGTCTTCAAAGGTGGGCAAGTATTCAGGCAAGGTAGCGTTGCGGAGAGCCGAGCCAACATGTGAAAGAAACGACGGTCGATGAGCAGCGGTACACGAGGACGAGCGAGAAGAAGATGAGCGAGAAGAAGGTGCGGAGCTTCCAGGTGTTAGTTCTGGTGTCGTCTCGTCAGGTGTAGCAAGCGAGCCTCTTCTGGAGCCAGGACCATGGCAATTGTACGCGTCGGCAAAGAACAGAATAGACTCCTCGAAATGGGTGACTTCGTCGGCCATCTCGTGTGCCTTGATGTCGGGTTTGAACTCGGCGAGGTTGTCGATGGCGCGTTTGCCATGTGTAGCGGCGATGACACGTTTGGGGTCTTCACCGATATCTACAGCTACCTTGCCCCAAGCTGCTTCAACGGCGGAGATAGAGTCGGTCAACGTCCCGTCCTGGAAAGGCGATATGAGCAAACATGCTGCAACAGCATAGAGGAGAGCGTACCATGTCGAAGAGGACAGCGTCGGCGTAGAACGTTTGGTTTGACATAGCAATGTGGATAGCTTGTTTAAATATGGAAGATAGTTTGTGGATAGTTGTGGTTGTGATTCAAGAAGGCCGACGCCGAAAACCCCTTTTATACCGTTCAATCTCCGCTTCCGCCAATCTTTGACGCGTCGTAGCGTGGTGGTATCGCATATTACAAGGACAATGCAGCGTCCGTGAGATAACATTCCCTCTTCATTCCGACGCTGACTCTCCAAAAAGAGGGTATCTATATCAGCTAGGCCGTACGCGTCGAATCCAGGATACATCACTATATTGCCTTAGTAGGTCTATCTAGTTCGTCGGAAGCGCTGTGGACCACTGGAAGCTCGACAGACTATGTAGTACCACGCTCATCACAGAACATACCTAAATCGTCTATTCTGCACATCAGTCAGGTCGAGAAACGCCTACAGAATTGTGAGCGTTGCACTAAGTCAGTGTTGGGATTTCTCACCTTATCGACTTTGATCATCTCTACCGTTCCACCCGCCTTTGAGCGCTCCAGATACACTGCCTGCTCTTCGGCAGCATTGCTGCTCTCGTCTAGGTCGCGACGGCGATTCTCCCGAGCGAGCAGGAAACGAATGAACAGCAAGATGCATATACAAAGCAAGAAGCATCCTGCAAGAATCAACCAGGGTACCCGATATCTGCGATTTCACTGAGTCACCGACGGGGAGAGGAGGAGATGAGAGGATAATCACCTCGGCTTGAATTGTTTCTGCCATAGGAACTGACCAGACCCGAATCCGATACAGAAGCCCGAAAGGATGAAAGCGTTCATTACGCCTTTCTTCGTGTGTCCGGTCGTAACACTCGCTGCCCAGGACAGTGCCACAGCTAGAACAGGTTCGTAAGCCTCAAATGCCAATCTATCATGCAAATTACTTACTGTAGGCCGCAATCGGCGTTACTAGGCATGTCACTTGAGTTTGTAAATTTGATAACGATAGAGATGAACTCACAAGCCATCCAGAAGGAAATCAGCAGCCCAATCTTGTTGTGCGTTGGAAGGGTTTCCAAAGATACGATCCCGAGCAGCGCGGGGATGTAGAGGCCTGCAGCGACGTACGCTCGAGCATGAGGCAAGCGGGCAGCCAATGCAGTCCCGCCGACAATGTAAATCGTCATGAGCACGCCATCTACACATCCGAGGAGGACGTTTTGCAATTGTGTGAACCCAAAGGCGGAGACGATAACCCAGCGCTGGTTGGTAGTCGATCCAGACATGATGGTCACCGCGGAGTAGAGTGTGAACAGCCATATCTTGGGGTCGCGAATAGCTTCCATGAATCTACCGCGACATCAGCAGACTTCACTCGAGTTGCTGGTTGAGGTGGCATACTGTTCCCTCTTGAATCGTTTATTCTCGATACCTGTCTGCTCGGACTTACGAAGGTATGAGAATGGCTGTACATGCGTTGAATAAGTACCATGCCCGACACAAACTCACCTGTATACGCTTTATGGCGATAATTCTTTCCTCGGGCGTAAGGAACCAGGCTGTGGTTGGCGAGTCGGGGAACATGAACCTGAAGTATCGTAAGCTGATCCTCCCTTCAGCAGGCCACAAAGCGAGGTACTACGCACCATAAAGCTACCGCGCACACCAGAGTTATGACACCAATGATGATCATGAACCTGACGGCTCATGAGCCAGTCTGTGCGATGAGCCATACTTGTCGACTCACCACTGCCACGGCGCAAGAACGGAGTCATCGACATGAAGAACGCCGTATCCGATAAAGCCAGATAGGATTGACGCTACAAATTCCAAACACACGTCAGTAGGCTACCAATAAGAAGGTTGGAGATGTTCACCGATGCCAACACTACCATCTTGAGAGCAAGACCATTAACGATGCTGAGGCGGCCAAAAAAAACGTGCAGACTCACACCAAAAACCGATGCGAGCTAAATGTTCAGCTCGAGTATAGAACATCGAACTGATGAGGAGGAACCCTGCAGTTATACAGCCTTCCGATGCCCCAAGCACGAGCCGCACAATAATAAGGCCTGTAAAGTTCTTGCATGCAGCATGACAGCATAAGGTAATGGCCCATATGAGGATGTTGAAGCTGAATGAAAGGTGTGGGTGCCGGATTGAAACGTCGATACAACAAAGTCACTCACCTCAGCCACTTGCCAACTGGGAAGTACTGGAGACACAGGTTTTGCGGCATTTGAAAGGCGAGGTATCCGAAATAGAACACAGTACCGAGCCTGGTATGTTGTCAGCGCTACAGTACACGGGCAAAGGTAGACCTCGTCACCAGTTATACCTGAGATCATCCTGATAAGCAGATATATTGAAGAGAAAAAAGGTCCGCTCACTCATTGGTCGACAGGCCATTAGATTCCCTGTTTAAAAAACAGTAGGCACCAGCCTGAGTCAGGTAAGAAGCAGGAGCTTACATGATTCCCATTATCGACGCGCTTCCAATGCTGATCTTGTCCATGTATTGGATACTAGAAGGCTCGCCTCAATATTCACCCAATAGCATGAACAGAAACAACTTGCGCGTAGAGGGCTGTTGTCATCATTGAGAAAAGACTACACACGAAGATGAGAGCGAGGACGTACTGCACATCAGAGGAAGCACATATATATCGATTTTTCGTCTGAAGTAGAGGTCAACGTGGAGAACTCAACAGCAAAATTGTCATACCGAACTCGACTGGCTTCCGCAGGATCAATCTCGATGGAGGCAGCGTTGTTGACCAGATAAGCTGCTACATCGACATCTTTTGCATCGACGATCTGGCACTCCAAGGCGTGTTTTTCGTCAAGAGGGGTGTCTGGAGAAGAGGGCATTATGCACGGAGACCGAAAACCATCGTGCAGCTTCTATAAGAAACCTCCGAGTTGTCCCTTCAGGTCAAGCATCTCCTTCGACAGGCCCTAAGCATAAGAGCTGTCTGTCACTTATTTCATCTCCGAGTGTGAAAGACCCACGAACAGAGGGAGAACTACACGTTGAGGCCCGCCTGACCTTCGCGTAAAGAGAACCTGCTGGCCGCTTATCGTGCTCTTGTCTGGCTCTTGTATTGGGGGCTGTTGAAACAGGCCGTCGAAGATTTCCGGACTTCGTGATTGCCCATGTCATGTCACGGTACGATACACAGCACACGATAATCCAAGGAATGTGGTACACGTCAGAGTATCGGGACGGGGATACTGGCGCCTTACGAGGTGACGCGGCGTTGTGAAAAGACGAGAGCTCCCCTAATAACATCACATGAGCACTTGAAGAGCACGCCGTGGTACGAGTCTGACTGACTCGATTTGCACACAATATTCAAGGCAGTACAAAATTAGTTAACGAGCTTGGGATACAGAAGATGAATTGCGAAAGCGGCGTGCGGTTCATGAAGGTGTGGAAGGAACGTATATGTTGTATCAACAATGTCAGAAAGGGAGAGCGCGAAAGCAGATGCACAGCAAGATTCAAAGCAACGGAGGAATGGAAGATCATGGGTGGCCTTTGAGGGCAGCCCAGATGGAAAGTAGATAACAAAGTCAAGGAGGGTAAGCACGAAAGTAGATGCACAGCAAAACTCAGAGCGATGAGGGGATGAGATGATTACAGGTAGCCTTTGAGGGCAGCCCAGATGGAAAGGACAGCGGCGACGCCGAAGAGGGTGAACACAAGCAATGCGATCAGGCATCGACGCGCCCATTTGACCTCTGTCCTCCGGATTTTGTCGATAACGACCTGCTTTTCGGCGTCGGTCTTGTCGGGAAGCCATGAACCGGCGCCGTCATGCGCGTCTGGGGCGCGTAGTGGTGAAAAGAGGACGAAGACACCGAGAATCCAGAATAGAGGGAACACTGAGTAGAGATGAGGATGCTGGTCTTCGGGTGGAAGGTGGAGGTGTACTCACCGAATCCAAATTTGAACAGATACATAGAGAGCGTCAAGGGCTCATCTTTGACTGCATATTGCGGAGGAGGCATGGCATCGCACTCGGCGTATGCGGGCAGCTCAACGGAGATGCGACGATCGTGGCGGCTTTCGCGCGTCGCCTCTGGTGCGAAGGTGTATCCTGCTGCAGCAAGCGCGTCCTGGGCTGAGCTGCGCAAGGATCCCGGGAGTGTGGTCATGAAGGACATGTCGTGATATCCTCGCACAGATGATGGGTGATTTCCGCTGAGGGATCTGGGTTGATCAGCCACATTCTGCCCTGGTTATATACGAACGAGGATGAGCGAGGCAATTGGTGCAAGTGGTAGGGAACATAGCTGCATATGGCAAATCCATCGAAAACAAACAAGCGTACATTCGTCTTGCCATTAGGTTCGGAGCAAGCCCTTGCTCCGGGCCGGTCCCCGGGCACTGCGAGGCTGCCGTCCGCCAAAGATCGACAAACAAAGGCAGCCAATGAGAGCAGAGGGGCTTGGACCGAACCTATTGCCATGGCAGTGCCATGGCGACAGCTCCTTGTTTTCCTTCCAATTGTTCAGTTTGGCCACAATAGCATGGGAATAAGCACCCACAACGCCCTATATTGTGCACAAGGACGCAAATAAATTAGAGGACGCTGGTATGTTGCTCTCTGGCAGTTTCCTTTTTGGACAAGGGAACAAAGCAACAAACAGGCACCATGTTCTACACGCGAAATCCTATCGGTGCTCCTTCGAGCGCCACAAAGCAAGTACACAGGTCGCCTGGTGCTGACCCAACACGCAGGCGGCACACGTCACGCAGACTCTTGTCTTGAATTCAATGCGCTACTGTCCTGATCATGTCCCCGGCATATCTACTGCTTGCTTGCTTCTTGTTGGCATTCTCGCTTGTCAGATCGCGCTGAGCACGCTATCAGCATGACAATACGCAGTAGCCTGGACTTAGGGGAGGGGGTCATATCGACGTCCCCAGTTCGGCAACATTTTCGTGATCCGAGCCAAAAGCCGGCCTAAGCCGATGATGAGCCTCGCACAGCCCAAAGCTTCGATCGCGTCTTGTTGATTGTCTTCATCGTCCTCGCTACCGTCGATGGTCGCCGCCTCGAAAATGAGCTTCGACAGCCCCGAGGAAAAGTACGCATTGGATGGCCCAGCAGGTGTCATCGGAATGGTCCCCGTGGAGTATATGGGGGATTTGCGAGGTGGGGAAGGGAGATGTGTGTTTGGATCTCTTCATCTTGACTGTCCGAACCGTTTTCGAGCGCATTTGGGTAATTCATTGGGTGCAGTATGAATTGGAACGAAGTCAAGAATGATTTCGCGAAAATTACAGGTTGTGTCACTAGATATTACTCATACGCCGTACGCGGCATTCCGGCCGGGATGTCAAAATTTTGATGAAACGGGGACATCGATGTGACCCCCTCCCCTACGTCCAGGCTCTATACGAGGGAACGATTGTCTTCGCTCGTACTAGAGTCGGGTTAACCAGGCTAAATACGCAGCAGCGGGGCAAGTCCTTGACATAGGTTCGTGTTGGTCAGCCGGCCGGCACGACGCGTCGCGTCAAGCCGCGTTGCGTATGCCGAGTGGTTACGAAGTCCTGCTGGGCGTATTTATCTGCTCTTGGCGCCACTCGACGCTCATATTGGCCCGCGACATGCTTTCCCGGAAGAGTCTGCCCATAGGTATAGCACGAAGCTCACTTGGCAAAGTCGTAAACGCGCGACGTTGCGACAGCTTCCATTCCACTCGAATCATCACTAAATGGCAGCTCTTCCGGAAAGAGGATGGGAGTTTCAACAAGAAATCCTTCGGCATTGCTGGTATTGTCGATGTTGCACGTTTTGCACAGAAGCTAATAGTTACATAGCTGTCCTTGGCCTAACCGCAACAGTGACTGCTGCGGTCATCGCGAGTAATTACTCTTTGCGATGGAATCAGGAGGACCCACGTATCGCTGTCGCCGATGTCCTTCTCAAGGCGTACCATCATAATGACCGAGATTCCTTTCTTTCGACGAACTTCACTTCCTTTGACGAGACCATGGCCTTCTTCGAGACATACGTGCTAGTATCCCAGGAAGCCCGGGTCAAACAGCATTACGCCTGCAAGCGCGCGAGCCTACTAGAACACCTTAGACTCCAGTCAGAAGATTCTGAGGAATGGGAGGTCATGCGAGATAAAATTCGGGGCAAGTTCTCGAAGCTGAAGGCGATGCCGGAGGGCCCGGCGAAGAGTCTGTACCACGCCAAAGTGCGCCTGACTTGTTTGGACGTGCATAATTTTCTGGAGCAGTTCAGCTTGTACACCAGGGAGGACATTGATGTTCTGTGCAGCAAAGGGCTGAATGATTTGACTCAGGAAGAGCGAATGGCTGTAGTGTCGATATGTTTTGGTACGACTATGTTGATAAATGTGGCTTGGATGTCCTGCCCGGTATAATTTTCATCGAGAGATAGAGCATTTGCTTACGCACAAGAGAACGTTTCATCTACAGACCGTTGTCTGGAGGATGGCCTCTTGCTGGATTTGGTCTGAGGACGTGCACGCTGATCAGCCTGAGAGTCGCGTGCTCACGTCTTCTTCCTTCATTGAGTGGGAAACGAGCCGAAATGAAAGATAGCCATTACGACGCGTAAGGCATGCCGCAGGTCCGGAATAGACTCGATGATATAAAGCAGGTTTGGGGAAGGCAGTCTTGAGCTGACGATCTAGCCATCATGCTTGGCTGGCGTGGCACTATCATTTCTCGCATCAGGACCGCATCCTCTGTGACGGTCCAGTACAGACTCCATCGTCCACATCCAAACCTAGTTGGAACACCAATACGCTTCAGCAGCACTGCGAATAGCCGTCGCCATGTCCCGTTTAGAGATAGGCCTGAATTCAAGATGTGGGGATGTGCGTATGATTCTTGTATTCTTCTCACAAGTAGCCCAACGCTTTTGTAGCTTTGGCTCACTCATACCTTTTGGCTAGCATGGGGCCGTTGCTCTGTGCGTACAATTGTGTTCATTTCTTTTCAAAAGGGCCTGATCCTCTCGTAGTTTTACTCGACGTTGGTCTCATAGTCAGCATCATATCGCCAAGGTGGCGCGATTTTCGCCACAACTGGGCTCTAGGGCAAGCACTTCGGGAGATTGACGAGTCATCCTATGCATCTCTGAATTCGGCATCCCTTGAATCCACAATCGATTTTGCCAAGCAGTGCGTGCTGGCGGTCAGATTGCGACAGAGCAAGAGCCCCGGGCAACAGATTGTCGTTCGAGAGAAGGTGGAGGCCATCTTCGAGGGCTTGTTGGCTATTCCCGAGGGAGAGTTGAGGGAAGAGTTGCATAATAGCTTGGCTTTACTTTGTGAAATCGTCCATTCAAGCTGGGAAGAGTTCAGGTCAGATGATAGATTTTTTCTATTGGTTCAGGAGCGTCTGGAGGTTGTGGGCTATTCTCGTGTTGAAGTTCTCGAGTATTGGATCACTCGCGTTGAGGATAAGCTTATACGTGCAGTTTATCAATAGGTTGTCGTTATATAACACACAGGCTATGTTGTCTCTTACTAACTGAAATACACCCCCTTCTCTTGATGTGAATGTTGAGCGAGGCAATTTGGGGCGAAGCGGCGGATGGACACGCGCGACTTTTGGACTGCTCGGAGTCTGTGTTTGCGAACGAGATTGAACGGATTTGTAGCAGCACAGTAGTGAAAGAGTCGATCCGAGAAAAGAGGATAGCTGATCATGATACGGGAGACAGGTTGAAATTACGCGGAATAGCATTGCGATCGTATGGTGCTCTCCTCTCGTTCACTTGTCTCAGGTGATTCACGGAAAGAAGCGTGGCTGAAAGGAACTTAGGCCTCACGACGCGTGTTGCGTACCGCAGTATTCATGAGCTTGCGTACTCGAAGGTAGAGACAGGCTTTGCTGCCATACCACTGATCGGCCGGCAGTACTGTCACTTAGGCTACGCTCACTGGCAGTACGGTCTCAGCATAAGTATCGCTTTCATGTGGTCCTATGTTGATTGACGAGTCTTTCCATGGCCGTGAAGATTGGAAAGGGCGAGACCACTCAGCGCGCCAAGCGCCAACGAGGAAAGATGATAGTCACTCTTGCGAAAGTGTTTGGGTATGCCGGACAAAACGAGGTTATAGAACGCGAGCCCTCGACGGAAAACTTTCGCTTGGCCTCTGTAGCTAGGTTGTCCCGCCGACCGCCTGATCAGCGATATCTTTCACAGTTCAGCAACCTTCGCGGAAGGAACCAAGTCGGTTCTCTCCACGAACCCTAAGGCAGTCAACTCCGTAGCTGGATGATACATGGAATGTGTTCACGTTCTGCAAACAGTATGAGTCCTGGCGACGTTTGCAAATGGCACGGACACTGTGACACGTTCGACCATGGCTTCCCCTCAAGTTAGGTATCCTTGGATAGGTCCGGGATACACAACGCGAAGGTTAAGTGGCGCCCACGAAACGTCGATTAGTACGGCGTCGACGAGCCCTCAGAATCATCAAGACGAAGGTGGAATGCATGTATGCTCATGAACTTTCATAACCATAAGTTAGACACGCCTGAGGAAGCTGGGACGACCCGGCGAGGGGGCAAATGTCGCAGGCATGGGAATTGAGAAGGATAAGTTGATTGGTTTGTGCCTTGATGAGAGCGTCCGCTGTGCAGACCAAGGGTACGGACGAGTGGAGCGAATGAATAACATATATTTGGTGTACGGAAGGTAAGGGATAGCCCAGAGACAAAAGGCGGTGTCTGACAACAAGAGTCAGCAAAATGCGAGGATAAATCAAGACAGGAAGGAAGAAGAGAATCAGAATTGCAGAAGTTGGGTCACCAGTGGGTCGAAGACCGTATGACTGTTGAGCTTGATATGTGAATTTGTGTTCATCATACTCGCGGTGGTGGAGACAAATGCTAGGGGGAGAATGCTCACCTGAGGACGCGAGAGAGAGCGAAAAGAAAAGTACGGAGGAGAAGAGCGGTGAAAAAACAAGACGGAGAAAAGAGATCATATATACTCCTAATTCAAGCTCCGCGCAGAGTCCGCTGCTGCCGCGCTCGGCAGTGTGATCGAAGGCTGAACGGTGGCGCGCTATCCGACCCTCATCCCGCCATCATGGCGTCCGTCAATCCAGGTCCGCCGCGCAACTCGAAATCCAAGAAGGCGAGAGAACGAGAAAGGGAACGTAGCAAACAGCCGCATCCAATCGGAACCGAGCGCCTCAAGACCGTGGTCCGCCGCCTACCGCCCAACCTCCCCGAGGAGATATTCTGGCAGAGCGTTCAAGAATGGGTGTCGGACGAGACGACAACGTGGAAGACGTATCATATGGGGAAATTCAAGCGGAGGTACGTCGCGTTAGGCTGGCAGACTACGGGTTGTTTATGTGGCGGTAGATTGGGCAAGGAGAATATACCATCCCGGGCTTATATTGCCTTCAAGACACCCGAGATGGTCACTCAGTTTGCCAAGGCTTTTGATGGGCATGTCTTCAAGGATAAATCTGGCGCGTTCTGATTATACAAATTGGCACTAACACCAACCTGATACTCGGCGCAGGTAACGAATCCATGGCTGTGGTTGAGTTCGCGCCGTATCAGAAGGTCCCAAACGAGAAGAAGAAACCCGATGCTCGTATTGGAACAATTGAGAATGGTAAGCACGGTCGACTATGTGTTGTGCATACGATTGATCCATGGCAGACGAGGACTATATATCATTTGTCGCATCATTGAACGCGCCAACGGAATCGTTCACTCTAGAGCAACTCTGTACGCACATCCAGGCCCCCATCCACCTGATTCTAACACTTCCTCAGTGGCTGCAGCACAACCTGTACCGCAGCCGAAGACCACCCCTCTGCTTGAGGCCCTCAAGGCTGATCGCGAGCGCATCAAGGAGAAGGAGATCGTCGTTCGCAGTATCCAGCAGCCACCGAAGAAGGATACCAAACAGAAGGCGCCCGTCGTTGCGGCCTCAGCTCAACCCAAGACTGAACCGGCTGGCAAGAAAGGCGGCAAAGCACCTGCTGCGAAGAAAGCCCCCGCCGCGCCCCTGCCAGCACAGAACAATCCCCCTCCGAAGGCACCCAAAGCACCACGGGCTATGCGACAGCAACAAGCACAACAAGCGCAATCCGAACAGCAGCAGCCCAATGCCCCTCCCAAACCACCGATTGTCTCCGCTCCACCTCAGCCTGCGCCTCTGGCAGGCCCTAGCAGCGCTCCTGCAGCACGTCGCGGTCGTCCGATCCTTGGTCTCGGTTCTCGTCAATTTGAGGCAGCACTCAGCGGAGTTGGAGGCCGGCGGCAGCGAGAGGAGAAGCGGGATCAGGATAGCGAGTCGAATCCCACGCCAGGTCCAGTATCCCCCAAGAAGCAGCGCAACTCCAGCGACGCGCCAGGCCCGAAGGTCAACGTTCAGGTCCCGAGCATCCTGAAGCGAAGTCCGGTCGTGGCGAACAAACCTCTAGATGAGTCTGCGCCTCCTGCACCTGTGGAGGGCGGTCCGGGTGTGGGGAGAGGTAATGATACTCCTGCACGCGGTAACACAAGAACTAGACGGGGAAGAGGTCGGGCCAGAGGACTCGGAGAGGGTATGCGAGGCGGCTAGGTCGGTCGTTTCTGCCTCAACGAGAACCCTCTCATTGACATTCAATTGCAGATCTGCTAACATTGCCCTCTAGACCAACGTTAGGCCATGGCCATGGCCAATCGCGCTATCTTCGGCATCTTGCCGTCATCACGCCCGGCCTCTCAATGCCTCAGCATGTCCACACTCTGCGACCAGTGTATCTCATCCGATTGGTTCTACATACAATACTCTCGGTGTATGCTGTCAGAAAGGACTCCTTCCTGTCCACTCTCGGTTCCAACTCGATGACTATCAAATTCTCACCTGTATCAGTAGTGTATGTATGTCGTTGGATATCCCCATCCTGGAATCAATAAATCACATTTATTGCGCCACAGACCAAGGCGTTACTTCAGTAGTCCTATACATAGGATGACTTGCACCGTGCGTCCGACCGATGGGTCATGCAGTCCAGCTGACTCCTGTTATCCCCCCGGGATCTTGTGTAAGTCTTATTTGCAGTCTTCGGGGGCCGTTCTTCTTGACCAGGCATCCGACGTTCAGCATCTGCCACCGTTTGGCGCTTAGCCTAAGCTAGTATGAACATCCACGCACGCGCTTGAGGTTCTCGGCACATGAACGGAAGCCCTTGCGCATGTGGCGCACGCGGCACAATCCATCTAGTACTTGGATCCTTCTTATCTATCCGTACGATCCAAGAACGAGCTGGCGCTGACGTTGTACTGAAAAGTGCATCTGATTGGATTGAGAAGAGGACTTAGAGTTGAAGAAGCTGATCATCGAACGTGTGATGTGAGGGACCAATCGGATCGCACCAAAGGCGGTCGTGTGCATGGGCACGTTCATTGCGCACACGAGCGTATTGGCCCCTTTGGCTTCCACAGTCTTAATCCCAGTGTGCCAGCACTTCTCTCTCATCTCCACCACAATGTCTGCCACTGCGACTTTGTACGCTGCGAGCGTCAACCCCACCCGCCGTGCGAAATCCATCCTGCCCAAACCGCTCGCAGAGGAAGACGAAGAATACCGGGATGGCGCGGCTCCCTCAGAGCCTCCGGTGAAGCGAGGGCGCAAGCCGGGCACGATGTCGCGCACGGCGAGGGAAGCACAGCGGAAGCTGAACCACTCGATTATCGAGAAGGCGAGGCGAACCAAGATAAACGATGCCCTGGCAACGCTCCGCCAGCTCGTGCCCGACGACTTTGGAGTGCAGCAAGATCAAGACGAGGAGACAGACGACGTTATCGAGGACGATGATGGCGAGTACGGCGGGGCGGGGCGGAAGAAGAAGGGCAAGAAGGTCGAGAAGGAGAAGGAGTTCAAGCTCGAGATCCTGGTGCGCACGGTCGGGTATATGCAGCATCTCATCCAGCGCGTGGACGAGCTGGAGGGCGGGCTCTCCAAGCGGAAGCTGGACGCTGTCGATGAGAAGCCGAGCAGGGTGGCGAAAAGGCAGCGGGCCAGTCCGGCGTCGCCTCAAGACGACGCTGATCACGACCGTCTGCCGTCCATCTCATCGTGGCTGCACAACATCGACCCATCCCTGCAGTCGCCGCGCATCGCCCAGCTTCCCTCTCCTCCCTTATCCACTTCCTTCAAGCCCGTTGCGCAGTTATACCAGGCCCCGCCCAATCTGTCTCTGGGACCTGCAGACGAAGACGCCGCATCCCTCCTGCTTCACATGAGCTCGTGTTCGCCAATGTTCAGGCCCAGGTCGGATTCTGTTGGTCAGTGCCCGCCGCTGGATTTGGAGGGTAGAAAGCCGTTGACGCCATCGTCTGTACTTGGGTTGATCCGATGAGCGCAAAGGAAGGTAGTTCGTTCTTGTTGTTGTCCTCATCATTGTTGTATTTGTACTGTAGACTGGTGTTTAGCTTAGAGTGTCTGTATTCCGTCAGCGTAGATTCGAACAACTTAAACTTATACGAGCTTACTAGATTGGCGCCGCCCAATATGCAACGCGGATAAGCATGTTTGTCCCCATACCCATTCCCGCAACAGCCATCCTCTGATCCTTCGTCAGCTGCGCCACAGGTAGATTGCACAGGACCTCAATCTCGTGTTCGGTCATAGAGTTAAAGTCGTGAAGGAAGAGGTGGATGTCGTTGCACGCAAGGCGGACCTTGTGGTGATACAGACTCTTGGCCTGACCTTCCGGCATGGCCAGCAGCGCGTCAAATTTCGCGTTCACCTTGTCCATATACGGTCGGATATCGTCGAGTTCGAGACGGCCGCGTTGGGCTTGGAAGACGTGGTTGCCATGGTCCATGGCCCATTCTGAGATCAGGACACATGCTTTGAAGTAGGCCATGGTCTCGTGGAAGGAAGTAAAGTCCGTCTTCGCAAAAGCACTCCGGTCGAGATGAAACAGAGACTTGACGACGACATTGGAGAGGACTATGCGGGGATCGTGTTGATTCCAATTGAAGGAGGTGATGCTCACACATGCCATCACAGCCCAAAGGGATAGGACTGTGCCACACAGTCAGTATCGATGAGCATCACCAAGAATGCTACTCACTGGTCAGGCCAACGGCGCCTTTCTTGGTTTTACCGTCATCTCTGTAGTAGGCTCTCCTGAAAAAGCTCGCTCGTGCATCGGAAAGGCTCCTGATAGAGACGCGCGGGGACAATGGGTGCCAAGTCGTGCTGGATGAAGAGAACGGCATCTCCTGAGCGCAAACATATTAGGGCTGCATTCAAGTCGCGCGATGGCCCGTACAAGTGAGAGGACCGTCAGCGTCAGGCCAAAGTACCTTTGAGAGTTGTGATTGATTGCTGATTGAAATCTCATAGATATGCATACGTAATCAGTCTAGAATGCATGTCGGCCAAGTGTGGTCGTTGGATACCTGCTTTCATTTTGAGTGCGCTGCCCACATGAATTTGCGCTCAAACTATGCACCAGCCTGTCCTCGGTCGCGTCCTTCTTTCGCAGAACTTGGAATATCTGCATTGAGTCGATGACATAAATAGCCTGGAGCGCAACGCGAGACCTGGGCTTGTCGTTACATGATAACAATCGGAAACTCAGCGCTAATCCTGCTCAGATCCTGCTGCCCTGTCTCATCCGTTCAAGTCCGTTTTACACTTGAGGGATTTGTGTCTTGGAGAGGCTTTACCAGGCCTCATTACTCACTCGGAACTCCATTCTCCTCTAGTATGAAGAGCCTTCTATTCGCGCTGACCACTGGACAGACCAGTGTCGAAAAGGTACGTCTCCTTCAAACGATGATGGTGACCATTTCCTCCAAACATCGTTGTCCCTGGCCATGTCAGCCGTATATAGCCACGGGCGCTGGTTAAGTGATGGGCGCTCGATACTAGGTCTCTCCCAACTCCTACCATGTCGACAAACGGCACGTCGACCAACGCTACCTATGCGTACAGCGATGATATCACCGGGTACATGGATTGCATTGCGCAAAGTTCTCGGGATCCCGATGTCGAAGGTTATGCTGTGCGACTTTCCTGTGAGTTTCCACCGTCGTATGCGTGCAACGGGCGCTTACGCATTTTCTAGTGTTCGTTGCCAACGTGTGTCTGGGTATGCACCGTCTACTACTACCCATTCTTATGCGACGCGTGGCCTGACAATCATTCAGCAATCCTCATAACCTGGTCGACCGAAGATGTCGAGGAATCCGTCTATGTCATCTTCATGCAGGTCTACACCCTGCTCCTCGTCACCTTCGTCAGTCTAGCACGAAAGACACTCTCAGTGGCCGATGCGCACTTTGCTATAACGTGCACGGTATCTCCGCTATCTATCTACTTCGTGTACAGTACGGCTCGCTGGCTCCTCAACCGACGCTCCACTCTGTACTCGCGGCTGGGACACAGCGGGAGGATGGTCGCGTTCTTGACAGGTGGCATGGCCCTCCAATGGCTCATGCTGGAAATCATCATCTACGGTGCTCCCGATCACGTCTTCAAAGGCGAGCGCTGTACATCGACTTCGCTTGTCGCCTGGCTTTTCTACGAGGTCATAGGAATCATTGTGCTCTTGAACTACACTCTCTATTTTGTGCTAATCTGGCCGTGCATTTACATCATCTATTCCCTCCGTCACGTCATGGATATTGTGCGAGAGCACAGGCGACATCAGAAAAAGGTCAACAAGTGGCGGTTCTTTCGGTTTGTGCAAGTGCCTCTTGCCTTCATCAAGTCGTGGGCCCTTTCGAACTGGTACGTACATGATGGCTCTGGGAGCCGCTTGCTGAACTCACTCAGGATTGTCGTCACCTATTCGCACCAGTGGCTGATAGGTCTGCTGGTATTTATCGCGTATGGATCCTGGGCAAGTGGCGTCGGCGCATATATACCTGATATGGGAGCCTTCTACAACTGGCTCTTGCAAATCATTCACTCAGACGATGGCGGATGGCCTGCCTATGTTCCGGATCCCACATTTGATCCATACAGCTTTGGTCAGGTCGGTGGTTCTGCCTTCCATTTTGTCACCCGCATACCAACGGCGTTTACAGCTACTCGCTGCCACCGTGGCACTCGAACCTCTGTGGCAAGTTATGAAACTGACCTGGCACCGGAAAAAGGATCTCTGGCGCACAACAAAGCACTACCCCAAGTCGTTGTGGAACGGGACCGTGTTTCTGATCACAGGACATCGGAATCCGTGGAAGAAGATATTGCAGGAGAGGGAAGAGCGAATCCGCCAGGGTAGTACGTCAATTGACGGAGACGACACACTGCCTTTGCATACCGAGGCTGAGAGCAAGTATGGGGAGGAATATGCCATGGCTCCAGGGAAAGACGAGGAGGACCTCGAAAGCGTTTACGCCGCCCTGCCACATCAACGATACGACTCGTTCTCCTCCGACACTGCGTATACTGGATATCGGCCTCCTCCGAGACCTGCGACTGGCTCTGGGTACTTCCATACACCCCAGGTCAATTCACCGCATCAGGACTACAACTTGGACACTATCACTGCGATGTCGCCGAACAGAGGTCGGTCTACGTAGTCCGTTTTCAGGCAAAAACCAGCTCGGACTGCTACACTGTGTGTCCGTCCGGACACAGACTCATATGTATCATCCCTGTGGACCCTCCTGTTTTTGTGGTTGGATGCAGCAATCCGCAGGAAAGGAACGACAAAGTCAATATCCAGGACTGTATGATTATTGTATGCCATTGGGAACTGATCCTACCACTTTTTTGTCTGCTTCTTACTCTATTTATCAACGCAATGTATGTATATACCACATCTAGCAGCAGTCTTCCACAACATAATGACTTTCATCGCTGAACGTTGAACTTCTGCTTCTAAAGAGTGAATACCGCTTGTCATCGGCCCAGTTTGCATTTCGGCCTTCGGGGAAATCCTGTGATGCGTCCGACTTGTTCTTCTCCCACTCCCACCTTCTCGCACCTTCTACGTCTACTACCTCACGACCTTCGACAAACAATAGGATGGAGACGAGCAATTGTTTCCATCCCAACCCGGGCTGTCGATTATAATGACAATAGCGGCCTCCGGCCGAGGGAGGGATATGCGCCGAGCGCTTGTTCTCTCTTTGGCGACGAGCAGTCGACGATCCGGCAGAGCACTGGTCCAGCCATCGCTTAGCAACAGCTGCTCATTTTGCTGTAGACAATCTTGACGCTCACTGAACAACATGGCCATCGACTATAAAGGGCCTCCAGCTGGGCCACTGGTCTCCGTTGTGTCCTCGCTCTCCTTTCCAGCCGATATTCCCCTGACACAGTCGACAACACTACCGCCTCCTTCCGCTATGTACCACATCACACCTGGCTACGACATCATTGGGATGGCCGCCGCCGCCAATCCCAATTTTGTCAGCCAGCAGCAGATCTGGCTGCAGAACACGCCCCAATGGACGCCCCATGTCCAGCAGCCGAAGCATGTCAGCACTGGACACCGCCAGCGCGTCACTGGCACAGGCCAAGCTCAATGTGCCATACACGCAAGTCACCATACTGCTGCGCCTGGAGATTGTCCGATAAATTCCCTCCCAAACGAGATGCTCATGGAGATCTATCGCATGTACATCTACACTCTTCTTCAAACCCGTCGCAACTCTTTCGCACGCGTATGCAGAAGGTGGTACGCTATCTCGAAAGACCCGGCGACATACTCTTCCCTTTCGATTGCGATGCCGTGCAGTAAAGATCGCAGTCAACGCCTCTCTGATCTTCTATCGCGCTCTGATAAGAGAAACCTGGATCTCCAACTCACATTGAAGGCCGAGATTTACGAGCAATGGGTCGCGGCGGTCAGATTTGATCCTGTCTTTGACGTTTGTAAGCGAGTGAAGCGCTTGTCTCTCGAATTGAGAGGCCTCGAAATGAAGGCACTTTCAAACCTTAGGCATGCCGCCGCGTTCGATTGGAATGCTCTCGAGGATTTCAGCTTCCGTAGCGAGAATTACAACTATCGACTCAAGGCTTACATTCCGAACCAGACCGGCGAGCTCGACAACGCGCTCCTTTTCATCAAACGCGCAAGGTCTCTAAAAACCCTTCGTGTGGCGATAGACAACAGTGTCGACGCCAGACTCTCCTACCTCATCGCACCATTGAAGGGACTCACATCCCTCTACATCCGTAGCGGGTTCGGTAGCTACGACGTCGATTCCAATGCGATCATCTTCATGCTTCGCGAGTTCCAGGAATTGACGACCTTCTCGTGTACGTTGAAGCCGAGGGATGTCCAGCGTCTTCCCCTCTCGCACTTCCTCAACCAAACGCCGACATCGCGCCCATGTCTGAAGTCTCTAGAGTTGTACTGCCTCGGCTCTTACACCGACATGTTCAACCCCGGCGGCATTTTGGAGTCAATTACCGCCCCCAATCTCACTGCACTCGGCGTGGGCTGGTCCGAGCCGAAAAAGTGCACGCACAAGGGTTTCACTTTACAGTGTGTTGGTCGGTTTGTCCAGCGCTCGAGGTGCAGGCTCACTCGTCTGCACACTAAAGGACTGTATAATGAGCACCCGGCCCTTCTTGACGTTCTTTGCTTGAAGACGGCGGATGTTCGTCTGGAGGTGGGAGACTACAACGAACCCTCCTTCATTGGACCGGAAGGGATGGCGCTTCTCCGTAATAGACGTTATGGACGTCTGGAGCTGTCCGCCTGGCTGAGCACTCCGACTCGCCAGGTGTTCACCCGTCGCCTCAAGGTGCGCACTCCGTGTTTTTTCTTGACATCTATTCACTGCTTCAATACAGGGACACAATCACAATCGATGAGCAGTTTGTCTGACTTATCTCAACTTTTTCTTTCTGTGCTCTTCTCTCCTCTCCTCTTTCACGACCAGGCCTCTGTATTCCTTCATCGTGCCTCTATGTCCTATCTCACCAATGTCTCTGCTGTCCTTTTTACTTAACAACAGTACCGCCACCCACGCCTGTCTCGTATAATATCCTTCTGCGCATCAGGACATTCAAGTAGTACGCCCTATCGTAGACTCACGCTCGCATCCTCAGAACCTTGCATTTGTATGGGACTTTCTTGCTATCTGACACACTCAATATGTTATGTATAGCAATTCCATTCTTTTGAGTTTCATGAGCCTACTTGACTTGAATGCGAGTCGTCCTGAGTTGCCTCAAGCAACTCAGGTCGTAGATGATGAGACTCTCGGACATGGACGCTATGATGCCTTTGGCGACCACTCCAACTGTTTTCGCCTAAATCGCTCGAGCCGCGCTTCGGTCTCCATTTCCACCAAGGCTGCCTCCGACCACGCCAGAATTCCTTCTTTGTCGTATATATGCTGCAGGCGCTCTCGGGCATCTTCCCAATTCCACTGCTCGACCTCCGCGGGGATAGAATCTTCGTCAGAGTAGACATGCATATTTTGTATTCGCGAGCTGATTACGGGCAGCCCTGAGGCGACAATGGAGCGCATTCGATACGAAAAGTCGTGAGTCTGCCCAATTCATTAATGCTGATCTCTGCGGGAGGCTGTTGTGACGTACGTTGTTCACCCCAAGGACGGCCATGCCACCCCAGATGGTCGCGGCGGCGGTGATGCCGACGCCCGTCGTTGCAATCCCGAATGCGGCCACCATGCGTATCATGACCTCCAACGGCGGGCGCACCTTTGCGACCGGCGGCCCAGGTTTGATAATGTCCTTTATCAGGGCGCGGATATTGACCTTCTCCGCCGCTCCAGACGTCGTCGCCGATGCTGCTGGGAGCGTCTCCGCAATCTGCGGCCGTGGTAAGGACGCCGAGGACGCGTTGCCCGTTCGTCTTGGCGGTAGTTTCACAGGTGCGCTAGACCGCCTTAAGCGACGAAGTGTGAGAAATCCCAACGGTAGTGAGACAGCCACTACCGTTCCAGTAGCCTATGCAAGTCGTCAGAGGCATCCAAGACGAACGAGAATAAAGGTACCAAGGCAATGGGCACCCATGTACGGCGCGGTGATGGTGGTTCTTGATCAGGCATGATTGACCCCTGTCAGTACCCGCCGCTGGAAAGTCGCGAGGCAATGAGGAGTACATAGACCTTGATATAGACACCAGATAGATTTTCTGGTACATGTATCTTGACCCACTTCACGTACGCAAAGTGAGCGCGCGACCCGGCGCCACCCTCCCTCGATGCCCCTTCAGGATTTGCAAATGAAGTATTCTACATTGATATACGTACAAAGGGCATCTACAGACACAAAACATCTACTGTGCTCTCATTATCTGGCGTCGCCGCGAAAAAATCGGGTGAAAGCGGACAGTACAGGGTGCTGGTCGGGGACAGACATTTCGCTGCTCTCAGAGCGACGCTGTCCAACACATAGGCCCACCTCGCTCGCTTTATGCCCACATCCGCTTCTAAGTCTTCAACATCATCGAAGTCCAGCTTGCGCTTTTGGCTCACAGCCTCCTCTGAGTGTCCCCTTGATTCCTCATTGCACAGGGTGCTTCCTTCGGAGTCGGAACAGACGGTCGGCTCATCCCTAGACGTGTATGCCTCAAGTAGAGCAGAGATGCCCGAGCTGGGTGCCTCACACAAGTCTTCAATAAGTAGCTGAAGCCATTCCGCATCCTCTCGCCAGACCATCAACGAAGGTTCGGAGAGGAACACCTGTTTCTCTCTGACAGATAATTCAGAGAATGGTGACATCCACATCTCCGAGTCGAGAGCTCCTTGTGCGAATGTCCGAACAGCCACATCCACGAAGGTCCAAAAGAGCGCTTGTTGGTCGTCTTCAAGTGTACTTGGTGGAAGCCCAGCGAGGAGACTCCGTAAAGATTGATATTTGGCGACGTTGGGATCCTGTTGGCATCATTGAGTTTCAAGGTTGCGTCACACATACGACGGTGACAAACCTGGAAATCACCAGCAATGACTCTGCCATCGCTTGGCCGATACAAAGGCGCCCAATTTATGAGAACTGCATGCCCATCACGTATGCGAGTGTTTGTAGGGGAGATGTGCCTATGATGAATCCCGATCTTCGCCGCTGCTTCGATGGCTGATGAAGTTATCCGTCAGAGAGGTGTTGTCAAGAAGAAATAGCAAATACCTTGCAAGACATCTAAGACATAACTGACAAGCTCGTCTGCATCTTTACTCGACTCCAGAGTGTTCTCAACAACACAATCGAGAACCATTCGATGAACGGAGATACCCTTCTCGCAGCAGACACTCGGAACGTCACCATGCCACAGTTGGCGAGGCACATTGGGCACTGAACCCTCCTGGAGCAGCGAGTAGACGTCCGAGTGACGGTGAGCATCGAGACTCGGGCGAATGAATGAATCTAGGACTTGAACGAAACACCGACGATCCACATCATATGCATATTTCGGCTTGGACGTGGATCCGTGCCGACAAAACGGAGTGTAGATGGTGTCCGGGTCCAGCGTAGGCGACAAAAGGATGAGTCGCGGCGCATTGTCGCCTGTCAGTGGCATCCGCCACATAACATCCAAACAAGAAGCTGCCCGTACTTCAGATGGTGCTCGTCCATATGCCTCGCGAACTTCCTCTGCTTCATCCGTCGATACCGCCTCAGAGGCCAAGGAAGCATCTAGTCCCCTTTGGAAAGGTGTCAAGCCCGAAAGTAACGCATGAAACTCCCCAAGGAGCGCGGCATCACTGGTAACATCAATGGGAGGTGAAACGAGTGCCTGCGATCTATCCCAGCGAATGAACCGGGCTCTGGATCCGATCAACGCGACGGTGAAGAGGTGGTGGCGGGACTGAGACGCGAAGGTCCGACCAGCGTGCGCTATCAAGTCACCAAGGAGATGCAGTGCATCTGGATCCGAGCTTATACTGAGGCGGTGGGGAGTTGGATCTGCTGGTGAGGTGATTGACGGGTCAGCGACGAAAGGATCCGGCGCTTCGCTTGCGATGTAGACGAAGCTTTCGACGTCGGCGAAGGTGTCGAAGGGGGAGGGATGAAGAGTAAGGGCAATGATGGGATGGGTTGAGCGTCCTTGTCCATTTATACGAGGCGACAAGCCATGGAGTTGGTTCATTGAAATCAACTGCGAGAACGTTGTGTGAGTGTCTCTACGATAGATGACTGCGGCGTACATATGAGTCGAGGGTATTCTCCTGTGTGTCACACCCTCTGAAATCGAAAGACACTGTCGGCAGGGAGCGACCATTGCAAGCAACTCGCAAAGGTTCAAGAAATTCGGCCATCGTCGTGGTATACCAGCGACAAAGTTCTCGCGACCGAATGGCCAGACCGACGCGGGTATCGCGAGTGGCAGAGCAGTTCGACATCTCCATGTCTCGCTGTGATGATGGGGGAGAGTGGTGGGGAATGTTGATATGAGAGCAGAACGAGCCACAGCTAAGTCACGAGTAGCTGTGTGCACAGGCTGCACGAAGATCTGTCGATCACGAACAATGGAATCCGGCAGATATATAGATCCGTACAGGATCCGTATATGGCACAGAGAGGTGATATCACAGTGGTCTTTTCTTATCCTGGTTGAGCAGACAATGGAGGAGGAGAGTGGATGCACTGGATTGAGAGAAGAAGGGAAGATTGGCCTGAAGACTAGAAGAGTATCGTTGTGAGTGCATTCACAGTGTAAGATACGGACTGTGCATACGCTTTCAGGTGTCCCGGTCGATGATGTTCGCT
This sequence comes from Strobilurus luchuensis, assembly GCA_019915105.1. NCBI lineage: Eukaryota > Fungi > Basidiomycota > Agaricomycetes > Agaricales > Physalacriaceae > Strobilurus > Strobilurus luchuensis. The sequence goes on from JAHLMJ010000004.1 coordinate 23,900, forward strand.
CGCCACGATCGACACCATTCACGATGCCACTTCCGCCACGAACTGCCCTAGAGTCGCCACGTTACATGCATGCGGGGCCGACCACAAGTCCTTACAGCACCGCATAGATGGGACTAACGAATAGAACGCCGCCTGTTTACGTCGAAAGGGTCGTTCTTCAAAGCATGAAGTCTTGGACAGCCGAAATGACCGCACATCCAGCATCATACCGGTGTTTCTGGCTCATTCTGCAGACGGTCTAAGCCACTGGAAGCAATCGAAGGGTATTCGCGGACGTACAAGAACGCCACATTTCCGGCTCCCGATGCTCAAATGAAGGCGCACCGTATCCTGCATTACTCTCTTCAGCTTCTTGATGTTTCTCCGACGTAATGGCTAAGACGGAACTTGCGAGGGTCCGAGTGCTTGCTGCCTGCACTGTTCCCAGTCGAGTGCTAGAAGGAAACAAGGAAACTGCACAGCCACTCGCGTTTGCTTAACCACCACCATCATCTACTAGCGTCTTCTGCTCTTCTCTCCTCCCTACTCTTGGTCTCTCCGCATCATGGGCAAACCTCCTCCCAGACAATGTCGTGAACCAGGTTGCCCCGCTCCCGCCTACAGAGGTACTCTTCTTGTACACAACAACACATGGCACAAGATGTATACTGTTAGAGTCAAGTTCAGGAATGAGGAGCTGGCTATCAAGCGGGATGAAATCACGAAGATGTACCACTGTCCATGTGGTGCACCTGAGCATTCACGGGCTAGCAATACCGAGTTCGCTGGACTCTTCAAAAAACGGGATCATCCTGCGCCCGAGGCGATCGTACCTGCTGGTCAACCGTTCGAAGTACCGGAACACATCGAGGACGTTCCCGATACTGCTTTCCTTCCTGTAGAGGCAGGACCCAACAATGCCGCAGCTACGGATGATGGCGCCGACATGGCCGAGGATGAGCTAGATGGACTCGAGGATGAGCCCGAGCCCGATGACGGAGACGACCAAGAACACCTGCCAACAGACATGGAGTAGCTCACTGCCCCATCGTCCGTGCTTCACTGGATGAAATATGCTCGTGCACATGTTCAGTAAGTATCATGAATGAGTCTCTGTAAGACGGAAACAATGCGCGAGTCAGGCGTCTTCCCAATGAGGATCCCTTCTTTCTACAATCCGTCTCGTCTACATCTTTCGTTCACATGGACTCATACCATGTTGTTTGTCGATCCTCACTGCACTTTATGATGGCATATCCGAACAAAACCTGCATGTACTACTTTTAGCATCTTCTGTCCTCTTGACAATGCAAGACCGTGTACGCCCGGCAGTCCTGTTCCATGTTTGCATAGTGTTGTTGGCTCTCGGCATTGTGCCTGCATGAAGTGCTTTGTATGTATGCCGCTTCTGCCATGCCATGAACACTTGGGTTTCATTCACTATGATGATTGATGTGGAGATGTGTTGGGATGCTGGCTCTGATCCAAGTCACCGCTCGAGGGATCTACAGTCTTAAATGCGGCGAGCTCGTCCTTCAAGTAGGAATTTGGAGTAGGAGCATATATTCCAGCCAAGTAGTTAGCTCTTACAACTTGGCAGTTCCGTTGGGACCCAGTCGAGTATAATACACTTCCTTCCTTCCTTGCTGACTGGAATAATTCCGAATCCTTACCCTCTTGAGTCGGAGTCTTGCCTGGTAAAACTTTATCATCCCAAGATATGAGATCGTTGATTCATCGTACAAGTATAACATTGACAAGAAGTATGTGTAATAAAGGTGGTATGAGCCAAAGTCACGGTCTGGCTCTTTCGGAGCGCGCTGCGCTGAGGTCTCATCGGCTCGTTGGACTACTCGTCGCGGCTGCGGGGACCAAGTGACAGGGCGTAGTGCTTTGAAGTTCGGGTCCCACAGGAGGAATTCGACAAAAGTTTCTCCTGAACTCACAGTGAACGGAAGGACATAGATCTCGAGGTCAAGAAGGAAAAACCCGAGACATATAGATTCTGTTGGTGGTCGCCAAGTGCCAAGAGAGGCATCTCGAACACCTCGATTGTTGCAATGGTCGACTCAGTCGCTGGACTAAGCGAATCTGCCTCGTTCAATTTCTATGGATGAGAAATCGATAAGTATCTACACAGGGCAGGACAGCCATGCAACGCGTATCAATGTAGTCGTACCAAAACCTATCGATGCGGCAGCCATTCGCTCGTCCTGTGTTAAATCCTGCATCCTCTTGCTACATATGACATCGATATCATCCTTGTTGTACGCGCTGAATCGCTCCAGGAATTTATGCAGGTCCAAACACGCATTCCGCACCTTAGCGTGATACAGAGTCTTCGCTGAGCCCTCTGGCATAGCCTCTAGCTTCAAGAATTTGGCCCGGATTTTGTCCCGCAGGGGTTCCAGGTCCTCCATCTGGAGACGTTCTCGGGGCGTTGTATGCCTCCGAGAGCCACGTTGTTCCCGAGCCCACTCGGAGACTAACACGCACGTCTCGAAGAAGGCCATGGTCTCGTCGAAGGAGGTGAAATCCGTCGATAAGAAGGCTACCCGGTCGATGTGACAGTACGTCTTGAAGACGACGTTCCCGACGACTATGCGTGGATCCTCTTCATTCCATCGCAAAGAGTAATGGTTCACGGCGATTGCAATACTGGTCACAGTGACCAGCCCAGCGACGACTAGATAGTCAGTCGAACTTCTCAATTATTGACGATGAACCTACCCGCGATGCGGAAAGACTTCTTGTCGAACTTTCCATCGTCTTTGCGAAATAACCGCCCAGAAGTAATTTGTGTGGAATGGAAACTTCTGAAGTGTCGTAGGTTTACAGCTCTCTCAAGAGGCCTTCGTGCTGGACCTATGGTCAACGAGAGCATGTTGTTGTCCAGAGCAAATAGCATCCTTCCGGCTGCCACCGGCATCGAGCTTATCACGCGCGTGCCGGCCGGCACATTACCAGTCGACGGTCGAGACAAGTCGTGTGGCACGGTGAGCTGCGCGAGCTTTCCGCCCACGTGAAGAGTGGAAAAACGCGAGTTCAACGTCCAAGTGAGCCTTGCTTTGTGGCGCCCGATAGAGTGACGATGGGATTTCGCGTGTACAGCATGGTGTCACCCTGTACATTGCTTTATTCCTTGTTCAGAAAAAGGAATCACCGGAGAACAACGTACCACGGTTCCTTGTATTATTCGAGTCCTTGTGCACAATATAGGGCGTTGTGGGTGCTTATTCCCATGCTATTGTGGCCAAACTGAACAATTGGAAGGAAAACAAGGAGATGTCGCCATGGCAAGACGAATGTACGCTTGTTTGTTTTCGATGGATTTGCCATATACAGCTATGTTCCCTACCACTTGCACCAATTGCCTCGTTCCTCCTCGTTCGTATATAACCAGGGCAGAATGTGGCTGATCAACCCAGATCCCTCAGCGGAAATCACCCATCATCTCTCCCAAAACATCACGACATGTCCTTCATGACCACACTCCCGGGATCCTTGCGCAGCTCAGCCCAGGACGCGCTTGCTGCAGCAGGATACACCTTCGCACCAGAGGCGACGCGCGAAAGCCGCCACGATCGTCGCATCTCCGTTGAGCTGCCCGCATACGCCGAGTGCGATGCCATGCCTCCTCCGCAATATGCAGTCAAAGATGAGCCCTTGACGCTCTCGATGTATCTGTTCAAATTTGGATTCGGTAAGCACACCTCCTTCTTACACCCGAAGACAAGCATCCTCATCTCTACTCAGTGTTCCCTCTATTCTGGATTCTCGGTGTCTTCATCCTCTTTTCACCACTACGCGCCCCAGACGCGAATGACGGCGCCGGTTCATGGCTACCCGACAAGACCGACGCCGAAAAGCAGGTCGTCATCGACAAAATCCGGAAGACAGAGGTCAAATGGGCGCGCCGATGCTTGATCGCATTGCTCGTGTTCACCCTCTTCGGCGTCGTCGCTGTCCTTTCCATCTGGGCTGCCCTCAAAGGCTACCTATAATCATACCATCCCCTCATCGCTTCAAATATTGCTGTGCATCTGCTTTCGCGCTTACCCTCCTTGACTTTGTTATCTACTTTCCATCTGGGCTGCACTCAAAGGCTACCCATGATCATCCATCCCCTCATCGCTTTGAACATTGCTGTGCATCTGCTTCGCGCTTACCCTCCTTGACATTGTTATCACACCTTAGACATTCATTTCATACCTCTATGAACCTTGCACCGCTTTCGTAGTTAAACTTCTGTATCGCCAGCTCCTTATATTTATCTCTGTAATGCCTTGTATTTCTGCAAATTGACGCTGCGAGCTTGCGTCACCCAACGAAAACCCACGCACGCCTTTGCGACAGCGTGCGATCTAACAGATATTCCAGTCTCCCCAGGTCATTTCAATATAAGTAACAATAGATATCGAAACGCCTCACCGCCTCGTAAGTAGCTTAACAAATGCAACAGCAGTCACTTCTGCTCGTCCGCCTGCTTCCGCCCCTCAATCGTAGCTGCTCGAGCCCAAGCCTCTTTCAGCCACGGCTCCCCATCTTCAGCAATTCTCGCTCCAAACAAACCGAACACGCGACGCTCGAAGGAGTCGAGAAGCTGAGCGGCGCGAAGGAATATTGCACCCCCACTCCAGCTACCCTCGTCGTAACGATCCCTTTCGTCGGTATGGATTTCATCTGGCACCCTCCGGGAGGTGTGATACTCCGATAAAATGAGAAGGAACAGCACCATGCAAACGCCAATCGACTCGGACCATATGCCCAACTGACGAATCGCTGCACCAAGTGCGAATGCGGGGCCGTACAGAGGTATCCACGAGGGGAGCCACCGTGGGGAGAAGTGTGATACACCATCCGAGTATCTTTGGTAGGCTTCGAGCAACGGCGCCGAGCTACCGTGAGGCGTCCGGTGTGATGCAATACAAGCAAAGAGCACAGCGACGGGGGTGCATATCCACCACCCTCCCCAACAGGACGCGAGTGCCGCAAGGCCAACGACTGCAATGTGATACCTGGAGATGGGATTCGACCACCATTGAGCTTCGGAAGGAAGAGTGGAGGGAACGGAGAGGAAATGCGAATTGGGCAAAGGCAATGAAAGAGAGGTGGGCAATATGCGTGTGCGGATACGTTGGGCTTCCGACAATTGTAGGTCAGAGGCCCTCTTCTGTAAATGGCCGCCATAGATCTTCAAGAACAGAGCTTCATCTGAGATCTGTGGACTATTGAGATCTCACGCCTAGTGGAACATGACATGTTACTGACCTCAAATGTAGATATCGTGTCCGTATTCTTCAAGAGCAGTAGGTGGGCGGGCGATGGCGCACTGAAGAGAAGTACGAAGAAGCGGGCGGTCGTGTAACTGATTCTGAGCACCTCGGGTAAGGTCTCCTGGTCCGCAGCAGACATTGCTTTCTCGGTCGTGTCTTCCTCGTCCAGCCCTTTGATCAGGTCAATACGAGTATGAAACCCCAAGTCAACATACTCACGACGCTCAAACATTTCCTGCTCTCCGTTCCCTGCAACCAACACCACCTGTACCCTCTCACCCATCTGATTCAGCCTCCAACGCAGGAATCGTCCATGCGCTGCTTTTGCATACCCCTCGAGTTGACCACTGGGTAGGTAACGCACTGTCTCTTGTTCCCTGTAACCGTTCGACCACCAAGATGGCCGAGGATCAGGCCGTATATTCACCGACAAGCCCTTCCGATAATGCAAGACCCATGCTTGCTTCAAGATCCTCGGAAAGGCAAGGACTAGCCCCAGCGGGGCCTTTGCGAGAGTGGAGATCAAGTTGTACCTCGTGAGAGGGAGTGCCTTGTCTGCGGAGAGGAGCGCGGTGAGCTTGAGAGGGCCGAGGTCTGAAGTGGGCGAATCTGACGGCAGGTGCAGGTGTACACGGACCTTCGGCAGTCCTATAGCACCCTCCGCTGCCCAAGGCACGTGGTTTGGCGCGCGCACAGCAACCTCATAGAACCCACTCCGGTCGTTAAATGGGGAGACATGGAAAGTCCGTGGGAACGTCCAGGCGTAGTCGAAGCCCCGAGGCGCGGTACGGACGAAGGGAGAGGTGTTGTCGGTGTTGAGAACATAGACGTGATTCTCGCCAAAGGTGTTGTGCACCTCCAGCACTACACACCCAAGACTGTCCTGCTCCCGTAGATAGCAGAAATACACCGTCAATGGATTGATACCCTCGTAGCCCATAAAGCTAGGCATCGTCATCATCCAGGCGTCCCGCAGAGGTTCTTTCAGCACTTTCTCCAGCTTTGCCCAGAGGCTTGTGCCCTTTGAATCCACGAGGTACGGATCGCTGCGTAGTGCTGTTACTCTCCACGTCGATCCGTACCCGAAGAGCATGCCGAGGTCAAGGCCACCGCTCTCTAGTGCCTTCAGTCCCAACAGCAGCGACGTGGTTGGGTAGACGAAGGCGTGCTTGGAGTCCACCGGAAGTAGTCGTGCATGTGTGACGGTATTCGAAAGGATATACCCTGACGCGCACATTCTGGATATCGTGATGACGAAGGTAAGAGTCGGTGTCAATGGCGGCTTGGAAGCAAAGGGTATACGACGCTAGCGACGTCTAAGACGAAGAAGGGGGGAGATAGGCCAGAGGCTGTTGGACTGGACACAGGGTCCGTAGCTGTTATGAATGGGAGTTTACAAGGGAAGGCAGTGCGAAAGTGAGGCTGGACATAGATGACGGTTGCGATAGAGTCCAGGCAATGACGGGATCAGAACAGAAGGGCTGCCATCACGTCTCTCTGAAGGGACACAGCCCGACTTTGGATCGAATTCTGGCTTCAAGCTAAGTCTTAGCTGACTGCTTGCAAAGCCATGCACTTTTGAGTCTCAACAAGCAGCGAAAGCTAAAAGTCAAAAGCAATACTCAATTTTAAGTTAGATTCAAGATAACGCAGAGGTACAGGAGGCAAAAGAAATGGACACTGTGGGAATTGAACCCACGACCTCACGCAGCAGGCTGTGAACTTGCGAAGCGTGCGCGCTACCCCTGTGCCAAGAGCCCATGTTAACGTGGCTGTGGTAATATTCAGAATTACATTGTGGTACGTTTCACGATAATTCCATTATCACCGTGACCCTAGCAAGTACATCCGACCATACAACCAAGTACACAGGCCCACAGACGCGCTAACTGTGCCCAAGTGATTCTGTTCAAACACAGCGGCGACGCCTGTCAACCAGTACTGTCCATTCTGACCTTCCCCGACACGGACGCATCAGCTCACTTGACTCAGCGGCTGACTGTGGAGTCCTGCCGTATCACTTCAAATTCCCCGGAGTCGTCGTTTCCCCGCGCTTTCAGCCTTACTTTCAGCCATGGCGATCCCATTGCCCGCACCGCCCAGCGTTGACGAGATTGTCCCAGGAAAAATATGGCTCGGCAAGTGCGTCGTCTTTCATGCAGCTGCGCGCCACAATAGCTGACCTGTGCCAGTCTTGCTTCGGCGCTGCAGTCTGCGCCTGTACTGGGAATAACGCACATTCTGTCTGTATGCCCCGACCTTCCCACCTACCCACTTTCATCGCTACACCACCTCTGTATACCCATCGCAGATACCCCGCATTCAGATATCCTCTCCACTCTCCCCATCGCTGTTAGTTTCATCGAGGACGCTCTGAATGGTGGTGGCAAGGTCCTCATTCACTGTCGCATGGGCATATCGCGGAGTGCAACCGTACTTTGCGCTTGGTGTGCGTATTCTTCAACCTTCCAATACATTCAGGGGACAATCCTCTTTCAGTTCCTGGCGCGTCGCTCGTCGGATTATCCACTTTGTCTCCAATATCTTCCGGTGACGCCTCGTTGTTCCTTATCCGAAGGCTGATGGCGTTTCCCTAGTTTGCCAAACACGCGCCCTCCAACCAGGCGCTGCCCTTGCTCTTATCCGTCAAAAACGACATATAGTGTGCCCAAACTATGGTTTCATAGCGCAACTCGATGTCTATTGCACCTCACACTTCGCGCCCCCGTTTCCCCACAAGGTCTGGAAGAAGAAGGTAAAGAACTGGCTGGGATACGTCGCGGATACCATCGCCATCGTCGAGGGGGAGGTGTATCTAAGCAGGTTACGCCCCGTTCACTCTCTGGTCGTCCTGGTTATACTTACACCAACTCTTCTGATAGCGAATTTCCGAAAGACCCACAACAAGGAGAGGCACTCCTTGTGGAGGTAGATGCGAAATGTGTGGTCGCTGTAACACCAGAAGCTATCCCTGCACAAGGCCTCGAGGGGGTAAGTGTCGTACGAGGTAATCTTGATGCTTTGGACGTGTGCGTTGAGGCACTACAACAAGCCGTCAAGCAAGGGGCGGTCCTTGTCCATTCAAAAATAGAAGCTAGGGCTTGTGTGGTGGTGGCCGCATATCGTAAGTGGCTTCTCTCAATCCCTACTCTTTCCTGACTTGAGTATCTTAAGTCATGACTGCACGCCATATTAGCGTCTCAGAAGCCCTAGCAATTCTTCGCTTCGCTTTGCCATTATTCGAGGCTGGTCCCAACGTCAAGCGCCGGTTAGAGACCTACGCTGCGTCGTTATCTTCCGCAAACAGCCCGACCCTACACCCACTATCACCACCCCCGTCGTCCTCGTCTATAGTCTATACCACACTCACGCGAGCCGGAGAAAAGGAGGCGCTGGAGGACAATTGGCGGTACCCGCTACCCAGCAGCTCGCCTCAGAATCATGGTCATGATAACATCATGCGTTCGTCCCAACCCACGCATGACGACCTCACTGCATTGTCTGCTCACCTCCTTAGTGAGAGTGGTGTTGATATTGGCGCATTTGGGGAGGCGCTGAAGGCGGCGCGGGTGCATGCTTAGAGGAGGCGTGATACTATATCCATGAGTATATCTCAATAATTTCTGAGGCCTCTATGTATATACAGCTGTGCTGTAACTTACGACCAGACTTGACGCTTAATGCTTGCTTTTGACACAGCGATGCGCATTTCGACATACCCCAACCCAAGAACCATCACTGCCAAGTCCATTAGGTAGAGTCATTCGCGCGCGTTCCAGCATACGCGTTCCAGCACTGCTTCAGCTTACAGTAGGACGTGCTATCGTACTGGCTTGGGGAAGAGCAGTCTGCATACATGCGAAGGAACGGTTATCTTAGATTAGCCTACGTCTACGAGCGCCCACACTTATGCCATTGATGACGAGTTCGGCCTCATCGCGGAATCTTCAAATTTAGCTTGACTTTGTCCTTCATCAAGTCCATCACCTTCCCTTCTGCTTCTGTTGTCGTTGGCCAGTCCTTCCGACTCCTTCGCCCTTCGCCCTGGCCAATAGGCCGCCAAAGCAGGGTGCCGAGTGTGGCCCTAATGAGGCCTGGAATCGGCCGGCAACGGCCATGTTTGACCGTCGTGTAATTGTATACACATCTACTCCTTTCCTTTGTCTGTGTCCACCACAGACCACTTCCTTGTTATACCGACTTGCTGGCATACGGGAACACAATCACCGGCAAGATACGAGGCGCATCTCGGATAACAAAGCCTAAACGGCAGAATTGCCACAATGCTTCTCGCACGCGGCCAGGAGGCTATTGAGCAGCGTGGCTTCGATTCTGGGAACGCGGCCGCCTCCACTTCGAATTCATCCTCCACCTCGCAGCCTCCGCTAGATTTTGCCTCTTCCAGCTCGAATGCAGGCAAGCGGACGACGCGAAAGCAAATACGGCGACGTACACGGCGATCATCCTATAGTAATGGCGCCGCCTCATTATTGGCACGACCAGCTGGCAAGCGGGATGAGGACGATAAGGATGGCACAGGAGTTGTGTTGCCTTTGACAAACATAGGCTCCAGTGCATTCGATGCGTGAGTGTGTCCATTTTCATCTCCTTCGATTTGCCCGTCCGTCTATCCTCTACTCTGCGTCGATTGTTACCGTTTGCCTCCGAGCCTCTGGCCGCTCAACGTCGGCTCCTCCATCAATCCAAGTGCCCCTCGAATCCCTGATTAGCTTCCCCGCACCTGGCTCCTATCTTTCTATTTTCGGACCATATATTGTACACGAGCTGAACTTCACCTTCCCTAGGTCATACACTCTTCCCATGTTAGTCGGCTCTACGCGACAACGGATGTATGTTCAAGTCGACTCTGGCAGCGGGGACCTTGTGAGCTTCACATCCTTGGCAATGACAGCCACTCTTCTGACCATTGCATACTTCACACCATCAGTGGCTAGCTTCGACATCATGCTCGGACTCCTCGTGCCCCTCTGCAAGACGACGTTCAACGGCAGGCGAGATTCCTATCGCGAATGAGCAACCCAAAGCTGGCCTAGTCTCATGGCCAGCGTACAAACGGCCATTCATACCCTTCCTTCCCATGACCGACTATTCTGATGCATCAACGCCCCCACATCACGACTTATTGACATCGCTATCCGAAGACACCTCATCACATTCGAAACGAATCAACTCACCATTGTACGACCCAAACTCCTCAAATTCCTCTTTAGTGGCAGGAACGCCTATTCAGATACAATACTTGGTGGGCGGTGTCCAGGGCTTGATTCTCTGGGACAGCGTGGGCCTCGATCTGAGCGACGCCATTGATAGTGGAGACGACGGTAAGGCCATCCATAAACCCACAATCAAAGTCAGGCTCAATACATTTTTCTAGGTGCCACAAGTGTTGCTGACGCCGACGGCTCCTACCCGTGGACTGTACCATCACAGGCCTTGGTATCAGCATCTGCCTTGACCAACGAGCCCCTACGCCCCAATTTTTCTGGCGTTCTGGGCATCAGCCCACCCAGCAACAGCTTGATAACGATCAGCATCCCTGCGACTGATAATGCCGCAGTTGACGGAGCGACATGGACTAGTAATGTCTGGAGTAGTGCAGGTACGCCAGTTGCTGTTTTTTGCGAATACAATCTGACGGATACTAGGAAATGGAAATGCCACGCTCGCCGAGAGCAGTTGGTATCTACGACTGCTCCTAGATCGTCCGGATGGTGGCGCTCTAGGCGCGCCTGCGGCGATTCTGGCAGTTGGAATGGAACCGCCATCGTCTTCCTATCCACCCTACTATCAGAGTAGCGGGAATGGCACTTTGGGCAAGATGGTGTACACGAGCCCGCTTGCGTCTCTGGATTCTACGACGCATCGGCTTATTGGGACCACGTACTGGCGTGTCCAACTATCATCTCTCTCCGTTGCTGGGAAACCTATATCGTTGCCCTCTGCCTCTGGCACCACAGCGATACTTGACTCTGGCGTGCCGACAATCCTCACATCGAAGACAATCGCAGACGGAATATATGGGGCCATCGGCATCGGGCCAGGCGGGGACGGGAACTACTACCTCCCATGTTCGACCATGTTGTCCTTCAATGTAACTTTGAAGATGACGCTAGGTGGCGGAGACGTTGCCTTTCCTGTGCACCCTCTGGATTTGTCGGAGCGTAGGGGATCGAAGAATGACTGCATGGGTACTGTGCAAGTCAGCGATGCATTACCTGATAGCGAGATCATTCTCGGTGTGGCGTTCTTGAGGAGTGTGGAGACGGTCTTCGGGTTCGATGGAGAAGTGGGCGTGAATGGGCATGGCGGAGCTGCTGGGGTCAAGCTGGGGCTGAGGTCACTGGTGGATCCGGACGTCGCAAAGAGCGAGTGGCAGACTGTGAGGGTGCAGGGTCAAGCGATCAACGGCAACGGTGGCTCGTCTTCGAGTGGAGGCGGGGGTGCTAGTGCGGCGTCAAAGAGCGGGATCAGCAAGGTTGCGGTCATTCTATTGGCTGTCATTGGGACTCTGGCGGGTATCTGCATCCTCATCTTCGCTCTTTGGAGATGGGTCAACGTTCGTCGAGAGCGGAGGGAACGCGGGGAGTACGAGTCGACGAATAGGCACTCGCCGATCGCGCTTTACCATCCTTCCCTACCGTCGCTTCCACTGCCGGAGAAGTCCTATCTGTTTGGCCTCATCAAGATCAAACAGACGCCAAAGGAGGTCGAGAAGCGTCGGCATAGTGCCTGGGACGGGTACGCCATGGACGAGCTTACTGAGGACGAGAAGCGGAAAAACCGCTACGAGGCGTACATGGCGCGCCAGCGCATGTCGGATTACTCTGAGTTCGGTGTAATTGGCGGACATGACAAGGATCGGACGTTGGTCGCGAGCTCTTCGACAGGTGGTAAAGAATATGGTCTGCTGCCTGGGGATGAAAGTCTTGGGAAGAAGGAATATGATGGCACGGACACGGATGCGTATGTGGATCCCTGGGATCCTTCGACGGGATTGGACTGGGGCGGGAGGCCTGGCGAGAGAGATGTGTTGCTTAGCACGGAAGGCGCGGAGACGAAAGGAGAGCGGCCGGGATTATCGACAGTACCTGAGGGACGATCTAGTTTGAGCGGCGGTCCCCCAGTGCCATGACAGGAAGGTGAATTTACTTGGCAAGGACTCTCATTGCGGGAAAGGCATTATGGACTATGACCATTGGATCTCAATCATCTCTATATCTATTGTACTTATCACTCAGAGTCACAGTACTACATCGTGTATCACCTAGTCCTACATTACTTTCAATCAATCATTCTTCTAGATAGTCTGCTTGTAAGCCAGCCCTTGCCAAGTGCGGCGAATGGCGTTGACCTCCTGCAACTTGGGCAGGAATGACTCCTGAGCTCGTCCACTGCTTGCTGACTGCTCTCCTGCATTCTGTATCATGCGTTCACAGTCCAAAGTTCTCAATCCAATTATTACTATCTACCAAGTTCTTAGTTAACTAGAGTCAGGAAAATTGAGAGGTTTGAAGGTTCCGGGCCAAAATGAATGGACACTGTGGGATTTGAACCCACGACCTCACGCATTAGTCGATGAACTTGCAAAGCGTGCGCGCTACCAACTGTGCTAAGAGCCCATATCATCGCATGATAGTGTGGCGTTGCATTCTTAAGCATTGACCCAAGAGATATTCTGTCTGTCCCTCAGCACTGCATGTGACGCATGTGCATTCGGTACGAGTCATCGTGCCAAGACTCAGACTCTCAGAGCAGTTGCCGAGGATCCAGCACGTCTCAAGCTGATGTACATCACGACTGCCTCGGTCCGCCTGCCCTCAAGCTTCATAGAAATGATAATAATTAGTAAGTCACAAGTTAGCGTCGCCGCTCTCCATGCATGCAGCACCACTGCCAACCCACGACTCCAATTGACTGTCTAAGAGCCATATGGTCTAATCGTCAAACTCTCTTTGGTCATGCTCTGGTCCACGTTTTCATACTAAGCTATCATCAGCGTAACTCGCCTAGAAGTTTTCTGGCAGGACTTACCCGTGCAACTGGGATAATCTGCAGTAGGAGCTGCGCGTCGACGTCCTTACTGCGGATATCAATGTACACAAAACTGTGAAGGGCGTCACCTACACCTTTACTCAACTGCTCGAAGTCCCATCTTATCTCCGCTCAACCACGCGACTCTCTCTCACCTTCCCTTCTTTCCATCTTGGTCTTTCGCGTCTATCTGTGCTCTTCTGCACCTTTTCCATGCGGAATCGTGTTCTGTTGTGTTCCCTTCGATGATCTTGGCCTCTCCTTCTCAATTGAATCCACCCAGCGTTCGCACCTCGGTGGTTGATTGACGTCCGTGGACACCATCTTTTCCTGTGCATACTGGCCGCCGTACTACGCCGAATTGTTCCTGTGTCAGTACCTCCATCGGCCTACTGTTTGACTTTTCCGCCCTCACGATCAACGATGAAAACTGGTTCAGCATCAATGCCGCACAATCCCGTTCAAGTTCTAACTGTTGGCCGATCTTGCTCGTAACCAAACGCGCGATTTGAGATGAAGCCGTGGCATATTACCTATGGTGCTATACCTTGGCTGGTCTCTCGCACCGACTTCTGTGTGTCACTATATATGCTTGCCCACTCACCCCCATCTCCCTGTCTTTTGTTCCCTTCTCGTCTGTTACTGTATTTCCTTTGGTCTTGCTTTATCGCTCAAACAAGGTGCAAAAACTCACTGCACACTCTGTCATTGCACAACAGATCCTGCTACCAGGCATCACGCTTCCTCCTCATCGTCATCCCTCTACTATCACCCAGAATGAAAATCTCCATTCTCCGACTCCTCATATTCGTCGGCGTTGTCGCGTCACACCCCACACCCAGATCACCGGCGTTCTCACTCACATCAGACTCCGCCTACACTGTTGGGATGGGCCCAAACGCACGTCGCATGGCCCAAGGTCTCCCGCCCCTTCCGCCTGCGACCAGGAGGAAGACTGCTCTGAGAGGAGGACCGAGTACAATCGGTGTTTGGTGAAGGCGACTCTGGTGGAAACTTGGAGTGACTTTGGGGGGAAGTGTAACGCAATGAACGAGAAACTCCAGGCATGTTTAGCGGAAGAGCTTGCCAGCATAGTTTCACACGGCTAGCACAGTCTCTCTCCTCTGACGCCGTCTCTTCGCTATCGTCTCAGCAAACACCCACATCACCTTCACTGTTGCACCGCTTACTCCGATGGCCGGGGCGCACATTGGACAATCGCTACACATTGCCATACAGACCGTCTCTTTTCTTTTCATCTAGTCGCCGCGTCGCCCTGTTACATTCAAGTTCTCATCTTGATACCTTCCAAACATCATATATATCTCGTTCGGCACTTTGTCTACACCTATGAAGTACTACCGTTTCTGTCTAGGTAGAGACATGTGCTCTTTGTGTACCCTTCATTTGCCAAATCGAAATGGACTGTGTATAGTTTAACTATTCAAGACTCACTGTGAATGCAAGCTGCCATCTCATTCTAGACATCGACGCAATTGAAGATACAATTTGGCACAAATTGTTGCTGATAATGCTTTGGGACCGAGCTGGTATCATGCTGTCAAGTGTGGCTTGTCAGTCGACTTCATCAACTTTCGAGTCGAGAAAAAAGCGGTGGCGAGATGAAACGGGTCCAGAGCTGCTACTAGCCAGCGTTGCCAATGCATTGCATTGCTCCGCCACGGAGTGTTCTTCTGCATGAGAGACTGTGTGATCTTCCTCTAGAGATGAACATCAGGTCCCCAGTCATCTCTAAACTCCGAAGCGTCCTATGTACGCGTACTTAGGCGGCCCGAGCCGTTGAGTTTGTAGAGGCTGTATGGGCAAACTCGTATCATGTACGTCTCCAATGTCAAAGAGCGCGGGCGTGGGTTATCATGAAGGTCATCCGTGTGAGCCGGTCTGAGTGTGGCGCCGCGCTGGGTAGCACAGCTCGATCACCGATCGCGATCGCGCAGTCCCGAAAAGGCACTCAACGCCAGTGATCTTGGAGTGCTGCGCGAGAAACAGACAAGTCTCAAAGACTGCTCACTCACTGGGGACATCCTGAATGAAGCTGCACATCGATGTACCGATGACTCCGTCCTCCTCAACCGAAATTACTGTGAGCCTGAGCAATTCCAACAGGGCACTTTGCCGGAGTGGTTAACGGGTTGGCCTGCTATCCTGTGCTCCCCGGGCAGCAGATAACTCAGCCAATGCACTTAGTGCGCGTGCGTTCGAATCGCACAGGTGTCGCATACATTGATACAATCCTTTTGATGCACATCACACCCACACACTTTGTCGGCCAGTTGAAAGTTTTAACTTTTGATTTTTCTGACAATTGATTCGACCAGCGAAGTACAGAGCGTTCAGACTTCGAGTGAGTCAAAACTCAACGGTCGGATTAACTGGAAGACAGCCACAGTGCAACACGGGCATAGAGTGGCATCCATGATTTCGAATTTGGAGTCCTAAGGAGTCCGAGTCGCGGTTCGTGGAGACGAGCACAGGTGTCTGTCAGAACTCATACTATCACTGACTTCGCCCGACTCGCTACCCTGCTAGTGAGATGCCAGATTTACGAGTTCGAATCGAGCGACTGGCGAGTCGTCCGCGTCAAGAGCCGCGCCGAGTGAGTACCAATGATCCACCGTACTGGCCTGCGCAGTGCGCACCAAGTCTCAAGCTTGAAACAATCACATTCTACAGTATTTAGACCAGATACATGGGGAGACATCACATATCGTAGCGCAATATATACAACTGCAATACATACACATAACCTAGGTCATACGACAATATACACGATCTCACGGAAGAGATCCCCAAGATTCTTATGTACACGACAAGAGTCCAGTCTTCATCGTCTCCTCGCTGCACCAGCTGGTCCACCAACACTCCTCCTACCAAGAATTGCGCTCTTCCCCACACCACCCACACTCGACCTCACTTTCTTCTCCACTATAACGCTCCGCCTTCCCGTGGCGCCAGCAGCGCTCTTCCTCGTCTGCATGCCCCCAGCGACGGTATTGGGAGCCTGCGGGCCTACGTCGGTTGAGGATGATGACGCTTGAGGAGTGGAAGGAACCTGCCGCCTAGCAGCTAGTCGAGCAACCACAGTCGTACGCGAGATACGCGGCCGGCGCGTACTGGCAGTTCGCGAGACTATGCCGGTGTTGCCTGTGGATGTCATCAGAACCTCGATTGATTGATGATTGCAGAGAATGGCTTACCCGCATCTTTCGACCCAGAAGCAACAGGAATTTTGCTTGGACTCATAGGGAACGTCGCCTCCGTCAGCGGGGTCTTGAAGATGCGTGACGGTGTGGGCAGAGGAGTCCTCGGAGCGTTGATCCTGGTCTCCTTTGTGACTACAGGAGAGGGTGTAGATCCCGATGTCGACGCAGCAGGGGGAGCCCGCGCCAGACTTGATTTAGTGGGCTGCAAGAGTCTAGAGGACGTGCCAGTGGATGTGACCTTCCTTGGTATTGTACTGGGCTTGGTCGTGGCAATACTGGCGCGTCCAAAACTCCCCTTGTGATTGGGGGCCGGGGGTGCAAGACTTCCCCTTGTCACGGAAGAAACGCTGCTCGTCGTAGTGGAAGGAGTTCGACCGCGTGTAGAAGTAAGGCTTCCTCGAGTAGATGAAGCGGCGGCGGCGCCATTGCTCGTCGAAGGAATGCTTCCTCTGGCTGTAGACGTGATGCTACCCTTGGGAGTTGCATTGAGAGTTCCGGAACGCCGCAAAGAGGATTTGGGGCCAGTCGTGGCCGCGGTGGTCAGCGATCCACGTGTCGTCGAAGTGACGCTGTTCCTCGCGCTACTACTGCCTCTGGTGGTAGAAGACACGCTTCCCTGGTTGCCTGAAGCAGATGAGACACTCGAGCGTGTGCCCGAACTAGTGGCGGTAGTCGTGCTGCTGCGTTTAGGTACAAACTTCGGCGGACCCATACTTCCGACAGGCGTCACTTTCCTCGCTATAGGTTTCGCAGTCATACTCGCTGGTCTCCTGGCGGCGGGAACGGGTGCCGGTGCCGTCGCAGGCGCAGGCGCGTCGACCTTCTTCTCTTCGCTCTTCTTCACCTCAACCTTCTCCTCCGGTTTCTTCTTCTCCGCCTGCGCCTTTTTGCCGCCGAATAAGCCCCGGACAAATCCAAAGATTCCTTTCTTCGCTACAACAGGTGGAGGGCGTACGCCGCTGACCCTCCGCGCCGCGCTAGCACGCGGGCGACCATTCAGGCCACTCTGTCTTGGCCTGATAGCACTAGTCCTCGGTCGTCCACCAACACTGGCCCGAGGGCGAGCTCCACTAGCTCTTTCTCCGACCCTTGCGCTTTTCTTGATGATGTCCTTGTCGTCTTCCTCAGCCTTCCGCTTCTTGAAAAGTCCCTTCGGTTCATTGATGGCTGCCATTCTAGACTCCAACTGTTCGTGGGCCTTCTCAAATCGGTCGTTCTTGGTTTGTGACACAGAAGTTGTCGGAGTGCCATTAGCGGCAAGCGATCGTCGGGGAATGGGCTTCACGGGACGCGTCGGGTCGATGGGAAGGTCTGCGCGCCGCATCATCTCCTCCATAACGCTCTGCGTCACCGATGGACGCGGCGTTACTCTCTCCTTCTGCACAGCTTCCACGACCAGGTTCTTCCCGTCTTCCTCATCTCCTCCGTCTTCTGTCGCGGTCTTCATCTCTTCGTCGGATTTTTCCGCCTGATACTCAGCAGGGATGGGTGGTACGGGAGGCGGCAAGCTGAGAGAGGGGCGGAAATGCCAGCCACTGGCACGTGGAGTGCCAAACTCGAAACGGCCCTCAAAGTTTCTGGACCTGGTGGGTGTCCCAAGGTCTGCGCCTTTCAAGAGACGCGCGACGTCACGCGCAGGCGTGCCAACTCCGCCTTCCAAGACCAAATCGAAGGAAGTATGGAATGCGGGAAGCATGGGCGTATCGCCGGCCATCCAGGCGGAAGACGAAGTTGCTTGAGTGGGCGTTGACGGTTGTGGGGGAGTGAAGGTAGATGTTTGGGGAGGGGACGAGCTAAACCTGGGTATGTTGACTAGGCGGATTGTGCTGCCCGCTTCGACGTTTGCAGGCGGCGTGAATGGCTCGATGAGAGGCGAGGCCGGCAGCGGAATCTGGTGGGGCTGCGGATCGGTGGAGCGGGAAGTGATGGTGTCGGTGGGTGTCTGAGTTGGTGGGAGAGAAGACAAAGAGGTTGATTGCGAGGAGGTGGAACGCGCAAAGCCAAATGAGGATACAATAGATTTGAGAGACATGGACGCTGCGAAGAGAAAGCGAATGAGCCAAATTGCAAGAAAGGAAACAAGCGAAGAGAACAAAGGGCATACATTTCAAGGAGCCAAAGTCGGTGGAACTCTCCTCTTTGATGCTGCCCAGCTGTATCGTCTCTCTCCCAACAACGGGTTCAACATTCTCCTTAGTGCCGTAGATGACGAGGGCGGGATTGTTGAGCGCCGCCAGCCTATCGGCCATCTCGCTCTTCTTTCCGCCGGGCTTTACGCCATGCGCCTTGCAGAGTTTGACGAGTTGCTCTTTTTTCAGAGAGTGTAAGGCGGCCGCGTTGGAGAGAATCGACTCTGTGGCCGACTGCATCTCCATTTGCTAGAAAGGCGGATTCTCGGAGTTTTCCGTGCGTTTGGACAATAGAATGTGTGTGTCGCTATATAGTCGTTAAGCAAGCGACGAGCGCGGGCGCGGGCTGGGGTAGTGCGTAGCGAAGGTGAACGTTGAGGGCCGTTTGCCACTTGCCTGATTCGGACTGAACAGGCGTTGGAAGGCACGTGATGGCGAAGTGATGACGCGCAGCGGCCTCATTCGCGCTTTCCTTCTTCCAGTCGTGGTCAGTGATCAGTGTCAACGTAGGAACCTAGGTTAAAGAGTGACACTTTAGTCAGAGTCATTGGTGGTAGACCATCACTGACACTGACAGTGTCAAGCTCTGGGTACCACGCCTCGGCTTCTTTTCCAATTTTCCATCTTCGACCTTCGGTATCTTGCGCGAGTGTGTAGCTTCCGAGAGATTTCAGAATGGTTGTGATAAATTATTGTGTATCAGAAGCTCTGGGCTCGTAGACTTAGCTTTCTCCTCACGTCCGCACGTTAACATCCGGCTCAACAAAAGGCTGCCGCTCGCCGAACAACTTTTACAACAGCTCATTCTTATTAGAGTCTCATGTCAGGAAGTCATGACAGAGGTCTTGCAAATTTCCAGATTGATAGCAGCATATCTGTTAGCTACAAGTCAGCATATCTCTTGAACAACAGGCAGTCGAGAACCTCCAACAGTACCTTCGAGTCGAGATGGAGTCTGTCAGGGTACATACGCTTGACACGGTCAGTTGGTCACCAGCAAAGGCGCCATTCATTGACAGACCTCGTTTCAGATGCAAGTCTTCTTGTGTTGACACGGGTACCCGGATTAGAGGGTACAATACGTGACGAGGCAAACGTTTTTACTCTAACCTGCAACAAGCTGAAGTAGTTTGGAACGAGCCCGAGACGACAAGCTCTTGATCTTGACTATCTGACATCTGCGTCAAACCCAAAGCAAGGCCGGTATATAGTAAAGATTAATAGCATGTAAAGTATTCCGACGTAATGATACATGGGATAGGATGAACTTCCTAGACACACAACACCCCTTTCTCGTTGATGGTCGGGAACAGCCTCCTCACCGCGTTCGCCGCAACTCTGGGGATTGTTATCTTTATGGACTCCAAGGATCCCCCAGCCCCGGCATTATGTTGCCCTACGTTGAATGACAGCGCTCGATCTAGATCTGCCCACAATGCATCCGTAGAGTCGAACGAAATCTCCTCAATGACCAGGTCCAGCGTATTGACTCCGACGAAGGCACGCGAAGGATACTCTAGTTGCGTGATCCACCAGCGCATGATCTCCACTGCCTGGAGTGGCGGCTCTCCCATGACCGTGCTTGCCAACGCAACGTGGGGAATCGCGCGCCCTGGACTTGTCTCGAAAGGAAGGTAGTGGTTGATATTGGCTGTATGTACAATCAGCTGCACTCCCCAATGACCGACAACGTGAAGAGCACGGACGTTTCAAGAAGCCCGGCGAGTAGCCGAAGTACTTCAGTTCGGGCATCTGCGAGAGGACATCTCTGATGGTCTGGGTGATAAAGGAGTTCGTGTGCATCGTCAGCCTTACGATCTGCGATAGTCTGACGGGTGTCCGAGACTGCACAAGGGCAGTGAGTGCTGCCCGCATGACCATCGCGTTGAGCGTCAGCGACAGCGTATGAAGCTCAGCTGACGAGTTTGGGGAGATAACAGTCCCTTCCGACTCGTACGATGGCATGAAGGAGTAAGGCAGGATATTGAAGAGTACCAGCTCCCGGAGACCTATCGAATAAGATGATAGATGGGAATGGGAGCCGTACGGGTTCGAAAAGAGATCGAACACCTCGAAGACATCGCTCTTGAATTCGAGGCAGTCCAACTCTATCCTCCGCACACGAGACATCGTCAGACGCATGGAGGACGAGATCGTCGCTGGGATGTCCGCAAGGCGCGCATACCCCGATATTGTCAACGATGTGAGGTTCGTCAAGAGCGGGAGAATATGCGGGACCGACTCTTCGCCGTAATCCGTCGGCGGCGGATTGACGACAAATGTCAGACTTTTGACAAGAATCGCCAGAGAGTCGGGACCTGAAAGGCTCTCCGCACGGAGTAGATCCAGGAATGAGTCGGCCGTATGCCGACCGTCCTCGACTGGTTTGAAGACGATGTTACAGAACAGACGCGGTCGCGCGAACAAGTACCATTGGCGACAAACGATGTTACATGAAGACATGGTCTTTAGATCGGTAGGGGGGAGAAATGAGAGGATCAGGTCGACCAGCTCGACGGGCAAGGGGACGGGAGGATATATAGTGCTTTTTCCTGGCATCCCGTCTAGTAGGCCGTTCATCGGACAGTTAAAGACTCGGATGGTAGTGATGTGGTGTGGTGTGGTAGAGAGCAAAGCCGGGAGGTCCAGAAGGTTTCTTTTGAGGGCGGCGACGGTGAAGTCAGGAGGAAGGATGCCGTCGAACCTGGTGTAACCCACTCAAGGACAACTGTTACCGGTGTCTAAGCGAACCTGAGCGTGTAAAGGCAACCTTAAGTGCTTGTGACGTCACAGTAATCGGATAGGAACATATGTCTCCCCTGGTTTGTTTCTTCCTGAGTTTCATTGGTTGCACCTTTAGTAGACATTGCTCAAATCACGACCAATTTTCGAGACTCGACAGACAAATCCGAAGGTTTGCCGAACCGGAACCACACGCTTTCCGGCGTACATGCCGAATCACCTTACCGTGTTCAAGACCTTTGCATTCTTGATTTGCGTATTACTTGTGAGGTGAAGAGGACATTCGACTTCAACGGGGGAGCTCCAATGAACGAGGCGGAGAAGCTGAAGACATGGGAGAAGTCTATATACATCGACAACACAGTACTGGTTCCATCTTGACTGATCCATTTATCTACTCGGTGGTGGCGACTTGACATTCAGGCGGATTACGCCCAGAATGACCTACGTTACATCACGCTGGATCTCAGGGATATCTCCATAGATTGTGCGGGACGGATCAGGAGGCTGAGGTTGCGCACTCGGGGTGCATCCCTCAAGAAGTACTTGACACTGGCACTGGAAGGAACCTGGTGTGTGTTTCAACCGTTTGAGTATGAACGACTCTGATCATCTACGGAGTCATTCGCCGCTCACCGAGAGGGGTCCAACGACAGACATTCTCGCAGTCAAGTACGTTATGTACGGCCGACCCCATCTCTTCTTTGAGTTCCGGGTTGGATCTCAGTCGTGAGAACTTGAGGCGTTGACAAGAATACGGACTCTCCGATACGCCTGGCAGGGCCTGGGGTGGACGACGGCGACGAAGCCCATTGCAGGGCGAGGGGCGAAGACATCCACCATCCCTAAACCCTTTTCTGAAATCTTACACTGGCTCAGATACACCGTGACCACTGAAGCCGAACCGCGTAACATGTTCTGAATGGCATGCCTTCCGTAGCAAACTGGAGTTGGGTGGTTACGCTAGCGTCAGGTTAACCGTTCCAAGGCGACCTTGCCAGATGAAAGCCATTGGTTCAAGTAGAATACCAAGGTAGCAAGGTAAGTCGATGACCTTATGACGCTTGACTCGGAAGCGTCTGCACACCGCGCAAATGAGCACTTTAGATTGGCTAAGGACTTCAATGACTGCAAAGATCAGTGCGACGGTGTTCAATCTGTAAAGGTCCATTCAATTGCTTAGAAGCTTTGTCAGAATCGGAACCGGTTGTTTTCCGGGACATAAACAGGACGCTGCCTGAATAAGTAACTCCTGCACCGATCTGTTAATACCCTAGACCCTCCAAGACCTTGGTTCTGGCCATGGGGTAATGTAGCCGTCTACAATGACCAGATAGTCCATAGCTTGATGAATGTCACTGGTCACTCAAGCGACCGAGAGAGACAGAAACTTGGACGATATCGCATCTGCTGATTATCATAGGCTGAAAGCTATAGTACGTCATTTAGCTAGTCTCTCCTACTACTAGTACTAGTACTACGCGTCACTGAAGGGGCACTGTCGAGTGCCCTGCGAGACTTCACTATGTGCGACTTGCCATTTACAATACCGCGGTTGCGCACATACTGCTTGAACCTGCTGCTCTGGGCGCGTCTGACGGAGATGCGATTGCCAGTGCCTGACAATGTCTAGAGAGTGTCTAGAGAGTCAACTTGATGAAGAGATGATATCGCTAGCGTGTGCCTCAGAGACCGGTTTCAACGGAGCGTCCCTCCTCCCCCAACTCGTGAAAAACTTCAGTAACCACATTGGGCGCCAAGCAGCGGGAACAGGTGGGGGTTCACTGGGTTCTTCAACTGCTCCAGCCGGTGCGACCGGCTCATCACTGGGTTCGGGTTCAATCTCTTTGCCACTCTTCGCGCTCGCTTCATTGAAGGCGGCCTCTTCCTCCGCCTCGCTTTCCGTTCTTCCCCATCGATCCACGCTGACCTCCCCACCTCCAACGCGCCACTGTCGGCCCTCCTCCTTCCATTTCTGGTCAAGCCCTACATCGCAGGAAGCACTCTCACCCGCTAAGAGCAAGGGCGGGGGTATACTGTCTTTGAGCGCCTCTTTGTCCTTCTGACCAGCCCGAGTTCCAAAGACTTTGCTTCTCACTTCGACGACCTTCCTTCTGCCTCCGACGGCCACATGCCAAGCATCGCGTAATGAGAGTTGTTCGGCCTCGTACCAGAGTGTATTTACGGTCTGCATCATCTTGCCCGCCCGCGCCCTTTCCGAGTCCAGTTCTCCCAGTACACCGATTGCCGCAGCTCCTGGTCGAGAGGCGTCTAACCCGTGTTCGAGGGAAGTGTATACATTGCGCAGGTGGGCAGAGGTATCCACCAATCGGGCATTCAGGAGGGCAGTAGCGCGGAGAACATTGGCAAGATGGGCTTGTCGTCGCATCAATATAAGGGTTTCCCCGGCAAGAGCGACATCAAGACGCATGTATTCCAGGGGGAGGACATTCGTAGATGGAGATGGGTATTGAGGGAAGGAGCGCCGCTTGCTTAGTCGAGGGCGTGATAATGTCGATGACTCGGCTTGTGGCGTCGGTGGTGGAATGGACCAAGAAGTAACACGTGTGGTGGGCAATGGACGTCCGTTCCTCCGTAGCGTCGACGGTAGATTCGGTGTCGAAGGTATGAAGACGCTTGGGCTGGGAAGATTGACATTTGAGGTGGATGGGTTGAATGTGATAGGTGACATTTCGGTTGGAGATGGATCGCGCGAGTGCGTGACGATTATTGGAGGAGGCGCAGCAAATGACATAGAGGGAGTATTGACCGGGGACACCTGCCCACTGCTTAACATGTCGTCGTCGTCGTTCATGTTGACGATGACGGCAGGCTTCTTCTTACGATTACTCAACCTAGGATCATATTCAGTGGACCAAAAAGACCTGTCTGCGAATGCAAACTCACCCTGCCCATCGCTCAACTTTGCCTAAACGTTTGTTCCAAGCACTAAGACCTCCAAGGACATCGTCATCAGAGTCGCTCCCTCGCTCATCACGCTCAGTTCCATCCCATAGAGCCTTCAGAACGCCACCGAAATCTTTATCCTCCTCCTTGATCCGCTTGCCAATCCCTCTCACGATATTCCCCAGGCTCTGTCCATCTTTGGAAGCACCTACAAGGGTGTTAACGAAGGTTTGGAGGTCGCCAATTATTTCTGTGATGCTGCCAGCACCTGGAGACAATTCGGAGGGAATCCCTGCCGCCATGAGTGATGCCACAAGTGGAGAGTCAATACACGAGGAGTCGAAGGGGATCAATGGAGTCGCATAAGGTGTTCGAAGTGATGTGTGATGGTGATGGTGAGGGGCATTGGCGATGGCCAAGGATAACGCTTGAGGTGAGGCGAATGGGTCTCTCGGAACTATATGATGAGCAGCAGCTAGCCTGTTGCGTACGGCAAAGACAAGGGAAAATAGCGCGGATACGACGCTAGGTGACGGTACACGCTCGCTGGCGTGATATTGCGACGCCCACGATTGTAGAGCAGTCAGTGTCGCGTCACAAAGGAGGCCATCCTTTTCGCAGCTATAGCCAAACAGTCCTAACGCGATTTGGATATAGCGGACAAGATCCAGCACCGTCTGATTGAATTTGACTTCAGGTAGTTCGCGGGGAAAGAGGTATGTGCCACAGAACCGCTCCCTAGTCGCCTCGCTGGCAGGATTGAGAGTGAGAGCTGTGCGCCCTGCGCTTCCCAGCCTTAGCAGGCTAATATTGACGTGCATCTGCTGCCGCGCCTTGCCAAAGTCACCCTCGGGGACCAACACAATGGTGTAGTCACTGCGAAAGTGCGCCAAAGAGGTGACCATTATCGTGCCATACGTTGTTTGCTTTGGGCGTGCATCTCGGCGCATGCTGTGCACCGCTTCCTTCATGACATCTGACGAAGTAGGGATGAGAACATCCAGCACGATGTTGTGAGCCACATCCGAGGTATAGACGACCAATAGAGGGTAGGGGTGGTCCCGCGAGACGATCCATTTCTCTACAGCATATAGCTGGAAGCCTTGAAGCACAATTGTGCGCTCATAATTGAAGCCTGGTAGTGGCGCGTGGCCAGAAGGCACGAGGAGCATGGAGGGACCCGGCTATCAAGTCCCGTCGATGTCACTAATGCCTGATGCGAAGAGTAAGCAGGTGAAAAGGGGAGGTAACGAGCACTTGTACAGTTGCTGGCGAAGAAGTAAAGGTATCCGCTCGCGTTGGAAGTTGGGGAAATGGTCGGACGGATGTGTAAAGCACAGTGGTATGCTATGGGTCCCTGCCGAGCGGAACACTGGCGCGAATCCCGAATACAGGTCCCAGTCTTATGGGCTCAGTAAATGCGAATCCGAACGAAGCAGAGCGGGCGGATCAAGATTCAGCTGAGAGAGCGATGATACCCCATGGACGAGAGCAACGCGAAGATGTGGTGGGGGCAACATAGAATGGTAGGCGGGTGCGCTGTCACTGAGTATGCACATGTCTCGAACTGAAGGTATCGGCATCCCTGCCTTGCCGATATCCCAATCTAATCTGCCTTCGTCTGACCTTCGTACCCATGTCATCCGCCCGTATTTCCTATGTCTTGCCTCGTTCTCAGTCAGCGCCTCGGAACGTCGCATTACGCAACGCCTGACTTACGGAACCACGAGGAACGTTCAAATTTCGGACAAGTCATCAGCTCAAACAGGCCAGCCGACCGAAGGTTCCGCGAAAAAAATCTTTGCTCTCCAATTTGTAAGGTCTAGCTCACTGGCAGTGTCTGCAGTGCATCTCTGTGGGCTCACATCCGTCGTGCAACTCGGCGGGTCTGAATCTGGGAATCGATCAAAGCGTGGCCCAGGTTGTATTGACCGACAAAGCGCTTTTCCTTACACAATGGGGCGCTCTGGCCCTGGATGGTTCAAGACCATGGCACAAAGGAACCATTTCACATTTGTCACACACCAAAAAGGCTACTCGTCCTCCTTTTACGATGGTGACTGGCAACAAGGGCGTACTCTTGCTATTATCACTCGGCCTCTGGGCATCCTTTGCGGGTCTTTCTTGGAACTATTCGCTCAACTCTGCCTTTGAAGAGCCTAAACACTTAAGGGTCCTGATGGAGCGCCTTTCCCGACCTCGCTTGTCGCATTGATCAATGGGCTGTCTTTATCCTCGGCTCAAGCACCCTCGACTTTGTCGACAAAGCTCTTCGAGGTCGATATATAACTGACCTTGACTCAACGAACATGGCATCGACCTCTGAGCACATCCCCAATGGCTTACAGGAACCCTCTGCACTCTACCCCCATCCCTTCCACGCCATACACGAGCTTGGGCCGTGCTCCTGCTCCTGCTCCTGCTCCTGCTCCTTCGCAGGCCCACGCTCCTTCGCAGGCAAAGACTCCTTCACAGCCTCGATCCGGACAGTTGCCGAGAAGGCTGAAACTTCCCATGGAGATCACATCTGCCTCTACGAGTACTGCGAGTTGGAGGAACCAGGTTGGACGCACCAGCGGTGTCAAACCCATCACGTTTGACTGGAAAGGTCGACAACCCGGTGAAGGTGTCAAGATGGTGGAACTTGCCATGCGTGGATATGAGCAACTTGCGCATGAACTTATTGGTGGTCATGACTTGTGTTTCAGGCCAGGCTTGACGAAGGTCACTTTTCATATCACTGTATGTCACTTCTTATTTTCTCTTTTGGGCATTTCTGACTTGATTCAAGTGGCCCGGTTATACACACGTCGATTGGTGCCGTACTATCGACATCAACACAAAATTCGGACCTATGACTCGGGCTCAGCTGGGCAATGTAATCGCAAGCATGTTCATGCGCTTTATCGATGTGAGTACTGTCTCAACCCTTCTTTTACTGTTTGTTGACACGTTTCCGACCCGCTCAGAAAACACAACATGAAACCTGCTCTGCACCCCAGTGGCGGGTCGGTAGGAACGGCATCGTTATCGACAATCTAGTTCTGCTGTCCGTCTGGAACCCGATAGAGAATTCTTGGCATGCGGACGTCGCCATCGAACTCTGAACTCTGAACTCTGAGTACTAGAATCTTGTTCATCTCCTACTCTTATACCCTGCATTGCACGAACTCCCTACGCTATCCACTGTATCATGTTAGACATTTCTCAACTTTTATCTTAGACAGCATCACAATCTCTGTAAAGCACCTCATCGCGCACAAGTACACACAATATACAATCTCTGAAGTAAATGGGAACTAGTCTCGAGGCGTTGAGATTCTTGGACAGCAAAGACCTTCACTTCGAGGCGACCACCTCCAATTCGATAACCTCCAATTCATGCCCTCCAGCCATCAGGGCGGCAGCGACCTTGCCTCCCAAATGGGCTGCCTTCCCTTCTTCAGACTCGAAGAAATCGACGATGGCAAGGTGTCCGGTGAACTCGACCGCAAACCACAATGGAGTGAAGTCCTCCTTGAGGACGAGGGGGAGGGCGCTCTGATGGAAAACCTGAGAACGCAGTATACAGGAAGAGAAAAGCTAAGTTACGTACTATAAGGAACTCTTTCAACTCATCGCTCGTGTCGTTGATCCTGACGAAGAGGCCGCACTTCAAGGTGCCAGACTTCGGAGCACGGACCTTGCTAGCCAGAATCGACGCCTGCCCCCCCACCATGTCGGGAGCTTGGGTGATGAGACTTTCAGCGTTCGCCATGAGGGCTTCGGGGATCTTTCCCGTCATGTGCGCGTTGCGCGAGGCAGCGTCTGGGAAAGTGTCGAAGATGGCATATGTGTCAGCACCCTTGTATTTGAGGGCGAGCCACTGGAGAGTTCCCTCCTCTTCGACGGCGAGAGACCTTCCTGCCTTCAGAAAGTCCCCGAGTGCCGAGGACTTGGGCTGGAGGGGGACGAATAGGGCGAGAGTGGGAGCGGGAATATGGGTACTAGTAGACATGGTTGCTGAAGAAGCTTATTAAGGCTGGGGAGACAAATTGGATTGTGTGAGAAATGACGAGGAAAGTACGACCCCCTTTATACGACTTGCCTTGAACTTGAGGATTGGGAAACTCTCACGATGATGGGTGCGATGGGCAATGTCCAGCAATGTCTGTGACAGCGTGTAGGCAGCCCAGACGACGGATCCGTTGAGCCCGTTATGAGCGCCGGTTCTGAGACTGTACTGTATGTCCGTTATTCTCCCACTGCATGGGACTCCGTTGAGCCCGTAATGAGCGCAGTTCTGGGGCCATAGTGCGAGCCCACAATTGTCCCACCGCAAGTCTTCGAATGAAATTCGAGCGCGGTGCGCCTGCCGCTTGACTGATCGCTGACATACCAGCTTCGTCTATGCGAATACATCCGAAGGTCCATGGCTTTGAGATAGACGCTGACATAGCGAAATAAACAGATCCAAGTGTGAATTCTCGCAACTTTAGGACGCTGTTGTGCTCCCAGCCGGAGAAGATTGTCTCCGTGACCACGCTCCCGTTCCGCCAGAGCTTCGTTTAAGACCACCCGAGACGTTTACAATGTCTGAAAGATGTCTTTGAAATCCCCGGTCGGTCTTCCAATGGTTGAAACCCTGCAAAGAGTCACACATACAGTTCATATAGCATACACCCGCATGAAAACTTCTGTCCCAACCTTTCCTAATCTTTACTTCGGCTCTGCGTTGACCCTCAGGCCTCAAGCCCCATCATGTTCAGCATTCCCAGCTGTCTCCAGAGCTCTCTGCGCCTTGATCGCCTTCCACGCATCTACTTTCTCGCGGATGAAAGTATCATACCACTGTCTCCCTTGCTCGCCGTTCTCTTTCGCCTTCTCCTGCGCGGCATCCAGCTCCGCCTTCCACGTCCCCATGAAGTATTCGAACGTCTCCTGGAATATCTGGTGATCCGCACTTAGTTCAGGATCCTCCTGCTCCTGAGATGATGGCGCAGCTCCGTATACATCTTTGACCGCTATCACTTTCCGGCTCTTCATCACTGCATTGCGCGACTTGGTCTTTGCGATCATGAGCATGTTGAAAAGGCTCCCAATCACTTCGACAGCCATCTTCTTGAAGGCCTCGGTATCGCGGCAATTAGGTGTCTTCGCCGCAAGACAGCGTTCGACGAATTCGGTGGTATATAAGGCGCCCAAGTTTTTGGCCGTGTAACCGTCGGGACAAACCTTCTCCAGGTCAAGTCCAATATCGACCGGATCGTCCTGTTTGAGGGCATCCTCTTTCCTACACCGTCGCTCGAACTCTGAGGCCAAGAAAACTCGCGTCTGCTCCGTGTCCCAAGTACGAGGATCGGTGGCGTCGTATGGTGCTGGCCCGCGAGCTTTGGGTGGGACCGTTAAGAAAGGTGCAGCATACGAAAGTGTGTTGGTACTATGTACGCTGTCCTGGATGTGCGGCGAAACGTGGGCAATAATGACCGCACTCGATGGTTGTCGAGACTCGATATCAAATAGAGGCTGCGGTAATTAGCAAATCAAGGCTACTGGAATATTGAAAAACATACCTTGAGGAGCATAGTGAGTTTGTTCGACCGCCACGGAATGTGAACGAAGCCATCCTCGGCAGCCATCTTGGCCTTGGCGCGGACGCATTCCTTGAGATTCATGAGGCTTTCGTTGTTTTCCCGTGACTCTTTCATGCGTTGCTTGTCGTGCCCCTTGGAGTCCTCGTAGCGCTCGCTACCAGCCAAACTGCGACAATCTTCAAAAGGATGACGTTTTTGAATGACACGGAACATACTCGACCAATATCAACTGTCCTTCTTCGGCGTAGGGAAGCGCCTTGTTCTTGATCCGTATAGTCAACACAGCATGACTTCGACTACTTGACGCATTCCTGTCAGTAGCAACCACTCGTCGGTGTGACAGAGCGCTGGTGATCAGCTCCTGCAGTTCTCCCGAGGTTCGCACGTTCGTAGCCTTCAGCCTTGGTCGGACATTGCCAACCTGTTGAGTATTGCACCAACGAAACAAGAAGGATTGCACAAAAGAACACGAACCTTATCTTCCTGGATGGGCACATCAGCGCCAGATTGGTCCACGAGGTCCGTGGAACGCTTGCCAAGAAGCTCAAGGAAGGTGACACTGAATTCGAAGAGGTCTTCGTTCCCCGATGCGTCAGGCGCAAGGCGCTTGCCGATGGCCCGGGCTGCGTCAAAAAGATCGCGAGAGATGCACGATTCTATTCCCTCCATTGTGAAGGTCTTGCCGCTACTGGTCTGTCCATAAGCGAGGACACACCCGACGCCACCGGAGAGAGCGAGAGTCATAATCTGTAGATAATCTGAGAAACGACGCGAATGCTGACATACAGGTTGCATACGTCGTTTGCTACGATGGTTCTTTGATACACTTCTTCATTGCTATGGTCTGGACCAAAGGCAAGGTCGGCGCGATATTCCTTGTGTGTGAGGGTGTATCCGGACCACTGCACACATATGTAAGATAATGGACCGAGTATCAGGAATTGAAGTACCTTCTTGCCCGGAACATGAGCCACAAAGATACCTGGTTCAGGGCTCTTGAGTTTTATGCCAAGGCAGGTTTCGTGGGTCCTCAGCCCATCCTCGTCCTCTAACGCCCGAAACTTAGATTCTGCCTCTCCGTCGAGTGGTGGACGCGTCCGGAAGGCAACGACAACGCTCTTGATTTCACCGTCCTTGATCTGCCCGAGCGGACTAAGAAAGCCCTGGGTAGGCTGTTGCTTAGCAGTCCACTCGCTGAGGAGGCCACGAAACGTAGAGAGGTTTGAGGTGATCTCGAGCGCGGATGCTGCCATGGTGGAAGGTCGGTGGGTGGGTATGTGGCACAAATGTCAGCCTAGTGTCGAAGTTAAGTATGGCGCGACATCCTTAGGTCTGAAATAGTATTAGATGACTCTGAGTCGACGTTCCGCGTGCTGCACCTGACTTCCACATGTTCATCAATTCAAAATATTGACGCCACGGAACCGGTTGGGCTCCTCGAATCACTATGATTGTTGGCAATATTTAGCCTGTGTGAATGCTGGCAATGAGTCAGGGCCTTCTTCTTTGGGGATTTCCTGGATCTGGAAGGGCATGTGTTACTTATGAGCGTGCCGCGAAAGACCGGTAGATGTTTCGATTAACCATGTTTTAGGGCGGACTCCGTCACAATGCATGATGGTCTGGTCCAAAGAGCACTTGGTATGCCGGCTGTCTAACCGTCGACCACGTTGCCGCGATGCCAACACGTCACCCATTTCGTATCAATAACTTATACTACCAAGCACATACATACAACACACATAATACAGACTTCGCTGTCACCCCGAGTCCGGAATGATCAATCTTCAATGTCCATATCGCTATTGCTACCCTCTCGGCTCTTGGAATTATCCGGCTCCGGTTGCGGGGTCAGACGATTCTCGTCTTCTAAGTCCTCCATCTGAGAGAGTACTCGAGCAACGGTTGTATGACCACTGGGACCGGCAGCCAGGTTCTCCACTCCCATCCTGAACGCGGTCTTCTCACCCAATTCTCGATGTGATGCATGATCCCGCCGTTCGCCCGCGCCTTCATCGTCGGAGTCAGACAGCTCTCCATCAGCTTGTCGTCTTGAGTCCAGCATGGTGCGAGGACGGCGCACGTCAGGAGGTAGCAATTCTTCGTCCGCGTTGGGGTCGTCCATCTCCTCATCGATGGGCACGATCGGTATGTCTATGAAGGGTTTCAGTAAGATCTCGAGCCGACAACGACGAGGATACCTGTCATTTGGACACTGGGTGGACCACCTGCATGTCGCAGATTCTCCATGACTTTCCGTTTCACCAGATCCAAGTATGATCGGGTGTTCAAATCGTCTGTGTTGGAGGCCTTGACGTCCAGCCGATATTCCGGTCCAAAGTACTCGTAGTATTCATTTGCCGGAATTTCTGCAAGATCATGCTCTGAGCTCAACAAAAACCTCAAGGATCAGTCACTCTACCTGGCCCAAGTTCTACGCCGTTTACTAGGCCAGTCTCAAATGCCCAAACACGACTGACATTTCGCATGGTGTAGCCGCCGCCGCCTAGAAGCAACAGAGGCTTATTGAAAGCCTTGACAAACTTGACGCAATTAGCATGGCCTGTAGTCGACTTCATTAATCGTTGTTGGTAGTAGAGACGAGCTCGCTGAACGCACCTCTCATAGACAAATTCAGACACCCAATCTTATCGCGAGCAAGGGAATCCGTGCCGCATTGTAGCA
This sequence comes from Strobilurus luchuensis, assembly GCA_019915105.1. Classification (NCBI taxonomy): domain Eukaryota; kingdom Fungi; phylum Basidiomycota; class Agaricomycetes; order Agaricales; family Physalacriaceae; genus Strobilurus; species Strobilurus luchuensis. Next base: position 56,467 of record JAHLMJ010000004.1, read on the forward strand.
CAATAGCGGATGGATCGTACGTATCCATTATCTCCTGAATGACCTACGTGAAACAGGAGTGAGAAAGGTCTGACGGTGAAGAGCGAAAGAAAGACCGACGGGCTCAAAAACGGACTTGTAGTTTTCGTCCGACATTCCATCCCGGAGAGGGAAGTTGACAGAGTGGTATTTACCTTTTGAGACTCCGATATCCTGTCAGTGAGAATGTCAACAACCGAGACTCGGTGTGTTTTGACGGACCACATACTCGCAGTTCACCAGTTCCCGGGAAGAATTCTCCATACTTGTGGAAACTACAAGTCATAACTCTGTCAGTCGTGTAGAAAGCCTCTTATCGAAATGAAGTCACGAAGAGGTGGCAGAACGTGTTGTATGCACGCACCTTCAACACCGTCTCCGTGGTGAACATCAATGTCGATGTAGAGGACTCGTTTATGGAATCTATGATACGGATCTCATACATGTATGCAAAGTGCGATTGATGAACAACCAACCTTAGGAGCTCCAGTATACCCAGTACAATGTCTACAAAGACGTGAGGCACGGAACATAGATGCGCGTGACGACTTTGACCTACCATTGACGTAGCAGAATCCACTTGCTTCACTTTTCTTAGCATGATGAAGACCACCAGCCCAGTTGATGGCGATGTCACATTTGTTTCGACACAGTCTCGCAGCACCCTCTTTGTATAGATGCATAAGCAAGAGACGAACTAGCTGTTCTGAACGACTCACCCATGGACCCACCAGCCGATATGGAGCAATACTCGGGAAGACCGTCAAAGACCGGACAGTCCTCGCCAACATTGTCTACGTGATTGTATGTCTCAGGCATGACCACGAACCACCGGAATTCTTTAGACTCACACTTCACTTGCTCTTTCGCAAACATGTTCATATTTGTGGGCGTGATGCGATGCAAGAACTCAATGTAGTCTTCAGAGTGAAATTGCGACATTTCGCGTTTGGACGCCGGTTTGGCGCGCTGATATAGTCGCTCGTCAACCTCCAGGCAGTCGAAGCGATCCTGGACATACGTAGATTTCCATTTTCTTGTACAGACCATAATTCATGACGAGCGAATGGCACATGCGTATCCTTGTCGGCTTCATACTGAGGGAAGCGTCATCCTGCTATCGCACTCCTGCATGAACTATAACGAACAAGTGACCCGCACCATAGTGGAACCCCCCGATGTCAGAGTCGTAGAAATAGCACTGAGACAACCGGCATGGATCAACTAAACCGCCTGATAGGTGTAGGGAAAATAGAGTACCACGCGTTTCTTCTGACTTTCGTTCTCCAGTGGAGTGGCCAAGGCAGACATGGCCAGAACGCGCGGATAGTTCGTTCGAGAATCGCGACCTTCGATCGAGAAGGAAATGGCAAGAGCAGAGTTGTGTTACCCCAGACCCCGGACCCCAGTAAGCAGCCGATCGTTCTTTGTCAGCTGAACGGCGCCACTTGCATTGATTCTTTGATTGATGCCAGAGCAAATTTTTATTGAGCAATGGCCAAAGCCTTATCTCACACATGCAGTCAATTTCTTGGTCACCTCTTCCGTCGAAACGAGTTCTCTCCAGCCTTAATCACACTCCTCGTCAAGATACCATTGCTGCTCAAGCGTGCCGTTCTGAGCTTGTAGAACGACCTTTTGAGCGTTGAGTGGGTAGCCAAATGAAATCAAAGACTTTATTCACCTGGCGTTGGTAGTACTTATCCAGGCCTACCGTCCAAACCCGGTCTTGGTATGGTTCTTGAATCTGTGGGCATCGTCATGATCAGGGAAGTAGGCGAGTCATAAGCGAGGGGATAAGCCGAACTTTATAGGTACCAGACTCAGCTTGGTCGATCTGCCAAGCTACGGGCTTACGGGACGTGTCGACAGTGCCATTTGCCATGATCTGTGCTCGAGGGGTTAATCACTGGACCTATCGGGGGCGAGCAGCCAGACTGACATGGGCAAACCCATGGTCGACAAAGCTCTCAATGTACCACAAGTTGTCATAGGCCTCAAAAATGAGCCACTGGTCGAGAATGAGCCGTAGTGTCTTTCGGAGCCAACTCGAAGACACGTACAAGCTCTGAGCCATCAAAGCCGCTAGGGAAATCAGGTAGAACAACGGGGTAGTCGACAGCAAAGGCGCGTGCGGAGGAGCGAGTCTTCGTGTTGACCAGCTTGATCGAACACTCTGGCTTCAACTGTGGAAATGTAGATATCTTCGAGAACTTGGAAGCGGAAATAGCCTACGTTGTTGAGATCTGTGGCAGCCATGCATAGCGAAACAAGGCCAGAGATGACAACTGATTTGACCAACATTTCGGTGTGAGTTCAGCAGACTGAATGCGCGGCCAACAGGAATGGGTCCTGAGCTTAAGGAAGAAAGTGAGGTCCTCGGGTTTCTGGTCGGAGGCGAATGAGGCCCGCGCGTCTTTTACCTCAAAGAAGTACTTTGACACCGCGTGCTAGGCGTTGAGACGTATTATAGAGCACAGATCAGTCATCCTCAAACCGAGGGACGTGCACTTCCGCGCAGCCTGGTAGTAGAAGCGTAATTTAGCAACCCTTCCGCGGAGACTTGCATCCAGTGACACAAAGGAGAGTGTATGTGAGCGTGTGTGGTGGTTAAAAGTTGTTTGTGCATTCGCACTGTGTCGAGGAGAGGTTGGGCGACTCGAACAATGCTGGATGATGGCGGGATTTGCCGGGGGACTCGTGAGGTACAAAAGCGGCCAGTCCCGTTTTGGTCGCGATCGAGCCCGGGACTCTCACGGAGGCGGAGTCTCCATCATCACGACTGCAGTCTACACAGTTGCAGATCTAGAAGAATCCAGGACGCCGTGGAGTCGATGCCTCTGTCTTCAACTTCTGTGGATGCATACTTACAGCCGCTTCTCAAGCTCGGCTCATACTGACTGACCGTTATCGTTCAGACGTTTCTATCGCTGGTGGCGCTTGATTGACAACTTACAAGCGACAGCAACAGCGTGTACGCGAAGACTCTTCGTTGCGTACACGGCGCTTCTTCACTCAAGTGAAGCTCGAGCAGTCAGACGTCTTCAATCACAGCCGACTGCGCTGCTATGCCTCGTTGACGACGGAAGTCCTTGGCAGTCACTGTGTTTAAAATGATTCGCCACTTCCAGCGTTGTCGTCGGAATGATGATGGTCGACCGTGCTTCACTATAAAGCATTGCAATGTACTCATTGAAGCTTGCCTGCGTGATCGTACACAATGCTGTTCAAGCTTTTGACTGTTTTCATCTTCTTCGTTGCATTCGAATCGCGTGCCTTAGCTGTATATGTGGGCTGTTTTTCGCGTCATCCGGAAACTCGATTGATCGCGTCTCAAAGGCCTATGAGTTTAAGCTCGTCAACAAGGTCTATGGACCTGCGATGCTGTTCGGTCTGGGAGACCCCGTCACTGTCGGTTTTTATGACGTCGACATCGAATTCGCTGAATACGTGTGTCTAATTGCGCATGGAACTCTTCTGCTAACCCCGTTAACTTGCCCGACTTAATCCTCTAGTGGCGCGCGAAGAAAGCGGACTCTGGGTTCAAGCTGAAGAATGCGAATCGTTTCTCGGAGAGTTGGGCATCTATCAGCACCGTCAGCGTATGTTTGTCATTAGCTTGAGGATGCCCACAGTACCAAACGCTCTCCACAGCCCAAGGAAGAGATCGTAGTCGGTTTGCTCGAAGACGAGGCAGACACATTCTTCTTCCAGCCTGATGAACACGGCACGTATTTGGTGATTCTATTTACACGCCATGCAGCATATGACTCTAACTTTCTGCTCGAGATCAAACTCCCGAACGAGGACTTAGTCTGGGACATTCATCCTGTGAATGCTTCCGATGACTGTCTCGAAGGCGCGGTATGCCAATTCACTCCATTATTGAATCCATCGTTCACTCTGCCAGGTTTGGATGACTCCTCAAAACGGGGGAGAATCTCAGCGCTGGTACATCGAAGAGATTTGAGGCTAGAGAGTTTGTTTACGACGTGTGACAAACTTTACAAGATGTACCTTTCCTTGCGCTAACGTCGCCTTTGCTGGCTGCCGCTTATTCGAATTAAAAGAGGTCACGCTTGATAATTCGGATTTATTTGAGTGTGATTGATGTTGAATGCAGCGCTCGTAGCCGGAGCTGGCCTGAAACGGCCGTAGTAGCAGGAGCTCCGCCACAGTGCTAGCACCCAGAAGACCTTCTTGAGAAATCTGGAAGCAATGACTGATCTCTGTAGAGCGGGTAGTGCCCAAAAACTAGCAATATTGGCCACTGAGAACAGATAGAAAGGGTACAAACGTTTACATTCCAGCGTCAGACGCGAATTTTGCCTCCGAGTCTGAGCAGGTGGAAGGCTATTGGAACTCGCTCGATCACAGCTCGATCATGAGTGCGTGGGGCCGGCATTTGCCGCGCCATGTCCTCCTGATTCTTCCATCACCGCCGTTCCCATCATATAATTGCTTCACCGATGTGATAGCATGACGTGTAGCACTCTTTCCTTGCTCTGTCCATGTCCTAGCTGTGTCTCGACATGAACGCTCAACCACTTTGCCCTCCGACTAAACGCGCCCCAGCTCTCTTTCGGTCTCCACCTAATAAGGTCTTCAAGCTTCGGGTCAAACTGGTGCTCAAGTCCGTCAACGACCATCTCAACAAACCCCATTCCACACCGAATAGATTTTCCTCGCCCTGCGATCCCTCACCTGCGAAATCCACTTTCTCCTCTCGCGCGCCGACTCTTTCTGCAGGCAAAGGCGATGTCCTTGCCGGCAGATATACCCTAATCCGAGAACTAGGAAAGGGCGGCTTCTCCACTGTCTGGCTTGCCCACGATTCCAGGTACATTCTCCTGCCGACATCTGTCACGACTGCTATTGACACACGACTTGATATATAGCACGTCAACCGAGGTTGCCATAAAGATTCCAACCAGACCGACACGGACTCAAGAGCTTCTCAAGCTGCGACTGCTGCCTCCCGATGGTCAGCCCAGTCAGCTCACAAGGCTACTGAATCACTTCCCATACCATCCTCACGCCTCCTTGACGTGCCTGGTGCTGTCCCTCCACGGGCCTACCGTCGATGACCTCAAGTCTCACCTCGGTTCACGTCGACTCCCTATAGACATCGTGAAACGGATGTGCGTCGATGTTCTGACAGCCCTCCAATTCTTGCATGGGGTCGGCCAGGGGATTGCTCACACCGACATCCAACCACGTAACATCCTCTTGTCACAATACGGTGGATTATCGCTTCCTCATACTCAGTGGCGCTTTGTCCTCGCTGACCTTGGACATGGTATGCTTCGGTGTTTAGTGATCCGAATACCTGAACTCAACACACGTTCTGCGTAGCTGTTCCGCTCCCTCACACAGCCGAACGACCGCCATCGCCTAATATACAACCTCATGCCCTGCGAGCCCCAGAGGTTATCCTCGGACGGCCGTGGGATTGCAAGGTTGATTTATGGAACTTTGGCTGTCTCATCTACGAGTTTATCGTCGGCGGACCTCTCTTCGATCCATTCTTCACGGGGAAAGGGTATGAGGGCATGACGCCCGCCCTCGTGCATCTGCTGCAGATTATCGAGCAAATTGGCGAACCACCAGGTTCCATGAAGCCTGCCAAGTACTTTGATGAACAAGGCTTTCTCCGGTGTCCATTCCCGTTACAACGTGCATCACTTCAGGCGATCGTGGGACTGGTTTGGAAGAGTCCAGAGGCAGTGAAGGCCTTTGTTGCGTTTCTGCGAAAGCTGTTGTCTGTGGATCCTGACGCACGCTGGGTGGCGGAACGTCTTCTTTCTCATTCTTGGATATCGGAAATCTGTACAGTATAATGATTTTGATTGTAGCTTCATTAGTTTCGCTTGTTGGGTCTTACGGGCATGATATCATACGTATCTATCTAATTCACGCATTTTCTTTGATTCACAGACACAGATACCAACACACTCTTGCGCAGGCGGCATATAGCTCCATATAGCCGCATCAATAATACCGATGGAGGCTGTGCACTGTCACAGCGTTTTCCTGTTCCTTCGTCGTCATACACTACCTTTGCACTATTTGCAATCCCCTCGGGCTCTCCGCCAAAGGCTGGGCCACCCAGACATCGGTCCAAGGCAAAGGACATGCTATTCGGTAATTGGGCTCCCGTTCTGCGAGATGTGCGCGCCACCAGATTTGCTCTAGCTTCTGTTGACACTGCTGGCGACTCGCGTACTGGCGTGTAAACTTCAATCAGGACCCCAACAGTATCCCTCATGAGCCGACGTTGGGATGTCATCGTAGCCAGTTACGAGGTACGTTCTCAAAAGCCGACCATTTTGCGCATAGGCTGACAGTTTGGACCGGTGCAAGTGTGCTATAATTGCGCGCCTTCTCAATCTAGTCTGCCCGCTGACATCTGCCCCCGCCTAACAACACTAAGATGATCAAAAGGGGATTTTCGGCCCATTGAAAGACATTGGAACCAATGACGACCGAGGAACTGCTTAACAATTCACCTCTTCCCCTCCTGGTCCATCAGCAGTAGGTCCGCTCGAGCCTAGAAGACCACGACTCCCTCTGAAGGACTTTCGTCTCATCGACCTTCCTCCGATTCTCTGCCGATGTACTCCCGCTGCCGCAATGCGCGCCAGCACGGTCGGACATACTTCGTCTCAAGTGCGTATCGCACCTGTTATACCCAACGTGGGGATGCATCTGTCTAAATTTGGGTCATGATTGGGACTACTGTGTGCTATGCTGTCATCCCTTGTACTCGCGCGACATTCTCCCCTTATTCTATCATTGTTCTTGCGGCATTCTATCAACCAAGCGCGTTTGTACCGAAGGTCAGATAGAGCAAGCAGAATTAAGGACCAAATTCTATGCTTCAGTCGACACAACCATCCGTTCGAATAATCTGGATGCGTTGTTCAGCGCACCAATCGCAAGTTCCAGTTATTCCTCAGTCGCTTGTTGATGCTTCGTGCACAAAGCAGTGCGACTCAAAAAATAGGACGGGCTATTGATGCTCTCGGGCTACGCGGTTTGCGCTTTAGAACTTCTTTGCTTTGATGACATTGATATGTTTTCACACACGCTCACCGTGCTCGGCCAGACTGTTCCACGATCATCAACTTCTCTCAACGAGAACCTGTGGCTACATGTTCGTGAGAAGACTGTTCACCGCATTCTGTGTGTATCTTTTGATTTCTGGCAGTGCAAGTGCTGATTTTCTCTGACACTAATCAGGTTTGATCTGTTTCCTTATGTCAGTGACCTGTCATTGATGAAGTGTGCGTCCTCACTGCTCAGGCTATTCATCACCCGCTATGTAGCAGTATTCATACTCTTCCTTTACGTCTTGATGATCTCCCGCAGGTCCAACGCTTTGATAATGTACTGTCGAAGATCATGCCACATCATGGACCATGGTCGACTTCTGCGTGGCCCTAACTTTGAGCTCATACTGGACGTCAAAGTACATCGCCCAGGCGTCTTCCTGCTCTGCCGTCAAGTCCAGATTGTTTCACGCCATATCAGCGCCTTCTTCTATCTCTTCTTTGTGTCTATGGTTCGGATTTCGGGTAGGAACTTCTCACCTCGGGTACTCGGGAGGCCTGATGTGTTTTTACCAGGCGAACAACAACGAAATACGACGTGTCATCCTATGACTTTGTCTGACCAACTGTGCTAGCACCTTTAGCCTGTATTTTGCCGCTAACGACGAACACAAAACCTTCGAACAGAATCTAACATGCAGAATGGTGATTGCTTGTTTCTTTTTGTCATTAAGTCTCCTACATGATGGCTGCAGATTGAGGACCCGAAAGTCACAGCGAACACGTTCTGACTCAGCGCATTGATTTTGGAGTAGTGATTATCAGCAGCAAGGCCAGCATAGCATTTCATCGAAACTCCGGCTCAACTACTGGTATCTTTTCATCCATCATAAAGATGGAGGACTACTCAGCTCGATGACTAGATTGACGATGCTTGTACGAACAAAGTCTTGGTGCTGACTGACATACCGTACGAGTAGAGGTCTCAACTCGGCTAAACTCCGACGTCCAGGTACGGCCGAATACGAAGTACTACTTGTATATTGGAAGAAGGCCACTCTCGTATGGTGGCATGTATTCTGGCATGATACAAGCTAACACTGAGTCAGTAGATTCTCATCCCAAGCCAACCAAGGCGTTCGCAAACCTCGAACGGATACGCAGGTTCACCAAGCGGAATTAAACATGAAACGTACACCGCTGAGCGAATCGTGGCATCCGCGATGACAACACAGCAGGTTCAAGGAAAGGACTAGTACACTTATGTCTAGATTGGGGTTCTTCCTGGGCGCACAAATCTCCACGTGGACCGGGTGGATCTCTTTCGCGCTGTGCTCGAATCATACAAAGATCTGACCGTGAAAATATCAGGACTCGAGGCCGACGCCTTGATGTTGATTCGAAGATCGTGGTGCATAAAAATACCGAACGTGGCGCGATGGACTTCAAGTGCGTCCCAGCTATAAAGTTGACCCTGACTGCAACTTTTTAACTGTCCTCAACCAGCGACGCAAACTAAGCTTCGTTCAAGCATTCACCAACTATGAGACACCACCTTCTGGAACGTGGTGAGGATCCATTGCAGTCAGCTCGCCCACATGCGATTGAAATTGTGACTGATGTCTTCCAGGATCCTCTACGACCAAATGCGCATTCGCAGATTCTCCTCGTCCTCAATCACCCTCAACAATATGCCATCCACCGTCACCTTGTCTATCACAGACACGAACGCGTCTCCTCGGGACCTACCGACACACCTCATCGCTTGCTTTAGCACGTCTCCCGCCAGGCCATACATTATCCCCATCAACATTGACCGCTACAGACGCGTCTTTCGTACAGAGATTGTACCATCGACATCCCCTGTCCCTGCACCCACGCGTACACACACAACTATTACCGTCCCCCTCGTCGTTCCCATTACCACCGTACCGCACCCACCGTCCCTGACCTTCCTCCTCCTACAGGACATCAGTGACAACGACATCGCATTCCAGATGCTTCCGCCCAATGTCGTCGGTGAATTTCCAAATGCTGCAGCTATGGCACAGATCATGTCACTGATTGGCAAGGACGAGTTTGAGAGGCGCCAGGCCTGGAATGGGGGCATATGGAGGAACATCCTCGGCTTGGGCGCGCGGAATGAGCGTCTTGTCGGGGTTGTGAGGACGGCGTGGAATGTCACTGCCGACGCGAAAAGGCTGAGGAGATATTGACCGGTTATTGAGTTTGTTTCTTCCCATCCTATTTATCCTTCGTCAACTCAGTCCGACATATCTGACAGCTGTATGTACTAGTACTCCACCTAATAGGCTTTAATAGAATGAGCGGGCTGTGGTATATAATGACATACCTTCAGTAGATTTCCCAAAGCCACAGGGCGCTCCTGGACACTCTGAATTACGGTTTTCCAGTTTTCAATTCACGCCTTCGACCTTCGCTCCCCCGGTGATAGCGAACCTATTCAGTCCGAACTAGTCCGATGTATCACCTGTGCCTCGCGGTATATATTCGAGAGACTGGCAAGTATTGTGCGCAGCTACGAATCTATCATTCCTAATGTAATGATACTGAATGACTACGATTTCTTCGGATCGCTAAATGCAGGCTTCCAGGTGGATGTGTTCCCGATTATTCTGTGGCGGTAATCTGTCATCGGATGAGAAACCGCAGAATTTGAACCTACAGGCCTCATGACTAGGCACTAACAGGGTGTGGTTGCACACAATCTGAAGTGCTTGCCACTGAATCCATGAAGAGTCGTGCACGAAAGCGGCGCAGGACTTTGGGAATGGGCCGAAGTGGCCTCTATCTGCATATATGATGCAGATGAAGCCATGAGATTGCCAGCCAAAACATCAAGCACCTGCTCATGAGGCGAAACGCCAAATATGCTGTGTGCCACCCACCAGAAGTCACCAGGAGAATGCGTGGCCGGAGAGCATTACGGCGTCAGCATGATTGACAGATGATCTCTTTTTGATAGTGGGATGCGCTTCGGGCACTGTCGACGATCCTTCAAGTTTGTAGACGTATCAGAAGCAGTATCAGATATCTCCAGAGCTATCGCTGGTAGTGTGCCCGCGAGATCGTGACGGTGGTTCAGACGTGTATCATTATGGGGAGATTGTCGATTACCCACTGGACAGGAGGAACGTCCCTGTACCTGAGCGCGCGCCGCCCCAGAACGCTATTCCTTTTCAGGAGAGAGTCGGTCATTGGGTCGGCGGGAAGCGTCTGGAGCCAGGAGCGACGAAGTCAGGCAAATCAGAAAGCTGCCGTCCGCAATGTAGCTGTGCGACTCGTTGTCGACTGTCTGTTCCAGGTCTACTTGAGTACTCTGACTCAGCGCTTGAGGTGAGACTAACAATGAACGTATTGTTCGCTACCCCTTGTTGCCTGCGCAGATCTAGAGAGACACAATACCATTTGTTACCGACAATTGCAAGCTTGAAGGGCGGTCAATCTTCCGACGGCATTGTTCTGTAACAGTGAGAAAGGGGAATCCGTCGTGATGGCTGGAGGCAAAGAGCAATTGCTTGGATTTCTACCTTTTTTGGCAAGTCGGTCGGGTCGCGGATGCACAACAGGTGCAGACACGCGGATTGGGTGTCCATCCCAGGTTATATCCTTGCCATTGTCCCTCAATTGCCTTTTGATCGTCGCGCATATATAAGGACTCGGAAAAAGCATGTCTTGCACCAGCATATCCCGCCGCACTATCCATCTCAGCAATGGCCGTCCTCACTATCCGCAACGACACCCCAGTCAACGACAAACACCAGGCTAGGGCCTGCAGAGCCAAAGTCGCCGCGGTCACCAACCAGAAGCGCCTGGACCGCGCCACGAGCAACGTCCGCGAGACCCTCCCACATTACCTTCCTCGCCCTGCACCTCCTCCCGAGATGGATGAGCCCGACTATCTCTTCTGCCTTGACAGACTCGCAGCAGACGTCGGCCCCCGTGCGCTGTACGCGGTCTCGCAGTCATCCATCTCAGCACCTGCCGCTTCGAGCGTCCTGCCCGTCTCAGTCCCAGCCCGCATCGCCGGCCCATTCCCTCCCACTCATGCTCTCGCACTCTTTGCGCCCTCATCCAGCAATGTCTCCCTCTTCGCCGTCCACGAAGATATCCTTGCCGCACATTGCACCAATCTTCCTGCTCTTGTGCACCCAGAGCACATTCCCGACAACCACCTCCCCGTGCAAACGCTGTGCTTCCCACATCCACTGAGCTTCGGTCCTCTATCCCAGTACTTGTACAGCCACCGCCAAGACGTGTTATTCAACGCGCTGTGTCCCGGTGTGCAAATGTTCCCGCGTCAACCCCATCTCTCGCAATCCGAACCCGTTGAACTCGACGAGGCGGACATGGAACGCGTCGCAAGGATGATTCAATCCACACACTCGCGCCAGTCCATTTTGCATTCGATGCAGTACATCCACGGTCTCTGGACCAACATGCGTACCTTGGGCATCCACGAGGATGGGATTTGGGAGGTCGTCGACGTTGCATGGCGGCTTCAACGCGCTGCTCTTTTCCTATGACCATTGTTCCCCCTTCTCCTCACATGCATCTCACTCATACACACTACACATTATGTATCGTTAGCATTCGCATTGTACTACACATGACACATTTAGGCCTACCATGCACGATAGAAAACCAATAAACAGTTCAAACACTCCCCGTTGCGCACTTAGAAGAAGAAAGCGGGAGCTCGCTATGCATCATTTTGCATCTCCCAAGGGTTCATCATGCGAATGTCGAAGATAAGCCTCCGACTGCCTCCCGTGTTGTTGAAGGAGGCGCACTGCGATAGAATTACATAGTTGGTCAGAGCGCTGAGCCGAACCACTGATTATACAAGGTGAATGGCTACAGAGAAGTGGGTGAAGAACGAAACCTGTTTATCGTTTCGGAGATGTAAGTTTAGGAGAGGGTAGTTTTTGTGGGTTATAATCTTCCTCATCTCGCGGTCGCTTCAAAGAGACAGGCTGTGCCGCCCGCTCCTTCACCCAGGATATCAACCAGGTTCCACAGCGCGTGTTCATCCGCAGGTCGGTGAAAGCTGCTTTCATCTCGTTGTGCAGCGCCTCCGATTCCCTCTGCAGCTCGCTCTCCCCCACACCGGCCTGCCGCCTGACATGTAGCAAGATGGCCTGACCGATCATCTCGATGGGACTGACCCGCTTGGTCTTGCCGCCCTCAACGCTGAAGTTGATGCGCGACATCAGGTCCAACGTATCCTCCACGTCCTTTCGGAACGCAGTAGGAACTGCGTCCCTCGTCTCCACCCACTTGTCCACCTTCGCAGAAGCGTCCTTGACATCTGGCCAACTCATGACATTGTACAGCATCGACGCAACGACACGAAAGTCGGATCCTCTGTTCTTCACAAAGGGAAGATTGGGGACAACCTGTCCCGCGCATAGCTCCTTGATCCAGTTACTGCGAGGGGTGTCGTTCGCGCCCAGCTTCTCCGCAGGGGTGAGAGCCATACCCATTTGGACGCGCTTGAATATGTCGCGCTCGTCCTCCGGACTGAGGTCAGTGTACTCGACACATACGACCTGCTTGTTGGCGAATATACGTTTGTACTGGTTGGGGAGAAGTTGGCGCGTCGATGTGGGAACGATGTTCTTATACCAATACTTTTTGTTGGTATAGGGATCAATGTGGGGTATGAGGCCGTCCATGAAGCGGTAAATTGATGTTAGACGCTGTTTGCCGTCTATACAGGTCTTGGTTTCGCTGCCATCGGCATGGGAGTTGACAGCTAAATTCCATTGAATGGCGTAGAAAGAGAAATGACACAGGCACGCACCGAAGATGACAGGCGGGATGTAAAAATTCCGGAGCACGGAATCAATCAACCGCGTCTGCTTGTCTTTCGCCCACACAACATCACGCTGATACTCCGGATCCAGGTTGACATCGCCGCTGTGTATTTGGTCTGAAGAGTAGTATGAGTCTGAGTCGGTGCCGTGATTGGTAGCGAACAAACCGAATAGCGCTTGTGCTGTGTACGTCTACAAGTGGCATCAGCACAAGTTGGTAGGGGTAGAAAACGAGACACCGACCGTAGCTCGGGGAACTTTCAGAGCATTGACGAGTCGATAAGAGCCACTGGGCTCGTGATCAGAGTATTCGCCGTCGTCGCCGTCGTCTTCGTAGTCGCTGGTGTTCCCATTTGAACGTCTCGGCGGCATGATGGTGGGAGAAAGCAAGCGTGTTGTGATGAGGTAATTCTTCACAGGGTCCGTCGATCGCGGTTTGACTCTAACTTTCACAAATGTTGATTTACTCTGACAACTACACACTTTCGCCACGATGTCAAGGTACCTAGCTTTGCCAAGTGTCGAGTTTTCCCAACGCGCCATGGTGCCCAACTATATGTATGAAGGTTAGAGGCCTGGCGTGATATTTAAGGTCCCACAGTATCAGCAGTGTATTAGCGCGTCCGAATGAAAGGATCAATGGCCGGAAGCATGATACATACAACTGTCTACAGCAGCAATCTGGTTGGGCCTGCTACCGTGGCAAACTTCAAGACCTTGCAGAAGACACTCAACGAGAACGCTGTAGACGCTCGTGCAGGTCTGCAATTACAACGATACGTCTGCTCTATAAGTCGTGACATACTGATGTTGCAGAGACTTTCTAGATGCATTGAACCTCTCCGTCACCTCTCCGTCTTCGTGATCCCAGACGCGAGTCTGCTCCCCTGGTCTGAGAAACCATGAGGACTAAGATCTTCCTGAGCATGATACTACTCGTTAGTCTCGACAGGCAAGTCCGTCAGATCTGCAGCCCATGTTTTTCGCAGGACGAGCTGTATCCAACTTGATCAGAAACGCATCCAACGTGCACTGCTTCAAGCTGCCCAGAGAGGCAAAATGTCCCTGATGGAATGACTACGATGGATGGTATGCAAATTGATCAGCAGAAAGGTCACCGTATCCTACTCTCAATTGAACGCACGTCTGATTTCAAGCTCCTAGAAGACCGCGATAATGGCGAGCTCTGTTCGCGCCTTGCCAGTGCCAAGCAGGGATCCGGGAGGGTTCCGTACACGGACAAGGTGCAATCCTGAAAGGTGTGCTGTTGAAGTCACCTCGGATGCACTTCTCTCGTCCCTAGCAGCGCGAGATCCTGTCATGGGATCGCGAGCTCGGAGCGCATGCACAGGCCACGAGTTGGATCACAAAACTTCTCATTCGAAAGTTGGGTGACTCTGTGTTGAGGATGTCTCAATGTAGCGTGCTTGATCGGCGCTCGAGACGAATGTAGATAGCGTAGTATTAGTCAGGACGCGAAGTTGCGTCGGAGTTTCTTGGGTTTACCGTGAAGAATTCGGGGCTAGCGCGTGGCTTAGCGGGTCCGATCTTTATTTGAGGCTCAAAGTGGCACACAAAAGTATTGGTAAGGCAAGAATTGGTTGCAAGTACCTATGATGAATACATGTATTTGTAGTGTAGCTAAAGAGTCCGTATTTGAAAGGTATCGCAGGCTGTGTAAGGCGGTACCACCATCAGGCTACAATGAGGCGATTCGAGACTATTCGAGTTGATGTGAGTCGCAGTCCGCGATCACCGAACTCGAGGCGAATCACCGATCGCCGAATTGCAGAGTTGATCGTGCGGATGTTGTGTTATCCGTAACATAGCCCCCCGAGCGTGCGTATACCTTGAGAATGCGTGTAAGATAACAGAAAATGACAGACAAAGAAAAGCATACAGTCAATTGAAACTCATTCAGAAACGCACCGGAACGATCTCGTGATCGTCTTCCGCATCGGCATCTGAATCCCACTCATGCGCGTCTGAGTCTATTTCCGACTCGTCGGTGTCGGAAGTGATGTCTGAGTCCGTATCATAGTCATCTGAATAGTCCTCCATCGATGAATCCAACTCGTCGCAGTCGTCGGAAGGTTCACCATCGAGGGTCTCAGTGGACCATGATGGTTGATGAGCAACGAATTGAGTACCAGCGGCTGCGTATTGGCAAGTGTCACGACGACAACCGAGCAAGTGACAGTAACCGCAGAACTTCCAGATGTTCAATACGGGATAGGTGGGATCAAGGGGAAACGGGAATGGCGAAGTCATCGGGCCTTTGAAGATGTCTGGTTTGATGGCCGGAACGTGGACAGCGGGTTGCTCGGTACTCTCGCTGCTGAATTCCTCGTTGAGCAGAAGGCGAATAGAGGTTCGACGAACATGTGCTTCTCGCAAGAGGATGTCAGGCGCGACATGAAGCAGAAATTCGGTAAGGGAGATCCGCCACGGAGATCCGGGATTGACAGGCGAACCGAGTCCCCTCTCGATGCACCTGATGATAAGCTCATATAATCCTAGGATCATAGACACTATGAGCTCTAAATTATCTGGTTAGAAGATGCCGCGGTCTCAAACAAGCCTGCTTGCCTTGAAAATAGTCGTGCATGTCTTGCAGATGCACCACTGACTCGAATCGCATACCCGAGAGATGATGCTTTTCGGAATAGACAAAGGGGACCGGAATAGCGTCGCCCGGATACAACGACGGCCAGTACTTGACATCAAGGAGTGCAAGTGCGAAGTGAGGGATGAGGTTCGGGACACGCTGGGGTCCAAAAGTCTCGGGATTCAAAGGGTACATTTCCGAATTGTTTAGCATGTTCATAGTGACGACATGAAGAATGTGGGCGGTACCAACGATGAACATTCCGTATTCCTTTCTAACGGCAAAGCTACCCGGCCCAAACGCGATGATGTGATCGAGATCGAGGGGCCGAACGGACTGGCGAAGAATGTGCCGGAATCGATTTGCGTTAGGAGTGCGCGGGAGGACAGAGCACAACTTCTGAACAGCCTCCAAGTGTTCGTCGGGCTGTGGGCGCAGAACGCGCTCTGGGTTGGCAGGTCGTTCAACACCAGCAATGACAGCGATGGAAGACATGATCTGCGTGAATCTGAGAATATCTTCTCAACGATGAAAGAAACGCGTACGAGTCCTTTGATGTAATTGAAATATGGATGCAAGAGAGTGTTGTATGCGTGAAAGTACGCGTAGACGATGTGTTTTGGATGAGAGGATGAACGATGAAGATAGAGAGCATAGATGGATGCAGGCAGCCTTTAAATACGGATACTGCTAAAGTGCATCGGTCAAAAGGCGTCAGAGTGGCGAGTTGGTGACGCTTGAAGCGAGTCATAGATGGAGAAGATGGCGACGAGAGGATATGAGGGTGGAGAGAAGGATTAAAATGATTCCTTCTTAGGTGACGGAGTTGCTTGTCCTAGACACGCTGCAATCCCTGAGTCTCGGAGTCTTTATCTGCTCCAAATCCAGATCGCTGGTTTCGCCATTCCTGAAGGATCTCTTGTGCGTTGCGAAGTTGTTTTGCAGTTTTCCACAGATCGTGACTTGCGGGAAATCCTTTGAAATGAACTTTGTATTTTAAAATTCGTCGCTGTTTGCCTGCGCCGCGATAGTACCGTTGAGCAACTATCTTTTCAACTTCCTCTTCTTCCTCAATGCGTTGGAAGTCGGCAGGCCTCATATGAGTTGTCGATCGCGGACCAAGCTCAGGCGTGGATGCTCGGTATTTTTCCAAATGAGCGATGTTGATGATCGGATGTATTTGGTACGTGTCGGGTAGCCGCAATTGGTAAGTGATCGGGCTAAGTTTCCGCACGACCTCAAATGGACCGTCGTACCGCATTAACAGTTTGATGCCCTTGCCTTTGAAACTACGAAGCATTTCCAAAGAGTGCGGATTGAGAAGGACATGATCTCCTTCTTCAAACTCAATTCCCAGCTTATTTTTATTGTAGTTTTTCTCCTGAAAAGCCCGACTCAGACTCAAAGCATCTTTAGCGGATTGTCGCATGGCTTCGAATTGCTCGACCATGTCCACGGCTTGTTCATTCTCATGATTGAGGTGAATCTGATCCGGTTTCCCGCCTTGAGAAACTGAATCTCCGAGTGGTCTCGGGATGAACTCAGGTTGCGCCATTAATGTAGATTCTGTGATCGGTAAAAAACCATACAACAGGAACGATGGCGCGTAACCCGTTGCTGAATGCGGTGTCGAATTGTAAGCTAAAGCAAATCCGTTGAGAAGTGTATCCCAATTGTCAAAATTCGGATGCACGTATGTGCGCAATGCAGTTTCTAAGGTTTGATTCAAGACCTCCGTCTGACCATCTGCTTGTGGATGGTAAGACGTTGTGAGTGCTCTCTTCATGCCCATGAGCTCGCATACCTCCTTCCAGAAGGCACCCTTCCACCGTGTGTCTCTGTCGGAGATGATCTGTCGTGGAATACCAAACTTAGATATGACATGTTCAAAGAACAATGCCGCCGTCTCATCCTGTGTAATTGTAGTTTTACAAGGGATGAAGATACCATACTTTGTTAACTTGTCAACGATAACAAGAACGTTATCAAACCCGTGAGCTGTTGGAAGCTCCGGGATGAAGTCCATGGTGAGTACCTCGAATGGTTGTGATGGAATTGGAATAGGTTGAAGCAGTCCCGATGGTGCTGAACGGCTATATTTTGCTTTCTGGCAAAGATCACATGTCTGAACATATCGTTTGAGATCCCTAGACATTCCCGGCCAATAATGTGTCGCAGCAAGACGATTGTAACATCGGTGGTATCCTGCATGTGCCGACTCTGTGAGCGAATCGTGCACTAGCTTCATTACTTCAACTCGAATCGATCGAGGAACGCATAGACGGTTATTACCATTAGCATCCTCGAAAAACACAAGTCCGTCACTATTGTAGATATACTGAGGGTACTTGGGGTTGACATGAGCCCGCGGATGTTGGAGAGACTCCAGGAAATCACTGAAATGTGGATCCTCTCGATAAGCATGTATCCATCTTTCCAGCTCCGGCGTCTCAAAGCTCATCACTACACTATAATTTCGTGCAGAGACAAAATGAGTCGAAGCAGATGCTGAAATTTCAATGTCCGTACCCAGTGTAGTCTCCCCCGAAAAAGCTTCGACTTCATTCTTGAGATGCTTTCTACTTAATGTAAGCAGTTTCTCCTCGAATTTAGAGCCGAATTTCTCATACAGTGCACGCATGGGATCCGAATCATCCGTCTTTCCCAGATTGATGGACTGCATAGTGTCGGAAATAGGTCCAATTTCAGGCGGAACCCGACGTCGCAGTCTAGAGATCGGATCGACGTTAGAGTGCACTCTACCAGCACGATGAACTATGTGCATGTTCGGAAATGCTGAATAAACCATTCCCCAGGTGAGAAGTCGGCGGTTCACATTCTGATAAGTCCGAGCCCAAGTCAAGGCTGCATGATCCGTGACAGCAAGTATCTTTTCACCCTCAATATAGGGCTGAAACTTGATTAGTGCCTCTTTGAGGGCGAGCGCCTCCCTTTCCGTCGGAGAATAGTTCCGTTCTGGTGACTTTAGCACTCTGGACCAGTAGCACACTACGCGCTCGACATGAACGATTGTGTCCTCAAACTCAGACGCCCACACTCCCACCGGAGGTACATCGTCGTGCTCCTTCGAAATGGAACTCACCAGTCTTGGAATTACATCACCGCGTTGATGAGCATCGTGAAGCTTTTCGTAAGTCTTGGTTCCCCGTAGGTCACAAATCTTGATTGGCTGTACCTGCTGCAAGATCCCAGCAAGTCCGTAGTCACAAGCGTCCGTATATACACGGTATGGTTTACCTAACATGGCATACCCTCGAACGGGCGCTTCAGAGAGAACCTGTTTGCACAGATTGAACGCCTCGTCATGAAGCTCAATCCACTCCCACGGCGTACCCTTTTTCAGTAATCTGAAAAGTGGGTTAGCAATCCACGCATAGAACGGAACGTATGCCGAAAAGTAGACCATCATGCCTAAGAACACCTGTAATTCCGAGACGTTGCTCGGTGTATCCAGAGATAAGATCGCATCGACCTTCTCCTTGTGAGTCGACATGCCGAGACGCGATACTTTCTGTCCAAGAAGTAATAGAGATTGGTACGCAAAGTGACACTTACTTGGTGACAAGGTAATGCCTGCTTCTGCGATAGCCTTGAGGACCCGATCTATGTGATTGACATGGTCCTGGAAAGTTAGTGAAAATACCACTATGTCATCGATATAAACGAGCGCAAAAAGCCATAAAAAAGGAGCGAGTACCTTTTGCATAACACGCTGGAAGACACTCGGTCCGTTTCTGTAGCCGAACGGCATTCGTACAAACTGCCATAGTCCACGATGCGTGCGAAAGGAAAGCGGTTCTCTAGAGTTCGAGGCCATGGTGAGTTGAGTGAAGCCAGAGAGCGCGTCGAGAGTAGTAAGCCATTGCGCGCCCGAAAGTGCTTGCGTGATGTCGTCCTGCTTCGGTAAAGGGAATTCATCAGGTATAACCATGGCATTTAGTCGCCGAAAATCGACGACCATACGCGGCTTACCATTTCGATAGACTATGAATGCGGGTGCGCCCCAAGGACTTGTTGATGGCTCGATGACGCCCAAGGAGATCCATGAATCCATTTGTCGATCAATGACTTCGCGGTTCATTGGCGACGTCGAAAAGGGTGGCAACGACACTGGCGTCGCGTCCGGTTTGAGTCGTATTTCGACCTGTGTATTGTGGTTACCGAGTCGACCGTCGAGTCCGAACGCGTCCTGATTGTCCAGAAGGACGCGTTCGAGTTTAACGCGCTGTTCGTCCGTGAGATGGCCAGAGATATCGACGGTACTCAAGAACTTATCCGTCGGGGTCGGCTCTGCAGGCAGCTCAGCGGTCTTAGGTCCACCTTCCACAGGTTCGGTGGCCGCAGGGTCGTCAGGATCAGACGCGTTTCTATGCGCCTTGGAAGAGATCTCTGAAGTCGAGGTAATAGCCCTGGCGTGACTCGCCGAAATTGTTGCGTCATTCGCTGATCCGTCCTTCGAGTCCGGATTCTGGCCGAATCTGACAGTTGCCGGCTCATTGCATCGATCAGTGACTAAGTTCTTGATGAACGACGCGTACGCACGATACCCCGGAAGCTTGGCTTCATTCTTTCGACGGTCATCAAGCCAATTGCGCGGATTATGCGCTTGCCCCACTACCTCACCCTTGGAGATGACGATTGGACTCTTGGAAAAGTTGGATATCGGCAGCATTGCTCTGTCTCGTGTGATTAAAACGTCAGGTGAGCCATATATGTCGTCGGGATTATTTCCTTGTCTAATATTTCGTTCCACAAACAGGGTGTCTGTTCCGAATGGGAATGCGACATCTATAGGGACCCGTCGACACGTCTCAGGGCCGATAACGACGCGCACAGATGCGCGCACCTGTCCGTTCCGTTGATCGGCACGAGCGCGTTTCTTCTGCTTTTGAGATCGTCGGTGAGCTTGTACCCTACTCAAGTTTGCTCTGGTCGTGCTGACCACTTGAACCTTGAAGGTATTCCCTTCGTCGTCTAGGGTCGCCGGATTTACAGAACTTCTGACAAGCAGTTCCCGACCCGTATCCCCAAACTGAAGGTAAGTCTCTTCCCCCCTTCTGAGAATTGATATTGCATACTGATCTGCAAAATCATTTCCCAAGATGAATGGTGTCGACATTCCTTTTACGATGTAGGCGTCCACATTCAGTTGGACAGGTCCGTCAGGTGTCCCGAAAATCAGATCTATGTTGACAAAACCCGATATACTCGACTTCCCGGTGACTTGGAGTAGGTTAATCTGTTGTCCCATGCGAATACGCGGTGAACAGGTGAGTTTTCGCAAAGTTTCTTGTGAAATCAAGGTAATGTCCGAGCCCGAGTCCACAATCACTTTGATCTCATCCACGCCATTTATTTGCGCCACAGTTTCCGTAGCACGACTGCCAAGAAAGGTGCAGCCTGAAGGACGCGCGTTCAGCTGTTTGAGCTGAATCATTGGTTTATCTGGGTCTTCCCCAGGTACGTTTCGTACAACATGACTTACACGCGCGATCTCCTTTGCTAACTTTCTCCTAGTTCTCCGATTGAGCGGAGGCTTTTCGTAGAAGGCGCGGCACGCAGTCGCTTTCACAGACGATTGCTCCGAAGTTAAGTCGGATAGTTTCCGCTCTTCACTGTGAAAGGTATGTGACTTCTTCTCTTCAGATTCGGTCTCCACAGATTTGATATCATCGCCCTCCAGGTCCTTCGATGCGCTGTTGGACTCCGCCAACAACGTGATCGACTGGGTAGTCTGAAGGGCAGGATCAAAATCCTGCTCCAGTGAGACGTCCTGCTCGTCAGCAATGGCGTAGTATAGATTCTCGTATGCATCCAATGCGTCGAGGTACTCAGTGTCAGCTTGTGCTAGACGGGTACGAGCATTTCGCATTCCCTGAACACGATACTTACATTCATTATCCCAGTGCATTTCGCTTCCACAATGCCGACACGGACGAGCGCCTTTCGATTTCGGGGTTCGTCCGTTCTTCGAGACGGTCGAGTCATCCTTCGGATACTGAGGAGGTGGTAACGTACTACTCGCGCCAACGAGATGAACACGAACGTTCTGTGGTGCTCGACTTTCAGTCCTTTCGGATTCAAAATCGTACTCAGCGCTTGCTTGATAGGTTGCGAATCGGCGCGGTACGGTCAACGCAAGCAGGGTTTCTTCGTGATATCGGATACTCTCCTGTAAGTCCATCGCCGTCTCAAACAACTCCGTGTTGAGGATCGTTTCCCATGAATCAGGAACGCCGTTCATTACCTCGCTAATGATTTCGGTTTCCTCTAGCTCGTATGCTGTTCTCAACAGCTCCGTCTTTCGAACGAAGTACTCACTGGGAGTCTCACGGGTGTGTCCTTGATCACGGTAAGCAGCGTTGCGTGCACGCTTCTTCTGACGCTCCCACCATTTACGGTTCATCCAGTAGGTGGTGATAGCTTCGCGAAGCGTGCCCCAGTTCTTTTCGTGACGACGTCGAATTTCAGCAGGTAAGGAGAAATACCAATTGTCTGCAGAACCTGAAAATCGCTTAGGTACCCATTTCCCGAGTTGTATAAAGACTCGTTCACCAAGATCAGCAAAGTCATCCACCTTCAGAAGCCAATGAACGATGGCATCTGTATCGCCATCCCATCCCGGGATGTCGGATACTTTGATCTTGGTGTCAAAATGAGCTTCAGGTAACGCAGGTCCCTGCGACTGACCGTTCCCAGAACCACCATTTCCGCCAGGACCACTACCTCCGCCGCCGCCGCCTCCATTGTTACCGCCGCCACCGCCATTCCCACCTCCACCTGATCCATCAGGTTTCCGTGCTTGCGGTCGGCGCCAGTCCCAAATGTCGTCGTCGTCGGATGGATCGTTGTCGGGACCAGGATTGAATCTAACCTCCCGTGGGTCCCTTTGGTCCTTGTGGGACGCATTGCGACCGCGAAATTCTGGACGTCCCGGATTGCCAAACCAAGAGCTCCCAAAGGCGCCAGCACCTGTACTGGTTCGTGATCGTTTTCTTTGTCCGCTTGTGCTGATACTATCCCCGACTCCCCAATGACGGGTCGAAGATTGACGACGCAAGTCAGACCAAGAACTTAGGACTGATGGTTGATCAGGCAAGTCGTCCAGTGCTTGAACTTCTGGTCCCTTGGGTAAGGCGGTCTCCCAGTCATGATAGTAATCCAACTGACTCAGAAATTGCTCGACATCAGCTATGAAAGCTATACCGTATAGTTCAAAGTCATTCTGATTGTACCATTCGTTGACAGTTCCGTTTCTTCCCCAGGTCGGGATTTCGATGTCTGCAACGCCGAATGCACGCAGGGAGCCAGCTGCTTTTGTCTTCCGTTTGACTAATCGACTGATGAGTGCTTGAAATATACTATCAATAAGGGAGTAATGCGGAATTCGATTTGCATCGATGTGTCCTTCACCTTGAATGAAATACGCTGCACGCACTCGTCGGAATAAATCAGTAAGATGTGAAAGCTCATCCTTGAACACGGATTTGGCTTGTCGCCTTGAACAGGTAGGTGTCTTTTGAAGGTCATATATGTTATTATCCCTCAGTAGCTGAAGAGCGGCCGCCCGTCTCTCTAAATACTTCTTGTCCGTATTAGCTAATCGAAGGAATGGTAACATAGTAATGATTCGAAGTTCCGTTTCCGCAATTGAATCTGCATCAAGAGTGTCGAGGCTTGGTCCAGCTGCTTCTGGATCATTGAAGGCAGGAACTACCGTCTCCTCAGAATGCATAGAGACATTATCATCCTCATCAGCAGCATCATCTGCCTCAGATTCTTCGGCTTGCTGCATAGCGAGACGGTTACGATAATTCAGTTCCGCAACTTGCTGTTTCTCAGCCTTCCAGTCTCGATAATGGAAATGTGGCGGGTATTTATAAGGATTTCCAGCACGAGAGTTCCAGGTGTTGTTCGGATCGAGATTCCCGGTGACGGGACCGCTGCTACGACGATCTCTACTTGATTGTGAGGCCATGAACTCTTACCAGTAATGTTGTTGATATTCGAATTGGATTGGTGCCGAAAATAGTGAACAAGTAAAGTAAGCGGTAACCCGGATACTCGCACGGTATTTCCCAATGTGTCCACCAATGTTGAGGATGTCTCAATGTAGCGTGCTTGATCGGCGCTCGAGACGAATGTAGATAGCGTAGTATTAGTCAGGACGCGAAGTTGCGTCGGAGTTTCTTGGGTTTACCGTGAAGAATTCGGGGCTAGCGCGTGGCTTAGCGGGTCCGATCTTTATTTGAGGCTCAAAGTGGCACACAAAAGTATTGGTAAGGCAAGAATTGGTTGCAAGTACCTATGATGAATACATGTATTTGTAGTGTAGCTAAAGAGTCCGTATTTGAAAGGTATCGCAGGCTGTGTAAGGCGGTACCACCATCAGGCTACAATGAGGCGATTCGAGACTATTCGAGTTGATGTGAGTCGCAGTCCGCGATCACCGAACTCGAGGCGAATCACCGATCGCCGAATTGCAGAGTTGATCGTGCGGATGTTGTGTTATCCGTAACACTCTGACAAGCTTCGTTAGAAATGCAATGCATCGACACCCAGCTGACCGATATTCGGGAAAGTGACGAACTGACGCCACACAAACGGGCAGTAATGGAGAGTATGTATGTCGTCCATTTGCCTCTTTCACAGTTTCACTATATGGCTGAACTGTCGTCAACATAGGTTATGAGCAGATGTACAAAGTTGACACACAGCAGCGAGAGTGTCCGCCCGTCATAAATCACAAGTTTGCCCCGCGAAATTTCCTGCATGGCAGAAGGCACTTGGTGGTTGACTACAAGGTTTGGATGCTCCGAAGTTCGAACGGCTCGATTGCTGCCCCGAACGAGACTGGTGCCACCGGTGATGATGACGACCAGGAGGACTTTGTGCATAGCTAATGTTCTTATATATGAATATAGTCTGTCAAAGTGAACATGTTTCGACTGCCCATTCATTGTGAGATTGAAAGAGGCTCTTACAGTGTGATCATCAAGCCCTTAGCCTTCCCAGGAGCAAGCGGAAATGCACCTTGAGCTGCAGATAGTACCGTCCAAGGCTCTCAGATGTCAGTACGCTACGGTGTATTGAGCTGTTTATTTTGGGCCTATGGTGAGCCTCCTGGACGTAAGTTTCCCTACACTTGATGATGTAGGTTTGATTGAGAACTTGAAGGTTGCATCAACCTTGGACTCCGAGACTTGACCTCCCTCTTGATCGACTTCCTCATTCAGTTACGGCATGTATCGACGCCCCGGGCTCTTGGCAACAAGCAGTGACGGCGTAGATGGAAGAGAGATGTGCACCACGAGTTATCCGAGCGTCAAAATCAGGAATCTATAACTACTGTGCTTGCTACTTGTATATCGGCAGAGTGGCTGAGTGGTCTATAGCGTGTGACTCAAGCGAAAGCTTACCTGGAATCAGGTTTCTCATCATCGTATGATGGCAGGGGTGAGAGGTGGAAGTGTGGCGTGCACAAGCTATCATGTCTGGTACAAGTCCCTAAAGCACATCGGCAGAGTGGCTGAGTGGTCTAAAGCGTGTGACTCAAGCGAAAGCTTACCTTTGAAAGGTTTCTCATCCTCGTAAGAGGGCCAGGGTTCGAGTCCCTGCTCTGTCATGTTTTGCATCTCGTTTTGACGTCGCGCGCCACATGTTACCAAGTTAATAGTAAATACTAAGTACCACTGAATACTCACGAGTCACGGATAATGTTTACTATCAGAGGATGGAGGATTGAGAAAACGCGTACGGCGCGCCTTCACCGCGTTACATGGGCTACACAAGGAAAGCCCGGGCTACCCAGCAAGATATCCCGCGTCAACGCGCGAAGTTGGCGAGATTGACGCGCATACAGTTACTGATCGATCGACATATGAGGGCAGACAACTTGCTTCTGTACCATCACCTCGATCGCTGCGACCCAACCAGTATGGGATCCCCCAAACCCAAACGAGCCAAAGCTAAAAAGCAGCAAATCCCCGACGAAAACGATATTGCTGTCAAGATCTCGGAGCTCGCCGTCGAATTGTCTGAGCGCGAATTGGAGCTCAGGGAGGCTACAAACCGTGGTCTGGTCATAGAGGTGGAAAAGCTGCAATTGGCGAAGGACGTGGAGCTAGAGAAGAAGGAAGTCGAGGTTGAGAGACAGAAAGCCGAAGTCTTGCGCCAGGAGACCATTCGGCAGGAATTGGCTTTGCTCCAGAGGGAGGAAGGTGTGTCGCTTTGATCTCGTCGCTGTTCTCGTCTTGACGCGTATCTCTAGAGGTCGGACGCGTCCATAAACGCGCCAGGACAGAGCCAGCGGTCGCCTCTCAAGACAATCATGCGCTCTTCCCCCATCCCCAGCCATTCGTCGACCACACCAACCATAACAGCCATTTCGCATCCTCTTCGTCGACCTATATGGCAGGCGCAGAGCCTTCGATTCCTGCTCAAGACGGTGTCTACCCAGCACGCCCCCTTTACGACAACACACATAATACCTTTGACGACAACGCATACAATTACGGACAATCCTACAATACCGACTTTGCTTCCAACGCTAGTATGACCTTCTGATGATGCATGTGCTCGACTGCTGCTGTAACTGTAATACTGTACTATACACTATGTGAATTTGCGAGAGGCTCTCAGCTTGTCGACTGTTGCTGACATCCTTGTCCGAATGTTATCGGGCAGCTTGAGCTGGAAGAAAAAGAATTAGGACATTTGAAGACAATAGCGCATACACGTACCCGAGTCAATGTCTGTTCAAAGGCTGCCAGACTTCCGTCGAGGGTCTGCGTATTCTCAATTGAACCCTTAAAGTAGCTCCTGATGACGCGACGATAGTACTCTGCATCCCAATCGTCCGGAGGACTCGTATCATTGCGGCTGCGCAAGAAAGCATGGCGCATCAAAGTTTCGCGAGATGTCTCGAGACCGGGGCACGATTCGTCTTCGACCATATGGAATCGGACTTGCTTGTGTGAATCGAATCTACAGAAAAAGTATAAGCTGATACAGAGACCAAAACCAAGTTGACTTGCAGTTTATCGCAATTTGGACAGACGAACACATCTGCGGCAACACAGATGTGCTTGTCGAGAGCGGTGTACTCGGTATGGTCTCGCTGTCTATATCACGGTGAGAGGACGGCCCAGTTGATGAGAGTCAGATGACGAACTGATGTCTGCGTAGGTTGCTGACGGACGGGTATCGGTGACTACCATCCGGGCATCCACTGCATGAATACTTGCCATCGGGACCCTGTACAGTTGGTAGGTAGGCTGACGAAAAGAAGTGAAATCCCGTACCTTTTCGATGGCTCTCAGTAGCAGGTATGGCTCCACCAAGAGCTTGAGCCACTCCTCTCGGAGTTCCTCCACGGAGATGTCGAGGAGTATGGGCTCATTCTCTTCCGAGAGAAGATCCTCCACAACTTGGGCGTCTCTGCCGACCATTGTCGCAGGCTCGACAGTGCTCTCGGAATTAGGCAGTTTGTCGATCGCGTCTTGAAGTTTCTTCATGCCAAACCTGTTGTTGAAAACACTGACGTCGGCATAATCTCCTACGTCGTCGGGATCTTCGATATCGGGATGCGCATCGACGGGGGAAGTTGCCGGAGGCAATGCTGAAGGATGAAGGGAAGCAACGTTCGCGAGCGGCGTCGAAGGGGCCGGTAAGAGTGACGCCGAGGAGGTAGAAGACACGGCAGATGCGGACACGGCGGATGTGGAAACGGAAAGGGCAGGCGCAGAGCGAGAAATAGTGGAAAGTGACGAAGAAGAAGCAAGGGAGACCAGCGCGGAAGTCGAGGAGGTAAGTGTCGATGGTGCCTTGGCAAGAGCCGCGGCAGCGTTGAGGTCTTCAACAGTGGCGCCCTCTGGAAGATGGCCCGAGCGGTAGTCCGCTACTTCCTCGCGGGCAAGCTTACTCGTCACCTTCTTGGAGACGCTCTGCTTGACCGTGGTCCGCGCTTTGCCGAATGCCCTAAGTTTGGACCCAACAGCGACGGCGTCCTCAACGGTTTTGCCCGATGCAAATGCAATATAGTTCCCCTTTGCGGTGATAGTGTCATCCAGGGCATAATTGATAGCTTTGTCGATGTTGCCAGTGTAGGGCTTGAATTGGTCGCGAGCTCCCTGCGTGAAGCAGTCCCAGAATTCTTGCCAGTGCGAAGCAATCTCTGCGTCTCGCTCGCTGACGGTAAGGGTCGCGTTGGCCTCGACGGCGACTGTTTTGCGGATCTGTTTCAGCCTCTTTTTCTGGAAGATGGAACGGTTAGAGAAGAGCTGACGGACGATAAGGAGCTCGTACCTTGGCATCTTCGATGGCGTCCTGGTCAACACCGGTACCCTTGAGGTTGAGCAGAATGCGAAGAAAAGAATAGGCAGCAGGAATGCGCAAAGCGTTCTGCGGAACTGGGGCCTTTGCATGAGCGGGAAGACTCTCCGCCAGGCGGTTCCCGACAGTGTCCATGTTTTCTGTACCGGCGTCGTAGTATTGGAGCGTGGTTGACTTGACAAAGTGGCTGGCCAACCGAGATGCGTGTAACCAACCCATAACCTCTCCCGCGTAGTTGATGGAAGCGCGTCGGATTGATGTGATAGCGCCAGCGGTCGGGATTCCGGCAGCTGTAGCCATTGCTGTCAGTGTGTTCGAGATTGAGCAGGCGGTAGCAGCGCGAATTGGCTCCACAAAGCCACGACCGCCAGGGTTGATTGCCGGGAAGAGTGGTTCATTTTGTCTGCTGGCTTTGATTCGAAGCTCGGCCGAGTTGTCTCGGATGAGATCTTGAATGGTCTTGGAGAACGTCAGCTGCACGACAAAGCAAAGGAAGACGTTTGTACTCGCCTCAAATTTCAACTCGAATGCATCAGTCATCCAGAGATACGCTAGCAAGGACAACACTACGCAGAAGATCATGTTTTGTGCCCGCTTGGCACAATGCATCGTGAAGAACCTCTGCTTGCCCTGGGCACCAAAGTTACCCTTGAAATTCCCGAGATAGATTCTGATAACCCAGTCGGCTGGCCCGACCCTAAAAACTCGAATGTCACCGAGCTTGAGGTACTGTGATGCAAGTATGAGTGCAAGAGTGGGAAACGATAGAAGAAACCATACATATTCCAACTCCTCATACTCTTTGCATATGAGACCAAGACTCGAAGGTCTAGAAGTCGTATAGTTGACCAGGTTGACTTTTGAAACATTGTTGACCTTGACGATGCGCTTGAAAGGGCTGGTATCCTTCACTTTCAGAGAAGCCTCGATCATGAGCTTGATCTCAGGCAGATCAAAGTATACTCGAGGGGCCATGTGGCGAATGAGCTTGTACTTTCGTATAACTAGGGAAGATGTCAGGGCGTATCTCACGACAGCAATCGTGTGTCACCTTCAAGCACGGAGTCTTGCATACGGTCGAGCAGTTTGTGCTGCGAGAGTATGTTGATCCCACAGCTGATCTTCTTGTCGGGGTCATGGGTGAATTCGACGATGAGGAGCAAGAACAGTCCGAGCCAAGCGACAGCGGTCGACGAACGGAGAGCAGCCTGGCCTGGCTTGGGTGGCGTATTTTCGACCTAACCGGCACATATGAGTTGGTATGGAAAATGGAATATAGACGCGCGCATACCATGAAGGGGATCAGATATGGCGCGTACTCCAACACGACACCTGCATGCCAGATTTCTGTTGGCGAAAGAGACTCGTCATACACCTGCATCATGACCGTGTAAAAGTCCAATATGCGGATACGTTGTTTCTGTGTCTTGGGGGCGTGGCGTGAGCGCATGTTCGTTAGGAGGTCTGCCGTCTTTGCGCGGATAGCCTCGAGGTCGTTGGTGTTCTTCTGTTAGGGGAGGGTCAGCAAGTTGGTCAGTGATGTCAACGACTGCGCACCATCCTAATCTTTGCCAGTATGCCTTCCTGGGCGCGGACACGTTCATCGGACTGGGGGATATTGACTGTTGGGAGGGCTAGCTGATTATAGCCTGCGTGATGCCTCGTGACCGCAGTCGCGTCTGGTGGTACCATGGGTAGACCAGAGGACGTGCCGGGCTCTTGCACGAAGCCTTGGGTCTGGAATACGTTATGCTGAGAGCGCCATGCTGCGGTGGGCGTGAGGCTGGCGAGCCCTTGCATGATGGCGGTGAAGAGAGACCAGTGAATCGAGCTTTGCACATATTTGATCGCCCAATATGGCTGCTCTGTCGCTGTTCACCTGCTGTTGGAGCGTCGTTGCGCAGTGCACTGGCATATCTTGTGGGCAGGAGGGAGAAGGGGCAAGGGAAGAGAGTGCTTCCGCAATGATCCTCATGGCAGGGCTGCTATTGATACCATCAAATCTATCGATGTACAGTACGGGCCCATGTATGCTCAATAGTAGTGCAAGGCGGATGAGCCACGAGAAAGTCATGCACAAAGACGACCAATTCCTCCGAGCCGCTCAAGACTGCCAGAACATGGTACAAAGATTCAGCGCATATATCGAAGTTAATCTCCGGATAAGGCAGCCCTTCGTCGTTAACCCTGAATTCCTCACAGACCAGCTTGGCTAGAGGGACGAACGTCTTGCTGCGATTGATGTTGCGAGTCTTGCGGTCCGGGTCCCAGATGCGGTCGAGAAAGACTACGGGTCCAAACTGGAGAGAGGTGAGAAGGCTCTCCAAGTACATGATGAGCACCTACGCGGTTATACATCTGAAGGAGACCCTTGTATGCGTCCATCTTCTTCTCGTGAGCGCGTCTATATGCGTCGAGGTCCTTTTTGATCTTCCGTTTGAAGCGCTTCTTGAGCGTTCCGACAGCGTTGCGCTCGAGAGTCAGAATAGATTTGTTGGCACTCGAGAACTGATTCCAGGTCATGTTGGACTTCCAGGTTTGGCTTCCTTCTCCGCGGTCGTGTTCAGTCCAGGCGATAGCGTATTTGAGGTAGAGGATGGCGCGGACGATGTAGTCGACGAATCCTTCGGCAGCACCGACGTGTGTCTGAGAGACGATGAGCTAGAGGCACAGTCAGCATGACTGTCCATCATAGTCGGCAATTGTACCTCGTTGATCTTGATGAGGCGGTCGCTTTCGTCCGTAATGCCACTGAGATCCTTGGCACGCTCGCATATTTCAGACCAGGTGGTTCGCGTGCATACGATCGATTCTAGACGGGTTGTCTGAAGAATCCGTGAGATATTATTCATGGGAGAGGAACGTGTGCACACCCAGTTGGCCTCCGAATCCTGATAGCCAGCAATGAGTCTTTGAAACGCCTTAGTTTCCGCCTTGATGAGCGACCCAGAGTACGGATAGTCTAGCAGCATAGTCTTGAAGGCCTTGGCAGAGAGCGGAGCAGTATCCCAGTCAAGTTGCTGAAAGAGCTCTTCCTCGGGCGAAGGCTACCAGATGATGTTGGCAAGCGGCGGCGGCTAATGAAACTGGGTACGCACTACAATGTCCCGCGCATCATCATTCCGGGTCTGTCCTTGTCCTTCGTCATCGTCCGTGGCGCTGCGATCCAGGTCGGCGGTCAGTGAAGTCAGAAAGGTGCGCGTATCGGTGTAAATTTGGTGACGCTTGATGTGGGTATGTGGCGAGGCGTCCTCGGGAACATCAGGTAGAGCAGTATAAGCAGTCTTGACAGCAGTGAGCGCACGACGGAGCGTAGTTTCTGGCGTATGTGGTGGTTCCATAGCAAGATGTGTGATCGCCAGGGTCTGATCGCCCCCGCATTGGGGGTACTATAGGCGCCGTGTGCTCAACGATTTCAGAAGCTCGCCAACGTTGGTGGAATCAATATTTTCGCTCAATTTCTGGTCTGAGCCTAGTGTCATACAACAGCAGCGCTCTCATGGTGGTGCGATACCACCAACTGTTCTCAACAATGTGTGGTGTGCCTGCAAATTCGTTGACCTCATATGGCAGGCCGAAGCATATGTCTTTGCACACCCTGGGTGTGGTGGCACATGCAGTATCAGCGCAAGTTGGCTTCAGGCTCTTTGAGGCTCCAGCTTCCCGTCGGAGGTCGTTTGATTCATTCCAGTCACTAATCTAGTACGCCTTTGAACCTCGACGGAATTGAACACCGAGTGCACACTGACAGGAGGCGGGAGGGCGGGAGGTTGGGCGCGGGAATCTGCCCCAGTGGGGCAAATACCCACGCAGATGCGAGGTCCAGACCACAAATTAAATTACAGGGGCTGCCGCCGGCCGCGAGTGCGCTTTCTAACAAACGTCTTGTTCTTCGGCGGGTACCAAGACGGACAGTAATACAATCAACAATCATCATATATTTCGGACAGACTTGCCCGTGCCTTTCCGACTTGTTTTTGCAGAATTTGGTATCTGGCCTCGCTACGTGAGACAGCTCGCGAAATGGTAAGAAAGCGTCGCGGGTGGCGAGCACGCCTTTTGCGAGTACAATCTTGTGTATGCGCCAAGTGCGCCCTGGCGCGACGGATAGCTGAAAGATATGCACCACGCCCCCGCCGCTAGTCTTGGGCGGGAGTGTGGCAATCGCGTCGTTGTCAACACGAGTCTTGACAGTCTGCATTGACTGACGTCATGCAGCGATCAGTCGCGTCTCATTCCTCCAAGGGAAGACGCGACTGGGCTGGCAGCGCGGAGAGCAGCTTGAATGTGTCTCCAGCGCGTCTTTGCGCCTTGTTCCAGGATACAAATAATGCTGCAGACTGACCAGCGTGAGTGCGCGAAGGATTGGGAATGCCGTGACATCCTGCCGGGCGGCGGGCAGTCGGCGCTCATCGCGCAGCTGGGTATCGGTCTGGGATATCATGCGGTCTGGGATAACTTCTCTTTGACCTATGTCTCGTGCCTCGGCAGATTGACAGTGAGGAAATGCGGCGTGCGTCGAGCTGGCAACTTGGTTGTGTGGCGGCAGACTACTGACGCGCATCATCCCTTGGCAGACAGTCAGGGATTACATATCAATGACAGTCGGGCTACTGACGTCATGCGGCGATCAATGAGTCGCGTCATTCCTACTAGGCGGGCGGCACGGCGGCAGCGCGCGCCGGGACAAGGCGGGGCTGGGTCACCGTAGGCGGCGGGGGGTCGGCGGACAGTGGGCGCGCCCGCGGCTGGGTACCCGCAAGCTGGCCTCCGGCGGTTCAGTCTGGGTACCCGCAGGCTGGCCTCCGGCGGTTTAGTCTGGGTACCTATAGCCTGTATAGCCTGGCCTTCGGCAGGGGGTCGGCGCGCCTCACACAGCTGGGTACCCGCAAGCTGGCCTCCGGCGGTTCAGTCTGCGTACCCGCAGGCTGGCCTCCGGCGGTTTAGTCTGGGTACCTATAGCCTGTATAGCCTGGCCTTCGGCGGGGGGTCGGCGCGCCTCACACAGCTGGGTACCCGCAAGCTGGCCTCCGGCGGTTCATTCTGGGTACCTGCAGACTGGCCTCCGGCGGGTCAGTCTGGGTTCTCTAGAGCAGCGCCTCGTGCCTCGGCGGGGGGGCTGCGCTCGTGCCTCGCTCGCGTCGCCCTCGTCCCTCGGGTGGAATCGTGTCCTAGCCACAGTTCTCACCCACTCGTACCTCGTGGGATTCGAAGTATGGCTAGGAGCGATGGCAGGGGTTCGAATCCCCTCTCTGTCATCTTTTTATGCATCCTGGGCGTATTTAAATGCGCCACACCGATTTTCTCAGCTCAAAGTTCAAAGCTCAAACTTGTTCGAAGAGTTACAAGAATGTTAATGATCGGAGAGATCACAAAGTTTCGATCACCTGCCTATTCCGGTGACTCTCGATAATACTCATTTAGAGCCAGCATGAACTGTAGTTTGATATCTTGAGCGCTTTAGACGGTCAAGTTGTTCCGTCAATTGACGCTTTGAAGGCCAGAAAGAACAACTTAGTACTACTAGGTGGTCATACTTGTGTAGCGGCCTCGCAAGCGGACTCACCTCGAGTGGCAGAAATCGGACGTCAGGCGCCGTCGAGGATGGAAACTACGCTCCTCGGGAAGGAGACATCGAGGTACTTGAGAGAAACGGCCGGGCTCTCTTGTAAGCTTGATCTCCACCGTTGTCTTTGTCCTTTGAATATTGTCCTTATAAATCTTCAGCTTATTTGATTGTTTCAATGCATAATTGATTTTCATCGAAAGAAATACAGTACAAGTGAATGCAGGATGGCCCTTTAGCTACTATCAAGTAGCCAAATGAGACAAGAGGAAGACAGAAAAGAGTGCGTAGAGTCTATAGTATGTAACTAGTATGTACAATGCATAGCGAGAATGTAAAAGCTTCGGAGCCAGAATACAGCAGCTAGAGGTTTATACAGTTACAACAGTCGAAGTAGGCCTAAGAACAAACAGAAGTGGGATGTGTTACACGTCGGACAGACATTTTTTGTCATACACTAGGTCATGGTGGGCATGAATGAGGCTCGAAATTGATGAGAGGAGTGTGGAGCGAGCACAAATACGATGACGAGGGAGTTGGCAGTATGTCGCTAGAAAAGATGAAGATGCTTCCACTTCATTGCCCGTAGTATTGCTGCTGCGGATACTGAAGGTGCGACATGTATGGCGACCCGTGCTGGCTTCCGCCACCATAGTAGTCTTCGATACCTGGGCTGGACTCGAGGCTATCCGAAGACCCGCTTCCACTGCTACCGCCGGGGCCGCGCTTGCGAGTGCGACGTCCACCGGGGTTGGTGACCACGTCCAACTCCCAGAGACCGCCTCGCCCAGGCTCGGTCAAGGAGCGCTCGACGCGCTTGAAGAGGTAGTACGAGGACAATGCGTGCTTGAGAGTTTCCTACAGCGGAAATTCGTATCAGGCATATGCAAAGTAAGGGCAAATGAGACGAACCGCAAGCTCCTTCGAGTTTTCCCTGAAATACGGGTAACGGTCTTCCAGCATGCGACGGATATCTGCTGAGCTGGCCCGCTTCCTGGGATGGCTGGCGATAGCGATGGCGGCGAGTTGGTGCATGGTGTATGGAGGACGTTCGCCGGCGTTCTGGGGATTCTGAAGACTGTTGAGGTGGACGGGCATGTTGGGCGGCAAGCCACGAAGGTAGTCCTGCGCACGAAGCCAGTTCTCCACAATGTGGCTTCGGTATGTGGCTGCGCTGTCGTCGACATGCTCGACGGTCGGGATTGCCTGGTCAAACGATTCTGCTTTCATGGATGAGGGATAACGGCCGGGTGAAGGATAGGTGTTCGTGTTAGAGGCGTATGCTTGAGGGTGTCCGTATGAAGGCTGAGAGTAGCCGCCGGACTGGGCCTGGCATTGATTAGAATGATGAGCGGGTGAAATATGAGGCGTGAATGTGACGCACCACCTGGGTGTATGGCGGTTGGTATTGTTGAGAAGGATATTGGGGAGTGGGAGAGGCGTGGTGGTAGCCAGTGTGAGGCTCGTAGCCACCGCGATGTTGTCCACGGGCAGACACACTTGCGCTTCCACCACCATGACCACTTCGGGGTACCCAGGGCTGGTCATCCTCGGACAATCTGTCCGACCGGGCGTACGACTTGGGAAGAGGTGACACGCCTGATCCGGGGCCACCAACTGCAGAAGGGAAGTTTCGCCTTCCGTTATGTGATTCGGGATAAGCTGGATACATTTCTGCAAGATTTAGGCCAACATCGCCGAAAAGGTGACGAATAAGGAATGACACGGGCAGGAAATGAGGGGAAATGGGCGGAAAGCCAGTCAAAATTTGGCAAGAGTGACGGTGTGACGAACATACCTTGAGAAAGGTAGTCTCGTCGAAGAGTGTGGAGGAAAAGGTAGAGGAATGAGGAGAGTAAGAAGAAGACTGTAAAACACTGAAACTGTGCTTTGCTGGAGGACATCCTGCGTTTTCTGGCCGCCTTTTGTAGGCCAGCTCTCGTTGATGTACAGCGGTCCATACAAGGCAAAAACAACTCTGCTCTCTTCGATTGCTTTTGCATCCGGAATCCGACGATTGGCTCCGGTAAGATTTTGCGTGTGAAAACTTGGGGTCTTTCTATATGTCGTAGAATTCGCGTCAGACACGCGGCAGAATATCTATACGGGGACTCACTGTTGGGTGCGCTTGTGGTTTGTGGGGACCGCGCCGGGACTCCGAGTGTACATAGCCATATAGAGAGTTTCCGATTTTGGGAATGTCGGTCTGAGCGTATATAATGTGTATAACTTTCTTGTGGGTCCGGGGGGATCCATGGGGCGATGGTGGGCAACAGGGTTCATATGCGCCATCATCGCGGCCAATATGTCAGCAAAGGGTGGGCGTTTAGAAGGGAGATAGGGTTCAAAAGGCAAAAAATGCATTTTCAGTGTGGGTACAGATTTGCATCGGTGTGTACGGCGCGGACAGTCGACCCGAAGTCCGCGGTATCCAAACGAGACTGAGGTTCAATGGCGTCAATGGACCTGAACCAGGCGTGATATGGAAGAGAAGTTCACACTGGACGTTTGAACATGGCACGTCGACTGAGCGCTTAGAATGGCGCTAAACAATCAATCACATTGAGTGCTACAAATGATTGACACACCTGGTTCCACTATCGGGAGGGCCATTTCGGCCAAGATAGATAAGTCAAGGCAGCTAGCGAAATACCAAGAGTCGGACAGCAACAACAAGAAGTACTAGTAGCTCGGAAAAGGCAGAATGTTCGACATCCAGCGTCCAAGGGCGGTAGGAAAGTCCAATTGTTGCCTGGGTGCGTCGTCCATTCCTTACGAGCTCGAATCAAGCCTCCATGAAGACCATCGTCAGGCCGTCAGATATTTCCCAGACACACTAACTGGTCGTGATATCGGCCATTCGAGAGTTGCGATGTAGACCCTCGCCCTGGATGATTCGGGTGCTTCAATATTCCGAGAGAGATTACTGCGCCAGATGTAGATGTGTGTCCGCCCAAGGGATGTATTGGTATCAGCGCAGCCTCTGAAGTTGGCAGCATGATGGTGTTGGTTGAAGAGACTGATGCCGGCGGCACTTCTAACCGTCTCTTTCCCCTTCGACGACAACGTCGAAAACGAGTTGGACATGTTTCCGACGATAGTGCGCTCCATTTCCTGCTTCAAAAACAGTCATTTATGTCCCCGGTGGATAGGCGAGGCGGACAGTTATGGCCGCATCTGTGGGAGTCGTGCTGGCTAGCGACACGAAGGAGGAGAAAGTGCGCACATCTCCAGTTCCCCAGTTACTTGAAGTCGGTATTCATACGCTCTTCTAGCTCCCAATCTATCCGATACAGACGCCAGAAATTGTCCTCCAAGAGACACCGTCTGCACTTGAGAAACAGATCGGACAAGTCCGGAGGAGTGTCGCCCACACCTACGGCGACGCATACGCCCAGGTGCATGGGGTTGTATCAAAATGGATTGGAATAGAGCATGCTGTTGAACGTGTGTAGCCCTTTTTCGCACATATGAACTCGCCATAATTGTCATTAGACCGCGTCAAATCCCTCATATCACCAACTGAGCCTGTCACTCCGGGCATCCTCTACGTCGGCATTGCTACCCTCAGCGGATCCGTCTTGGCGCGCAATCGCATGCTTCTCACTCGTCTCACCCTCCCTCCCGTTCTCCTCGTCCTTTCCATGAACCAGTTCCTTCCTCAAACAACACATAACATCCGGGAGTATCTCGGTGACCTGGAGGACACCTACTTCCCCAGTTTGTCCCAGAAACACGAGATTGGGAAAGCGCACTCAGTCATGGGCTGGGAGATGCTGAAAGACAAAGTGGCTAGCGGCAGGGACAGCTTTGGCAAGGGTGTAGAGACCGCAGTCGACAAGATACAGGATACGACTGGCCTCAAGTTCAAGGAAGCCATGGGATGGGGAAGTCGGGTAGAAAGCAAGGTCATTGACGCTGTCAAGTCCCTGAGCGATTCCAACAAGAAGCCATAACTTCAGCTTGTTTGTTCTTCTCTCTCGTATGGAAGTGGATGAGACAAATTGTGTTGACGCGAAGTTAGGAACCAGGTGCCTCCCTCCACCAACAGTGACATTACTCGCCTCTCCCGAAGTACCAGTACTTCCCGAATTAAAGCAGATTAATCCCTGACTCTTTCGTGTGCTGCGACACTTCCTGCTCTGTGATGGTTTGTTGTGAGGAGTAGGAGGCTCTGCAGTCGCCTGTGGCCTGCCGGTTCTTCTTAGGACACAGCCAAACGAGCAGGGTGTCTTCACTAACTCTGAGATCACACCGATAACATGCCGGCCTCTTTCGAGGCTCAGGCCTCAGGCATAGTTCCCTACTCCATGTTAGTTGTGCTCTAATCGTCGCGTGTGCATGTGTTTGTTTCTTAAGACATGATGACATCGACAATGCTACTTCATATAAGTAGTGTGCGTGATCTTGGCTTTGCGTACTGTTGAGCGCTGCTGGACAATATGGACCAACTGTTAGTAGAGGTACATAAAGCAATGAAAAACCCAGATATCGTTCTTGTCTCGTCTTGGAGGAGGAGGAGAGGATAGAACCTAAGGTTTTGGATAACCACTAGGTGTTTGCGTCACGCGTGGCCCAATCACGCGCTCGCAGGCCCGCCCGACGCACACCGCAAGTAGTATCGTCCCCCCCTGTGGACCGACCTCCTACGGGCAACCGAGCAGGCAAGAGGGTTTCCGAGCATCGCCTATCCCCAGGTGACGCCCTAGGGCAGTCAGTGAATCGTCACCAACTCCAGTTAACAGTCAAATGTACTCTCATTAATTTAGTTACCAGTACCAATAGTCCCTGGTCATGATCGGGTGGCTGAGTGTGGGCGACCGATCAGCTTCTGCTCTTGTCTTTATACCAAGATCCAGCCGTGATCACTACTCTATTCAAAAGTCTGTTCTACTCTATATCTCTTGGACTTGGGCCTTTGAGCATGAACTCCTCGACTGCCGACGACTGGGCTTCTCCATCTACTTCCTCCTCCTCTTCGGTGCGCCGCAATCTTGTCCTGCTCGAGCTTCTACGCTGACGGCGCTGCATAGACCTTGCCCCAATCGAGATTCCCTATAAAGGACGACTGGGAAGACTCTGACGAGGAGGAGGTAATACCACAACCAGCGAAACCTCCAAGCCCTCCGTACGTCGACACAGAAACTTAGCTGCCTCATCGCCCATCTCCCTTCAGCCCTGTGATTGCGGCGCCCCCACCGCGCGCGCCTATCCCTCTCCCCACAGGCAGTATACCTGCCGCTGCGTTCCAACCCACCATAACCATTCTCAAACGACCATCGTCCAATCCCAACCAACAGTCCAAAAAGGATTCGAACGAGGGCCCCAGAGAGAAATTTGACGAGCGGGAAGCGCGATATCGCGAAGCCCGGGAGCGCATATTTGGATCGGCAGCATGCGACGGTGCTTCGTCCAACAGCAGTCTCGATCTGAAGCGTCAGCCGAAGGGGCCAGAGGAAGGTGACGGGAAGGGCTTCAAGTCAAGGTCGAAACACAAACAGCCATCGCCAGACAGAACGGACACTGCCACCTAGTGACACACACTTCTCCGCTACATCTGTACTAATTCATTTTATTCCTGCCATAACCGATTTGGCTTCAGTCCAACGCGATCATGCCCCGAAGACGGACGCTGACTATGTACGACCTACTGCTTGGTCTCTTCTCTGATCACAATTGTACCGGTAGATGTCCCATGAGCAATCTGCCCACTTCCTTGTATAATAAGTCTTGAAACTTCGTCAGTAAGCAAGGCAATAAAAAAGGCTCACCTCTTAGAATCGAGGTGTGTCCCCTTTTTCTCATTCCTTAGACCGTCGAGATGTGAGACCCTCCGAGGGCATCTCCGTCTACTGTTCAATCAGCCCCAAGCACCACGTAGTGAATCGCTCACTTGCAGTCACCAGACCTCGGCTTGTATCCGAGTCATGGTTCGCCTTGTCAGGCGGCTTGCGTCGGGTATTGGCATCGCGAGAGTTCGAGGATTCTTGGCAACCATGGCGTGGTGTATGACAGCGCGCTCGGTACCATCGATCCGCGATGAGGGCTGCCGCGCGGCGTCCCGGGTGACCTAGTGAGCGTATTGTGCTTGCTAACGCAGTGATTGTCCTGTCCTCAATGCAGAGTGCACATTGTTCTCCTCATTTTGGGTGCACAATGGAATGGAGGGAATTGCTTTGTTTATTGAGTCTTTTGTTCTTTCATGCGTAGTAGGCCTAAATGTGTCATGTGTAGTACAATGCGAATGCTAACGATACATAATGTGTAGTGTGTATGAGTGAGATGCATGTCATAGGAAAAGAGCGGCCCGTTGAAGCCGCCATGCAACGTCGACGACCTCCCAGATACCATCTTCGTGGATGCCCAAGGTGCGCATGTTGGTCCAGAGACCGTGGATGTACTGCATCGAATGCAAGATGGACTGGCGCGAGTGTGTGGATTGAATCATCCTTGCGACGCGTTCCATGTCCGCCTCGTCGAGTTCGACGGGTTCGGATTGCGAGAGATGCGGTTGCCGCGGGAACATCTGCACACCGGGACACAGCGCGTTGAATAACACGTCTTGGCGGTGGCTGTACAAGTACTGGGATAGAGGACCGAAGCTCTGTGGATGTGGGAAGCACAGCGTTTGCACGGGGAGGTGGTTTTCGGGGATGTTCTCTGGGTGCACAAGAGCAGGAAGATTGGTGCAATGTGCGGCAAGAATATCTTCGTGGACGGCGAAGAGGGAGACATTGCTGGATGAGGGCGCGAAGAGCGCAAGAGCATGAGTGGGAGGGATTGGGCCGGCGATGCGGGCTGGGACTGAGACGGGCAGGACGCTCGAAGCGGCAGGTGCTGAGATGGATGACTGCGAGACCGCGTACAGCGCACGGGGGCCGACGTCTGCTGCGAGTCTGTCAAGGCAGAAGAGATAGTCGGGCTCATCCATCTCGGGAGGAGGTGCAGGGCGAGGAAGGTAATGTGGGAGGGTCTCGCGGACGTTGCTCGTGGCGCGGTCCAGGCGCTTCTGGTTGGTGACCGCGGCGACTTTGGCTCTGCAGGCCCTAGCCTGGTGTTTGTCGTTGACTGGGGTGTCGTTGCGGATAGTGAGGACGGCCATTGCTGAGATGGATAGTGCGGCGGGATATGCTGGTGCAAGACATGCTTTTTCCGAGTCCTTATATATGCGCGACGATCAAAAGGCAATTGAGGGACAATGGCAAGGATATAACCTGGGATGGACACCCAATCCGCGTGTCTGCACCTGTTGTGCATCCGCGACCCGACCGACTTGCCAAAAAAGGTAGAAATCCAAGCAATTGCTCTTTGCCTCCAGCCATCACGACGGATTCCCCTTTCTCACTGTTACAGAACAATGCCTCCGGAACAATGACTGCCCTTCAAGCTCGCATTCCGGGCTGGTAACAAAAGTAGTTGTGTGCTCTGCGCTGCTAACAATCGGCAAGTAAACAATACGTTCATTGTTGACCTTGCTGCAATGGTTGACCCTCTGACAGTCGATAACGAGGTGTTCACATTCGCTATTCCGTGGAAGACATACCGTCGCTACTCATTTTATACACGTTCTATCATCGAATTGGCCGTTGACTGAGCGCCTGCGGCAAACTCAACTGGGCAATCTATCAATCAATCAATCTGGGGTTCCGCATTCGGGCGAGGGGGCATACACTCGATGACGCCCTCCCGCTCTCCACTACCAACTACCATGACCGCCGAATCGGACGGTTCGCTGCTGGACGGGGTCGCTTGCTCACCCGTCGCGGAGAGCGCTCGCGTCCCTTCCCATGTTCAAGACGCAGACGCTGGCAAGGTGGCCGACCGCAAAGCATTGGCAGAAGAAACGCTTGCCTTGCCCAGGAAACAGCTACAAAGTCACTTGAACTCGTACCCCTCTGTGGAGGAGGCCAAAGACAGTCTGCAACCCAATATGCTCAAGGAAGAGAGCAGGAGGCCTTCGAAGACTTCGAATGGGTCAAAAGAGACTTCTCGTCCAGGTGAGCACCACTTTGTCTCCTGGGATTTCTAGCTGATACAGGGATGACAGCACGCACGATACTCAATGTTGAATATCTTGATTCTCCCGCCAAACCTCCTCATAAGTCATACGCACCAAGCGTCAACCACTATCGACCCGCGTTCTCTTCTCCATCAACACCACGTCTCAAAACACAGATTGTAGAGGCTCCCCCCAAGAAGGCTCCGTCAGACTCTTCTTTGCCTCCTCACTGGTTAGCGGAGATCGAGTTGCGTCGGGCTGGTAAGGAATTCACCGCTAAATGTGTTGCGTCGTACTGAGTCGCGTGATAACTTTCAGAGCGCGCCGCAAGACGCGCACAGTCAAAGTCTTCTCACTCCTACTTTCCACCCAAGACACCGGACCCTCCCCCTACCTCGTCTGCCGGTATGCGTACTACACTTCCAGAGTCATCAAGCGATTCTCATGTTTCTACCAAACAACAAGACATTTCTTCTACCCCAACTGGTGGTATGGCGACTCGTACACTCCACACACCACAAGGACCCTCAATGAAGTCTTCGAGCACAAAAGGTGGTTCGCCGACTCCTACGCACCACGCGTCACACGCAGCTA
This sequence comes from Strobilurus luchuensis, assembly GCA_019915105.1. Classification (NCBI taxonomy): domain Eukaryota; kingdom Fungi; phylum Basidiomycota; class Agaricomycetes; order Agaricales; family Physalacriaceae; genus Strobilurus; species Strobilurus luchuensis. The sequence continues at coordinate 98,498 of JAHLMJ010000004.1, forward strand.
CAGACAAGTCCTCAAGTAAAGGGTACGCCTATGCGTGCCCTATCTCCAACGCTTGTGATGACTTTAGTTGGGACACCATTCTCTAGGCGTCACTCGTACTCACATTTCAGAGATCTTCTCATTAGACACCATCTTTCTTTCTCTTTGGGCAATTTCGGGCATCTTCGCATCTCACACACATCATCCACATACTCATCATGTTGTAGCATAGGCATAAACAAACACTAAAGCTTTTAGGACTCCCCTCGGATCTAAGTCACCGTTGGCAACGCAGTGTGGCGCCATAGTCCCAATTTCACTTTGAGGGCGCGTTAAACGTTAAACACGTGTTGCAATGGCGCGACCGGCGCTGTCCTCGGGTATACGGGTCGCTGGTGAAGATGAGGTGAGTCTTCGCACATTCAAAGACAACCACAAGATCAGGAACAGCCCGTCAATCCGTGTACGAACATGAGAGAGAAGTATTCCCTGACGATTATTGGACGCGACTCAACTCACGAAGAGTCAGTGCCCAGCTATGCTCCTTGGTCGAGTGGTCCATTGCCGAAGGCATGGGCTACGATGATTTCCAGGGAACGGACTCGGTTGTCATCATTGACATGATGATGAGGCGAGCCCAAGTACTAGTTCATATTTAGAAAGGCATTGGCGCCCTTACTATCAACAAAAAGAGCCGGTGCCAGTCCAGCAATTGCCGGCTCGCTGCATATAGTTGGTTGGTAATTTCTCCATACCGTGTGCCCAAAGTTGCGATTGAATGATACAAATTCATCATCACAGGCAGATGCACACGACGTCAAGATGACATCGAAGTGCGGGAGAAGAGAGTCAAGACACACAAAGACGATTGGTCTGCTTTTTATGAATGATCAAGTGTTGGTCTTTCGCCGGTCCACCGCAAGCCAATATGCAGAAATCGCCGAGCCGAGGATAGAGCACGCGGAGAGGAACATCTAGGTTTCTGCCATCAAGTCAAAGTCGAACAACTTAGAGCAAGGAACCGATAGTGACTAGAGATATTGGAATTTCTTTGCGGCAAGTTTGCTGAAGCGCTTGAGTACGGCGAAAGATGGCTTTGGGTCCCCTAGCTCTGGAGACATCAATTGAAATCTTTCAAGCGCCATGCATCGCGTTGCTCAGGCCCTCAGACGGAGTCAGACCGCCCACTGGCGCCCAGTCCGAGTTCAGCAGTGCGATCGGTCCACGGACATACCGGTCTGAGGACCGAGTTGATGCGGCGAAGCTTTCCCGCGCTCATTACCCTAGACTCACCGCCCATCATCACGTTTGGCGCGGCGGCTGTGGTGTCGCTCGTCCATCTCCACCATACGGCATGATGTTATCTACGTAGAGCTCTGCAAGCAGCGCTGTGCATCGACCGCCGGAACAAACTTGTGCAGCAGCCGGCATAGATGTGTACGTGTCCCCACCAGCTTGCACTCATCCTTGATCATAAGGACGCGTATTCTCCGCCACACTCCTGACCACCACTTCTACAGAGAATTCTGAGCTTCAGTATTAGGCAAAATTTTGTATATGGTTAGTCGGCCACATGTTGTGGTGGTTTTGAGAGGCTTCGGTCGATTGACATCTCTGATGGTATAGATCAGGTTCATCCTTCATCATATCGGAAAGAGCCTGGAAAGAGCTACAAAACGGACACACGACAATCCAGGTCCTCATGCAGAGCTCGGTGTCATCCTGACATTCGTCTACATCCTTTTGCTCTCCATCGACATGCAGCTCATACAACTCTGTAAACAGTGCTGATTATCATCGTACAAGGCGGGTCTAGTCGTATTGCCCCTACCTCTTGACGTGCCGAAAGCCAGCTTCATCAGTGTGCCTCGTTTGGTCCCCTGGACTTGGCACGGAGTGCTTTCGGGCGGCTTGGACTTCTCATGTCATTCTATGGTCTGATTCTATCGAGTATGTGAACACGAGCTCGGAGTCTACAAAAATTCTTTTCGTAATCGAGCGCGCATGCTATGGGCGCTTACCACCCCTCATGGAGACTGGGAGTTTGACATGGTGCGGCACGATGACTCGACGACCCTACGGGCGCCCAAACGTAGGCCGATCGCTAGAGATAGCGATCAGTGCTTGTGGCAGTACTGCGTATTATGGCGATGGCGGGTATCTTCCGCTCAACCAAGGCCTTACACCACCCGCAAAGCATCATGATCAAGTACACTCGGCGCCTCGTGATGGCACCGAGGCTACGAGAGGTGGTTCTCAAGCTCACGCTTTCTCTAGCTTCTTCAACTATTTCTGTCCAAATGAATCCCGTCCCCCAATTTGCACAGGATCATATTGCGGTGTTCTCATGGTGTATGTATGTTTTCATGGTGGCACTGCTTCAATGAGTGGACTTTCTGCAGAGAGAGCCAACGAGACATGTAAACGTTCTCGATCCGATTGCATCTGAATGACACGATTCCGAAGACTCCCACAGGTTTCTGCACGTTGTCTGACAGCTTCTCCGGACGAAACGGTCTTGAACATCACGGCCCTGATGTTTCGACGCCCTAGGCCGCGCCTGACGTTCTTTCGGTGAAGTCCTTTATGCAGTCCCTTATATATTGACCTTCGTGTTTGGGCCCCTTTGTCTTCGCCCTTGCTTCGTCCGCGACCACCTTCTCATCCGAGATGTTCAGAGGCATGACGAAGCTGTGGCTTGCCCTCCTGGCGGGTTCTCTGGTGACAGCCAGATTACCCACAGTCACGAAGAAGAATGACGAAAGGGCAGACGCCAGCTCCTCCGCCAATGTTTCGCCTTTCATCGTAGAGACAGGTGGAAAACTGATGCTCAATGGCAGGTGCGTGTGCTCCCAATGGCAATCTTTCATCGATGAGAGCTTTATCTCGCAGCGTTTATCCATATCTTGCGATGGATGCCTACTGGCTTCCAACCGTGGTAGATGGTGAGTCTAATGCCTCTATCGAGATCAGACATGCGGCTACATCGTGCTGTAGAGGAGGACATTGCGAGGATTCTCACGAACATTTCGACCCTCGGCGTCACAAACGTGGTGGTCCCGGCCTACAATTGTACGTGGACGTCAACGGCTTTACAGTGAAACACAATTGAATACTCTTCATAGTGGTTAACGAACTCAATGTCCCTGCTGATGGCTCTAACGAAACATGGCTCCAATTGCTGCACCCCAATGGCTCCTTGACCTTCAACGAGGGTGTCAACGGGTTCCAGCGCCTCGACACAGTCGTCAAACAGGCTGGGCTTCACAAGATCCACATCGATTTCACACTTTCAAACAACTTTGAGCCGCGGGCTGTGGTGGCCAATCAGTCACTCGGTGCGTGCCCACACCGGATATCGATGTCCGCGCCTAACCGTATAGCCACAGCTAATGTGTCTGGTATCGTCAACGGGTTCAACACCACAAGGCCCAGGAACTTCTTGCGTAACGACTTTGGTATGCATCTGACTCGTGTCTCTGATATCGAGAAATTCGATTCTCAATGACAAACACAGGTGGCTGCGACTTTATCAGTTCTACTCTGGGGTCGACAACTCACGACTGTTTCACGAATCAGACCATTATCGGTGTTTTCCAGGCAATAGTCGAAGACATAGTGAAGCGATATGCGAACGAGACTACTGTCGGATCTTGGTATGTCTTTCTCCTTGGCTTATACAGATCGGCACTGATTAGTGATATACAGGACACCCATCAAGGAGGGGCAGTACGTCCTCATCTATCTTAGCATGCAATCTAGTTGTTTACGAAGCATCCAGATGCAATGGTACTCTGCCTAACAGCCCCGACTGTACTACGATTGCCGTCTCCAATTGGAACAACAACATCACGAATTTCATCCACCAATTCGACCCGAACCACTTAGTTGTTGCTGGGTCAGTGGCAACCTTCTACCCTTCACCAAGAGTTGCTTCTCATGACGACCCAGATCGAGTGGCTTTTCATGCGATCAGACCAACACATGCCCCAAGCTCTTCACACCCACGACGCCACCTCCACCGCATACTTCGTCGACACCAGGCCGTCGTGCAGCCCGCACTAAGAAGCAGATCCTTCAGGAGCGTAAGGAGACACTGAAGAAGGTTCGCGCCGCTCAACGCGCTCGTTCTCCACCTACCTCTGGCGTCAAAATCCGCGGACGTTGGGTCTCTGCTGGTACGTTGATCGCCGATATCTCTATCTTCTATGAATGTCGTTCTTCTAGGCATTGTGCGCCAAATTTCCAATGAGGTTGTTCCCGCAGTCACCGATGGTTCGACTGGAGTGGATAGTGTGGACCTGGGCAATTCTGCCGTCAACGGACTGACGTCCTCGTATCTACCCTTCGAGAGAACCTATTTCACGAACCAGAACAACTCTGACATCGACAATGTCATCGAACTCGGAGAGCAATGGATCTTACGCCAAGCTGACATTGCGAACAGCCTCGTGTAAGGTTCATACCCGGACGTGTGTAAATCTTACTCAATGTTTCTCTGCAGGATCAAGAAGCCAGTTTATCTGACTATGGGAGTGCCTGTTCAGAATTTCTCGAACTTCTTCGTTTTCGCGAACAGCTCTATCGACGTCGTCAATCCTACGGACGTATTCTCAAGTGCGTGTATCAGGTGTTCCGAGAACGCGAACGCTAACCAAGTGGACTTTCTAGCGCTCTTCCGCCGTCAAACAACGGCGACCAATGCGAATGTGATTGGTGTCACTAGTGCTCAGCAAGCCATTATTTGGACATCGTGGTTCAACAGTAAGCGTCATTCGGAACTTACACCATGTTTACTGACCTCTTGTAGCGGCTCAAAGCGCCAATGTCAACGTGATCATGCAAGGGCTCGGTGACGACGATCTCACGAACACCCCGGGAACTTCCTACTCGAACGACAATACCGGTACTACGGCCTCAAGTGATAATACTGGCACGACGTCGGCGCCCAACGATGGTTACAACATCATCGCAAGCGAGTACGTCACGCTACCTTCTGGTTCCTTGTCCTCGTCTGATTATGCCTTGTAGCAACTCCGATTCTAGCATGCAGACCGTCATCTCGAACGCTGCAAATTCGCTGCAGCTTTCTCCGGGATGAGTTGATCTAGACGAGAGTTGCTTTTCAGACGATTTTCTATGATTTTGCGAGGTAGACTTTACAATGGTACTTCAATTGGACCAGTTAGTGTTGAGCTATACTTACTATAGCAGCCCAAGGACATTTCACGCTCAAATAACTTATGACAAAAGGGAAAAATGTGACCATGCTTTTACTATGTACTTGTAATCTTGGCGGCGATGAGTTTTGTATCGTATACACTCACACAGAGATATTGTGGCACTACTGCGACTGGAACAATATGTTCTGCGACTTCCGGGGCAGGGGGTGTCTCAGCTCGCGATGCACGTGAGTGATTTGAAAATGTCTCTCTTGTCTTGCACCCTTGCTGAGACAAGTCTACCGCTTGGCGATGCTACAATCGCTTGCCACTCTGACACGAACGTGACACCAAGACAAATGGCCCGCGAAGCGGCACCTTCTGAAGCTATGAGACGTAATCCTTTGTGACTTGCTCGCTATCTACCACTACCCTCCCCCCTCTATCATCAGCCATGTCGGCACAGAACATGTTCCCAGTCACCATGGAGCAGCTCCTCAAATGGAAAGGCCTCGCCAGCACCGATCCAGCCCGCGTCTCTCGTATCTTGATGCAACTTAAAGGACAGAAGGAGACAGCAGAAGGCGACAGCATCGAGGACATCGCGCCTGCTCTCCTTGCCGTTCAGACGGAATGCGCTATGCAGTCTCCGGCCTGGGATGCGCTGGTCAGTGCCGGCGTCGTCAATGGCATCTGCCAGAACCTAGTCGCCCACCGCGTTCGCACAGGAGTGTTTCCAGACGACCCGATGGAACCTGTACTCATCACCGAAACAATTCAATCGCCCAACTATCAAGCCTTGAAGATTCTCTCTAGAGGGGCGACGAACGTCAGCAACAAAAAGCCTATAAAGCTGACTCCAACCTTCAAGCGTTTCATGGCTGATCTCAAAGTCAGATGGGCAGAAATTACAAGCTGCGTATGTGGTCTGCCATGATCGTTCTACTCTTTTGTTCCTTTTGGCTCATATCTTGGTCAGATTTGGGGCGATATACAGAACAGAGATCTCCCGGAAGGTGTTTTCTACGCCTTGATGGTCGGCAATCTTATTCGCACATCTCCTGACGACGCGTCTTTCTACGTGTCCTTATGTGATCCTTCCAACATGACCATTCCGGTCCTCGCCCGACTCTGGGCGACCACTGCCAACAAGGTCGTCACCAACACCCTCATAACGATCTTCAAATATCCTTCTGCAGTGATCGCGCAAAGTGCTGGACCATCGCACAGTCCCACGAAGGAGTTCCTCATGAAGCGTTTCTATCTCGGCGTCGCTCCGACCGCTACGTCTTCCCAGGCTGCAGCGCGTACAGTGCTCGACATCTTCACCCGCCGCCTATCCGAGTCTAGCGAAGACCTTCCGTATATGGCAGACGAAGTCGATCTCCTCTCATTTCTGGGAGACGATGGTGCCGGAGGTGCTCCCAAGAAAAAAGCGATCACTGAACCCGAATTTGCTCGTGCTCTACGCCAATCGGAGGACCTCTGGCGCGCCATGTTCACGCTCATCCGGAAAGTGGTGGCAGACTCTTTCCCTCCAGATACTGAGAAGGATCTGGAGGTGTGGAAGGAATCGATGAAAGCTAAACGGGAGGGCAAACACAAGATGATCCCAGAGAAGGAGAAGGATTGGGACAAGGCGGTCGAGGGATACTTGCTGAAAGACTTTGTGTGGCTTTGGCGTGCACTGGTCTGGTCTCCAAAGCACGATTGCCTGGAACTCGAGCTCACGGTAGACACCATGGCCAAAGCAGGCATGTTTGACATGCTAAACGATGCAGTGTATGCACTCATTCAACTTCCGGGCACCACGCGTAAGCATCCTCTTCTCTTGTCCGCTCTTGGATGCTCACGTTCACCGCAGAGGCGTTGACACTAATCTTCCAAGCCATGATTGAGATCGTCTCCAACTCGCGCAATCTGGCCAAATCCCTCGACGCTCAATTCCCGCGGGCTCATACTCTCTTTGCACTGTTTCGCAAGGACATGTACCTTCAAACAAGGGGCGCTTCTGCAGTCAAGCCGTTGTCGTTCGCGAATGATTCTGTTCCCAGTCCCACTGACCGAGTGTGGGACCATGGTGTGTGGCAGACATTCTCGTCGCTGCAATCAACGTGCAGAGATTGGAGGAAAGCATGCGGGAGGAGAGAATGTCCGAGGAGGCTTGAAGTAATCTCGAGGACTGCGATGGTGAAGTGTAGCTTCTGTCAGGAGATCGTTTTTTGTTCAGAGGAGTGTCGAGATCTGTGAGTTCGCTCGGGCGAATCAAGATCAACTTGCTGATACCGTTTGTAGGGAGAAGGAGCACGACCAAGGTTGTCGGAGAGGATGGGTGACGATCGTGAATCGTGTATGATACACTGACCTGAACAAGCTGAAATCGATACAACATTCTTGCCGGCATTCAAAGATTGTTCAATGCCCACAACCTCAACCTGAGGCCGAATGTCAATCTGTAGTTGTACCAAACAGTTGTTCTCCCTGGGCGAGGCATAGTCAGCGGAAAGTGGTACGACGGGCGACGCGCAAATCTACGTGGGGGAATGTCTAAGGCATGCAAGAAAGACGTAGCAGTATGATAATAATTACAACGAATGAACTATGTACAACAAAATATATAGCCGGTTCGGCAGGTTTGGCGGGTCCCGGTGAATTCTCAATCCTCCTTCAACGGCTGATATCCGCTCCCACCAGCACCCCACCCAAACCAACTACTACCTCGCTTAGATGGGGCTGGTCTATCTTCGTAGGAATGGCCCTCTCCAACATCATAGCCTTCGACGTCGGATGGAACTTCAATTTCCTCGAAGCGGCCGGTGCTGTTCGTACGCTCACGAGGGCTCAGCTGCGAAGGAGAGTCGGATGGAGATGGGACAGGGAGTGCAGCTAGTTCGGCCTCAAGCTGGCGCCTGCGCTCGAGCAGAGAAGCCGTAGTAGAGCTGGGACGCGAGTTAAACCCGGATGGGGTAGGTGTGACCGTGAAGGTAGACGCCGATGGCGCCGGCGCAGCTGCAGATGCCTGCCTATACAGTGCAGCGCCTGACGCTAGTATGGCGGGCCCGTACGACCGCCAGAGGGAACCCGCTAGTTGTGCGGGCCCGGACAGCGGATCGTTCAACGTCGGAGGAGTGCCTACGTCCTCGTTCAGTGTCGCAGAGGGACTGGGCGCCATGCCGGCGCTGCTGGAGAGCTGCTCCCACACAGCGCGGGCCTTGGTTTGGATGTAAGTGTAGACCGTCCGCTTCATTTCGGCGATGGCTTTATCGATCTGGTGCTCGTGGGCCTGAAAGAATGGCTGAAGGTGGGCCTGATACAAATACGTCGATCCGCGTGTCTGCGGTAGAGACAAGTAGAGCAAGAAGACGGTCTTGGTGAAGTAGTACATTGGTATCCTGGCCATCGCTGGGTGTTAGATGCGTGGATAAACGAGGCAACGTGCCGCTCACCAGGAGATCGTCCATTCGGCAACATACTCGACACCGACGATGCAGCCGAGCACGCTCCAGTACATCAGCCATCGCTCCAAGTCCTCCTCGGATGCCGGGCGCTGGGCGAGGGTCTTGTAGGACGCGTAGCCGGGGTAGAGGAATGCCGAGACAGAGCTGGGCGTCGTTCAGCAGATATCGAGGGCATCGGCAGGACGCCGCCTACCTGATGATGCGGGAGGTAAAGAAGAAGATCATGTTGGGTTTGGTTGGGAAGGAAGTCGTGGTCAAGGTTAGAAGCAGGTCGGCAACTGCTGCAATAAGCCTGTGTACGTACAGAGCTCGATCATGTGCAAGCAGCTGATTTCAACATTTTGACCTTGGACTCTGACTGCGATGTTCGTGTCAAACCAAATGTTGCCACGTACGACCTTTGTGGTAGAATTGTATCGAGTTCTCGTGTATGGTTTGAGCCTCACAGTATTCGTGGCCTCTCTTCCAATTTGTCGCGCCACGTTCGTCTTTCACCTTCAGTCGGCTCCACGTTTCAGGCCTGCCTGCTTGCTTGGCGACTTGACCTCCACACTTTTGGATTCTGCTTTGGCGTCATCAGGCGTCATCTTACCGAGAATCTACTGCAGTTAATGTCACACCCTCTGGGAGACGTTGTCGCGATGGTGAGGTTTCGTCGTTACATTGGTTTGCATCCCTCATTCATCTAATTTCTAGCTCAAAATTCTACTCGAAGACTGCCGTACTGCAGGCTGTACGATTGAAGGACAGTACAGCATCTCTATGACTTCGACTGGCCTCACCAGGGGACTTGTCCGTTGGAGCTCCACAAAAGACCTGCCAATAAGTGAGCAAAAGGTAAGGTGAATGGATGCTAGCACGTACAAGTCTTGCCAGCCTCTCCAGGTTCTAAAAGTGTCCAGGGGACAACTAACTCGGCCGCCTCTTTCGGCGGCTTCCCCGCTTTTGCAAACCCATTGATCCTCGTCGACGAGAATCCGGGCGCGACCGCATTGACCTTCACGGTTCCCTCTAGCGCCTTCGCTAGCGCGATCGTATACGAATGCATCGTAGCTTTGCTCGTGTTATACGAGACCCAGTGGTGCAAGGTCCCCTGCGGCCCCGCCATGAAGGAGTTGCTACCCATATGCGTAGAGACATTGACGATGCACGCCACACCCTCCGCGGCCTGGCGCAGGAGGGGCACGAACGCCTGGCAGACGTGGATGACACCGAAAAAGTTGACTTCGAACGCCTCGTGGATATTGGACAGAGGCTCGGTGACGGGGCCGATGCTCTTTGACATCAGCCCGACGCCTGCGTTGTTCACGAGGGAGTCGAGGTGGCCGTCGACGGCCTGTATGATGTCCCGCCCGGCGGCGACAGACTCTGGGGAGGTCACATCCATCTGGATGAAGCGGACGTCGAGGCCGGAGGACTTGAGCATGACCTCTGCAGATTGGCCCGCTCCCGCGTCGCGCCCAGCGAAGTAGACGCGATGGCCTTTCGATGCGAGGTCTTTGACGATCTCGTAGCCTATGCCTGTTGTCCCTCCGGTGACGAGGACGACGCGCTTGACATTGTTGGTAGACATGCCGTATCGTGGTTTGAAGTTGAAATTGGCTTTGTGTTGTTGCTGATAGTCATTGCAGAAACTGCAGAACGATTTAAATACCTGTTGGCCATCGCAACCAACAAGAGTCGTACGGAAGTTTCGCAACTGGAACCGACATATCTTTATCAACAATTGCATCCAATCATTCATTTGGATAATGGCGGAGAGCCTAAGATGTCGGAACGGCTAAATTTTCGGGACCATAGCCGACGTACTCATACGCTTCTAAGGCGAAACACTTGACTGCTGTGACGGATGCAGCCATGAATCATACACCGCAACACACATCCGAGCCACGTCTTGCCCACCTTGCGAGACAGATACCAGTCGTGATTAGTGATTCTAGTCAAGTCTCCACGAGGGAGCTGTCCTTTGAAACGGGTGCGCTATGGTCAATGGATTATTTAGGCATTAAATCGTGCCTGTTGATGCGGCCAAACGGTGATGCTTGACAGTCGTCTAATTCTGGATACCGTTTGGCCACACTTCGACTCTGAACGAACAACACATACACCCGTGTTGTCGGTTCGAGTAGACCAAGCGACGCAGACCGAAACGTACGATGATCTGATAGCCTTGGAGACATACCGTGACGCCGGGGGTTCTCAAACTGATGAAGCTGTCCAGATGCGCCACACTGGCAGTCAACTCGATCAACTCGACCAATGAGTTGACTATCATCGAAGACCACAAGACAGTAGACGGAGCGAGGACCGTATTCTTATTGGAATGATTGCAGACCAACCGTTAGGTCTCTTGGACCTATCGATGGATTAGAAAGACTGAAAGTGATTTCCCGCGTCAATGGTATGTGAATACCTATCGTAGTGTACCGACCATTTCCATCATTGCGAACGTATGCGCCTCGGCTTACGCGTAGTCAGCCGCATCAAACATGACGGCGAATGGGCCAACGGCCTCGATACCGACGATGGAATTATGTACGACAGTGCGGGCAAGCAATCTTGATTGGGTGGTAAGCGACGTTGGGCAAGGAAACGAGCTCTGAATTGGTCTTTCGATCGAGATACGGCGATTTCACCCAGCCATGTTCGCTGGGCGCTGTAAGAATATTGACAATAGCACTGTCTGGTCTGGAATTTGGAAGGTCGGTGGTGCTGATTCTTGCAAAGCGGACTCGTTTGGCTTGGACCGTGGCTGAATTTGAACGTCTGGGCCAAGATCAGCAAGAGTACTGGCGTGCTTGCGATCGTGCAAGACAGGACCTGAGGCAGAGACAAATCTTTTTTTTTTTTGGTGCCCGAAACAACGGGTACATGTGTCCAGACACAAGCTTCAGCCTGAGATGCAGGATGTGGTTGACACTATAATGAAGGACTTGGGCCTGAGAACAAGAAGGCGTAGTGGGCCGCTGAGTGCATGGGGTAGAGGGCAAAAGATTACAAGTAAAGGTCGTCTTTGTGATGCATACGTTGTCCAATACGGTCCTCAAGTCCTTATCGTTTGTCACAGTTTATCAGGAGCCAGCTCAGAAGCCTGGAACTGCCTGTGGTCTACTGTTCCGCTCATTAGAATCTGAACGAGGACAAGAAGTACCTAGGTGGATGTTACCTCGTACTCCCAATATTCATCAAGGGCTTCTCCAGGCAACCCACGATCTCGTCGCGAGTATTCAGGATATTTGGGAACATCATACTGCACTACTGATGAGCATAACGAGAGGACTTCTCTGGTGTTCCCCGCAACATAGTTTGTGATGGACTACAAAAGCGATGTCTGTGCCTTCGTCCAGTGGTTTGGTCGCGTTCTTGGATGGGTGCCAGTGCGTCATGATCCTTTCGTTCCATGCTCATGCTTCCCATATCTTGCACGTACAAGTCGGGTTAACATTGGTTTCTGCAGACTGTGGTTCGTTTCTACTATATCCCTAGCGAGGGTGCCAGCTTCCACGAATGACGTGGTCATGGGTTGTTCGTGCAGAGCAAGTAATTGGACGCCCTGAGCTCGATTCGTCGGTGACATAAGTACCACAAGAAGTTGTAACACTCACAAGACATGGCCATTTCGAAGCGACATGCCCGGACTCCCAGTGGATATCAGAAGGTGATGATAATCTCGAATGCAGTCCGCTCAACTTATATGGACTCGGACAAGCTCCAGGGGCCTGCTCTAGGTGCAACTCTCGCATGTGTTCTGAGGCCGAGGGGAGACTTGTTCGGACAATCCAGATCGGTTCGGTTCGACTCTGGCGAAGAAACCGACTCAATGAACGTCACGACTCCTCGCCCTATCCGCGTATCGTTGAGTAGCAGATACTGTCCAGGTGGAAATCGCGCCGATCCTGTGATTGCAGAAACCTGAGGATAATGACGCTGAAAGGACTCCAGCGGGGGGAGGTGAGCCCATAGTTGGCTGGGCATCTAGGAGCCCAAGGTCCTTGTGAAGCTCTTGTGGCCGTTCTTCGGGAGGGCGTATGAAAGCACTCTGAAAATACATTGTTAGATTAGCAGCGTATTATGATAACATCGAAAGCAATACAGGTAGTTAGTACATACACAGGAACGCATTAGCAGAAGAGGCCAAAGCAGCAAGAAGGCAAAACAATGTTACGATATACAAAATAGCGACAAATGAGTGTCACAATCCAAGTCTAGTCCTCGAACATGTGGCGCGGAGATCCAACCTGTCGCAATTTCATGAGTGACGCTGCGATAGAGCATTCTATCGATAATCTGACCTTATACATATACGACTGCCATGTTTCCTGCAGACCCTGGTCATCCGCCGCTATTCCTCGCATAGCACCGTCGGGTGTATAGTGTTGTTGTTGTACTGTGGCGTTCATAGTCTGCAAGCCGTAATGGGACTGTTGTCCTGGCGTATATTGAAGTTCCGGGACTGCTGTGGCCATTGACTGGTCCTGCCATTGATACGAGGCTGATGTGGCGGAGGAGGTGCTGACAGTCGGAGATATTGTTTCCGGATGTGGATACGTTCGTTGTTTGTTGTAATGATCCGTCGGAATCGCGTACATCTCATGTCGGGGAGGAGGGGGAGGAGGATGAGCATGCCGAGGTGGTGGCTGAACAGGGGATGGGTATTCGTATGCTTGGTACTGGCCGTTCATATCTGCGTGTGATGGTCGATGGTGTAGTGAAGGCGTATGCGGATTATCGACGGGAGATACCAGTGTCGACGTCGGTGCTGATGTAGGTACGGGCATACCACGCAGGTGTGACGAAGCTTGAGCATTGTAGTCTCCATTCGTCGGAAGTTGATACGTCTGCTGGTGCGAATGCGGCTGTTGCTCGACATATCGATGGTGCACTTGCTGCTGCTGAGAATGCCGCCGCTGAGCTTGCTGCAACCCTGCGTGGCGTTGCAGTTCCAGACGCTTCTGCTCGGCTGCGCGTCGCTGTTCCGTTTCCCGCTGTTCTTCGGCCTTCTGCTGCTCCAGAAGTCGCTGTTGTTCCGCCTGTCGAATCTGCTCTTCCCGGAGTTGGACCTGATATTGCTCCTCCTGGATGCGCCGCTGTTCCTCCTCCTGCTGCTGGTAGATAACATGCTCCCGTTGACGCTGTATCTCGACACTCTCAGGGGGATAACGCTGAGGCGGCACAGGCTGTACTGGCTGATGATACACCATGGGCTGGTGAGGTCCACTACCGATCTCATGGCGACCCATAAGCGTTTGCGTAAATCCAGCCGTGTCCGCATTGTAAGCGTTTTCGATTTGAGACCGGATGTGTGTATCAAAGCCATGAAGTTCGTTCACAAGACTGGGATGGACACCATTAAATGAAGGATTGTTCGTAACGAAGCTCTGGGGAGGAGAATCTGAAGAGGCACGAGAGCCGGAGGAGGAAGTAGGGGGTGAGCGGGTGGTCGATGTTTTGGACTGATTCTTCGTCGTGAGGATGTGTGTTTTGCCACTGAAGATGTGCATCTCGTCGTCATCTTTCAAGGAGGAGCTGGCCTTGAAGATGTCATTTGGGATAGCGGGCGGAATGCCATTGCGTGTGTCGAAGTACACCTTCTGCGCCTTGACCTGCAGCCGCCTCACGATTGGCTGCAAAACTATCAGCACGACACATCCCGCACGGAGGGGACACGACGTACGAGAAACTTGACGGCACGGCCACCATATGACGCCGCCAGTTCGAACAGATCGGTCGCCGCTTTCAATTCCAATAGGGCAGCAGGAGCAACTTTGCATTGCGAACCGTGTGTCACGACTGACGAAATCATCACCTGTATCGTGTTTCTGTCAATCACTGATACTCCGAGTTGCAATAAAGAACCTTACGGCAGAAGAGAAAGCGTGCGTCCAGAGTACCCAGAAACGCGCGATCTGCGCCGGAAATCTGTTGAACTGCTCTCTGACTGATGCCAACAGGTCGCAAGCGCTCCTGTAACCAGCCAAAAACGATGGCGCATATTGACTTTTGATGGGATCGCCTGGGTTGCTCGCAATCGCATGCACGAAGAAACACCGATGTATATAGAGCAACGCTGGGGAAGGAGAATTCAGTCACGAGCAATATAGAACGAATATAACCGTACTGAGTTCACGGTAATTTGTGGGCATGAAGTGGCTCATGGTCTCCTTCAATCCTGCCCCTTCCGGTGGAGGCCCTTGCGCGTACTTTGGAAGCTCCATGTCTCGCACCTTGCGATCAAGTTCCAAAATAATGGAGTATTTTGGAGCTCGAGAAGTCAAGGTACCTTGAACGACCGGAGCCACGCATTCTGCCCCGAACCTTGCCTTCCAGAAAGGAACTAAGGGGCGTTAGTCAGTCGCAATCCTCATAATAGCCACCCAAAACAACGTACAGCTGGGTTGTTGGGTGCCGTCCTCAGCCATCGTGGCATCAGGATCAGATGGGAGCTCGCAATCTACGAATGGAAGAGAGAAAGTCGCTAATCGCCCGGTCGCGAGACTCTGAGCCGAAGTAAGTGGATGCAGCAATACAACGGGGATCAGATGTACGACGAACCTGCCACCCGTCTGTAATGAACAATTCCCAGAACAACGCACGCCGTTTTTGGACCTCAGCCGGTGAAAGTTGCCAGCGCGCACAATCTCGATCTGATGCTCGGTTCAGTTCAGATCCATTTGACAAGCTGGAAACACATACGAAGTCCAACCTAGAGGAATATACATCAATTCTCGTCCCTCGGTGGGCAAATAGAAGCTGACTTACACTTTGTGCCAATTTCGTCGCCATTCCCATGAGGGTCCATGTGGCCTCTATACTATTCTCACCGCTCTTGAGCCCCTCGTAAATGCCCATGAGAGCGAGAGTCTGGACGGTCGCGACGGACGGCGGGCGATCCAACAGTGGCTCGAGAGACAGCGCTACCTTAGTCAAATCGGAGAACTTGTCACATTGCGGGTTGTCGGGTGCTGGTGGAAGCGACATATCGGTTAGGGCACCGAAGCAGAAAATGATGAAGAGCAGAGCGAGTTCATGTGGTCCTCCTTTGGCAGTGGAAGAAGGCTCAGTCAAATGACCGTTTGTTTGTGGAGGAGAGCGTGCGATTTGTATCTTGGCATTATTCTCATACCACAGCGGGAGAAGCTCTTCAAATAACTGTCGCTGTGTGACAGCACCAAAGAACCAGGGAGCTGTCTCCAGGTAAAGGCTGCACAGACGGTAGGCCTCATCCCATTCGGGAAGTTCCTGTTCCACGAGATAGTGGTAATTCATGCCAGCAGGTACCGCCGATAAGGGGAAAGTCGCTGTGAATTGCGCGAACGATGGCGACTGATTGGACCAAGTCGGTGGTGACATTTGAACATCGCGACTGACTGGCGCTCGATCCGAGGTGGAAGCTTCGCCCTGCGACGGTGTAAGGGACATAGACAGTCAATAGCGGGGACATACAATGAGAAGACTCTGGACACATCAGGACAGACTCAAAGGACAGCGACGGGCGACTTACCTCCGACCCAGCTGAACGTCCATAGAAGGTCGCTGCGCCATCGTCACGTATGGCTAGCGTACCAAAGGCGTCGATATAGCTCTCTTCTGCTTCTTCTTCAGGTTGCGGAGACAGGACTTCTGATTCCTGTATTGCGGCGTGCAGTTCAATGCTTGACTTGATCTTGAGAAGGTCGCGGTCTAGCAACGGATGGGGGTCGGTGGTCACGGTCGACTGGAGAATGGACAACGCGTCCTCCAGCTGACGGATACGGTCGCTCATATGGGCGATCTTTTGATGCAGCTTCTCGGTATCAGCCAGCACAAATCTTGACGCCGTCAATGATACGTCTGGAAGGAGAACCCATCCGGGCTTACCTCGTTCCCTGACCGGTGATGAGACTGCCATTAGGACAAATGGCTGAGCAGCCTCGACGCTTGCAGCTGGGAGCGATTGATGAGTATTGTTCAACACAATTCCGACGTGAATGGTTACCTGGAGCATGGGACGGTCTTGTCGCACTTGAGCTTAAGTCTGGGTCGTATTTCGGTTAAGGTGGTGGCACATAGAGCAGTTTAGACTTACCTCCTGCATTCAGCACACGAAAGAGCGCCTGTCAGGCGTATTCAGTATGATGGGCAGGGTATGGCGGGCACTAGAACATACCGCGCGCGCGTTTAGATTCCTTGTCCTGAGCTCGTTGCGAGGTTGTGTCCTTCCTCGCGGACTGGGGCATCGCCAGTGAAAGTCGTGGTCGTCGTCAAGAACAAGTTGTAAGTCAGGTAAGGAAGTGACCGAGCATGGCAGTAAGCATGTCCCATTGAGGATATCCCCGCGAAATTCCCGTGTTCTAGGGACGCCAACAATCCACCCGAAATTCAGGGTGAATTATTATATCCACCGGATGCCATCTCAAATAGGTCAACTTCGTCAGCTTCATTTGTCCATTCGTGGCGACCGTTGGCCCTGAACGAAGCCTTCCTCGGAGAGCTCCGACTCGGAAGATGCGCCATCCAAACCTCAAGCTCACCCCCCCCGGGGCCTTTGACCAGCAGATATAATACGAAGCTCCTTGTCTGCTGCCATGATTTCTGCTCTCCAAACTTACACCCTCCCTTTCGCATAACGAATTCGTAAGTCAGCATGGAAATTTGCCGGCTTCTCTTATGTGTACCATTGCCGAGCAGCCCGATTTCATTAGGTATGGATTCTAGCTACGCAAAGAAGGCGCCTCTACGCAACGTTTCTTGTGAAGACGCGGACATCGACTTTGTCGGTGACCTACCCACTGAAGCCTATCAATAGCCATCAAAAGGGTCAAGATCCAGCGCCAACGGCCATCTCGGTTCAAACAAGTTGAATCAACTGTGCTACGCTGTCAACACGATGAATGCAAGCAGATTCAGCTCTGGGACGCGAGCTTCGTCGGGAGTTCTCCGGTTACCGGAGTTCACGCCAGTCTAGTTATTTATCCAGCGGCTGTCACTTCTTCGGCGCGGTGATCGTTTTGTATCCGAAGTCTGCCAATGTAAAGAGGACACAAGTCGGCCAAAACCAAGCTTTCGTGCATTCTTCACTCATCATCGCACCAGTGCCAAGTTACAAGTTGTGGGGATCGGTCACCCTGACTGTCTCCACGGGTAGGTCTGCTGTCGAAAGCGCAATTCATTTCATCTTCCAACTTGCAAATCGACCCTTCGGAGAACCCTCTCAAGTTGAAGTTGGGGCTGCCACGGGTACCACGGGTACCACCAAACATACCGTATTGGATCCGCGTCCAAAGTTTGAACTACTGAACTGTACAGTGTGAACGATTTCTGTATCTCGTGCGTCACTGGCACAAGGAGAATCCCGATCGGCCACCATCCTGTACTTATCAGAGCTCTGATTCTCGCATGACTTGCTATAACAGAATTTGCCATCTCATCTGTCAATCATTGATCACAGTCCGGGCTGGAGTGCGAGAAGTGTCGGCCTAACAGGCGAACAGATTGAGAGTCTTGTGGTACTACTTACAATCGAATTCATGGGAGACTGATCATACTCGAGCTCAAATTCTTCACTTTCTTTGCAGGATGCACCTCACCGCTTGATGTACTGCTAATCCTTCGGTCACCGGCTTCTTCGAGTCATCCACCGCAAGGTGTGAACCTCCCGCCACAGACAGCTGCAGTCCAGTGATATGTATAAGTAGTATCGGTACACACTGTGTTGCAGTATTGACACGAAGACCGGGACGGCCGACTCGAGAGAACGCGATATAATTATATGAAGATACGAGGAAAGCTAGTCATCATGATCATAGTCCCTGGCAGAGAGCTTTCCCTCTCCCTACCTGCGTCTTGCACAGCTGCACCTCCGTCGGTACAGCAACAAGCGACGCCAGCAGGATCCCGAGAGAATCCGCGAATCCTATCGATCCGATTTTGAACTCGCGCTCCTGCCGAGTTCTCTCAACGTCGTTTGTGGAGTTCGGGTCCGGCTGTTCCTGATTGATACGATAGAACACGTTTACGCTGCAAGATTTCAGGCCGACGCACACAGATGGAGGTGTTTACATACTATGCCAAGCCGCCACAGATGCCCTCGAGGCTCACGAGAAGGAATACCAGGCTTATGCTCGGTCCTTCGGAGGCGTCAGAGAAGAAACCCACCGCAGACTCATACCCTAATGCTAAGAGGATAAATCCCTGGACGACGGAAGGTAGCGGAAGTAATTTGGGCGGCAGCGGAGGGAGGCCTATCGATATGGAAGACCGAGAGAAGAAAACCGTCGTTTGGTACACGAGCTGCATGGAGATTTATCAAGGATACGGCCGCATTCGAAAGGACGACTACGTACTTGCCAGAGTGGATAATAGTCTCGTATAGATTTGATGATTTTACTCAAGAAGACGTGCTGCTCAGGTGATGGAACGGGATACAGAAGCGTCGGTGCTATCCCCTGGAAAGGTAGAAGTTGGGGTGAAAACTGGTAAATGTATCCTGAAATTTACCTGATTAATGGTATACTCGAACTAGTACAGATGAGTGAAGTCACTAGACGAAGAACAGGGAAGCATACCAGATACACACAGACTGGGAGAAGGTAAGGTAACATGACGTGAAGAGGCTACGAGTGACTTACAAAGAGGGAGCATATATTTGAGCAACAGCGGTTTCACGAGTTCTAGCTTGTCAGCGGGGGAGAGTGAAATCTGTTTAGGACCAGCAGGAAAGCTTCCTTCCTCTTCTCCATCATTGTCTGCAGTCTGAAGTGCGGTATAGAGGATGGGAGTTGATTCCAAGTCCGTTTCGTTGGAAGAGGAGCTCGGCGGGAGAAGGAAGAAGAAGGTTGAGGGTATCACGAAAGGCAAGACCTGATCTAAGCATAAGCATCGTCGCTATCAAAGATGGCGGTTGAGACGTACGGACGAAAGTCCAACGCCTGTGCGGACTCCGAGACTACGAAGCTCCCACCAAAGGAAAGCGCCCACCAAACCGGCTGCACCTGTACCGGACGCGAAATATCTAGATGATGTTCGCTGTTAAAACTCGGGCAAATGACAGCTGATCCATATGTACCCCACGCTATGGCCGCCGAGAATCGAGGGTGTATAAGTAGTGGAAAGTTGGAGGAACGTCAGTTCCCCGAGCCCTAGCATTAATTCATAAATCCATTAGGCTCACAACTCCGACAGAATTAAGCACCAGATGCAAACGAGGCAAGACAGATGCCAAGGAGTCTCATGAATAGAGTGTCGAAGAACGCCACGACCTAGCGGTGTTGAGACAAGAAACCGTTGCACGAGACAGGACTCGTAGCATACGAGCATGCCAGTGACGCTCAGAGCACAACATCCAAAGACCCTTTTATTGTATCGTATGCGGCCCTTGAGGACGTAAGGCCATCCTACCTTCACAACAAGAGCAGGAGCGATATTACAGAAGGCAATAATGCCCTTCGGGGTAGAAGGTGGCACGAGGTCCAGCGCCGCAGAGAGTATGATGACATAGAGCACTAAGTTTGTCAGTCGAATGTTAATTAAACAGTCGAACTTGAAGTGTATCACGCTAACCATTGTTAATCAGCCCAAACAGAAAGAAAGATATGCCGAGGTTGCGAAGCAATGTTCGCTCCTCTTGTATTTCTGCAGTCAGCCTTTCAACAGGTGTTTACAAGTGGAGTATTGATGTCTATACTCACCTTTCAACGATATTCCCTCCACCTCTTCTTCGACTTCCTGAAAGAGTGAGATGGCGGCGGTGTGTGAGATGGCAGTCATCGTCGTGTTGTCGTCGTCGATGACGGGCGCACGTTGTGCAACGGATCCTATAGTGGAAGTAACCGAGTCCTTGCTTTGATCGGCTTTCGGGCCGTCGAGTCAGAGCACACGTGATGAATGATGTTGGAATAGGAGCGCGTCTCGCGTGCGTCCAGTTTGCTTCTCACCACCATCTCCTGGAGCGAAATGTTAGCATTATTCCATCTCTCAGTGCCATTTATCTGACAGCTGCTCAGTCTGAGACCATCATGTATCCCGACCTCTCGAGTGAGCACACGCAAGCCTCGGCGTCCAAAGCAGTGCCAGACATTGCCAACATTGTACGCTACATTTCGCGCTTTCGTACTAAATAGCTGATTCCGAGTCAGTTCGACGAACCATCACCTCCTCCTAGCCCTAGATTGCGTCCGCGACAAACAATCGTTGTCTCCGATTCTGAGGATGAAACCGACGAAGAGGAGCAGGATTTCGAATCCGACTCTGACATTGTAGAGGTGACACCAGCGCCCATAGCGAAACCTGGCAAGCCACTGGCAGAGTCCAGTAATCTACCTGTACAACCTCCACCCAAAGGCAATGACCCATACAAAGGCCTTGTCATCCCGAAGAAGCCACAATCAAGCGGTGGTCCTAGCGTGCCCTCAGCGCAGGCCAGGGTCCACGCAAAGGATCCCTACCACGGTCTTGTCATTCCGAAGAAATCTCAACCGAATCCCCCGGTCAATATTGCGGCGGCGCAGGCCCAACAGCGACAGCCATCCAACACCATTCAACGCCTTATGGCACAACCCAGCATCCCC
Source organism: Strobilurus luchuensis (assembly GCA_019915105.1). Taxonomy (NCBI): domain Eukaryota; kingdom Fungi; phylum Basidiomycota; class Agaricomycetes; order Agaricales; family Physalacriaceae; genus Strobilurus; species Strobilurus luchuensis. The sequence continues at coordinate 119,642 of JAHLMJ010000004.1, forward strand.
GTCGCCCTTGGTGCCAATGCCGACAAAGCCTCCTGGGGAGCCGCACCCATCCCGATTGGCATTCCCAAAAACCCAGTTCCACCAAAGCGACCCACCCAGGTCATCGAAATTGCCGACAGTGACAAGGAGGACGATGGGGAGCGGCTGAGAGTTCCCGATTTCCGCGAGGATCCCAACGACTTTCTCAATCCAGCAGATGCGGAGAAGGCGCTGCGGGATCTCATGAGTGGCGCCATAGACCAGGAGGTAGAGATTGACGAGGATGACGCGATCGTACCAGGTTTCGCGGACGGCTTCAAACTGCTTCCTCATCAGATTCAAGGGAGACATTGGATGAAGTCACGGGAGGACGTCAAGGCCAAGCGGTACGGTGGCATCCTCGCTGATGATATGGGGTGGGTCATCTCCAGCGCTTGGAGTTCTGTTATTGACATATTTCCGTAGTTTGGGAAAGACCGTACAGACCTTGAATCGCATTGTCGAGGGCAAGGCCTCGAAGTCAGATCGCGAAGATGGCTGGGCAGGTTCCACATTGTAAGTGCTTCGTCATCAGCTCATACATTGTCTGACTTGTATGTAGGGTGGTTGTGCCTCTCTCTGTGCTAAATCAATGGGTGGACGAGGCGAGACGAATGACTAATCTCAAGGTCACGACACACCACGGAGCGAACAGGACTGCCGGTACAGATTAATCTCTCGAACGTAGTCACGAATCTTACGGAAAGGATACAGATCCGAATGAACTGCGACGATTTCACATCGTTGTCACCACTTACGATGTCATCAAGTCCGAATATAACTCCTACAAGCCCGAGGCGAAGGATGAGTCGAAGAAAAAGAGCAAACTCAAGGCCGCCCAGAACGACAGTGATTCGGATTCTGAGCGTTTTGGACGCACCTTGAACAAAACTAAGCGCGCAACCAAGGTCAAAGCTGCTACCATGCAAGTGAAATGGTGGAGAGTTGTTCTCGGTATGCAGTGAAGCGGTTTCTGGTCTCATCTAACCGCTCCATGCAGATGAGGCTCACACCATCAAGAACCGCACTACGAAGGCAGCCCAGGCATGTTTCGAGCTGCAAGCTCGCTTCAAATGGTGTCTTACTGGAACGCCCATGTAAGCCTTCCGCCGAAGATTCAACATGGCGCTCATCTTCTTCAGGCAGAACGAGGTGTTGGAGCTGTTCTCGCTTTTCAAATTCCTCAATATCAAGCCTTTCTGCAATTTTGAACGCTTCAACTCTGAGATTGCTAAGCCAGTCAAGAGCGGACGAGGCGTCAACAGAGCCATGAAGAAGCTACAGGTACGTCGTCGTTCGACGCATAATAGTCTGCTTGACATTTTCTGAAGGTCGTCCTCAAATCTGTCATGCTTCGACGCCGCAAGGACCAAATGATCAATGGAAAGATTCTTATAGAGCTGCCACCTCGCCAGTTAGACATCATCTCCTGTGTATTCTCTCCTGCGGAGCAAGCGTTCTACAATGAACTCGCAGTCAAGATGGACTCGACTCTGGAGACCCTTATGGCACAAGATAATGGCAAGAAGGACTACATACATGTTCTTCTGTTGCTCCTCCGTCTCCGTCAAGGTGGACATTCTTTTTCTCCCTGGAGGTTCGAGCTGACTCTCGGCAGCATGCGATCACTGCGTGCTGGTGTCCAAGGATTTCAAGGATGACTCGGAGGCTATCGAACCCAAGGCCGCGCAAGGCAATCAAGAATCGGCTGATGGTGACGATCTCGTCGCTGCCTTTGGTCAGCTCAATGTCGCGGCGCGACAATGCAGGATTTGCACGAACACGTACGAGAACTTGGTAGTCGTCGTTGACCTGCACTCACACACTTTTTCCAGACTGACTACCTTCAACACTGCGCAAGGCAGGTGGAGCACTCATTGTCAGGATTGTGCCCGTTTGGCGAGGCAGGCGGAGGAGACCAGTTCCACCAAGATACGCAAAATTGTGGAAATACTAGACAACATCGACCAGGAGAGCAACGGCGAGGACAAGACGATCATCTTCTCCCAGTTTACCACAATGCTCAACTTGATTGAGCCTGTTTTGAGCCAGCGTGGAATCCGATTCGTTCGCTGTGCGTGCTGATGTTCGTCGCGGTGTCTTGCCATGCTGACCTCAACTGTAGTCGACGGATCGATGAAACAACCTGAGCGCGAGGCCGCACTGAACAAGATCAAGACCGACCCGAAAACGCGCGTCATCCTGATCTCGTTCAAGGCTGGAAGTACTGGTCTCAACCTTACAGTTTGTAACCGTGTCATCTTAGTCGACATGTGGTGGAATCCTGCTCTCGAGGTTCGTAACATATCAACTTTTATTACTTTGATTGTACTCATTATGAGCTCAGGATCAAGCCTTTGACAGAAGCCATCGCTATGGGCAGAAGAAAAAGGTCAACATCTACAAGCTCAAGGTCGATGATACCGTCGAGGATAGAATTCTCCTTGTAAGTGACGGGGCTCTTCAGGACCGTGCTGGTTCTGATCTCACTTCCAGCTGCAAGAGAAGAAGCGCGAGCTTACAAAGGCTGCTTTGAGCGGTGACAAGGTCAAGAACCTGCGCCTCGACATGAATGAGCTGCTCGCTCTCTTCTCCCGTGGCGGGAAGGACGACGATGACGATGACGACTAAATCGAATTTGGGCGACAAGACTATCTTCATACTCACTGCAACCTTTCTATATATATATGCATTCATCCTCTCCATCTTGTATCTGTAGATGTATATAGTACTACCCTCTGTTATACACAGACTTACACGATACCCGTCCTCGCCTTCATACATATGATGACTTCCTGCATTAAGCAGAGTGAAGGACGCCCTCATCATTACACACAAAAGCAGAGAGACATCGACTCAAGAAGGAAGGTCCTGATTGCTCAGGCCACCGCGAACAAAATATGGCATTGACTCGCACTTTCATATGCATTTGTCACAAGCTCCCCATTGTCATACTTTTGGTACATTTACTCTCTCCTTCGCTAGCTTCGTTCAGAGGGTCGGAAGGACGTCCTTCACCTGCTGCCACTCATGACCGGCCCATAAGGCATTACTACTACCCGATCTCTTGTCGACCACCTCCTTCGAGGCGTCAGGATTCCTCAAATCATATCCGGTCTTCCCCCCTCCTGCTTCGATCACGCTCAGCAGCACCTTTCGAAACTCAGGCTGCACCGTCTCTAAAGGGACGTATGTCGGCTCCTTCCCGTACAGAGCTGCTATTTCACGGAATGTGATCGATTGGCCCTCTAGGAGCAGGACGGAATCGTTGATGTCGTGGAAGGGGAGCGCTGTGAGGATGTGTGCGACGTATCCTGTGGATAGTGAGTATGTGAGAGGGTGACACCGAGATGGCATTCATTGACTGACCAGCGATGTCGGATATCGACGTAATGGTGAACTTGGTTTCGCCTTTGCCAGCGATGACGAACTCCCCAGGCTTGTCAGGGTTCGAAACAAAGAAAGGCAAGAACTCCGTGAAGACACCAGTCTGATGGTCAAGATAAGTACTGTTACTATAATGGCATTATGAGCTTGAGAGACTGACAAAGATTCGGGCAATGGGTAAACCAAGTGACTTGATCTCAACTATAATTGAAAAAGCATTGAGTCAAATCTAGAAGCAGGGAAAGAACATGCACTGGCCTGCATCAGACTCCTTCAAGGCGAACAAAGTGTCCCCCGTCTGTCCTACCGTCGAAAACCCAAATTCGCTGGGAACAAACAGCTTCACACCCGCCTCCTTAGCCGCTCGCGCGATCCCGACCTGCAAACCGGTGCCCTTGAACGCCGAAGGCTGCAACGTAGACACCACCGCATCCACTTACTCATCTCTGAAGATTGTCGACAACGCGTCCTCATCAAAGTAATCGACACTGAAGACTTTTGCGCCCGAGGGGACGTCCGTCAGTTTCGAAGCGTCACGAGAGAAGATCGAGACGTTGGCGCCTTGCTTGACTAGAGCCTGGAGATGAGAAATTGATCATTGAGTGATCTTTAGTAGACTAGATGATAGACACACCTGGGCGATGGGCTTGCCCACATTTCCGTATCCAAACACTGCAATGGAACGTGTAGAAGACATCGTGCGACGTACTGAAGCTACAATTGAAGAAGGGTTGCCGCTCGTATTTAAGTATGAATTGACCGTGAGACCCCTGCGTGACGCATTTTGGCGACATGATGATGCTCGATGGGCCAAAGTCACGGCTGAATATAGCTTCTCTGATAGAACTTGACGGCGGGAAATCAAGCCCGAAACGGGGAGAGAGTATTGGCAATATAGGCGATACGTGCAAGCTGACAATCACACTTCAGAGTCGCACTAGAAGCAGGTCAGCTTTGCTTGTGGTGCACAAGGAAGATGCAAGTTCGTTATCCATCACCATCAGTATTTCCAGCACAGTCTAACGCTTCAAGCATCGATGAAGTCTCAACCCAAAACATGCCCTCTATTTGTACGTACTTATGAGTCCATTACATTGCATAGCATCCGTCTACGCCTTGGTCTTCTTCATGCCTGTCCTAGCAGTGTCGTAGTTCTCCAGGAACCACTTGACTGTGAAGTCAAGAGCTACAAGAGATCACGTCATTTCGCGAAGCAAAACCAAACGCGAACAATGACATACCTTCCTCAAAGGGAGTGTACTCGAATCCGCCCATGAGCGACATGAGCTTTTGGTTCGATGCTGGTTTGCGATATTGGCCATCGGCCTTGGTGGTATCGAACTGATGCTAATGTCAACTTCCACCCGACGGACAGATGAGCGATAGATTGGCTTACGGTATAATCTCCTTGGAAGCCGACTGCCTTGACGATCGCGTCTGTCACCTGCTTGATGGTGATTTCCTCCGCCTCGCCAACTAGATCGAGACAGAGTTACTCGTTAGATGAGAGGAACTCAGAGGAAGAGTGTATGAACCGACCGGAGAGGATCACAGGCTCAACATCGTCGTACTCGCGGAGCATGTAGATGAACATCTTCCCAAGATCGCGAGAGTAGATGAATTGCCGCAAGGGCTTGCCTGTACCGGCGACCACAAAGGGGGTGCCGTTTTCTGACGCGACATGAGAACGTGCCTTGGCCAAAGCCGTGTAAATCGCGAACCTTTTGCTAGCAGACACTTGTGGATCAATGCAGGAATGACATGTGCGTCCTCCAAGTCGCTGTTAGAGGGTTCAGTAGGACGACTGAATGGTCATGTCAGACTCGTACAAGTTGTCGTAAGGACCGAACACGTTCGTGGGGATAGCACTGGTGAAATTGCAACCGTACTGCTCCTTGTAAGCGCTGGAAGCGGGATGAGATGCGAACGGAGGCGAAAGACATCGCGTCCATACCGGTTCTGGATATCGACGGTGCGTTTTGCGTGGGAGTAGCCAAAGTTGCTGGGGTGAGGGGGGCCGAGATGGATCTTGCTCTCGTCAAGGGGGTAGGTGACTTTGTCGGGGAAGACGCAGGTGGACAGACATGACACGACTTTGGAGACTTTTGTGAGGTAGGCAGTATGCAAGATGTTGTCGTTTATGAGCATGTTGTCGCGAAGGAAGCTGGCCTGTAACGCGACTTGAGAATGTGTGGGTCTATCATTGATTGGGCTGCTTACATTCGACTTCATGTTGGCAAAGACACCACCGACGATGGCTGCCAGATGGATAACGTGGGTAGGCTTGTACTTGTCAAACAATGCTCGTGTCTGTGCAGCATCTCTGCCAGAGCAATCAGCGATATCCTCGAGATATATGCGCAGCGCACCGAAGATCACCCTCGGCTGATGTCGCAAATATCCACGTCTCTCCTTCCTGTTTGCCGAAGCGCGATCCAGCAGGCTCGCTCTCGATAATGTGCTTGATTCCCTGGCCTACGAGGCCGCTACCTCCAGTAACGAGAATGACATTGCCGGACATGATGGTGATGGTCAAAGGCAAGGATTAGCTGGCCCACGTGCCTCTCACACTCTTCAACATGGACTTCCACAAAATCGCAGACGACGTCTACTCGCTGGCGGCCTCGTCGGAACCCATCGCGCCGCTTGTCAGAGAGGCGCTGGAGGTTATTGAGGAGGGCCTAAAGACCCATGGGTATGTCGCGTTGTCATCCGGCAGTCCGTCAGACCAGTGACTTGACTTGCAAGGCAGGATCGGCTGTCCATCAGCTTCAACGGTGGCAAAGACTGTGTGTGCATGCAATCTGATGGTCGACTGCCAGCCATTCAATCCACCCCATAGGCACCGTGCTCCTCTACCTCTACGCTGGCGTACTGGCCAGGCACTTTGAAACCGTCAAGCCAATACACGGCATCTACATCGCTGTGCCCTCGTCCTTTCCCGATCTCGAGATATTCATACAGGAAGCAATCAAAGCCTACAATCTGGACCTCTTCCACTGCACGCCCCCGACCGAACCTGTCGAAAGCGTCATAACGCCCTCGCAGACAACCGCTTCCGCTGATTACACATTATCTCGGCCCATGGCGGCTGGGAAAGCCAAAGGCGGCATGGGTATGCTTCACGCACTCGAAGCCTACAAAGAGCGCTTCCCAGACATATCTGCCATCCTCATTGGCACACGGAGGTCAGATCCGCATGGCGGTGAGCACTCCCAGCTGTGTCCTACGCGTCTAATCTCACTCACTTGCGTCCATCTAGCGACGCTCTCTCACCGTAATATGACTGACGCAGGCTGGCCAGCCTTCGAGCGCATCAACCCTATCATCAACTGGTCCTACTCCGACGTATGGACATTCCTACGGCAGCTCCACGTACCGTATTGCTGTCTGTATGACCAAGGGTAAGAGTCAAAACGACACACTACCGCGGAATGCTCACGTCGTGTGTCAAGATACACATCTTTGGGTTCGACGTACAATACTTTTCCCAACCCAGCGTTACTCTGTTCGCCGTCACCTGAGGATAACTCGCCTCTCGACTCAGCTGCATCGACACCGAGATACGATCCCGCTTTCAAGCTTTCCGACGGCAACTTGGAGCGGTCTGGCAGGGGTATGAATCCGTCGGCGGTACCCACAGCGGTGAGAGTTTGACCTGATTGTATAGATAGGCTGAAGGGACTGTATCATGCTTCATAGTACTTGTAACGTGCGAGCAAATAGACTGTTAAGAAGTTATATCACTAAATTTATGAGATGTTCTCGAACATGCCCTCCGTCCAGCAGCACACTAAGCCATGCATGAAGACCTGTGCTATAAGCGTGCGGTACCATAACGGATAGGTATTCTTCATCATCGTGTCTGACACTGGGGCAGGAACAGGAAGGAAAAGGTGAAAGGACCCAGAAACACAATCGTCGAGTGTGACCTTTACTTGAAAGTGAGTGTCAGAGCAGTGTTTGAATGGGGAGTAGGAAGGTGTATCTCATGGTCGATGGAAGCATGCCCGTCATGGTACGCAATAAGTCAGATAGTAACGCGCTGGAGAAACTGAGTAAATTCACGCGGAAATGTAGGGCTCTTCCACGGAACTATAGCTGCGAATCATGGACGACAATGGTTCATTGTCTGGCCATACGACAGACTTGTTGACCTGTGATTGACAGTGATGTATGACCCTGTGCTGATAGGCTCGTGAGGCCGCTTCGTTATTGAGGCGAGAGTGGCTCTGCTCAGCGGTGGTGGCGTTGTCGAGCCTATGGAAGTGAGAGTGGAAAACATATTCATAAGAATACGGGCGATACAAGCATTCTAGGCATCGTCCTCGTCTACAACCTCTTCGATGCGCGCACTGCCCGGGGGTGGTGGCGGCATAGCCGTCGTGGTCCCCACAGCCGCCCTCTCCTTGCCCTTGTCCGTCCTTCTCTTCTTCTTCTTCTTGGGGAGATCCCACTCCCACAACGGAATAAACGACTCGACAAAGCCAACGTCCGCGAACAGCTTCGGGAATATCCAGATGCCGGGGCTGGCGACGACGATGGTGACGATGTAGAAAATGAGGCGCAGGATGGCGATGACGAAAAACAGCGCGATGAGGCCGAGCATGCCCATGCTGAGGTACCACACGCCGAGACGCATGATGGGCGGCCAGAGCGGGAACATGACGCCGCCGAGCATGATGGCGACCATGAGCACGCCGCCCGCATACGTGGTCCACTGCGAGCCTTCGTAGAACCACGCGTAATATTCGTCCTCCGCCCATTTCTGCTCCGGCATGATCTGGAGCGTCTTTGGCGACGACGAGGAGGTCCCGGACGGGCCGAAGCGCTGGACGCGGATGTAGAATGCGAATGTGTGCACGGCGTGGAGGACGGTCATCGCCTCGGTCTCGTTGGTGACGGTGGGCATGCCCTTTTTCTTCTGGTAGGCGGGCGAGAGGAGCGCCTTGACGGCGGATTTTCCTTTGAAGTAGTCGACCCGCTTCCCGTTCAGCGCCCCGACTCTGACCTTCATCCCCGCGCTGCCACTGCGAAGGAAATCGGCGACCTTTTTCAGCTCTGGCGGCGCTTTGGCCTGCTGCTCCATGACGGCGGAATTACTGAGGGGGTGAAGGGTATAACGGCGGGTGAAAGAAAGGACAAGGACGTGTTGATGTTGGTTGACGGTCAAACGTGTCAAGCTCGTGTCCCGATCGGGTATCGCTTTCGCCTTACTGAGCCACAATATAACCAAGAAAATATGTTCTAGCAAATTCAAAAGTACAAGCTCGTTATCCAGTCCGTCCGAAATTTATCGTAAGCTGTATCCTTAGTTTTGATCCTCAACCAGGCTCTTCGCAGCCTTCAAGTCGGCAGTCACCATCTCCTCCACCAGGGACTCAAAGTCAACCTTGCGCTTCCAGCCCAAAACGCGTTCCGCCTTGGCAGGGTTACCGAGGAGGAGGCTGATCAAATGCTCTCAGTACGACAACACCGCAATAACCTTTGATAGCACTTACTCGACTTCAGCTGGTCGGAAGTATTTCGGGTCCACTTTCACAACGACCTTTCCAGTCTTGGTGTCAACGGCCTGCTCATCAACACCTTGGCCTGACCATCTGAGGCACCACGTTCAGTATCCGATGCGGATAGGAGATACGTCAAGCTAAGACACGCACTGCAAGTCTATGCCGAGATGTTTGAAGGACTTGTTGACAAACTCCCGAACAGGGTGCGTCTCGCCGGTAGCGAGGACGAAGTCTTCGGGAGTCGGTTGCTGGAGCATGAGCCACATCCCCTCGACATAGTCGCGTGCTAGTACAAGGATTATGAGCAAATAGGCCGAGAAGTGCGAATGGACGCGTACCATGTCCCCAGTCACGTTGCGCATCGATGTTACCCAGGTACAAGCAAGACTGCTTGCCCAAAGAGATATCCGCCGCCGCCCTCGATATCTTCCTCGTCACGAACGTACGTCCTCGCCTGGGACTCTCGTGGTTGAACAAGATCCCATTGCAGGCGTACATCCCATACGCCTCACGATAGTTGGTCACGATCCAGTAGGCGTACAGTTTTGCGCATCCGTAAGGGGACCGAGGATAGAACGGCGTCGTCTCGCTCTGCGGCGTTTCCACGACCTTGCCGTACAGCTCGGACGTCGAGGCCTGGTAGAACCGAACATGCTTTTCCAGTCCGCACGTGCGGATGGCGTCTAGGAGGCGAAGGGTGCCGAGGCCGTCGACGTCGCCGGTATATTCTGCCATCTCGAAGGAAACCTTGACGTGCGACTGGGCGCCGAGATTGTAGACCTCGGTGGGCTGCACCTGGGCGATGATGTACACGAGGTTGGTACTATCGCTGAGATCGCCGTAATGGAGCTTGAACTTGTTGGGGCCTGCGCGCATGTTAGTTAGCCGACGCCTCGCAGATGTTCTTTTTAATTACGTTCGTGCTGGTCCTCATACAGGTGGTGCAGACGACCGGTGTTAAAGCTGGACGAGCGGCGGATAATGCCATGGACCTGGTAGCCCTTCGCGAGGAGGAGTTCCGTACTGAAGGGGTGTCAAGGCCATCTGATGCGCAAGCAAGAGTAGGAACATACAGGTAAGAACCGTCCTGGCCAGTTATGCCTGCAGATCAGAATTATCAACGGAGGGGAGCGCTTCGCGAAGCGCCTGGACGCGCACCAGAGATCAGGGCGACCTTGCGCTTGCGATACTCCTCCGCAGACGGAAGGTCGAGCTTGGCAAAGGAGGGAACGGCGTCAGAGATGGACATGGTGGTGGTGGTAAGAGGCCAGGCAGAGTCCGCGCAAGGCCAAATATCGATCCAACAAATGATCGCAGTCAATTTATTTTTGCTCCGCGGATCTCTTGTACTTGCGTGCCAATACGGCAATGATGATAATCAACGCGTTGCCAGTGGTAAGAGACTGCCGTGCAACCCGAATCGAAAAGAGTACTAGAACGTGGCCACTGCGAGCGTATGTCCGTGCTTCTCGACATCGTGGTTGAGATTGCTTTAATTTGCATGGATGACCCTGTAGATGATATGTACATATGGGATATTTACATGTGCCCCCTTCATCTAAGTATCACCCAATGACACTGTCAATTGGCCTTCATATGAGAGCCAAACTGACGTCGCAACGCCCGATATCCTAGGATGCAGGCAGCCGACACGACGCCACAAGGTGGGACCAGCCAGCTCAGTATCCATGTCCACCCAGCCGATTCTTGCATACTCGCCACGAATGCCGTCACCTGCCTGTCGAGATCCTCCCGTGTACCGGAATTGTCGATGACAATGTCGGCTAATTTGATCTTCTCCTCGATGGACAGCTGTGAAGAAAGCCTGGAAGAGGCTTCTTCGCGCGTAGACCCATCTCGCTGCATGAGCCGCTCAAGCTGAACATCCTCCGGACTAGCGTAAGAGCGTATATATCAGTCTGAGCCAAGATACGAAGATGAAGGAACTTACCAGTACACAACCGCAACTTGGGCCACCAATTTCCACAACGGCCCCTCTATCAAGAGGGGTACGTCAAGAACGCAGTACCTATATCCCTGGAGCCAGTATTTGACGACCTCCCAGAGCATGGTTCTGCGGATAGCAGGGTGCAAGATCCCATTCAGTTTGCGCCTCTTCGCTTCATCCTTGAAGATAACTGAGCCCAAAGCCTTTCGGTCCAGCGAGCCATCAGAAAGGAGGACCTCGTTCCCGAAGAAGGCGGCAATTTTTTTCAAGCCAGTTGAGCCCGGCTCGACGACCTGACGGGCAATAACATCCGCATCGACGATAGGTACACCTTTCTCGCGCAGGAGGGACGACACAGTAGATTTGCCAGTAGATATGCCGCCAGTCAGCCCAACGACTAGAGAGTGAATCGTCAACCTGCACCGAGAACGGCAGAGCACCGCGTACCATACATTGCGGTCGCTGGTCAAGCAGTCCGTTCAAGCTGGATCGACTCCCGAATGGGGCTGTACCACGTGATCCTGTCGTGTCTTCAATGGCGGCAGCGGGCGGCGGACGCCAACCCTGACCGTCCTCCACCCACTGTCCTCTCTTGCTGTGTGAATAATATGCTGCCCGTCGAAGTTCTCATCGAAATCCTAGACTATGCGATACCTATTCATCCCGAGGTGACTTGTATCTTGCGAACGAATTCTCTCTTCCTCGTGGTCTCCAGGAGCATCCTGCACCAGAGCCTGCACTTCCGCAGTGTTCCCCAGCTGGAAAGGTTCACCCGGGCGCTTCAGACTTCCTCCTTGGCATGCTCTCCCCGCAACATCGCGGTGACTATTGCGGGCGGCGCGTCGGACGCGATATTTCCGGCTCTGGACGCCACCTTGCGGCAGATCTGCAGCGACCCGGTTGCCAAAATGATTGACAATGGGACGGGCAGCAAGCTGGAGCTCGACCATCTTCGGCTCGTCGTTAACTCAAATCTCGTGGATTCATACCCGGAGAAGGTGTACGATGCGCTGAGCAGAGTCAAGTATGTTGTTGGTTCGCATTGGAGCGCCTGCTGAACGCTATGTGCTCAGCCCATCGTACTTTCTTTGGACGGGCCCGGATCCGCCACACCACTTCTCTACTGCTGTGAGCTCCCCAGCCTTGGTGTACTTCGAGGCAACTCACTTACACCAAACGACATGCAGATTGTAGCGACCGTAACGCCGTACCTCTTCTCCGCCTTGGCCGAATGGACCAACCTCCAGCACCTCACGCTCACCAACATGGCCTTCTACTCATCCTCCGCAAAGCAGCCCCAGCCGCTCCCATACATCCCTTCTTTGCGTTACTTCTATCTAGGCCAGGTGGTATGCCTGCAAGCAACGGCGGTTGCCGCATATCTTGTCGACAGCGCCGAATCATTGCAGACAATGACGTTGGTCGACGTCTACCACGAGAGCATCTGGGGGCCCAGAGTGAAGAAGGACCATGTACTTGCGGCCGTTCCGGACGAGCTGCGAGACGCTATCAGCCCGCTTCTTCGTGTCGGAGCGAAGACTGAAAGGATTATGGGAGGCGATCGCTTCCACCCCGAATGGTGAGATCAGCTTCGCCCCGGTTCTGAATGTGAGATTTACCGTTTGGATGTTGGCATGACCTTCCTGATGCGATGTTGTCGGTCTCCAGCTCTTGGTACTTCATATACTGGTCCGATTTATGGACACGAAAGAGATCGGACAACCCAGTTGTCCAACGAGGTGGTGTGAATCCATGCGCGATGGAGAGTGACGGCGAATTCAGGATTCAGCCTCACTCTGCTATCCCTACTCTCTTTCCATGATTTGTTGTATGATATGATATGTTGTTATTGTACTCTATGTAAAATATGTATTGTTGTAGCTGTACTGCATGTATCGATAACTTGTATGTTTCGCGCACCAGCGCGTCGTGGCTTGTCGTGGCAGGGGTGTCTATGATGACTTTGAATAATGATGCGCCCGGCCCGCCAAGCCTCTGCCTGCAATCTGCCTGGCTCCGCGGCCAGAAAACTTGAAACCATTACCGCCTTCAATGACCCTGCACTTATATAACCGCGCTACCTCATTCTCATCCAGCATCCATCACCCCGCAAATTTTGAAGGCGCAAGCTATGGCTTTACGACGAGCATCAGCGTTCATACTACACACCGGGTCCCTCGCGGCCATGTACTCGGCCTTCATGGTACCTATACCTGCGCTCGACGCGATAGTTGCGAACCAATTTGGCGGCATGTCCCAGTTCCTGACGATCCATGGGTGAGCGCTGACCGTCCTTGATGTGAAATCTGAAGTACTATGACTTCAATCAAGCCTTTTTGTCACGATGTTCACAATGATTTTTGCGTCTTTGGTGGACGCGTTTCCTAACGTCACTGGTAAGCCACCAAGTCTGTGAAGGTGAGAAATGCTGAACCGCGTCTGTACAGCGTTTCGCTCCGTCAAGCGAAGTCTCATGCTCTTGGCTATGCCTGTTTGTACTTGTCCCTCCTTTTCCACGCCATATTAACCGTGACCGTCATCTAGCTAGCCGCGGTTATCTCCTTGATTTACTGGTCTCTCCTTCTGTTCTTTCCCAGCCTCATAATGAAGCCCTCCGACACACTCGCAGAGCCTTCTTCATCCTCCGATGCCCCTGACTTGCTGCGTATCCCTCTAGCGGTCGACTTGGGCTTGCACGCTCTCCCAGGGACAGCTCTCGTCATAGACTTCTTCCTTTTTGAGGTGAAGTATTCCAAGAAGGTGGCGTTGTATCGGGCTCCCGGGGTGGCTCTGATGGCTTGCGTGTTGTATTCGTCCTGGGAGGAATACTGTTCGAACGTGAATGGCGTTTGTGAGTTTATGTGTCGACGTGTGAATGTTGATGGATGGATTGATGTATGGCACAGACCCGTACCCCTTCTTGAACACTACATTGGAGAGACGTCTTGCGATTTACGCGGGAGCTACTGTGGTCGCGTACGCGTCTTTCCGCGTGTTGAATGCTCTCCATCGGTAAACATTACTACCAATTTGATCACTGCTATCATTTCTTCGCGCCAGGACTCAACCAGACTCTATTTCTCGAGTCTGAGGTTTCTCAAGGACAGTTTCCACGCATTTCTCACATCATGCTCAATGTTCGAGGAAAACAGCGAGCGACGTAAACACATCAAATGCCGAGAAGCGCTTCTCTTCCTTCCCTTGAGATGCGCGTGGGATTAAGATGGGAGGTTGCCTGTTAACGACAGCGAGACCGTTCTCGCCTTCCTACGTTCCTGACTAGTACCACACGGGTCCCTTTCGCCGCTATCGAGGCTCGAGTCGAGGAAACATGGTGAATTGTGACATAGACGTGGACAGAGGGAACGTTCGGGAGATGCTGAACTCTGGTTCTTCAATTCACGAAATTTCATCAGATCTAGGATCCACACAAAGCCGAGCCCTCAATCGCACAAAGCACAAGATTTCCAAGGGCACAGTCTGCGACTTTGCTCATGTCTGTATTCTGCAATACGTACTGATTGTCATCGCCACCATTCCATCCATCGACACTGATTGACATTGGTAACTTACCTCACGCTGATATCCACAGGATGGCAGACTTTTTTATTGACAGCCTGCTGCTTGAGCGCGACGTGTCTTGCTGCAAACTATGCCCGTCACGGTCAAGATGCATTTGCAGGTATCCTCAACTCTCTGGGTCTTGCTGTTTCTTGTTGCTGCAGTCCTATACCAGCCTTCCTACACGCCTCTGCCTACCTCGTTCGCTTCCGACTCTACATACGCGCCGGGTCAAGTCCTCCTTGTCACGGCCCACCCAGACGACGAATGCATGTTCTTCGCGCCTACCATCCTTGGCCTGTCAAGGTTCGCGTCCTTACACGTCCTCTCACTATCCAGCGGAAACGCGTTTGGGTTAGGAAGGACGCGTCATGAAGAGTTCCACAAGAGTCTGGGAATACTGGGTGTAGGGGAGGGACAGAGGGAAGTGTTGGACTTGCCGTAAGTTCGCGCGGATGGGTATTTTCGATGAGTTTCATCGCCGCCACAGAGAGCTACAGGACAACAAGTCCCTCACATGGAGTCCCGAGGTCGTGTCGACCATTGTAGGCGCGTACGTCTCCAGGTTCAACATTACCACCGTCCGTCTTTTCCAATTTCTATCCAAATCTCATCCTCATCATCATATGGCAGCTCTTGACATTCGACGCCCAGGGCGTCTCGGGACACGCCAACCACAAGTCGATCTTCCACGCCGTCCTGCACTACTACCACACCCAAACCCAAAACCAAAAGCCTCGAGTACGGGTCTTCGCCCTCGTCTCAGTGCCAGTCCTTTCGAAATACGCGAGCGTCCTCGCCCCGCTACGCCTCAAACTCAAGTTGCACATACCCGAACCCAAAAACGGATACGTGTACATCAGCGGACTCAGACAGGTCTGGACGGCCCTCCGCGCGATGCGCGCGCACCGCACGCAGATTGCGTGGTTCCGTTGGCGGTACTTCCTCCTCTCGAGGTATTGGTGGGTCAATGAGTGGAGGGAGGTGGGTGTGGGGGAATCACTTACGTTGAACTGATGATTGTATATTGGTGAATGATCTACGCCAGTTTCAGGCCAGTTTACGCCGTTGTACTGAAGTCACAGTCCGGACTCATAGTCAGCTTTTTGTCATTATTTCTAATTGCTTTTGTCAGCTATAGCCGAGGGCCGAATGCATGCTCACAAATCGAGCAGCATGTTTAGGTTGTTTACAAGAGGCTCTTTGGTTACAAAAGGCCTGACGACGTCGAAGGAAAGCATCCCAACACATCGATAACATGTCCTCACCGCGCACTATCGCAGTCTTTGGCTACGGAGCCATCGGCAAGCCTGTCACCCAGGTTCGTGTTCTTTTCTTGACCTAGCTACACCTACACTTACTCGACATACATAGGCCCTAGCCAGCGCAGGCGCCAACGTCCTCATATTCTCCCGCGACAGCTCAAAGCTCCAAGACGTCCCCCCAGATGCACAAGTCTTCAGCGTCCCAGATTATTCTGACGTGCCTGGCTTGAGCAAGGTCTTCAAGGAGCACGCTGTGAACATCGTGATATCCACACTAGCAACCACGGCCTTTCAAGAGCAATTGGACGTGGCGCGTGCGGCAAAGAAAGCCGGGGTGGAGGTGTTCGTCCCTAGTGAGTTTGGGCTCTCGACGGATGGGCATACGGGGGGTGGGTTGTTCGGGGAGAAGAATGCTAGTGCTGGTTGGTCGACTGGTTTGGATATTATACCAAATACGTGTTGCTAATCGCGCTCTTTCATGCAGCGGAGATCAAAGCGCTCGGATTGCCCACCGTTCGTATCATGGTCAGTACATACATACTCCCAGTCCTTTGAGATCCTCATCGAGTATCGTTTGTCAGAGTGGCCTCTTCATGGAGTACATCCCATACTTCGTCTCCGACCCCTCCAAACCAGGCGAGTTCGTCATCCCCGGGAAGGGCGAGGCCAAGATCTCCATCACGGCCATATCCGACATCGCTGGTACGCCAGGGCCCACTACTCCTTCTCCGCGCTGACAGTTCCCACTCCAGGATACGTCGCATACATCCTCACCTCCCTCCCTTACACTCAATTGCGCGACTCCGTCCACTTCCTCGAGGGCGAAGCCGTGAGCTTCCGCGACATCGCCGCCCTGTATGGCAAGACGCCCGTGTTCATCTCCGTCGAGGATATCGCGAATCCGCTATTCAAAGAACTGCACGGAGCGTTTGATAGGGGATGGGGGAGGACTGGGTATGATATCAGGAACCCCGGGGCGGGTGAGGAGGAGGTGGATGAGCGGTCACGCAGCGCTGCGAGGTTGTGGAAGGGACATGTGTGGAAGGGGCTGAAAGAGGCTGTTCCGGCTATTTGAGTACATTGTACTAGTGCCCAGAACCAAGCCCGTTGAATTTTTGAGATTGACTGTCGATGAGACCCGTTCCTCAGTGGCACAGTGCTAAGTCATGCTGCCTTGGGTGATGATAATGGGTAGTCTCCCTAGTCACTGTCAGCCCAAATGGACAAACTTTTTTTGAGAGAGGGAGGGAAAAGTTACAATCATGAGATAAGGAATGGACCCCTTCGCACACACCCCAAGAGCCCTATTCTATCATGCCTTCTCTCTTTCCCTCTTGTTTGCTCTCTCCTTCCTCTTCTCCTCCTTTGCATTCTTGACAACTTCCTCCATGTCCTCCTTTGCATAAACACATGCCCATATGAACCAGGTATTGTCATCAACAGGCTCCTTGACACCTTCCCTGGTCACATCAACTGCGTGGAATGTCTTGTAGATGCTAGAGGCAGGTACTACATCAAACTTTGCTGTACGGATGAGCTGCCGTGGGCGCCAGTGCTTCTTGAAGGATGCAAGCTGTGCTTCAGTGTAGCATCTGTGTACATGTGGAGATGTCATGAGTAGAGTGTTGAGAATCAATTGAGTCTGACTGACGCTTTCATGTAGCAGAGGGCTTCAGCACGTCCCAGCCATCTGACCTTGATGAGAGGGTCATCATAATCCTTGGAGTTCTGCCGGATGGCCACCACAGTAGCTGTATGAGCCAATAACTCCAGCTTACCCCACTGCTCCTCAGTCATCTTTTCAGCTCCACCAGCTGTGTCAACATAGGCCATGAACTTGGTTGTCCGGACATACACACTACGAATCAAAACATAATCATCTAAATAAAAACTGTTGTAACTCACTTGTCTCCCACAGTGATCAGCCTCTGATTGACAGGCTCCCTGCAAGACTGAATAGAGGCCTTTGCACCCAGTGCATCAAACTCCATAGCAAGTGCTTTAGGAGTACTGGACCTTGTCTCCACTGCTGATGAGGGCTTCTTCCTGCTTGGGGCACTTCTTGTGGCTGGCATTGGTGGTGCAAGAAAAGGAACAGTGTGAGAACAAATTTGTCATGTTGTTTCTATATATGGGATGTTTGTCCTTGCTTGCTTGGCTTCACTCAGGGATAATCTTGCTTGGGGCTGGGACAGGGCTTCTTGACTGATGATGATGTTTGAAGCTTGGTGCAGACAAAAATCACTACTCTATAGTGAACACTACATATATTGCATCCAGCACCACCCTAAGCTTGCCTCTGTCATCAGACCTCAAAATTCTACTAGAATTTCTAGTGGCTGTGCTAAGCTCACTCACTTATACTAGCGGGATAGCCCGTGCGAACACGGTCAATTTGAGGCCGACAATTTGCACAGTTGGTCACGATTTGTGCAACAATTTACATTTTCCATGTTAGCAACTATACTATGTACTTGCAGGTTTGTGTGACCAGAAGTAGACCAGAAGTGCGCTCTGCCGCACCCGTCTTCGACGGGTGCTCTCGAGCTCCCCTAGAAGGCTTGCAGGAATTGGTGTCTCCGCATCTTTGGTAAGATCTCTCAAGCTACTGCTTGCAGTGCAGATTTGTGGTTACCAGAAGTAAGCTCTGCCGCACCCGTCTTCGACGGATGCTCTCAAGCTCCCCTAGAATGATTGATGTTCTCACATATGCCAGACCTACGCTGAACTTGTCACATCAGCTACTGTCATGCAGAGACCTCAACAGTGGCTCAACTATGACCTTGCAGAGTGCATTTGCCCTTGTGGCATATACTATCCTGCATCCCACATAGCACGTTCATTGGGTCAAACTGCTTTAATCCA
This sequence comes from Strobilurus luchuensis, assembly GCA_019915105.1. Lineage (NCBI taxonomy): Eukaryota > Fungi > Basidiomycota > Agaricomycetes > Agaricales > Physalacriaceae > Strobilurus > Strobilurus luchuensis. The sequence goes on from JAHLMJ010000004.1 coordinate 138,196, forward strand.
ACCTTTCTGAGTCCTATATGGTGTACCCCTCTATCCCGTCACAGCACCACAGCCATTCGTTATATTGATATGCTTCCCTGTGTACTTATGTCCATTCCTTCAGTAACAGAAAGGCATCCATCCAACCCGCAAGGCCATCTACCACAAATATTCGACACACGCTGGTGGATCCAATACTCCTGTGGAGCGCTCAGTATCTCGTGCCATGCAGCTCACAGTGCTGAGCACGTTCATCCAAGCGCGCCCGCTGCCCGTGTTGATATTGCTCTGTTACTGCAAATTGGAGCCCTCAAGTCATATTCATCCCTGTGTAGTACTTGCAATCATTCCGTTTGGCACCCAGCATGGGCAGGATAGATGCTTGTTGCGGTTACTGGCAAGCTTGCGCGATCGCCAAGATCAGCTACACCGCCAAAGTGGTCTCAGGCAGGGTTCGGCTGGTTTGATCACATTGATGCCGGCAATCATCAGACCTGGAATTCGCCTTGCGATCATGCTGTCACCACCTGGATTGGCAACCACCCGGTTCCCAGGTGGCAAGCGGGGTGTCCCGCACGTCTCAGTTCCAGCTGAATAACATACTGACTGATGTACTACCAAAATGTGTATTCAAGCTATAATTCACTTGTGTACTACAAGAGGCTTTGTTTATTATTGAGGCAGGTTGGATTTTGGCCTCAGTATTGTGATGCAAATTTCCTTCCAAAGAGTGAGGTGGACTTGGCAAAAATTCAGAGTCGCTGCTCGGCCATGGCCCATGTCACTGTGCCGAGTGCCGGCCGAGTGAGCCCCACAGTCAGGTGATGTTGGCATCAAAAAGCCACGAAACCCCACTAACGGCTTGTCCTCTTTCCACATCAGGTGTTGCTCTCTTCGCCTGTTTTCTCATCCTCGCAGGTGATGGTTTCTTTTGGGTACGTGCACCTCACAGTTCCGGTCTCACTTACTGACCTACTTGAAGTATGGGCAACCACTTAACAACCAAAACCAAGTGACTGGGCCCGCAACGATACTGCAACACCCTCTCGGGCAACGGATGCAACAACCCAAGGGGAGACAGCATGAGTTGAGAAGTCAGGCACCTTATTGTATGTTTGCCTGCTTTCCCTTCCTATCATTGCTTGATATTTGCTGCTAGGTTTGCGTGAATGCACATTCGGGACGGCTTTTTGGTGCGTGTTTCTTTTAACGTGCCAATCTTTTTCCCAAACTTATTTCAATTTGAGTGACAGGTCCCGTGTTGCCCAACCGTTTCCTCCACTGTTCTATCCTGCTGAGTTGCCTGCGAACACCTCCAGTTTTTTTTGCAATGGACCTTCTGCAAGCGGGACGTCACAGCGGCAGTTGTGGCTTACCTACCCTAGTTAGCTACATACTCGTGTCACCAGTATTTACGCCACAAATAAAATTTTGTATGCTCTCCTCTGGCGTTGGATATCAACACAGCACATGCATGAAAATCACCTGGTGATCAGCCATGAATTCGGTACTTGAGGCATCACTTAAGAGGTGGGTACGACACGACCATTAGCCCGCACACACGCCGACCGCCAGCTGGATGCCAGCCAAGCTGGAATTTGCCTGTCTAATATTACGATGACATGCGGCTGCCAGGTGGACGGTCGGCGGCTGCACGGCCTCGGCAGCCACCAGTGATCCCGATCGGTTCCACCCCTGTCACGCCTGGACATGAACTCACGGTGTACTGACTTGTCCCCACGTGGCTTTGTCTTTTGATGGGCATTTGTGTCTCCCGTGTTTTGCAAGCTAAGGGCACCAAAATTTTTGCTACCATATATGTTTGGCTTATATCTAGAGACATTACCACCACTCAGATTGACAATAAGTATGTCGGCTATGTAGCTACAGGTTGTCAACTTGAGCCACGTGGCTTTGTCTTTGTCTCTTGTAACTCGGGTCCCTTCTCCCTTAATATATAGGATAAGCCAACATGCCAGACTCGGGAAGTGCCGCCTGCGGCGGCGCGGAACCTTGCTTGTAGAAGATAGCATAGTTGGCACTTTGTTCCATGCAGTGTATTAGAGCAAGTAGTAGCAAAAGTAAGCTGAGCAAAACTAAGAAATACGTCTGAAGGAAAGGTAACAAGAGTATGTTAGCATTGGTAATAACTGGTATATCTATGTCAATCAAGGAGAGGACTTCGACTTCTTGGAGGGAGATGGATGAACGGCGAAGATGTGGCGCTTCCGCGGGGTGACAACGCGAGCCTGAGGCGGGCTTGGGTAGATGATAATAATGTCATTGATGTCGGCCACGAATGTGTTCTTGACATCCTGTTTCTTCCCAATGGCGTGATGGGTCAGCATGAAGCTAACCTCAGCAAGAGCGCCTTCAAGGTGAGCTCGGTACTCGCTTGGCGCAAGAAGACGGTAGTGCATATCATAGAAAGGTGGGATGTTGAGGACATGAGTGTCCTTCATATCCTCGATGGCCACTTTTGCAGCATCTAATACGACTGGCCAATTTGCGAGTGTATATGTAGCGAGAGCTAGCACCGGCCAAATCAGATACAAAAAGGCAGAAGCAAAGGTCGGCAGACTTACCGTCAGCATCAGGCTTTGAGTCAGCATCGGAATCGGATGCAAGAAGTTGCGACGGATCACTCTCTGTGGTGGATGCCTGAAAAACGGACATGAAAAATCCAAGTATCTGTTGACGTCAAGAGCACTTTGACTTACATTTCTGAGAAGAGCACGTGCCGAGCCTTCACAAGAAATGCGCCAGCAACTTGCTGGCTGGGGCTGACAATACTGATATCACCCTGTGTGCCACGAACAGCTACAGCAGTGCCTGCGTTGCTTGAAGATTCTTGATGACATGGGCAACGTCCTCGTCAGCAGCGCCGTGGCCACAAGGCTGGGCAAACTTCATGCTGAGCTTCACATCAGAGAGCTTTGCTGTGTATATGTTGCGCTGTCACATAGTTCCGGTCGACAGGCCATACACATGCTTCGAGACTTTGATGAGGCGGTGTTTTTGCAAGGGCATTCACCTGAATTGATGATGGAAGATGATCGATTAGAGAGCCTGAACAAGGCGACGGTAGAATGGTGGACTAGTATGAGAGATAGGCACAATCAGTAGGTGGAAGCTCATCGGCGCCAGTGGAAGAGGTGAGACCGAGTGGGCGAGCTACCGGTCAATCACCCAATCCCAATTAGGCAGTGGTATTGTACAACACGAGTTGAGTTACAGAAGATCATTGACAGAACCTGGATATAATGTTAGGGGGTCATAAGATACTAGATATGTATGTCTACCACAAACAAAGTCTATCTCACCTCAAACACAGAGCCCCGAGAGTTATGTGCCATATACATCGATGGCCCATGGGTGGTCGGTCGGAGGAGCTGCCGTCGGTTTGTACTTGTTTGGTGGAAGCAATCCGGCGGCATAATATCGACAGTGGAATGACCTTGACAAGCAAGGTGATTGGCTTATGTCATCAGACTGCTAAATTCTTGGTGGTGGTGCAGTGTTCTGAGGTGAACCGTGATGATGATGATGATGATGATGATGATGGGGAAGAGTAACCACAGTACGCCAGTGACGGCGTCCGCAGGTTCCGCACAAGTGTGATCCGGCTCATCACACCCGCGGCGTGCCCCATTCCTGATGATGATGGGGAAGAGTAACCACAGTACGCCAGTGACGGCGTCCGCAGGTTCCGCACAAGTGTGATCCGGCTCATCACACCCGCGGCGTGCCCCATTCCTATAGCACTTACGAACGACAAATCTGAGTTGTCGCCTCCGTCTTATAGGATAGGCCATACAGTTCTCCACCCCACTCTCCGAGGGTGTAACCGTGTTTTAAGCCGGTCTTTACTTGGCGTCATGTACTATCTGTACTTTGCCTTTATCTCAATTCATAGGCACGTCTAAGGCCTTGTAACTCAGAGATCCTAACCTGTTCACCATGCTACGATCTAACGAAAACCTCTATTAAGGTAGTACTCCTCATCGTCGGAGGCTGGCTCGTCAATGATGATGGGAAGAGTTTCTACGGGACACCAGTGACGGTGTTCGTAGTTAGCCGCACAGATGTGATCCGGCGCTTCACACCCGCGGTGGGCCTCCTTCCTATAGCACTTTTATACGGCAATACTAGTTGCCGCCTCCGCCATATAGGTTAGACCAATACAGCACCCCACCCCACTCTCCAAAGGTGTGACTGAGTTTAAAGCCGGTAGTTGCATGCCTAATACACTCTCGAACCAATACACCTCATCACCTCACTACAAAACACTATTAACCGAAACCTCTGTTAAGATGATAATCCTCGTCGTCCGATGCTGTCTGTCGTGTCATCCGAGTCCGATCAAAACACGATCGATGTCCCCGAATCGGCCCGAACATCGTCCGGGACAGTCCGCTCAGCGCTCTCTCGCGCCCTACTCACAAAGCAATCATGTACATATTGCAGGCCACAGCACAACCGACGAAAGCCAGCATGGCCACGTTGATGTCCCTGCCCGCGCCTGCAAAGAACAACAAACTGTATGCATCAGCCGACCGTCCGAACGTTATCCGCTCGCATCCAGCCCAGATCACAGAGCTCCCGGCTGCACCACAGCAAACGAACGTGCCATCGCGGCCCCGTTGACGCCTCTGCCCGCGCCTGCTCTTGATAACGGGGAGGTACGAACTGCGATGATGTAGATTGAAGTGATGAGTTCGAGTATACTGGTGACTTACCAGGGTCGTGACCACTCAGCACTGCCATCCTGGCCAGACAAAAAACAAGTGGTACAAGATCACTTCGAATGCATTAAGAGGGAATCGAACCCTCGGCGGGTCGATGGCAACGACCCAGGTTACCACTACCCCATTAATGCTTGAGTGTGAGGCTCTCTTGCCCGTTGTGAGGTCAGGCGTGAGCCTGGGTGTCAAGGAACAAAAGAGCACAACTGTAACAGAAATACATAGCACAATGTGTTATAGTCATAGTCCGAGTCCGAGTCCACTCTACACCTCCCCCTCCCCCTCCCCATCCCTCCCCGCCGCCCTCTCCCGCTCCTTGTACCACTCCGGGACCTTATGCGCCTTGGGCACCATCCCCCTCCTCATCTCCCTAACCTCCCTCTCCTCCTCCTCCTCCCGCGCTCTGAGCTCCGCGAGGCGCTGTTCCTGCAAAGGAGCGAGTCAGCAACGAACGAACGCACGAAAAAAATGGAGAACCGCAAAAAAGAAAAAAAAAAAAACAGAGAACAAGAACAAGACACAAATAACGCAAAGCAGAACAAAACACTAACCTCCTCCCCCCTCCTCCTCCCCTCCACCCCCCGGTCAAACTCCCGCCTCTCCACCACGCGCGTCTTCAGCACGAACGCCGGAGAGTGGGGTACGGTCGTACTGAGCCCCATGCGGGACTTGATGCTGGATAGGAGTGGGGCGGGGAGGGAGGGCGGTTTCGATGTGGAAGCGCCGAGTGTGGATGTGAAGAGCGTGTGGGTGGGGTTTTGGGAGGCGGAGAGGTTGGAGGCGGAGGCGGAACGGGTGCGGGAGGTGGAAGGGCCGGCACCGGAATCCCATTCCAACCCCGCGTCCGCTCTCGAAGCCGACGGAACCCTCGCCCTCGACGTGGAAGCGGACGGCACCCTCTCCCTGCCCACCCTCATCCTCTCCTTCCCCACACCCGCCTTCTTCTCCACACCCACCGCTGTCTTCTTCTCTACACCCCTCGCCCTCCCCACAGACACCCTCTTCGCCGCCGCCTCCGCCTGCTCGAGCGCGCGCTTCCTTCCCGACTCCCTCCGCTTGGTGGGCGCGTCTACTTTCTTCGTCTTCAGTGCTGCGGGGCGCTTCGAGGAGGACGCGCCAGCTGGTCCCTTTGATGTGGACGCTTGTCGTGTGGAGGTAGACGTCTGTTTCGAGGTAGACGCTTTCCGTGTTGGATGTGTTAACGTAGATGCAGCAGCTAGAAGCCGTCATCAACACACGATCACCTAACCAGCGGCGTTCAAGATCGCTTACCAGCAGGAGCATGCATGTCCACGTCCACGTCTGGTGGAAGGTCCAAAGACACCTCTACCTGCATCTCCTCTACCGCATTCGGCTTCGACGGGTCTACACCTGCGTCAGAAAATCCTGGATGGTGAATGGTGATTGGATGGCTCTTACCTGGAATGGGAGGAGGGGTCACTTCGTGCGGCACAGTAACAGCACTGCCGAATGGCGATGAAAGTGCACTGGACGAAGGCGGAAGAGGCCAATCTTGACTAGACGAAGGTGGACAGTCTTGGCTGGACGATGGAGGAAAGTCTTGACTGGACGATGGAGGAAAGTCTTGACTGGACGAAGGCGGAAGAGGCCAATCTTGACTGGACGATGGCCGAAAGTCTGCAAAGTCGGCACTAGACGACGGAAGCACAGACGACGACGACGACGACAGTGGAGGCCAGTCTTGACTAGACAATGGCCGAAAGTCGTCTTGGAGGTCGCGTTGACTTGCCGAAGGAGTGCCCACGTCCACGTCCATCTCCTCTTCCACAACCTTCTCAACCTTCGCTCTGGGTTTCTCAACCGCCTTCGGCTCGGGCTTGACTTTCTCCACCACGGGCTTGGGCTTGACTTTCTCAACCACCGACTTGGGCTTGACTTCCTCCACCGCGGGCTTCTTGACTTTCTCGACCACGGGCTTCTTCACTTTCTCAACCACCACCTTCTCGACCACCTTGACCTTCCGAGTCACCTCTGCAACGGGCTTCGCGTGAGTCCCCTGTGCAACAGACATCCTCTCCTTCCCTTTCTCCACCACTCCACTCGGCTTCGCGTGACTTCCCTCTGCAACCGCCTTGGCCCCCTCTACCTTCGCGTGCGCACCGGACTTCGTTCTCTCCCTCCACCGCGCCTCAAACTCCCTCGCCTCATCGAGCGGCGGCCTCATCTTGAGCTGCTCCAGCGTCTCGATCCCCGGCAGGGGGATGTCCCACGGCCGTGTGGGCGGTTCGAGGACCGGTTTGGGCAGGATGGGTTTGGGCTGAGGTTTGGGCTGGGGTTTGGAGGTGGGTTTGGAGTTGGACGCGGGTTTGGACGCTTGCGCAGGCACGGGTTTGGAGTTCAGCTGCGGTACGGCTTTCGAGATGACTTTGTCGGCAGGTGCAGCCTTGGGCTGTGGTTTGTCCACCGGCGCGGGTTTGAGTTTGGGCTTCTCCACCGGGACCGGTCTGGGTTTGGCTGCGACCGGTTTAGGTTTGTCCTCCTCGGGTACGCGTTTCTCTTGCGGCTTCACTGGCGCAGAAGGCTTCCTCTCCCTTGTGGACGCGGCGGGTACGGGCGCTTTCCCCCTTGTCGGTACAGGCGGTTTCTTCTCCCTCGTCGTCGCCGGCGGTGGAACAGGTGGTTTCCTCTCCTTCACCGGCGCAGCAGTCGGCTTCTTCTCCCTCACCGGTGCAGTCGGCTTCCTCTCCCTCACCGGCGGCGGGACAGGCTTCTTCGCGGCGACCTCCTTCCCCTTCCCTTTCGGATCGCGGTTCTCCTTCGCTTCTAGTTCCGGTTCCACCTGAATAGCAAGTGTTGGTGCGTGCGCCTCCTCGTCCACCTCCGCTTGTTCCACCTCCATCTCCCCTGGTGCATCGACGTCCATCACCTGCACGTCCATCACATCTTCCACGTCCATCACCAAATGTTCTTCCGTCGCCTCACCCTCTGCCTCCGCCTCCGCCGCCACCTCCTCTTCACCCACGACCACCTCTTCCTCTTCATCCACCACCTGATCATCCCCCTGGTCCCCACCCACCATCTCATCTTCAACCACGACCACCTCTTCCTCTTCATCCACCACCTGATCATCCCCCTGGTCCCCACCCACCATCTCATCTTCAACCACCACCTCTTCCTCTTCCCCTTCCACCCCTTCCACCACCACCACCTCCCCATCCCCCTCCTCTTCCCCCTCCCCATCCCCCTCCACTTCCTCCTCCTCATCATCATCTCCCCAAACGATCCCGCCCATCTGCTCATACAGCGCCTGCCGCCTCTGCGCCGCGGTCAGCGTGGGTTCTGAGTCGGGGGTGTGGATGGAGGGGGAGGGGGAAGGAGAAGGTGCGCGGTCCTCCTCCTCAAGGGGAGTAGGCGCGCGGTCTTCATTGTTGGGAGTGGGTGCGCGTTCCTCGTCGTCACGGGGAGTAGGCGTGTGCTCCTCCACGTCAAGGGGAGTGAGCGCGCGAGTCGGTGGGCGAGCCTCCTCGGCGAAAGCGGGAGCGAGTTCTTCCTCGTTGGGAGTAGGTGCACGTTCCTCCTCGTCCATCGGGGTAGGCGCACGTTCTTCCTCGACAACCATGGCACTCTCTTCAATGATGGGAGTGTCCTCAATAGTGGGAGTGGGAGTAAGTGCACGTTCCTCCTCGTTAACGAGTTCTTCCGATGCACAGGTAATCGGCTCCTCCTCTGTCAATCGTCAGTCAGTACCTAGCAACCATTCCCCCCCCAGTAGCAGACTCACCAGCCTCTGCCTCTTCCTCAAGACCCCGCACCTCCAGGTTCATACCTTCCTCCACTTCCACTTCCACCCCAACCTCCTCCACCTCCCCCGCCCAGCGCTTCCTCCCCCCTCCCTCCTGCTCCCGCTCCCCGCGCCGTTTCGTCGCAGGCTTCATCGGGGACGGCATGAACACGTCTTCTTCTTCCACCACCTCAACCCCCTTCTTCTTCTTCTTGACAGGCGACAAATGCGACAGCCTCAACACGTCCCCCTCCTTCCCGTTGCTGTTCCTGTTCCTAGTCAAACATCAGTCCAATCCAAGCACACGGGAAGCATGAATGACTCACCCATACCCATACCCTGCCCCCTCCCTTTCCCCACCAAACCCAACGTCCTACAAACGCATCAACACCCCAGCCCGAACCCAAGGAAGGAGGGAGGGAGACTCACCTCATAAACCCGCCGCACGCTCTCGAACGTCGGGAGCGGCGACATCGGCATCGGCACCACGTTCTTCTTGGCCGGACTCTTACTCTTCCGCCGCACGGGCACCTCACGGTGTTTCCGCGGACTCCGGCGCAGCTGCATCGGAGGCGGCGGCGGCGATGCGTCCCGAGTCTGATGCTTGGCGGGCGACGGCCTATTCTTCGCTGGCGATGCGTCCCTACGCTTCGTTGGGGAAGGCTTTGCGGGACTCATGATCTGCATCAACCGACTCTTCGGCGCGGGCGTCACCTGGCTCAGCGTCAGATCGCCCGCCCCGCCCCCCGCCCCCAGGAAGAAGTCCTCGTCGTCCTCGTCGAGCAGGAGCTCACTGCCGGGGCCGCCTTGCGGGATCTGGAACGAGAATGACGCGTCCGAGTCCGCGTCGGGGAGGTGGAAGGAGGCGTCGGGATGGGAGTGGAATCGCGGAATCTCAACAGACGACTCCGCAGTGGTGGGGAGCTGGAACGACTCCTCGTCTACGGGCCTCTTCCTAGCAAACCCGAACCGCGCGGTGTCCAGATCCGATTCCTTGCTGGTCGCCGTAGGCAGCCTAGATCGTCCCGTCCTCTCTTCCCTCGCGCTTGTCTCTCCTGCCCTACTAAGCACCCCAGATCCAGCCCCAGTCGGCCGACTAAAAACCGCCCGCCCAAACACCGGCGCCGGCGCGGGAACCTCAAAGCTGCTCCCGCCCTCCTCGGACTCGGGAAAGGACACGTCCCCGAGGAGACTCAGGCTCTCGTCGGGGAGGTGTCGCAGGCTTAGGTCTTGGGTGTGGGTGTGGGTGCGCGAGCGGGGGTGCGGGTGCGGGTTGGGATGCGCGTGTACCATTTGTGTGTTGTGTTGGTGAGGTTGGTTTGGTGGTTGTAGTCGGGGTTGTGAGGTGTAGATGGTGCTTGGTGTGTAGTCGATAGATCTTGTCGACCGTCGCGTATCGTGCTGGTTCGACTTCAGAATCAACATCAACACCTGCGCACGCACCAATCACACAACGCACCTTATCCTATACTCCTCCCTTGTCGTATGTCCAAATTGCTCGTCGTCGTCGTCGTCGTCGTACCCAACAAAGGACCGCGCACATCACGTGGGCATGCTTCCACTTCAGTCTCCGTCCTGCTCCTTTGTTTCCCACAAACGTCGCAAAACAAGCACTGCCAAGCATTAATGGGGTACACCGCCAAAGCCGTCAGAGGTCAATTCGAGATCTGACGTTCGTTGTTCGAATCAAGAAAGGTCGATGTGGGTTTGTCAAAGTTGGGACGTCTGATCTACGCTGTGAATGAAATCAGACATTGGTCAATTTGAGGTGCCATGTCAATAAGATGTCCTGACCCATGTATACGATGTCTACCTTGAATCTCGAAGAACGACAGAGCGTCGACCATATCATCACACAGGCCTCTGATCAATGTCGCAAGGACATCAGATCTGCGGTCTTCCGAGCAAACACGGTACATCCCCTGGTCATCGATGGTGAGATACTTGCCACCACTTTACAGCGTGTGAGCGGGCTCTATTGAACCTCATCGACTCATCAGTGCGGTATCGCTCAGGCCAGTAAATGATAGTCAAATCAGATCGTTATTCATAATATATTTAATACAGTTTCCAAAGCAATCACTCGCTATCCGCATCACCAGGTTCCTTGCGCTTCTTCCCCCTGCCAGAATCCTTCAATGCGTCTGGTCGTGTCTTTGCGACGCGCTTATTGAGGACGGTGACCCACTTTGGAACAGTGGTGTCGGAACTGCTGATGTCGACGGCCTTGTACTTTGCAGGGAGCCCGACTGGGCTCCCGAACTTCTTCTTGTCTTCTTCGTATGTCTTGTTGAGGAGACTGAGAACGAGTCAGGAAGTGAATGATCAGAACTGAGAACACGCACCTGTTGTACTCGGTGAGTCCATCTTTTTCGAATGCCATGTATGCGGTGTTGTCAACCTGGCCCCAGAACTTCTTTTCGGAGACCTTGGGATAGTTGATGAGGTGCCAGCGCTGAGTAAGTGTCAGTCGAGGAAAAAGAGCGGAAAGATTCAATGCACATACCACAAAGGCAAGGCGAAGGTAGAGCTGCAGAGTTACTGGAATGCCAGTGCGTCCGGCGAGGTCGAATGCCACTACGGCGATGTTGCTCTCCTCCTTGTTCGGGATCGTGAGTGTGCGGATGAGCTGATTAAAAGTCAGGGAGAAGTATAACTGCAAGACGACTGTATACACACCTTACTCTTGATCGTGTTCCGATAACTTGTGAGAGCTTGGCCAAGACTTGACGTAAGCAGCGCATTAGTGTCGGATGGTAGGTCGACAACTTTTGACTCGAACATTGCATCCTGCGAAGAATGAGTCGATAACAGGAATGAGAAAAGAGGGGCCATACAATGATAGGTTGCGTGATACCAGAGCCCGTGAAGCTTGAAGATGACGACGAAAGCAAAAAGCCTTTTGCATAGAGAGTTATTTGAGTCTGGAGCCACATCAGTCAGATGCAAGTATAACGGCAACATACACCACACACCTTTAACGATTCTGACACTGCCCAAGCTTTGCTATTCTTGGCTCCCTCAAGATTGTCGAGCCTCTCATAGACATCCAGCAGCTTCCCGTATATGAGTGCCATGCATTCCTCCGGTCCGGGAGCCTTGAACAATCAATGACTGGAGTTGTGCGAAGACAAGGCACCTACCGAAGCATAATTCTCGAGGGCCGTGAGCGAGTCCTCAGAATACTTGGAATGTTGCTTGAGGAGGTCGATCGCGCGACGTCGTGCCAGCAGCGACAATTCGTAGGGCGACAGAGTGGTTGTGTTGGAGCTGGTAGAGCTTGCAGGGCTCACATCGGCTGGGTTTGCTGGAAACTCGTGGTCCTCATGTTCTGACGCGCTAGGGCCTGTCGAAATTGGTGTGGTGGCACGAGCAAGGAGAAGCGCGGCGGGATCAGAGAGGGCGGGATCGATGATATCCATGACGAGAAGTGGGTGAGAGACAGCAGAGGCAACATCTGCTTTTTAAAAAAGATGTGTGGTGGCCTTTGACCATGGTCATGGTCATGGTCAAAGTGCGAAATGTAAGATTGATCGAACAAAGGCCCGATCAAATCTATTTTGAGCACGTGCTTGGCACTCGTGCACGAGAGATGCCTCGGTATCTCATGGGGCTCTGTGTTTGGGGTGAGATGAAGACAGAATTGAAGCCTACATAATATTTTGAGGCTCTGAGTACCAGAACATTATATCCAGAGTGTCTGAGTACGACATTATGGACGTTTGTGTGGGTGTGTCACATACTGTGACATGATACGCCAGTGAAGTTCGTCTTGCGTCAATTCAGAAACTGTGTTCTTCCTCTCGGCGAGTCTAGATACTTTACTGTTATCTCTCACAGTACTGAAGCTTTGGTCTAAAACTATAAGCATCTCATGAAACAAGCATCAACAATTACAGTTTGACAAACTAGCAAGGTAATGATATTAACGACGAGGACGCTTTCGAGACAGTATGTTCACAGTCTCCGAGTCACTCTCTGAACCAGAGTGTTCCGAGGCAAAGTCTCCAACTAGTGAGACTTCTGCGTCGGGTATGTCTTCGTATCGGGGTTGCATCTCTGCCTCTTTAGCCAGTTTCTTGGCCTTGTTTCGAGCTCGAGTTGCCTTCGCCTTTGCTGCCGTTGCAGCGCGTTTGGTCGTCTGAGCAACGCGAAGCTTTTGAGCAACTACATCGTGGAACGCTTTTCGATCAGGAAACCGGAGAATGGAGGTGACGAGGCGAGCCGGTAAAGCCTCGCGAAGGAGAATGGCATTATGCAATGCAAACATGTTGACGACAAAGTGAGCGTCGTCAACATGTTCGAGTAGCTTCTCTGTGAGATCGGTTGTTTGCCGCTCCTGGATACGTGCACGTAATGCAGTCGGCTTGCATCCCAGTACGTGACAGCTGTGCTGAACATTGAAAATGAAGAGAACATCGCTGCTGGATATCATTGCCCATTTCGGACAAGTCGCATCAGGACGACGAAGAATTGGGCATTGAAGATCTCCGTCGAGTTCAGCTCCAATTTGGAAGATCTCAAGCGTGACAATGGCTGTCGGAATGCTAGAGACGATGCCGGAGGAGGTATCTTGGACTAAGATTTCTTCGATACGGCCAAAGAGAGGTGTGGAAGTGTAGAAATCCAGTCCAACAACCCAGGAGTTCACTTTACATGTATCATCTGCACGGGAGCGGACAGAGACACCTCGTTTCCACTCCATGTCAGGTGTAAGAGTTGGTAGATCTCTCGAACGAGCTTGGAAGGCTCGTGTTTCCCTCCAGTATACGGGCGGAGATAAGTTCTGCTTCTTGACGGATTCGACGCGTATATAGCCCGGCTTGAGACTCGAGGGCGGAGCCCATCCCAAATGACGCTGGAGTATCAGCTGATGATGGAGTACATTCCGCACAGCTGGCTTGGCCTGGATCCAAGTCTGTGTTGTAGGATCTATCCAGTAGCCGCCACACAGAATATGTGTCATCCGCTCCATACCAGCGAATTTCGTGGCAATATCACGGCTTGGAGCCTGATGATTACTAAGAATTGAACAAAGGCGAAAGACAGCGTTGAACGCCTCGAATACTTCCGTGGACATACGGATAGCGGGTCCGAATCGTCGAATATCATCGCATAGATGTGTGAGTAGATGAAGCTTGACCTTGAGAATCATCTTAGCAGGATCCGCCTCGGCAAAGCTGTCAAGGACATTAGCCACAAGGATATCAAGATCCTTCTATGTACCAGCGTGAGTTAGGAATGTATAAAATACGAGATATCACTCGCCAGGTAGTCTCCCATATTTGGGATCTCATGTACCCAGAGAAGAGCAGATAGGCGACCCACTGCCTTGACGATTTCAAACTGAGCGGGGGTGACGATTCCATGAACGTGAAAGGGCATCGTTTGCATCAAGGCTTTGAAGTGCTTGCCAATGAGATTGTTCCGATACTGCGTCATATACGCAGCCTGTAGAGGAGGGATGGATAAGCCATCAATTGAAGTTGACTGAAGGCGAATAGCAAAGAGATTCCGTTCGGCGTCGGACCAGCTGGTGTGAAGCATGTGCCAGACATACTTTATGACGCCGAGAAGGATGGTGTGCAGAATCTCGACAGGAGTATCCTGGGAAGGATCCAAGCCTGGGTGAGATTAGCGTGATTCAGGAGTAAAAAGCTGAAATAGTACCTGGAATATCGAGGAGCGGATTGACTTTATCACCCGGTTGTGCTTGATACCATGATTCGAGCTCCTTAACGACATTCTCAAGAGGTGTATCCGGATTTTTCTTCTTGATTTCTTGAGCTTTCGCCAATAGTATGTCAATCCAGTGTTGAGCGAATTTGTCCTTGGTCCCAGTATCCGTCTGACGCTCTTCGATGGGCTTCTTGACTCCGTGCATTGCCTCGTGAATTTGGCCTTTGAGTTCTGTACAAATCTTATCCTTATCACGAAGTACGCCAGGCTGGAATAAATGTGTGAGAAAACGCGTGTACACCCTGAATCATGTACTCACCGAATAATATTGATGATATCCTTCGTTCGACTCTTTCTGAGCCTGATCACCGCCAATGTTGCATCGACGACATGGGTGATTTCCGTTACTTCCAATATGGGATGCTTCTTCAGACTGCTGGGGGTTGTCCGCTGGAAGACCAGGTGTGCGAAGAATGATTCGACAGCGGCGATTTGTAGCCGCGTTATAGCATCGGATAGGATTTGTATGCGTCGCACTGGAAGGTACCAAGGTTAGGACGGACGTGATGGGTGTCAAGACAAAAAGAGCACTTACTTGATCTGATCACGGAATGCTGCGTACTGCTCGTGCGATGTAGCATTAGGTGATGTTGAGTAGAACTTGACGAAGAACTCTTGCTGAAGTAGCCGTCCAGGGAGGCAACCGTTGACGGTATAGACATTCAGATGCTTATTGTACTGTTTTGATTTGTTGCCTGAGACATCGTCTCCCCATGCGGGCACAAAGACGACAAAAAGATCCTCATCCTCCGCAAGCCTTCGCATGGCATTGGGCATCTCTGGAACAGATTGATCTACATCACATTAATTCAGAAACAAGACTTTGGACGGAAATATGACCCACTTGGTTTCCAAGGGAGCTCAGATGAACCCATGCGAGAGATGACATTGAAGTAGTTGAACTCAATCTCGGAACACCTGATGCGATGCACTGTAGGAAGAATTGACCATCCCCCGGAAGCGATCTCAACAAGTCGAACATCGCTACACAGCTCATGATTCTGGACAATCCAGTTTGTGGGAATAATATATGAGCCATTACGAAGCTGTGCAATCTCATTAACATAGAACTGACGCATCCCACGCGAGAACATCGGAGTCAGATCCTCGGGTGCGAATTCCTTCCAGCGTTCAGCTTGCCATACTTCGGAAACCCTTCCGCCAGAGTCTTCGGGATAGAAGTGAAGATGCTGCGCCACTTCGGGGTTGGCTAAATCTCGAGCGATTGTATCACGAATATCGTTGACATGAAAGTGATTGCCCAGAGTGGAGACGACAGGCTTCGGAGTACTTCCGCAGAGTTCTTTGAGAGCCATAGTGGTAGTAATTAGACTTTTAGCCCTTGATAGTTATCAAGAAATACTGCTTTCATTTGCTTGATAGTTACCGAGAGCGTCTACCCCGGGTAACTCCCGGGGTAGTGAGCTCGCCGCCGTCGCTTTCGCTTACATAACACCGCGCCGCCTCCTCCGCGCTGCCAGGGTCCAAAACTGCGGCTGTAAAAGCGCCGCCCCCATGCAGGGTATGCCCGCCCTCCCCATATACGGGGATATTATTCTCAATCGGACATTCAATTGCGGCTGCCTTCCGGCATGCCCGCAATTATTCGATTAGCGCACCGCTCGGGAATGGGCGATAGCCTACCCCATTGGGGTGCAGCCAGCAGCACGCCGGGTTCCCTCGGGAAAATGCGCCACACCTGGAGCGGGCGCTCATCCGCTGCAAAATTTTTATAGCCTCACAATATGCCTGTATCATTACTCTTATTCATGCCATATATATTTTAATTCTAATTATCTACCGTAATCCTAGGGAGCGCTTGCAATCTTCCGAAAAGAAAGAAAATGCGCCACACTCCTTGAGCCTGCCCTGCCTCTCCCGGGCCCAGGCAGCACACAACGTTTGGTGGAACGGCCGCAGGGGGCACCTTCCAGGATGGCATTTGTACTTGAGGCGTCCGGCGTCAGCGACACGTGCGTGAGACAGCAACCAATCACACGTGATCGGTTGACTTGTTCTTTTTTGACCGCCATCCACCGCTCGTACCGCCACCCCGCGCATCGATCAAGATCGCCACACACAATCGTTCATTTGTTCATTCATTTTCTCTTACGCACGGACATCATTTCATTCCCTATCGGACTTTATTATTCTCATGCCGCTCCATTTCCGCTACAATCTAGATTTACGCAACTCGTCCAGAATTCCTCGCATCACCCATTCCACATCCGCCATCGCCTCCGTCAAATCCGCCTGGATCTCAGAATCCCCGCTTCCGGTTGCATAAGAACTCCACCAAGACTTCAGCGCCACCACACTGAGCATACCATTTTGGCCCGGCACATCCAACTTCTCAAAATTCCCTTCATATGCCCCCCTCTCCCATCGTCCCTCATCGTTTCGACGACGCCACGAGCCCTGTAGTGACGCCCACCACACCCGCCAGGCCTCGATAAATGGCTTCATCTCATGCTCCACCAAGACGACACGCTTGTTTGCACGTGCTCTACCATTTCTAATCCACTTCTCCAGCGCTACCGGTCGTAGGCGCGTTCCACCCAGGTTAGACTTCTTTCCGGCCTCCACTGAAACCCAGCCATGCTGATACTCAATTTCTAGCAGCAACCAGAGACACGTCAACAACATATCTCCGCCAACTGCACCCAAGAATTCGCGCAAGGGCTCAGCCAACCACGGAGGAGCCACCAACAATAATTCCTCGATACGCTCACGTCCTTCCGCACTGTGCGCGCCTGTCTGTTTTGTTGATGGTCGATCTCCCGATGGCGTCTGTTCGCAGGACGAGCTGACCGATGGAGTTTGTGCGTGCGGGCAAGACGGTGACTCAGGCGGTGCCGACACACGTATAGGTCCGGCGGGGGAGGCGGTTTGGGGAGGAGCGATGCCGGAACTGTCTTTGGGTGGCAATGGTGCAGGCGGAGCAGAAGGCCGTCCCCCCGCCACTTGCGTTGATTTACCAGTACGCCTTGTTTTCCTGGGGCGTGCAGCGCCTCCATCTTCCGCCTCTCTTGTCTTCTTCACCGTGGACGACGATTTTCTTCCTCTCAATCCGCCCGTATCACCAGAGGTTGTATTTTCCCTAGACACCATCCTCTTTGTCGGCTTGTCGCACAATTCATCGTCGACTTCTTCATCCGAATCGATAACCATCCTCGAACGGGTCGGACCCCTCTTTCTCTTCCGCAGAATTTCTCTCCGCGCCTGCTCATTGCCCTCCTCCGCATCCGAATCATCCGAATCTTCGGAACCATTCGACTCTTCGGAACCATCCGACGAATCCTCGGACGACGACTCCGAAGACGACTCCTCAGACAAGTTCTCCAACATTTCCCGCGGCACCTCAATCTCTTTCGCTCCACCCTTATGCAGCGTTATGTGACGGCCGCCAACCTCTCCGCGGGGTGCAACCTCTGGGACGTCCAATCGTGTAGTAGTCTCCGTCGGCCCGCCATCAACATCCTGGACAGAGCTCCCAACGGAAGGAGTAGCAGGGTCGGCGACGGGCGCAGCAGCAGCGGCAATGCTCTGTGAGTCGTCCTCGGGAGCAGGAATGACGACGGGCACGGGGGTGGGGATGGGCGCATCAGACGCCGCAGTGTTCAACGGATTGGCCTCGCTATCGGTGGATGAGGAGATTCCGGCAGTCGGAGGCGACGACACGTCCGGAGTGTAGTCTGGCGGGAAGCTGATTAGACCCCCTCCAGAGTCGCCGGCGGAGGTAAACAGCTGCGCCCTCTCTGCAGACAACCCCCCAGCGCTTCCCTTGCATATCACAGAAGCTCTGTCATCCTTCGAGTAGCACAGACCTAGCCATTCTTGGTACGCATCAGTAAGCTGTTTCATTCGTGTCGCCCCCATCCACTCGGGGAAGCTCATCGGCACGACAGCATTATTTTTCGACGTCGTAACGCTGCAAATGTCCACGTCAATGTACGCTTAGTCACAAGTCAAAGAATTTCTCACTTTACGGTCCCAATCTCGCCACCGTGGACGTCCATGGGCCCGCCCATCAGCGTGAACACACGGCAAAACGTCCGCTCCTCGATTCCTCGATTGATTTCTCCGATGAATCCCTCCGCGTTGGAAACCGCTCTGATGTATAGGTCAGTATCAATCGACAGGTGTCAACGCATGAAAGACTCACAGTGCCCGTGCTTCAGGTTCTGTCGACGGCGGCTTCCTCAACAATTCGATGTATTCTGCCTTTGCGACGTCGCCGCGCCTCTTCGCCTCGGCGACCCACTTGGCTTTCTCTTCGGCTGGCAGCGCAATGAACAATTTCCGCACCACCTGTGTCCAGAAGTTGACGGGGCGCTTAGTGACCGACTTGTTGACCCGGTCATCCCAAGAGCTCTCAACCTTCGCCGCCACCTTCTCCCCCTCCTTCCAGTTTGCCTGGGCCCAAATATTCGCCGCTTGTGGTTGTCGGGGCGGCTTGTTGACGCCAGCCAACTTCGCCATCAAAATTTGGAATGTATCGTCGGGGTCCCGCTTTGTGAGACGCATCACCCGTTTACGGAGCTTGCGGGCGCGATAGTGCAACCAGCGACGCAATCGCTGTCCCGGTTCATGGTGAGTGAACAGCACTCACTCCTGAAGCAAAGAACACTTACGCTGTTATACAGGTCGATGTGCGCACGCTTTGTAGTCAATTCCTCGGTGGAAAGCTTCGAATCGTCCGTGCGTGGGGGCCGTGCGGGGTCGTACTCCAGCAGCTCAGCGGGTTCCTCTGCGTCTCCCATGGGAAAGGGAAAGTGAAAATGGTACATATTCTGCAGCACCTTGAGGCGCTCCTCCAAAGCCTGCCACCCCTTGTCCGCCGCCTCCGCAAACGACGGCACTAATGGTAAAAAGACATCTTGACGCTTCCCTTCCATCCATCCCTTAGCGTTTCGGCGAATACTCTTTTCTTTCTTCTTGTATTTCCTTGCTCGAGCTTGCGTTGTTGTTGGGCCGCGCGCCATGGTCGTACGAACAGGACGGACGATCGGGTCAAGTGGGCGCATTTCAAATCACGGTAGGCCAAGTAGTCCCCATTCTAGGGAAAACCTGCTGATTGATCTAGGGAAAATATATATCCAATTACTTGTTGCAACTGCGGGCATCCTACGTAGTGATCAACTCCATCTATGACAGACCCCCATGCGTCCGTCCCTCAATTCTCAGCTATCTTGCGACGCATGGGCGTATATCGCCCACGCATAAAGCAAATTTCTCAAGTGGGAGGTCTTGCGCTGAAGCTTGATCGGCTTCCGCGTGCCGGTTCCTCGCAGTCTTTCCCCGCCACCTCACTCTGCACAGGTGCCTTGGCCATTTCCTGAATGCGCTGATGTGCAGTGTGATAAAGCGGCGTGTAATCACCACTATCTAACCAACAACAAATCTACTGGTGCTTGTGGTACAGAACGGTTGTCCTAATCGTGTGATCGGGGAACGGCTGGTTAAGGTAGCAGTGGACTGATACGTCCGTTTTGGTGCACGAATGCGGGTTGTTTTTGGGGGGGTTGTAAGCGAAGAGGATCTACGCGAAACACCTAATCGAATAAAGACTCAAAGCCGAACAGAGCTCGCCAGGAAGACGGGGACGCGAAGGCCGGGACCGCTCAAGGGTAGATGTTCTACAGTACTGGGGCGACCGAACGGACAACAGTACACTGACTTGTTATCTGCGTTGATGCTAGCCTCGTGTACCAAACTTACTTCTCTACTTGGGTGTGACAGATCGTTCTTTTGAGCGTCGGTCAGATACCGTGGCCACAAGACGTTCTTCGGCTGCTTAACGTCGCACCAGTTCAGGCTAACTAAGCTTCGCTTTCACAAGGCGGTTGTCTCTGGGGAGACGATTGCTTGCTACTTGGATCCGTGCGGTATCTCTGGGGAGAAGTCCGGGCTCACAGAAGTTAACTGGGTACTTGACGGCAAGGGGCTGCGCACGATTCTTGTCTGCGGTTCTTGAGTATCTCGCCACTTAGGCGTCTTAGGAGACTTTGCTTTGCTTAGGTTCTTGGCTGCTTAAGGGTTTGGGTGGGCTTTCAAACGTGTTGAACTTCTTATTGGGCGCGAACCCGAGTCAGATTACTACAGAGGAATGCTTTGTGGGCTTTTCACTGCGGGGCACTAAACTACTGTACTCTACAGACGCGACGCTACTTATACACTCTACAGACTCACCCCGGTAAGCTACGTAACTACTCGACGGCTGGATACGGTCCGTACAAAACATGAGTCCCTACTCAGCCTGCACGGGCAAAGGTCACCAGACAGTTCCCGCCGGCGCATATGCCAGTTCCTCTACGTTCAGATGTTGCGTAGACCACCCATGGACTCCGAGAAGCAAGGCGCTGCGTGCTCAGATAGGCGTTCGCGTGTACTTTTACTTAACCGGGCGCTTACCGGCTTATCCAGCCTTTGCACCAAACTTGGGCGTGAGCCCATTCAATCGCGAGCTACCGCTAGTGCGCATGCACTGAGATAGTCCGTGAACTCGAATGGTGACGCGCTGAAGCGTTGGGCAACTTATCTAGATGGCTGATACCACATGTAGTACATGAGGCGGGTCTTCGAGTCATAATCCATATGGATCGCGCCTCGCTGCCAGTTTCACATCAATCAGACGCGTCGACCGATGAAGGTGATTCTCTTGAGATAACCGCGAATCATCCCCGTTCGGGGTTTTGACACTGGTTTATTGTTATACGACTTTTGTCACAATGAACAATGTACCGTCCGCTTTTGGTAATGAACTCCGGAGGTTGTGAACCCCGCTTCGACTCATTCAATGCTGAGGATCATGTTGCGGCTGGTAGAGCGTCGTCGGAAGCGACGGCTGTTCATCCTTGATTCGGATGTTGCTTGTGTGGCGCAGTTACGCGTACAAGGTGAAAGGACCTCCTCAGAGGGGACAACTGGGTTTATGATATTCAGCCCTGGCTACTGTCGTTCTTTGACTAATAGTTACATGCTTGGAGTTCTCTCCTTGCCCTAGAGAGCGTCTCCGTGATGACCTTTGTAGCGTATCCAGCCTTGCTTCCGCTTGGCTCTTAGTTGCATATGGCTGTCTAGAAATCGCAAAATTCTGGATTTCTGGCCATGTAATCTCAACATGCATATCATCTCCCCTTAACTTGAATGATGTCGTCCGCGACATTCCCGGATAACCCTAAGTCCATTCTGATCCATCGTGTTACTCAGCCTTTCGTGCCGTTTTCACGGTACCGATCGGTACATGTCTTCTTCATGTTTCTTATGTGTGACATCCGGCGCCTCAAGGCCTCCTCCGTCTACGGTTTATAAGGCGTTGACGAAGTACGAGACAGCATCCTACTTTCATCGGATATTCGTCTCATGGCTCCTTCTAAGCACTTCACCGGTCTTCGTCCTCTTGTTCCCACCGCCTTGCCACAGGTCAACGCTCAGCTGTTGCAGAATCGTGCCGCCTTGGTCACGAAGCTCAAGCCCCTGGTCTTGGAATCCGAAGTTCCCTCGAACGGGGCGCCCAGCTTGGCGAAGCTTTGGCCCGACCTTCAACAAGCTACTTGGAGGTTGTTGGCGACATCGACACTTCCTCGTTCGCTTCCCAACATACAACTGTTGGCCGAGAAGTTCGATGGTGTCGCTGGCGTTATCGCGGTACGTGGACTTGTTGTTCTTATTTATTTCGGCTGGTTAAGCCCTGCTTCAAGGCGGCGAACCCAACTCTCCAGAGCAAGGATCCAAACTTGGTTGTCCCCGATTGGATGCCAGCGGTCATCTGCGACCTTCGTTCGCTTCTTGGATACATCAGCGCTGAGTGTGGTGTCAGCCCTCACACTCCCGAGCTGAACCTTCCCAACCTCTTGAACCCGCTCCTACAGACTTGCACCAAGCGTGGCACGCTCGCCCCCGACTTGTATCTTGTCGAGGAGGGTCACCCCATGCATCCCAAGTTCAAGTACGCTGCTGTGGCTGCCAGCGCCCCCGCTACTGCACCTGTTACTCGTAGTAAGGGCAAGGGCAAGGCCAAGGTCGTCGTACGTGTTGTACTACTCAGCCGCTGAACTTTACTGACTGTTCTTATACTTTCTAGAAGAGCGCCGTGCTCATCGACGAGGTTCTGGAGGCCGTTGGCGATGGCACACTCCGTGCGGTGTCTTCAAACACCACCTTGCCCAAGGCTGTGGCGCCCGCGGAAGACATTGGTAACTTCTTCCAATTGACTCCTGGTTTTGACTGGGCTGAGGACGTCGAAGCTATGGACTCCGATTCCGGTGAGGATGAGTCCTCTGATGATGAGGTCGAAGTAAGCTTATGTCTACGCCCCAGTCAACTTTCTGATTCGCGAACTGCAGGAACTTTCGGTTGCTTCGGGCCCTTCCGCTAGTTCTGCGGCTCCGAAGGTATGTACTACTCAGCTGTCTTGCTTCTTCAGTCGGCTGACTTGTTCTTTTTAGGTGAAATACCTTCCGTTCGTTGAAGTGCCCGGCATGGACACTAACAACCGTCTTTTTATCAAGGCCATCCGTATCTTGGGGACAGCGAGTGGTTCTGGTTCTTCTGCTAGTACCTCCACCACGAGCACTGCGACCGAGGTCGAGCCGACTCCTGTCAAGCGCAAGGCGGCCGTGAACCTGGAAGGTTCTCGTCGCATGACCAAAGCCCTTCGCCCATCGGTCTTCAACATCGAGCCAATCCTCTTGGACCAACTCAGCAACTGTTGGTGCTTCCCACTTGTCGGTGGTTGTTTCTGACATGCTTAACAGCGTTCCAGCACGTCAATGGTTACAGCACTGCCATTTCCGCCATCGTGAAGCGCATGCACATCCTTAATAATGCGCCCGAGGTGACTGCTGCTTCTGCTGGTGTCATCGCCGCCGAACACTCCTACCGTCACGAGCTGTCTGTGACGCTCAACCGTATTCACGGGGAGATACAGACCTTCCTGCGTACTCGCGATCTGTATCTGGGCGCCACAGATGCCTTGCTCTTCCCTGACCCTCGGTAGTTGCGCTGTGCTGGCGTTTTATTTTCTTGTTCTTGTGCTCGCGTGTAGCTACTAGGTAGAAAACTTGTCATTCATCGGACTAGTAGCCGGAGGTTTTCGTTTTTTGTACATTTTTGGACATTTCTTTCCGTACAAAACATCTGTAGTTTTACGACCGTCCCCAATGTGACATAGACTTATTGCCAAGGGTTTAGTGTGAAACAACAGAAGCCTCGCGCCTGAACGGAACCCTTCTAGCCTCGCGGCCAGTCGTCAGTGGTGTTCCGTTGCTTATCCAGCCATCACGAATCCCTAAGTTACTCCGTTTGCTTCAGGTCTCCGTGACGGTACTACCCGTCTTAGATGTTCCTTTCATCTTATAAAAGGCGTGCCTTCGCCTCGTCTTGCTTCAGTACATCATGCCCACTCAGTACATCATCCCTTTCGCCGATCTTCGCTTGAAGAGCGTTCGCAACCTCACGGTCCGTCAATCCGCTGAACGGGTCTTCGCTATCGAGGGCGAGTTCGCGCTTGCCAGTGCGCTGGACATCTTCCATCGATCCTTGAGGTTCCCCATCGTCGAGCGTCAGAACAACGTTCTTGCGTTCGTCGATTGCTCGGTGGCGTTGGACCGCCCTGCCGTCGAGGATGGTCCTGATGCGATGAACGTCCCTCGTCTTCAACTCGGCTTCCTGGAGCGTCACGATGCTCCGACGGCTCGCTACATGGTACATGTCTTGGTGCGTGCCGATTACTTCTCATTCAGCCTTCATACTGATGGCTGGGTTATCATTTGTCCAGCGCCGCTATGCTCGTCTTTGGCAGCATCCGGGACTGTTCCTTCCGGGATCCAAGGCGAATTTCTTCGTCATGTTTCTTACTTGTGTGGCGCAACTGCGCAAGTGGTTCACGGGTCCTCATCCCAAAAGCCTCGACGGTCAGAACGAGACCAATTTCCTGGCCCGTCCCTTCCTTGAGCCCTCGGTGTTCTTCCCCGATGTCCACAGGGAGATCTTGGACCATTTCTTGGTGAGTTCATCTTCGACGGTGTCCATGAATGGTCTAATGCTTGTTCAGCTCGAGTCTGTCTTGGGTTCTCACGAAGGCGTCTACGATTGTGTTCGTTGGCTGATTACGCCTCGTGAGGCTGACTGGCTGGCGACTATCGTTCCCGACCTGGGCGGCTTGCCTGGTCCGGTTCGCGAAGTCGTCACTTGGTGGCCTCTCTACCAAGCTTGTCACCCGGTTTTGTTCGTCAAACCGGACCCCGAAGTCTACCATCGCGACTTCAGCGTCCGGGAGAACATCCCATATCACATTCGTGAGTACGGCCCTCGGTGAGTCTTATCTGAGTTCCACCTTCTTGGCTGATTTGTCGTTTCTTATCAGCGCTGTTCCCGAGATTCCTGGTGTCTTTGAAGGCTTCTGGGAGATTCGTTGGGATCAGGCTGGCTTGTGGGAGTTCGAACAGCTCCAAGAAGTCATCGATGGGCTTGCGCCGGGTCTGGTGTCCGACTTCTTTACTCGTTTGTACGCGTTGGAACATCCGCCTCGTTTTGACTTCTACACCAGCTTGAACTACGTCGCTTAGTGTATCTGTCCCCTTAACTTGCATTTGTACTATGCCCTCAATTGATCTTTTCTTGCATACGACATTGAGGTCACGCTTTTAAAACAGGTTGAACTAACTTAAAATATTTTGTACAACGCCGACTACTAAGTCCAAGTAGATATCTATATGACTATCTACTTTCGCTTCTTTGACTTCGATTCGTATTGTCGGCGCGGTTTCTTGGCTGGCGGTGGAGTATCTTCCTCCTCCGTCTCCTCTGCTTCCTCTTCTTCGTCGCTCTTGTCAGCCAGGTCCTGTACCTTGCGCGTCAGCTTCGCCACCTGCAGCTTCAACTCTTCGAGTTCCTTGTTCGAAGTCGTGGCTGCAGCCTCAGCTCGAGGGGCGCGTTTGCGCGACGGACCGCGTGCTTCCTCGAAGGGAACGGCCAGTTGTCCATCCACGAATGCTAGCCTGCACTTGTGGTTCTGTTTGACGCACCGGTCGCACTTGAGGATCCCTTCGCTTGTTTTGCGATTGCGGGTGACGTTCCGTTCCCGCTTGCAGTCGTGGAGATACCAGAAACACTCTGCGCATTTGAGAGGTTCCTCCTTGGTATACGGCGGGTCGCCGTGGGCGCGCGCGATGGTCTTCCCTGCTTTGACGCGTGGTACCTGACTCTCCTCGATGTGGAGAGTGCTTGACGAGGCGACTGGCTGCTCTCGTTCTTCTTCAGCCGCTGGACGAGGTCGCTTTTGACCAGCCACTGGGTTCGGCTGCTTAAGCGACTTGGGGGGTGCCCGCTTCTTCGTCTCCTTCTGCTTCTCCCCCTGCGTCTGCTTGGGCTTCTCCGGCGACGCTCGCGTACTCGCTGGCAGGACCATTCTTGGAGCCGGCGGTGGAACTGGTGCAGGCACCGGAGTCGCGACTTTAGGGGACGCGGGTGGAGGTGTGAGAGGAGATGGACTCCTTGGTGGCGACGGGTGTGGCTCCATGTTCGCATCGCCTTGCTCGTCGTAGTCGGGCGTCAACTCACGAGGGGTCAACGGTCGCCGAGGCTCTTCATCCTCGCCCTCGCTAGCGTACGGCGGAGGGGGCTCAGACTCTCCTCGTGTCGACATCGGCTTGGGACTTGCTAGCGGTGTGTTATCTTCGTGGACCACTGGCGGCGAAGGTATAGCTGGCGTCGCTTCCCGTGCCACTGGTGGCTCAACTGCTGCTGGCGGTACTATCTTCGTCGACGCTTTTGACTGCTTTCGTCGACGCGCTGTAGTGGGCGACTCTGGAGGTGGCAGCTTCGTCTTCTTGAAGAACGGCGTTTGTGGAGGAGGTGAGGGAGGGGGGCTGGACGTCCTTGCTGGCGACGATGACTCCACGACTACGAACCGGTTGTCCTGAATGACGAATTTTCGGTTCGTCGGTTTGTAGCTCAGCGCCGCGGTTCGTCCCTTGTCGAACTTCAGCCCCTGTATTCCCAACACCCGCTTATCCTCGTTGCCCAAGGATAGCGCACAACGCCACAAAGCGTCGTCGAGCGTCTGCTGTGCGGACACCCGGAACGTTTCCCTGTCCACCACCACACCAAACAGTTCGAAGATACGGCCCCAGATTGGGTGTACCTTCTTGAACTGTTGGCTCGCACTCCACTTCGCGATGTCGATAGGAAGCTGTCCCGGTCGTCGCAGATAGAGAAGGGCCATCGCTTCACTGTACTGGAACCTCATTGCTGGCGGGAAGCTGTCCCGCATCCAGAACCTCAGCTCCGTCTGGTCCTGAGTGTAAATCAGCTTTTCCTTCGCGCGATCCATGCCCGGGCACTTCCTGAACACAAAGTGGACGAAGGTGTCGAAGCGGAACGGCTCCCAGAACACCCGCTTGATCATCCCCTGCTGGGGCATTCGCTGAAGGCTGACCAGGCGATTGCCCAACTCAGCCCACCACGAATACACCCTCGATGGTCGATCAGCGACGCGATAGCTGTTGAGCAGCAGGACCAGACTGAATGGCTTCTCCCATATTCGCTCGACGAGCCCAGTCGTCAGCGTGATCCTGTATTCCAGTTTGACGTCGGTGCAGAAGACGAAGCCTCGCAGGTCGCGTCTCAAGTAGACCTGTGCGGCTCGGTCCCCATGCGACCACATATTGCCTGGCTCCGAGTCGTCCTTCGATATCCAGTTTCGAAGTTCGAGCCGTTCGTATTCGACGCCGAAGTTCTCGCTGGGCATGGACGGTGCGGGGAGCTCGTCGGCGGCGGGTTGAACTTGCTGGTCCAGCTTTCGCCTACCAGCTGCTTTTGCTGGCCCTGATTGCCTGACCTGCATCTTGACTGGTCTCGCCTGTTTCTTCGTTAACAAGCTTGAACCTCATTGCCTGATTCTTGTCTGTACTGACCTTCCTCGGCTTCACCGCTTGTCTCGTCGTTACTTGCGCCTGTGGGTTGTCGATGTGCTGTTCATGACGCGTCACTTCAGGCCAAGTGTCTGCGGACTCTGGTGGCGGCGTAGGCGAGCCAGGGAGGAACAGCGGGTCGTGGACTTTGTGGTCCGGAGGCTCTGGTCCTTCCGTGTCCTCGTCCCACGGCACTTCGCGTAGCTTGCCCGGGAAGATGTTGTGACTGGTCTGTTTTTCTTATCTTAGTAACTGATATGGCTGGTTTGCGCAGTCCACGCACCATGAAATCCTTCGTCAACTTGTACGTTTCGAAGTACCATCGTTGCGGGACCCAGTTACTGTCGAACGCCTCCAGCATTGCTTCGCCCAGTACCATGTCCAGCTGCTTGAGCGTGTCCCCGGACTTCTTCTTGATTTCATGCCTGTGGTAGTAAGCCCAGGGGGTGACCGTTCCGAAGAACTCGTGGCGCGTGATGGCCAGGCGACCAAACCAGTTGTACAGCTTCTGCGGGTAGTCGAGGAAGTGGTCCAGATAGTCAACGACCTCCTGGCTGGGCACCTCCAGCGCGATGTCTGGCATGTTGGGCGCGTGATACCCTAGCGCCTCGTACGCGTCAGGTCGCTGCTTCGTAGCTGCGTTGGATGGTCCGGCGATGTTCGACATGTCTGATGGTTTGGCGGCGAGTACGTGAGCGCGTAGTAGTGGCGGGAGAGAAAGAGTTTGTTCAACTCGAAATCCCCGTACTTAACTTGCCCTGAACGTAAAATCCGCTTAAGACCGTCTTCTTGATCTTCGCCCACAGCCTCCGTGTAGCGGCCTGTGCTTCTTCTACCCAGTATTGTGGCATATCTGTACAACACTTGGTCCCTAGCCTCACTGTGTTTGCCTCATACAATGCTGCCGATCTGCATTTTTCATTTTCCAAATACCCTTTTTGTTCAGCTTTCGCATGGCTGAATAAGATTGATTCGAAAAATTCTCTGCTACATTATATGGTATTGGTACCCCATTCACTCTTTCTTTTCTTAGATGGTGTCCGCACCATCCTTGTGGTTACTGTGAATCAGTTTGAAGTGTAACGGACGCGTTTTGTGTCCTGCAGACTCGTTCGTACCATTACGGTTGTTCGGCCCGGTTAGCTGAGTAGGCTGAGTAGTGGTTCAAACTTCGTCTGGGTGGTTCAAGACTTTTTCGCCAAGTCATTTACCACCTTTACAGCTCCCTCTTTGATTCTTTCTAGCCGTTCGAAGAACTTCTTTCCGAACGTACTCTTGTCTTTGCGCGAGTAGAAGGGGATTACTCTAAACTTCGCGACTTTGTCCCTTAGGACAGTTCCATCCAGCTCGCAGAGCACGTAGTTACCACGGGTCGTTCTAGCTATCACAGCGTACGGTCCCATAAAACGTTCCTTGAACTTAGCGTTTAGTTCTTTCTCGATGCGAGTGTTTCGAACGAGGACTAGGTCGCCCGTGTCGAAGGCATGTTCTGGCATGGAATTGATGTATTCATCTCTGTACTTTTCTGCAGCTCGTTTCTTCGCCACAGTGACCCTCTTTCGCATTTCCTTTACATCTTCCTTATGCTTGATGAGCTGTTTAGCACGGTACGCGATGAGGTCACTATGTGACACGATCTTATCTGGGGTGTCGATCAACCAGGTTACCTCCTCAATGTCCAGCGGCAAAATAGGGTCACACCCAGTTACCGCATAGAATGGTGAGGTCCCAATCGACCTTTTAACGGTGATCCTTTCTGCCCATAACACTTCGTGCAAGTATGCTGGCCAGGTTTCGGGGTCGCCTCGACACACTTTGAACAGTGACTGGCGGATGTCCCAATGGCCTCTTTCGACCTTTCCGTTTGCTTGCTTGTTATATGGGGTGATCAGGATGCCTATGACACCGTACTTCTTTTCGATGTGCCTTATTGCTTTCTTGATTGCTGGCCCGTTGTCGGTCACAATCTCCTTCAAGCATCCCCACCGGCACAGTATGTCCTCGAAGATCCATTCTCCGAGTGTCTCTGCTGTTTCGTTGACCAATGCTCTCGCTTCAGGCCAGCCGGTGAGTCCACATCGTGCTACTGTTACAGCGTTGTAGTTCTTGTACTTCGCATTCTTATCTTTTGCACCTGAGTTAGGCATCTTAAACGTGTCAATGTATGCTCGCTCAAAGATGCCCGGCGTCGTTGTGATGACGGGCTCGATGTGAATGTTCTTTTTCTGTCGCTTTTGACAGAGTAGACATGTGCGTACATACCATTTCACGTCTGCCTCAAGTCCTGGCCACCAGAATCGCTTGCTAACCAGCCGTTGCACTGAGTACTGCCCTTTGTGGCCACTCTTGTCGTGTAACATTCTGACGACTCCCATTCTGTGGTGCTTCTGCAGGACTCTCTTATGTTCGCCGTCCTTATCCAGCCGATACAGTCGACCATTGCGCATGAAGAATCCTGACTTCCACCGCTCTAGTTGCGACTTTTCGAGGTTCGACAAGTGTTTTGACTGCGTTGTGCCGGTCTCGAGCAGCGTTGGTAACTCTGGTAGAAGTCGTTCCCATTGCTGCTCGCGATCCGATCGTCGACCGTCGGGGAAGGTGTCTGTTCCGACCCATTCCTCGACCTCTTCCATAGCCATAGCACATTGACGGAGGCCAGAGAGCTTCGTTCTCAAGTCGTCAGGCATTTCTAAACCTTCACTCGAAGTCACACTTTGCATGAATCCTGTTCGAGTGTCGATCTTGTCCTTAAAACTATCGAATTCCAGCGGCTCATCCTTCGCCGGAAGGTCCTCTGGCGCCTCGTATTCGAACGTTTGGAGTTCATCAGCTTCTTCATCTGCTGGTTTCGGCACTACTTCGTCTTGGTCGGTCGCAGGGCGCCTACTTAGGCCGTCCGGGCCATGTACCTTGCCTGGTACATGGACTAGTGTGAAGTGATACATCAGTATCTCTTCAGCCCATCTCTGCAAGTTGGCGTTGGCCAGCGAGTCGACGTTCGACAACATTCCTTTTATGTACTTTGCATCAACTTCAATCTTCAACTTTCGGCATCCCAACAGGTAATACTTGCAGTATGCTAGCGCTCTATGCAGTCCGTACAGCTCTCGCTTGGCTTGCGAGTATCTAGCTTCACGGTCATTGAGTGTAATTGACATGAATTTCGCGAAGTACTGCTTCTTGGGATCGCCAGGATCGAATTGTGACAAGTAGAAACCGACGGCTTGATAAGAGGTGTCCACGGATAGTATGATTGGTGTCGACCACTCGTACCGTAACGGTTTCAACATGGGACAAGTTCGTATGGCCTCCTTAAGTGAGTCCATGCTCGCTTGTTCCGCTTCTTCCCATTGAAACTTAACCAGCCCTTTGGTCAGCCTAGTTAAGGCATATGCCTTCTTCGAGTAATCTTTCACGAATGCCCTGAAGATCCCTGCTGTCCCCAGGAATGAACGGACCTCAGTGAGGGTCTGACACGGTGGCCAGTCCGAAATCACTTTGACTCGATCTTCAGCGGGTTTTCGACCTTCATATGTACAGACATGTCCAACTACTACGATTTCTTCAGCACAAATGATCGCTTTGGTGCCCGAGAAAGTTCCTCCAGCGTACTTCATTCGTTGTATGATGCGCATCATGTTTGTACAATGCTCCCATACGAACCGTCTGATGCCAGGATTCTCGGGCAACGTCTCAAATGTACCGTCTGGCTGAATATACCTGCTCACCGGTCCCTTCACTGGTACATCGTCGATGTAGGGCCTCGTGAATGCTGGTATTTCATCCCTTAAGATGTATGTGACATCGTCATGAAAGATGGGGACGGAATTCGTCCAGCCCATGGGCAGTGTCCGTAATCTGAGCGCTCCGTACGGTGTCGAGAAAGTTGTCATGTCCCTCGACGCCGTAGCTAGCATCCGCTCGTCGTACCCGACATACAGATCCAGCGTTCCCCCACATGAGAGGCCCGCGAATGCTTCTGCTAGTTCTTCTGTAGCAGGGGGCAGTCCGGAGTGCGCGATGGTGACCGCGTTTAACGGTTCTAAACTGTGCACTAGTCGCAGTTTCTTGCCATCCTTCTTGACCACACAAAACCATCGCGAGCGATACGAGGAGTTCGATGGCTCGTACACACCCGTGTCGATCTTGTGTTTGATGATCTTGCATACTTCTTCATAGATGCCTGGCGGTATGGGGATGTTTCTGAGCACCCAAGGTGTATGCGGAATGACCGGCATATCGACAGGTGGGAAGTATTCCTCCTTGAAGCTCCCTTTTTCATCTTCTGACCAGGCAAATCCTTCATTCTGCAGGCACATTACTTGGTCTACCAAGTCGCGTTCCGCCTCCCACAAGAACTTGCCAGCGTGATCAGCTTGTAACTGGGTTCTTCGTTCGGCTGTATAACGGCCGGTAGGCTGAAACTTGAACGGTAACTTCGACAGTTGGGGCATGCCCTTAAGTGGGTCCCCATGAATGTGCCTTTGAATACGAAACTCTTCTGGTAGAGTTCCTAGGTGCGACTTTACTTTGAGGTGCACCGGTTTGTACTTCTTGGTAGCAAACACCCCTCGACGCCTTGATAAGCGTTCGGCTTCGAAGAACTTTTCTCGCGCCTCTCCCATGTAGTCCCTGGGCATCGTGACCGTGTAGTCGTTGAACATTTGACTGAGTCCAATTGGCACACCGTGAAACAGATTCATAGTGACTCGGGAGACATGTTCGTCCTCTTGAACATCTTCGGCGATTTCCTTCAAGTTAAACAGCTTTCGAAACCCAAAGACGCGACTGTCTTGGTGTGTCTCGATGGGGTGCTTACTTTCAGGCATCGGGACGGTGTAATTCGCGTCCACTGGCACCGTATACGCGTACTTGTTGCGTAATGGCTTAACCAGCCTTTGCACTTTCGCAGCCGATTTCTTCAGGTAAAGGCTGGATAGCACACCGCGGTCAAACGCTCCGTCCTCTTCTGCCGGGGTGTATGTTTCTTTGACGACGACATTGCCTTGGCTATCAGCTTCGAGAATGAGTACCACCTCTCCTTGTTCTTGCTTCAATTCCTTGAGCGGTTCTGAAAACCCGGCGGGGTATCGTGTGAACCTTGTGGTAGCAGATTCTTGGGCATTTGACCCCGTTTGTAGGTTGGGCAGGTCAATTTCTTGCCTGTCCCAGGGTCCTCTATCGTAGCGATCACATCACCATTCGCAGTTGAATGCAGACTGATTTCTGACACAACTTCGAATGGTCGTCCGAGCAGGACTTCGTACGCGGGATCCTTAAGAATGTGCAACTGGAGATAGTAGATGATCCCCTCGAAGTCGAACCGCACGTTCCTGGCCAGGCCAAGGGTCTGTGTTCGACTCTTATCCGCGCTCTCCATGGTTATGGTGAAACTTGGATCGTAGGAGATCCCCAACTCCAGTGCTGCCTTCAACGACATCGACGCGATCTGCGATCCCCCGTCGAGTAGACTCTCTTTTCGTCCGCTCTTGTTGACCAGGGGCCACATTGTTCGCAAATCAGCGTTTTCAGGCGCCACATTCGATCGTGGTACATGATATGGACCCGTATAACCAGTTTGGTTGTAGAATTGCTCTACTGGGTCTTCAACTACGATAGCGCCTTCCGGCATGTGCGCTGTCTTTTCTGCTGTGACTTTGAATACAGCGTACGTCGGTGAAGCATCCTGTTGGAGGTTCACCTTCACGTTTTTGGCCTTCAGCGTATCGAGCAAGTTCTTCTGCCACGCGGTGTTAGTAGCCAGTAATGACTCAGGTAACAACGCCTTCCACATCTCCTCCCATTGTGGGTTGAGACGGAGCAGTTCTTTGAGCTTCGATTCACGCTTGTAGGACTTGGTTTTCTCTTTAATTTTATCAGGCAGAGTTGAATCGGCCGCCTTCAGGTCGGCTTTCTCCGGTTCAGGTTCTGGCTGGTTAAGGGCGTCTTTGAGTTCCTCAAGTTCGTCCTCTTCCACTTCCGATTCTGATTCCGAAGCGTCTTCCGTCACTATCTTAGGTGGCTCCTCTGCAGGAGGTTGCGCTGGTTGAACAGGCGCGAACTTGACTCGTCGCGGAATCTCGACGACAACTCGGTCCTTCTTCCAGCTGGTACCAGGTCCTTTTTGAACTGGTACGTCCTTCGGCTGGTTAGGGACTTCTTGGGGACTGCTTCGTGTGCGTACAACGTTTTGGCTCTCCAGGTACTGGGATGTAGGTCCGAGTCCTCCTCTCATCGAGCCTAGTTGAAACCCTGTTGACCTCCGTTTCCCATCGCCGTCAAGAACACTGCCTGACCGTCGTACGTGAAGTCATCCGGCGCGAAGTAGTCCTCTTCGTTGCCCATCGCGTTCTGCGCGCGAATGTTCTTGAGCTGTTCTTCCTTGAATCGACGAACGAACTCACTGGGCTTCACACCAGAGATTGCTTTGCGTGGTATCGATTTCCCATTCTTCAGGAAGAACCACCGCACGTTTTCTGGTTTGAATATCCAGCCTTCTTGTTCGTCCTTCTTACGCTGCTCACAGGTCTCGATGAAGTGGGCTGGGTCTTCACAATAGAAACACCCATCGTTCATGAAACCTCGAGTCCCCTGGTTGCCGTGACCCATCTGCATGCCTGGTCCCGGTCGAACCATGTCTGGTATACGGCTGCTTTGAATCGCCATGTTGTACATCGGTTGTGGATAGTAAGCAGCCGATGGTTCGGCTGTATAAGCCTGTTGGCGTGATTCTCGTTGGTTCTGCAGCACCAACTCAAGCAGTTTCTGGACCATGTTGGGCGTCTCGTTGAGCCGCTTCTCTTGTGCATTGATGGTGTCCCTGAAGCTAGCCAACAAGTTGTTCATGTCCTGTAGATCTTCGAGTTTGACTTTCGTCGTCCCCGGGGGTAGCAAACTGCGCCCGAACTCGCTTTCCTCGATTTCGGTCTTCACTCCGGCGTACTGAATACCAGAATTGAAGTAGGTGCTAGTAGCCACGACCACTTCATCGATCGTGAAGGTGATTTTCTCCGGAGGCGGTTGTGCTTGCAACGCCTTCGTGCGGAGGCCGGTGAAGACAGCGTCCCAGACGACTGGCTTCAAGCATCCTCGAATGTGTTCCACTGCCGCTTTCTCCGTAATGTCCTCATTCTTCACTAGGTACTTCAGGATATGCACGACTTCTCGCTGACATGCCATCCAGCGCGTCTTCGTGCCAGCCTTTTCTTCCTTGTATTCAGATATAGCGTCTCGCAAATCATGAATAGAGTACTTGATATCGCCCGGACCCTTGCTATAGCTCGCGAGAACCGCCTTTCGGAACGCTTCCCACTCACCAGCGATGTACTCAGGCATCACGAACCATGCATCGCGATTATCTGCGCCGGCATACAGCGCAGCTAACTCGATTTTGGCCGCGTCATCCTCTATTTCATGGTTCGAGAACAACAACTCCATGTTTAAGAAGAAGTCGATGATACGACTCTTTTTGAAGACAGGCGCATTCTTGCTTTCTTGCTGGGGAATCCCCTTTTTCTTGATCAGGGTCTTCGTCTCGGGAGAGACGAACTTGTTCGGGTCTAACGTTCTCGGTGGCATGATGTCTGATAGTGTCACTGAACGTTCTTTGACTGGTGTTAACTGGGGTGAATCAGGTAGTGGTATACTCTCTGGTTCGGGTGAATTTGGCAGTGGTATTTCTCGCGGATCTTCGTTAAGGTCGGAGAAAAATTGACTGTCTGATTCGGGTTCTTCTTGCTTGATTTCGAAATCTAAGGTCGCGTTGTCTGAATCCGGAACTGGGGTCAAAGGACTTTCTGGTCGCTCTGATTCAGGTGGAGGAGACGGTGACTTTGGTTTCGCTTTCTTCTTGGGCTTTCTCTTGATTTCAACGTTCTTTCCAGCAAGTGCTTTGATGGCTCGCTCTTTGTCGGCTGGATAACCGTCTTTGAGTGATCCCGGAACGTGAGGTCTGGTTCTTAAAGTTCGCGCTGATGTACTTGGCGAACTTGGTGTAAACTGTTCGTCTTGAGAAGGTGTATATCGATCTGAATTTCGAGGCTTGGGTCTAGGTCTTCTAGCGTCCAGCCTGTGCTTTCAATTCGATGTCTTGTACTTGCGTTTGGAGATCGACAACAGCAACTGTACTGTGTTGTCAATGCTTAACCCCCCTCGCGGTGGGCTCCAAAATATGATGTGCAGTGTGATAAAGCGGCGTGTAATCACCACTATCTAACCAACAACAAATCTACTGGTGCTTGTGGTACAGAACGGTTGTCCTAATCGTGTGATCGGGGAACGGCTGGTTAAGGTAGCAGTGGACTGATACGTCCGTTTTGGTGCACGAATGCGGGTTGTTTTTGGGGGGGTTGTAAGCGAAGAGGATCTACGCGAAACACCTAATCGAATAAAGACTCAAAGCCGAACAGAGCTCGCCAGGAAGACGGGGACGCGAAGGCCGGGACCGCTCAAGGGTAGATGTTCTACAGTACTGGGGCGACCGAACGGACAACAGTACACTGACTTGTTATCTGCGTTGATGCTAGCCTCGTGTACCAAACTTACTTCTCTACTTGGGTGTGACAGATCGTTCTTTTGAGCGTCGGTCAGATACCGTGGCCACAAGACGTTCTTCGGCTGCTTAACGTCGCACCAGTTCAGGCTAACTAAGCTTCGCTTTCACAAGGCGGTTGTCTCTGGGGAGACGATTGCTTGCTACTTGGATCCGTGCGGTATCTCTGGGGAGAAGTCCGGGCTCACAGAAGTTAACTGGGTACTTGACGGCAAGGGGCTGCGCACGATTCTTGTCTGCGGTTCTTGAGTATCTCGCCACTTAGGCGTCTTAGGAGACTTTGCTTTGCTTAGGTTCTTGGCTGCTTAAGGGTTTGGGTGGGCTTTCAAACGTGTTGAACTTCTTATTGGGCGCGAACCCGAGTCAGATTACTACAGAGGAATGCTTTGTGGGCTTTTCACTGCGGGGCACTAAACTACTGTACTCTACAGACGCGACGCTACTTATACACTCTACAGACTCACCCCGGTAAGCTACGTAACTACTCGACGGCTGGATACGGTCCGTACAAAACATGAGTCCCTACTCAGCCTGCACGGGCAAAGGTCACCAGACAGTTCCCGCCGGCGCATATGCCAGTTCCTCTACGTTCAGATGTTGCGTAGACCACCCATGGACTCCGAGAAGCAAGGCGCTGCGTGCTCAGATAGGCGTTCGCGTGTACTTTTACTTAACCGGGCGCTTACCGGCTTATCCAGCCTTTGCACCA
The DNA here is from genome assembly GCA_019915105.1 of Strobilurus luchuensis. Classification (NCBI taxonomy): domain Eukaryota; kingdom Fungi; phylum Basidiomycota; class Agaricomycetes; order Agaricales; family Physalacriaceae; genus Strobilurus; species Strobilurus luchuensis. Next base: position 174,578 of record JAHLMJ010000004.1, read on the forward strand.
AACTTGGGCGTGAGCCCATTCAATCGCGAGCTACCGCTAGTGCGCATGCACTGAGATAGTCCGTGAACTCGAATGGTGACGCGCTGAAGCGTTGGGCAACTTATCTAGATGGCTGATACCACATGTAGTACATGAGGCGGGTCTTCGAGTCATAATCCATATGGATCGCGCCTCGCTGCCAGTTTCACATCAATCAGACGCGTCGACCGATGAAGGTGATTCTCTTGAGATAACCGCGAATCATCCCCGTTCGGGGTTTTGACACTGGTTTATTGTTATACGACTTTTGTCACAATGAACAATGTACCGTCCGCTTTTGGTAATGAACTCCGGAGGTTGTGAACCCCGCTTCGACTCATTCAATGCTGAGGATCATGTTGCGGCTGGTAGAGCGTCGTCGGAAGCGACGGCTGTTCATCCTTGATTCGGATGTTGCTTGTGTGGCGCAGTTACGCGTACAAGGTGAAAGGACCTCCTCAGAGGGGACAACTGGGTTTATGATATTCAGCCCTGGCTACTGTCGTTCTTTGACTAATAGTTACATGCTTGGAGTTCTCTCCTTGCCCTAGAGAGCGTCTCCGTGATGACCTTTGTAGCGTATCCAGCCTTGCTTCCGCTTGGCTCTTAGTTGCATATGGCTGTCTAGAAATCGCAAAATTCTGGATTTCTGGCCATGTAATCTCAACATGCATATCAGCGCCATGTGCTGACGCCATCCCTCTAGGCAATGTATCATGAGGATTCTTTCAAGAAGGGTGGCGATCGCGATCTAGGGAACAAATGAGATCTAGTGAAATTCTGGGGTTGTGACAGCAACCAAACTTAAAAGGTGCGGGCGCCGCATGGTCGATTAACATTTTTCCTTTGCTAACCGTCGTTTTCATGTCCTCGCCCACTCAGAAGTCAGCCTTGATTGGCTCGAATGTCGCTGGTGCTCTACCGGCGACGTCCACGCCCATCGAGACGTCCTCTGGTTAGTACCTCATCAGGTCATGATTTCTTTAGCTAACACAAGCACCAACTAGCTGCCGGCGATTTGGGAGAAATGGACCCACCCCGTATCGCACGCCCAACATTGTGACGCCGCCCGCATGGTTCCCCGTCGGTTGTGTTTATGACCAGAACCTGGAGCAGTCTCAGTACGCCAGAGATGATGACTCGCCGCGCACTGGCGTCATGTACGATACCGTCCCAACCACACCCCTGCGCGCCGCCTATATTCCCAAGAACCCGGACGACTCGAAGACATTCTTCTACTGCGTCACGGTGGGACAAAAGGTCGGCATAGTGACAGACTCGTACGTTGTTCTGCCTATCGTAAAGACCTCATCTCATGTCATGCGCAATGAAATACCAGAGCTTTGGCTGCGTCGTACACCAATGGGGTATCTGGAGGCATCGCCCCAAAGCGTGGAAGCCAGAGTGTGGCGCTGAAGCACTTCAACGACGACCTGGCTGCTGGGAAGGTTGTCGTTCGCGGCCTGCGTACTTCCCGTCGCGATCAGTGAGTTCTTCCACTCCACCGGGCCACCTTTCTTTATCTCAGCAATATCTTTTCCAGACTCTGTGGTGTCTTCTGCGGTGCTTGTATGATCATGTGAATCTAGGGAAAACTCCGGTGCTACTGTCAGATGGGTTATTGTTCTATACCAAGCCGTTTTCAAGTCGTGATCGCATAAATACCCGTCGCACTTTCAATGGCATTCGTTTGTACTCCCCCGTTTCCACTGTTTGCAATAGGATGCCGCCGCCTCACAGAATTCCCCACACCCTCATCGTATTGCATTCTGACTCCGAAGATGACGAGACGTTGTCGCTGCCCTCGCCGCTCGCTTCCACCAACGAATCGTTGCCAGCTATCCACACAGGACCGCCTGACACTGATATCAACGCTCTATCCTCTGCTCTGTCCGATATACGCTTGACGCCCATCAGGAATCCTACCATTTACTCCATTCGAACGCCAGAAAGCACGCGGTATACACAGCGTTGGTGCGTCCTGACTAGCATGACTGCTCGAGACCCTTGATATTGGTGCTCATAACCCTTAGGTCAGAGGCCGGAAACGCCCAGCATGCACATCAAGCTGAAGTCTACCGCCTCACCCCCAAACGCAAACGCCCCAGCACAAAAATCAGAGCATATGTTGTCTTTGTGGGGCGTACTCCAGGCATTTATAAGACGTGGCAAGTTTGCTTTCAGCTATCTCATTCGCACCCTCTAATCAACTTTCAAATTCAGGGATGAATCTGAGGCCCAGACCTCAGGTTACAGTTGTGCTATCCACCAAGGGTACCTCACCGAGGCTGACGCACATGCTGCCTTCGAGTACGCCCGCAGCAAAGGCTTTGTTCGCACTGGGGCCCAGCTCACTAACGAGCGGTATCGCCGAATCCCAAAACCGATGGACCCTTTGAAGGTGTGGGACGAAGATACGCCTCTCAGCAAGGGTTTACGTCAGAAGACCTGGTACGTGGTCTTTGTAGGCACCGAAACAGGGTTGTTTCCGACCCAGTAAGTCCTACGTCGGTCTCGTCTTCAGCACATATTGGATGCTGAATTCTACTTAGTATAGAAGCCGCCGTCCACTACCTCGGCTTGCCGGGGTCATTGCAGAAGGGATTTCCATCTTACGTCGAGGCGAGGAGTCAGTATATGATAGCCGCGAGCAAGGGGGAGATTGTACAACTGCAGCGTATATAAGTGTCCGTCCGTTAACATGAATAATTAGCATCCTTCGCATGAACAACACAATACAGCGTTCCCGCAGCATGACTGGCTTGGAGTGTACCTTGAACCGACGCCAGACTGATATCGCAGAGCGATTGCACAGCGTAATCGAGAACGCGAACGTGGTCTTTCACAAGACGGGTGAGGCGGTGATCATCCCCTAACGCCTGGACGGCGGTCGCTTCAACCTGTCTTGCTTCTTCAAGGAGTGTTGCGGGCAATGCACAATTCTCGACGAGTTTGTCGGCGACGGCCTGTTTGGTATTCGACTTGTTTAATGCAAACCACCGCGAGTCCTGCACCCAAGTATAAACATCGCCGCGACTCCAGCTCTCGATGCGACTCTTCAGTGTTGAGAGCTTCCGCGAAATATTCCGACGTTCGTTCTTCGTACCCACGGCGCGTCTAAAGATGGATTAGTATGAGTAAGAATGTCATATCCCAACCAAGCAACGACGCACCGATCCTTCCCCCCTTGTGCCAATTTCAGAGCCCTTCCTGCCTTCGTTCGGCCGTCAACTGCTGTCTCAGGTTTCTCTTCGTGATATTTCTGACGTGCGCATGCATTGAGACGAGCTTTGTTGCTACAGTTCAATATAAATCACCTAGGTTTGAAATGCAGACGATGTTGACCTACCGGTGCCAATAATCGTTTTTGGCTCGCTTGCGCGCAGCGGCGCGATCCTCGTCAGAGAGATATAATGGTCGGCCTGTCATAGTGAATGTGGTTGCAGACAGGTTATAGTGGCTGACACGAGGTGGTGCACGAAAAGTGTCCAAGCAGTAGTGTGGTCGCAGTCAAGATGTGTGATCGGAAATATGCTTGCACTGATTTCGTATCTCGCGTGACGTCTCCGCGAGACAAAACTGCCCGTATCCTCATATGTCTGGCTACTACCACTTAACTACTGCATTGGATGTACATAGGCAATACAAAGCCTAAACATGATGACCAAAGCAAGGCTGCCAGCCCTTGGGAATATAGAGAAATATTGATTCTGGTCCCGGTATTTTCCCTAGACAGACATTTACTTTGCCCTGCACGTCCTCAAAATATATTGTGGTAAATAGACAATAAATCAAATATATTCTGACCGCGGTGGTGTAGTGGCTGAGCATGTCTGCATGCTGAGAAGACCTGGGTTCGAATCCCAGCCGTGGTCATTTTTTTCGATTTGATTTGGAGGTCGTGACATTGGTGACTGGTGACCATTCTTGAATTTCTTGCTCCCTGACCATCACTGGAGCCCTTGCAACCATGCCCGGATATCATATCGTTCTCTTCGCAGTCTTCCTTCGTCACACCACCACGACACTTGTACGCGTATGGAGTTGTCTATCGAGCGTACCTTGCGTTCAGAGGCCCATGGAGACCGTCGTGTCTCTTCGTACATTCGAGCAGCCCTCGCCGCCCCGGCGCGCCTGTCTAGGTAAATTCCAATATCGTCGGTTGGCTGAAGCGCTGACGCGGACCAGGATTCAAGAGACAGCGCTTCAAGAGAGAGCGCGTCAATCTCGCACTATCCTACGTCTGCTGTGTCCCTTGACTTCGTGCTCACTGTGAGTTTCCCCGCTTCAACCTCTTTTTCATCGCTGATCTCAATCGCAGTGTTCGTCTTGGTCTCACCCTGCAGGCGGCATTCCTTGAGGTCCGCGCGCACCACAGTCTCATGTTGGTGCAGACTCAGGACCTCAACCCGGTCGAATATGCGTCCGCTATGGTCAACAAGGCGTTGTCGAAGCCGGGCTTTGCAAGGGCAATTCTTCACGCAGCGTTCGATCTCCTGGCGAGCCACGCACGGCATTGTGCCTCACCCATCCGCCGACTGCGACAGCTGGCTCCGGGCCGTGGTCAAGACGAGGTTTGGTTACGAGAGGCCGAGGACGTTTACCGTATCATGCTCAGGGCGTTTCATCTATTAGGCGACGTCGTTGGTCAGACAGATGATGTCGCCAACACTACCTACATCGCCAGGCAGGGCATCACCCGTGCTGCGAATTTCCACCGAGAATTACGGGTGCTGTATCTCCGCCAGACCTTTCAATACCAGGGATCGTTGTAGATACGCTTCTTAAATTCGCATCTCTTGCCTTCTCAGCCCTGAGGCCTCTCTGATACTCCCCATCATGCCGCTCTCACCCAACAAGAAGAATACGACTGCCCGAGCACGCCTGGCCTTGATACCCAAGAAACCGGCTCTCCAACAGAAAATTCCGTTCAAGTTGTCGCCTGTAGCGTGTCGCCGGTGAGTTTATAGACTGACAGCCAGTTTTTGCCACTCATTGGGCTTAGTCGCATTCAGGATCACCTCCGGGCTGCGCGCCCAATCCGCCAGGACATCGAGTACGGAACAGGTGCACAACTGTCTAGTGAGTTTTGTTTCTTCCCTAGCTATCCACAACGAGCGAGGCTGACAGCATTGCCGTAGATTCTCGAGGCGGCAACGTATTTCATGTCGACGACAATCCGAAATTCGCGGCAGGACCTGACATACGGTTCATGCACGCGGAAGTCGGCCTGTTTCTCAAGGCGCATGATCTCGAGGTCTGCGAGGCTCGCATGACTGACATGGGTATATACACCCACGAGGACCTTGTCAACATTGCCGTGGACATTCGCGTGCAAGATCTTCGCCGGACCTTTAAAGAGGACATGCAGGTTTCTGATAAAGTGTGGCGTACCCTGAAGAGTGCGCTCTATCGCTATGCCCGGCCGGCTCCCGCGCGTGTGCGCGGAGCTACTCCTGGGGACAAGCATGTGGAAACCGTTTGAGGGTACCTACGGTCCTGCACTAGGCGCGGCGGCTTTCCAGTGTATTTCATATTCTCCCTAGATACACATGTCCATCAGGCGACGGCCTTCTTTGCATATAATCACGCGTGGCAGTTTCCGGCCCTTCTTCTCACTCCATCACCCACCAATGGCTTCGGACGACGAAATTCCAGGTCTCGTTGACGTCCTTGACTCTGACGACGACCAGGATTTCACTCAGCTGGCTCCGGCCCCTCCCTCGTCGACACCCTCAACCTTTGACGCAAGGGAACTTGCGGAGGTAGAAGAGTCTAGCCAACGGTTCGTTTGCTTATTCCCTCACTACTCGTTGTTGATATATGCGCTATAGTGTAATTTGCCGCCACATGGCTTCCCTTGGCGAGGTGGGAGATGAGAAAGGTGTGCGGGAGCTCGAGGAACTCCTGACTCCGTTGAGTGGAGCCTGTCTGCTTCCTCGCCTGGCGGAGTGCGGGGTTACTACGCTGGAACGCCTGTCTAGATCCCTAGACTGGTGCGAGTACACCGTGTATAAGTCGATCTTGTGCGGGGCAATCGGCCTTCCTCCTCGTAGTGGCAATTGGATGCTTCTGTCGTCCGTGGCGGGGACACTGAACATTGTTGACATCTTTGACGACATCGGCGGTGAGTCCACGGGCGAACACCCAGATAATTCCGTGCGCGATGGCTGATGCCGTCCAGGTCTTCACACCCGGGGGGAGCGCAAGTTCAAAGCCTATCAAGCTTCAGAGGCTTTCATCAAGACTTGCTACGACATTGTGTTTGAGCGCCTCGCTGAACGTCCGGAGCCCAGAGTCAAGTGGATTCCCCGTCGCGTTAGTGCGTCCAGCGTTTCGTACGATCCTGTCTGTGGTTTTGACCAGAATTGGCGAAGGGCGAGGCTTCATGGTCAAGGAGTCAGAGGCACTGAAGCAATGGTACCGCTCGATGGCGAACAGGTTGAGCGATTCTGGCCATGAGGCGGGTAATTCAGATTCTACGCAATAGACAGCCCATCGAAATATCTTTCTTAAGTAATCGAAATCAGAACCTGCGTTACTTAAGCTCGACGAGGACGATTAGAGCGGGGTTGTGGCGGGGTCGGTGACTTTCCGTTTTGTGTACATTGGCCGCCTTTCCTTTTTAGTCTAGTTTAGTCCCTGTTTGTTTCAATCGGATCCATGCGATCATTTGCCTTCTGATGTTGACCGCGATGTAGGGTCGGCTCAGTACGTGCCCATGTGGGGTTTGCTCCATGTCAGCCTCCAGCCGCCATCCAGGTGGACGGCCCCGCGCCAACGCGCCCTTTATACAGCGGACAGGCCCGTCGGCAGCTCACGCCCACGACTACAACGTCCATGTTCTTCCTACAGGGGAGCTCCTCTCTCAGGCTTTACCACCAACACAAAACCGGACGTCGAGGCCTGAGGATTTGTCCGCGGATTATGGCCATTTCGCCTTCGGACTCGAAGCTCCAGGCGCTGACTGGACAGCTGGAGCAGAATCACTGCACGACCTGGGCCCAGCACAGGCCTTAGTGGATGGAGACGGGGAGGTGTACGGAGATAATGAGCCTCCTACCTACGCCGAGCAAGGGGAGGGTAGTACGGGGAAGCGGAAGCGTTACACGAGCTCCGTACGTGTCGACTACAATTTTTCAAACCTCGACTTAACATCGCGTGTAGGATGATCCCATGCAAGATTGGAAGCCGTGGGGGAATACTTTCCTTGAAGAGACTATGCGGAATCATGGTCTTGGCAATGACACATACGACGCTAGCTGCACCTCCTGCGGAGTGGCTCTCGCACGAGACAAGGTGTGGCTTCCGGCAGATGCTGGATTGGCTTTCGCTGAGTCAATGGACACGTCTTCCGAGTCAATGGACGCGTCTTCCAACGTTACTCCTTGCGCCCAGTTATTCCGTTGCAAGAATTGTGGGGACTTCCTTGAGTGCTCATCTTGCAGTGTGGCGAGACACCAGCGTGCCCCACTGCACGTCATAGAAGTAAGTCTTTTGCATCTCAATCAGCGCTGGAGAAACTAATGCAAACAATCAGGTTTGGAGAGACGGCCACTTCCAGCGTACGACTCTGCGGGAGTTGGGGCTTGTCTTTCAGCTCGGCCACAAGGGCGCCCCGTGTCGCCATCCAGATCCTGCGCCACGATTTATGACTGTCATTCACGTCAACGGAATTCACTCAGTTTCGTACCGTTACTGCGCCTGCGGGGTTTCTGACCGCGAGCATCATTGGCAGCAGGCGATGCGAAGTGGATGGTATCCAGCCACGACCCACATCACCCAAACCTGCGCCAGCATGGAGTGTCTCGATTTCTACCGTCGCCTCAAAGTAATCGCCACGGTAAACGTGCGAGATTACATCTCGACGCTCGAAGATATGACGGACCCTTATGGGACCGAGTGGACGCCAGATCGTTACAGAGCATTCCTTCGGATGTCTCGCCAGTGGGCTTTTCTCAAGCGCGTCCGCCGGTCGGGCGTAGCCCACGAATTTGGCGGCATGGCGGAGGCTGCCGACGGCGCCGTTGCAGTCGAGTGTTGGGCATGTCCTCGAGTCGGAGTTAATCTTCCAGACGGTTGGGATACCGTCGACGAAGAGTTCAGGTATAGTCTTCATGTTGATGCCAATTTAGCGCTTCTGAGAAGTTTTAGATATCTGTACCGGCGTATACTTTCGATGGATGCGAATTTCCGTATGCGCTGCAAAATGCGTGAATCGCCCCGAGTAGACTCCCCATTATTTTCTGGGCTGGGCGTTCAGGTCCCGGTAGAGATCTACCATGAGTGGTTGAAAAGCTATGTTACCGAGGAGGATGTTCGTCGTTCACCAGTCCGAGTCGTTCATCTGTCTGATACATTCTTTCAGGTTACGACGTGCATCGCGTTTGCGGCTTTAATGCAGAAAGATACACGTTTCTCGGTCGGTCTACGATGGGCGGGGGTGATTGGAGTCATTTGTGCTCGTCATGAGATCATGCTCGGGCTGGGCGATCTAGAAAAGGGTGAACGGTAGGCCGAATGACTCTGCTTCAGGCGAAGTATACTAACTGGCGTTTCAGTTACAAGAACTCCGATTTTGTATTGTACTGGTTGCTCTCGCGCATGGGCCTCAAGGAGGTCACCGTCACGTATGACATTGCGTGTCAATACAAGAAACACTTTTTCGAGCGAGTAGAGGCGTTGCCAGAGGTTCTGAAGAACTTGGACCTGCCGGTCTTGACGTGGGGACTCCCCGTGTGGCACGGGAATGTCCACGACCTCAAGTGCGAATCCAAGGAGTCTCTCAAATATAAGCATGGAGTGGGAAAGACTGATGGTGAGGGGATCGAGCGCGTATGGTCAGTGTTCAACGCAATTTCGTATATGACGCGGGAGGAGCAGCCAGGGGCTCGACACGACGATATCGAGGACAAAGCCGACAAGCATAATTTTGGGAAGAACATTGCATTGGGTAAGTTTGATTTACGCCGTCGACTTGCTTGACTGACCAAAGTTATACTCGACAGGAAAAACATTACTACGCCGTTTACGGATAGCACTGGAGGAGCGCCTGATCCAGATTGAATCTTTCGACGAGGTGAATGACGCGTTAGATGAGGAAGTTCGAGTAGAGTGGTCTGCGATGGTGAAGGAATGGTTGGAGGATGAGGAAAAGCCTAGTCCGTATGCACCCTCCGGCGCAGGTTGGTCAGATCTGATCAATGAAGTCGGCAGAGATACTGACACATATTGCTGCAGTAAACATGACAGAAAACATGGTCCGGCTGTCGTTGCGCGAGGAGGAAATTGCGGACGCTGCGGCTGCAGAGGAAGAAATGGAGTTGGCTAGAGCTAGAGCTGCTGCTGAGAACGCCGAGGACGCCGATGAAAGCGATGGAACTGGAGGTGGCCATGGGAAGCAGAGCAAAAAGAGGAAGAGGAAGAAGTCCAAGGCCCAGAAGAGGAGGGGAGGATTCACACAAGTAACTATGGCTGGGTTTGTCATCATGGGATTGCAGGTCGAGGAGGGCCAGTAAGTTCTGTTCTTGATCATTCTCGCCGTGTTATTGCTGATTTGCCTGATCAGACGTCGTTTGCTGGGGGAGAAAGCCATGAAGAATTTGACGCCTGACCGCCAAGCGAAGCTTCTAGAGCGACGCCGCACCCTTGAGGCTCGTATTAAAGAGTTTCGCCGCTGGCAGACGATTTACATGCCACGGGTAGCGATGGTTCTAGAGCGCGAGGAAAACGTGCGACGTGTGGCGGCGTCCGTACCGCCTGCGCCCGAGGATGTCAGGTTGTTCTTGCCCTCTGATTGCGCAGGTTCTCGAGTATTGCAGGCCGAGATTGGATGTTCCACCCGACTGATCAAACAGGAAGCTGCCTTGCGCAAAGGCCAATGCTCTGACGCACTCACCAGACTCAGATCACGTCTTTGCGCTAAACGCTATCTAGTCAACTTTCGGAATGCACATGTTCGTGGGCAGCGCGCTACTGGCAGATCAGCCACACTCATCGAGAAGATTGGAATCAAGATTTCGGATGCCGTGGACAAGTATCGTCGTTCTCGAGCCGGTCTTTTACGACTCGTAGGAAGTGAGGGCTGTGGGACTTTTCGGGAGCTGAAGGACGGCGATGTGAAGGTTTATGTGACGGCAGAGTCAGATTCAGAGGCGGTCAAGAAATTGGGTCGGTTGGATGAGCGGGATAGTAGGGTGACGGGGACAGGACGCGTTGGGAAAAAGAAGGCCAAGGAGGTCATGCGACGAGATGTGCCCGGTGAGGGACGAGCCACAATGTCGTGGATTTGGACAGCCGAAGGGAGCCCAGATGTGGAGGAAGACGGGTACCTGCATGAATGTGAGTGTCGGTATGAGATAACTGTCTAGGGAAAATACTGATATGGCTCACAGGCATGCGCATCGAATGGGCCAAGGCGTTGGCGCGCAAAACGCGTTGGTGCGAGGAGGTTGAGAAGCTCAAGGAGGAAATGAGATGCGTGCTTCGCACACTACGCTGGGAGGAGCGAGAATGGGAGCGGCGTCGGGACCTGGGAGGAGAGGGCTTAGGTGTGGAGGAGCTTTGCGGGCGCCGAGCGTACGCGGCGAGACAGGCGGCCAATCGTCGACGTGTGCGGGAGAGTTTCGAGGACCTCTGGAAGCGATCTGAGCCCTCCCGAGGCAAGAAGCTGGGCGCCATGGACGGAGCGGCACATTCGGCGGCCGTCTCTATCATTGCCGAGGAGGGTATGCTGGATGCCGGACGGCAAGAGAATGCCGATGGTTTGTAATCTGCTCGTATCCACTTTAGGTACTGGGCGCGTTTGTTTTATCTAGCGTCGGGTGTATAATATTTGTTATTGTATAGCCTGTCTCGATTTGGAAGAGCGTGCGCGGGCGCGCGCGCTCTAAGGTTACCGATTAGGATCGCAGAAATCGGACCGCGTCTCAATCGGGAAGTTCAGGGTCTGGCTTGGCCCTCGATAGTTATCGATCACGGTAACTATCGACCGTTTGACAATAGGTTTCATCGGTAACTATCAGATAGATGCCTATTTGCTACCACCACAGGTGTCTTTGAGGCTAGACTGCAGAGCGCGAAGTTTGTCATAGGACGGAACATCCTTGACACCAAGTTCACGAAGAAGCCAAAGTACGAGACGGACATGGCCTGACGAAAGACGCAAGCGAGGAAGATTGTCGATGATATCAAGCAGCATGAGGGTTTTGTTGGGATATGGTGCGTACTCGGCTGTCGACGCCGAAAGCTCAGCGTGATTTGCGAGTTGCTCACTTTCGGAAGGGGTGTTGTCTCGATCTGAAAAAATTGAGTAACAGTACATCGTAGTTCCGACGATAGCTTACCCATTTCTCTATACTCCTCAGTGAGCTCATCATCTTCATCGTCGTCGAATCCAAACTCGTCGATGTGCTGAGCGTGAAGCCTCAGGGCACGAAACTGTTCTGCAAGGCGTTCTTCGATGTCACTTGACAAGGTTACTTCCGCCTCCTCCACAAATGTAGGAACTTGAGGTGTCTGCCATGAGAAGTCTGGGAGAGCATTGTCATGAATTAGGGTGGAGTCCTGTGCAGCTGCTGGCGTAAATAGAGAAGGACGCGGTGCCACGGGCGCTGAAGGACGGAATTGAGGATTCAGTGGTATAGTTGATCCATGGTATATTCGGTCGTATTCCCGAGCAGCTGTGCGAAGTTCTTCCTGACGAATTCGAGCATTCTCCAGCGCGGTTGCATGACCGGCACTCAGCAAATGGTTGTTTAGCGAGTTGCGTTTCATATAAACTGGGTTTTGCGCGTCGGGAGGGCAGCAGACAGTACATCGAACCTCTCCGGTATTTGTGGGATTATACTCGATGCCTGTCAAGCGTTCAGGTATGCGCAACACAAGAGGTGAGAAAACCATACCATTCGGCAGAGGTTTGCGAGGAGGAGGCATGATTCTTGATGCTGACAATCGGAAGATAGAACCTTAGCTTAGATCAGGCGGAATAATTGAGGTGAAAAACATCGATTTTATTATGCTGGAGAACAAAAGAAAATACCGGCAGGGAAGGATGATCGTGGTCGAAGGAAGACCATCAGTGTGTGATGTCACCTCCTCCGAGTTTGCACCGATTTGCAATCAATCAATCAATCAATATATACACGGCACGGACCCTCCAGGATCGCCGGACGCAGCGTAGAGTACAGATATGTGCGTAAATATCCTTAATCTACCTGCTACCCCCACTACCGATCCGCCATAGACCAGACGCACGCTCGATGCCCCCGTCGCGCATAACGCACTCCAATCCATGACACGGCATGAGGCAGAGAGAGGCTATCATTATACCCATCCAAACCCCTCCATCACATACTTACAGAGTACAGGCACGTCGTAGAAGATACCTGGCAAGCATGGAGCAATTTGCAGCAGGCGGAAATTCTCCTCGCATGGCTCTACATGGCCCCATAGTGGATAGAGTGTTGATGGGAGAGATTCCAGTCTCCGTGTTGAGAGCACTATCATCAATATACAAGAGTTGAACGTTGAATGTTGAAGCTTGAAGTGTTGTGTCATTTGAGACATGCGCCAGGCCGCCGTAGCAGCTAGCTACGCTCGGCATCTGGCGTCGGCTAAGCACACACGGCGGAACAAATGGCACGAGGTACATAAATCGGTCGGAGCCTGAACCTTAAAAAAAAAAAAAAAGCGATGGACGCAGGGTCGCTCGCAGAGTCTGAGGGCGCAGGCTGGGCGCAGGACGGCGCAGAACGTCGTCGGGAGGTCAAGGGCAGCCGTAAAATGAGCGTAGGTACAAAACATCACTGGTAGAACAACAGAAAGTGTATTTTACACCCAAAAGGTGTCGTATTATAACCTCGACAGGCTGGTGGAGACGTATTGTAACCTCGGCAGGTTGGTTTGGCCCGTTAGGGTTGGTTGTTGAAAGATATAGACAATAATTACCTGTATGCCGTTCAAAGAGCAGCGAGCACGGCCAGTAGCGAGGGAAAAGGCCCTAGGGAGCAGCGTCGAGATTTGTGATGGTGGTCCGTTCAACCGACAGCTCTTTGACCTGTTTTACCACGGAGACGACATCAGCAAAGCGCCTGGTCATTGCTCTTCACTTTGACCCGGACACGTCGCATTGATCTTCCTGTCCATATATACAAGATGGTATGGAGCATTCGTTCATACAGCAGTGACCCATGTCTCATCAGCGCACTACAGAGCTCACCAGAACTCAGCTTGTTACTGGGGTCACCTTGGTCTTCCATATCAACGCTACTAGCCCAGGACCAATTGTATGTCTCAATCTTTTATTTCTCTAACTAATACTTACTTTTGTCAAGGAATTTCGACTCCATATCGCAGTCTCTGAAAGAGCACGCGACGAATCCAGCATTACCCATGCATCGACTCGAGAGGACAGCAGCCAGCTCTTCAGCCAGCTTGTACAATCACGTCTAGAACGATTCCAAACCCCACCTCCTGCCCCGTCAGCCCATCTTCACGACAACCTCGGGCCTACTTCTCTCAACTTCCGGGACATCCCACCAATGGTCTTAGGCTCTCACCCTCACAGTCCAACACCAGTCCGAGCTTTCGATGCATCGTCAGAGACCGAGTCGGATCCGGACTACAATTTTATATATGGACCGTCAAATGGTGATCCGCTCCCATCCTTGGCGTGCACTCTCCTTGGTCCGCTACAGACCACTGCCAATATTGCTGCCAATGTGCCACAGCCTGCCGTGGCTGAAACAGCCCCGCATATGCGTTATGCAAGAAGCCCTGGCAGCTCATGGTCATCACCGCCTCCCCAGCCGGCCCCACTACCGACCGAGCATTTTCGCCAGAACTACACTCGCTATTCTGGTCATGTGGATGTGGTCCCAACATCGGACGATGAAGAGCTCGAGCTCGAGATTGCTGTAGGCGGATGGAGGTCGCCGCCGCTCCCGCCGCGTGATCCAGAGGTGGAGAGGCGCATCCGAGAAGATGCATGGAGGTTCTGAATTCTGACATTGAACGAAGAGTCGTATCGTTGTAATATCAAGTATTGAATGAATCTCGGTTATCGCGCCCTATGTGCCAAACGTATCAATTCGTCCTTATATCAACGAAATGCCGTGTACATTGGGTAAGTATTGGTTCTATGTGTTCTTGACACCAGAGTCCTTGTCCCATGCATCATCGCTCGACGAGATCCGACTGACCTCGATCGGATATTACCACAACAACTTCCACATTCGTCCGAGCCACCTCAACTTCACTTGTTTCCTTGACCTCTGGCCACTTTCGCGGTGTAGTGGTAACCTGGGTCGTTGCCATCGACCCGCCGAGGGTTCGATTCCCTCTTAATGCAATATCACTCTATCAAGTGGATTTTTTTGGGGCAGTGGGCAGTGGGCACAGGCAGTCACCAGTGAGCGCTAGTCACTAGCGGCTAGTCACTAGTGAGCACTGAATGTGAATTTGAACTTTGGAGGTTATCAGTATTTTAAGTTATAACGACCCCTTCAGAGTTCAGACCCCCCACTGAGGTAAGTCACCATCCAATAGTTCACATAATAAGATGCTTGTGGCGCATTTTCTCCCCGGCCACAAAGTTTATTTTTTGGTTTGCACTTGCCGTATTATGGCAAGAGTTAGCCCCTGGTCACAACTTCATTTGCTGAAGGGCGTGAGCGGGTATGCACCTCTCAGAGGATAGTCGGCATGTTTGTCGCCCGCTACTTCAATTACACATCAAATTATAAACACATCCGAAAGCACAAAGAAAACACTAATGACAGACACCGACCATATTGTACCATAGAGAGGGAGAAAAATCCAAATATCCAAAAATCCAAAATCCGATAACCCACTTCCACAGTTCCCAACCAAACAGAAACCCACACCACACTACACTACATCGCACTCCACTGTCCCTGTCCCTGTCCCTGTCCCTGTCCCATCGGCTGATACATGCCCATGGGTTGCGGTTGCGGCCACGCGTTACCCCCCATCGGGGGTAGAGAGTATTGTTGTTGCTGCTGCTGGGGCATGAAGCCGATGTTCGGCGACGGCGACATCTGATACTGCTGCCCGGGCGTCGTCGACATGAGCTGCGGCGTCCCCGACATGAGCTGCGGCGTCCCCGACATGAGCTGAGGCGTCCCCGACATGAGCTGCGGCGTCGTCGACATGAGCTGCGGCGTCGTCGACACCTGCACCTGCATCTGCATCTGCTGAGGTTGGGGCGAGAAGTAGCTCGCTCCCAGCGAGCTCGCTGGTTGTGCGATGGGCTGGAAGTACTGTGGTTGTTGTTGTTGTTGTTGCTGGAGGAACGGATTGAACGGGGACATCCCGGGCCCCATACCCGTCGGGCTCATCGTCATACCCATCCCCATCATGCCCATCGGCTGCTGTTGTTGTTGAAACTGCGTGTTCAACATGGGCTGGGTGGCCTGGTATTGCAGGGGCAGAGACGAGCTAGACGATGGCGTCTGGAGCTGCACCAGGTCGGCCCATACGCCAGTTTGCGGTACCGATGTCTGTTGTTGTTGTTGCATAGGCACCGTAGGCTGCGACACCATCCGAGACTGAAACTGAGGTTGTGGTTGCGGCTGGGGCTGCGAGGCCGAGCGCGCCTGCTGAGGAAGCGTCGCAGTGGAAGGACGCGCCGGACCGACGGCGGACGAAGCGGCGGTATGCGGACGCGCTATCGAGCGCGACGGCCCGAGCTTAGACGCGACCAGCGCGGACTTGTCCAGGAATCGCTTGTATTCGTACTTCGCTGTAACCCCGTGTAAGCAAGCGAAGACCCAGAGCCAGAGCCACTTACACCGGATATACTGCTCCAGCTCGTTGTCCCGGGTCGCGTCCATCAGAGGCGGCGGGGGCGGGTGTCGCGTTTCGTTGGGGTTGTAGATGGCGTTGGACTTGACGTTGCCGATGTTCTTCATGTTCTGGGATTTCACGTCAGGCTTACAGTCGTTCTTTGAGTCGTGCAGATGCAGACGAACCTCCGCCTGCTCCTTTGTCCACAAGTCCATTGTCACACTCTTGCTGCATGGACGTCAGCAAAGGGCGGTCGGCGTTGACGTGGAAACGTACACTTTAGTGATATGTGTGCCGATCTTTCGATGCACACTGGCGCAATGTACGCTACAAGTCACCAATCAGTCATTGATCACCGAGCGCACACGAGATGGAAGATACCAAAGAAATATGCCGAGATTGTGCGACGCCCACCGGGGGCTCTTCGTCTTGCAGTCCGCGCAAATGTCTAGCGTGGTCAGGACACGTCCTCGTAGATGTAACGACCCCATACCATTCCCAGGGAGGAGAGCCAGCTCCTGGACCATCTTCTGACTACGCTCAGAGGTAATCTTCGAGGTCATCGTCGACGGGGTGATGGAGGGTTTATTCAGAGCGGGCTCTGCTCGAGTGGGATCATGTTTGTCAAGCCGGCCGGCAAATCTGCCCCCGAACCCCGGACCACGATCGACGTCACCAAGACTTGCTTCAAACCCTTCTGCCTAATTCACGAATGAGCATGAGCGTCGACGAGTTCCGTCAATACGATTTTGACGGGGACGAGGCCTTTCAGGTTGGCGCCTAATACTGGTCTTACATGGGAATCATGGAACTCACTTGGAGAACTTTACTTGAAGCAAGGCTTGGCCAGCTTGAACCTCACCGGTACCGGGCCTCCTCCCGCTGAGGTCCTGACAAACGCGAAGCTGTTCTACTTCAATCGGTACTGTATCTGCATCTGATGCCACGACCCGAATGCCGTTGATAATACCATTGTCAGCATCACCGGTGGGACCTTGACCTCGGCAGATCTGCATCTCTCGTCCCCACCACGTCCAGAACCAGAGACGCTGACGTTCGCGCAGCTACAAGCCCTCATAGAATCTGGCCGGGTGGATGACATACCCAACAACAAGCCCATCTCGGGTCGACTAAATGTACGTTCGCGTTGTTCCTTGCCAGTGGCTGGATTACTGACTGACTGACCGACGCAGCCAGACCCCCCGAGTCTATCTACAGCGCAGGTCAGGAAGAAGCCTTGGGAATCCGCTACCGCGATATCCGACGGCACCGCGGCGTCGTCTGCTTCCGCTTCTGAGTAGCCGTGGCAGCGTAATCTGTCGTATAGCACGTATGTATGTACTCGCCGAAAGCGGTGTTGCTAGCCTCGCAGCGTGTACTTTTGCCGAACAAAAGCCGTCTCTGTGACTCTCGCGACATCTTTCCCTTGCACTCGTGCATCCGATTTTTTGCGGTAGGTTGAGGCGCTCCAAGAGACGCAATATTATCATGATTTCAACAGCCCCTTCCCGTTCGGTCTAGTCTGGTCTATCATTCCCGTTCAAGTTCCTGTTCTTCTCGTATAGTCAATGAAATCCCTTCAATCGCACTCGTCATCCATCTACTCTACTTCCGGTCCCCACCCGCGAATCTCACAGTCGATCATCCTCATCGGATGCATCCTCAGGCCTCAGGCTTCCTAAGTATCCGATACCGCTCGCTGTACGTGTACCCATCTGACCCCCCCGCTCACATGTTCCTCACGCCACCACCGCCACACACTTCTCCGGTTCGTTCATGTCCGAGTCCGGCGCTACATTGGATTGGAAGGGTGGTCTCAAGGCTTCAACTTCCTCTGACTTTAGATCTGGCTGGCGTGTGCAGAGGCTTAGATAGAGGAGAAGCATCGCTACGAATAACGACGCCTTCGGCGCTGGTTCGATGCGAATGGGTCGGCTTGGGGATTCGAAGACGTGAAGTTGCAGCGGAGACGGCGAGGCGCGATCGCCCGATCGCGATCTACATCTTGGGAGCAAGTGTATCATAAACTCATTGTGGGACGCGTGCAGTTGGCGTGTTTTCAAGTGTTCGTGTAAGTTACAAAGGTGCAGGCGTTTCGGGAGAAGATCCTCAGGTTTGTTTGACATACGACCCAAACATACAGTAGGCGAGTTGGGTACCCGTCTCTCGGGGCCTTCGGACCTGGTGACGACTGCAGTGTGGCGTGTTGGAAGCATCAAGCATCGTTCGATTGATATACTACATCTATCCGGCCTCCCTATTCGGACGTACAAGCCGCTCCTGCTCACCACCTTGACTACAACCGAATGCTTCTCTGACTACGCTTACGCTCTCACTTTACCGTGTAAGTATAGCAGGAAACCTAGAGGAACTGACTTGTCGTTCGACCAAGTATGGTTATATGTCTTGTCTCTTTCCAGACGTGGCCTGAATATCGCCCCGAGAAGAGGAAGCTGCTGGGCTTCAGACGGGAACCACAGAAACGCCGTACTGATACCTCGACCTATCCCGTCTCGAGGAGATTCTCCGACCGTGAATGTTCACACCCAATCGCGTCACATCTATCATGATCGTCCGACACGGCGCGTCTGTGATGTGGGAAGCGAAAAGTCTGTCTGACACAAACTCGTTCACAACAGTGTCGCGAACCTGAATACCGGGTACAATGATAGAGAAGGCTGCCGCGGGCGGCATGCCGCAGCTTCCATCCGTACTTCCATGGATGCTTATTATGGCTTCATTCTTATTGTCGTGAAGGGCCGCCTGGACATGGCATCTCCCAATGCATGCACGCGCAGGTGACGACCGGGGAAAGAACAGTGCCAAAGCAGACATCGAAAGAACAGACGCAGCGTCGGAGGACGAAGCCGGGGAAAGGGTGGGGATCCCGTGATGTGGCGTGTCGACGATCAATCTGCACGAGGCGAGGGGCGAGGCAAAGGCAAAGGGTATAACTATCAGGGGTTTTTCCTTCCCCATAATTCTGGAACCAAGTCCGCTCGTCCCTCTGTATACCCCCCTACGCTCGACGCCGACGAGCTAACTGTACATAACACGTGCGACGGACGTAAAGCTTGCCATCCTTCCTCGACATGGACATCCTCCCCGAGCGCGAGCGCAAACATGCGTGCACAATGTGCCACAAACGCTTCGACCGCCCCAGCACGCTCAAGAAGCACCTGCTCGTGCACACCGGCGAAAAAGGTAGGCAGGCCCCCGCACATCCGCGGCTTGTCCCATCTAAAACTCTATCCAGCCTATCAGTGCGAATGCTGTGGCCGTCGCTTCGGCGTCGCCTCGAATCTGAACCGCCATGTCAAACGCTGCATCCTCCGCACATCGCCCACATCCACGGCGTCCAGCACGCTGCACGCGGCGTCCGGATCCGCACAAACCACCCCGTCGCCCCCGCCTGCTCCCGCCAAACGCCGCCGCCGCGCGCCGTCTCCGGTCATCTGGGTCCCGGCCAGCCTGCGCGGCTTCGTGCTCCTCGCCGCCGCACACTGCACCTCGGTCATCAGCAGCCCGTCGCCGCTCAACGACTGGGACGAGCGCGACTCGTACGCCCCCGCCTCCCTCAACCCGTACCACCCCGCCGAGTGGGCCACCCGCCTCCCCGGCCCGGCCTTCCCCGTGCGCACCGTCGAGTGGCAGCAGACTGACGCAGACTTTTACGGACGCGGCTCGCCGCACGCCTGGATGGGCGTTATGGGCGTCCGGGTCTTCTGATGATATGTTTCCCCTTCCTTCTTGATTTATCTTGTTGTACGAACACTAAGTATACCACACGATGCCTTTGACGTACTCATCCATACATGACCCGACGCGCACACGATGTCCATGATCCAGAGTCCTCCCTCCCATTCCTTGTAGCCTTCCTTGCCCAACATATGATTTTTGGTTTTTTGCATGTACGCGAGTCCCGACTTTTAGTTCAGTTCCTTGCCGGTCCCTTGATCATGATGTCGAGGGAGAGACCCCGGTCTTATCTGATGCGTACTGGAGAGATTAGACCAGGAACCCGAACGTCGATCCACTGCCAGCCCGACTTTGCTAACATTCACGTGGGATATGGTGGCGCATTTCTGTGGCAGATTACACCAACCACCCAACAGTGCTGAGCAGGAAGTCCTGGTCCATTCTACATGCGCAATCATGACCTGAACTGTATGTCGTAATGGTTGTACATACTTTCGTACAAATGACAACTTCATACCCCACATCAGAAGCCTTCGTATCATACAGTACGTCTGCCGCCTTGATATCAAATGGACATCAGGCAAATGGGCGTCTCCATGTCCTGCTTGACTGCTTCGCGAACACAGGGTGATTTCAGTGTCAGAACAACGTTCTCCCAGTACTGACTTGATGTTCACCAAGCGACCCAACCAAGCGCACTTGGCGGAGCCTGGATAGATCCGTCAGTTCTGGACAACAAAGATATAGACCTTTGTCACACCTATGTAGTTCGAGCTTACTACGCCATCAGGGGACTCTTGCGACCAATACCACATCCGAGATCCCTACGAACCGCCCACTCTCAGCTTGACGCGATCCTCCGCAATTGACGCCTTGTCGACATCTACCAAAAGCACCAGATCCATCCCATCATCGATCAGCGCCTGCAACATCGTCTGATTATCCTCCGAGAGCGCATACCCTCTAACGCCCTCATCCAAAGAACCAGCCGAGATCAGCAAATGGAACTTCTCCAAAGTTTCCCGTCGGGACCGAATCATGTTCACGAACAAGCCCTCAGAGCAGAACTTGCTCTGCGCGCCGTAGTACGGGAAGTAGGACGGGTCCCGATGGCCTGTGATGCGCAGGGAGAATCTCTGCAGGACGGGTATGATGGGGTGCGCGAGCGCAGACATCGCGGCGAGCAGCCGCGCGACCTCGTCCATCCCCGTCCAGTCGTTCGAAGCCACATTCACCATCGCCCCGGCTCTGTACACCAAGTCGCTGTACGACATGGTCAGATGGAGGTCGAGCTCGGCGAGGTTCGTCGTTAGAGACAGGACATCGTATAGAGCGTACGGCTGGGTGAGCGCGCCGCGTGAGCGGACTGAGACAATCCCATCGCCACATCCCGAACGCTTCAGCAAGTCCGAGAGCTTTGGGAAGGCGCTCTTGTAGGACGGATTCGGTGTGACGATTATCTCCTCGAGACTTGGCAAATTGAGCTCGCTCATGCATCCTCCTCCGCCGTCGATGTCCAGCACACGCACACTGCCAGAGGTCTTGAGCAAATCCTCTTCACTAGAGGCCTGCGCTCCCGGTCGTTCTCCCCTCATCCTGAGCGTACCGATGCGCGTAGACGCCGTTATGGCACGCTGATAGTCTACCCAAGGCCGCCTCCAATTGTCGTGTCGAAACTTGAACTCCAGCGTCAGTTCTCGGATGTTCGACCATGGAATATCGGTCGAGCAGGCGCGAAGGAGCGCCACCGACCTCAGTCGGGGGCAGTCAGAGAACCCGACGACGCTCGGCGTCTCTTCCAGTGCAGAGTAGGATCCGTCCGCCGCGGCGGTGGAGATGTCTAGCGACAGGTGCTCTAACTTCGGGACGCGGCCAGACAGAGTTTTCAACATATCCAGCATGACCTTCGTGGTGAACATGAATGAGAGCTCTGCAGATCTCCACCGGTGGCTCTGAGCAAAAACACTATGAATGAGCTCCGCGGATGCAGGTGCCAGAGTAGGATCATGAGCGCGGACTCGGAGGACAACATCAAGTGCATGATTCCCGGCCAGTGAACGTCGCAACATCTCCTCCAGCTTTGGGTCCTCCACGTTCGGTTCCTCCAGGTCACGGTCTGATTCCTCCGTTACGGTAGAAAGGTCGACAACGACCTGGGACCACACTTCGCCCGTGGAGAGGACAATCTCTCGCCACCGACGAGAAACGCACCCGATGGTCCATCTGAGACCTGGGGTGAGGCGGCTGGCGTGGATGAACACCAGAGACAAGATTTCCGGGGGGAGGCTACGACAGGGAGAGAGGAGGCTCTCCCACTCTCGCGCAGAGTCGCAAAGAACCTGGCGCTGACGCTGTAAGTCGTCTACGCGCTCAAGAATGTGGACCAGCTCGTTATCGAGCGCAGAGACGCGACGATTGAGGCGGGGAAGGATGTCTGAGCGGATGAGGGCCGCTTCGGCTTCAGACGGGGGGTCGTTGGACTGCTGGAGGTGGCGCAGCGCCTCAAGATGCGGGCTCGTCTGCTCGACAGCATCAACATCCACTGGATAGATGGAGGTAGCCTCGCAGTGATGACTGCATATGTCGAGCGAGTGACTGCATATCCCGACTCCCATGCTATTTGATGAGCACAGTACTGGGTAAAGGAGCATGTCAGTGCGAGGACGTACAGGGACACACACTTGATAATGTAAGTAGATCGCGCGAATTCATTAGGTCACAAATTGATGACCGAGATCACCGATCGAGCCACACTAGCGGGGCCCTTGGGCTCGAAGCAAGTGTCACTTTACTGGCAGTAGTGCATGCCAAGGTGAAGCAAATCGGATGGCTTCATATCGGCAGAGCCAGCAGCCAACGTCAGCACACAGTTTGGTGTTGACGAATGAATGAGCGTGAGAAGACCACGGAACAGTCGAGGGCTTGGGATCTTAAGGCGCACACAAGCATTCTACCCAATTTGAGGGTGTCTTTGGAGAAATGACTATTTCAACTTCTGCGGTAGATTCACATTACGAAGTGTGAAATCTCTTGATCATGCGACGAATCCGAAGGCGAGTCTGAGCCCGATTCTGAGTACGTATGCGACTGAGATCCACCAGAGTCGCTTTGACCAAAGTCGATTCGGATCTCGAGCCGATTCTTGCATTCAATTCTGGTCACTCCCAAAGCAGACTCGTCTCGATTCTCCCACCCACCATACAGTGATGGCAAGGGATCGACACGGAATGGAGAGATTTGGCAACCTCTGATTGTATCGTTTGTCAACTACACAGCGTACGCCACGAGATCTTTAAGATACCAGCCCGCTTCGCTATAGATAGCCGGTCAGTTATCGCAGCAGACTGCGTCTCGAAGCGCTCCTCGGTCTCAGCAAGGACAAAGAACCTTGCCATCACAACGCGCAGATGAATCAACAACGCGTCCAATATTCCCCAATCTACCTCGGCCGTCTCGACATTGCCGGCGACCACAAACGACACGACATCAACGCTCCTCACCTGGCCCAAGATCTTCACTATCCAAGAACCAGGCGTCGTTACCTGCGTCATCTCCCTCTCGCCGACGAACTCGTCAAACCACAGATCAGTCAAGCCATGGTTCGACCCAAGGTCAGTCGATGCAAGGAAATCTTCCGCGTCGCCTCCGGCATCGAACGACGAGAAACCCAAGCGGAGTGAGCGGAGCGCACCACCGATATAGGCTAGATACCGCCCGATGGACGGCGCGTCAGACGGTGCCACAGACGTTCCGAGGTTGATGTGCGGTATGGTGGGGATGGGCGTTTGGCTGAGGATCCAATCGAAGAAATCGCGCTGGTAGCAGAGCGTGAGGGAGAGGTGTGTCACGGAGGGAGGGAGGGCGTGTGGTGATGGATGGGATTCGAGCCAGGAGACGTCGCACAGTGAGAGGGATTGTAGGGCCGGAAACAAGTGGACGACGGCCGTAACCTCTGCGAAGGTTTCGAAGCTGACTTGGTCAAGGTATAAGTGGGTGAGGGATGGCAAGCCGAGGAGGATGGTCGTCAATGGGGACGGGGAATAGTTCATGTTGTGAATGACCAGGCATGTCACTTTTTTGAGCGACGGAAAGAGGGCGAGTTGGATGGCGTCCCAGTTGCGCGTCACGGCAAGGTCGTGCAGCGTCTCGGGGACAAAACTGACGGTGGTGGTGCTGAGTTCGACAAAGTCATATACGTTGACAGGCGTCAGTACGATATGGAAAAAGTGGGCTCGCGCAGCTCCGAGCCAAGCCTTCGCGACCAAACTGCACGCTTTCAACGACGATGTGTCTCCACCAAGGAAGCACAGAATGAGGTCCAGAATCTCGAGGGGGATCACAGGCATGACGAAAACAAGGTCTTATTTATTGCTCTGAGGTCCGATACATAAGCGTCGAAAAGGCGATAGGATGTGACTTTCACCACTATCTAGAAAGCCATCATAGCCGAAGCGTAGAGATGCTAGCGAAAGCGAAGTCTGAATTTCCTCTGCGACGGAACAATATCTCCCAGACTTGGAGGTGCGTTTGGAAGGGATAAGTGCGTCGGTGAAGAAAAGAAAGGTGAGCGAATCGCCTTTTATAGAGGGATCGAGACGTTCCCACGGTACCCCGGCTCATAGCGTCGTTGTACCACGTATCTTTGCTACTCACTGCCTACAAAGCTACAAGAAAAAGCATTGACTACTTGTATTTTGTTCTAGATCCAAGATCCTTAGTGAATCGGCGCGCTCGGCGCCTGGCAAGGCAGGGCGCTTCGAGGTCGCAAGACCTTTGAATTAGCACTTCGATGACCGAAGCAGTCATAATGCCACAGTTGACTGGTGACCTACCTACGACATTACCCATGACTTGCAGCCCGCTTGCCATGAGTTGACTGGCTGCTGGAATGAAGGCGAAGGATGAAGCGCTCGGCTGTGATGCCGCCACCGCTGCTGATTTGACCCCGTTGCAATACAGCGGCAAATAACGGGACGTTGCCTCTCACCATCACCTTCAGTCGCGTTCAACCCATTCCATGTTCAAGCTGGTCTGACAGAGCAACTCTGATCTTCTCGTCGAAAACAATGAATTCAAAATAGCTGGCAGCACCTCCACCATGTCTGACCAACAATCACCTTCCGTCATTGCCAGGTTACACTGCCCTCCATTCTTCTATGCGGACTACTTATCTGCACCAACAGAGAGGCAAAAAGTATTCATCAAGGATTGAAGGACGCGCTGAAAAAGAGCCAGCCGTTCGACAGGGACGTTGATTTCCAACGCAAGAAGTGAGTTGGGCGCCATATCACTCCGCCTGTTGCTCAAGAAGCAGGACAGTCTGCGCCGAAGATATCTCTACCTTCTCCTCGTACATCCGTACGCCAAAGAGTCGCAGGATGCCGAGAACCACCTGTGGATGCAGACGTCCTATCTCTTCATTTCGTCATATAAGCAACACATAAACGCCCTCGACCGCCTGCTTCTCGCCCCACAACACCAGAATGGCAACAATGGTCACGGGCCCGTCGAATATCGGAAGCTCGTCCAGCGCTTCCGCCAATTCCTGGCCGACGAGGAAAAGTTCTGGACCAAACTCGTCCTACGCTTCCGCCGATCCTTCGTACTCGACGAAGCACATCCGACACTGGTCAAGCTCGGGCTCATCCTGGAATCAGACACGGGAGAGGTACCCACCGAGGGCAGGAATCACTACCAGTTCCCACCCGAAACCGATTCTGTTGCCCCATCCACACCCGAACAGCGGGAAAGCCGACTAAACATTCTGAGCAAGGCGCTTGTCTGTTTGGGCGACATTGCACGATATCGGGAGCTCTACAACGATGGCGGCGGGCGATCGCGCATTGGGCACGACGACACACCGCGCCGCGGCCGAGGAGGTCGAAGAGGCGGCGCGGCCGGTCTGGAAATCGTCCGCCCCAGGAACTACACCAAGGCGCGTAGCTGCTACGAGCAGGCGAAATTGCTCGTTCCAACCGACGGGAATCCCTCCCATCAGCTCGCTATACTGGCCTCGTATGAGAAGGACCAGTTCATGTCGATGGTGCACTATTTCTTCGCGCTGTGTGTGAAGCAGCCCTATGATACCGCAGCGGACAACATGGGCACGATTCTGAGCAAAGCACTTGATCAGTGGAAAGCACGCTCGAAGGAGGAGAAGGAGAGAGGGTCTGATGCGTACTCGTTGGATCCACCTGTTGCGAAAGTCAGAATAGACAGGTTCAAGGAGAAAATGGTCGTTTTGTACGCGATGTGGCGTGTAGGATTGCAGAAGTATGTCACTGTCATCTTTTCCTATTCTCTCTAGCTGATTCGTCCCAGGTTGGACTCTGTGACCAAGAGGGAATCCCAAGCCATCTATCGCGAGTTCAAAGCCCTTCTTTCCGAGAGACATCTCCCCGAGGAGTTCATCCCGCAGATTCTAGTCACATCCCAAGGCGCATTGTGGAAGCATCGCATGATTCGCGATCATACGACCAAGAAATCCAAGGACAATTCTCCGACCCTTTCCCATTCGGCCATCGAGGCGCGCATCTTCAACCATCTTCTTCTACTTCATCGTGCTTTGTTGGAGGTCGGAATCCAAGAGATAGCGACCGTGGATATCACGGAAGAAGACCTCGCACCACGTATCACAGCACCATTCCGTCGCACGCTAGGCGCCTTACGCATGAGCATGAAATGGCTTCGTGCTAATATCAAGACGGTTCTGGATTACGATGGGACAGAGACTGCCGACTTTTGGAAGGTGCTGACGGATTTCGTGGGCGTCCTAGAGCTGACGTTTCCGCCGGAGCGTTTGCCTGAGTTGACATCTGCGCTAGAGGAGGACAGGGAGATGGAGGGGTTCACGCCCTTGAAGGGTCTTTTCGTGGGACGCCAAAGCTCGGTGTCCGCCGCCGCCGGAGAACATCCCAATGTTGTGCATCTTATGAGGATCAGTGACATCTTGAAAGATGCTCGTTTGGTCGGAGAACTTGAGG
Source organism: Strobilurus luchuensis (assembly GCA_019915105.1). Classification (NCBI taxonomy): domain Eukaryota; kingdom Fungi; phylum Basidiomycota; class Agaricomycetes; order Agaricales; family Physalacriaceae; genus Strobilurus; species Strobilurus luchuensis. The sequence goes on from JAHLMJ010000004.1 coordinate 201,085, forward strand.
TTGGTGATCCCTGTACCTTGTCCGCCCAGCAATTGAAAGACTTCCAAACGTACAGAATTCCCCTCTGGTACTGACTCCTCGTCATGACACCTCCATCAGTGCCACCGTCGGGACCAGGACCATTCATTCAGTCGTGTCAGCCGACAGCACAGAGGACAGAGACGATGAAATCATGACAGAAACAACTGATGATCCCATTGCTGATGCCTTCGAGCACCTGAATCAGCATGACCTCGACGACGACGAAGAAGAGGTCTTATATCCCAGGTGAGTATCATCGCCAGCTCTGGTCAGCCAGCCAACACTTATTCGCCTCCAGAGCATCTATCTCTCCCATCCCACCCCCACAGGCGATCAAGCAGTCGCCAAAGAGCCCAATCACTCCCGTCAAACTCAGTCCCGAGCGGCTCAGTCCAGTCAAATTGAGTCCTATAGGTTACCCCGTCTCGCCAAACAAAAACATTCCCCCGCAATTGCGTACGCCCCAGTCCATGGTCGCTGCCCCGGCCACGACAGCGCAGGACCTCTTGTTCTCTGACGTCCTTGGCGGCAAACGAGCCGCTTCGCGCAGCGTCTCTGGCGAATCTCATCGCACCTTCTTGCCACAGGAAAGCCGAACAATTTGGTCTGCGGCTTCAGACGAGCCATTGCAGATTAACCCCGCACGAACCCAGCAGCTTCACTTTGGAGGGAACACCCGGTCATTTGGCATGGACAGTCTTCCGCCATCCCAGGTTCAGTCCCAGAGCCAGACAAGCTGGCCGCCCCAGTTGTCCTCTTTGCCATCGACTCAGAATTCTCAAAGCCAGAGCTATCTCCCAGGATCGATTCCTTCCGCGTCTTTTGCCATGCCACCCCAGCCGATGGTTATGGATCATATCAACGCTCCGCTACCTTTGCCCTCGAACTTGAGTCTCAACCTGGGCATGGGTCTTCCTCCCCCCAGCCCATCCGCATACTACTCCCTCAGCCAACACCAAATGCATCCACAAGATCTGTACGCCTCGGGATATCCACATCCCGAACAGTATTACAGTTCTTCCAACGCCATGGGCGGGTTACACACGCGGCACCTGTCGCTGCACGAGTCTAGGAACCCCTACAACGTCGCACCCGTTCCCTCGATGTGGGGACCCACGGGGTGATTACAGAAGGACGATGAGCAATGGACAAACAACTTTCCAAGCAAAGCCTCAGCCGCACATGCATATTGACCGTTTGCGATCGCGATCCGTATCTGGACTGCGTCGTCCACACTGGACACGTCGGCGCACAGTTGGCTGCCAATTCTGATTCTGGGTGGAATTACGTATTCACAGACGGCGCGATGGTTCCGTATACGCGCGTCGCACGAGCATGCGCAGTGAGAATAAGTATGTACAAAATGATCTTCTACTCGAACTCTCCTCTTTACTTGATGTACATTTTCTTTGGGTAGGCAGACAGCCCTATGTGATACAACTATCGATATGCTGCTTCTTTTGTATCCTGACCGGCGATGATTGCAACACAGAACATGCATGTACCACCACAAACCAAACCGCCTAACTTTTGAAGTCTGAACCTCGGCCACGAAGGTACAACCGTCATCGAGCATTCTCACTAATCAATAAGTACAGACCAGTCACTTGTTTTCTATACTCTACGGATTCACCAAAGAGAATCCGCCATCAAGCTTGAGAAGCACCCCGTTGTTGTATTCTACTGTGGCCAAATACGCTGCCGCTGAGCCCATCTCCTCCGGGCTGGATATCAGGCTTGAGAATACAGAAGGTCTTCATGAGAAGTTGAAACTCACTCTCCGAGACGTCTGGCAGGTACAACGGCTACGAGGCCAGGTACGGGGGCAGAAGTGAAGGTATCCATCATCTCGGGGGCATTGTCCGTAATCTCGGACGGAAAGACACCAGGCTGGATCGCGTTCACCCTGATGGGTATGCCGTTCGCAGCAAAATAAGTGGCCAGCATCAGCGTGAGCTGGTCAACAGCGGCCTTGCTAGACGGGTACGCCATCTAGTGACATAAGTGAGTATTAGATCAAACTGAGCATCACCGTCAAGACACTTACGCATGAGGCAGTGATTACTGAGCGGATTACTGAGAGGCAACTGCTGATATTTATGACACTCGAGGTGGAATTTGTCCCCCGCAATTGGGCACCTTGAATTAAAAGATCGCGGAAGGCCTTGATGACAAAGAATGGCGCGACGGTGTTTAATTTGAACAGGTCCATCCAGTCACTCATCGACTCCGGTTCAAAGATATCGGAACCGGTCATCTTGCGCGCCATAAATCCAGCAGTGTCTGCGCCTGGTGGAATGCTGATTCCTGCGCTGTTGATTTGGTGAGGACCTCTAACACCTACAGCCCACTCAGGTTACTTACTTGTTGACGAGAATGTCGAGTTTTCCGTCAGTCGCCTTGACAACATCTGCTGCGTTTTGAATAGAGCCTTCGCTTGTCACATCCATCCGCAAGCTGGCGTGGCATGATTCTCTGGGTGACAACGATGAAAGAGAGACACATACGCCACAAGGGAACCTTCCGTCCCGGTTACAGAAGCAGCTGCCTTTTCTAGAGTCTCAAAACGTCTACCCGTTATGTACACCTTTGCTCCTCGAACTGCAAATGCTTTGGCAATCATGAACCCTCTTTGATGAACTCAGACCAAACGTTCCGTGGCATAATCGACTAACACTCACATTCCTGTTCCGCCGCCGGTGACAAAAGCAACGCGTCCTGAGAGAGAATTAGAGCTCATTGTGTGGTATCTGTTCTGATGGGAGTAGACTCTGCCATTCATTCGCTTTGCAATGCGTGCTTTATATTAGGCGTTCGCTCCATGCGTCAACTGAGTCCAATGTAGAATGCAAGGCAGAACACAGAGTGCCAGATTGTCATCATATCCCGATGCACAAGGCGAACACTAATAAAATGAAGAGTTTAGGGATTTTTAGTCATTTCAATAACGCGCATACCGCCCGATACCGCTGAGACTGTCCCAAAAGTCATAGCAGTTCAGAAATTAACAACCGCGCACACCGCCCGATGCCGCTGAGGGACTGTTGCAGAAAGTCATAGCAGCTGGGGAACAATTAAAACCTCATAAGTCCATCAGAAGACACACACACAATACCGAGAGTTTTAGGAAAGTATTAAGGTGAGGTTTGACATAGTTGTATGACCATCTGCAGACTCGACAGCATCTCATCGGGCATGGCGAGAATACTGGACAACTCACGCTGACCGAGCACGCACAATGACGAGTGCTTAGATGTTCGGGATTGAGAGGACTCGGGAAGTGCCATAGGGTCCTTTCTCAGTCTGTCGGCAAGCCATCGTCGGCAACCCGCCGCATTGCCCAAACGGGATTGATCGGGACACTGCACCTCTGCTCCTACTTTGACAATGCTGGTCCTTTTTGTTTTGCATCCCAAGCTACAGGCTTCAAGCTTCAAGTTCAACAAAATGCTGGTATCTCACTGCGGCAAATAGGACACCAAAAGACTACCATCATCTCTCTCATACCCGGCAGAGCGCTTTCAATTGCGGAAACTCGCCTTGTTGTAAACCAGGAATGCCACCGCCACTATGGCCAATTGTCTTCTGTCTATCTTTGTTACTCACGCTCCATGGCTATCAACTCATTGCGGAACTTATCGCTGCCCTTTACCCAGAGTCTTTGCCCATTGTTGACCTTTTCCGGCGGTGGATCCCATTATGCTCTCTGCGCCATCTCGTGATCGTGCTGTGCTTAAAGCTTAAAGGGTCGTTCAACATTGTCCTGCAGCGCTCTTTCGTCCAACCCACATCTTGCATGCTTCTGAGCCGCGTCGTCCTCAAACTCGTCCTGTCGCTTCTTCTCTCTCGACACCTTCATCCTAGTAGGAGGTTGGCATGGAGCTCTCCATACCCTCGCGAATGCCGGTCAATTCACCCCCACCACCGCTGTCGCCGAAGCCACTCTCAACACGCTCGCTCCGCACGCCTCCAACACCACTTTCTGCGTTGAATCGCTCATTCGTCGTGATGGGGAACAGTTTTCAGAGTGGTGACCCGCGGGGTACCGTTTATCAGGACGAGTTCTCTGTCAGATGCGCGCCGGAACCAAGATCAGCTTCAATACAAGGCGTTCGACGAGATGAGGACTGTTCTGGCTGGCCCGCAACTGCGCATCACGCAAGTGCCGTCGATCCCTTGGAGAGACCAGTACGTTGTACTCAGCAACATCGTTCGACTCTGACCGTTGTGAAGACATCGCCATACTCTGCAAGTATGTCGTTCTACCATGCTCACAGGTCATCGCCATCACTGGGATCACTTCAAAGCGAATTCGCCTGTCAGGATAGTTTGCTGGATCTGGAGGTTTGTAAGGACAAGAAAAGACGTCGTGGGTGGAGGCGTATATTTGGTTCAAGGTGAGTTCAGTTACAATCGCTCCTCGTATTGTTGTGTAAACGACGTGTAGGAAATCAAAAGGCATTCCACCCGCAGCATCCGAGACGCCTCTCACGACGCCCTCTGACTCCGGCTACCCAGTCGACACTGACCCATTCAGTGACTACATTGGACGACCACCGTCTCCCCCGCTGTCTGCGCCTGCAATGGAGTCTTGTGATACCCTTGTCGGAAGCACGCGAAGCTCCCGCAAGCCGAATCTGCTCCGCAAAGCACATAGGCCGCCGCCTGTGGAAGTGCCCGTGACCGCCTACGAGGACAAAGAGTTTATCCCCGAGTCGCCTTTGACTGACTCGGACGTGCCACCGGGCTTTGTACGCGTACCCATACCTCCACTTCCTTTGTGGGCGCAACAGCTTTGGGATCGGAATGACTTGGCCGCCAAGGACAAGGGAGTTCCACTGGCACTAGACGAGGAGAAGAAGTGCCACACAACTTGGGATCGGGAGCCCGTCTACTTTGTCATGGACCCTGATTGGGACCCCACCGACGAAAGGAGTATCTGCTTCAAGTTCGTTGACCCACCTAGTCCGAGCTTCCACCGCAGACATATACGTAGTGGCAGTGAAGGGAGGAACATGTATGGCCCGCATCCTGCCCTTCCTCAGCGTGCACGCGCTATGACCCATCTCGGGGTCGTCGAACCTTCGGTGAGAATGCTGAGGCGCATCAGTGAACAGCTAGATGAAGACCTCGCCAGGACGTGATACCGTTCCATGTCGCATCTACGTGAAATATGAACTTACGACCTACTCACATGAAATCTACAAATTGTATCCATTAGTACCTACGTTATGTTTGCTCTCTTACTTATGTTAACCAGCCTTCCCATGCTCCCTCCTATTTAGTACGCGCTGTAGCCTCAGCTATCAATTGCTCGAATATAGTCAACCTTGGCCTTGTTGGCAGATGCTATCTTTGAGTCTTCTCCAGCTTCTTGAGTGAAACTTCCAAAAGTCTGAGAGCCCTACATAGTAGCTTTGCGAGCTTGGTCTGAGCGCGGACTGTCATCAGCCTTACACTATGTTACGAGGGAATGTTAGTCGACAACAGGCGTGCAATTCGAGCGCAAATTTGAAGATCGTCGATTTGCCGGTAGGCAGAACGATTGTTGGGCATCAAGATACGTCAGTCAGACAAACTAGAAGCGAGTCCATGTTCTGCAGCGAATAGCGTTCAGCCACAAATGCGAGGATTGAATTCAGCAAGCATAAATTGTAGCAAGATGACGGACGATATGGAGGGCAAACATGTGTCCGGCATCTGCCGGGAGAGAGTTTCCCAAACAGGGTGGTTGATATCTTGGTTCTACTTGGTTCATATCGTTGGGCAGTCGCAGACTTGACCAGGCATCGACTGCGAGCAGAAACAGTGCCAGTGGTAAGCCGTCTTTTCCTGGCCATCGACGTGCAAATGCCGAGAATTGCTCAGGAAACTGCCGTAGCAAAGTGCCGGCGCTGCCTCTGCCTGCCTCTCGAGAAGGGACAATGCTTGACCCAGCCAGTGACATACCCTCGGTCTCATCCAGCCACGAACTGCTCGTCCCGCCGCCCAAGCAAAAGCGATCCAGCGTCGCGTGCCGCCGCTGCCGCCGCCTGCGCGCAAAATGCGTCAAGGACGAGGACAAGGGGCTCTGCAGGGGCTGTATAGAGGCGGGCGTGCCGAACGAGTGCCAATTCCTGCCCCGCGGTATGAGCGCAATTGACCGTGCTGTGAGTGCCTGTCTGGCGTTCGATGTCGCCTGCTGACCGTGTCCGACGAAAGCCACGACCCCCGCAGAATCGCAAGCGGCAGTCCCGGCCAAAAGACATAGATCCGTGAGCAGCGCTCTAGAGACACACTTACACGATGCTGACGGTCAGTGCAGGGCTATTAAACTGTCGGGATCACCTCAGTGAGCATTGCCTCCATATCGATCATGACATCAGCTCATTGCGCACAGACCACTCTCGCCCACAATATGCGACAGCTGTGCGCGCCCAGTCTCAGCGAACCACGACTTGTGCGTTCCATCTACCTGGCGTGTAGTGTGCTCTGACACTCTATTCAGGCTTCCTCCACAGGATGAACTCGTGGAAGCTTGCGAATGGTTCTTTCTCACTTATTTCCAGCTTGGATTCCTCCACAAGCCAACCTTCATGCACCAGCTTCAGACGGCCCCGCAATCCTTGAGCGTGTTCCTCTTACTCTCCATGCTCTCTATCTCTGCTCGCTTCACACCCACTCTCGTCCAACGCTACGAGACTCCATGCAATGCAGCTCAGGTCTTCGCCAAACGAGCTCAAACTCTTGTTGGAGAAGAAATCCTGGGAGCGCCAACACTTGACCGCGCGCAGGCTTTCTTCCTGTGCAGCATCTGGAACTGGGGCAGTGGCTACAGAGATCGCAGTTGGATCTTCCTTGGAATTGCTGCCCGGAGTGAGTACTTTTCCAATACATTCAGGCAACTTCGAATCATTATTGAAATCAGTGGCGTCGGTTCTACGTCTGTCCCAAGAAGAGTCATTTGGACTCCGACCCGATGCACCTGTTGAACAAATCATTAGCGCAGAGGTGTCCCGCCGGACATGGTGGGTCATATTCAGTAAGTGTCCACCTGAGAGTTCGTATCATTCACGTATTGAATGAACCCCAAGTGAGCGATAATCTGTTGAGTTCCGGATGTGGTCGTCCCATTTCCTTCGATCTAGACAAGGTTACGATTCCTCTACCGTGTGATGAGGATCATTTCACCTTCGGTTATCATGGACCCGCGACAGTGATGGAGGGGACACGCGCTCGACCTCGCCTTGCGCCTCCTACCCGATTCCCAGCCTCGCAGATCGACCCCCAGTTGAGCAGTGTGATCATTGACAACACGTCGTCTGCTGGAGATCGTTCGTTGTACGGAAACTTGGTCACCATCGCCGACATATGGGCGCGTGTTGCGCGTGGTGCTCTACAGCGTGGCAAGCCCTCATCTGGTACCAAAGCTCCTTGGCGCCCGGACAGCGAGTTTGTTGAGTTGGTTGGGGAGCTCGATACGTGGGAGGCTACCTTGACGAATCGGCAGACCTGGTCACTATCGAATCTTCTGGCCTACCAGAGCAAGAATCTCGATCTTGGATATCGCTGCATTTTCCTCATTTTCCATCTATCGCACATTGTCTTGAGGCGCTCTTATTTGCCAATGATGGCTAGAGACGTGCACTCGTCATCGACATCTGGATTCAGGCCGGACCTCCCGCCGCAGATGTATTGGGAGAACCTCGTGCATGAGATGTTTGGGCATGCAATCAAGGTTATTGATCTTGTGAAAAGCTGGGTTACAACCATGCCTTTCTCTCGAGGATCTACGCCTATGATGGTAAGCTTACTGTCTTGAGCTTTCTTGTTCGATACTCATGCAATCTCGTGTAGGGCTTTGCCATTTACATGTCAGGATCTGTGTTGTCGTATCTCCAACGATGGCCATGGCGTCAGTTTTTCCTCAATTTTCACATCCATGATCTGATCACCGATCCTCTATCCAGTCTGTCCTGCACTTGCGGAGTACTCATCAGGTGCTATACATGATGCTCTTGGGTTGTTGGTCGAGCTAGCCGTCGTTTGGCCGACGATGGCGAAACGATGGCATGACGGGCTCTCACACTCCGTGTCGCTGGTTCCATCGAGGGACGAGCATCGTCAAGTTGAGGGTTTCGGGACAGCCGCCGAAGAAGATTTAGACATGGACGATAAGGAGGGGATGTATCGCCACAAATATCGCGAGAATATGGAAGCTGATGCGGACCGTGAAGGGGTATGCCCTTTCACTCGATATTCTGTAGGCGGTGATCTAATTGTCGAAAGGGCCTGATACCCGAGCGGCGCGTACGCCGTGACGGTCAGAGTCCAATCCCACAGGGAGCTGATATGTTGTATTCTTTGGCGACCGCAGCGTCGACGCATCGCAGCCCGAACGGAATGCCCATCAGCCAAGAAGGCTTACCGGCGCCCGCACCTGTGACACACCCTCCCTCGGGAAATCCGTACCCTCCGAGCACAAACGGTCATGAAGGTGGCGTCCAGACTAATTGGAATAATTACCATGAGGAGCTGGGCACGTTGTTCAAAGACGACTATTCATCCCAGGTTGAGTATGCTGGTGATGGCTGGGCGTTCTAGTCTACTTGCAATGTTTTGTCAATGTTTTGTGTGTTTCAATACCCTGTACTTGTTATCATCGAATGGCCTCCAGACGACTGTCAAGCCGTACAATGTCCAGACTGTCTGGAGTCTGTCTCTCTCAGAGCAGAAGTTCCGCCGGCACCAGAATCGCGAATCGTCTCCGTCATGGGAAACCGCCTCGATGATGTTTGTAGTCGTACACTGGGTGTCATGATAGCGCGGTTGAAAAAGTCTGGAACGACAACGAGTCGTCTGCCACTACCAGGCTTAGGTCCGACCTTGACGAACAGGAGACCCCTCATGAGAAGGGGAAGGGTAGGATGCCTCCTCGCTCGGACGCCCCCGAAGGTCGAGCACCTGCGAAAACATACCGGGACCCATTCGCCCTCATCTCCAACCCCTCCCTCTCCGTCAGAAACCTCCCTCGCATCCCCAAACACTCCGACGCCGCCCCGAAGGGAACGAGTGAACGCGCCTTCGACCCCTTCGAAATACAGGAGGAGGACTTAGTCAAAGAAGGAGACGTCCCCCCCTCGAATATCTATCGCATCCCCCCAGAGTACGCACCGGTCACCGACGAGTTCAACAACCGTGTCTTTGAATGGAACCCTCCCAACGATATCTACAGGAAGAATCTAGACGAATCCACTCTCGCCCACTTCCAGTTCCTAGCTAAACGCGATAAACTCGCGCTAGTCATCATCTACCTGAACTCGTGATACTCCCCCACCGCCATCGGGAACTGGATTAAGGAGGCACGGCGTCTCCTGACGGATCTAGGCGTGAGCATATCTGGCGCCACCATGATACCCTTTCATTCTGCGCTGGAAGACCCCATCGAATACCTCGGCGCTCCCCCCAATGCCACGAGGGACTTCCGGATCACTCCCCCATCAGGCCCAGTTGACTGGACGCGCGTACAGGGCAGCGCTATACCAGCCCCAGGCATATTCATCTCGGGTCTAGATGAAGATGCCTTCAACTTCTTGGTGCACACAGGCCTCTTCATACACAGCTCCGGCATTCACCACGGTATCCTTGACATCTCAGCCCACGCCTCCAAACATCGTATGACCCTCGCTGGTTTTGCCCTCGACGATTCGACGGCAGATGAAGCTATCGGACGCGAGAGAGTCCAGGCCGCTTTACGCAGAGACGAAACTTGGACGACCTTCGTCGAGCACAATCGTGACACCTACCGACCAACGGTTACCCCCGAAGAGGTCGTTGCCGACACAATCCGATCAGTCAAGTATAGATCGGTCCTCATGGGAGGGAACAGAGACCACGCCACCAGCATCAAAGCCAATATTTACATCGAAGCGCCCTTCCTCAATCCGGCCACCAACGCGCGCTTCACCCGCATTACCAAAGATGTCGACTACAGAGGCGAAGACTACATCTCCAACCAGGTCTTCGTCGACAAAGACTTCTTTTGTTACATCTGCTACGCAACCGACCACCCCGCCGGCCATTGTTTCATCCCGGACCTGGCCAAGCTCATTCCAAAGCCGGTCACCAATATCGCAGCAGTTGCAAGGCGCGCATGGGAGAGACGTGATAGGGACAACTACGAGGAACCGGAAGAGACGATGCAGAGAGCAGGCCCAAGTAGGAACAAAAGGGCGGCGACGACGGAGAGAGGAGGCGATCCCTCTCGCCGCAGGAAGTAACTCTAGTCCCAATGCTACACCAAGAATCTACTTACGAACTATCTCATGACTCACGACCGTAATGTACCAAACGAACGCCTTCACCGAGTAGCTAGACCTAATACACGTTGCACGTAGCCACTCGTCCGTGATCAAGGGATGCAATGTGCGGCAAGACGTACCCATAAAATAAAAGACAAAGACCAGCCACTCTCCCATCTATCAACCATGACGAGAGGGAGAAAACCCAAGGGCGTAAAATGGACGCTAGGCGCGATTATCGTCCCTCCCGCTTACACCAATCATCGACCAGAGACCCAGAGTGGTTCTTCTGCGCCACAAAAACCGGAGCCACCTATCCGCTTCCTCCCACCTAGTGGAAGTGCGACGAACCGCAGGCCGCGAACTCACAAACGTGCTAGGAGGAAATATGGCCAGGATAGAAGGGAAGAGGAAGCCAGGCGAGGATATCAGAGGAAGCGGGCGAGAGATGCGAGGCAATACGGCAGACACAAAGCTACAGAAAGAAAAGTGCAAAGTGGGGGTAGGACGGACAACCAATGAACCCTCCTGATGTCCCTCTACTGGGAGAGACATCGGGAGACTCTAAAAAGTCGCTTGCGGCTAATTAGACCACTATCATCTACATTCATCATGGATACAACCTACATCAACGCGGACTCCGCGCCTCAGGTGACCTCCAATGCTGGTCCCAACTCGCCTCCCTGTGGGACGGTTTCTGCTGGCCCAACCCCTACAACAGCGAGACGAGGTCTTAGCAGACCCCAAAGATTCGGTCCGCGTCGTCGAGCTGGTACAGGCTTCGCCCTGCGCTCTGAAGTGGCCGCTCAACGGACGGAGGACCACACCGGTTCAGAAAACAATAGCAACACTCATGAACCACCCACTCAGGCAACACATGCACAAAACCAAAGCCAACGTACAACTCGCCTCACGCGATCTAGTCAGACAACAAGACCACCAGACGACAGCGAGCAAGATGTCCAAACAGAACTGAACGGCGGGGGTGAAACACATACACGTCACCGCAACACAAGATCGGCCAGGAGAGCGAGGCTGAAGCTGAAGACTAAGGCCCACATCAGGATATCGTCCCTCAATGTGAACGGTCGCACGACAACGCTCGCAAATGGAACTAAGAGGGAAAAAATAAATGAGATACCAAATCTCATGAGGAATAACAGGGTAGGGATACTAGCTATCCAAGAATCACACTATACTGAGGACTATGTGGCTGAAATAACCGCAAGGTTTGGAGATACCATCCACATTGAATATTCTCGCCCAGTAGGACGGAGAGCGACCCAAGCAGAAGGTATCGCTCTGCTTTTCTACAAACCGACCACAAATGTCACAGGACTCTCCAAGATGGAGATCATCCCCGGGAGAGCATTTGTTGTAAGTACACCATGGCACGGAAACGATACTCTGAAGATAATGGTCGGATACGCCCCGAACGACGAAAACGAGAGCGTAACGTACTGGGAGAAATGCAAGTCCTTCTTTGACGAGAATCCATCCTGGATGCCGGATGTAGCCTGCTTCGACGCCAATAGAGTGGCTTCCGCGTTAGACCGCCTCCCTGCGCATGAAGATAGAACTGACATTGTCGAAGCTATGCAAAACTTTATATCATCGTGCCACCTGGTGGATGGTTGGCGGAAAGAAAACCCCACGCAGGTCGCGTTCACCTTCTCTCAAGCGACATCCTGTCCCAGTCAATCTAGAATAGACCGAATTTACATCAAGAAACAGCGATACATGCAGTCAAGATGTTGGAACATAGATAGTTCGGCCCCAGATGGTATCAAAACTGATCACCGCCGAGTGTCCTGCGAAATTACGACGGCGGATGCCCCAGAACAAGGAAGTGGAAGATACACAGTTCCACCGTATATCGCCAAAGTAGAGAACATGAGACGAGTGGTCAATGAAACGGGAACTAAACTCACGAAAGACATGTTGTCGGCGGCCAGTAACAATCGCACGGCCGAGAAGAACCCGCAGTCGTTATGGGAGGGATGGAAAACTAATCGTACAAAAGATATGCGCCAGGAAGCAAAAAGACAGATTCCCAGAGCTAAGATGAGAATGGCATCGCTAAACGAGCGCCTGAAATCGATCCTAAACAACGGAAACCTAGTTGAGGAGGTCAAACAAACCAAAGCAGCGGAAATCGAGAAAGAAATAGCGGACCTCGGTGAGGAGGTGTGGCAGGAAAAGAAGGCTACTGCACAAGCAAACCAGGCCATTCTAGGAGAGACAAACAGCAGATACTACACGCGCCTCATTAAAGGAACAAAACCCCGCGACCCAATATTCTCCTTCAAAATACCGAATACCGACCCCCCACAGTACAAGAGGGACCCGAAAAAGATGTCCGCCATGCTCAATCATTATCATGACAATCTTCAGAGTAAAGAAATAGACCTACAGGAAGACAGAATAAAAAACACTGCTATAGTGTTCACGAGTCCAGTTCAGCGACTGTCAGACGAAGAATGACGTGAAACCGGCATGGCGGTAACAGAAGAGAAAGTCCGGGAATCACTTACCGGCTCGAAAGCCGGTTCAGGTGCCGGCATCGACGGCATACAATACGATATCTACCAAGATTGGGACCGTCAATGGCTGAAAGCGAAAGGCACGGACCGCGAAACTAATACATTCGACATAGTCAAGACGCTAACGATACTGTACAATGACATCCAAACCTACGGTCTGATCGAAGGCTCCAAGTTTGCGGACGGCTGGATGTGCCCGCTCTACAAGAAAGCGGATCGCACGGAAATGGCAAACTACAGACCTATTACACTACTGAACACAGACTATAAGATATTAACGAAATCCATGGCCGTCATGCTGGCTGAGAAGGCACCATACCTGATCCATTCTGACCAGGCTGGCTTTGTGAAAGGCAGAAGCATCACGGACCAAATAAAACTGGCTAAGTCCATCATTTATCATGCGGACGCGACTGAACGCGACGGAATGTTGGTTCTGCTAGACCAAGAAAAGGCATACGACAAAATCATGCACGACTACCTCTGGGCAGCGATGGCTCGACACAACCTCGACCCATCGTTCATTGGCACGACAAGACAACTCTACACAAATGCTAAGACAAGAGTCATAGTGAACGGCGAGATCAGTGAAGGCTTCGTGATCACGAGGGGTGTAAGGCAAGGCGACCCACTATCTTGCTTGCTATTCAACCTGGCAATTGAACCACTAGCTGCAATGCTAAGATCTTCAAACCTGGAGGGCTACAACGTACCAGGCCTCGCAGAAAGGCTCATCGTTACTCTCTTCGCCGACGACACGACCATATACCTGGCGGCGTCCGACAAGTTCTCGGACCTTAAATTAATCCTGGACTGCTGGTGTTCGGCGTCCGGGGCGAAGTTCAACATCAACAAGACGGTGATCATCCCCTTCGGATCACTACAGCACAGAACCGAGTTGATGAACACACGCCAGTCAGCAGAAATGCCCGAACCAATCCCTGAGTCCATCCACATAGCGGAAGACGGCGAAGGATCAAGAACACTAGGATCGTTCATCGGGAACGATCTCGACCCAACCACCCCCTGGAGCGGAGTTATGAACGCCACCGGGGACACCCTGACAAGGGTCCAACGGCTACACCCGTCGATGTCAGGAAAGCGAGTAGGGATCCAAACTTACGCTGTCTCCCGAACACAGTACCTCACAGCGGCGGAAGACATGCCCAGACCGATAGAGAAACAGTTCGAGAAAATGATACTGCATTTCTTCTGGGAGAACAAAAAAGCACGAGTCAACAAACAAACATTGAAGCTCCCTCTTAATGAAGGAGGACAGAATCTAGTCGACATCAAGCTCAAGAACGATGCGATTCACATTGCTCACTTGGCGAACTTCCTAGGACTCTCAGGCCAGCGACCAAAATGGGCCCTGGTCTTGGAAGACGCTATGAGAACGAACATCCTTAGCACATACAAAAATGTGAACAAAAACGTCCTCACAAACATCTTCTCGCAAACTTGGGACACCAACAAGCTAAACCTCCCGAGTGATATGAGACGCATGATAAGACTGGCAAAAGAACACGGACTGCTAGCCGACGGCCTCGCAATCGACGAGCGAGTTCTGAATGAACAACCGATATGGCTGCATCAAGGTTGGAGGAGCAATCGCAACAGGAAAATGAACAACAAATACAGTCGCTGCCTACAGTCGGTTCACAAAGTCAAGACCGTAGGTGACGCAGTAGCGACCGCGGAAGGAAGGAGTATAGTCCGAAATGCCTGTCAGCACCCAGATGACTGCCGCAGATGGGCGGGAAGCCTGCTAGACGCACTAGAACCGAAATGGAACCCCAGAGCCCGACGAACGTGTGCAGATGCCCTACAACAAGAGGACGCACGGAACAAGATACCAGGCCCTGTCATAGTCACGTCGAGCGGGGACCTATGGCAAATATTCACAGCAGGGGCAGACCTCAGAGGCCCCGAACAGTATGAGGCACCGAGAATAGTGCTTCCAAGCGCCCAGACACGACGAGTCTGGATTACAATGAAGTCTAATAAGTTCAGTGACATTGGAGTCGGAATGTGGATTGCTACGACAGACCGTAGGAATGCTGCTGTGACGGTGCCGGACAAAGTCGACGATAGTACCGCACTACTGGCTTGGGGTATACAGAGAGCCCTAGAAATAACCCCTGCAGATCAGCCTCTCACTATACATACTCAATCAAAGAAACAGATGAAGGAACTATCGACCAACCTTACTAAGAACGAGCATCTAGGCTGGCCCGGGAAAACGAAGGAGGAGAGACAAATCTTGCAAGGAGTGGTAGCGCAGATACGCCTGCGCACAGCTACCACCTCGTTTCAACTAGAACGAAGTGATCGTCACCCTGGTATCATTGGTGCAAACAAGCTAGCACTGGCGGCAGCAGAGCACCGCACAGCAGGAACGATTCCAGACCCCATTCCACAACTAGAGAAATCAAACGCCCTACTGACTGGAAGACCGCTAAAAGGATTGACGCAAAAGGATGCTCACCGTAAACTCAAGGCCGATCTCCGTGTAGCAAAGAGAAGGGCAACAGAAGGTAACCTCGAGAAAGTGCGGTACGCTCTAAAAGACCTCAACGGAACGGCCCCGACGAAAACACAGGTGTGGGAAGCTACACGCTGTCCTGACACGAGCAAGAAAGCACAGACGTTCTTGTGGCGCAGCATGCACGAGGCCCACGCAACTGGGGAGTTCTTTGAAAGAATGGAGAATTTAGCACATGTGGCCATATGCCCTGAATGCGGCGTCCTAGAGACGATGGAACACATCCTCCTGGAATGCAATGTAGGATCGCATGAGATAGTGTGGAGAGAGATTCGCCGGATATGGGAAGCGACTGGAGAGAGGTGGCACAACCTCTCCTACGGAACGATCCTAGGATGTGGCGGTGGTAAGCCGGCCAATCGAGGAAACAGTGATAGGGCAAAAGGACTAAATAGGCTCTGGAGGAAGTTAATTTCGGAGGGAGCACGGCTAATATGGTCGCTTAGAAACAAAAGGAGGCTGGAGCTCGAGGATAACCCAACAAAATATCAGACCGAACATGAAGTCACTAACAGGCTATATGCGATAATTAGAAGCGCCGCAAGTACAGACTTCGCGATGCTGAGCAAAGCAAAGTATGGATCAAAGGCGATTCCGAAAAACCTAATTTGCAACACTTGGGGACTCCTAGCAACAGTAGACGAACGGGGAGAAGGGGATGCACGCGCCCTAGTCGGGCCGGTCGGGGTTTTAGTGGGTAGTGGGCTAGCAGAATTCTTGGGAACTTACTTCCATGATGCTGGCCTGAGCCCCACACTACGGTAACTCCGTGTGCGTAAAGGCATTTTGACCGACCACCCCTTCTCACCTCCCACGTTGTTCGTCGACCGGTCACATCGGTTTAAGAACAGTAGACGGTGCGAGCACCGTCTAGCGTGCATCCAAAAAAAAAAAAAAAAAAAAAAAAAGTCTGGAATATATCCATCATTGAACGAGCACCTACCTACGTGAAGGACATGGCCAGAAGCGTCGCTACAGAACTCAAAGTCGGAAAGTTGAACAAGCTTAGATATGATTAGTCGACTCTTCGAGAGATTACTGAGCTGTGAGTTCCGTGCTTGACTGCAGCGATCACTTCATCCTCAAGATCGACGCCACTTTTGTTGGATGTGTCCGTCGTCACAACTTGTGAGGATCAGACCCGAGACCAAGCCCGCGATTGACATATGGTTCGACTGAAGGAAAACTCAAATAACTGGAAGCCTGACATACTCGACAGCATGTTTTAGCAACGGCAACGGCGAGAAAGCATTGCTTTCGGATCCCGGATGGCTGCGCCGCACCTTTGTGACGGACCGCATTGACAGGGATGTGAAAGGACCCCCGTCAATTCGGTTTCATCTCCGATCCCTAAAGTGCCAAATTTGGGGGTCAAATTTCACCAAAAAATTTCACTGATCAGTCATTTCTGAGCCCAATTGCAGTCCGAATTTCACCAAACTTGGCCCAGAGAGGCAGAAAACCAAGATACGTTCAAAAATGCACTCCGATTACTTTTTCTGGACCTGGGCCCCGAAATATCTTATCGAGATCCGGGTAGATGCTTATAAATCAGTGCCAAAAACGGCCCTCTCGTGCATCGGACATCGAATAGGATTGACGGGGGTCCTGATGTGAAGGCGTCTATGCTGCCCTGAGGCGCGTATGAAGGGGTGCCCTGGGGGTGCCAAACGTGTAATTCACCACCGTCGACGCGTACACCGCGGTGATACCGCTGCGGTACAAATCCTATCAAAAATATAGGCGGATTCATCACCTCAAGGCTCACAAGACCTGTGGCAGATCTGTGGCTAGCCATGTAACCTGGCCTATTGTATGAGGCTAGCATGAGCAGGACTCGATACAGTAGGCCAGGTTACCACTGCCAGGCTAATCTGTGGCCGCAAGAGCCGTCATGGCAACCAGGTGACTTGGGCCATTGCGTCATCAGGACAAGCGCCACTGGTTCCGTGATTACTCACGGACATTGGACAACATCCCCTTGTATAATGACTCTCATATGGTTTACCTAACAACGCCCAGTACTCAGTACTTGACATGTGCTAACATAGGACTATTCGGATTCCATCCTTAGTCTTCCACGCCCTCGCCATGTTGCTCGGGCCTTTTTGGTCGAATGTCAAGCGCGCCATTCAAGTCCCTCAGGACCAGTATGTGTCTGAAGGTACGGTCGGACCTACTGCACCGAATGTATAGTGACACGCTTTTTTTGACAGGCCGACAAGTACGTTGTGGTCTTGTCTGCTACAAAACCTCACTGATCTACTTTGCTCGCCTGTACAGTTGTCGGAAAAATCGAAACCTTGATACAAGGTCCCGTAAGTAGGTGTACATTCGTACAAGTCTGTAAGGTGACCAGCCGCCCTATAATAATTAAAACATCATTATACAACACTGCAAGGACATGTAATGACTTTTAGCACTTATAAGGAACACAGCATTTGCAAGGACTTAGAAGTACGTATAAGGGGCCCCCATGGCAGGCCCAAAAAAAATGTAAATGGGCGCTCGCGCGCCGCAACAACCAATGTGCATGATATCAAGCAACGTCATGTTCAGAGCTATATAATACAAGAGCCCGCGCGTATCGTTAGATGTCGTTCATAGCCCACCGAGATAAAGTATCCGACTATGCGAATGGTCAGTCAGTAGTAAGAGAGGTACGCACATGGATGATAATGATAAACTGCCACACCGAGGGCTCAAGGAAGAGACGTGTAATTGGCAGGCAGGGACGACATAGAACGCACGAACGTGGGCCCATCTGTGTTGCTGATCCAAGATGATAGATGTACTGTATAGCAGTCAGACCTTGATATTGACAGTAAGGCAACAAAGAAGGCGCACCAGAAACTGCGCCCATTCTTCTGTAGCCGGCAACCGTCGCTAGATGAGTCGACCCTTCGCTAATGAGTAAGGCGGGCAGTCGCGCCAGATTCCGCGTATATGCATCCCGTCGCAGGCGCATTGAATGACATAGCTCGCATGACCTCGTGGATTCTCGGTGGCGGGTGGCTTGTGGCTGTTGGTGGTGGTTGAGGTCTAAGAAATTTTCGGAGAGACGACCAGTTTATATATCCAGCGTTGGAGCATTTGCGTCATGGTCTCACGGACACATGCTCGGGATCTGCTCGCGATTTAAAGTGATGCTTCACAGTGAGTAAGACGCTAGCGGCTATGTGGATTGCTGGTGGATGGAATGGGATAGCTATCATGGCTGTCTGCAAGCATTCACGTCGGTGACGTCGTTCGCGTCGGCTTCCGCGTGTACGTCCTGGATTCGGAAGCTCGCCGAATCCGCACGGCACACGCTCCGCTTTGGCGCGCCAGAGATCAGCTGTTTTGTAGGCCCTTATAAGTCCTTACAGTAACCTTGTAATTGACTTATGAACCATGTACAAGATGAGTATAAGCCTCTTACAAGTATGTAACCAGCTAACAAGCCTTATAACAGAGATTCCATTTTTCCGACAGTGGAGCAATTACGAGTGAGGCATTTCCCGGACTTCATCAACAGAACAATCCTTACCTTTGGCTGCCGTCAGTCTTGACCCGACCCCTTCTGAGGAACGTAAATGGACCGCCTGGACTTTTGCGGCTTTCTGGACGGCCCATGCCATGAACGCTTCTGCGTGGACTGCTGGATCTGCTGTTAGCGGTGGTTCTCTTAAATGTATCTGTCGTAAAGTCTAAAGGTATCGCAGACCGTCGCTCTTGGTCTCAAATGGTGGCAGGCATGGATTGCACTCAACGTTGCCCACATCATTGGCGTGAGTATAAGGAGCATCCCATTTTCTACCTCTCATCTCGACAGACCTTTTTGGTGCTCGCCAACGGGAGAATCGCGGCCCGGTACCATATTGGCTTCCCAATCTGCGCTCGTTCATCCTGGGGTATGTGGGGAAGTTATATGGCAGTCACTATGAGGTTTGTACGATTGCTTATCGATAGAGTTTGCGGTTAATCGGGCTGATCAGAGCTATCATTTGTGTTCGCCGTTTTCCCGTTCAACGTGTAGGCAGTCGTCTGGTCTGATGCACGCTATACTAGGTCATCTGGAATGGTGTCAACACATTGTGAGCGTTTCTTGAGGGTCGAGTTTCCATTCATTTACCTTTGTTGTCAAGTTATGCTGGTGCCACACAACCATCTTCCAAGCAAAGTTTCACGAACTCACGAATGGCCTTTCTAGGCCGACTCATTGACATTTGCATCCAATGTATTTGGCCATCTTGGGCAAACATTAACAACACATTACCTATTTCTTCGGGTATCACGACTCGTCAACTTGCCTGCTGTGAGTGAGCAATTATTTCATACGAACATCACCATTCAGCCTTGACAGTCATCATTGCCTGGTTCATCTGTGAGTTGACTCGCGCGCTGGTAAAACTCACGTACATGCTCAGACATTGTTCAGTTCAATGCCTTACGGTTATCCATCCACGAGATCTTCAGGTGTTCTACATCGTGAAATCCGCTATCGTGGTACGTTGTCACCTATTGGCCCTCAACGATTATCCAAGAAATGTAAATTCCTACAGATGATCGCCATGCACGGTATACTAATCTGGTGGATGAAGAAGAGTAACGGCCCTCGGTTTCCTTCTCATGACGAGACCAAGTTATCCGCCTCGCAAACTGGCTGGCTGTTTATGCAAGCTTTCAACAGCGGATTTGGGACGATTTCTTCTCTCACACTCAATCAAGCCGATATCGCAAGATACGCAAGGCGACCACAAGACCAGGTAGAGTTCTTTGATATACCTCTTCGGGTCTTGAGACGCAGTGACGAGCCCGTGCTTCCAGTTCTGGGGTCAAGTTTTCATATTCCCGATAGCGTCCGCCCTCCCTGGTCTCTATGGCATATTGGTAGCGTCGGCTAGTCAAGAATTATACGGAACGCCGTCTTGGAATCTTTGGGATATCACCCAGATCATGCTAGATCAGTATCCCCACAATCCAGGAGCCCGGTTTGGTATATTTCTTGCAGCAGGAAGTATGGCACTCGCTTTGATCGCAGTCAACCTCGCGACAAACGTCAGCCCCCCGTCTTCTGTGTCTGCAGCCGCTGATCACAATATAATAAGTACAGTGTCTGCCATTTGGTAGCGACGTTGCTGCCCTGTTTCCGAAATACATGACGATCCAGAGGGGTCAATTTTTATGTTGTCTCCTCGGAATGGCTATAGCACCTTGGAAGATTCTGAAAGACGGGGCGACTTTTCTCGCATTCTTGTCGTGAGTACCGCAGATAACTGTGCATCAGTAAGCGCTAACGGCACATGTTTGCCAGCGGATATGGTTATTGGCTTGCTCCAGGTGCAGCAATACTGTTTGTGGATTATTTGTGAGCGCTTATACTTATCGTACAAAAGGCCATGTTCAGATCTTTTCGTAGCATCATACAGCGCGGTAACATCTTGATTGATGACCTTTATACGGGATCGCAAATTGGACGATACTGGTACACGAAGGTACTTCCGTGTACGACACCGATACATTCGTTTGAGCTTTTAACGGCATCTAGGGATGGAATGTGCGAGCGCCGGTCGTCACTCTGCTCGCTCTGATACCTTGCATGCCTGGGTGAGAGCATTTTATTGAGTAACGACTTCCTATGGTAACCATCCCTCAGTTTCGCTGCCAGTATAGCCCCCAACGGAGCTCACGTAACGTCGGCCGCGGAAAGAATGAACACGTTCTCGTGAGTCGGTCTCCAGTCGGCGCAACCTCTTGAAATCGATTTCTTTACAGATTTCTTCTGACGTATATCATTGCGGCATTGATGTATTACGCGTCGCATCTCCTCTGGCCTCGCAATTTTGCGATCGTCCAGGAGCCGTTCGAGCGTCTGGCGGACCTTCAAGATCAAAATGAACGGCACAGCATCATGATGTTCAAGGCCGATAGCAGCTCTTCTTCCGACGAGAAGCATGGTGAGACATACGATGTGTCTTGATCTCCGAGCCTCAGGTGCTACTACATAGGTATATCTAAGTTTAGCAGACACACAACGTAAAACTGGGACCCAGGACTAATGATGTTGTCGATTCTGCTCTTGCACTGCGACCTGAATACGAGCAACCCGTAGCGCGGCTACCATGAGATGGCATACCGACGATTCAATGGCGGCCGTATATCGACACGCCGCGAAGTCTGAGAGACCACGCACGTTGCTGAAAGTATCGACCAACTCAAGAGTATACGCACCAGAATTGTGGTGCGCGTAGCACCCTACACGTCCGCGAACCGCGTCGATAGAGCAGTGATTCATGCTTTCGTTGTTCATGTCGTCAACATGACGCACTGCGAACACAGTCTGGTCTGCCGTCCTTTACATTCGACAAGGACTGCCATGATCACACAGACATCTGCTCTGGTGCGTGCTGGCGGTATGAACCTTTGCGAAACAGGCAATACTTCCGTATGTTGATGCTGGTGATCAAATAGTAATTGGTCCTCACATCCGGGTTAAGTATGGTCGACATATCCATGGATTTTCTGGAAGCCTGACCGCCGTATGGAATACTTGATGAAATGAACTTGGCGAAACATCGGTAGAGAACTATCCCGATAAGCGAAATCGAGGACATGAGCTCTGTCCCTCACCAGACCTTTCAGAAAGTTGCATATTTCGGACACAATACAACAGTGTAGGGCACAAGTTCATTATACCCAGTTAGTAGAAAACGTTGGACAAATCGAGGTCAGAAGTATGGAGAGTTCGACCTGGCAAAGAAGCACTGTTGAGTGAATGACCTTTTGGTGTTTTTATACGTGTACATACCTTTCATGCCTAAGCAGTCGCGGTAGAACCAGTATATGCATGAATAGTCTCGTCCGCACATCCAGTCGGCGTCTCATAGTCATACGCCCCCAAATTCACATAAAGATCGAGGTTTCCTGCGGTATCCGGACAGACCAGCCAAGCCTTGAATCAAGAATGAGCAACATCACACAGCGGCAATTGATTGCAAGAGACGAACGTTGTTTTGAGGTCTCGTGAAGTTGGTGGTACTCCACTCGACCGTGTCACCACTGAACACGAAAGTTCCTGACGTCGACGGCGACGCGATCCAATTTACTTTCAGCTTGACGACGGTCGAATTCGCGCGAGATTCCACGTCGGCGTAGAGTGGAGTTCCATTCGCATTCTGAATGAGCTGGCCGCCCGTGATCTGGAACTGGGCAGCGTCCACAGGGTCGCCAAGAACAGCCTCAGAAGCCGTCCACTTCACTTCGGAGCGCAGATACTTGTGGAAGTTAGGATCTTCCTACAAAGGTGGTTGAGCAGAGACGAGTGGCAAACAAGTTCGTCAGACGTACGACAGCGCGAATGAACGAATAGCCTGGTTGCAGAGTGGCCGATCCGCCTGCAGCGGTAGTGGTTCCGGAGGCCGACACTGAAGTTCCACTCGCGGAAGTAGCAGAGCTGGCGCCGGGTAAACATTGAGAGTAGTATGCACTGGAGTATGTACACGTCCATCCAGACGGGCAAGTTGTGGCGCCGGTCCAACCTGTTCCACCGCACTGATTGGGGTCAATAGCGCGTCAAAGGGAGTGCAACGCGAACACAGACCTGGCCATAGTTAGGCGCCGTCTGAGCAAAGACGACGGTTCCTGCAGCGAGGAGAAGGCAGAAGGAGGTGATGCTGGTCATGGCGTACATCTCTGTGAGGATCTGAGGGCGCTCGTCGCTTTTCTACATTGTGTTCCCGAGCAAATGGCATTTTCTCGGCGAAGCGTTAAGTGCGGTTGAACATCGGTATGCCATACCTAACCCATGATGCATAAAAGCACTACAAGAGGAGGATATACCATGGGTGACCAGTGTCGCAATTTACCCAGCATAGAACAATCACGGAGCGGAGCATATCAGGAGGCATGGTGTTCTATGACCGATCGAGAGTCAGCTGGGGTTAGAAAGCATAGCTGAATCCTAACCACGATTATAAGCAGGTCAATGTAGCACAAATTGGAATTACAGGCTGGCAGCACATCTTAGGCGAAGAGAGTGGTGATGCAAAGAAAGCCTTACTATTATTACATTTCCGACTTTATGCCACTACCGTATGTCAACTTGGTCGAGGTTGTCTCCTTGTTGAGGTCAGAGCGGTCGTCTACTACAGTGACGGTAGCGTTCGCTGAGGTCTCGCTGGGATCTTCTTTTTTCGTCTGCGCTTTCAGGCCAAGCCCTTTACCTACAAAAGTCTTCGTTTCGCCGACCCATTTTGCAGCACCAGCGCGACCACCAGAGCGGGTTAACGACACAAGACGAAGGATCGTATACGTCCAGAAAATAGTGATGGTGGGGAGTAAGGCGATGCATAAGTTGGTCATGAGGACGAGTAAGAGCAGGCAAGCTGGTGAGAAGCGTGAGGACAGGGGCGGGCTTCGGAGGATTATGACGCGTACTGAAGGTGAAGACAAAACCGGCAGACGCGAAAAGGGCGGAGCTGAGTGCAAAGAAAACAAACGATAGTGTGACCATGACGGAACAGAAGCTGCGCGAAGGTGAGCCGAATGCGAGCCCATCTGATCACAGACCTACAGGAACAACAACATGGGGAAAACACTGAGCGCAGCAAAGAAACAGAAGAAAACCTGATGACACTGAGATTCAGTGACTGCCAGTAGCAACCTGAAACACTCACAAAGGGTACGGGATGTTCGTTGAACAAGTCGGTGGCCGTCTTTATGGCGGGTCGTGCATAACCATGTTCAAAGCTGCATTCAACGAGTCAACAGATATTCGCAATGCCAACGACACACGGTCCAGGCGTACCGGTCAGCGTAGGAGTGGACGACATAGGCACTGCGGTCAAAATACGACGCGAGGTCCTCGCGATCGCGGGGCTCCGATTCTGTCGATGTCGACATTGGCGCTCAACGCCCCGTATAGTAGCTGGTGTTCACTGGCACGTCGGGAACAATATAAGGCGCGAAGATGTGGGGTAAGTGGAAGTCGTAAGACAAGAATGGAAAAAGCCGGACACGTGTTTAGCTTGTATCATACCTCGGTGTCAGTGGCTGTGTGTCACCCTGCATGCATCAGAGCACTGAGCGCTCTTGAAAACATACAGCCGCGCTGTACCGCCCAGTGTTGGTGTGACAAGGTGGATCCCGCAGCTTGGATGATATCCAGCAAGCAAAGAACAGCTGCATGTGTCACTGGTGAAAGCGTCTGCACCCTTCAGTGACTGTCACAGCCTGGGCTCACCAAAGACTCCACAGTCACTGTATCTGGCACATTGGACAACCGACGCGCATGTCGGTGCCGTCGATGTCACCACGCCAGTCGTAGCTTTATGCTCGCGGAACTGCTTACATTTCGGGTACCCCGAAGTCACTACGTCAAGTACGAACAAGGACTGGTACTCGTAACACTAGTCCAAGGCATCATGTCTGCAACTTGATGTTGAACGGACGGAAGGTCGAACAGACAACTAGTAATCTACTAGTAACATATATCGAGCTGATCCGTTGCCCGCAGAAGAGCACTACATCAGACTTGAAAGAACACCCACGCCACACCAGGATCACCGAGCCAGAACCTTCCTACTTACGTGGCTGCAGAAGCTCTCGAACAGACCGCGGTCTTCACCATGCACCCACTGATAAACAATCTCGCGGTTGTCCTTTAACTCGATGGTGCACATTAGCACCACGGTGTCAAGGTCGACCTCCAGATCCTGTCGCTTCCGCCTCCGCCGAGCACTCCTAGACCAAGTATCTCCTTTGGCCTTGATGGCCCCAGCCGCAGTCACCTCAATCTCGCCCATGGAGGAGAGGATGTCCTCGATGTCAATGTTCACCGCGGGGTTTGGTTGCCGGATGGTGTTATGCATGGGCATTAGACTGCGAAGATTCGGATTCCCAATACGTGATATAGACTAGGTGCGAGACCTTCATTCATCCGAGGAGCAGTGAGATTAGCATGTGAGAACGTACGTCAGGAAGACGTTCCTTCGTGAAGGACCAGCCTATAGCCCATCGTCGAGTTTGGCCTTGTACAAACTCCGTGATAGCGTAGTTGGTGATCTGGGTCGTCTTTAGCGTACGTTAGGTTACAGTTGCTGATATGGTACGAACGCCCAGTTCTTTGAGAACTCCAACGACCGCGGTTAGAGAAGACATCATGCCGAGCATGGACGTGTACCAGCTAGGATTATGAGCGGAGTTTGGGAAGCGCACGAGCAAATGACCCACCGGCACCACAGCTTGTTTTGTAAACTTTCCCTGATGATCCTAGTGACAAAACCCGCTTCCCCGCCGCAGGTTACCATCTCGACTGGAGCACCCGTACACACCTGATTTACATGAGCATCCACCATACGGGGCGCAGCGCACCACACTGACCGCGCTTGGATCCAGCTTCTTGACATTCGCCGAATTCGCCACCTCTTCCATGCTGCCATAGAAAGGCGGATTGCACATCGTGAAGTCGAAACTATGAAATGAAACCAGACTACTGAGAAGACACGCCTTGAAGTTTGTGCGACATGTCCACCTACCGCTCATGAGCACAAGAGTCTAGCGGAAGGATCGTTCCCTCTGTCTGTGCTTGCACTAGACGTATCCTACTTTCGAGAACATTGGTGCTGATGTTGGCGGCGGCAGCTTTCAGCGACTGCTCGTCTAGTTCTAGAGTGACAGCGTGTCATTCTCGTCTGCAATCGAAGCAAGGCGCAATAGTTCGCACCTGTAGCGACAAACGACCAGGTTGGGTCAAGTTTGCATCCCAAAAGAGGATATATCGCGGATGCGCCTGTCCCTCTGCAAGATTTCTAGATTATGCATTCGAGGAGGAGGAGGAAGATCTCTCTTCTTACATATCAATTCCGCAAATGACGGTCGATGAGGTGGGTTGAGCAAGCAGGATGTCTTGTATCCAGAGGAGGTAATTCAGCCTTCGAGATCCGAGGTTATGCAAAGTCTAGAGTACAAGAGGAGAACTCGCCTATTTGGGACCTTTCTACAGTTGTCATCCTGACATGTCGCGAGACGGGAAGACGCGCACCGGAGGACAGAGGCGATCTTCCGGTAAGTTTATCTCCAGACCAAAATCACGGTGGAGGAGAGCTTTAGTTAGACATCTGACCATGTGAAAGATAAGGACGACAATTTAATTAGACCCTGGGATCGAAGTGTTGACCTTTGCGATGCTTCGTTCTTGAAGTCGATCGTTTGGCGTGACCCGGAAGTAGACGGAATCAAGCTGAGGATAGAGTCAGACCTAATTGTTCTTATGGGTATAGGCATCCCATTACTGTTCCAGCAATGGCGTATAGGCACGAGCGAGCTCTGTATAATCGGGTTGTATTCGATAGATGTTGCGGTCGTGCATAGAAAGGAAATTGTGGCTGTGCTGTTTGCTTGGCTGGCTTCAAGCTTGGACAGCAAAGGCACAGCCACAGACGACTCTGTCTTCCGCTCATCGAACAATCATTCTTGAATACCGGGCGGACCTTCGCTAAGATTTGATCGACGAATTAAAAACTTCAGCACGCTCAACGACTCCTCTGGGGACCGGTAAATATGCTGTTTACCACCAGCCTCGTGGACACGGACATTGAGATTGCGAACCCTTTGGACATGTCCGTCTGGCAAGAGACCGATGCCGTGATTTCCAAGGCGACCTACCGCCAGTGTGTGTTTCATTCATACGTTCACCTCACTTTGCCCCTCAATAATAACGTTGAAGTTTCAAGGCCCTCTATGTCAGCGACGAAAAACATACATATGTACATCAGTTTGCTCTTCTGATGAACTCTCCTTGACTCTGTCGGCCTTTGTCGTGTATTACCACCTGGAAGGCCTTCTGATGACGCGCCGTCTAACGGCTGTCTGGCGCTTCTACAGGTGGCGCAGATGGGCTTGGGTCTGCAAATGCAATAAATCAATTCCTCTCCTTCGGACCAACAAAATCGGTGCCGAAATGCCATCTTCTGCGGACCATGCCCCCGGATCCGATTGCTGCAGAGAATCGGCGTCTCTGAAGTGTTTTGACAACGAAGTGGGATGCTAAAGCACTCAAGGCTGGCACGGTGAACGATTCTGAACACTCGACGTTTGAAGGAGTGCGCGGATATCTGTTCTCTTTCTATGCCCTCGGCGACATCATCATACCGCAGGGGCTGTTGTCTTCGCTTTGAGGCCGCATTGACAGATGGACGACGTACCGGCTGTGGGTTGCGGTTATCCTTCCGGAGCGCTCTTGATGTGGGCTGCTATCACAAGGTAGGAGGGCAACAAGAATCGAGACAGTCGCTGTAGCTGACAACCATGACTAGTGGAAGCTTCTGGTTTAGTCTGTTTTCGGTCCGATTTTAAGTCGCGACACAGAGGTCACACTATGGAGTGTACTCCTTCGCTTTGACCTTCTGGATGCGCTGGTTATGCTTGGAATACAGTCTTTGCAACTCATGACTGAAATAAAGACTGGAAACCTGCATGGAAATCCTGTCCGACTGGGACCGGAAGGCAACTCAGCATTGGAGGACGTCAGCTGGAGCCAAACTTGACATGGATCTCGTAAATGAAAGAAGCTCTGCAAAGAAGACGCAGGCTGACGCGAGGATCGATGCCCAAAACGGGCCATGGTTGACAGCAATAAGAAAGAGATAAACAGCCACAACCGTCGCTCTTTTACTTCCTACCCACACGCCGTCACCATCCCGCCGCTGCTTCCGTTGCTGTCCCCGATGGCGTCCACTCGTTCCAGTATTCCTTTCTCCATCGACGAGTTCGCCACCCTGGTCGAGTCCGCGCTCGACCTGGACCACGAGCCCGATGTCTCCATCCATCTACCGCCTGCATCCCCGCCGTCTTCAACGCGTATCTCCTATGCAACTTCGCGCCGCCTTACCTCGACGTCCACCGTCTTTTCCAAATTCAGACAGCTGGTCTCTCCGCCCCGCCCGAGGCTTGAACGCGTCGAGAGGGACGGCAAAGAGACGCCAATTCCGACAGTTTCTCTCATGGCGCCCGGGCCAACAGACGTTGTGCCGTTCCTCCCGCTCGCCTCCCGACATGAGCTTGAAGCCAAGGTGGCAGGCGGATACTACAGGCCCGACTCAGTCTTTTCTACCGTATACAGCATGAGCTCGGTCCAGTCGTCCCCGACCACGCCCACATTCCCTCTCACCCCAACCTATACCGACTCTGTCTACAGCAGAGCAGAAGTTGCTTCGACCACTGATCAGCTTGACGATCCATTCGCCAAGGGCTCGGTCCAGATTGTTAATCTCACCCCTCCCAAACGGCCCCGAACGCGTCCCCCTCCTCTCAATATCTATGCTCCTCCCTCGTGCCCCCTCCCAAGCCCACCCGCGACTCCTTCTCCTTCGCGAACCAGCTCTGATAGCTCATCTTATCGTCGTCATCCCTATGCACTCAGGAATTGGAAGCTTGACCTGCCTGTCCCGCAGTACATCGACTGCCCGCCTCCCAACCCTCTCAGTCCGCGTTGGCGTGGCACTCACAAGCGCACCGGTTCGCCCTTCCCTCTCACACTCACGCTGCATGACACCTCTCGGTATGACACGCGTCTGACGCGAGAAACGAGCGCGAGAGTTGGTGCCTCCGAGCCCATTTCCATCGAAAACGAGAGGAATTGGGTTGACATGACCGACTCCGATGAGGAAGTCGATTCTGATGAGTCGATGGATGGCGGTATGGTGACACCCGTCCGCCACCTCTCGCCAAGGCGGTGTCATTCTGACTCGGAGCTGAGCACGCCGGTGCAGCTCAACTTTCCGCTCGCAGTACAGCAGCGTTCATACTTCGAAGACGACGACGAAGACGCGCAGACGTCATATTACAGCGCTCGTTCAAGTTTGTGTTCTCAGTTTTGGTGGGTCACCTCGCTCTTGGTGTTTTCAAGGTCTGACATCCCAGCAGATTGCTCTCGAATTGTCTACTCCCAAGCTATCGATATACTATAGACCCGGTTTCCTTTATCTTATTTGTATGGTAATCACCTAAAAGCTCTGTCCTTCCATCCGTTCTTTTCTTCACCTCCGGCTTTTGAATATGCTATACCCGATATCAAGCTGTCGCATTCTACTTACCTGCTGTCGAAAAACTGTCCTTACTGTCGTGTTGATGTATCGGTTGTACACACTCTTTGATATCCTTGTCTAATACGGTCGTTTATAATCTGTAAAAGGTTTGGTCCTTAATAACGAAATAAACTGTTGCACGATGCAACTTGTTCACTGCATTGCCCGCTCGGACCGGTGGACGGAGTACTGTTACGATTGTTGGAATCGGCACGCCACATCTCGGATCCATTATATCAGGCAGTCCGGTTTCAGACGAGGCGGAAACGTCTGGAAAGACGAGAACGCAAGCGCTTGCAGCAGACTCATTGTTCATGTCGCTTCGGATGCGAGGAGACCAAGATCCGGCATTGTAAGATGGTGGACACAGCAGTCCTGGCAGAAGAATAGAAAGGGAGGTTGCCTGACTTCCTAGAGAAGAGAAGCTTGATTTTGTTGGCAACGGAGGACTGATTGTTCGAAAGAATTATATACGCCACACAATGTAAATTGTGCGACGGCGCCGGAAGCGTGATGCGCTCCCAGACGGAGCAAATACAGTCTGTCCGATTGTTACATAGATATGGTACAGAGAGCGTTGAAGGTGAGTCATGCGAGCGAGGCTAGTCGGAATCGGATTCCTATTGCAGGATGAGGAAACGAATGGAAGGCTTAGACAGGCCTACACTCACAATGGTGATCTTTCCCCTGGCTTTAGTCGCCGCCGCTCTTGAAGAGCGACCAGCGGGAGCGAAAGATAATTGAGATTGTTTTGACGAAGAAGCTGCCGGTGCTTTCTTCTTAGCCGGAGCCTTCTTAGTCTGGGTTTGACTTGGAAACAGTCCGTCAATCTGGAGGTACAATAACAACCCTGTCTCACCTAAGCACCGCTGCCCGCCCAGTGCGCTTCTTGGGTGCGGGTTCTGGCTCGTCGTCATCGTCTTCGATGTCGTCGTCGTCCGGTATCTCGATGACTTCCGCGTCGTCAGAGTCCGTTTCAGCCTTTTTCTTACCCCGGCCTTTGGCTGGTGCTTTTTTTGCAGGGGCTTTCTTGGGGGCTGCCTTCGCGGGAGCTTTCTTTGTCGCAGGAGCCTTCTTCTTGGGCGGGGGTGCCGGCTCATCGGAATCAAAGTCGGAGCCGCCACCACCTGCTCCTGCTGCGTCCACGTCAACGTCCATCATCATAGAGTCTTCTGAAGGCGCATCAGACTCTTCTGCTCTTGTTTTGCCCTTGCTCTAGCGATTGATCAGCTCGCTTGAGAGAATGCCGAACAGCGAACAGCACCTTCGATTTGGATGTCTTGGTCTGAGCAGCACTTTCGAGATACTCCTTCTCCTGCTGCTCCTTGGCCTTCATAAGCTGAAAGACGGATTAATGGTGATCTACGCTGTACAGACCGAATTCGGCTTACAACGTCATCTAGATCCTCTTCGTCCAGCTCGCCAGCGTCTCCATGGGCTCTGACACCCTTCATCATGGACTTCAGAACTCTTCCTACGTGTCTGACATACGATCAGCATAGAGAACAGATAAACCAAGAGGCACTCACGTCTGAATGGCGTGCGTATCATCCTTCTCGACGAACATCTGGATAGCATCTGACATCCCGTTCTCGCCCAATAACTGAGGCTCCTGCGCAGCCAGATATTCCTTGACCAAAGTTGCCACTCGGACCTTGGCGAGCTTCTCAGATGCCGTCATATCAGGATCGTCGATGCTCAGTTCTGGCTGGTCGACGGACACTTTCCCAGTCCGAGTCGACTTCTTGGACCGGCTGAATACTAGCAGGTCCCGAGGATTCGCGATCCGGCCTTGGAACTCCTGCCCGAAGCGAATAGGATTCGACATTTCCGAGACACCAGTCGTGTCCACCTTCAGGCGGACCAAGGGGAGCATACGCGGTATCTCTGGCTCACCCTCGTTCAGCGCTCGTGCGGTCCGCTCGTCCCAGATTTCATTCCCCCTTTCGATGAGCTCGTTGACTTTTCCTTTGAGGTATTTGTTGATCGCAAGTTGGTCATTGAGCTCGAAGCCTTCCTCTTCGGCGACGTCTCTGATGCATACCTCCTCAATGACGAAGGGACGAACAGTGCGCAGAGGGAGGGGCGTCAATTCAAAGTCTTTTCCTTGAACCTTGACCAGTGCGACGTGCTTTTCTAGTGATTCTCCATCTGCAAGAGAAGTGGCGACAGATGAGCCTGGCTGGGTGATGTAGTAGTTTTTACCCGCGACTGGTTCGGGAACGATGCGGCAGTCATGTTCGTGGCCCCAAACGACGAGGTTCACGCTATCGTCAAACATTCCCTCCGGAACAGACTCTTGAGGGCCGTGTTTGACTCTGCATCGACTTGAGTGTGGTTTGCCTTGTCAAGGACTCGGTCATCTTACCGGTTTTGATGTAAGAGTAGGATATTGAACCAATCGTCTTTGTTCTTGGGCATGAACATGCGTACTCGGTTGCTTCTGAGTTCAAAGTGCATACGTGCGTCCTTGACGTTGCCGATGCCGTACATGCCAAGGTGAGTGTTCCCTTTGCGCAGCAATACTGGGCGGACCGCGATACCTGTCGTTGGAGCTTCTGCGTCTGACATGGGGAGGTCAATCTTGCCCATATAGTTCAGAAGACCCGTGACCGAGAGTACGTCGAGTGCACATAGCGCACCCTCCTGTCAGGGAGTCGGTTGAGATCCAACAGGCATAGAAGGAGCGCGCTCACAGCACCGGCACCTTGCGGATCGTCGTGGTTGCCATGAATTGAGAAGACTGGAATGCTGACATTGAAGTTTGGATCTTCGTAATTCACAGCCGGAAATCTAATAATTATGATCAGCGACATCCAACGCGTCAAAGGAGACTCCACATACGAGAATCCATCAGCTTTCCCTTCGTCCGGATCGCTCAGTAGCTCGATTTGTATAGGCTTGTCGCCCAGAGTGTATTCGCGTAGAAGGGCAATAGTACTATAGAGACAACTTCTCGACGGTTTGTTTTCGTGGAAGAGATCGCCAGCCAACAGGATGAAGTCGACCTAAAAGCCACTTGAGCGCTTGATGCAGGGCTGTGGCGCGTCTAGCCGTACATCGTTTTTCACTGCGAGCTGTAGGATTTCGCGGAAGGTGTTGATCGAGTCTTGCCCGCGTATAGGATCCCGCTCGAGATAGCCTATGTGATTATCTGTTGCTAAGAGTATTTTGATGGTGTCGTCCGGGACTGCAAGCAAGAGTCATTCAGCTAATCAATTGCAGTGATATGGAGGCGCTCAGACATTCATTGCGTATTCCAGTCGGTGCAGGCGAGCCGCGCTCTGAATATTGGTCCATTCAGGAAACAGATGGTGGTGGAATGGAGGAAACGCGCAGGCGACGCGTTTGAAACCAAAAACCCCGTGATGTCCGCCGGCAAGACTTTTCCGCACCCAATCGACACTTGTCTCCTCCCCATCACACTGTTCATGCTCTCGTTCTGATACCATTCATAATTCGCCGTCTCGTTCGTCCTCTAATTCTGGTTCTCCGCTCTCAATATTGCCCTCCATGAGTCCTCAAAACGCCCCCAAACCCGCCGCGCGAGGCATGGTTGTGCGTCTATTCTTTTTCCCGAAAAATGTGGACAGTTGCCGACTCACAAACGAATAGGTCGGTGTCGTACTGTTCTACCTAGTGGCGGCCTTGTCGGTACGTGATGTTGCTCTTTTCGTGGGCTTCGAGCTGACCTGCTCCTATCTTGTAGATGGTCATGGCGTACGTGTAGCCAGGTTGTCGCTGGCTTATCCTGACAACCCCCGCAGTAATAAATGGGTCCTCAGCACAACGACAACTCCACTCTTTTTCCTGCAAACGCAGCTTTTCATCGCTGTCGTTCTCTTCCTCGTCTCGGACATCATGCGCTTCCTGCCGGACAGACTTACATTCGATATGAAAACATGCAAAGGACTCGTGCCCATGGTTGGCTTGAATGTCATCGGTCTCAGGTGCGTACGCTGCGCAGGGCCGAACCGTCGGAACTATATATAAGTTTCTTGCAGCTTCAGCAACTACACGCTCAAATACGTGGATGCCTCCTTCTACCAAGTTGCCCGAGGACTGGTCTTGCCCTTTACCGTCGCGACGTCTTTTGTGGTACTCCACTCCCGCCCGTCCCTTGCTATCATCAGCGCTTGTACCATCGTCACCCTTGGTTTCTTTATCGGCGTCTTCCTCGACGGCACACCGGTGTCACTCATCGGTATTAGTTTTGGTGTCGTCAGCTCTGGCATCACCGCCGTGCACTCAGTCGTCATCAAGCAGAGTCTCAGCGTCGTGAACGGTAGCGCTCTGCTTCTCTCATGGTACACCAACCTGCTCAGCGCCATCGTCTTGTGCCCCCTGATCATTCTTGTTGGCGAAGGAGGGGATGTTCTCAAACTGCTCTTCGGAAGCGAGGAAGTCAACACGACGGACGGCGGCCTGAGTGCCTTCGGGACCTTTCTCTGGGGCTCTGCCATCACTGGCGCCCTCGGTTTCATGATGAGCATTGCCAGTCTGCTCTCCATCAAGGTCACCTCGCCCATCACCCACATGGTCTCATCTGCTGTGCGCGGCGTTGCAGCGTCGGTGCTGGGTGTGTGGCTGTTCAACGATGTCATCACAACGTAAGTCTCCATCCCTCAGCGGGCTATATTCGCCTAACGTCGCCCACTCTAGTGGACGTGCTTCATCAATTGCCACCATTTTGTTCGGCTCGATTTACTACACTTGGGTGAAGCACCGAGAGTCTCAGCAGGCGCCGTCGAAAGAGTACGAGCGTGTCGCCATGGAGGATGTAGAGGCGGGCCTGAGGAAGAGCCCGGAGACGAAACCAGAATAGACGGCGACCAGGCATCGGACATGTTGTTCTGTATACTCATACATATTAGACGCAACGCTATACTTTGGGAACGCTCCAAATTAATTTTTTCCCCTTGGGATAAGGGCTGAGTCTAGTCATAGTTCTAAGTCTCAGTCAGGCAGATTCTTGAAGAGAAGTGCATAGAGGACTCAGACTCGAACTAGTAGTACAGTACATACGAACAAAACCGGGGATACGAAACTGAATCATAGCCATCCAGATTCCAAATGCCACCCAGGCTACATAGCGCTGGACATCAAGACGCAGCTCCAGTCTGCACAACGAGCAACGGAAGGGATGGAGCTCCCAGCTCACGAGCGCAATCGCTTGATCCCGAGTCGAAATTGCCGTTCTATGCACAGAAATTTGGAATGAATGGGTGCAAACAAACGGAGAATGAATGAACCCACAGTGAAGTATGTGCAAATGCGAGCTATTGGGTAGATGCAGCTCACGAAGCCCTCGTCTGTGATGCCAGCGGTGGTGAGGACCGAGCCAGCTTCATCAGCCCTAGGGCAGGTCAAGGTGGCGCTCGCAGCAATGCTGAAGATGAGGCCCGAGATGAGGAAGTGAGTGATATTGAGACGTGTCATCGTGATTGACGTTCAACAACTTCAGTGTAAGAATGGAGCAGAGGTCGTGAAACCAGATGCGAACACAATGTCCAAGAACGACAGGGCTTGGTGGGGCAGCTTGAGCCCACTCATAGCATGACAGTAGCCTTTATAGCCAAGTCCTATAGCAGATCAGGTCGACTGTGAAAATGTCAACTCGAAGCGCGTCGTTAGGCAAGTGGTATATCATTATGATCAACGACAACTGGCAGCATCATTAACCAAACGGATACAGGAGTGTATGGGAGCCGGGCGCTTCAAAGATCGTGATACAAGACCTGAGGTATTCAGTCTATAACAACCCAGAGTTTGCGAGTAGAGGAAGATTCAGCAGCTGACTCCCAGGCGCAATCGTAGGACCAGAGCATGTCACTGGCAATTTGCGGGGTTCCAGTGTGAGTTTCATCATTCAGACCCATTGAAGGTCGATGTAGCCGAGGTTTCTATGTGCGGAGGGTTAACCGAAAGACAAAAGAGCTTGGGATGATAGTCTGGCTCGAGTTGTCCCCAATCCACCCAGCTGAGCATTTTTCAAAGTACATGTCCGCGCCACAATAAGTCCTCAGAACGCAATTATAGCCACCGGTGGCAATTGTCAGTTGGAGGAAGTAATCATGCCTTCTTCAATCCTTTGCTCGCCCATGATTACATTCTCTTTGCTCATCTACCGTCATTCTCATCGAAGCGAGTGTGCTTTTCTCGCAGTCGCTGTTCCTCCCAAATTTCCCTACCGATCTACCGCTGGCGCAGAACTCGCCGGAGGGAGAACACGGGTGCATGGCAGCACCTGGACAGGCTAACATCGACGGGAAGGGCTCTTCGGCAATGCGCATCCGATTCCCAATCCTTGGATGGACGTACAGCGCCTCATGAACGTACGTCGCATGTCCAATGGAAGCGGTGTCATGTCTGGACTGAGAAAAAATGAGTACTTCCAGAACTGCGCAAATCATGGTACCGATCCTGGCAGCCTACGTTGAGTTCAAATAGGCGGCCCACTGAAAGAAGCCGAACCAAATATCGAACGGATGAAGCCATGATCGATATCCCAGTTCAGACTCTGAAGTCTACGAAGGATGGATGCATTACATATCTTACAGATATCGTCGAATATAGTGTCAATTGAAATACATCAGCTCGATTTCGGTGATTCTTCCGTGAACAGTCCTCTATTAAGATCTTGCTCAGATGTTTGCAGATAACAGTGAGTTGCGGACAAACCTGCAGGCCCATGATATGCCTCTCGTCCAGCAGCACACCCTCGACATGGTGAGTCAGCTGTTTCCGTGACAAGACGAACGGCAACCGGTCGCCAAGGGATTGTGAGAATGGACCGTCACTGTACCAACGCTCGCCTTCAACGACTTCCCCTCTCCCTGTATGTTTCGCCCAGGCCACGGCATACTGATTGAAGTCGAATAGGTGCAGCTTTTGACCGCTCCTGTGCACATAGCGCTGGCCAGATGTAGTCGTAATCCAATCGACGTTTCGAGACGAGATCCAACGCGTGTTCTCAGGTCCCCACGCGACCCACGCAATCTGACCAGGCTCCAATGCTGTCGACGGCTGCGTTGTCATGAATTTCAGAAAGGCGCGTCTATGAACCAAGAACACAGAGCTCTCGTTCGTTCTGAAATGCATGTGGAAAATGATGAGGGCGTCCTGGAAAGAGGGGTGAAAAGGCTGATCCGGGTCCTTGTCGAATCCATCTGGATTTGGTGAGCCACGACATGCCATATGCGATGTCTCCATTCCCTCTCGAAGCTGCGGCAGCTCAAACGAGAGCACGGGACATCGCGAATCGTCGTCGATGCACCATACATCTAGTGTCTTGGCAGTCATATTTGGAAGGATCATAAGACTAGGAGTCAGGAAAGCGAGGCCAGTAAAGCATTGCAAGCGTGACTGGATAGGGTTCTGTGCTTCGATGACTTTGAGACACACTCCACGCTTCCAGTCAAAGACGTATAGCGTGTTGGGAGAAGCACTCGTTGGATCCAAAATGATTTCGCGCGTTATGAGGACGAGGTGGTCGCCTGTGATCTCCACAGCGACGGCAAGACGCCCTCCAATTCGCCTTTGGACGCTAAGGACGTGATTACTGGCCAGAGGGTGTTCCTTCTTTGTGGACAGACTGTACAGTCTGATCTTTAGGTCTAGAGTCGTGTCCCTAGACTACTTGTCAGTCCAAGCTACGGGAAGCGATGAACAAACGCACGCACACGACTATTGCAGCGAACAAATCATGCTCATATAAGGATATCCCGATATCCACAATTTTGCCTTCCACTTGCAGACTATCCCATTTGGCCGGTGCCTTGGGGTCGGTTGGTAGGCGCAGGAATGGGATCTGGCTGGCGCCTGACGCTCCAAGAAAGTATGTACCCCCAGAGAGCTCGTAGATTCCGCTAGCATTGTTCTGAATGCTGATTGTTCTCTCAAAGGACGGCGTCAAGCTGCGCCAGGCCGCTTCCTGTCGCCGCAGCCTCAGCAGGCATTCCGCTGCATCCAGTCTGCAATTCAAGTTGTGTACCATCCCGTGCATTTCCAGCTCCATCTGGTATTGTATTTCGATGGAGTCCTTGATGACATCGTGCATGAAGTGGCAAGTCGCCAGGCATCTGTGCAGGTCGACGAGGGATAGATCATGAAATATAGAGATAAGTAACTCTGCTGGGAGATCCTGGAGGCCCATTGGATTCCTGCTACAGTGAGTGGTGCTACAGTAACGATCTGTGTTTATCACTCACAGACGACGCGAATATACTCAGCAGTAGCTACAAGAAGTCGAAGATGATGGAGGTCAAGGGTCAAGGGTGGCTCCAGCCGGAATGCCGGCCCGCACCGATCATCATCATGATCTACCTTGATAACGTTACTTACAGTTTACTTGACTTGTAGCCTAAGCTTACTTTTCATTACTTATGCAGTTGACATCAGTCTGTCATGTCTGTCATCAAGTCTCATAGAATTCAGCGGCATTGCCAGCGGCGTTCACAGTTGAGCCAAATTGACGCTGCTGATGTTCATGGAACATCTGTGGCACACCGTGCATCAATGCAGCATCGTGCGCTCTAGAAAGTACCCCCCCATAGCATCGTCTGACATGACTCTCGAGCTGCCAATAGTCGGTTGCGCCACAGTGTACAGTATAAACCTTTCTACTCTATACTAATCACGATTCACGATCAAACTTCTTAAACATTTCATGAGCGGTAGTCTCCATTGATTCTGACATATTCCTGGAGAAGGTAAGCTGATGAACAAGAAGGAGATCGAGTGGAATTACATAGCTGAAGTCACAAGTCCAGTACTTGGCCTCTTCCTGACCCAGAGCGCCGAGGTCGACACAGACTTCAAAGTCTTCCAGACCAAGAATCTCACTGGCGCGGTCCTCGTCGACGTTTTCCGGTTCGCCATTCACCAAGACAGGCAGTGCAGCAGTCCCATCAGAGGGAATGAATGAGACACTGACAGTGGAGGGATCAATTTCGCGAGTAAGGGGGACGGAGCCTGTGGCCGCGAGGATGCGGCCCCAACTATTGACGCGTCAAGTCCAAATCAGATATGCTCTGTAGACTGTAGATAAGGACTGACTTAGCGTCCTCTCCGTATAGGGCTGTCTTGACCAAAGCGGAGGTAGAAATCTTCGAGGCAATTTTGTGTGCATCCGCATATGTTGCCGCATTCTTGACAGTCACCGTCACAAATTTAGTTGCACCTTCGCCATCTCGGACTACGAGTTTGGCCAAGTCAATGGCGAACGCAGTCAGCTCCTGCTTGAATTGTGCGAAGGCTTCGGGGGTTGTGTGCTCGTCAATCTCCGCTGTTGCTCCTTCAGCAGCGCCATTGGCCAGAACAAGAATGGTATCGTTTGTTGACATGTCTCCATCTACGCTGATTGAGTTGAAGCTGCGGTCAACAGCATGGGTCAACGCGTTCTGTAGACTCGAAGGAGAAACCGGCGCGTCCGTCATGATGCATCCTAGAAGCGTCGCATGAAGCTGAGTTTTGGGCGGGCCCATATCTGGATGTATCATCCCCGCGCCTTTGTCCATCCCGGCCATCCGGTATTCGACACCGTCTATGCTGAAGACGCGCGAGCGCAGTTTCGGAAACGTATCCGTCGTCATGAACGCTCGAGCCGTGCGCTCCCACGCGTCAAAGTCATTCGCAAGCGAACTCGCGGACTGTGATTGTATGGTTGAAAGGATTTTCGATATGGGCAGGTTTTGACCGATGACGCCGGTGGACATGACGAGGGTTTCAGACTGGGATGAGGGAATGAGGGCATCCGTGGCTTTGACCATCGCCCAGGCATCGTCCATGCCTTGTTTGCCGGTGACGGCATTGGCGCAGCCGCTGTTGACGACTACTGCTCGGGCGCGACCACCATTCTTGGCAAGGACTTCTTCCGAGACGACAACGGGTGCGGCTTTGAAGGCATTTCTGGTGAAGCAGGCAGCCGCCGCCGTTGGTTTGGACGACGTCGAGAGAATTATGCCCAGATCGGGGACGCCTGAAATTTTCTTGATCCCTGCGTGAAGGCCAGTCAGGAGGAAACCTTTGGGGAAGGTATCGGATGGAATGGGGACATGGTGGTGCGCTTTGGAGGGCGTTGGCTTGACGGATATCGTCGACAAGAGTCGCTTCGCTACCTTCGACATGAGTGAGTCAGTTCAACCTGTGTGATACGCGTTGTGCGAGCTTTTCGCTGTAGATTGCTGTCTTATTGCTATTGGCGGCTACATAGAGGCTATCAACGAAAAAGACACGACAAAGTCAAAACTACTTCGAGTGAGCTGCATGTGCATTCCACGGAGGACATAATACTGCAAAGAATTGACGCAAGTACGGCGCTTCCGGAACAGCGGCTACACTCGAGGTGCGCCACGGACATTACTCTCCCATCGCTCCGTTACTTGAACCAGCAGAAGTTGGGCAAGTGCAGCACGATTGCTGCATCGATGGTGGGTGGGAGAGCGCGCTCTCTGACATAACTTATACATGGCGCAATATTTGGTTGTAATTGTCATGAGCTTCCTCTTTGCAGGGACATGTACAGTAACTTGACTGGAATTTGGCTGTTGCACAGGAACGATTTACAAGCTGGAGTATTCCGACATTTACTGGAGAGGAGTGACAAACAAAGGGAGTTGAGCACCCTCAGTCGGCTTAGAACCAACGACAGGTATCGAGCCCACTCCTGCCGGGACACACCTAATGTCATCGACGCCGCCCGGCAGGGCAAACTCGAAGCTAAGAATAAGTCTGGCCAAGATCGTCCGCATCTCCATCACACTATAATGCACAGGTTGAGGTCAGTGGGTCTTCGTGAGGACTGGATCACTGACGCGAAACGCCAACCAATGCAGCCACGGACTCCAGCGCCTTGAACGGCAATCAATTGTCTGCATGTCAAGGGAACGCGAAGAATAAACCTACCAAAGGACATGCTATGCGTCACCAATGTCAGTATGTAGGTCACTGCACAAGCGAGAAAACGTACACGTTCGCGAACAGACCGACCGAAATACGTTGCTCGTTTGGCATTTCTCGAAGAAATCGGTCGGGATTCCACTGTTCCGCGTCGTCTCCCCAGATCGCAGGATCACTGGGAGCCACATCAATTGTTTGGAGTTTTTGAACGGCGGGGGCACGTACCGGTTGTAATAAGCCATTGAAATTTGAATGCTCTGTCCCTTTCTCACAGGTATTTCTGTGAGTCTGACACCAAACGTGGTCACGACTGGCTCAGCTAGTGGGATCACATCGTCCTCCAAGGCTTCGCGAAGGAGCGATGGCACAATGGGATGCAGACGAAGAGTTTCCTATATGAGGGTAAGTAGAGTGCGCTCTTATAAGATGAGACAGACCTTGATAACGGCATTGAGAAAGGCAAGGCTATCATAGTCCTGTACTGTGAGCTCCTTCTCTCCACCGCCGTTTCGCGCTAGGAGTTCTGTCAACTCAGTTCTGACGCGTTTCTGGTGGTCCGGATGCCTGGCGAGCTCGTGGAGAGTCCATGACATTGTCGAAGCAGAGGTCTCATGGCCTGCGAGAATGAGTGTCCTACAGTTCACTGTGGTCAATTTGGGCAATAAGTTCACAATGCCGGCACTACCCACGCCATTTGGGACAGCACTTCGTCGTCACTCAATTTGCGTCTCTGGTCTTCAGCGGCATTGGCACGTACTGTAGGACTTCAATATGACGGAGAAGAGCATCGGATAATGTAGAGACGCACCAAGAACACTGAGAACGTCCTTTCCTTTCATCAAGTCGGGATCGGAGAGATTTCTGTCCTGCTCTGCCTTCCTCAACATCTCACTTGCCACAGACTTAGAATGCTTTTGGAAATGGCGGAAGCGTGCAGCCGTCTTGCTTGGGGTAGAGAACAGTTGCATAAACGACCAGGGAAGATATCTCCAGAGCGTGTCATGCAACAAGTCGATGTCTGCGTGCGCTGCCGAGTCGTCACTGGACGGTAGAGATGTCAGCTTATCAAAGTAAAGAATAAAGCTAAGTATGATTCACGAGATGTGATTGAGAATGTGCAACAGCTCGCTCCCTCTGTCTTCAATGGCTCCGAAATCATAATTGAAGGCACCTGAACAAACACGCTTCAGCCAAATACTTCAATGGGGAGTACCCCACTAACTTAAACCAATGACATCGAGGGAAACTCTGCCCATCCAGCGATAGATATTGATTACATCGCCCTCCTGGCGTATAGCATCGTGAATTTTGTTTGCAAGCTGTCCGATTTCATGAGGACATCCATCGAGATGGTAACAACCGCCCTACCTGTTCGCCGACCCGCTGAAAGAGAGATGAAAAGGTCTTTAACTGGATTGTCGTAAACGCGGGGCTCAAGACTTTGCGATGTCGCTGATGCGCTGCACCTGGTATGAAAGAACAACAGTCGGTGAACGAGCTCACTACCTCGGAACCTGACCGTACCAACTGCGCTGACAACACCATTTCCAAAGAATTCTTGCATCATGTGTATGTTGTCCCGAGTCTTGGAATAGCGATATCCCCGCAGGTGGAGAATGTGATGTATCGCTCTGACATCGGCCAGGAGAAGC
The DNA here is from genome assembly GCA_019915105.1 of Strobilurus luchuensis. Classification (NCBI taxonomy): domain Eukaryota; kingdom Fungi; phylum Basidiomycota; class Agaricomycetes; order Agaricales; family Physalacriaceae; genus Strobilurus; species Strobilurus luchuensis. The sequence continues at coordinate 243,091 of JAHLMJ010000004.1, forward strand.
TTTTCTTCCTGTGGCTTGTCAGTAGCGCTGGATCGTGCGAAGTAGCCGTACTTACGCCGAAACACCCTCTGATGCGCAGTACAGTGCCATATTCTTTGAGCCACGGGAACTCATGTTCCCCAACTTCCCTTTGGCGGAATATGAGAGCATCGTGCCCTTGATGGATTCAACGTCAACAGAGTCGGTCAATGAGTGCAGATAGCAGGCGTTGATACCCAGTAGCCAAGAAGGAGCGGGAGGCCCATTGAGGGATGAGGAGACAAAGCGACGACGCCATAGCCTTTGTACAAGGAAGATGGCGTAGAAACTGAGTAAAGTATAAAGCGTTGAAGAGTAGACCCAGGAAGACATGGTGCAGGTCTAACAGTGCCCTCAAGTCCTTTTATCCCTGCCCTATCTGAATTGGAAGAAGTTGTTCACTATCACTGACGTTGCAACAATGAGAAAAAGAACGCAGAAGTCATAACACTTGTCAGAGTTGCTGACGGAAACGGCCCGCGATACAAAGGAGAGAGAGAAAAGGAATTGATCCTGCGACGCTATTCTCTGCCCGACATATTCTAGCCAAGAGAGCTCCGGACGCACGCGTAGTGCCGACAGTCGCGTAGTAGATGGTCGAAGTATTCTGGAGGTGTGAGCGACCTGGTCGTTGCAGACATACCGCATATGGCGACGCTTGTCAAGTGAAGGGTCACACGCAGAGATAAACAGGTGGGAATGGAGCTGTCTGCGCCGTGTGTAGAAGAACCAGTGGAGATATAAGCGATTCAGCACGAGATGTATACATCGGCGGAAATTGAGCTGTCAGCAACACGGAGAGCGTTTCTGGACTTTCCGAAGGCGACACCCAAGGACCGGTCAGAAATGATGCTGCGGTAAAATCTATGAGGATGTAAAGGAGAATAAGTAGAGGGCGCAATATTTGGTTGTGATTGTCCAAGGCTTGCCCTCCGTTCAATCTGAATTTCAATCAGTGCTTGTGATTGCACCGTCACTTGACTTTCAGAATCACCTATGTTGAAAGACTGGCAACTCATCGCACTGTGCAAGCACCCTGGCTTCTCCGCGGTCATGTTCGGGTCGATATGATATGGCGCGTTCATGGGAGGTCCGTGGCGCGTTGCTCGATGCTAGCTTCATCAGATGAAGACTCTCTTCCTCGATGCCTTCACGACCATCATCACTCGTTTCAAAGTCCGAGGCAAATCTGCGCCCCGACACAGGATCAAGACTACGTCTGTAACCAACGTGAACTCTTCCTGGGCTTACCGATGCAGTTCCTTTTGACCCTCCTTGGCGTAACTGCTGCCCTCGAGTGTCCTGCGGTGGATAACACAGGGTCTGCTTTGAGCGCGTCTGGGACATCCCCCGACGGGTTCATCAGTTGCACCTACCCGACAGCTCGCATCTGTACTTACTTCAAGGTATTCATGATCAGATAACCTATACAACAGGAGCTTCTACTCATACACCCTCCCCAGAACGGCGACTTTAGCTCCGGCTCGGACGATTGCCCTCTTGATCATGTGTTCGCGAGCGCTGTCCCCTCTTCCCGTGTCGCTACCGCCAGCTGTCCCGTAGTCGACGACGCCGGGACCGCCCTCACGTCCTCCAGCATGATAGACGGTGGATCTCTAGCATGCAGTTATCCGGCCGCAGGCGAATGCATCTACTCTGGCTTCGGCGGTTCATTGTCATCCGGCTCCAGCTTCTGCCCCAACTCTCGTCGCCCCAATCGGCCCTTTGCTGCAGGCTATGAGGATGGATTACAAACCCAAGTTGCTGGGCTGAAGCTCCTGGCCCAGGAGACAGAACGCATTAATAGCGATGATCTTGGAGTGGAAACCTACACATCTCTGAACGTCTGTCCTGCCACCGACAAGGCCGGTGGCGCATTGCTTGAGGAGGACAACGTTAACATCTACATCTGGTGCGTATACGAAGTTGCTAGGCTCTGCACTTACTACCGCGTAAGTTTCCTCCATCTGAGTGTGATCGTACTCCTACTTACTTTCTGTGCAGCACGGCGAGTTCGATTCGGGATCGAGTGACTGTCCTTCTTCAATTCCTCCCGTTCCCCCTCGCGTTCGTCGCACGGTCTCTGCCAAATTTGGGCGCAATTTGCAAATGAGTGGACTTTGAAGAAGGTCGACGAACTCATTGGAGACAGTTTGGATTTAAGTATGGGTTATGCTCCGAAGTGTCACGAATACAGCCTTAGCTAGTCTTCATCTGGGCCCTTGAGATACGGTTAGAATCTATCTCGCTCCTCTCGTCGTATGTGTAACTGTTCGTTGTGAATTTTGGGCCCAGTCAAACGGCGACGATGCGCCATCATCTTTCCATGGCGAAGACCCGCCCACTGCAGATTCGACCGTATGTAAGTTTCAATGAAAAAGCCGACCGCACTACTTGCGCCGAGCATCCAGACCACAGTATATTCGTTCTCCCGACTACTGATTAGTGCTAGTAGCACCCACTAGTTGCACTTCTCGAGTCGAGTCCTAGAGTCTATGACGAGGCGACGTGACGTCGACGTCATCGATGGTGCCCTCAAAGTCATGTTCGACGAAGGGTCTCTTTCTTCCTTACCACATCGTTCGGCGCCTCAGATTCCCTCCAGAAAGCAAGAATGGACGGTCTGCCTATAGACATGTCGCACCCCGCGGTGAAGGACTACCTGGCTCTCATACGGTGCGTGGGCTTACCCCATACGCCCGTGTGAGAACGACCTCATGACTTTCGGATTTTTAGGCTGCAGGTACTCACTCCGCTGTCGCTATTGATCAACATCGCCACCGTGATTGTTTGCCAAGCAGTTGTCAAACCCTCAATCAGTCAGTTGCCTCTTCGTCAGGTCAACATCGATTATTGACCTGAAACGCACTACGCAGGCGGTATAGCAAAATCGTATCCCACAACTATTTCGCCGAACCCACCTGTGATCGCCGTATATGTTATCGCGATATTTGCATTCCAGATTGGCTACTGCGTCCTTCTGGTCGTAGCACGCAAGCCAGAGACGAAGAAGACCCTCATCAAAGGACCCGGATTCTCGCTCGTTCTGGCGAACTGGGTTATGGCTATTTGGGCCATAACATGGGTGAGTGAACCCTTTGACCATTTCATCTGATATTTTGATGTCTCTAGATTATGCAATGGTTCCTCGCTGCAACAATACTGCAAGGCCTCTTGTTACTCCTTCTCCTGTACTCAAACCTCGTCTTGTTGATTTATCATGCACCTACTTCCAAGCGGCCTTTTGATATGATGCTCATCCACGCGCCAATGCGGTTCTTCTTGGTCCTCCAAATCGCGTTGATGTTCCCGCTCTCGCTGTTGTACGTCTCCTTCAAACCTTCTTAACTCCATTGTCTTGCACTATTCCAAGTCAGCGTCATTTTGAAAACACTATACTGATCCTCTGATTACAGCGTTACCCTTGGGTTGACACAGACACCAAACGGCGGCGTACCTGGACCTCCAGTCGAATCTGACGCGTATCAGTGGGCTGGATTTGGAGTTGTGCTAGGCACAAACTTGCTTGGCCTGCTTGTCATCATGCTGCGGCGGGACATCGTCTGGTGTGTTGCGGCCACCTGGATCTGTGTCAGTATATGGACGATGCGACCGAAGCCTACTCCGGTATATGTGAGTGTTCTGTCGGGCGTTTACACGTCTCCCGTCGCGTCGTGCTCGTCTCATTTTCTCTCAAGATCACTGTGATAGTATTCACGGCGATACATCCAATTATGCTGATTGGCTCCGCGATATACCATCAGCTCACCAAAGACCGCGGTGTGGCGCTGCCTGGGGATGAGGAGCAACCGCACATCTACAACGGACACAGACAGAGACAGAATGGAGACGAGAGGAATGACATTGAGGGCGAGACTAGGCCTCCTCGAGAGGTCAACGAGCAGGCCGTTTGGGGCTAGCCCAACGAGCACAGTACATGTTTTTGACTCTGACTTTTTTTCCGTATGTAGCTCAAATTATGACAGTCACGGCAGAAGCTCTGTAGCGAGACTCAGACGACAGACGACATCGTCTACCGCGGTGGCGGTCGTATGGTGGCTCGGATCATCCATTTCCTAGAAAACACTGGGATTCGACGTCGGCGGCGGCAGGACAGTCCGCGTACACTGAGAATCGAGCGAAAATTCCTTGTGACGGCAGTTAACTGCAGGGCCGGGGTCAATGGTCTGTCGGACTGTCAGGACGACTTCTCTCCGAGCCAGGCCTATAGTGAAACCCAACAAGGCTACGCATAGCAAGATTCCATAGCACGCTTCTTTGAAGCAAGCAGGGCGGATATTGAACTCAACCGAGTCGATGATGCCAAAGCAGATTGCTAATTCAATGAGCCAGGTCTATAGTAAGACCCAACAAGGCTACGCATGGCAAGATTCCATGGCGCGGTTCTTTGTTGGGCGGGGCGGATTATGAACTCAACCGAGTCGATTGCCAAAGCAGGTTGCTGATTCAATGCACTGGCAGTCACGCCGCCGAATTTCACTTCCGTTCATGATCAGCCTGTGCTCAGCTTTCATGGTGGGGAAGGAGACTGCCTACTATGTATCACGAACCTCAAATTAGCGCATCTAGGAAGACCGGTGTTCCACGGAACTCTTGCAACATTCGAAATCACGTACCCACATCATGGAACTCGAAGTAGTAAGTCTACAAACCTCTGCGCTGTCTATCAGGCTTCCTGGGTGTTACTGACCGATGATTGCAACAGCTATCTCAGTATGGACCTCCCGCGCTCTCAGGCACCTCTGGCATGCAAGCACGAAGCGCTACTTACCACACGTCAAGATCTCATCTTGCCCTAGACAGTGTCACTAGCAAATTGGGACGACTGAAGACAATGTTGTGACGGGAGTATTGATGGCTGCCAAGTCGACGGTGAATGGCCTTATCCTGCTCTCGCAAAGATATCTAAATCCCCACGCTCTTCAAAGACACACTTCAGGCGATACTAGCTAGAGAGGCGGATCACAAGTGCTTCACTATGTCTAGTTTATCCAAACTTATCGCTCGGGGGCGAATTCATGAACAATTGGAAACACCTGTCGTGATGAGCGTATTGGAAAGGTACCAGTTGCATGGGATGCGGAAGGGGTAGTGTCTTGGTTCCGCGAAGTCAGCTGCCAAAAATCACTCTTCCTGAATCTCGTGGTCGGCACACAAGCTACAGTTCTACTTCCGCCACTGAGTTGATGGGGTCTATGCTTCGTCACATGGACTCGGGAGTCGGAGGTAGCAGACAAGATCTCATCGTTCCAATTTGCGCCGCGCTGTATGTATCGATGTCGGCTATTATTGTGTATAAGTATGCCTTGGGTTTCATAGGGAACACTCACACCAAGGACTAGCACCATGTCGACCAAGACTCATTCTCCTCTGTTGTCTCCCTCCTACTTGAAAACCGGTCGCGAGGTCCCTGCGATGTCGCTGAAGCAGGCGGTGCCTCCTGGTCCTCCCTCAAAACTGACTCGGCTAGGTCAAATGCGGTGAGTGCCCCGGCGCATCTTCATGATCAAGTCGTGCAACTAAGAAATGTCCCTAGAGCAACTTTCCGTGAACCTGCTGCAGAGTTTCTCGGGGTCGCCATCCTCGTAATGTTTGGATGTGCCGGTGGCTGTCAGGCAGTTCTGTCTGCGGACCCAGCCGTCACGTCTCCGAAAGGAGTGAGTCCTCGCGACCTCTGTCTATGTACACTGTAAGTATATAATGCTGATTGATTGACATTACAGGACTGGTTCTCTGTTGCGCTTGGCTGGGGACTTGGTAAGCTCCTGAATGATATCTCTGCCCAGTAGCACATCTGACACTCCCAGGATTGGGTCTGGGTGTATGGGTCGCCGGTGGAATTTCTGGGGGACATCTCAATCCTGCTGTAAGCCTGATTGGTCGCATATCCAACTCAACGAGTGCACTGACAAGGCGTACGTAGGTTACACTCGCACTCGCGACGTGGCGCAAATTCCCATGGAGAAAGGTCCCAGGCATGTGCTTTCTTGTGGCGAGTTCTAAAACATCTGCTAAGCGGTGTCTCCAGCGTACATGCTTGCGCAGCTGATGGGAGGCATCTTCGGGTCCGCTCTGGTTTATGCAACCTACTACAACGCGATCAATATCTTCGAGGGTGGCAGAGGTGTGCGAACTCTCAGGACTGCTGGTCTTTTTGGAACGTATGCTGTTGGTACACGTCTCATCACTCATGTATGGTCAACGTTGATTGAAAGCTGCTGTCTTCAGATTGATTATCTTACGAACGCAGGCGCCTTCTTCTCCGAGTTTCTTGGCACCTTCCTGTTGATGCTCATGATCCTGGCTGCTACTGACAAGAGGAATGGTCCACCCCCGGCTGGGCTCTTGCCCCTCGTGCTTTTTCTTACCCTCTTCGGCCTCGGCGTCTGTTTCGGCATGCAAACAGGTAAGTTTACCACTCCGTACCTCCCTATGATAGGTGGAACCTTTCTCAAGGATTTGCCGTCAATCCTGCGCGTGATTTGGGTCCGCGTATCCTCACCTCAATTGTAGGCTGGGGCGGACAAGTCTATTCTTTCCGACAGTATGTCCGCAGACCTATCATTGCTTGCGCCACATCTCAAATTATTTCATGACAGCCAATACTGGCTATGGTGCCCAGTCATTGCACCTTTTCTCGGAGCGCAAGTTGCCGTCATTCTGTATGATGGACTCATCTACACCACCGACGATAGTCTCTTGGTTCGCATGCTCCCTCTGTAAATTTGTTTCACTCCATGATATGAAGACCCAACCAACTAACAGCGAATCTATCCTCGACTAGCAGGTTGAAAAACAAAATTGACTCCGCTTCCGACGTAGTCTAACTTCGGTATCGCACTGGATGAAGTTTAAACAATGATATGTACGACTCCTGATAAGTATGTTTTGATCTTTCTGCTTCACTGTCTGTCAGATGTCTGTATATCTGTATACGACTGTCCGCTTGTACACTTCGTATCGAAATCAGTATGCTTGCATGTGGAGTGTTGGCAATATCGGTGTGGCACACTTTTCTCGGACGACTATGAATGGCAGAACACGAGAAATGATGTTATGCTGTATGTCTGTATCTGTGTATATCTTCGATGCTGTCCCCAACAACATGACAGCACTCGACATCCGGGACCTGGACGTGGATGTGGCCGGCTCTATATATCTTACAATTACAAGCCTAGGGGCAGCGAATATACAAGGATTGCTGTATGTGCATGTGTGTACGCGGTACAGATGTGAATAATGATAGGAAATCCGTGGGGGGTATCAGTGGCAGACGTGCTGTGAGATATCACAGAAGCTGCGATCTTACTAGGTTCTCTCTCAGAACACCATCGCGCACTATAATGAAATCAGAGAGTACTTCCGAGGGCAAGGTAATTAGACCCTACCAGACTCTAGGGTTTTTGCGGTTGCTTGGGTGTCGGTCACAGTGGTGGGGTAGATGTACGCATGACGTTCGTTAGGTGACAAGTTTCGTTGCATGTCCTTGAACTTCTCGCGCAGGTCTGTGGAGATTAGCAAGAGAAGGTGTCGCAAGTAGAGTGAACATACATTTCACGACGTTCATCACATCATTCGGACGATCTCCGAAGCTGGGAAGGTACTTCTTGACTTTAACCCCGCGTTTGAGCTTGCGTTTTAGTAGGTCGCATTTGTTCATGAAGAGAATGAGCTGTGTCTTCGACAACAGTCGTGAGGAGCATATCGACTGCCAGAGAATTGTCGAGTCCTCGAGTCGGTTCACGCTCGTGTCTTCCTCCAGTCGTTCATCAAAACACGAAACAGGGCAGAGGAAGATGATTGCATGAGTGTTCTCGAAGAATGGGAGCCAAGCCGCGCGCTGTGTACACGTCAGATGAGAACGATGAAGCTGCCATGAAACATACAGTCGTACGACATCCGCCGACGTCGTATATACGCCATTCCCATGCACCGTCTACGCGTGGTGCATCTACGGGGCCATTCTTGAAGCGAATCTGATATTCCTGGATACCGACAGTTCGCAATCCTGGCGCAGAGTCAGTCTACGGTTGTTCCCCGAGGATATCACCCACGGGCTCTAACGATATCATCGTCCGTTACGACATAGTCGCGCGTAGCAATGCGATCAAGTTCATTCAAGAAACTGAGTACTAATTAGAGGCGCCGACGAGGGAGGAAAGAACTCACAAGCCTGCAGAGTCTGGGAGACGCATCTTGCGCCTGTCCAAGGCCAGCTGAACGGTCCGGTCGGTCCACAGCGCCTTCATTTCGTTCTGTAGACCTGCCAAAGTCATGGTGACGTCGTCCATAGACCTGCATTCGGCTTTCTTGTCGACAACTTCGCCCCACGACCTGACTGCGAACTCGCCGAGCGTCCGTCTCCTTGCATTTGGGTTCGCGACGGGTGTGTCGAATGGAGTGGCCGCCATGGGCAGCGAAGGATGTATGGGATCTGCACCTGAGCCCAGTTGGCGCTTGAGATCTGCCTCTGCACCGCGCAACGGTGCGAGCTTGATCATAAGTAGCTGATGCCGGTCGCTGAAGCGCAGGTTGTCAGAGCCGTCTAAGGTGAATTCGGAGTTTTCAGAATTGTCGTCAATGTCGTCGTCAATATCATGTGGAACATCGCCGCTCATTTCTGCCTCGAGAACGCTTAGAATGGTGACAATGGAGCGCACAACATTGAGCTGAACGACGGCGCGCCAGCCAGAGCGCTCCCGTTCCCAAGCGTTCGATGCATAGCGCATGCGAAAGTCTGGAAAAAAGTTGAGTACGCGACCATTGAACAAGGACAATAATCACTTTTGAGGGTTGTGGATTTGCCTGGAGGAATTCAATTGCGAACACGAACGCGAGGCTGTACGGCGACCTACCACTCTCTGCCTGACCCAGAAGCAGCAGCTTCACCACGTTTCTCTCATGCTTTGCTACGTTGCGCGCCTGCCTGATGTCCTCGTCGATGAGGTCGCTGATGCGCTGTGCGTCGGCTTCGCGTTTGAGCCTGGCGGTCATCTGGGCGGGCGTCTCGTTGGGCGGTGGACGCATGAATTGTAAGAACGGGTCGACATCTGGCGGCATGACGGGCAGAAGCAAGTTGGCATGTCTATGCCTTCCGCGAGTTTCGTTAATCTATCCTGTGGAAGGCACATGGAGTTCCAGGGCCGTCAGCTCGGTCCCGGTTGGGCGTTCGGCCAAACCGGTTCGCACCCCTAGGATCAACGCTTTTCTGCTTCCGTGCAAGTCTGTCCAGGTCTGTCCTGTATTTTGCTGATGATTTAGCGTGTTCCGTGCGTGTTCCCGACCCAAATTGCAATTTCTCTGACAGCCTAGTTTTCCAATTCTGTCATGCCTCAACAGACATCAGCATCTACCATCGCCCCAGTCGAAAGGGCTCTTACAGACGCGCTTGGTGTCAATGGCGACTTGAAGTCTCATTTTCTCTTCTTTTTACGTGTCATTGACAGTCACCGCAGCAGGCAACCTGCAGAGCGCTACTAGGGCGCTACGCAACAGTATGATGCGAAGCAAGGGTTCGCGTCGTGGCGTTGCATACAGCCCTGATTCTGAGCTTACAGCGGGACCAGATCATGACAGAAAGGAATCCAAACATCAGATACTGTAATCCGGATTGCCTCGCCGGCGCCATGATTCCAGTGGCATGATCATTCTGGGCATTTCTGGTCTCGAACTGGCTCGCTGATCAAGATATACTTATAGGTTAGGTTGTACAGTGGTTGTACGCAGGTTGTAGAGTAAGTTAATTGGATGTCTTTGCGAGCCTGAGTGATCCTGAGATTGATTAGCTCCCTATTATTGCAGCTCTCCAAGAATCGCATCTGCGTCGAACTTTGCAATGTCAATTTATGATACTCAATGGTACTCAGACTTCATCGACTGAAAAATTTGCGTGCTGCTTTTCGTAAGACTCCTGGCCTTGCTGGCTTGCTAGGAAGTTTTGAGGCCCTGGGCCTCTGGCTCTCAAAGTCAAATCGCCGCGACCCTGATGTGGCGTAGATTACATCCGTTGATTCCGGCTTTTGACCTCTGGTCCTCTGCTCAAATTGAAATACTCCGGAGGACTCTGGGAGCACATTGAAAGAAGTCTGAAAGAAGTGATCCCGTGCAGGAGTGCCTGGCTACGTTATCAATGCACCCATGATACTCAGTATACTTAAGTAGCGCTGAGTATCTACTAATATCCAGTACCAGAGTGGCACCGCAACTCGGTCAAGATGCTTTTGACTTGCCTGGCAGCCAAAAAAAACAAGGCTCTGAGGGCGCTCCAGATCTTGCGGGCACTTCGTTTCGGGCCACTGCTAAGTATTGGAAGACTCGAACCGAAAGTAAGCAGTGAATAATATCTGGAGCCACTGATAGCGCTGACTCGGAAGTCCGCCACAAACGCGGTCCCGTGATTATCTCGGATACTATTTCGAATTGACAGGTGAATCAGAATTAGCCTTCACTCCTATCATAATCATTAACGATAGATTCCGTCACCCGCTGAGGATTACGGGTGCGTCCGAGAGCCACTAGTCAGCGCCTACAGGGTTCAAGCGTCTGTGTCCTCTAGCTATAGGCCAGTTACCATCTTGCCGACATCAGCTTACGCGACTGCAGGAATTCGAACGCCTGCTCGGTGTGTGGAATTGAATCTTACGGGGAGTGACAGAAAACTCCCGTATGGCTCGGTACTCTTTCACTGGGCTGGCGAATACACCACAGGTTCAAGTTGCGCCACTAGGCTCATGCCAGTGTGTCGGCCTCTTGTTGCCGGGAAGCTGGCGCGGACGCCGTCATCAGCTTCCAACTCCCAGGCTTTCAAGCTGACAGCAATTGCCTCGCCAGCCACGATATCTGAGCGAGGGCGAAGAAAACTTGGACTTTCCTTGAACTTTAGCCACACGGCCCAGCATGATTACGGGACTGTTATATACTATAGAGTACAATGACAATACTGACGAATGGATCATACTGGTATTCCCTGCGATAGCACAATATTTCTTCTATATTACTGAGCGACTGGACCATCGAGCGGCAATGGATAATAATAATCTGCAAAGAGACAGCATGGATCAGGCCGGTTGACATTGATCTCAGTTCTTCAACGATGAGAGGCAAGCCGTTCCCTTTTCTTCCAGGTCAGCAGGAAGCTACTTGTGGATGACGCATGTAGTCGCCCAATCTTATACTCTCCTACTCCTCGAGCGAGTGTGGGCTCTGAGTCCCAGCGCGACGAAGAAAAGGGCCATAGCAACAGTAAGGACAGTGTACGATCAAATGTGCATCAGGTGTCGTATCTCCTCAACCACCTCTCGGGCTTCATCTCTCTCTTTCAAGACCTGTGTCAAATACCCCTCCAATGCAGCCACCCGCGCACGCATGGGACAATCAGCGCCGCAAGACTCCACAGGACCATCCGTTTCCGTATCTGAGTCCAACATGAGAATCGCCTTCCTGCTAGCAATACTAGCACCATCTTTCACGTCGGGCACCTCCTTCAGCGCATCCGAAACCTTCAGCTTCTTTTCGAGATCCAGAAAGTGAGAACTTTGCGACGAGAAATCCAGGCCAGCATGCAGTGGAGCGCTTCCCGAGTCAGATTCGGAGGAAGGCGAGCTCGAGGCTGAATATTCGGAAGCGCTTGAGGCCCAGGATGCGGTGTTGGTATTGACGACACGCAGTGATGGAGGAGAAGCATCGACAATAGACTCGTGAACAGGAGACGAGTGAGGAAGAGGTTCATCTAGTAGGCTGGGTTCGGAAATTTCGGTACCAGAAGAAAGGAAATTCGCATCGTCCGCTGTGTCTTCATCTTCCAGGATACGACAATCGCTTGCGGACTGCTTGCAACCTAAGCTTAGGTGACTCAGCCATCGGTCATTGTATACCTGCTTTATTCACCTGTCTCCAGTCTTTTGCGATCGTATGGCGAAGGAAGGGGTAATTCAAGGCTGTCTGCCCTCATCTGCTCGGGGAAGACAGTATCCGAGCTACCCACCGCAACGTCCCAATTCAAGTCGAACAAACCCCTCACGATCACGACCCAGTTTTTGATGAACCAGGCCATTATGTCCGGACCATGAGATACGCCAAACACCCATCGCCCGAAAGCATGCCCGAGGTCCACCTCGATCCCGGCCTTCGTCTGATTGACTTGGCTCAGAAATGCCAGCAAGTAAACGAACAGTGACAGATTGGCAGATGGCAGAAAACGGAGAACACGTTGCATGGCGCCGATGTTTGGCCGATGTTGATTGAGACAAAAGTGAACCAGTGTGTTCAGAATTCCTTCAGGAGAGACAACAGGTTCCGGCAGCCGCGACAAAAAGCAATGGAGAACAGCAAAGACATCGCTCTCCGACTGGCGAAAGAGGGACGTTGTGCAGCCAAAGTGAGGCGGGGTATCGAAAATCTGAACGAGGTAGGCGACGCGTTCGGACGAATGGCGCGCTGGGGATGGTGGAGCTTTGAGGGCTATACAGACAAGTGACCGGTTAGACAACCAATCATTGATCTTGACGAAACTACGCACCGCGATACAATTCCTCGACACAAGAATAGACAACAATGGGCAGCTCATGTTCAAGTCCGCCAAGGACGGCCGTCGTGGACGCATATGCTGATACCTGTCGTAATGGGGCGCCAAAGACATCTTGAGATCCATCAGCCTCTTGCAGAAATTTGACGGAATCACTCAACTATGAATGCCATTGATTGAATTTTGCCTCTTGGCGCCCCGCTCGCCTCGTTCCATCATTTCACGTTCGTAAAGCGCGACGAGATCGTCCAGGATGAGATGTTGTTCGACTTCATGATATTCACTCCCCAGGTAGTCGCGTAGGTGCCGCATGAGAACCTCCGGATCCGGCTTGATGAGATAACGAGGACGCTGTCGAAGCTGGTCGCAGTACGAGGTCGAGATGGACGTCGGGAACCGCGTCGACGGAGGAGCTACGCCAGTAGGTGAGGTCGGAGAAGGCGGTACATTAAGTTTTTGAGGTGGAACGAACAGCCTGCGTCCTGATCCTGATGGCGAAGGCGATTTGTCGCGTGCGGGTTTGGGTATCCTAGAGCGAGCAGAGAGCGCCGCCTTTGTCGCCATGTGGTTCGGCATCGATGTTGAGCGAGATCGCGTATTGAAGTCTGCAGGCGGTTGAAGAAAATTGTTCGGGGTGCCGGTGCCGGTGCCTGCGCCTGCGCCTGCGCTCATTCGTCTGTCGCGCTCATTCGTTTGTTTTCTAATTCGAGGACTGATAGGCGTGTATGGATCGTTCAAGGTCAGCTCAGGACGCATAGTACCGTAGCTTGTTTATCGTTGAGGCGGGTATACAGTGCAGAGTAGGTTGCGGTAAAGGAAAGAAAGGTGAAGAGTTACGTCAGCTAGTAGGTTGACGGTTTGCGCCACTGTGGACCAGTTGCCGTTTCGAGCTGTCCTACCGTATGTATGCCTTCAAACGAGAGGACACCCGTCTGCGAGAATCAACGGCCGTGGCGCTAGTGACACGCATGCACCATACCATCGTCACTAGTCATACAAAATTCTCTTCTGAGTCTTCACGGAACCGCTCTTTTAACTTGTTATCTGGAGTAAAAGATGCCGCAACTGGATTTGACTGAATGACTCTCATGAATGCAGCTTCTCCAACGGCTCGATGACCTGTCCCATCTTCTTTGTAACCCTCGCCCTCGTCCCCCTCTGGAATCCCACTCTCGTATTCCATTCCCTCCCGAGTCCACCTTCCCCTAGCGAGGCATCATACTGCGCCTTCGAGGTATATGGGAACGGCAGGTCCTTCACCATATACTTCTCCGAGAACTTCTTGTCCACCTTCTGCGAGATGATGACATGCGCCTTGCCGGCGTCTTCACGAGCAGAGGGGAGCGTCCCAGGGATGTGGGTGACAAACTTGGGTTTGGGTCGCGTCTTCGTGGCTTTCTCAATGAACTTCCCCTTGCCTTTGCCCTTTTTGTCAGGCTTGGACGCGTTGTCTATAGAACCTGCCCCGCCCCAGGAACCCCATCCAGGAAGAGTGTTGTCCACCACCTTGGGTGCATCACGTTCGACCTCAGCGGCTTTGAGGGCGGCAAACTCCCGAACGACGTCGTCGCCTGCGAAAGCCTGTTTCACCAGGTCGCGTTGCGCGAACGCCTTTTCTTTGCCCTTCCCTTTGCCCTTTGCGAGGATAGATTCTTGAATGAGCGTTTCGTCCTCATCGTCATCCTCGGCTGCAGCAGCAGGAGCAGAAAGCGTCAAGACATTGTCCGTGGTGATCTCCATGGCGCTGTCGTCCTCGCCCTGATTGATCTTGGATTTGAGCTTGTGAACAGCGCGAGCAGGAGCTTTGGTGTTTTTGTCCACGACAGCAGTGTTCTTCTTGCTCTTTTGTAGAGGTGCAGATGGACCGGCCGAAGGTGCAAGCCATGGATTGTCGGAAGCGACGGGTGCGAGCGGGGTAGAGTTGGAGATGGCCGAGGTAGCAGTTGGCATCGATGTTACTTTCGCGGATCCAGAAGTAGGCACCTATGAGGATGTCAGCGCTAGTAGCATAGTTGGTGAAATGCCCTACTGCAACTCCAGGACGGTAGACCATCCTCCCGCCGGTACCTGTACGCTCGACAATGACACCACTTGGGCCTTCATCCTCCTCATCTGATGCGGCACCTCCACCAATCTCCCGTATGAGCGATTCGACGGCGCCTTGTGCCTCTGCGTCCTTGCGCTTGAGAGCATCCCGCATAAACTTCATGTTCATCACACCCTTCTTCTTGCTCTGCCTGTCATCCTCCATGTCCTCTGCGGCTTCTTGTGCTCGAAGGTCCTGGAGCTCATCGAAAGCATCCCGCTCTTCATCGTCATCCGACTCAGACGACGACTCGTCACCCTTCCCTTGTATTCTCCTTCTCAGCTTTTCTCCCTGCTCCAGCATCGCCTCCAGCTTGTCCCTCCCACTCTGACCATCCTCCGGTCGAGCCCATCGCCCAGTGTTCTTGTGTCTGAGTGTAGCACGCTCCTTTGCCCGGTCAATTTCCATCTTTTCCCGGTCTTGCAGTTCCTCCTCATCGTCCTTTCCACCTTTGTCACGATGCAACCGCCGGTAAACACGACTCTTGATCTTCTTGACGCGCTTCATCTTCTGCTCCGCGCGGAACATGAGCTCGCGCCGTTCCCTGAGCATCCGTCTGCGCTCCCGGATATCCTCTACATTCACGGCGCGCTCTTCCTCGAGCTCAAGGACGTCCTCGTCTCGTAGACGTGCAGCTTTGAGGAGGGCATCGACGCCAGATTCGAGAGGTGTTCGGGGAGTGAAAGACGCTGCGAGCTCAGGGGCACTGACACGACCTTCCTTGGTTCCCTGAAGAGGAAAAGAGATGAATTCGGCGTCGTGTACGCGTCGTACAGCGGCGCCCCACTTGTCGACCTCGGCTTTAGTCGCGGCGTACGCGGCTTCGCGGTCAACGCGCTCTTGTGCGCGTAATGGCAAGGGAGCGGGAAGGGGTGCAGGTAACGGTTTCCCAGAGATAGAAAGTAGGTCGTCCATAGTGAGTTTGTCGCCGCTGACGGCGCGGAATTCGTTTTCGGGACCAGCAGCACGATGTTCGGGAAGGATGCGCCGCTTCTTCTGGGCGACTGACGCTGGTTCGTCGTCGGCAGTCTCGGGTTTGCGCTTGGTGGGGAGGGAATTGACAAAGGAGGCCAAAGCGTCCATGTCTCCGTCGTCCTCCATCTCCTCGTCTTCATCGACCTCGTCGTCGCCGTCTTCATCATCGTCCATGCTCTCATCGCCAGTCTCCTCCTCGTCGTCGTCGTAATTCACCTGCGGTAGCGCAATCGGCGTCATTTTTGCCTTGCCCTTCCCTGTCTCCTTTTCATCGTCGACGCCGCGTCCATCCATGATATCCAGGACATCCAAGAATTCATCGTCTGCTCCTTCTTCATCCTCATCGTCGTCGTCCTTCTCATCATCGTCATCATCCTCACTCAAATCAATGTCTTTATCTCTCCCTTTGCCAGCCTGTGGTGAACATAAGCCGCATCCTGTAGAGTTGATAGTGACGCACCTTGTCCCTGTACCCTTTCCCGAAGAAACCAGCATAGCGCTCCTCGTCACTATCCTCAAATGCTGCATCACTATCGACTTCCTCGTCATCGTCGCTCCCTAGCTCCTCGTCACTCCCCAGTAGCCGTGCGTCCATGCCCCGCCCTTCCATGTCGCCGCCGTCTTGGTCCACACCAAACTCCTTCGCCTCGTCCCTATCCAGGTCCAAGCCCACCTGCGCCCTCCGTTTTCCCTTGGACTTGGCAGACACATGCTGTGCATACTCGTACACATCCCCGTCAACGTCTGCGTCCTCCTTAGATGGCTTGGCCTTGCGAGCTTTACGAAGCTCGTATCCGGATTGTGCACGGGCCTTTGATTTGTCTTGCGGGCCATTATATGACCGCGGACCGCGTGAGAATCCTTTTGATGAGGAGGCAGGGAGGCGGGGCGCCATGGCTAATGTCGATGCCTACGCCGACGTCGTGGTCAGAGGCAAAAGTTTTTGTGATCGGCGGTGACCGGTCCGATCTTCCGATCTTTACCCTCGCAAGTTGTGACGAGAGTAAGTACATACAGAGGAGGGTAATATAGATGAAATGCAGTCAGCCGGAGCGTGAACATTCCAACCAGAATTGTCAGGCAAATCAGCATACATTGATACAGTCTGGGCGTATTTTACGCAGGATAGAGCGATACATAAGATGGTCACAGACAACAGGCGCGAGTACAATAAGATCGAGTATCGTAAAATTACAGCAAGAGGAACGAAGATACAATGCAGTCAGCTCAGGCATCATGCGGATGTTCATGTTGATACCGTCCTGCGTCGACTCCAGAACCGAAATGTGTTGCAGCATCCAGCATCGGGATGTCGTCGAAGAGCATATCCAGATCCCCGGCGGGGTACGAAGACGATTGTGAGGGCTGAGAAGATGAAGAGAAGAGAGCAGAGGCCTGTGAATGAGGGTAGAGCCCCGATAGCCTGTCCTTCAGCTGCATCTGCAGGTAGTCCCTATCATACCCGTTGCTTAGCTGCACCGCCATGCCCTCATTTGCCAACAACGTGTTGAAGTCGTCGACATAGCCGGGCGGCGGTCCAGGAGGAGGCGAGTATCGGATGGGTGCAGCGGGGATAGACGACCAGACAGCCAGGCAAGAGGGTCGTCGACCAACTTGCTCCTCGAGCAATTTACACAGGATAGCAGCGATCTTGAGAGCACATTTCCATGAGCGACCGACTTCCTGGAGATATCCTATGCATCTACAGGTCAATGTTAACAAGGTCATTGAGATAACTCAGAATGGTCTGGCCGCACCGTTCAACTTTCACTATGTGAGCGCTGGTATTTCTGCTAACGTCAGCGGGAGCGCGGCCAGAAGTGGCCACCGACGTCAATGGAGCTGGTGGATTTGAGGAAGCCCGAGTACGTGTGCGAGAGTTGCCCCTGGACCGTGTCGCCTTCCCATGCAGCAAGAGAAAGGCAGTTCCAGCAGTGAAGACTGCCTGGGTAACAATGACAGGAACGTAGCGCAGGGTGTACAGTTTCTGCCAAGTCTCCAGGATGTTCATGATTTGCTCTGCCGCATGTTCACATAACTGTCAATCAGTCAGCTACCCTCGGACTGACACGAAGTCTCCAAAATGCTAGACTACAAATTGGACGGGAGGTATCTACCTTGCGATGATCGATGGCCCTCCCTGCGGGTTGCCGATGGCAAAAGGGTCGATGGAGAAGTACAAACATCGACTCATAGACCAGATGCATCATCAGACGATGTGGCGTTGCCGTTGAGCGGGACTGATGATCGAGGTCCAGTTCCGGTGTCAGACCGTCCTTCCAACTACTCAGTTGAGCACTTTGATCATTCCCATCAGTTTTAATACAGCTGGGGGCAGCAAAAGGAATAGACTCACTCCATACGGCTAATCAGCTCGTCGTTGACGATATCACCACTTCCTGATGTTCCCAGACCAAGAGAATTCACGACACCCATGACTCTGCGCGCAACGACCAGAAGATCGCAAGTAGCAGCAAAGGTCTTCGTAAGATGATTTGGCTGGGGCGGTATGTTGGCCGACGAATGATAGAATAACAGTTGATCAAAGTCGGAGTCGACGAATGGTACGGGAATATCCTCGACGTGAGCGGGAATAGGCACGGAACAGGCCCTTCCCACGTACAAAGACCAGCAGACATCCAGATCGAAAGTAGTCCAGTGTGCCCAGTTCCTGTCAAGCTGATCTTCCTTGCTGATGTGGCCCGCACTAACCATGCGAGAGCAGTCAACACCCAAACCCAAAGTCTTACTAAGTCTAGTGCTCATGCCTGACAGACCTGATCAGGACTGCATATTGGTGGATGTGATGTAAATTCACCAAAGTAGAGATATCCTAAGTTCTGATCGCCGTTAGCAGCGTGAAAGCTGCCAATAAGACTGAGAGCCTGCACGACACAGATGTTGGGCCGTTCGCATTCTTCGTCAATATAGCCTTTGGCTCTTTGCGCATACATGACTCGGTTTTCCCACTTGTAAATGAGAGGGTCGTCAGAGAAGGCAGTCGCCAGAGCAATAAGCGCGTTGTGGAGCATCGGAGAGTAATGCGGCGTCTTGGCATGAAGACTTGGGGAAGAGATGTAGCGGTACATATCACGAAGGAACAGGGCAGGGACGACACGAAGGCACCAGGACGTGAAGAAGCGAAAAAGGAGGTCGAGGATTTTGTCATGTTCCATACGAGTGAGAGGACCGCTGGGGAGGTGGCAAGACCAGTCAAAGTTGGGGTTGACTACATCAGAGGACGGCGGCGTCGAGGGAATGGGTGGAATCCACAGCACGTAGTGTGCCGCGGGATCGCTAAAGATTTCGGTGATGCGGCGCGTTGACTGAACAGGAGGGTCGGCAAAGCAAAAAGGAGCAGCCGTGCCATAGAATACGAGGTCACGGTCCTCTAGCTAAAATAACACAAAAGAATGAGTCAGGATGCAACTGTTATTACGGAATGCGTATTGAGAGATGTACCCTGAGATGCTCTGTGGCAGCAACGAGCTCTTGACTGGCATCGTCCGTGTCTTCAGCAGAGTCCGTGTCGATAGGGATCTGAGGGCGCAGTTCCAGGTAATTAGCGCCTTCCGCACCGTGCTCCTCGCGGCACTTGTCGACGAGGCTCTCGAGCGATGCGCAATACGCCTCCAGGCTCGCAATCCGCTTGCGCAAAGTCTCAAACTGAGCCTCTGTGCGAGGAGGGCGGGCGAGCTCGCCGGTCCACGAGCACTGCCGCATGTCGTCAGCCTGGGATCCCATAGACAGAGATGAGTAGATAGACTTCGCCGTCTCTTTGGGAGGATGAACACGATTCGCATACAGGTCTCTGGCCGTCGCAGCGTATCTTTCTGTGCACCATATTGAGAATGTACTTCTTGACAAAGTAGCGGCTCACCTTCGTCGGCAAACATCACAGGCTTGGGCGACATAGGGCGCGCGCGTTCTGTTAGTAGACCGAGGGGCGGTGACGCGACTCATGGTCGGCGTGAACGTCGGGGCCGTCGTCTGAAGCAATGGCGGGCAGATGGGGTGAGAGAGTCAGAGAGCAGGAATAAGGCTTGCATGACGCTCGTTATAAGTTATATTATAAGTCCTTGATGCGATGCGTATCACAAATGCGAATGATCCTGTCGCGGGCCGCCGCTTCCGCCTGGTGCAAATTACTCATGATTTCGCAAGAGCCGAACCGACCGATCGCCGAACAGCCGAACATAGTGCATTGCAGCCTGCCGATGTCGCGACGATTGGCAATTCCTCACCCGCCGTTGTCTTCACGCCAAATCTTCCGATATTGGTAGGACTACATAATGCATGAACCTTCCTGTCTTCTTACGCAATCTCAAACACAACAATTGTGCAATAATTGGCGCGACTAATGTCGCGAACTTTGCCTGCTTCAACAACGCAAGACCTGGGCCTTTCAATACTGCACCAAGGACACCGTACAAGATTGCAACATCATAGCCGTTGCTGATCGCCAGATGCGTAGGGGCAATGTTTCCAACATTGGTCATGAAAAATGTCGCGACATGGGCGCGTAAAATGTCGTGACATGCGCTCGTAGGCATCATTCGCTATTTGCAAAATAACAATACTATTTTCTGATCTATGTACATTGTCTCGCCCTAGTAGCCCGTGCCTGGTCGATCAGCCTCAATGAAGATCCGGCTGATCCTCCGATATAGCACCCGATTTATACATCCAAATTAAGTACTCAACGCTTTTGAACGATGTTGCGCTCTCGACGACGTGCATCGTTTCCATTGAAGTTAATACCTTTACCTTTGATAATCCTTCGTGCTCGCGCACAACTGCCGTAGGCCGATCATCTGTGCACAGCCGCATTGCCAGGTAAGCTGAGCTGAGCGTCCCAATCCGCATCCCAAGACCAATATGCCCCGCCGCCACCGCCGACAGCGACCTCAAACCCCCGCTCGACGAGTCCAGCTCTTTCGCCCTGCTGTAGGCCCACCCATTTTCACCCGTCGCCTTCGCCAGCGCGCAACGCTCGCGCAACGCGTTCTGAACGATTGCCTGCGCCATTGTGGCGCATTCGGGACGCAGGCGAAGATCTTCGCGTTGGCGTGCGTGAACCTGCTGACGGCCTCCTATTTGTGTACACCACTGACAATTCTTCAGCCCGACGCCCTATCATAAGCCGACGCGTACCCATCCGCAGGGCCATTTGACCATCCGCGTCTTCAACGCCCAATGCTGGTGTATCGGGGCCGTCCACTGGTACGACCAGCTCGACTCCCAGGTGTTCGTCCACGACGTCGAGCGCCCCGGCTCTGTTGCGTCTATGATCCGCCTTCAGCGTACGGTGCCCCCAGCCCGCCGCCGATTCAAATATTTTTTCCGTCGCACCGACCACGTTCAGGTATGTGGACTTCCCATTTCCCTCACATAGGATCTTACAAAATCCCATTTTCAAGGTCGCCGTATTTACGCAGATTTAGGTTGTAGCCTCCATTCCAATTGTAATAGTAGCTGTAAAGTAATAGTGTAACGCGAGATGCAGACTGGCTATGACATAGGACGGTGATTGCATATACTCGTCGTACTCGTCGTGCAGCTTGGAGTGTCAGAAGTTTTACAAGCCCCGTTGTGTGGTCAATGTCGCGCAATCGAACACAATGAACGGAGCTATCGCAGCAAGCCGCCACAGGAACTTACGTCTCGATTGATGGATCTTGCTCGACCTTCACCAGCCTCATGAGCTGCCAAAGGAGTCTCTCCCAGAAGATGCTTTCCTCTTCGTGTAGACACAGCACACCGCGACGATCTACGAGGCGAACATTTACTGGGGGTGGTTCATCGTTTTCATTGACAGATACAACGTACGTCGGTGGCTGGCTTTCTCCTTGCTCTCGAGGGCATAACTGCGCGGAGAGAGATGGCTCAGTTTCACGTCCCTTTAGCTCCCTTGCTCGTCCGAGAACTTTGAGACGCTCGACGACCACCTCGGGCCGAAGGCGGGAGGTTTCGACGGGCGAAGAGCGTGACGCAGATACCTGGAGTGGATGACATGGGTTCATCTTAGTTTTCGTTGCGTCAAGGCGGGAAGGTTTTGACGTCTGAGCTTGGTCTGCGTGAGGAGCGATGCCGGTATCCTCTTCTAAAATCCTCCGCATTCCTAGGTATTGTTGACGTCCAAACGCTTGTAGTGACTGGTATAGTTAAGCAGGCTTGTCTGTAGAGGAGAGCCGTCATCATCGTCTGTGGTAGAGACGTTGTCGTCAAAGAGCGCGTATTCGATCGGGCGCTCCTTCCTTGACGTCGCCGCACACTATACAATCCAACTCGTCTTCCGAAGCGAAGGACGGAACCATACGAGACAAAGCTGTGAGAAATGGTGTCTTGGTGAGCATCGAGGTACGCCGACGCTTGCAGAGCAGTTCAGAACAGTAAACATCCACACAAACTATACGCCCGTGTTCTGAGCTTCGAAGATGACCTCGACACCTCCGTCTGCAGTGGGAGCCAAGACCTCCCGAACATTGGAAGATCTGTGAATGAGTTGTGCAAGCCGAGGCGGACCGCAGCATCCAGGTCAATCGCCTCGTTCGTTGCAATCGGTAGGTATCTATGTATAGAACGACCACGTCAGCAGGAAGAGGTTTGACAAAGTCCATCGCACCTTTGCATTGCCCTATAATCCGGCAACAAACGAGTGAGTGCTACTGCAGAGCGGCAGGAAACACATCATGTTTGATTTCGCCCTCTAAGCCGTAAGTGTGCGCCCGCAGGCGCCATTGACAGATTCTCCAACACTGTGACTGTGTGCCTCGGTGAACTTCGCCTTCTCATGTTGTATTGAAACACCAGACCCACTAGAGACGTCCCCATACGTCGCCCGAGGGTATCGACAAGCACTGATGACGGTGATCCTACTCTTGTGGACCGCAGTTTGATGAGCGCCTGTTGCCCACCTATGTCAAGTTTTCATAGAGTACATTATCATCTCAGAGACATAGAGACCCCGCTTACATTCTCATTGCCCGGCACGACCTGTACCCATGGTACTCCATCTGCCATGGCAAGCTCGAAGGCTGGCTCGTTAGTGTAGCGTGCGTTGAACACACGCAACCATGGCGCGGCAGGGCTTGCATTGCTTCGAGTTCGTGTCCTGTGCGTCCAACACGCACGTCAGTTCACAGTCAGCCGCCAGGGAGATTGACCATTAAGCCATGTAAACGGTAGTAGGCCCAGATGAGAGTTAAGATCCACTGCAACGAGATCAACCTGGGTATGTATGCACCGACGTTCACAACGACTTACTCGAGCCAGGCAGGGGTCACCCATCCCTCAAGCTTCGGCAGTCTCCAGTCTTGAGCCATACTTGTGCAAAGCAACAAACTGGAGACGATACTCTCGATCCTCTTAATGGATTCCCTGATGCGGAAGAATGTCGGTTTGAAACAGAAGAACATGTCCACAGTCATCGTACCTCCAGTGAACACCGTCGCGTTCCTGATCAGGGTGGGGTGTGTTCCTTCTTCAAACTTATCCGACATGTATTGTCTATGGAAGTAGGTCCCGTGGCCGTGTTCACGGGTGGAGGGCTCTGCAACTATCGAAAAGAACGCCACACAAGACCGACCCGTCACCCCTCTTCGTAGCTATCATCGCCCAACGTTGCCGCACTTGTGACTTTTCGGGGCCGCATGCTACCTCAGTCGGCGTCAGTTATCTTCTTCCAAGCTGTCATCGCGAATCTGCAGAGCATTCAATCTGCGAAATGTAGTTTGGGAAAGAACACCGACAGCATAGGTATGCTCAGGCCATTGAGTCCGCACTTCCTGCATCGGGGTCCGCACAGGCTGTTGTTTGTTCTCCTGCGATATCTGAGTGGTGTCAAACTCTGGAGAGACCACGATAGAATTGGAGCTGTTGCACCATCAGACGATACAAATTGCATGGTAAGTGAACAAATACGTTCATCAGCTGTTTGAATATCCTCGAGTGCTGGAGATCATGACGGGTAGCCAATATCTCGCCGAGTGGCCAGGTATTGGCTGGGCCAAGAGGACGATGAGGGATGCGAAGCCGGCGGGGCAAAGGCCTTAGTATACCAGGCCATGCTGTAATAATTGGGGTATTGAAAAGCTTATATCCAGTGAGGTCATTGCCAAGTATGTGGTTATAGCCAGTTGGATCTTCAACCCTAGACCAATGCTTGCCAACCCTAGCCTCTGTCTTCAATTGTTGATGCACCTGCATTATTTCTTTCTTTATTGCACGGAATGCGCGCACCGCGCGCGCGTGGAAAAAATTTCGGCTTTTCTCGGCTGGATTACCGCGGTCCGCTCACTGGGAGGCTGCCCGCTGAATGGCGGGGCTCATTGGGCGCGCTGTCGGGCAGCCATTGGATTGAAATATCACTCAGATTTACATTGGTATCTTGGCAACATGGCTGTGAGACTTCAGCCTCATAGAACAAGAAATGGGTTGGATGCATGCTGGATAACATTGGGTAATATGCGCCACACTTTCCAATTAACTGTGCCATTTTTTGCTCAGCGCATTACCCTGATAGCCATACCTATTCAAATAGCTTGAGGGCCAACAAAGTTGTGCTGCCGCTTACTGTGCACCTGTGCGCGCCACGCCGCTCTTTGCTTGCGGGACCTGGGTACAAATAGCCGGATTACCGGACCCGATTTTCTTGCTGGGTTGGCCGCCCGCTTCATTCGTCGCGCCCCCAAAAACTCAGTCTTGATGCACCGATGAAGGTATTACTACCAGTAGTCGTAGGCCAGACGATTAGAAAAAAATCTGGACAGAAATGAATTTGCAAACAAAACGCTAACAGCAGTATTTGAACTGGCGGGACGGCGCATGGAAAAATCAAACTCCAAGACTACACGCACGTTCAGCCCTTCGGCTACACATGAGTGGTATGCAGCAACCCTTACCTGTCGTAGATCTGTCCCAGCTTGGCGCCAACGCTTTCAAGCCGCGTACAGCTAGTTATGGACACTTATTTGGCTCACCTCCTCCTGTTTATCTATCAGTAGTAAGTACGCTATCTCAAACGCGTCGCAATGGCCTCTCATTCGTGAGTTTCTCCTCTGATAGTATCATATGGCCTATACAACATGTGATTTCGTCACTTGTCGCGTTCCTTGTCGCCGTTTTATCCGTAATTTGATCTCTCACTCCAGGGTTGACCCTGTTTTCGATCCAAGCACCGTTCCGCCCTTCCACAAGGGCTGGGCCAAGGGTTCACGCAAAGAATTCCTCCAGACGCATCTTGACAGCTACAAAACTGCTCGGCGCAAGGGCACCCGCGCTGGCATCGAGTACGCGGACACCGTGTTCAACGACTTCTGCAAGCTCTATCCCTATGATCTTCCTCTTGATCAGGAACCACCTGATCCTCTTCCTGTCGCGCGACCCAACGCGGTGCTCACACCCTATGAACGAGCCCAGAAGTCAGCCCTCATAACGCGTCTGAATACGGTATTTGGCCTGCTTTTTTGTGTGCGACACAGCTCATATATTCCAGGGCATTCGGAACTACTTTGATACCCGGTACAATAAGGCAAGCCCTGTCACCAAGATGACCCAGGCTCAACTCGCCCGCGATCCAATCGCGTCCTTGCTCTCCAAGGTCTCCGGTACTGACGTTGTCCGCAAGCGCGGTCGTACGCCCGCTCAAATGTGGTCGAAGGAACAGTTCTCCACTCTCCAGGCTGACTTCAACGCGGACTTTGCACAGACGGGAAAGAGCGCGCGTCACGGTCGTATCAACGAGGTTGCCAAGTCCACCGCCGACAAATTCAACGACTTGTCAGATGCCGAGAAGGCCCACTGGAAGCAACGATCCGAAGCCGACATTGCGGAGGTGGCGAAAGCCAAGTTGGAATCCCGGAGGCTGGTTGAACGTCTCGGGCCTGCTGAGACTCAAGTGTATGTTTTCCTATTACTACATTCTTCCCGAGAACTCACTTTGGGACAGTGCCTTGGACTCTTTAGTCAATACCATGCAGCCGCTTTTGGAAGGTCTTGCGACGCTTCTCAATGGAAACGTATCATTCTCTTGGGTTGGTCCTGAGCCGAGGAAGGGTGGACAAGTCAACGTAATAACGTATGTCTTGTTTTAACATGTCTTTTCTCTCCCTTTGAATCTCATAACATAACATTTCTGCAGAATCAACGTAGGCGAAAATCAAGACGCTCGCCCAAAGCCATTCCACGATGCCGATGGAGACCGCGGCAAGAAACGCTTCAAGACTTACCAAGCTGCGCTCGGAGAATTTGGCATGTCGTGTTTCAGTAGGTGCTTCTTTGACATCTTCAATCATTTACTCAAGCTGTTGTCAGCCGAAGAACAGCAACGGGCCCGATCTCTTGTCGGGATAGCGATGCCCGCCCTCCCTCCTTGGTTCATGCGTCAAGAGAACCCGTGGAATTCGCCTGATCCAGTCCCTCTACCCTCAACTCCTACGCCTGACTCTAATGATGTTGAGAACAAGTCGCCTGCGAAACGCAAACGCGCTGCTGGCAAATCGAAGCCTCGCAAAAAGAAAGCGGCTGCTCCGTCTGATGGTGACAGCAGCGACGAGGAAGGCCCTGTCGAACCTCGGCCCTTACTTGCCGACACTACCAACTCTCCAACCGATGACCAGATTGATCCCCGGCTCCTTTTCCCCTTCATCCCTACATGCGGTCCTCTTGACTCAACCTCTCCCAACTCTATGCCCTCAACGCAATCTGCAATGTGCGCCGCTTCGCCAGCTGCTACCGCGCCTCTTCGGACCATCCAACTTCCCCCCAGTGCGCCCGAATACCCCGATTATGTCGTTGACAGCTATGCGTTCCTGGATGGATTCTCACTGGGAGCTGAGTGGTCTAGACTCCTCGAGGCCTTTGTTCGATTGGAGACTTCGTGTGGATTCACTCATGGGAAGGCTCTTCCAACGATGAAAGTACGCCCTCCCGACGTCGTTGCTTGGATTCAACGTGCACGAGCCCATAGCTTCAAACCAGCTGCCGACACTCGGACGCTATCAAACCAATTCCGGGCATGGTGGTCTGCCCTTCAGCCCGACTGGCGAGGTGCAACCGCTGATCGACCGTTTGGGGAAGGTCCTTGCACTAACTCCGAGGGCCGGGAGTGGGGCGCGTTGAACACCAGCGGTGTCAACGGAATGTATAGTATTCTTGCCGTTCTCGCGTGGTGGGGTACCGGATGTGAAGACAACGTTCTCACTCAGGGAGAGTGGGCGCTTGCTGTTGCGGATGTTCATTGGGTCATTTCGGAACTCTCCAACCGTGCTGCCTGATCATCGTCTTGCTGTGTTTTTTGGACTTTATACGTATTCTATTGTAGTACCTCTAATTAACGTGTCGAATCATCATTGCTTCTAGAATGCAATCGTATCTCGATCGAACAATTGGACGCAGGCGAGCAGTGGCTCGGACAGAGCCAAACGCTTCATCGCGTCAATACGTAATTTAGCCAGATATCTTGAGGTATCGGACCAGGCGCGACTCTCACCTAAAAGTTTATCCCACATCAACCAGTCCCTGCAAACATGGTAGTGATCTCAGTTTTTTTTTCCAGATGTTTCCACTCACACGTTCCATCAGACCACTACAAGATTTGAGGCATTCGACTCTATCCAGGCGTTCGAGACCGCCGATGGGCTCAATGCGGAGCAGCTCGCCTTCGTGATGAGGCACACCGGCGCGTACATGCTTCACGCGGAGTACTTGGCGGAGAAGGAATGGTTGAGAAAGTATCTTCTACCGTCCTTTCTATTTGTCTTTTTCAAAAACGACGCCTGGCCCTTCAACGAGAACGTTTTTGAGAGGCCCAAGGAGGTGAGTCTAACACAAGCCCAACCATCTTCGACTTACTTACCTTGCCAGGATGTTCGCGGGGCCTTCATGACCCTTGAGATTCTGGCCGCAGGTCCGGATGCAGACGA
The DNA here is from genome assembly GCA_019915105.1 of Strobilurus luchuensis. Lineage (NCBI taxonomy): Eukaryota > Fungi > Basidiomycota > Agaricomycetes > Agaricales > Physalacriaceae > Strobilurus > Strobilurus luchuensis. Next base: position 270,638 of record JAHLMJ010000004.1, read on the forward strand.
CGACGTGAAGGCCTTGGGCTACGCTATGAAGGCCAGCTCGATGGAAGTGTGGGACACGCTGGACGTGCAGCTCACCAACCACTGGATCGAAGAAGCGGGCTGTGACTACTGGCAGGTTCGAGGTTTCTACCGCGACACCATTCGCGCTCTCCCCATGGACAATTTCACCATGTTCTACTCCATCAAGGGCGATGATCATCTTTCCGCCATCCGATATTTCCAGCGCGTCAAACCGCCGTACGGCCCGGTCAATGGACTTTACTTGGAGACAACTGATGAGCCGCCCTCGCCGACGAGTCTTGCTTTGTTCGCTCCTGACAGCCCAGATTGGGATGGCGAAGGTTGGCCTCCGGGCCCGAGCCCGAGTTGGGGTAACAATAGCTGGGGTGATGGAGGAGATTGGCCTGAAGCTGTTCCAGGGACTTGGGGTGAAGGCTGGGGACAGTCTGAAGACTGAATGTGTTTGTAGTAGACTTGTGTAACCATATGTATCATAGTAATCTCAACGCGACGTGTACCAGAAACTTCGGTGTGAAAAGACCCCGAAATGATATCATGTGAATGCATCTTATCTTAATTGCTCTGCGTCACCAACGTGTGACTGTGCCGCTTCGGCTCGGCATTGGGTCTAGTTAATGTCTAGTGAACTTTGTGCATGGTCTCGACGACCCTCTATGTCTCGGAATGATTCCCTTTGCCATCGGTATAAGATCCTTGAATAGCTGAAGCCATTCTCTTGTAGATCTGTGTATTTTCCCGGCCGAAATCTTTCCAGCAAACATCCCGGTATAATGGTCTAGTGAACAGGACTTTACCTCGGTCTGTTCGCCCATTTCTCGAGCTGATGATTGGATTTATTTATGCGTATGCTCACCTCGAGATGACTTCTAATATATGTTATAAATACTGTTATAATCATTCCAATGAGTCAAGAACAGCTCAGAATTTTAGAGTGCCCACAGCGGAAAATGGAGCTTGTGGTCTAGTGAACTGGATTCGCAAGGCAAGTTCCTTACGGATTTTCTGTTTGCCCTCGGACCATCACCAAGCACTTCCCGGTATTAACCACTCAACCTGCACCGTACCCTTGGTTGGTGTTCCCTTCGTACTCTCATCCTCTCACTGGCTGGTTAGCCCTTCTCACTCTTGCTCAGAAACAACGACGACGATGCCGCCCAAGAAGAAACACACCACCGTCGAGGCAAAGTTAGCAGCGGAGCGGGAGAAGAAGTTGGCCTGGTATCACAGGTACGCCTACCTTTGGCTCGTTAGCAGCTCTCTGACTGACGTGCCCCGCCTCTTCCCAAGGAATCGCGAGCGTCAACTACTCGTCATGCGCCAGCGGTACGAGGCGCAGGCTCTCAAGGATGGCAGGCAACGCCGAGTGCAAGCACCGCCAGCACCACCACCACGGTATGCTGCAACACTGCGTCGCCTGTCTCCCGGTCTCACACATCCTCAGGGTTTTCGACGAGGCACGTTGCAAAGCTTTGGTGCGCCGCGCTCGCGATATTTCTGCCGACCTGCGTTGCATAATCAACAACGACCCCGTTGGATACACTCGCAAGATGATAGACGAAGTCCTGAGACTGGGATCTGTCAATGGATGCTCCTTCCTCGAGGAGAAGGTGTCTGTCCTCGCCCAGCGTAAGGCCTGGCTCGTCGACTCTTTGGCGTTCATACGCGAGGAAGCAGGCATGGACAGCAATTACTGGGAGACTATGTCGGGCTGCCACGATGGTCACGAACGCATGCATCTCTATCTCGCTAACGTTCTCAAGCACGCGGAGAAGGGGGAGAAGACTTTGATCAGAGTTTGAGCCCGCGGTGGATTACTGTACCAGCAGGCTTGAGAATAGAACCTGTACTGTCATGTTGCGTTCTTCTTTCCGGTATCCCTCCAGCTGATAGAATGAAGTAGGTCTCACAGGCAGGATCTCGTTATTCGGACGATATGAGGTCGGCGATCTTGGTGAATCCCGACAGCGCTGTTCCCCACGCCTCTGCACGTCCTTTTCGCCCCATTCGTGGTCTCGCCGACCGTTGCCTGACAGCTGAGTACGCTGCTGAGTTGCGGAGTTTGGATCGCGCCTGGGACTATAAAAACAGTTCCCGCAAGCATTCTTTCCTTCACTCCCTACGCTCATCACTTACCGCCAGTTTTCTTCCAACATTTCAGAAGATCAGTATGTCTAACAAGGAGAACATTTGCTCCCCTTCTCGGTACCCTCCCGTAAGCCAGCCTTCCTCACAACGACGATAAACACGACTAATTTATCATTGTCTTCCAGGTCTATGCGAAGCTGATCAACACGGTCCCCAAGACTCTCCCAGCCCTTCCTCCATTCCCTGTGGTAAGCTTGCCCCATATTTTGCTTCACGACGCGTCCTGACGCGTCGTTATCGCGTAGAATCTGTTCCCGGCTGAGCAACACGTTTTTTTCCGCGACTGGGCGCGTCAATTCGCCGTCGCCATCCGTCTGGCCGGAAGCATCAAAAAGTTTACCAGCAATGTTGGCTGGCATGATTTCCAAGACCGTATGCGACTCGCGTACAATCTAGCCTACGGTCTGCCCATGCGCATCGATGAGACCCGCCAGGAGTGGATGGCACGCCTTGACGCAAGGGACAAGGTAACAAGTCGCGTCTTCTTCCGTATTTGCTTTCTAACTATTTTCAGACGCTCAACATCGGTCTTACTTGGGGTGCCCGAGTTTTGACCCTTCGACCAGTCGCGACAGGAGGATACGAATTCTTCAATGTCCTCGAAGCAGATTGGGTCCGTCCCAACAAGATTTCTCGTCCTCGATCCCGGCCTCTGCGCCCTATCCAGCCCCGGCCTCTGCGCCCTATCCAGCCCGGGCCTCTTCGTTCGCAACGCCTCGTGCCAAGTGTTGTCGTCCCAACGCTGGCTTCTCTAGGTTACGTTATACGTTCGCAACCGGCATCGTTCACCACTCCCACCAAAGCTGCCATCCCTCTTTCCTCCCCGGCATCATCACCGGACTCGCTTACCACCAGCTCGTCTGGTAGGTCGACTTCCTTTTCTATGTCGACGCCATCTTCCGTCACGTCCGTAGAGGACGATGTTGAGAAGGAGGATAGTTTGGAGTCTTGCATAGCCTTCTTCCGGCAGTTTCATACCGAAAGGATTTCTCAGCGCCAGCAACTGCGAGAGCCTTCTTCGTCGCCCGGTCCGTGGGGTCCAGAGTTCTAGAGCTGCGCCTCGCTTCTTTTCATCTTGTTACTCTTGTCTTAGTGTGTCGATTTGTTTTTGATATCATACTGTACTCGCTTTCTACTGCTGTCATCATGTTTGTTTTCCTTATCTCTCTCTTTCAAAATACTGTGTACCGCGTATATAGCTTAATTTGCAACACTGTCTTGTTATTTATCTAGTGTGACCGTGAGAGTTTGGTGGCTACCGCCAACTTCCCACAGTCTATCGGTTGCATTGTGAAAGAAGGCGGGAGTAGAGGTCGGGTCTGGCCTAATTTGGAAAAGCCCGATCGTATATCTAAGATGTACGCGATCGACTGACTAGCTTCAACGAACGCCCTACCAATACTGGCTCACTGTGTAAATGAGTAGTCTTATCAACAATAATTTGTCGGCCACGTCAAATTCGCCTCATAATCGCCACCCCACACCCAGGTGGTACCCCATGGACCAGTTGCTCCTGATGGCGGGATCCAGCACTCGCTGTCCCGCTTGTACTGTACCTCCTTCTTCTCTTGCAAAGCCGCCTCCCGCATATATCTTTCCATCCACGCTTCAGTGGCCCTCTCTGCAACAACCTGGAAGGATCAAGAAGCTGAAAATAGGCAAACAGAAGTTCCAATGACATACTGCAAGTACGACGTCCACCTCATCGTCGAGCAACGACCAATTCTGCAAGACGGAAGGCAAGTAGACATTGGCGAGCCATGTGTCGAAAGGTTGGTCTGTATACCGCGTATTCATGACTATCTTGATTTCGTCACTGCGCAGGTTGGTGAGGACAGTAGCCATTGTAGAATACTAGAGTAGGACAGATTCAGGTCTGCAAAGGGAGCCAGAGCCACAAAGAACGAACGTACTTGTGATCGTGTGGGGAAGAGGAGAAGGCGAATAAGAACTTCTTACCTCATCGATGCGTGGCGCTGTAATTCTTCGTGTCAAACAATGGGCCAAACAACCATATCAGTCTTATCCATACCATGATGACCAGCGTCGACAACAAGCCTGAAGCGACCGCGACCAGCCTCCACCAAGGAGAACGATTTGTGTATGATTCATGAGAATCAGCGTGTATAGCAGCTAATTGAGTCTTAGAGATCTGGGCGCAATCCTAGCCAAGCTCGATCCCAAGCAGATTTCCTTCTCCTATGAGAGGATATGCACCACTGGGCCATGCCGTTGTTCGTGCCACCGACAAAATGAAGGACCATTCCCGAAGGACCAGGACGGCGAGGGCGTTGAGCATGTATGGGCCATGCTCGCCAGTGCGTATGTCAAGTTCCACGCTCATGTCTTGGGTGCTGATTGTTTCAATTCAGTACTCGTACTCGGGATGCGGGCCCTAGTGCAGTGTTAGACACAAACTCTCGCTCAGTGAAGGATGTAGCGCGGCCCGCTGAAGGGAAGAAGGACCTCGAAGCAGAGGATAGCGAGAATTGAATAGACAAGTGACTCTGCCCAGTAAATTGTTTTCTTGTAGGCGTTCGTAGGTAGGATGCAGGCGTTCATATATTCTAGCAAACACCTGTTCGTTTAATTTACATGTTTGATCCGAAGCCGGAAGCTTGTGCCAAACATAGCCCTTCTATCTTTGGCTTCTCCTGCCATGGCCTGTCCCAACATCAACGCGCCCCATGTCCTCCACCAATTCCAAAAAGCGGTCTCTACGTCTCGTCCGCGCTGACGACGATGACGACGACAATGCACTCCATGTCGTCCACGCTAGGACCGTCAACCTGTCCAAGGATGGCAGACGACAATGAACTTCCACCATCTCCTCTTGTGCACGCAACGAGCCTCACGAAAACTCACCACTGAACTGGACGACACGGTTTATTCCCCCGCCCCCAATTCCGTCATCACAAAAACGCCGGTATGCGAATTCTGTACGCTTCTTGTCCCTGTCCTGTTCGCGTCGCCCCAGAGCTAAAACCAATACAGGACCAAAACATGCTGAATTGGGTTTACGACGGACGACCAAAGGAAGTCTTGCAGGAGTTCGTGCGCTTGGAAGGGCGCGGCGAGGAGACCTGGCGGTTTTGCTTGTCTTGCCGAGATGGATTACGCGAAATGGTGGCGGGAGAGGCCCTCTACCGGTGTAAAGACTGCTGGGGCACGGACCTGGAGTGTCTGGCATGCACGCTTACGGTCCATGCTCGGAACCCTTTTCATCGGATTGAGGTATGTCTTCGTATGTTCTCTACTTCGATTGCATATTCTTACGAGGCCGTCAGTTTTGGAATGGCAACTGTTTTGAGGACAGAACCTTGCAGGATCTTGGACTCCGCATCCAGTTTGGCCACGGTGCTGCCAGATCTTGCGACAACCCCCTGGCGGGACCTGCCGACTTCACAATCCTGCACGGTGACGGCATTGCGAAGGTTCATGCCGACTTTTGCGGCTGCGAACAGCGCCAGCCAGCCCGGATACAAATGCTCAGATCCGAGGTGTACCCGGCCACGACGCGCTTTCCCAAGACAGGTTCGACCTTTCGCCTTCTGGAGAAACATGAGAAGATGAGCTGTTCTGGCAAGCTCTCGTCTTATGAACACTATAAAGCTCTCGAGAAGCTGACGGATGCTACTCGCATCACTCTCCCAAAGGTACGCTCGCTTTCTTTCCGATTATTTATTGTTTCTGACATGGACTTCAGCGTCGATACAAATCATTTCTACGGATGAATCGCCAGTTCGGCCACATCAAACTTCTCAAGCGTCACGGTCGGGGTTCCGTGGAGGATGGACGCGAGGATACACCCAACGGCGGTTTGGCAATTCGCTGCCCTGCATGTCCACGCCCTAATATCAATCTACCGCCTAATTGGCAGTCGTCACCTCCCGACAAACAGTAGGTTAACCCTCTCAATTCTCTTCTATCTAGATGTGCTGAGGATATGCTTGACAGGTTCTTATATCGCCTCATTCTTGCTCTGGATGCAAACTTTCGGTTATCAAATCTTCGACGCCCTAGCAGCATCGATCCTGGTCTTCACACTGGTCTTGCTTACATGGTCCCAAATAAGCCTTATTTGGAGCACATTGCGAAGTATCCGCGGCAAAAAGACGTACGTGCATTTCATTTTCAACAGGTGGTCGGACAGCTCTTATAACCACTCAGATCAGCTCTTGCTCCGGCTTCAAAACCTTGGCGCATGCGGAATCGAAGAACACCACCGGTCTGCGCTCCACTGGTGTCGGAATGTGCGTGTGTGCCCGCCACGAAATGGTACGACCGACAGGTGTTGGTGATTTGCAACGTGGAGAGCGGTACGCAAGCCTTTTATCATTGCTCGTATGCACTGACTGCTTGCCCAGGTACTGTAACATGGACTATATCGCACTCTCTGGCGCGCGCAAACCTGGGATCTCCCAAATATTCTTTTCATATGACATCGCTTGTCAATGGTCGATCAACCTCTTCAAACGCATGGACGAGATCCCTGTATATCTTCAGCTGGGCAGGGAAGTTGAGATTTCGTGGGGTGTACCGAAGTGCCACTGCAAGGGGCACAAGCTCAAATGCCAATGCCAGTTCAGTATGAACATCCAAGAGGGCGTGGGTCGGACCGACGGGGAAGGAATCGAACGTGCCTGGGCAGAACTGAATTCGTCGGCATCATCGACGAAGGAGATGCTGCCTGGGGGCCGTCACGATACATTGGATGTGAGAATCGGGGCGCATAACTTTGAGAAACTGGTAGATCTTGGTAAGCGTCATCTTCAATTGTTATGATCTATCTCTTATTCTCTCTCAGGCGTCAGTCTTCATCGAAAGCATGGAACGAGTCTCGAAGGCGCTGCTCGACACACCGATGCTCACGAACAGCTCACGAATATCCTCCCATCTGATTGCATCGAGAAGTGGACGAAGGTTGTCGAAGCATGGGAAAAAGATCATTCGAAACCGAACCCATACTTTGTGGAGGCCTTGCGTAAGTTTCATGTTGCCACATCTCCGACGTTCTTTGACTACGGCCATAGGTGCGACTGAAACTACAGTCCGACAAGCACTAGTCGAAGAGGAACAAAAGGAGTTAGCTGTGCAGCAGGTTCTTCTCCACGACACTAGCGCGTCCGTCTGTCTGACTCTCGGCTTATTGATCGAGGAAGAACAGTACGTCGTTTTTTGTATTCGTCTATTTATCTAACTCCTTCTCAACAGACAACAAGTGAAACAACTTCAGCAATGTGAAGACAAAGACACGGCCCACGTCATCAAAGAAATACAAGACAAGCGGCTCCTGATCCAGACGCAGTTACGCCAATTCCGCGAGATGCAACGCGTCTATATGCCGAGTTTGACAACGGAGCTCGCAGCGTTGTCCGGTTCACGCAAGGGAGACGTGGAGACGGAGGTTCTATATCTGCCGTCCGGCGTAGTCTCCCGTGTTCGCGGTCTTTGTCTCTCAAATATCGCAATGAAGGAGGAGAGACTCCGGGAGGCTCAGTGTTTCGATGCGCTGGAGACCGTGCGAACCATGCAGAGAACTCGCCGATCCCTCACTGCTTGGCGACACAAGAATATTCGTGGCACCAAGCGTACCGGTCGGTCCTTCGCAATCATCAAGCGACTAGAGGCAAAGTCGGAACTCGCCGTTGCCAAATATCGGCGCGCACGAGTTGCTCTCCTGGCGCTCAGGGGAAGCGGTCCGTGGGAGGAGGTGCTCCAAGTACTCAACGTGGAGGACGTCAAGGCGCTCGACAGCTATATTTTCGACATCGATGAGCCGAAGGCGAAACGTGCCAAATCTGGTATCAAGGCAAACGACATTCAACTTGGGAGCGGAAGTTACCAAATTCCGTGGATATGGCTGATGGAGGCCGCCACGGGAACGCTCACCAAGGACGAACTGAACGGCTCTATCCGGGTGGAGTGGCTGAAAAGCCGTGCTCGGGCGCGCCGCTGGAGCGAGGAGGTTACCATGGTCGAATTCGAGAAGGAGTGCACGCTTCGGTCCTTTGCGCATGAGGTCACTACCTGGCTACAGCGTACTTCGGGGTGGGATGGTCTTTCCGTGGCTGATGCCAATGGCGTACGCGCTCTCGGATTCCGTCAGGCGGCAATCTATCGAGATCTGGCGAACCACTTTAGAGGAATATGGGCAAAGCCACCGAAGGGGAAGAGAACCCGGATTCCGGACCGTATCGAGGTGAAACGGTTCGAGGAGGAGGAGTCGGATTCCGAAGACGAGGACGAGGTGGCTGGTGCTCTCATGGCTGCACAAGCTACCACTATTGAGGATCCCGTCTCTGTGGGTACCGGGGCACTTGTCGCAGTTGAGACGGATGAGCTGTAGATTCTTCGGGCGCCTGTACTTCCTCACATCCTGTTTGGGACATTTGCACATCTGTACACCGTACTATTATGGACAGCATCATTTTATATAACGAGATACTTACCTATTAGCTACTCTGATGATTCTCTGTCCTTTGCCACCACCACCACCTCAACTCCACGCGCCGACAAAATGACCCACCGACCGGTCCGACAGTTAACGCATTGTGAACGCGCTCACCGTCGTCCATCTCCATGATTGGACAGATCGGTCCGATCATCCGATCGGACAATCGCAACACATTTCTCCCTCTGACCGCGATGGCAGCTCATCGACGAGCTGCCATCCAGTCTCCCTATACTCTCACCACCCTCTCGCCACCCTCTATCACGGATATCCGGTTGAATTGGACGCCCCCGCCGTCTCCACACCCCGCAAACGGCGTGGATGACGTTGAACTTCATCTAGCCGCGTAAGCCGGCAATTCGACGCCGCTGCAGGTCGTGTAAGCCCTCACGATGAGGCATCCACACTCATGGACGACGACGACGACGACGGTGGGCCGTGTGAGGAGGGATTGACGCGCCGCGGATGCGACTTCCCGCGCGCGATGGACGGTGCGGGGCCTGGCAGAAAGCCGACGGGGCTAGGTAAGCTGGTCTATCTTATCGCGCATTGGCAGCCGCACAATGACTGGAATACTGGCGCGTATGGCGCGGTTTGCCAACGCGTGATCTATCTTATCGCGCATTGGCAGCCGCACAACGACTGGAATACTGGCGCGTACGGCGCGTAATTTTCTTTGCAGCACGGCCCTACGCGTAATCTCATGGCGCTGCTTCACGTCGCATATGAACCAGCCCTATTTCGACTCTGTATATAAGTATCATAGTCGCATTTGGACAATTGATTTTGGTTGGCGTGCAGCACCTTATATGGATGATATTTTGCCTGGCTACTCGAACTACGGTCACATTGAGTGACACATGAAGGTCATCTAGCTCAATTAGGTTGCTTTCTAGCAGTATAAGCCGTCTCGATGTGGTTGAGGCTGTGCCAGTGGATGGATCCACGGGAAAAGGGTGATTACCTAGGGGTGAGCCGTGTGGTTGGATCCACAGAATGTGGCAAACGGATTCCTGGCTATAACCACCGGGATGCATCATTTACTGCTGCAATGGTTGAGTATACAGTGTGAGCAGAGCGACGCCCTGCGCCTTGGACGCTCGGCGGGCGACGTGATTGAGCGTCATGGAGTCGTAGAGTGCTTCGAGGGCGACGAGATTCGCCACGAACGCCGTTGAGTCCGCGTCGTCCCCGCTCCGATAGCGAGTCATCAGTCGGTGGGCATCGGCCACAAAAGGCAGGGCACTGCCGCCATACGATGCCAAGCTGTCGCGGATGAAGGCGGTCACATCGCCGCCGCTGCCGAAGCCGTGCTTCATGTACGACTCCAGGCCCGATGAGGCGACGAAAGCAATGAGCTGCGCTTTGAGTCCGTCTATATTTTGCTGCAGTAAGCGCTCTTTTGCTGCGAGCTTCTCCTTCAACGACAGAGGTTTCAGTGCACTCTTTTACTCTTTTTCGTATCATCCATAAGCGTGACCACAACGTCGTCGAGATACTGCGTCGCAGTATCTGCTTGCGCAGGTTCGGACGTATTCTGATGGTAGCATCCACTCCGTCTCTGTGAGTAAACAGTCAGCGAAGGTCAGACATGCGGGGACAGTCCAGCCCTACATGACAGGCCTTTCCATGTCCATGAGCACCACGGACAGGTGTTTCTCGCTCTTGTCGGCCAGACAGGATGCAATGTAACGTAGCGCTGTTGTAGCGGGTTATCATCTAGGAAGTGATCTCAATCATGAAATTTCACCAACCTTCAAATCCCTTGTTGGCCGTCACCGTCTGGAATAGAGATCCGCACGAGTCCCATGAATCCGTGAGTAACTCACAGACTCGACTCGCCTCGGGTGTCTCGGAGATTCGACTCATGGGACTCGTGAGTATGCACAAGTCAAGTCACTCTCGAGTCACAAGCAGAGATCTAGGGCCATGAGTACTTACCTTGAGTACTCGCTCAAACTCGCACATATTTACGCTGAAAAAAGTGCAATTTGCGGTGCTACAGATACAAAAAAATGGACCAAGTGACATATATAAGAGTATGGTAGAGATGATGTTCACTTTGTAAGGTACCACGACTGTTTTCGGAGCTCCCAATGCGGCCGCCAACGTCCTTCAAACCCGGGGGTCATCTCCCTTGGCACTGGTAAGATCCAATCCGTCTGGCGGGGAGTAGGCAAGACCATGGGAAGAATGGGGGCACGACCGAAAGTGACGAAAAAAGTGTCCACATACACACCCACCAATGCGGCCTCAAGTTTCTCCATCTCCTGCTGAGTGTACCCCCTTGTGAACTCTTTATCCTCCACCCACACCTCAGTCGGCAACGCCACACGCCAATTCCTGATTACACCCCACAGCGCATAGATATAGCGGGCGCGAGATCTCCAATCCGGGTGCGCGAGCCCTTGGTTCGCCTGACCGACGTCGACGATGTAGATTGGCGCACTACCGATGGGAAAACAATTGCGCACGGAATCATACTGCTCGTGGACGTCCCCGATGCGCGAGTGCCGAGTATTGAGGGTGGCGAATTCCAGACGGAACGCCAGCTCGTTCATCTCCCAACAGATCTGCTGCATTGACCCCACCTCGTTTGATGCCATCTCGCCATACCACCTCCCATTCGGATTGACGACGGCTGGGACATCCACAGACGCCAGCTCGACAAGCCCGTCGACTTCCTCTTTATGTTTTCGGTGGCGCCACGCATTCTTCCCGGATCCATCGACGACTGGTGAGAGACTTCCCTGGTGGATGAGAAGCCGCCATGCTTGATGGCTCAGTGCAGGCGGTTTGTCGGTCTGAGCGGCAGCAAGTACAACTCCCCGGACGTTCAGCCAGTTCTGAACGTATGAGATTGTCTTCTCGGCCTGGATGGAGGTGAAGACATCGGCACGAGGAAGGAAGAAACGTTCGTTTGGCTTATCCACGCAGCGTGACTTGCGCGTGTCGAGTTTCGAGATGGCGGCACGCCATACATGGACGTGTGGCGGGAGAAAAGCATGCTCGGCATAGGTAATGATAAATTGATCTGTGATAGACGTCAGATAATAGAAATCGGAAGCGGCTATTCACATTCAACGTACCAGTGTCCTTCTTCGCTTGGGTGGTCCCAGTCGTGCGTCGGAGTGAGGAAGAGCCTGCGGGTGGAGCTATCACAGGACGTTCAACCCCACGCCAGTCGTATTCGAAAGGCGAGGTGAAGGATCCTACGCGAGAGTTGATGAGGTTGCGGAATGCCAGGATTTTTGTCCCCTGTGTACTTGGTCCTTCCCAGAGAACCGGACTACTCTTGTCCAATTCTGTCACAATGGTGCTGGGCTCCCTTATGCCCACTACCTCCTCCACGCGAAAGGTACCTGCAAATTGTAGTGGCCTGACCACCCAAACCGGAGCCCCGACAAAGACCAGGCGCGTCGCAAGCTCCATGTCAAAGGTGAAGCAGCCGATCAAGTGAGTGTTGGCTAATGTGGAAGAAACCTTCGGATCGATGTCTTTCCGGCCCGAAAGAACACCAAGCCCCTTGGCGCAGTACATCCACAGAGCGAGCAAGTCAAGAACAATCCACTGGAAATCGCGCAGGTGCATGGTGAAACGGCGGAAAGACACAGTTTGATACATTAAAGCATCGCGAATGGCGTACAGCGTCAAGATAATACGGCGCCATTGGTGGCGCGTTCCGTCAGGGAGAACGCGAGCTTCGAAGCCGAGCTCCTCGTCAACGGAGACAATCTCGTGTAGCCCCTCCACAGCGTCACACAGACCCTGCCCAAACCAAGCTGACGCGCGCCCGAAGCCAGAAGTGCGGAATGTGCCATCTTCGGTCCAGTGGGAGCCTGCCTCAGGATTCACCCAGGCCACCCAATACTTCTCGCTCAGGTCCGGTGACGAGTCCGGCGGTTCCTTCAGGATCCAGGCGAGGTGAGGAAAATCCTTGCAGAAGAATTGCGGCCAGAGGCGCGGGTCCTCCAGGCCCATGCGTAAGTCTGCCCTGGGTCGAAGGATTTGTGTGCGATGGACGTCGGGGCGCGGGACATAAAGGGAGTTGGGGCTGGAGACAATGAACGGTGCGTCGTCAAGGACTGCGGCTGTGGCGGCCTCAAAGGCAGTTGTGGGATCTAAGGTAGGCTGATTGAGAACGCGAGACGCTGACATTCAAAGGGAGTGAGTACACACCAATGTCAGTGCCAAGAGCGATCAAACGCTCGGGATGATCCAGCAGCGCCTGGTGCTCGGCGGAGCGCAGAAAAGCGGGCGGCATGGCAGGCGTTGGAGCGATATCTGACACTGCCAAGATTAATCGCGAAGTTGAATCTGAAAACGAACCACGTACCAGAAGAAGACATTGGAAAGAGACTGTTGCTGTGAGAGAGTCAGCAACCAGACTCCAGTACGCCTGCCTAGAAAATCGTCGCGATCCAACGCGCGGGGAACAGACGCGCAGCGACCAGACGCGCGGGGACCAGACGCGCAGGGACCAGACATGCGTAGATTCCGAGCAAGCGGCTGCTGACAATCGTCAGACAGCAGCGGATGACGACCGTCATGCCGCAAGCATCTGGGGGCGCGCCAACCGCCACAATCTAACCGTAAGGAAGGTAAAAAGAAAAAAAAGTGCTGCTGACAATTGTCAGACAGCAGCGGATGACGACCGTCATGCCGCAACGAAGGGGAAAGGAGGGGAAAGGAGGCAATGAAAAGTAAACTTACACAGGAGATGGCCACTTGAGTGACGCAGGATGCGGCAGTTGGTCGCGATCACGAAATCCGGCGTCGAGGGCGGCGGGGGCAGCAAGAGACGCGAGTAGCAGTAAGGACAAAAGAGAGAGATGGCGGACTTGGAAAAGATAAAGACTCGTCTCGAACGCTGAGTCATAACACGTGACCAGCGTTCGAGATGAGTCCAAGTCCGCCATCTCTCCATCGCTCTTCCCCTCTCTGCCCTGCCTCTTTGTCTGGACTCCGCCCTCACCACCACGCTGACGCCGGCTCTGGGAGATGACGTTTGTCAATCCCAACCAGTCTGACAATTGTCAGCTGGAAACAACTAGGAACCACCTCCCACACCGACCGCCGCCATCGACCGCCGCTACCGACCGCCGCTACCGACCGCCATTCTGGCCGCTGTTCTGGGAGATGACGGATTGTCAATCCCATTCAGAGTGACGATTGTCACCTGGAAGTCCTCCGTTCACCGCCGCATCCCCGCGCCACAAGACAAAATCCATTTCAATGTTCAACTCTGGGTATGTTCGTCTTTAGTTGGAAGTACGGTGCGTCTGCTGTTTATTCATTTCATCGCCGTCTGACCCCTTCTTATCAGCGTTGAACCGCTTTCGCGCCCTTGCTCGGCATGCATACGGATGATCCTCCTTCTCCGCCTCTACTACGCGTTCTTTCGTTACACCGGCGTTTAACCTTGGACTCGATAACTGTGATCTCTCCGATCTCAATCACCCGCCGCCCCGGTTTCTTGGTGAGCCCCTCCGCATGGTGTTATGCCTTGATCTTACCCACTCTCAGATACAAATTGTCACCCCGTATATACATCATATCCTGTATTGCACTCGTTCAAATCTAATACCTCCATCGCAACCTACTCCGCAGTCTCCGCTTCATCCACCTTGCTATCAGTTCTCTGCCTGCGACGCGCCAGCTTGCCCATATTGTTCATCTCCCAGGATGCCATTGCTCCAGCATCGTATTCCTCAGGTTTCTTAAGCTGACCTTGACGAGGGAGTAGATCTGGATTATGCCTCACAAAGGCAGCATGAGTCAACACCGCATTCTGACTACAGAATATCGCCTACTCGTAGCGTCGTTGTTCTGCGCTTGCGCGTAATTTCGTTCGGTTGGCGGCTCTATACTTCGCCTTGGTAACCCTGTTACGAGCGCGAAGCTCGTCTAACTGCTCCTCGTTCATATTCGCTTTTTTCCTGTACCGTGACACTTCAGTTAACGAGTCATGATCTCAATCGACGAAGACCTCAAGGCTTACTTTGCCATAGATTTCATTGACGATGCGTTACGCTTCAGGCGTTTCTTTTCGATGTCTTGCTCACGTATCCGGGCAACAGCATCAGCTGCCGCGTCCTCCTTGGCGATCTTTGCGAGACGTTCTTGTTCCTCGCTCCGCAGATAATCGAGCGGCTCCGGACAGTCGTCGCCTCGGTCATACAGCTCCTGGAAATAGGCGCGAACCTCTTCAGGAAATGCGCCAATGAGATCGCGGTCCCGTTGGGCTTTGAGAGTAGACTGTTTAGTGCGGACCATTGTTACTCGAGGTCGAGGTACAGATGGTGGGATGATGGATCAATTCAAGTGTTGGATCATAGACCTGTTCAAACCTTAGTCGCATTTTCGATCCGTGTTCTCTAAATAATCTCCAAGGTAGATTAACATAAATAGATTATATTTCACCAGCTGAATAGTCATATCGCGAGCTGTAGACCAATGAATAGAGCTTGGATGCCAATATTAAGTGACCACACAAGACGCCGGATGAACCGCCCCGAGGGCCGAGTAACACTCAGGTGATGTTCAGTCACTGTCCGAGTGACATTTTTCTTGCTTTCCGCCACGTCGCCGGCCACCTGGACATCGCCCTCAAGGCCACACGCGGGGACCGACTATCGTGCACGCACTGGGAGATGACGTTTGTCATTCCCTGCCATTCTGACAATTGTCAGCTGGCCGTACACTCGCTATACCATTACCAGGACCTTGGGACGGGACGACTTTTGGGGAGATGACGCTATCGTCAATCCCTTCCAGCCTGACAATTGTCAGCTGGTCGAGCGCTATCGCGGATGCTGGCTCAATAGGACGTTCCTCCGCGCGCTGTATTTGCCCTGCACTGGTGCGCACATTTTCCACCGGAAATTTACCCTTGCACACGAGGCTGATTTTTAGCAGCTGCTGTCTCTATCATGCAGGGATCTGTGGATGCCCGTTTCAAATATCCTCAACACGATGCCATATCGATGGATAACCACACCTCAGGTGCGGTTTATTGTTCTCAATCTCAGAAATCTCACTAATTTGATCGTTATCCTTAGTTTTGTGGTCGCATCGTCTGCCCGCGGCTATCTGCTTCCCCATCGGCATAATCGGTCAGGTAAATGTTGGATGTTTTTCGAATTGAGCCACCGTACTGACATACTCAAATAGCACACATTCTATCTCTTTCAACGTCGTACTCATCCAGTGCAACTATTCTCTTCCAGAAATGGCTCCGCGTACAAAATCAACCTCCTCCGCTTCCAACACCGATCTTGCTGCCAAGCGCAAGCGTGCCACGACCGTCGGCGAGCAAGGTGCCGCTATTGCCGCCACCGTTACCGCCAAGCCCGCCACCAAGCGCAGCCGGAAGGTTAGCATTAGAGGTGGTAAGGGCAAGGCGGCGGCGAAGTCCAGGTCTCGTTCCCGCAAGCGTCCTACCAACGATTCGTTGCCTGACCTCGAGGCCCTGTCTGACTCTGATGGCGAGTCGGGTGAATCTGACGCGGACGATGATGAACCCGACCCCGAACGCAATCCTACTTCGGCCGCCGCGGTTGACGACAACGATCCGATTGCCTACTGGCAGGCCATCATCGGTATGGTCTTTGTATCATTTATCTTTGTTCTATGCTCATACCATTTTGCAGATGCCAAGGTCCAGAACGACTGGCGCGCCGCCTGCTACAACCACTACAAGCATCCTCAGGTTATCGAAGCTCCTGGCGGAGGATTTACTGTGCTGTTCGTGTGCAAACTGTACGTGTTTACGATTAGCATGATTTTCATACTGACCTGTTCATAGGACTGGTACTCGTGTCACTCGTTCTCTCGACGACTCCGTCACCAGCAACCTGAAGCGACACTCCGACCTTTGCGAAGCAGCACAAGCCAGTGGCCAGACATCGCTGGCGCCATTCGCTCAAGGCTCCACGTACAGTCCTGGTCGGCACCGTGTCTACATCGCTGAGCAGGTAGCCGTCTCCCACCGTCCGTTCGCCTTTGTCAAGGATCCCGGATATCAGAAGACAATCCACATGTTTCGACCCGACGCGGTAATCCCCTCTGACGATACTGTCTCCCGCGATATGAGAGAGATTCATGCACACGTTCGGCAGGCTGTCATCGCCCGTCTCAAGGTATGCCACCCATACTGAAGTTCCGGCTATATCTGAACGTCTTACAGGGAGTTCGAGGCCGCATCCACACCATGTTTGATGGCTGGGCTTCGGGCGGTAAACGCTCTAGCCAGGGCGTCTCTGTTGCCTACTTCAATGGTCAGGAAATTGAGACTCTGAACCTCGACATGGTCCCGTGAGTAACTTCATTTGTAGTCTCAACGTTTCATACTCATCACCCATACAGTCTCCACAAACGCCACACTGCAGCCTATCTGGCGAAACAGACCGCCACCTGCATCGAGGAATTTGGATACCAGGACAAGACTCTTGGCTTCTGCGGGGACAATGCGAGCGTGAACCCAAAGATGGTGGAAGATATAATCCCAATGCTCCCCGTTGACACTCATTCAGGAATTGACACTTATGTTGGTTGTGCTGGTCATCAGATCGATTTGGGCACCCGTGTACGTCTATAGTTCTAATCAACTTGCGTTACCTTAATATGTTATCAGGCTGCCATGCGTCAACTCATCGGCAAGAAGATGACCGAAAAAGGTCTTGACGACTATGCCGTTGGGGACTTCGATGCTGACGGTAATATCTTCATCGAAGATGAGGACGATGAGCTGGACACTGCGGAGCAGGAGGAGTTGGATAGCGTGGATCGAGAGGCGGAAGAGGCGGAAGAGGAGGAGTTGGAGGAACTGCTGTCGGCCTTGGAAGAAGTTAAGCAGCTCTCAAAGGAGGACGCTGCTGTCGGGCGCTCTGCGATCACCAAGGTGTGCAATGTTACTCTGGCTCATTGATGCGGTCTGATGCGGTAGCAGATCATGAAGACCGGTCGTCGTATTTTCAACACTCAACGCATGCAGGAGGCACTTGCTGAGGAGTGCGTCACGCTCAAAATCAAGCCCAAGAAGATGATTCGGGCTGTGGCGACACGCTGGAATTCGCTGCATCCGGTTCTCGAGCGGGCTCTCTATCTTCGCCGTGCCCTCGATCGTCTCGTTATGCTGGACGACTTTAACCGCGTGGCCAAGAAGAAGATGTCGAAGTTTCGACTCACACCGACAGAGTGGTCCATTGTCGAACAGCTGGAGAAGGTCTTGCACGTAAATGATCTCATAGTCCTGTACAAGTATTAGATTATCTGACTGTTGTTTATACTTAGCTCTTTGTTCTCGCATCGAAAACGATGTCGCGCGGCCGGATACCTCTCATTCACGAAGTCATTCCAGTGTTCGACACTCTGGTTGACCAGCTCGACACTATCATCAAGAATAAGAACGTCCACCCTGTAGTTCGGGCTGCTGCAGCGCGAGGACGGGCGGTAATGCTCAAGTACTATGCGAAGACGGACAGCAATCGTATAATTCGTATTGCAATGAGTGCGTGTCCTTGCTCCGTTTATTTGCTGTACTCACGGTCATGAAGTTCTGATGCCCCGCTACAAGACAAAGTACTTCGAGGTTCAGCAGTGGCTCCCGGCATGGATTAACAACGCCGTCTCTCATGTACAGGACGAGTGGGAGCGTTATCGCCCTGCTCCTGCCACTAGAGCTCCTACTCCCACTGCAACGTCAGCTACTACGGTATGGTCGATCTCATCGTTTCATCTTTCCTTCTGATTGCATGACAGGGCGTCTTCAATCCATTTGCAAATATCGGCACCTTCAACCACAACGCGAATGCTGATCCCCTCACGGAATATCTCAATAGTCCACCGGTGACTGGATGTGCTGATCCGCTGCGCTACTGGGCTGCTCTCCTCGACCCCGTTGATCAAATGGGCAACTTTACGCTGACTCCTCAAGGAGCTCTGGCTCAAATGGCCCTCGATTATCTCAGTATGCCGGGTTCGTTCTCTCATGTTTGGTTTGGGGTTTGTGCTGATGTATATTCCTAGCTACGTCGGTGGAGGTTGAACGGCTCTTTTCCGGAGCCGGTTTGACCGTTACAAAGCACCGTCATAACCTCTCGGATGCATCTGTTCGTGCGGCGGTCATCTTGGCATCTTGGTGGAAGGCCGGTTTGGTCGATGAGGCGGCCCTAATCCAAATCTTCAATGACAAGAAGTCTCGTAAGGGCAAGGGGAAGGCTACTGATACTAACGACCCAGAGACTGACAGCTAAACATGGCAATCAAGTTCATTACATAGGCCTATGTTGTATTCATACGAGTTTGAACAAGTACTTTAGCAAGTACTTCAGAGTACTTATAGGGACTCGATTCAATGTAAGTACTCAAGGACTTGGCAAGTACTTGACTTGTGCAGACTCGAGTCGCTGAGGATTCGAGTCTCGGGCAAGTCTCGAGTACTGATTTCGATGATGAGTACTCAGGTAGCGAATCCCGAGTCGAGTCTGAGTAGGGACTCGTTCGGATCTCTAGTCTGGAAGCCTAAGCCATTATCGATACAAATCGCACAGTGCATCTGAACGCCTTTACCTGCTCTCTGGAGCTGGCGGTCGAGCAGCCTCTGATTGACGACCTAGAGAGATGTCAGTATCGTATTCCTACAGTGACGCCAAAACGGTCAACGGTCAAGGAAGCGCCGTTGCTCGGAGGAGTACCTTGATCGTTCGGGACAATTCGCGGAGTGAAATACTCAGATTTTGAAGCACTCTCTGGCGCGATGCCCTCCCACAGGCACTGCTGCCCTTGCCTCTATGAAGAACCAGGACGAAGCGCCCTCGCCCGGGGAAGTGACATGTCCGAATTGACCTCCTTGGAGTTCTGCCAATTTCTTGCAGAGATATGAACCTGAGACATGGAGGTCAATACGTATGACTGACTAGAAGCTCTTCATGAGCGTCACACTCCTTGGTCTTGAAGACCAAGAAGATCTCCTGCAAGCTTTCTACGGCGTCCCGTCCCTACAAAGCTCTCAGCAAGGTCAAGAAATGTCATCGCTGTTCAGTTAACGTACGATAACAGATCCGCGCTCTGTATTATCGCGCTTAGCGGATTTCGAAGCTCGTGAGAAACAATGTCGACAAAGGCCTCCTGTAGCCGCCTGCGGTGAATAGCCTCATCCGCTTGGGCCCGCTCAGACTGAAGCTGATATGCTGCGAACCGCCATTGTTCGGTTTGGTCTGTCAAGGGGGGCGGAGATCCAACAACTCCCTCTGTGATTCCCAGTGGTGCAATTTCGGAGAGAGGACTGGTCAAGGTGTATGTAGTGGGTAAGACGGGATCGTCCTCGCTCGCCTCCAACAGCTCTGGTGGATCGAGGTGACGCTGCATCATGACACCATATGGTTCCATCGGCCATGCGCGACAAACGACGAAGGGAACTGCGAAGGTATAACGCGACCCATTCTCCAGAAACGCCCTCCCTATCCTCCGGAGGAAAATGAACACGGTCGCAACGATGCTGGTCTCGTCTCCTCAGAATACCCTGGTGGCTTTTCGCAGGTTCGGAAAGGACCAAATGGTGTCGGTTCTGCGACGCGTTGGGCAGATGTGGCAGGAGACATGTAGTCGTGGTTTTCGATTGACTGTCGGCGCGACGTGTTCGAGGGCGATGAATGCGTACTCGACCGGCTACCTTTCCATGTAGAAGTCCCAGTGTCGCTTAATGACTCCCCCAGAAGAAGCACTACTCGCGTATCGTTCCATGCAAGTTCGTCGTTGCCAGAGGCAAAGGTGCGAATGTCGTTCTGTGACGCATGCGGTGCACCCTGCAGAGCCACTGTACATCTTCTTTGCGATTCCGGAGTTCATGCTAGAGATGGTGGCCGATCACAACAGGAACGTCGGGCATGAGCAGCTCGTGGTCTACGACGATTGGGTCCCCAAGTTACGCCGCCCTGTCATCTCACCGACTAGCCAATCCATGACGCGCAGGTTTTCAGCGTCTCGATCAAGTGCCAAGTCAACTCGATGTCGCTCTCTCTCTGGCGTGCGTATGGGTCGGCCACCTTGCGTGCGGTATCACCTTCTCAACTCGAGGGACGATGCCATGTAGGCGTGAGCGAAGAACATCCATCTACTGCGCCGTCGCGCGGTGACTATGATGGACGAGTTCAGCAGGCCGACGGCGCGGTGGGACGAATGGATCAAGCTGAGTGGCGAGAGTTTCCTCTGCATGGTCTACGAGGAATTGCGTGGTGATACGCCGGGCAGAAACCTCGCGTTTGAGCGGTTCCATGATCGCGAGAAGTGGTTAAAGTTTGACAATCTGTGCAGTCGGTTACTTGAGTCACTTCATCATGGAGACTGAATCTCTTCAAACCTTGTCGAAAGGCTCGTACGTGAGCAATTCCGTCGTCGAGAGGTGGTGTGGCTAACAGCTTCAGCTAACTCGGAGACGAGAATCCATGCGCGATGATGATAGAGCATAGATCTAACAACTTCGTCGCAACAATAGTAGGCTCCTGTGTCTAAATAACGATCCTGGTGGCGAGATGCCGTTGTTGTCGAACCGACGGTCCACAGCGATTCTGTCAGATTGAAACATATACTGTGAAGACATCAACCATGCAAGTAGGAACTGCGTCAAATAGTAGCACGACCTTATGTGCCTCATGGAGTACTGACTCGTACATGAGCATATGACACTCATATGGAAATTGAAATCGCTTACCGACTATTACTGCGCCACCACGATGGATAGCCCAAGAATCATGACAAAGAAGCTGCATCCCAAGACGCATCCATCAAAGCGGATGATAGACTCTATGAACGGTAAGTGACAAATACACGGACCAAATGACCACATTTGTTGAACCACTCACCTCGATGATCGCCAGCTCTCCAGGCTTGAAGTTGTTCGGGATCTTGTTCACTTCTTCGCCGCGTCCGAGTGAGCAGGAGTCGAGGAGGCTCAGTCTGAGGTTCAGCATCGATTTCTGGGACCCGTTGAACTCTTACATGTTCACATGACGGCGCAACTCGGCGAAGACGCCTTCCGTGGAACGTAGTTCGTTCATGATACATTCCATGTAGAGCGGAATCTCTGCGAAGGTGTGGGCTCAATAATAAGTCGTATGTGTGAGAGAAATACCGACGAAATTCTTCTTCTACTCTCATTAGCGCCAACAAGCGATCTCCACTGATATCCTGTGCACCGAAGTGCAGACACCCGACGGTGACACCAGAAGGCCAGCATATATGTTTGTCATGGCCTCGAGGTTGCTTGTCCTATCGAACGTGCCATGAACACGACTCTCAAAGTCTGACTATCATCGAAGACTTAGAAACTCACAACACGAGAGAGAGCCTTAACGTGAGGTGGACTCGCGCCGCCGCCCTGCGATGCTTCCAGAGACGCAAGGTATGCTGCCTCGCAAGGTTCAATCAAGCGCCTCCTGCTGCGGGGTCAAAGTGAAACCTGTCATTGCATAAGCACGCCTCCTCACAAGACTGCCACGCAACCTACACAAGTCCGCTCATAGGTTGCGAAAGGGCTCTCCACCGCGCATCCCCTATGAGGCAACTCTCCAGTAGAACAGATGTCGTGTGAGTGACTTTTGCCCGAGCCCTGGTAAACCGTTTGATACTGAGACGGAGCAGTTAGCGGTTAAGTCACACACTTGGACGCTACAGACAACAGCACTGACTGGACTGGAGCATTTGCGTTGATGTACAACCTGGGTGAACGCAGATCATCTGCATGACTGGGCGAGTCAAATTTTCAAGCTCCGTATGCGTACTTACTGAACGTTTCAACGGCGGCGGCGGATCAAGGCCGGCAATCTTGTACATAGCAATGTAGGTCTGCGTATTGTCCATTGCAGAACGTGTCGAGTTTACCAGACACCAATAGCAATAGCTGAAAGTGAGAATTGAGCTTGAGTACTGCAAACGGCCAGACGAAGGGCACTAACCAGCGCGCATCCCATGAAGCTGGTGTGGCCCAAAGTCATCCCCAGGGACCTGACGAGGTCCGAGGTCAGCCTGGTGAGATCCATTGCAGTTGAAGTTATCGAAGCTGAGACAACAGCCGACCATCAGCATGTCGCGGCGAAGAACGTAGTTGAGCTTACAACAGTCGATGCAGTCCAGGCGTTTGCAAGGTCATCAACACGGAGTTATATGTGACACCATAATAGTCGACAGTATCGCCCGTGCTAGAGGGAAGAAAGCCAAGTAGTTGAGGAATCGTCCTCCACAGGGCCCTGGTGCTCCGCATGAGCCTGAGTCACCAACTTTAGATGCTCATGAGCAGGACCGTCGTGCCTGAAACAATAAGTATAACATCGTCCACGTCGTCCAGATGACGACAGGCCCGCCGCTCGTCTCGCGAGATTCGACCCGCGATCCAGAGGGTACCCATGCAACCATTGCAGCAAGAGAAAGGGAAAGTGTCTGGTTATAATCACAGAGCCACTTGTCGTATTTAGTGGATATAACCAGTGAGCAGGATCAGGGTAGCAAGCCTCATCTCACTGGTTGGAGCCTCTGGGACAAGACGGACCCCATATAGACGGTTCCTCAGGATTTGCACCGGCCCAAACTGGCCAATACCTGGCTATTAATGCTTTGTCCTAGGGGTAGAGCAACCGAATGCAGCACCAGTGCTACATACTGCCAAATTGGGAAGATTCAGGCAGGGAGAGGCGCATCGCACCCAGGTCGTGTTGTCTGTATATCATTTTTAGGGTCTACACTACATTGGTACAATTAGTCTAGTCCTGCATGCAATTTATTCCGCATCCGTTCGAGTCTTGCGTTCAGAGCTGTGCGACAAGAATGGATGAAGAAAAAGTCGCCCTACGTCATCGCCCACAACGCCAATGGCGCCGGCATCGTAGGTGTATTGTATGTCTACAATGGAAAGAACCAGAACAGCGAGTTCGACGTGCTTGAGGGAGGGGAGGAGAGTGTGGGAGGACGCCGTGATTCCGCCGGGGTGGCGCAGGCCGCACAACGGTGCAGTCCGCACCTGGCCCAGGCGGATGAAGCCCTCTCAACGTCGTATCGCAACGTTTGAAAACACTGCGACGCCAATGCGAGGGTGGGAGGTAGTTGGAGGTGGTTTGATGATCGTTGTCGGAGGCCAGTGCACGGAATTTCGGTCGTCCAGTAGTCGTCGACGTTGTCCAGTGGATTGATGGATATTATTTCGTCGTCATCGGGCGTGCGTCGTCGGCGTTGATAGAAAAAGCTTACCTAGCCCTGTCGGCATTCTGCCAGGCCCTGCACCATCCATCGCGCGCGGGAAGTCACATCCGCGGCGCCTAAACCTCGCCACATCCCGCCAAGCGCCTTCGTCGTCGTCCTCTCCAACTCTGGATGCCTCCATTCGAGGGTTTACACGAACGACAGCCTCGTCGAATGAGGGCTTACGCGCTAGCATGCCAGCGAGCGTCATCCACGCCATTTGCTGGGTGTGGAGACGGCGCCGAGGGCCGAGTCGTCCGGATATCGATGGCGACGGGTCTAGAGAGGGTGCGGAGAGAGTGTGGAAGCTGGATGGCAGCTCCTCACCGAGCTGCCATCGTCGCAAGAGGAAGAGTCGAGGTTCGATCGTCTCTGCAGACGATCGGACCGATTCCGGTGGTCCGTGCGCAAGCAGTGCCAAGCACTGACCCAGTGTAACGCTGGCGTTGGCGATGGACATGGCTGGTGGGTGATGAAGTAGAGGAATGGAGGAGCCCACAGCCGTATTCAGGCGGGGTGGCGCGGGCTGCACAATTGTGCGGCCCGTACCTGGCCCAGTCTGATGGCATGCCCTCTCACCGAGCAGCAGCGCGACACTTCCGAAGCGATGCCACATCGATGTAAGGGGAGGTGGAAGGTTGGGAGTGGTGGATGGTGGGGGAATGTGGCTAGGTCGCGCGTTGTCGGTCGTTCGGGCGTATGGACAACAGAGATTGGCTTTTGCCGACGACGTCGTCGTCACTCAAACGTTGCTGTCGTCGTCGCGGTGGAAGGAGCACAGGAGAAATGAGAAGCATACCAATTTGGCAGACCCTGTCCCATTCCCCCCCCCTGCCCGCGCATACGCATCCGCAGGGCTGCGTCTCCCTCCTGAGCGTATCCATCGTCATCGTCGCCGTCCAAGAGCGTAGCAACCTCCCACTGAGGGCTTATACGAGCGACGGCGGCGTCGAATGCCGGCTTGCACGCGAGTATGGGGTCCAACGTCATCCGCGGCGTTTGCGGGGCGTGGTGACTGCGCAGGGGTCCAAATCGACCAGGATTCGATGACGAGGGGTCCAAAGAGGGCGTGGAAGCAGTCTTGAGGCCGTATGGCAGCTCGCCGGAGAGCTGCCATCGTGGTAAGAGAGAGAGATGCGGAGCGATCATCTGGTCGGACGATCGGACCGTTCCCCCGTGGTCCGTGCGCGAGCGTCGAGCAAGTTCGATAGCACGGGCATTGGACATGGATGGTAAGAACGGGGATAGATAGGCATGACAATAATGAAGCCATTATTCAGCCGGGGTGGCGCAGCCCGCACAACTGTGCAGGACGCACCTGGCCCAGGCTGATGGCTCCCTCCCATCGGGCTGGGCGCGACCGTTTGGAAGCGGCGCAGCGCCGATGCGAGGGTGGGTGTGGGTAGAGGGTAGAGGGTGAGGGAAGGGATCAGCCTCCGCGATTTGTGAGAGGGCTTATGCGTCCGAGCGAACATCCGGCGGGTCGGTTGGCGTCGTCGTCATTGTCGGCATGGTCGTTGTCGTCGTCGTCCAGCTGATAAAACAACGGCAGCCAAGATAGAACATACCAAGCTTACAGATTCCTGGGGTCTGTCAACCTGTATCCATCCCCCACGCCCGGGCAGTCGCATCCGCGGCGCTCGAACCCTCCTTCCCCGTAGCCGACGTTGTCCAGGAGTCCAGATGCCTCGCCTGGAGGGCTTACGCGACCTGGTGCGGCGTCGAACGCCGGCCTGCGCACGAGCAGGAGTCCAACGTCATCCACGCCATTTGCGAGGCGTGGAGACGGCGAGAGCGTCCAAATCAACCAGGGACCGGTGGTGAGAGATCCAGAGAGGGCGCGGGAGAAGTTGTGAGCTGGATGGCAGCGCACGGCGCACTGCCATGGTGGTAAGAAGAAAAGGTCGGCTGCTCGGTGGTGAGGCTTACGCGTTTCAGAAATATCCGGTAAGGTCGTTCGCCGCAGTCGTTGTGCCCAGGTCATCGTCGGCGGCAGGTTCGAATGAGGCGACGGAGAAGTTTTTGGGGCTGGATGGCAGCTCATCGAGGAAGGCCAGAGTGTTGTCGTGAATGATGCGGCTGCTTTACTGTGGTGTCGTCCTCGTCAGCAACTGATTTCGAGATGTCTAAAAAATATGAAATGAATTCAGACTGACCTGAGGAAGATTGTCGAGAGAATCCATCGTTGAGTGTGTTTTGAGGTAGGAGAACATGGCAGTATAGGACGAGACTCTTGATCGAGCTAAGGGATCTGGTTTGGATCATGAGTTCACTAGACCGCAACCAGAAACTTGCTCACCACCTGCTTGAGAGCCAAGTGCTTTGGTACGTCAATGAGAATCAATAACCCATACTTTTTGCAAATTTCTCTGGGAGCTCTAGTGCCCGTCGCCCCGAACAGCAAGCATCGGGGTCACTGCTAATATTCGCCGGCCATACTCGGACCGACATCCGAGACGAGAAGTTAACTAGACCTTTACTAGACCCTATGAATATCCGCTCCTACACAGCTTATAAAGCCCTGAGTGGTATGGTTTCCATCTCTAGGGCACCATGAGACTAATAACTAACAGCTGATGAGGTGATTGAGGCTCACCCCCACCTGTTCTGACTGCCCCGAGCTTTCTGGTGTTCACTAGACCTTTTCATGAGCACCAATACAGACTTCTAGCACCCCAATTCAGTATTAGAATCATTTCTTTGTGTCCCTCCCATCACTACCCGTTGACCTCCGAGCAACATATTACAAGCATGCGCTCATTATGCCCGATGTGCTGGGGAGCGGGATAGAATGATCGGACCTTTTAGCACGGAACGGATATCGGCACGTAGCATTACCTACCGACTACTGTGCGTGGCGGGATGGCTGGGGATAGCAGAAATGGGGACAACATAGGTCACCATAGTAAATATTTGCCAGGCTCACTCACCCTTGTCAAGATAAGAAAGAGCCTTGGAGGTTGCTTAGAGGAGAATATGACAATTTCCATGTATGTAGACAAAAGCAGCTGCCCAATGGTATCCAGTATTCATCCAGCTCAATAATGGTGCTATGAAGCTGAAACTTTCGGAGCCTACTCCTTGTATGCCTGTCTGTAAGTGAGAGAAGTTTTGTTTTGCCAGAAGCCCGCTATCCCGCCCAATGTACCCCGCCAAACCAGCCCCCGCCAAATTTGAACGGGCCGTGGGAATTTCACCGGGAAGCCCCGGATTTTTTTTGGGCGCTGCGCGCACCCTATTCTGGGCAACCCAATGGGTAATTATAATAGAATAAAGATATGGGAGGAGCACCCACATCAGGGTTACAGTCTAGCAAAGCTAGGGTTAGGATCCGAGTGGTTATAGCCACTAAATTGACAATGGCATCAGTGGTTATAACCACTTGTGTACCCCTAGTTTTACAGCATGGCCTGACCCATGTCTCCCAGGAAAGAGATACGACTCGGCGAGGAACGCGGGATGGACCAGTCCAGACACGTAGCACACGATCAGGTCAAGGGCGCGGAATTTGGATGTCCTAACTTCGCCAGTTTCAACCTGTCTAATCATGCGACATTTACCTTATTTGGTCATGCGACATTTCTCTGATCAGCTGTGAAAGATAGGGCTTGGTGAATTTCGCATTAATGCGTGTGCCGTATCATGCAAGATGGGAATTGACCAATGCCGCGAAAAACGTTGTCTTTTTCTTGAGTTATTTGACCTGTCAAATACCTCAGCATGCTCTCTACTGCTTGTAGCAACTCGCACTGAGTGTACCCAAGGACTGGTCCCCTCCCCCAATGCTCACTATCCTACTACCACCACCAGCCAAGCTCTGTTGATGACCCAAGCGTTGTCTGACCTCGCGTATGTTAAGCTCTACCCTTGCACGCCACGCTCCATTCCTCTTGTTACCTTTGGCTGGCCCTTCCACCCAGACATTCAGAGTTTCCGCTTTGGGCTCATGTATCGAACGGGCGGCTCGACCAGATCCTGCTTGGTGTGTACCTGTCAGGTATGTCAGCCAGGCAATGTGGAGTCGTCTCCTTTATTGGAGACTGAAGGGTGCTGCTAGTCCGCTTGACCTTGACCTTGCTGCGAGTCGCCACAGCTGAGCTGTTTGTGTCCGGCTCGAAGAATGAAGAGGAAGGGAGAAGCAACGTTGGTGACGACATAGAGCCCTGTCGCAGAGAAGGTGTTATGAAGCTCGTGAAGCCTGCTTGTCTGACCTTCTCTGCAGCGTCAGCAGGAGGGGGGACAGGCGAAGCATCTCTGCCATTGCCAGAGCCAAGACGGAAGTTGACTCCCAACCCTAGTTTCCGTAGCATCCCAGGCTTTGGACTAGCTTTACCTGAGCTCTCAGACGCCCGCTCCTTTCCCTTGGGGGTGAGGGTTGCGAACTCGTCGACGGGAAGAGGAGGTTGCTTCTTTGATCTGGTAGCTGTCCGAAGACTCTGTTCAAGTGACGAACGGAGGCGAGTGAGAGGTTTGGAAGTCTCCGCTGCTGCCGGCGGTTGGGAGGAAGAGGACGCTTGTTTGGAACGAAAGGATGAAGCAGTCGAGGGGAGCGTTGATGGGCGGACATGGTATAAGGACCAGAGACAGATACCGCGACGTTGGGGGTCGTGAGGACCGCGGCGGCCATAGATCAGAGGAGAGTGCAGGCCAAAGCTGTAAAGGGTCGGTCCCGATGATCGGTGTCCGCACAGACTGTTGTTTGTTCTCCTGCCCATCGGCCCTACTATTGACCTCAGCTTCACTCCCACAACACCTCTCCATCACCAAACAAAACTAACCACCACGTACCACTGACTGTCGTTTGGCGGAATCAACGTAGACTCCCTCGTCGTCTGTTTAGCAATGAGCTGCGCTTTGAGCCTGTCTATCTGTTGCTGCAGTAAGCGCTCTTTTCCTTCGAGCTTTCTCCGTCAACGACAGAGGTTTGAGTGCACTCTTTTTCGTATCAATCATAAGCGTGACTGCAACGTCGCCGAAATACTGCGTCGCAGTATCTGCTGACAGCAGAGGTTCGGTGGTCGTACGACGTTGGCTGGTCCTCCACCACTACCGGCGATGGGGAGGTGGAGGGTGGTCCAGCAGCAAGATGACGCCACGCTCGCGCAGTTTGCAGGATAGACGTTCGTTGCCCCTTCGAACCAAACCAGTCGACATATCTATGCTCGAAGGTGAGATAGTGGACCAGCGGACAGGCCAACAGACTTTGACTTGACCATGCGAGAACGTTGGTCGTCTAAGTTTCTGTTTCCGAAAAATTGTCAGAGCATACACACGAGAATTGTACTTCATACCGAAGTACCATTGACGACCGGCAACCCACGCCCAGCATCGGCCGTGTTCAGAAAGGCTGGTGCCAAGATCGCGTCATTGTTTTGATTGTTTGATCGACAGTATGTTCAGGGCTAGAAGACACTGTCAGAACCACGCTCGCACGCCAAGCACAAGATAGACGCCACCATTCTCAATATCAGTGAAGTGATGGCGAGAAGTTGCCAGGCCAAAGTCGACGAATATGGATGCTCTCATGAGCAGGACGGTCGTGGCTGAACCAGGAAGTACAACATCGTCCACTTCATCCAGATGACAACAGGCCCGCTGCTCGTCTCGCGAGAGTCGACCCGCGATGGAAAGGGCACCGATGTCTCCCATTCAATACGACTCGGCGAGCTCGACGATGTCAGGCGTGGCACACGATATGAACCTGCCCAAGCACATGAGACACGATCAGGTCGATGTCGCAAGAATTGGTTGTACCAGTGTCGCGAGTTTGAACCTCTCTAGTCATGCGACATTGACGTTGTCTGTTATTGCGACACGATCAGGTCAATGTCGCAAGTATTGGCTGAACCAATTTCGCGAGTTTGAACTTGTCCAGTCATGCGACATTGAAGTTGTCTGTTGATGCGACATTGCATTGATTGGTTGTGGAAGATAAGTCCAGGCAAATTTCGCAGTATGGGTTCAACCTACTATGCATGATTGCAATTGACTGATGCCGCGACACCCTTTGCTCTGTTCCTGCGTAGTTTGATCTATGAAATACCTCAGCATGCGCTCTACTGCTGGTTGCAACCGCACCGAGTGTAGCCAAGCACTGGTCCCCTCCCCCAAAGTACACCATCATCCTACCACCAGCCAAGCTCTGTTGATGCTCCTGCAGATGTCTGAGCTCGCGTATGTTAAGCTTTACCCTTGTACGCCACCCTCCATTCCTCCTGTTACCTTTGCCTGGCCTTGGCCCTTCCACCCAGACATCCAGAGTTTCCGCTTTGGGCTCATGTATCAAACGGGCTGCTCGACCAAATCCTGCTTGGTGTGTACCTGTCAGGTATGTCAGCCAGGCAATGTGGAATTGTCTCCTTGTAGGCCTTGCACTATTGTGCGCGCACACTTTCCCTTCGGAGAGTTATCATATCCTTCCCCCACGTTAGTCCAGACCAACTGACAACGGCCTACATACCCATCAGTTCTACTGCCCGACCCAGTCCCAAGTGCATCAACGTCCACCATCCCGTCACCCTATGGCTGTAGACGTCGCTGGCAAGAAACAGGCGTGAGTACCCGGGACTTTGTGGTACGTCATCGACCCACCTTGTTCCACCCGGGCCGCTGGTCGAAATTTCTTCGACTTCTCTGGTTCGCGACTGACACTTGTCCTTGATGCTGCTTGCACCCTCACTTGATGTAGAACTCTTTCCGTTTGTACACTACTTGCGCGACCACAACCACCGCAGACCAGAACCAAGGCTAAACTTTCGTTTGATTTCGTCACTGATCATCGTCACCCGAAGTTCGACCGACATAGCGTGAAAGACCTGCTACAGACCACCAGACCATAGACAGAACTTCAACCACCATCCTCCTCCAGATCTGTCAGCGGGGACATGGGCACATCCCATCTCAAGCCCGCCAGCGCGTCGTAATCTTCCCTACTTGACGTTCTAGTGTCCTCCGCGTACATTCTCTCCTCACAACCAACCACCTCTCCAACATACTTGGTCATAAACCGAGTGTAGCCTTCCTCCCAGTCTTCTCTCACGATTTGTGAGTCGTGGTAAGCCGTGATTTGCTGGTCTTGTGCGCGTGGGGTGAGTTCGTCGAGCAGTGTGACAGATAATGAACGTACCGATCCAAGTTTGCTCTGCTCGCACGGGCTTGGATGGAATTGCTTTCCTTCGCAGACCCTTCGACAACTCTATGTGCCACAAAAAGGCCTCCACCGCACCACGAGCAGCTGGGTCAATGTCATTCTCCCCAGTCCATCTAAAGTCCTGTTGTCAAGTCATCACAAACGGAGTGTAAGTCAACCGCCTACGTATTGTCCTTCCAGGGATAGCCGTCCCATTTTATGAGGTACTTCAACTGCCCGCCCTTCACCTTCTTGACGGCGACGATACATTCTTCGACAATTCGTCAGCTTAGTCTCGCTCGCTGACAGCACAATCACTCACCAAACGCGTACACATTTCCGGGGTCTACCTTGCGCCACTGATCGGCTATAGCATCCTGGACCAACGCGTCAAACGACATAGCTCAGGTCCCGTCGAGAGTGTGTGCTAGTCGTGGTTCAAATGAGACCACGACTGAAGATCTTTATCGTCTATATCAAGAGGGCCAGAAGCTCTTACGTTGGTTGCCGCGATTTAAACTTTGATCAAATCATTTGCGTGCTTCTCAATACACTGGGAGAAGCTTAACCTGGGTACCGACGGCATATAGTGCCCTCCGCTGGGCTATGACCGATTCCGACAAGCCACGCATCGTTGCGCAAGTCGAACCTTCGTCAATTCCGAACGACGCCTCTACTACATGTTGCACTCTTCAATATACCATTTTGACGCCACAACCATAACTTCACAAGCTGTGGATGCTTCGGTATCCGTCACACCATGTACCTGGTTTGATCGTTAGAGTCGTCGCACTCCTCTGCAGCATGATAGAAGGACCTACCGCTCTCTATCAGGACATGTGGAAGTATGTCGCTGAACCAATCTCTTTTCGAATCCCACACGTCCACAACCACCTCGAACGGCATGTCCGTCCAATTACTTCTCCAGGTAGCAAGTAGGTTTTCCTCCATTCGTTCCATCTCCTCAGTCCACGCGCCAACGTCAATCTTTCCTTGGCGTGGCAGCCTGTGCCACACAATGCTCACCATCACACCCAAACTCAGCAGATGGTTAACTACCTCACTCCATAAACTCTCGAGCTCGTCTCTCCATTCTGCATCATGGATCAACCGAGCCCACATCTCTAGCCTCACCTTGCAATTACGCCTCATGTCGCACGGCAGTGTCCTCAAAGACCTCGCGACTGTTACCCCGGTGGCGGAGTATTCGAACCGAACGTTCAGTTCTCTGAGTGACAGGAACCCACTCCAATCCAAAGCGCTCTTGGCTTCGTTGTAAGGATCCGCTAGAGACATATCAACTCAATAACGTTTGTTGACATTATGAAGACGATACTCACTGTCAAAGTCCACATTCAATTCCTCTACATCCATCAGAGAAGACATCATCGCCGACAGATCTGACAACTCATCCTCAACTCCAAGCCACCGCATATACAATGTCCTCGCCGCTACCTGACATCCCCCGTACAGTCGCGCCCCCTTGTTGTGACACACCAATCCTTCCGTAGGTAGCGGCATATCCGCTTGCAAAGGATCCGTCCAATTGACGAGCCGTTCGGGGGAAAACTTCACCACCGTCGAGTTCGGCGCGGCCTCTAACAATCTCTGCAACAGAAACTCGTCTGGCAGACGTCCTAGAGCAGCGACTTCCAAAATCCTGGGCCATTTCCCGTTCTCCTGCGCCAGCATCTCGTTGTTCCCAGCAGCAAAGGTGAGTCTCTTGAGGTTCGGGCACTCGTTCAACAACTCTCTCGCTGCATCGCAATCACACACAGCCCAACCGTCATACAACACCAAATGTTCCAAGACGTTCCTGACCAGCACCGACGAGAGAACGTCCCGAAGGCGAACAGCAGGACGCGGGCGCGCCCAACTCCACTCCCATCCAGCAGAGGGGAAGTACCGACGATACGGAGCAGTGGTTGTCTTGGGAATGCGCCCACAAACGACCGTCTTGAAGATCTTTTTGCGAGCAATGGTAGCGAAAAGCTTGCTGACAAGAAGCAATAGCGAGCAGGTTTCTAAGTCCCAGGGACAAGTATCGTCTTCTCTACCCAGGCACGCTTGCTCGCCAATGATTTGTAGGAGTTCGGGGGGCAGTCTATCGCGCAGTTGCAGTTCGGAACGGTGGACGTAGTGGAATGGAATGTTATTGCCCACCTGGACTGTTCTAAAGGCTCGTTGACCTTGTTGTCTGCAACGGTTTCAGATCGTTCACAAACCCTACAAACAAGATTGATTATGCTTCACCACAGCCATTCACATAAACTGCTCACCTCTTGCCCTCAATGACTTCCATTCCCAACTTGTTTTGCACGTCCGGCGAAAGGAGCAGCCGGCGAATTCCACGTTGTCACTGCCACTATCCCGGTCCGCCAGTGCCGCCGGAACCCTTGCCACCCGTCCTACTGCAGCAGAGTCGTCAGAACGCTTGAACATCTGCGTCAAGTTTAGAATTGTCTCGCCTGAGTTTGTTTTGTGGTGCCGAATTACGAGTCCCCTCCAGTTGAAGATTGCTAGATAGCCAACTCTTGATAAGCAAATCTCTAACTATGCATACCGCGATCTTCTATCTACCAGCACAAACTCCCTGCGTCATAAGGAACCCTCCAGAGCTCTCTCGAGATATGACTGGTTGTGACCTCGATTGTAGCACCTTCAGTTTGCCGGATCATCGATACCAAGTCTTCTAAGCGTTCAGTGGCGCCTCCCTCCACTTCTGCCATATCCCTGTCCAACGGTGACTCAATTGCCACACAACTGACTGAGCAAGGGACATGCCCACAGAGCTTGATGACCTTTGTTGCGACCTCCATGCCCTCGAGAAGAGGATTCGCCTCCCCTTCGACATAGATCGTCACTTCTACCCGTTGGAGATTCGGCACAGTCAACCGGTGCAGTGTGTGTAACAAGGCTACACTGAGTGTCGTTCCCCAGGTCCAAGCCAACTTGAGCGTATGTACACTGCCCGCGAGGCCTATGTCAAACCCCGGCTCTTCGTCTGACAGTTGCGCCGGCCAAGTCGACTCTGACCGTAGTACATGTGAGTGTGGACCGACCGACGACATCTGAACATACGCTCACCTCCAGCAGTAAAGTTCAAGCCGAGGATTTCCATGGATTCCAGACATCTTCGGGTTAGCGCCCCCGCCCAAGGCATTTCGTAGCCTCCGCCATGAATGTGTACCTCCAATACGGAGATCTTCAAAGCGCCAACTTCGACTGGCGGAGGGTTAGAGCCTGCTGATAAACCCCAGGCCATGCCGTTCCCGCCCATCGATCCCCACGACTTGGCCGGTCCCAATCGAACTACCAGTGTGTTCACTTGCGCGGGAAGATTGAAATGATCCACCCAGTCTGTCGCCATGGAGCGACAGCACAACTCCACGCGCGTGAGTGTCTCGAAGAACTGGAGGAAACGATTATCATCTCTCCGCCAGAACAAGCAGTCCGTGAATCGTATCAGCCTGAACGGTGGTGCAGTCCATCCTGATGTATCAGAGCCCTCCACAAGATCCCAGTACCGACTTCCTCCCTGCAGATCGAGTTGCCGAATGCGAGGCAACAGTTTGAACAGCTGGTTCCAATCACCTGTGGAATCCGTCGGCGCAGGACACATCCAATTGTCCCCCACCCACAGCGTGACCACATGCGCAGCTGCGTCGGAACGATTCTTGAAAAAGGCCACCGTTTCTGCCAGGGATTTGACGCTTGTAGGCCTTCGGCTGTCCACCCAGCTTGATCCCCACCCTGACTCCCACCTCTCCGCTCGAGTGCAATCCCCCACCCAGATCTTCCGCCAAACAACTCTGTCTCCCGTGCTGCGAAACCGACGATGCGTCATACTCATGTTCCGCGCAAGGCTGACCTCGCTAGCATCGGGATGGTCCTGATCCCAAAGACAGGTGACGCCGAAGATCCTGTCCAACAGCTCTTCGGCGATGGTCAATCTACCTGACGGTCGTTACTCTTCTTTGAAAAGACAATCAAAGCTACCAACTCACATCGACATCACAGTCAGTGTCCGAAAAACAAATTTCCAATGATTCGATCGCCATTACATCCTCAGCCTGTGACGCGCACTCGAAAAGTTCGCCCGTACAAGGTTCGATTGCTTTACGGTCGGTGTACAATGGTACGAGATTAAATTGTCTCATCGAGTTGTCTCCTACCCTTGAAATCTATCGCAAAATCCTCGACCTTCGAGCATTCCCAGCTGTAACGACACCAAATCGCGCCTCTCCTCCACGAGACGCCGGACGTGATGGACTCAGGACCCCACGTTCTCATCATCGTGTTACTCTGCATCCAAACGCGCAACAAGACTGCCGTCGCAGCTTCACCACCTGAAGCTTCCAACCTCAAGGTAAAGTCATCTACTTCCATCGTCTGTAAAACACAGGCTAGCCGCGTCTCCAACGCGTCCGTCCCCACTGTTTCACTCCTGCGACTTCTCGAAAAGATTTCGGCAACATCCCAAATCTCCCTCTGACTGTCAATGACCCAATGAAGTGAGAGAGTGCGAACGCTGGACGGCATGGTCTCCAACATGCTCACCACGCCGCGCATTCCCGCCCATTTTGCACGGATGAACAGCGCTGTCAATCGCCGGCACACTGCCAACGTTGGGCCGTTTGCCCAACGACCATCGCGCTGATAACCTGGCCTCAATCGTCAGTCCAAACCATCTCGTTACCGATACTTGAACGTACCTTCAGCGTGAATCTTCAACTCCTCCAGTGTGTTCGCGTGCCGGGTGATGAACTGGGCCAAAAGAATGTCAGTCGGCGTCGAGTACAGGCTGAGAGTAATCGCTCGAAGTCCCTGTATACCCAACCAAGCAATCCCTGACAAAGGACCGCTCCCTCCTACACTGAAACCCGCCGATAATGTGTTGAGAAGACGAAGCCGCTTCACCTCGCGGATCGCCCTGGGAAGCCTCTGCAAATCATCGACTCTCAATCCTCTGAGACCCGACCTGCTATCTCCCTGTTTCTCGTCGAATACGTCGTTCTCTATTGAGAACGCCTCCAGAGGTCCAAGCCGTTTCAACAGTACGAATAGGGCCCCCATGTCCAGGACACAGCGTACGACCGCCACATGGCGCAGTACAGGCACATTCAGAGCGAGTTCGCCGTTATTCAACCAGGCCAATAACGGGACCGGGCCACACCCATCGAACTTCATCTGCACTCCATCCAACACCAAACGCTCCATTCGCGGCAAGGACGACATGAACATCATAACACTGGAAAGGTTGAAGCCCAAACCTGTGAATGTCACTAACATCATAACACTGGAAAGCTTGAAGCCCAAACCTGCGAATGTCACTCGTTGGACATGGTCTTTGTACTTGTCCACCAAAAGCTCATACCGGTCCCACTCGTCCTGTCGACATGATGAGCCGTTGTTAGAAGGGGCAGACAGATCGCTAAGACGAACCTGTTGGTCCGGACGGGACAGTGTCAGTCTAACAGATTGATGGACCATGTCCCATGTCTGTGCATACGACCGACTATGCAGCTGAGAAAAGGTTGCCAATGTGAGCCCGTCCCGTATATTTTTTCCGATTTCCCTAAGCAATTCGTTCGGCAAGTCTGACTCAGGTGAAGTAAATCGTTTGGTGCAATTCGACAGGACAGGACTCACCATGGAACCCGACGCCATCCTGGCGAAAATCGTAGTGCCTCCGTGCCGCTTGGACTGCTTGGTTCGTGAGCGTTAGATGTTTCTTTCCCCGCTGGAAGCTCACCATCATCCGTATGTCCAGACATGGTCGTTTGAAGGCAATTGACCGTTCGGAAGCCGGGCCGGCCACAAGAAAATTGTCTGGCGTCTGTCGATGACGTTATTTTGACGCCACAAGACAGCAGCTTCGCCATACTTTGCTGTATACTTTCAGTTTCGGCTTGCATTTTGTATTCTTCTATAGGTCACCAATCCCAACTATTAACATCTCGAGTGTTGGGATAGCCACATTGCTTCCTCAACACGGTTTCCATCTTGACAGCACCCCATGAGCATGCGACGCCATTGTGGCTTTCCAATCGTGTCACATCGAACCCCAAGAGCGCTTTGGCTTCGTCAATGTCCAGCCACTCGTTGAAACTCTGCCCAACAATCACCAAGAGCGCCACTTTCGTATCATCCACCAACATCGCAGCTCCACCCAGCTTTGACAACATCGTCCGCGTCTCCTCCAACCATGTCGTCTCCGATCGCCGAAAGTCCAACATTATGTCCATCCTTAAGCTTGACAGCCCGCCGGACGCCCACAAGACCCTCAAACTCTCTCGCAACAAGAAAGACCCAGTCGTGACAAAGAGAGAGATCCGCAGTTGCGTCAGATTAGCCGGAGTGAAAAAAGGTGTTATTGTCGCCTCCTCCGCCGTCTGCGGTACCCAGTCTAACCGACTGGTAAGCCCTAGCGCCACCGACACATGAGCGTGGAATCCAAGCGAAGGTAGCATACTCACCTGCGAGGTTGACGAACAACTCCTGCATGGAATCGCCGGCCCCCTTCAACAGTGTTCTGACAGTGTCCATCTCTTGCCGTGAAGGGTTGCTATGAATCTCCAGGCGGCGACAAGGAAGTCCAAGCTTCCAATGCGTGCCGCCTTTCGCCACGCGATGACGCCCTGTCTCGATGACGAACTGATCTAGAGGCGGCACGCGCCCGATCGTGCTGCTGTCGTCCGTGATGGTGCAATGACACACGTCCAGCCTCTCGAGGGCTGGCAGATTACGCATAACCTCTTCAAAAGTGGAAGACGACACATAAATGTCTCGCATGCGCAATCTTCGGATGGTAGGGAAAGCACACAATGCCATGGTCGCTTCGGAGAGTGAGCAGATGTCGAGCTCCTGAACGAGAGCGTTTCGGAAGAGGGCGATCAACGTGGCGGCGTCCTCGGCGAAACTTGCGGCCTCACATCTACTTTCGTCCAGCGTAATTCGTTGCACAAACGCGATAAGGTCGTGCCGGCCCGCGAACATGCTAACGATAGCGGGTAAAGAACGCGTCACATACGCTACCCGCTGATCCGCCGCCCAAACATATCGCTGAGCTCCCAATCGTACTTCTGCGAAGATAAGCTCTCTTGAACGAGCCCAGAGACAACGGTGAAGACTGAGGTGGCTAGCAGCCTCCAAGACTGTTTGCCGGTTCCGTGTTAGCTCGCTAGCTCGTTCGCCGAATGCCCTTTGGATGATGTTCTCCAACACCTCGGGTGAAAAATTGCGCCTGTGTATGTTATGTGACTCAGTAGGCACGTCCGCATAGGATTAGGGCATAACGTACATGGCGGCGGGCGGAGGAGGGTGTTCCGTTATTCCAGACAAACAGTCACTGCATGAAACATACAATATTTACGCCGGAAATATGATGAAAAAATGTAAAATTTATTTAGCATTTTTTCACCTGAAAATTGATAAAAAATATTGTGAAAAGAGGTGAAAATATGCTAATTATATTTGAATATACTAAAGTATAGTATATATTTAGCATATTTTTACTCAATTTTATCATATTTTTATCAATTTTCAAGTGAAAAAATGCTAAATAAATTTTACATTTTTTCATCATATTTCCGGCGTAAATATTATATGTTTCATGCAGTGAGTACCACACACAGCGGCGTCAAAGCTCACGCAGCGTGGCGCAAATTCAATTAACAGCACCACAAGCAGAGCAGACATTCTCTATCCAAAACCATCAGACTCCTCCCTGACCAGCAACGATGTCCTCCATTCCGGACGAAGGATGGAGGTCACAGATGCCGGGAAAATGCTTCATCTGCAAACGTCGGAATTGGCTTGCTCCACGGCTATGCACGGGGCAACACACGCCTACCAACATTGGACGCTGGTATAAAGTGGTCAGTATCGAGGTTGAGGATAGATCCAAAGACTTACGGTACCACAGTGTCCCGATAACACTTTCGAAGGCGCTTTGTCACCCTGCCGCGGATTTTGCTGGCTCTCCGACTCCCAAGCGCGATCTATAGCAAAACCGGCAGCAAACCAACTCCAACCCGGCCATCGTTCACGAAGTCCTCCTGCAGCCAGACTGCCAGAGGATCCTGCGAATCGCAACATAATACAAGTCCAAATCTGTGACCAAGTAAGTCGTAACCTCGGCCACAAGTACACCGTTCATGTTACTCTCCGCTAGGAAGGCCAGAGCATTCGTTACCCACGCCAACTCGAACTTGAGGAGCAGGACTTTCCTCGTCTCTTTTCTTTCAAATATCCTTATCTTGTCGCCCATCTCGGTGTGTCTACCGCCACGTCCCCGTACGATTATCGTTTGGACGGCGTCTGGTATCCAGCTCGTGGTCCTATCCAGGTTACTACGGGACAGACGCTCTCTTTGCGTCGTTGCAACGAGCCTGTTCAGAGTTCCAAGTCTCGGTGCACTTCTCCATGCGATGGCACATCTCACGCTGCGCTCAGTTCATCTACCACGACAAAATCGGAACCAGAAGCCCAATCCACTTCCAACTCTCAATCAAGTTCATCAACAACAGAACACGGAAGGAACCGTTCACGACACCGTTCGACCCCCAGTCGCTCGCATCCGTCGACTTCACAATCAAGAAGGAAGGAATCAATCCGAACTCACAATACTCGTAAACCTTACGATCGTCCGCGAAACCGTCGTCGTCATCCGTGCGTGACTCTTCCAGCACTGGCTTTCATTGCCGACTAATATCTTGCTCAGGGAAGTTGTTGAAGTTATCGACATTTCCGACGACAGCGATGTACACGAGCCGGACGAGTATGAAAGTGACAGCTCCATCATCTATACAATTGAACGTCAGGGTTATCTAGAAATTCTGTAGACAGTTTTTTCGAACGCAGGCAACGTACCTCCGTCGTTGCACTGATAACCATGTCAAAGCATTATTACTAAATATAGTGTGAGACCGGGCGAAGGTCATTCCGCCGGCGTGGCTGTGAACGGAATCGTCACTCAAAAAGCCAAGTTTATCCGTGAGAGTAGGTACCTTCATCTTGCTTCCCGCAGATGTCGTCGTACGGTGGGCCACCGCTGACTCCAAGAAGACGGCCGCGTCAACCTTCGGGT
This sequence comes from Strobilurus luchuensis, assembly GCA_019915105.1. Taxonomy (NCBI): domain Eukaryota; kingdom Fungi; phylum Basidiomycota; class Agaricomycetes; order Agaricales; family Physalacriaceae; genus Strobilurus; species Strobilurus luchuensis. Next base: position 310,709 of record JAHLMJ010000004.1, read on the forward strand.
AAGTGTTCATATCTATACCAATCAATCAGCCTGGACATCACATCGACAGAGCCTTGCAAGTTGGCCTATTGCGCGAATGAAGCAAAAAAACCGGTCCCTGGGTCGAAACACTGTAGGTATAAAGCTTGTCGCCGCTGCTGCAGGAACTATTCGGAGACGCACCAGCATTTCGTCTGTACAGTGCAAAACCACAAGGACCCCTATTCCGCCCCCGCCACTCCTGCCTCGCTCCGTACCGCGCAGCATGCTCCTGCACCTCCTCTTCCTTCGGCAGAACCCACGCAGCACGCTCCTGCTCCTGCTCCTCCTCCTCCTTCAACACAACCTGCCGAGGTTGTTGCGCCTAACCCGCCTACCCCGGCTTATTCCTTCGAAGACGACAGTCGCCCACAAGAACACTTGCCCCCTGCCCAGCGCGTCATCCCGTCCCGTGCTTATGGTCGCAACTGTGGACCATACGTGGTCAAGCGATTCACATTGGACGGAGGACTAGATCCCAACGCCACCGGTCCTTACTGCCAGAAACCAATCGTCGCTTCGCCAGCCCGCGACCTACGCGCCACCGAAATTGACAAAGAGAAATACCGGGTGCAGGTTCGAGTTTGGGACGAGGTACAGTCATATTCTTCTCTTCAGCAATGCCCTCATCTGGAGCTACAGAATGGTGAACAAATTGGTCTCGAGCGCTTGTATAACGTTCCTCGAGATCAGCACCCATTTTTCTCTATCGTTTTGCATCCACGCCTAGCCGAAGAACTCAACATTCAGGATGAAGAATCGCCGGTGCTGTGCTATCTAGAAGACAAGTTTCAGTGGAACGAAGTCCCGGCTGTGATACGCCTACCGAGTACCAACAGATTGGATTTGTCGCGTGTTCTGGATGTCTACCAACCCGGGCGAGTTTTGGCGCCACCACCTGAATGGGCACGGTCCACAAGCCTACCTACAGCGAACAGTCTCTTCAGACCTGGACCGCAACTGTCAGCTCAGTCACCTTGTGGATCATCGCCTGACCGCTCACCAATTTGACAGTACGCCTCAAACCCCTCGAACGCGGAGAACCTACAGCCCGATCGACCTGGAGGACCCGTTCATAGACAGAGGATATCTTGAGTAAGTGTTCCTTGGCGCTCCGTTAGCGATACTCACCACTGATCATGCGACTGTCTTACCTGCAGTGCGTCTTCTTCCGGCCACGTTGATGCTGATGACGGTGATGACATACATCTACGCCGTGCACTACTAGAGTCCGCCCATGCGCCAGTAACGGCGCCTACTCTGGAGCAGGAGCTCGCATTGTCTCTTGAAGCATCGCTCAGACACGGGCCACCAAAAGGAGCTGGATTGGGACACTTCCCTTTCGACTACACGGTAGATGTGGTCAACTTCCTGGCCAGATTCAACGAGTTGCATATAGGGAAGACGAAACAACAAGACGCCTTCACTGCTACCGTGAATGAGTTCTATGAACCTGAAGTAAGTCTGACGCGTACCGCCACCGAGTGTTACTCTGAGACCCCGTTCCAGGAGGATCGGCCAAAATTCTCCAGGACATTTGTATTTGAAGCTCAACGGATCCTCAAGCTAGTTCGGGAGACCTATCCAAAGCACTACAACGCCATCCTACAAGCGGGCCGAACACCTAGTGGTCTGTGGACCGAAATTACACGCTACACGCCGGAAGGTTGGAAGCGCAGTTCGCGTGGTCAAAGCACATCTGATGAGGGAGCTAAGGGCCAGCGAGGGCCCCGCAAGCGTAGCGCTGAGACTGCGGCCATGACTTCTCCTTCTCCTGCTAAGCGACGTAAACATATGTGATCTTGAATACATAGTGTTAATGTCGATGTAATATGTGTACGAGCAATTCTTATTACCGACGCGGCGAAGCTTACAGAGAGAAACGGCGGCCTAGCGCTGCATGACAACCTGAATGACGTGACGAGTTTGCCGTATAAAAATCGAGATAACCGTATTCGGCCGACACAATCTTGCGACATCTTGCGACCGCCCTCCTACAACACTTGTCTTGTCTTGCACCGCATTCAAAGTTGTCATCATGCAGCATCTGCACAAGAACGATCTGTAAGTCGGAATGCAAGACAGGATGTAACGCATGCCTAACCTGCCCTTCCAAGTGCCGGCCTCACTGTTGACGAGCTGAAGGTCAGTCAAGTGGCCCAACGACGTTTGAGAGGCGACTCACCTGTACCGTTCGTCCACCAGGAATTGGGTGAGTTGGCTGGGCACGCTGCCGCAATGAAACGCTTCCAATCCCACACATGGTACGATCCGCAAAAAGTGGCAAAATCTTTGACCGCCAAAAAGCTCGGTCTTGCCGTTCGTCGAGTCGTCGTGCTTTCCGGAGGCGGTGCAGAAAGCATAACTCCCTTAGAGCTCCGCCTCCATGAACACTACAAGGCCGGTCGGATTACGCTGAGGGATGAAGGGGCGAGAACAGGTTCGAAGCCACGCGACGACTCCGGAGTTGCGCAGACGCAACAACGCAGTCCAGATGGTGAGATTTCCGTACACATGATTGGGTTCATGCTGATGCCTGATGAGGCGATACCCCGCGCGGCGTAGATGGCTCGGGCGACAAGCAAACAGGCGCGAATGTGACGCCGGCGGGGATGCAGGATAAGGGGCCGACGACTGACTCTAGACCTCCCGCCGTGCCGATAGGTGGAACGAAGACTGGCCAGCCGCAGCCGCCGCCTAACTCCACTCCGTCCGCTCAGTCAATCTCCCAGGGCAGCCGTGCAGCTGCGGCTGGAGCGCCGACGACGGATTCTTCCCAACCATCCGGCACGCGTGCTGAGCCGACGAGGGCTTCTAGCCAAAGACCTCCCGCCGTGCCGATGGGTGGAACGAAGACTGGCCAGCCGCAGCCGCCGCCAAACTCCACTCCGTCCGCTCAGTCAATCTCCCAGGGCAGCCGTGCAGCTGCGGCTGGAGTGCCGACGACGGCTTCTTCCCAACCAACCGGCACGCGTGCTGCGCCGACGACGGCTTCTAGCCAAAGACCTCCCGCCGTGCCGATGGGTGGAACAAAGGCTGCCTCGCAGCCGCCGCCTAACTCCACCCCGTCCGCTCAGTCAATTTCCCAGGGCAGCCGTGGAGCTCCGGCTGGCGCGCCGACGACGGCTTCTGCCCAAAGACCTCCCGCCCTGCCGATAGGTGGACCGAAGACCGGCCTGCCGCCGCCGCCGTCTAACTCCACCCCGCCAGCTCAGTCCGGCTCCCACGGCAGCCGTGGAGGTCCGGCTGGCGCGCCGACCGTGGCTTCTTCCCAAACATCCGGCACGCGGGCTGTGCCGACAACGGCTTCTGCCCAAAGACGGTCTCAGCCGACGACGGGCGTTTCGCCCTCGACAATGACGAATTCGACATCCGGTGCGCAGCTGCGAGCTGAGCCCATGCTCACGCAGAAAAGATCTCGGAGGGTGAGTGCGGACGAAGACTCTGCACGTGCGAAGCGTAGTAAGTCCCAAGGATGATGTGGTCAGGGTAGCGAATTTACATATTCTCTCATCACCCAAAGTTCGAGAAGATGGCGGTCCCAGCCAGGCGAAACCGGATGTCGACGATTCGCGACGTATGACGGGTTCGGGGGCTAAACAGATTCACGCAAGAGCTGATGCATGTGAGTGTTTAGTGTTATGGGACGGAACTTGGCCTGACATCAAGTAGCTGGGTCGAAAGCTGCGGGAGGTAGCGTGCCTTCCAGCGACGAGGAGGTGTCTGATGGCGATCGCCGGATGGTGGCCCGCGTCCAGAAAGACCAGAAACCTGATATTCGTCAGTGATCTTTCACGAACGATGGCGTGCACTGACGTGGCCGTACTTGGGCAGGCGAAAATGGCACAGGAACGCAAATGATCCTTGCGACCAACTGGTCCGGGATCTGGTGGCTATCCGGAGAAGATAGAGATCCGCACGAGTCCCATGAATCCGTGAGTAACTCACAGACTCGACTCGCCTCGGGTGTCTCGGAGATTCGACTCATGGGACTCGTGAGTATGCACAAGTCAAGTCACTCTCGAGTCACAAGCAGAGATCTAGGGCCATGAGTACTTACCTTGAGTACTCGCTCAAACTCGCACATATTTACGCTGAAAAAAGTGCAATTTGCGGTGCTACAGATACAAAAAAATGGACCAAGTGACATATATAAGAGTATGGTAGAGATGATGTTCACTTTGTAAGGTACCACGACTGTTTTCGGAGCTCCCAATGCGGCCGCCAACGTCCTTCAAACCCGGGGGTCATCTCCCTTGGCACTGGTAAGATCCAATCCGTCTGGCGGGGAGTAGGCAAGACCATGGGAAGAATGGGGGCACGACCGAAAGTGACGAAAAAAGTGTCCACATACACACCCACCAATGCGGCCTCAAGTTTCTCCATCTCCTGCTGAGTGTACCCCCTTGTGAACTCTTTATCCTCCACCCACACCTCAGTCGGCAACGCCACACGCCAATTCCTGATTACACCCCACAGCGCATAGATATAGCGGGCGCGAGATCTCCAATCCGGGTGCGCGAGCCCTTGGTTCGCCTGACCGACGTCGACGATGTAGATTGGCGCACTACCGATGGGAAAACAATTGCGCACGGAATCATACTGCTCGTGGACGTCCCCGATGCGCGAGTGCCGAGTATTGAGGGTGGCGAATTCCAGACGGAACGCCAGCTCGTTCATCTCCCAACAGATCTGCTGCATTGACCCCACCTCGTTTGATGCCATCTCGCCATACCACCTCCCATTCGGATTGACGACGGCTGGGACATCCACAGACGCCAGCTCGACAAGCCCGTCGACTTCCTCTTTATGTTTTCGGTGGCGCCACGCATTCTTCCCGGATCCATCGACGACTGGTGAGAGACTTCCCTGGTGGATGAGAAGCCGCCATGCTTGATGGCTCAGTGCAGGCGGTTTGTCGGTCTGAGCGGCAGCAAGTACAACTCCCCGGACGTTCAGCCAGTTCTGAACGTATGAGATTGTCTTCTCGGCCTGGATGGAGGTGAAGACATCGGCACGAGGAAGGAAGAAACGTTCGTTTGGCTTATCCACGCAGCGTGACTTGCGCGTGTCGAGTTTCGAGATGGCGGCACGCCATACATGGACGTGTGGCGGGAGAAAAGCATGCTCGGCATAGGTAATGATAAATTGATCTGTGATAGACGTCAGATAATAGAAATCGGAAGCGGCTATTCACATTCAACGTACCAGTGTCCTTCTTCGCTTGGGTGGTCCCAGTCGTGCGTCGGAGTGAGGAAGAGCCTGCGGGTGGAGCTATCACAGGACGTTCAACCCCACGCCAGTCGTATTCGAAAGGCGAGGTGAAGGATCCTACGCGAGAGTTGATGAGGTTGCGGAATGCCAGGATTTTTGTCCCTTGTGTACTTGGTCCTTCCCAGAGAACCGGACTACTCTTGTCCAATTCTGTCACAATGGTGCTGGGCTCCCTTATGCCCACTACCTCCTCCACGCGAAGGGTACCTGCAAATTGTAGTGGCCTGACCACCCAAACCGGAGCCCCGACAAAGACCAGGCGCGTCGCAAGCTCCATGTCAAAGGTGAAGCAGCCGATCAAGTGAGTGTTGGCTAATGTGGAAGAAACCTTCGGATCGATGTCTTTCCGGCCCGAAAGAACACCAAGCCCCTTGGCGCAGTACATCCACAGAGCGAGCAAGTCAAGAACAATCCACTGGAAATCGCGCAGGTGCATGGTGAAACGGCGGAAAGACACAGTTTGATACATTAAAGCATCGCGAATGGCGTACAGCGTCAAGATAATACGGCGCCATTGGTGGCGCGTTCCGTCAGGGAGAACGCGAGCTTCGAAGCCGAGCTCCTCGTCAACGGAGACAATCTCGTGTAGCCCCTCCACAGCGTCACACAGACCCTGCCCAAACCAAGCTGACGCGCGCCCGAAGCCAGAAGTGCGGAATGTGCCATCTTCGGTCCAGTGGGAGCCTGCCTCAGGATTCACCCAGGCCACCCAATACTTCTCGCTCAGGTCCGGTGACGAGTCCGGCGGTTCCTTCAGGATCCAGGCGAGGTGAGGAAAATCCTTGCAGAAGAATTGCGGCCAGAGGCGCGGGTCCTCCAGGCCCATGCGTAAGTCTGCCCTGGGTCGAAGGATTTGTGTGCGATGGACGTCGGGGCGCGGGACATAAAGGGAGTTGGGGCTGGAGACAATGAACGGTGCGTCGTCAAGGACTGCGGCTGTGGCGGCCTCAAAGGCAGTTGTGGGATCTAAGGTAGGCTGATTGAGAACGCGAGACGCTGACATTCAAAGGGAGTGAGTACACACCAATGTCAGTGCCAAGAGCGATCAAACGCTCGGGATGATCCAGCAGCGCCTGGTGCTCGGCGGAGCGCAGAAAAGCGGGCGGCATGGCAGGCGTTGGAGCGATATCTGACACTGCCAAGATTAATCGCGAAGTTGAATCTGAAAACGAACCACGTACCAGAAGAAGACATTGGAAAGAGACTGTTGCTGTGAGAGAGTCAGCAACCAGACTCCAGTACGCCTGCCTAGAAAATCGTCGCGATCCAACGCGCGGGGAACAGACGCGCAGCGACCAGACGCGCGGGGACCAGACGCGCAGGGACCAGACATGCGTAGATTCCGAGCAAGCGGCTGCTGACAATCGTCAGACAGCAGCGGATGACGACCGTCATGCCGCAAGCATCTGGGGGCGCGCCAACCGCCACAATCTAACCGTAAGGAAGGTAAAAAGAAAAAAAAGTGCTGCTGACAATTGTCAGACAGCAGCGGATGACGACCGTCATGCCGCAACGAAGGGGAAAGGAGGGGAAAGGAGGCAATGAAAAGTAAACTTACACAGGAGATGGCCACTTGAGTGACGCAGGATGCGGCAGTTGGTCGCGATCACGAAATCCGGCGTCGAGGGCGGCGGGGGCAGCAAGAGACGCGAGTAGCAGTAAGGACAAAAGAGAGAGATGGCGGACTTGGAAAAGATAAAGACTCGTCTCGAACGCTGAGTCATAACACGTGACCAGCGTTCGAGATGAGTCCAAGTCCGCCATCTCTCCATCGCTCTTCCCCTCTCTGCCCTGCCTCTTTGTCTGGACTCCGCCCTCACCACCACGCTGACGCCGGCTCTGGGAGATGACGTTTGTCAATCCCAACCAGTCTGACAATTGTCAGCTGGAAACAACTAGGAACCACCTCCCACACCGACCGCCGCCATCGACCGCCGCTACCGACCGCCGCTACCGACCGCCATTCTGGCCGCTGTTCTGGGAGATGACGGATTGTCAATCCCATTCAGAGTGACGATTGTCACCTGGAAGTCCTCCGTTCACCGCCGCATCCCCGCGCCACAAGACAAAATCCATTTCAATGTTCAACTCTGGGTATGTTCGTCTTTAGTTGGAAGTACGGTGCGTCTGCTGTTTATTCATTTCATCGCCGTCTGACCCCTTCTTATCAGCGTTGAACCGCTTTCGCGCCCTTGCTCGGCATGCATACGGATGATCCTCCTTCTCCGCCTCTACTACGCGTTCTTTCGTTACACCGGCGTTTAACCTTGGACTCGATAACTGTGATCTCTCCGATCTCAATCACCCGCCGCCCCGGTTTCTTGGTGAGCCCCTCCGCATGGTGTTATGCCTTGATCTTACCCACTCTCAGATACAAATTGTCACCCCGTATATACATCATATCCTGTATTGCACTCGTTCAAATCTAATACCTCCATCGCAACCTACTCCGCAGTCTCCGCTTCATCCACCTTGCTATCAGTTCTCTGCCTGCGACGCGCCAGCTTGCCCATATTGTTCATCTCCCAGGATGCCATTGCTCCAGCATCGTATTCCTCAGGTTTCTTAAGCTGACCTTGACGAGGGAGTAGATCTGGATTATGCCTCACAAAGGCAGCATGAGTCAACACCGCATTCTGACTACAGAATATCGCCTACTCGTAGCGTCGTTGTTCTGCGCTTGCGCGTAATTTCGTTCGGTTGGCGGCTCTATACTTCGCCTTGGTAACCCTGTTACGAGCGCGAAGCTCGTCTAACTGCTCCTCGTTCATATTCGCTTTTTTCCTGTACCGTGACACTTCAGTTAACGAGTCATGATCTCAATCGACGAAGACCTCAAGGCTTACTTTGCCATAGATTTCATTGACGATGCGTTACGCTTCAGGCGTTTCTTTTCGATGTCTTGCTCACGTATCCGGGCAACAGCATCAGCTGCCGCGTCCTCCTTGGCGATCTTTGCGAGACGTTCTTGTTCCTCGCTCCGCAGATAATCGAGCGGCTCCGGACAGTCGTCGCCTCGGTCATACAGCTCCTGGAAATAGGCGCGAACCTCTTCAGGAAATGCGCCAATGAGATCGCGGTCCCGTTGGGCTTTGAGAGTAGACTGTTTAGTGCGGACCATTGTTACTCGAGGTCGAGGTACAGATGGTGGGATGATGGATCAATTCAAGTGTTGGATCATAGACCTGTTCAAACCTTAGTCGCATTTTCGATCCGTGTTCTCTAAATAATCTCCAAGGTAGATTAACATAAATAGATTATATTTCACCAGCTGAATAGTCATATCGCGAGCTGTAGACCAATGAATAGAGCTTGGATGCCAATATTAAGTGACCACACAAGACGCCGGATGAACCGCCCCGAGGGCCGAGTAACACTCAGGTGATGTTCAGTCACTGTCCGAGTGACATTTTTCTTGCTTTCCGCCACGTCGCCGGCCACCTGGACATCGCCCTCAAGGCCACACGCGGGGACCGACTATCGTGCACGCACTGGGAGATGACGTTTGTCATTCCCTGCCATTCTGACAATTGTCAGCTGGCCGTACACTCGCTATACCATTACCAGGACCTTGGGACGGGACGACTTTTGGGGAGATGACGCTATCGTCAATCCCTTCCAGCCTGACAATTGTCAGCTGGTCGAGCGCTATCGCGGATGCTGGCTCAATAGGACGTTCCTCCGCGCGCTGTATTTGCCCTGCACTGGTGCGCACATTTTCCACCGGAAATTTACCCTTGCACACGAGGCTGATTTTTAGCAGCTGCTGTCTCTATCATGCAGGGATCTGTGGATGCCCGTTTCAAATATCCTCAACACGATGCCATATCGATGGATAACCACACCTCAGGTGCGGTTTATTGTTCTCAATCTCAGAAATCTCACTAATTTGATCGTTATCCTTAGTTTTGTGGTCGCATCGTCTGCCCGCGGCTATCTGCTTCCCCATCGGCATAATCGGTCAGGTAAATGTTGGATGTTTTTCGAATTGAGCCACCGTACTGACATACTCAAATAGCACACATTCTATCTCTTTCAACGTCGTACTCATCCAGTGCAACTATTCTCTTCCAGAAATGGCTCCGCGTACAAAATCAACCTCCTCCGCTTCCAACACCGATCTTGCTGCCAAGCGCAAGCGTGCCACGACCGTCGGCGAGCAAGGTGCCGCTATTGCCGCCACCGTTACCGCCAAGCCCGCCACCAAGCGCAGCCGGAAGGTTAGCATTAGAGGTGGTAAGGGCAAGGCGGCGGCGAAGTCCAGGTCTCGTTCCCGCAAGCGTCCTACCAACGATTCGTTGCCTGACCTCGAGGCCCTGTCTGACTCTGATGGCGAGTCGGGTGAATCTGACGCGGACGATGATGAACCCGACCCCGAACGCAATCCTACTTCGGTCGCCGCGGTTGACGACAACGATCCGATTGCCTACTGGCAGGCCATCATCGGTATGGTCTTTGTATCATTTATCTTTGTTCTATGCTCATACCATTTTGCAGATGCCAAGGTCCAGAACGACTGGCGCGCCGCCTGCTACAACCACTACAAGCATCCTCAGGTTATCGAAGCTCCTGGCGGAGGATTTACTGTGCTGTTCGTGTGCAAACTGTACGTGTTTACGATTAGCATGATTTTCATACTGACCTGTTCATAGGACTGGTACTCGTGTCACTCGTTCTCTCGACGACTCCGTCACCAGCAACCTGAAGCGACACTCCGACCTTTGCAAAGCAGCACAAGCCAGTGGCCAGACATCGCTGGCGCCATTCGCTCAAGGCTCCACGTACAGTCCTGGTCGGCACCGTGTCTACATCGCTGAGCAGGTAGCCGTCTCCCACCGTCCGTTCGCCTTTGTCAAGGATCCCGGATATCAGAAGACAATCCACATGTTTCGACCCGACGCGGTAATCCCCTCTGACGATACTGTCTCCCGCGATATGAGAGAGATTCATGCACACGTTCGGCAGGCTGTCATCGCCCGTCTCAAGGTATGCCACCCATACTGAAGTTCCGGCTATATCTGAACGTCTTACAGGGAGTTCGAGGCCGCATCCACACCATGTTTGATGGCTGGGCTTCGGGCGGTAAACGCTCTAGCCAGGGCGTCTCTGTTGCCTACTTCAATGGTCAGGAAATTGAGACTCTGAACCTCGACATGGTCCCGTGAGTAACTTCATTTGTAGTCTCAACGTTTCATACTCATCACCCATACAGTCTCCACAAACGCCACACTGCAGCCTATCTGGCGAAACAGACCGCCACCTGCATCGAGGAATTTGGATACCAGGACAAGACTCTTGGCTTCTGCGGGGACAATGCGAGCGTGAACCCAAAGATGGTGGAAGATATAATCCCAATGCTCCCCGTTGACACTCATTCAGGAATTGACACTTATGTTGGTTGTGCTGGTCATCAGATCGATTTGGGCACCCGTGTACGTCTATAGTTCTAATCAACTTGCGTTACCTTAATATGTTATCAGGCTGCCATGCGTCAACTCATCGGCAAGAAGATGACCGAAAAAGGTCTTGACGACTATGCCGTTGGGGACTTCGATGCTGACGGTAATATCTTCATCGAAGATGAGGACGATGAGCTGGACACTGCGGAGCAGGAGGAGTTGGATAGCGTGGATCGAGAGGCGGAAGAGGCGGAAGAGGAGGAGTTGGAGGAACTGCTGTCGGCCTTGGAAGAAGTTAAGCAGCTCTCAAAGGAGGACGCTGCTGTCGGGCGCTCTGCGATCACCAAGGTGTGCAATGTTACTCTGGCTCATTGATGCGGTCTGATGCGGTAGCAGATCATGAAGACCGGTCGTCGTATTTTCAACACTCAACGCATGCAGGAGGCACTTGCTGAGGAGTGCGTCACGCTCAAAATCAAGCCCAAGAAGATGATTCGGGCTGTGGCGACACGCTGGAATTCGCTGCATCCGGTTCTCGAGCGGGCTCTCTATCTTCGCCGTGCCCTCGATCGTCTCGTTATGCTGGACGACTTCAACCGCGTGGCCAAGAAGAAGATGTCGAAGTTTCGACTCACACCGACAGAGTGGTCCATTGTCGAACAGCTGGAGAAGGTCTTGCACGTAAATGATCTCATAGTCCTGTACAAGTATTAGATTATCTGACTGTTGTTTATACTTAGCTCTTTGTTCTCGCATCGAAAACGATGTCGCGCGGCCGGATACCTCTCATTCACGAAGTCATTCCAGTGTTCGACACTCTGGTTGACCAGCTCGACACTATCATCAAGAATAAGAACGTCCACCCTGTAGTTCGGGCTGCTGCAGCGCGAGGACGGGCGGTAATGCTCAAGTACTATGCGAAGACGGACAGCAATCGTATGATTCGTATTGCAATGAGTGCGTGTCCTTGCTCCGTTTATTTGCTGTACTCACGGTCATGAAGTTCTGATGCCCCGCTACAAGACAAAGTACTTCGAGGTTCAGCAGTGGCTCCCGGCATGGATTAACAACGCCGTCTCTCATGTACAGGACGAGTGGGAGCGTTATCGCCCTGCTCCTGCCACTAGAGCTCCTACTCCCACTGCAACGTCAGCTACTACGGTATGGTCGATCTCATCGTTTCATCTTTCCTTCTGATTGCATGACAGGGCGTCTTCAATCCATTTGCAAATATCGGCACCTTCAACCACAACGCGAATGCTGATCCCCTCACGGAATATCTCAATAGTCCACCGGTGACTGGATGTGCTGATCCGCTGCGCTACTGGTCTGCTCTCCTCGACCCCGTTGATCAAATGGGCAACTTTACGCTGACTCCTCAAGGAGCTCTGGCTCAAATGGCCCTCGATTATCTCAGTATGCCGGGTTCGTTCTCTCATGTTTGGTTTGGGGTTTGTGCTGATGTATATTCCTAGCTACGTCGGTGGAGGTTGAACGGCTCTTTTCCGGAGCCGGTTTGACCGTTACAAAGCACCGTCATAACCTCTCGGATGCATCTGTTCGTGCGGCGGTCATCTTGGCATCTTGGTGGAAGGCCGGTTTGGTCGATGAGGCGGCCCTAATCCAAATCTTCAATGACAAGAAGTCTCGTAAGGGCAAGGGGAAGGCTACTGATACTAACGACCCAGAGACTGACAGCTAAACATGGCAATCAAGTTCATTACATAGGCCTATGTTGTATTCATACGAGTTTGAACAAGTACTTTAGCAAGTACTTCAGAGTACTTATAGGGACTCGATTCAATGTAAGTACTCAAGGACTTGGCAAGTACTTGACTTGTGCAGACTCGAGTCGCTGAGGATTCGAGTCTCGGGCAAGTCTCGAGTACTGATTTCGATGATGAGTACTCAGGTAGCGAATCCCGAGTCGAGTCTGAGTAGGGACTCGTTCGGATCTCTAGGAGAAGACGAGGAGCTCAAGCGAGAATGCCACCTCCTTATGGCTCTGCGCGACGAACGCGATGACATTCCAGAGCGCGACCTCGTGACGCTTGACAAGTTGGAATTCCAGATGTCTGGCGCGGCCTTCCGCGTGAATGCAGAGCATGGAACATGTCTTCGCGCGGTAGTTTTGTCTGAGCTTGTGGCTTTCGCGCTGCAAAATGGCGGAGAGGAGCGAAATGTGCCACTGAGGCGCAACTTTCTGGTGCTTCAGGAGCTAGAAGACGGGGTTCGGAAAAGTCTGTTCGCGTGGGAGAGGAATCCTGCCTTTGTAGAATGGGAGGGCGTTGTAGATCGGTCCCCATCTGACGATGAGGCGAAGGTGGGACCCGTCCTTGTACGGCGACGGGAGGGTTTGTTAGAAAAGAAGAATGCAGACGAGGAAGACAGTATGGACTACTGTCATGCTCCAGTGCTCCGCCGCGTACAAGGAGGTCGGAAGGAGTTTTTGATATCCATAGTTCTATCTAATTGGAAGGTGAGTATATTTGGATTGTTCTTCGGCCGAGTACTAACTAGTGCGATGCAGCCCGTTCCGCGGGAGAGAATTCGACGGAAGGTCAACAAGGAGGCCAAACAGCAGATCCACGCCGATGCGATCTTCTGGTTGACCGAGCACCTCGAGGCCGATGAGGTTATGCTAGGTATCGTCGATGACATTCGTCTCAACCACAGCAAGTCGGGCCAGACGATGGTAACTATGAAGGAATGGGTGAAAGTGGTTGAACTCTTGAACACCGCAGAAACGCTCAACGATGTTCGTGACTTGATCGACCTACCATGGGCCGAAGGAGAGAAGACAGAAGGTGAGATGTGTGAAGCTTCTTCGGAAGCGCAATGACCGATTGTGTGCGTGCGCCCGCAGATGAGATACACGATATGATGCATGCAAAGCTGGAGCTCAAAGCACGCCGGGAAATCATCCAGATGCGAGACGGACTATTTCGCTCATATCTGCAGTTGGGGCACATATTCGCAATATCGAGTGTATCGGGAGCAAACCTCTTGAAGAAGGCTATGGCGAAGCATTGGGAGGCGTACGGTACAACGACTGCCATCGGGGTAGACTCTTTGATTGTGGATCTGGAGGAGTACTGTCCCCGAGGATATGAACGCCTGAACACGAGGCGAAGGAAATGATCTTACCCAAATAGTTGTAGCAATATTGACATTGTTTTGCACGGAAATAAGACTAGAAAACCGGACGAAATTAGTAAGCAAGACCTGAGATCTTCTCGCCACTCACCACCTTCCGCCATGTTCCTGCACGAGACCCTGATCAAATTACTAGCTCATTTGCGTGGCCATCCGATTCTGCAGGACGTGCTTACCGAGAAAGACTTCCAACTATTCATCGCTTTGATATCTCGACTGGCGCCGTCCTTCCTTCATTTCGAGCATAAACCCCCCACGGATTTGCCTCTGGACATCGCGCAGACTTTGATTGCGGCTCTTGGGTGGTCTTGGGACGAACTACGAGCTGTTTGGCAGATGTCGAGGGATGTTATCAAATCTCTTATCACAGGCCCGTCTGTGCTTGACGTCGACATCCTCCTAGCACAGCACGGCGTGGATAACAATGTTGGTATGTACGACTCACGGAGTCTATTCTACGGCTAGTGACAAGGTGATTGTTCAGGAACAGAGCCCGTGGAACCACCGGTCCGGTATTGCGCCACACACGGAACGCGGATCCTCACGGCAAGGGAGGAGAGACCAGCAGCGAGACTTTACACCAAGTCCAGAGGGATTCTGCCAATCTTCCCAATCACAAGGGAATGCAACGTTCAAGGTCGGAGGCCTGTTCTTTGCACTGTGACTTTGGTTTGACACGAAATCGATAGACTGCGGTCTTACTTTCTATCCGGGTTACTGGGTAGAGAACCCCACCGACCCCGACGCCGAAAGACACTTCTATGCTGGCATCCCAAAGATCCTCCCCATCACCATGTCTCGATACGTGGAGACGGCACTTGTGGAGCAGTGGACGCTGCAATTGGCCATAGAGCAGTGAGTACCAACCAAGCCCATTTTCGAACTCGCGTGGATACCCGTTCCTGTCAGAGCCTCAGCTGACAACATCGCCAATGTTTATAACATGGACCTACCTCCTGTAACCCACGACGTCCGGCATCCAAAGCTGTGGGAGCTGACAGGCCTCACGGTGACGTATGCTTTCAACCTATTAGCCTTACTCAAGAGCAAGGTCCGAATTGGAGGTCCTTCGGCATCCTTAGTGGTGCCCCATCACGGTCTTAATGAAAACCGGTTAAATAAAGCAATGGAGGAGCGCAATTTGGACATGACCGGCACTGGGCAGCCACAGTGGGGGCATACCTGTCAGATTTGCATGAAGTTCTACAAGGGAGAAGATGGGAACTATTGTGCGTACTCTACTCGAGAAGGTGCGAGAGGTTCACGAGATTGGCAGATCGGGTCAACCCTTTGGTAATCGATGGCGTTACGCTGAGATGCCCCGTATGTGCGGTTAGCCAGGGCGAAAGCGGTGACCCTTGCAAAGAAGCGTTAGAACACCCAAACGACAAGTATTGCCGCACACATGCCTTCAAAGAGAACAAGTGCTTTGTGCTTGAATGCCCTCGTCGAAACGAGCCACGGTCGTGGGCCTGTGCGGATGAAGGCCACAAACGTCTGGCTAAGATGCGGGCAGAGGAGCAATTCGGTGCGGCGCACCAACTTCTTCGCCGGTTGGGTCGTTCAGGAGTGTCCGAACACCCCATGGCGGGTGCGACCCAAACAGAACGCAGAGACGATGTCACCACCTCAGTTGACGAGACTGCCGAAATGGACGAACGCGAAGGACAGCAGGTCAGAGAATCTAATCACTGCATTGCTAACGTGGGGGACGCGGGTGACCGCGAAAACGACGACCATGAGAAGGCCAAAAAGAAGGGCAAAAAGGGCAAACAAAAACCTCCTACGGCTTTCGTGGAGCGTAATTGGCTGCACAATGATCAGCTCGCGGTCCGTGTATGTGGTATGATCATCGGACGCATGGCGATGTACGGGGCGGAGGGTGTACGTTCTGTGATAGTAAGTCAGGTCCAATCTGGGCTTAACGTGAGGATGCAAACTCACATGGGTTCGAAGACTTGGCTGAAGACGCTTTTTCCACCTCCTCTGATAGAAGCTCTGCCAACGCATCTGTTCTTCGACAAGAATTGCCAGCTCCTGCTGCACTTGGTCACGGTCGGTGAGCATTACATGGAGGAGATGGGCAACCCGACAGACCTGTTTCATCACTGTGGGTGTCATGCGGAGAGCGATGCGTTCTGTAACAGGAACTGTAATCCGGTCAGGTTCAGAGAGCTCTTTGACGAGGCCATGCGCCCAGTCTTCAACTCGTCTGCTTGCGAGCAGGCCAACGCCTGGTACGGCGGCTTCGCCAACATGGTTCGCGGCATGCATATCACTGAGTACGTTAGTCTCTTCACTCATAAGGAGCGATCAAGGACTCAAAGCTTGCATAGATTCAATTTTTTCTTGGACGAGATGATCATGATCAGAAACGCACTGCGTGAACGACTGTTGTTCAAAGAGGGGGCCTGCCCACTAGTTCGTCCGGAAGAGTTTTGGAATGGCACTTGGGATCGATTGGCAGCTTGAACGATGGAGGAGGAGGGAGAAGGGGGGCGGCATTCATGTTGAAGAATTCAAGTTAACTAAACACATGGAACGATTGAGATAACGGCACGCTCATGGTCTGGAAACGACGTTAGCTGTGCTCGGAGCCCGCCCGTGGGATGACCTCACAATCTACTGAAACGCTCAAGAGTAAGCAGACAGCTCTAGACAGTAGTTCGTCTGCGGGAGGGACTCTGGCCGGGAAAACGAAAGTCCGAATGAGGACGCCAGATGCCCTGATCGACGGACAGAATCAAATCGCTGCGGTGCCTCGCGATGGAGCCAAAAAGCTGTGGTTGAGCGGAGGCAAATCCACGACAGCTGGAAGGGTTCATTAGGCCCAACAGACATCTGACCAGAGTGAGATGGAGTACATGCATTGCCGGGTACTAGCTAGGGGGTAGGGAAACTACGGCAGTTAGATGAGTAAGCCTGACTTGGATTGCTGAACAAATGCACCTCTTGGGACGTTCAGTCGTCGTGGTCACAGCCAAAGTGGAGGCCACCGCCTGCGCCTGTTAGAAGAAGCGCTGTTCAAACGAGTTGGTATGGGCCGCCTTGCAAGAAGGAAAACCGGACGGACGAGAAGAACCGCAGCATGCCCGGACTGTCTTGGGAGGGTCAGCGCGGGGGTCGCCCAAGACGACGATAGGCTGGCCCACCTTTTCGTCCATAAAGATGTTGGGTGCCCGGGATCCAGCGACACGGGTGGGTTGTATAACGACGGTAATCGCTCCTGGGAGGGGTGTTCGGGTGCGCACGGTTCAACCATGTCACATTGTCGTCCTCATGGATATTTGGTGGGGGTGGCTACAAAGGCGAAGGATAAGCTATCAAAAACGTAACGTTGGGACTTGTTTGGCTTGTGGCCAGGCGTTGCATGTGTTTGGAACCGAGTCGGGCTGACTTACCTGATCAAGCTCAAGTGTAACTTCTCGCTACCGTGACCGCTACCATACCTCTTTCCGTTCTCCTGGAACGCGCTGGACGACAAACGTACTTGTTTGAAACGAGACGTCACGAACTCCCTATCAATGGCCGAAGGAACGCGTCAGGGTTCAACCAGTGCGATTGGGCGTAAGCGCTCTTGGCCAGGGAGTGATGAGCCTGTGCAGGACGTATGTCTGTTCGCTGGGATATCAACAGCGATGCTCACGAACGTATAGAATGTGGTGGAGAAAATCCGGAAGAGACAGGAACAGGATATGGATCACGGGCGGGAGATGTCGCGCGATGTAGATAGAGAGGTACGCCAAATTGAAAGCGGAATGATGAAGGTCCACAGACTGACTTTGCGCAGATGCTGAACTCATACGCTGGACCTTTGCACGACGTTCGACAGTCAAAAGACGTAAGTTATATCGATGAGATGTAACGAACAGCCTAACAAGCTACGCGTCCAGGGAAGAACAGGCTTCAATCACCCCAAGTTGCTTCAGTTTCGCGAAGTGGGCAAGGGTGACTTTGGGATGGGAGATGTAATATTTCGGGCGCCGCGTCACACGCGTGAAGAGGAGGGGATTCGCGAGTCCTTCTGGGAGAAATTGGATGAGAAGGTTCCTAATGAAAGGTGAATTCAACAAGATTCATGCGAGTCCGTCACACCGGCTGATGAGTGCGAACAGAGCTGAGACATTGAGGTTTACAATTGCTAAAGGAGAGCATAGTTTTACCATGATCCACGCAGACTCTCTGAACAGACTACCGGGCAAACCTCCACCGCAGGATTCTCGAGCTCGCATGATAGAACCCGAGGCTCTCTCCGGGTGTTACTGGTCGATAAACGCTATTCCGTACATGGGCATGTTACCTGTCAATCCCTACCATGTTTGCTTCGATGACCCTCTGTTCGCGTGCATATTTCGTGAGCGCTGGAGATTCCAGATGATCAAGAGTGAGGGCGGGGGCTGGCAACTGGACGATGTAGTGCGAGCTGAGTGGGAGTTTCTGGAACAAGTCCTTTTGCAGGTTCGAACGACAGTCTTGCGGTGCATTGGGGGCATAAATCCGACCAAAAACCACATCCCAGCTCCAGAGCCGAGACTGTACCGTTATCACCATCCACATCCCGACCGTAGCGTGCTGTTCAAACGGTTAACTCGCACGCGATACGCATTCCTGGTCCTGGGAGCTGAGATCTCCTACTTGTTTGCATACTCCGGGGTTCTGCCACGGGCGATAAGGGAACCTGTTTTGCGCGAGGTGGCTTATGACTTCGACGACGACATCATAACAGAGGACGTCCTGGAGTCTTGGATCTTCCTGCCAGGCAACGGCTACTTCAAGCGTGAGGACCGTAGAGGGTATAACAAGCTATACGGTATATCGGCAACCATCCCACGACAAGGCATGTTCATCAATACCGCTACGTGCAATATGGAGTACGCCTTGATGGCTTATGAAACACTCGGCACACCGCTTTGGTTCTGGTGGGGCAACAGGACGCGTACGATCAGTACGACCTCCGAGATTCTCATTGTTCGATACGGTTTCAACAAACAGAATGTCCTGGACTTTTTGCGTCTCGACGAGAGACCAATAGAGGACCTACAAGCCGGCAAATACTTTGAGCGACTGGTGTGGAAGCGTGGAGATGAGCAACATCCTGCCTGTCGTCCAATGCAGTTCGTCACTCCAGAGTCTTTCTATGCTCCGCGAGACAATGAGTCTTGGTGGGAATTCTTCCAGAGGCGTGACAAGTTCATCTTGTCAGTGAATCAAACCGCAGAGGAAAAGGAAGCGGTGATCTCCAGACAGGTTGGAGCGGAAAGCTTTGGTTTCATGCAGGAATCCGGGCTGTTTGTCTGGAAGAGGCGAGGCGAGCGGTTAGCGCGCAAATGTATCGGGGGACAGAAGGCTCGGAGAGTGTGGGGGCAGTTTGCCGAACATCAGCGAGTGTATTGTGCTTTCTTCGATGAATGGGATGTGAGTGAGCAGTTTGAAGAGCAGAAGAGGGACACAGTTCCGGTGCCGGCAAAGGGAGAAGAAGAGGGCAGCGTACCTGGGCAAGATGACGTGGATGTCGCGGACGTGAGTCTGCTACCCGACCCAACCGTCGTCGGCAAGGACTCGGAAGAAGGATCAGTGAGCTTCGCCACGGATGAACCATCAGCGGTCCAAGTCGAAAGGGAGGAAGGCGAGGTGGAGGAGGGTGAGGTAGAAGAGGGAAGAGAATCGAAGATGGTGGAAGATCCGAAAGCAGAGAGTTGGGGGGTACGGCGCCAACATCACCAAGTGAGATACGGTGGCGGCGCACGAAGACACGTGCGAACGCCACGATTGGAGGACGTATTGAGGGCAATGTTTGGGCTGCAAGTACCCGATGAGCACATGAGGATGGGGTGGTCCGATGGTGGTCAAAACGAGACGGACTGCCGAATGATGACGCTCTGCGGGTCCGCACAGAGAGGCGGAGAAGAACGTCTGGACAATGTTGCTTTGCAGCACGTTCTTCAACTATTGAAGAGGCTGGAAGCTGTGGGGAGGGCAGAGACCAGGGTTGAGCCATGGGACTGGAGCTCACTGGGCGCTGCTTGGTGCGACTTTGTTCATCGGCCGGGGAATAGATTCTGGGCCAAGATCGACAGACATTTCGTGGTTAAGCGGTTAGCGTGGCGGTTCCGAAAGGATGAGGGCTACCAGATCTACGTGCGCAGTTGGCCAACGGAGAGGATACTCCTGTACAGAGCAGCAGATGTCCTCTTCTTCTTCCGCATGTCAGAGGGTCGAACAATCGAGGAGATCATTCGCTGTCTGGCGGAGGTGGGGATTAGGTTTTCCCTCACAAGGGTAACAGCCGCACATCAGACCCTCGAGCGTCCGCTGAGCGAATGGTCTATACCGTGGAAAGTGTGGGGATTCAAAGGAGATCCTAACGATTATGCGCAGTATGTGAGTAGGCGAACACGTTTACTGAGCAACAGCGTCGTCTTGCGTGCTGCTCTGATGGCAGGAGGAATCCTCTGGCGAATAGCAATGGAGCATACAAAGGGAGCCTGGGCAGTGCTGAAAGGACCAGGACTAGGAGTGGAAGCTAGAGGAATGAGAAGTACGCTGGCGGACGGGACAGTCTTGTGCGAGGAAAGCTTGACAGAAGCTCAGATTGACGTCTTGTGTGGAACCTATCGAGTCTCGCGTGTGTGGGGAGAAGAGAAAGGAGCCGCGCAGGTATCGTGGTTTCCGAAGATAGGTGCATGGCACAGCGGTGGTTTGAACGTCGGATTTTGGAGCGCTGATGCAGAGAGATGGTATGCGCTGCGTGTGACGGGGTATATAGAGGGAACGAAGGGTCCGTTGAGTCAGAAGGACTGGATACAGGCAGTCAAGCTGCATCGAGGGCCGACGAGGGTGGCCAAAGGACACGACAAGCTCTGCGAACTGCAACTTGAGAGCTTCCAAAGGATTGTAAGTGCCCAACCTCTAACTCAACAGCATTGCCTACCTGCCATCTTATGCGCTCACCTAGATCCAAGGACCCTCTGAACATGCCTCGGAAAACAGCAATGCCACTCGCTAGTCTGGACGGTTTCGCCAACTGAACTCGTATCATACGACGAATTTTAGAACTATTCACTCGAACAAGTGTTGTACATATAGGTATGCTCTACGATATATAGTTTATGGTTCATGCGCAGACGAGCGAGAAAAGTGGTAAGGACGGAGCGAGAAAGGTGACCATTAATTCTCCATGTCGTGGTCGTTGGAGATACTGGGAGGATGAATCAAAAGGAACTGCTGTACGAGAAGCGTAAGTTCATCGTCATCAATGCTTGCCAAAATGGTCTCCAGGGCGAGCATGGCAGACTCATGGCGCTGCTGTGTCAAGGGAACCTGAGTCTCGACGTGCCGTAGAAGGGCGGGAAAGGTTTTTGTCCAGGGTAAAGGTTGGTCCATCCAATCGAAGCCCCAAAACGGATCAAGCAAAAAAGCGACACCAAACTGATCTCTGAGGGTGAGTTGACTGGACCAGACGAGAAGTTTGAGACTACTGACTGTGTCGTAAATTGCATAGAGAGCGTTAGCGCGGTGTTCGCATTGTTCGAATCGTTTGACGTATGCTCGCTGAAGAACGCCATACTCCTTTTGCAAGGCTTTGCGAGTGGCAGGTGAGGCTGCATGATGATCCATGCGGTATACATGTGCATAATAATGTTTTCGAGAGAGCTGATGCAGATAGCGCTGACGAACGCTTGGATCATCACCATCACGGTCATGCTCGGCAAGGGAGTCCAACAAGTAAAAGGTCGCGATGATCTTGCGTAGGTACCCAGTGAAGCGAGCAATGCTGGTAGGCCGGATGATGGCTGACAGTTCCTGCGAAAGGTGGAAGCGAAATGAGAGTCACGGATGCTCAGATGAAGAGATAAAGTCACTTGGATGCTTTTCTCCACCAATTCAAGGGCGGTAGGTTGTGAAAATTCGATGGGGATCAAATGCGCATCAGGATCTCGAAAGTCAGGAATAGCTCTCGCCTGAATCAGGATGAGTTGAAGGTGAGCTGTCATTGTTGCTTGAACGAATTCTTTCTTACCCAACGCTGTGAGGTGTCCTGATATCCACGCACGAGCCTTGTCAGAGCAGCGTCTTCAAGAGCCTGAGCGGTCTGTCTTTGAACTCGCGGTGCAAGGACGGCCTGAATCCATTCATCGTCGTTCAGTGCGGTGCCAACGGGATGAACGGCGGTGGCTGCGGCCCATCTTTTCATGACAGCAGCCTCTACCGCAGCGTGTGCAGGTGGGGATGATGAGGGCGTTGGCTGAGTTGGGGTTGGCTGTCGCTGTGGTGGAGAGGGCGAGGTGAATGGACGTGGAGACCGGGCAGAGCCTGGCTCCGGTGTCACAGAAAAACGGTGAGGCGGCGACGGCGTGCGAATGCGCCGTAGCAAGTGAGACAGTTTGTCAACGGCAACATGTCGCAAGTCATCTCGCCTTTGGAAGGATGCTTGAGAGGGTACACCCGTCTGGAGTTGTTCGAGCTCTTCCTCGAGGCTGTCGATGGCATTGTGCAGGCGGGTGCCTTGAGTGAGAGGCGTGGACATGATGGTCGGGAGAGAGGGGAACGAATCGATCGGGAAAGATCGATGGATGAAAGTCTTACAGATGGACGCTAGACATGACAAGTGTTACGACCTGCGCCTGTGGCGCGTCGAGTGCTGGGGCCCGACAGAGGTTGGAATATTACACTTAGCACATGTTGCAACAGAGCGCGCATAATATAATGCAAGATTGTACTTGCGTGAAAAAGCAATATCAGGCGGAACAGAGGTCGGATGGTTGGACTGTCCACATGTCGCAACAAGGTGCAGTGAGAGTAATGCAATCTTGAGGTCGTATACGATGGCGAGTTCGGTCAAGTAATAAAACGGAAGAATACACTTGTTCAATTTCGCGATACACGATGTAGACTATGTAGCAATTAAAGGCGTGCCAGCTATGGCGTGCATGGGCATGCCAAGTGTTGCGATATGTGAGGTTGTCCAGACCGAGACATATGCCGAACCAGGTATTGCGACGGTGTACATGTCAAATGTCGCGATATTGGCGGGGGATAATCCCTTATGTTCGGCGGTTCGGCTGTTCGGCGTTCGGCTCTTCCGGATTCATGACTACACTCCGCCTGGTGCCTTGTTCTATTCCTTCCATGGGCCTGGCTGCTATTTACAAGCTTGCTAGTTCGTGTGTCGTCGGTAAAGAGCTGCAGTTTGTCTTGAGCTGTTTCGTTATCTCAGTTTGTCTTCCTTGCTCGAAGGATCGAATCTACAGCACATCAGGTTGGCTGACATGCTTGGTACCAAATCATCCCGATTCAGAAGTACACATGTTTTCGGGACATACTTTCCAGGGACAAGAGCATCTTCACTTATAGGCATTGGAGACCGAATCTACGTCTCGGCGCTACCTGTATAGGGATGAGGCGTTTGTTTACTGCGCCACCCTCGAGGTAAACACGAGGCGACATTCGCGGCGAGATATTTCTGTCATACCCACACCTCTGCGGCCTCCAATTTCAATGGGACTGTCATTATAGCGTTCTATCAGAATATCATCGTGCATATGGTCTTTCCTTCGGACCATACTCAACGGGTACAAGAGATCAACGGCTCCCAGCCTCCCTTGACGTAGACGTGAATCGTTTCCATAGCTTTCCGTTTATATGGAACATTCAATATACAGTTAGGAAAGCGCACGGAAAGGTGAGAGCTATGATTGTGGGAACATGATGATAGTGATACGATGTTTCCGTAACATTTATACTATGAACTTGCTGGCAAACGTTTACGTGCGAGTCAAGGAACGTCGGACACGGTAAATCAAACGAAAGTTAGATTTTTCGGACTGTAACATATTTCTCCACGACACCTGCTCATGTGTATGGCTTTAGCCAAGGACATACGCGGCCGTGCTCAAGTAGGCATCACTACCTATCGCTACTCCGTGTTCCTAAGATCATTGATACTTGCACTGCACGCGGGTGGTATAGACGTCACCTCCACCTCCAAATAGCGCCACCACCACCACCAGTGCTGTAGAGTGCTTGCGGTGATTCCGACAGTCCGTATTACCAACCAGCGATGTCATTGCTGTTGTTTTCTCTCGGTGAGCTTGGGAAGATCGTTTCGGAAACTGCGACTTGGATGGAGCAGACAGCGCTCCTGGCAAGTCTTTCGGATGCTTCTTGTGAGTCCGGAGTAGCAGATTGAAACCCACACAGGTCGTATTATGGCACTGCGATGGTCAGGCGCCACTCTATATAAGTACTTCCTTCGCCACCTCGCGTACTCCCACAGTCGAACCTCGTGTGATTGCCGCGGCGGGATCTCGTTGACAATGATACTTTCCATGACCATCTCAAACCCCGTGTCACTACTGTAGTACTCAACCACGTTGTCTCCTAGGCCTCAGGTCATTCAGTGTCCACGCAAAGCGTCTGCGTGTCGAGACATCATTGTCTTAGCGGAGTGTACTCCAGATTAATTTCGAGATGGTCGAAGATATGCTTCTCACTCAGGAGTGGCCCTGACGTCTTCCAATGTCCATCTCCTCGCACGATTTCTGACCACGAGAAACACGAGGTTTGTGGCGCTTCTTTTCTACAGCTACGACTGAGTAGCAGAGAGCCGCACGTAACAATGAATGGGCCATAATGTCAGTCGGAGACCACACATGCCGCCGAAGACTCGAATACGGTCGTGCGCATTCAGACTACACACTCAATTGGAGATACTGATACAATTGTCCGCTTGAATGCTGTTAGATTTGTACCACAAGATTCCGATGCACCTCGACTTGGAATCGGCTCTGCTATCTGCCTCAGTTCCGCCAGAAGCGGCCAGATTTGATGCGCGTCCATCACACATAGAGAAAGTGTGCATCGAAAAACTCGAGATCATCTGGCAGCAACACAGTTGACGATGTTCGAGGAGATAGATCTCTAAGGTACATAGAGAAGCGAGTAGAGAGACATACTGTCGAGTTTTGGCGACCGCAAGCAATACCTAGTACATTTCCCCGTTCTCTTCAGCGTTATTGCCTGTCTCAATGCCAACGCCGACGTCGTGGTTAGAGGCAAAGTGATCGGCGGAGGCCGGTCCGAGCACCCGAGCTTCACTCACCGCCAATCTCTGCTCTCTTTACACATCCACAGCCTCCAGGTGAATTCTATCCCGGGCAGAGTCTCGGGTGACATTGCTCCGGATTTTTCTCAATCATTTGCACAGATCTCGTCGTACCATGCCTCTAAACATCCATGTCGAATTCGGTGGCGGCCTCGAGCTGCTTTTTGGCGGAGAGCGCGTACATGATGTTGTTCTTGGGTCTGATCCATCACCATCCGAAACAGCTGCATCTCCATCACAGGAGGTCGCAGAATCAACGCTAGCAGACTTGATAAATCATCTCCGAAACAATCTTCTCACCGAACGCGTTGAGCTGTTCGTGGATCCCTCCAGTGGGGACGTGTGAGTGACGATGTCAGTGCATTGACTTACATTGACTGCTTCAAACTACATAGGCGTCCAGGCATCCTTGTTCTGGTGAATGACACCGATTGGGAACTCGAAGGCGAGGGCGCGTACGTCCTCAAGGACAAAGACGAAATTGTATTCATCTCGACGTTACACGGAGGATAATGGGACTGTCTCCTGAACGGGTTTGATCTTGAACACAGTATGGATGAGCTAGCACTGCGGTGGAGGAAAGGGCACCTGTAGGATGCGAGAAGGCTTGCGCGTGAGGGTTCCAGGGCAATCTGACCCGCTGGTTGCGTACTGTTGCCGCGTAAATGATGAACAGATGTACAACACAGACTTACAGCAATGCAGTATCGGTATCCCCTTGTTGGACAAGGGTTCTCCCTCAGCTTCAATTGTCCCACTTTTCCCGTCAAATTGTATCTAAGTGCAACCAATATGCACTGCCTCTTGTGCTCGAAAGAGGTCTAGTTTCGCGATGGTGGTTCGACAACGCCGATGTTTGGACGGAGCAGCGAATGAAAGACAAGTTTTCATCATTCAGGAAGAACTGCCTATCGTCCCGTGAGTTAAAACGCCATCTCTCTGTATTTCGCTGTTGACTATGGCGGTCGATGTAGACCATCGATTACGGCGCCGCTAGTACAACGTCAACTTCCCAAAAGTCCTGCTTGACGGGTACTATGTAGGGACTTGTCTGCCAGTGACTCTTCGTAAGACCAACGTGAGAAGCTATCTGACTCGCATGTCCAGTCCCACGCGGGACAACTAACCCGAGAAGTTGCGCCGATAGACGAGCTGCCATTGCCTGTCAACGAACTACTGGGACAAGTTGCCGATGAGTGCAAGGATATTGCCTCCGTCACGTCCGAGTCCGGCGGAACCCGAACTATACGGGAAACGGTGAGGAGGCCTTGGACTTACGTCTCTATTATCAGTGGAGTATGTAATGTTATATCACTTCGAAGGTATTTTGAGGGCCAGTAGTGGCCAAACGGACGGAACTCACTGTACGACTCGAGCTCGTCTGTTGAAGCTCACGACTATGAGTACTACTGGTCCTGTAAGAATCGTACAAGTAGATAGTGTCAATGGAGCTATGCAAAGAGAACTACAACGAGTTTCATCGAGGGAATCCGTAGTATGTATGACGCCTTGGCACTGGGCAGTCCCAAGACGCGTCCCAAGAGCACGGGGACTTTGGTACGAAGATTGAGGCTACAAAAATATCGTGTTCATAAACATTCATACAGATAGACGTGAAAGAAAAACTCGTAGTTGTACATAGAGTCGTCGAGCAAGGCAAGAGCTTCCTCAGACGACAGTGGAAGCGGATTCGTTGTGAGACTTTGACCTGCCACTCGCAGTGCGGGATAGGGTGCGAGACGTAGTGCGAGATGTAGTAGGAGATGCGTCAATATATCTATATGAGTATGTTGTCAGCTTGTCCAGTCCTCCCGAGACAAAGTTATGATAGGCTTACAGACTGGGATGCAGTATGCGGGCCATGAGACTCTCGTCAGTGGCAGTGGACAAGAAGAGTGCATCGTAGAAAATCACAGCCACTTGAGCTCCGCAGAACGGTGCGATGCCTGGGCACCAAAGCCAGTATTGGCTGCGAAGAATTGGGATCAGATGTGGCGCAAGCACTGATGGGTCTGCGGACGTACTGCCGGAAAGAAAAGACTTGTCCGCCCCAACCTGCGATTGCGGTGAGAATACGTGGGCCAAAATCACGCGCAGGATTGACAGAAAACCCTGGCGAAGGGGATCAGAATGAATGTGGAAGTATGAATGCTTTTCCCACCGGTTTGCAGCCCGAAACAAACGCCCAGGGCGAACAGAGTTAGGAAGAGCACGAGGGGCAATAGTCCAGCTGCGAGGGGACCGTTTCTCTTGTCTATCGTAGAGATGATCATCAGCATCAAGAGGAAAGTGCCAATGAACTCGGTGAAGAAAGCGCCCGCGTTGGAGATATAATCCACCTGAAAAACGTCAACGGTCCGTACAAGAGTGATGAGACGTGCACTTACAGCATACGTTCCAAAGAGTCCTGCGGACTTGAGAGTTCGCACACCGGTGCCGCCTTCGAAGAGATTGATCGCTTGATAGTAAATTGCATAGACTATCGCGGCGCCGAAGATGCCTCCCATCACTTGCGCGAATACGTAGACTGCACCGTTGATTAGCAGACTCGGGCGGCAATGTTTACTCCAAGGGTAGCACATGCCTGGGACCAGTCTCCATGGGAAGCCACGCCAGGTGGCCAGCGCCACTGTGACCTGAAGTAGCACGCGATATTAGACCAACTTCAGTAGACATACGCTGAGAAGGGCAACCTACAGCGGGATTGAGATGCCCACCGGAGATACCACCAGCGAAGGAAACCCCCAGTCCCAATCCTAATCGGCATGAGTATCCAGGCTGAGCGTTTTTACGAGAGCCTACCAAGTCCCCAGCCGAGCGGGACGGAAAACCAACTCTACTTCGATCAGTTCCATCTAACAGACAGAATGACTGGGAATACTCACCCCATGGGCCACAGATGAGACCGCTGTGTTGCTCGACAAGACTGACTGACAACCACCAGCACACCCAAACATGACGAAAATCGCCATGCCTATGAACTCTGCAGCAGGTTCGCGCAAAGATAATCTATGTGTATAGTGCCAGTCGCGTGAGCAATTCGTTCAAGAAGACGCGCCAGACCGCTAACCTCATACCGCCTTAATGACTAAGTGTCGGAGGCGCCAAGTTCTTCGAAGGCGGTCCGGTCTCTGTTTGGGGTGGGACAGGACGGGCGTGTCCTATGGTGTGTGGAATCGAGATGCGGAAAGAGATAGTCGAGGAAAGGCGGGAGACAAACGAACGAACGAGCAAGGCGGAGAGGCAAAAAAAAAGGAATGGCCTGCTGGGAATGAAAGGATGAGACTAAGCGTCAGAGAAGCGCGCCACCACCAAAGAAGCCCCGACATTGTTTTTCAACAAGGCTTTACCCTAATTCGGTCGATCGGACGATCTTCGCCTTCGCAGCTGGCCGTCAAATCGATTGTCAGTATACGTGACGAGCGAACGTACCATGAATGAGCACAGCACTATGGAGCGAGCAGAGCAGTAAATCAGCACAGCCTGAAACAGTTGTTGAATAGCGACAACAGGTAAGCCAACATGAATGTAACAACTATCATCGCGAGATACACAGCGTAGGGGCAGTGTTGGCCTGGTCTTGCGCGCCCAGAAGGCATTATCGGTATCAAATCTTCCAAGTCTCCTAATGAGGGCTACCACTGAGCGAAGGCAGTCGCATGACCACTGTGACTTGAATCTGAGGATATGTCCAGCCAAGGCAACGCAGCTCGCGTACGCCTGACAAGGATCGTGGCGCCACGATCATATCCCTGCGCAACCTGCCTTTGTCAACATGCAGTCACAGAGACAAGGTCAAGTCCACTCACGAGATAACGGGTGAGCAATCATGAACGACAAAGCCTTGTCCATCATTTGCTGCATGGTCAAGTTCATGGAATCGTTTAGCCACCACCGCAAGATCGCTTTCCTCTCCTTCTCCGAGTACCCGTCCGCCCTCAACCCTCTATCTTCCAAGATATATTTCAGTGTCACAAAGTCCAAACGATCAAGATCATCCTTCGTCAGGAAAGCGTCAATATGCTTGATCAAATCGCAGTTTGCTTCAATAAGCGCGGGATAGGAAGCTGTGCCCATGCTCCTCAGACGATATGTGCCACCGCACAGAGACTTCAGCATAGCTCCGTGCTGAGCCCAGAATTTCTCCTCGACGGGGTCCTCTGAATCCTGGCCTACGTCTATGCCGCGGAGCATGTCGCGGGCCGCTATGAGCTGTGCGAGCGTCGGCCATTTTCTCCTCAGTCGGTGTGATGTCAGTAGCGCAGCTACCCGGTCTGCCTGTGCAGGGAGCCGGCACAAAACCGGGATGTTGTAGACTGGCACCACGACAGGCGAAAACGGGAACGCGACGAGGAATGGGATCAGCCGCCACAATTCCAAGGGCTGAAATGCTTCGGTTCGATAGTATTCGGACCAGTTGGCGGGTACTTCCTTTCTGTACAGTCTCAGAATCGTCGACAAGATCCCGATTCCGTAAAAACGAAACATCTGTCTGAGTCTCCAGAATGTGGGCAGTACGTGCGACGGAGGTGGCGCCCGCAGTACACCGCGCCGTTCCGCATCGTACACGTCGGCGGTGAATTGTTCCAGGCGCGACTGGTGCCGCACTGAATGTCGGAAAACGAGGGGTCGCTTCAGCAGTGCATGTCGCTGCAGCCGTAACATCCTTCCCCAGCCGCAGGTATTTCAAAGTTGTGGTCCGCGTTCAAGATGAAATGTAGCCTTGACTCTGTGCTTGTTTTGAGCCTTGAGCTCAGGTCATCATGATTGGTCATGAAGGTCGTAGAGCAGAGTTTGCAATTTAAAGAACTCAGATCTTGTACTCAAAGATACTGGGCCAGTCTCGAACTTGAACCTACGTCGTAAGTACATTTAACGCAGTATACAGTCAACCACCATAGCAATGGAATTACAATTCAAGACAGCATCAGTTTCCAAACACTCAGAACCTCCTCCCTCCGCAGTCTGCTTGTCCGTCACCTAATCCGTCATCATCATTCTCGTTATCGATGTCGCAAGCTCGTCTATGATTTATCGACTGCAACTTCTTTGCAACGGTCGTGCCGCTTGCAGACAGGGTTCGAGAGCTTCGTAGTGGTTTTTTGGTGCACTACCGAAAAGCAACAACTCTCGCGCGAGGGGCACACTGACGGACAAGAGTTCGACACCCGAAGAGGCAAAACCTGAGGCCTAGGTAATAATGCGTATAGCTGAGGCAATGCAGCTCGTGTATGGCCGGGCAAAGATCACAGCGCCACAACTATCATTCTAGGCAACACGCATTCGTCAATAATTTACAGATACATGGTGAAGTTTGCTCACGAGATAACCGGTAGTCAATCATGAACGACAAAGCCTTGTCCATCATTTGCTGCATCGTCGGGTTCTTGGGGTCGTATAACCACCACCGCAAGATCGCCTTTCTCTCCTTCTTCGATAATCCGTCCGCTTTCAACCCTCTATCTTCCAAGATATATTGCAGGGTTACATCGTCCAAACGATCAAGATCATCCTCCAGCAAGAGGCGATCGACATGCTCGATCAGAATGAGGTTCGCTCTGACATACTGCTCTGCGGGAACCAGCACGACGGAGGGACCTATCTCTCTACTGGTTCGGAATATACCCGGGCCACCGCACAGAGACTTGAGCACATCTCCCTGCCGGATCCAAAATTCCTCCTCGTCGGGGCTCTCGGCGTCCAGATCCTGGCCGAGGTCTATGTTGCGGAGCATGTTTCGGGCGGTTACAAGCTCTGCTAGCGTCGGCCACGTTCTCGTCGCTCGAAGTTCTGCCGCGAGCGCATCCGCCCTATCTGCCTGTGCGGGCAGCCGACACGAGACCGGGATCTTGTCTGCAGGTACCAGGACAGGCGATAATGGAAACGTGAGCACGAATAGGAATAGCTGTGACCTTTCAATGGGCCAAAAATGGTCATATGCATCGGTTCGATAGTATTTTGGAGACTCGGCGATGGGTTTGTCTTTTGTGGACAGTCTTGATAACGTCAATGAGATCCCGGTTTTGTAGAATTGGAACAGCTGTTCGAGTCTCCAGAGTGCGGGGAGTACGTGTGACGAAGGCGGCGCTTGCAGGTAACCGCGCCGCTCCGCATCGTACACGTCGGCAGTAAATTGTCGTAGCCGCGACTGGTGCCGCACTGCTTGTTGTAAAAGAAGAGAACGCTTTGGCCATGCATGCCGCTGCAGTCGCAGCATCTCCCCAAGCCGCAGGTAGGTCGAGAACGTGGTCCGAGTGCAAGATGTGTAGTATACTGTTGCCTTGAGCCTTGATCAAAATCCCAGCTCTTCGACTCGGATCCCATGATCTTGTAACTTACATACTTGGCTAGATATGTACCGAACAAGCCTTGAATTGTGCGTTGCAAGTTGTCAAACTGTATAATAGTAGTGAATACGACTGACTCATGTAGCACTGTAATAAATTACGACAATATGGTTTCTCAAGTACTCATCCAGCCCAGAACCTCCTGCCTCCCTTGTGCGGTCTGCTTATCCGTCACCGAATATGTTGTCATCATTCTCTCAGTCGCCAGCTCGTCTATCAACCGCAAGTTCTTTGGAACGCTCGTACCACTTGCGGACGGGGAGTGAGAGTCTAGTAGCAGTTTCTTGGTGCACTACAGAAAGATAAGTGTCGCGCAAGGGAGACAAATAAGAGACCGTACGAGTTTGACACCCCACCAGGCGCGTATGCTGATTCCCGACGCGGCAATTTCATGCGGGGTGGTGACGTCCCTCTCTGTCATATCGAGCACGAGTAAAGACATCTTGAGCGCGAGCGGAATGTCGTTGGCGGTGTATGCCGTTTCAGCGAAATGGAGCATATGGAAAGGATTTTGGGGCGCGAGAAGGAGGACATGGGAGAGGGACTGCATGGCTTGTGTGTACTGATTACACGACGCGTACATGTCCGCCAGCTCCAGCCAACCCTCGATGTCGTTGTAGAAGGTATCCAGATACTCGCAGAGCTCCTCCACGGCCTTTTCTGCCTTTCCAGTGCGCCGTTTCAGTGATATTCTGCGTTTCCAGATGGCCGCATTGGCAGAGTCCGCTTCGAGGAGTTCGTCGTAGAATTTGAGCACCGTTGCTGGAGACTCGGATGCTTCCATGCGTATTCCTGTTAACACGTCGACTCTAGGCGAACCGGGAAATTTGGTGCCAAGTTGGTTCAAGCATTCCTACAAGTACGGCTTCAATGAACACGTAGCAAGTGGGACCACCAGAACGTACGTCGGCAACATCCAGCCGCCCGATGTCAATGGCAGCGAGGCAAAGCTGCTCGAGGAAGGGCCACGCTGTACACGGTAAGCTTGTAGCAGCTAGGTTTTGAGGAAGTCGTCACCGTCGTCGCCCAGCTTGCGCGCACCATTTGACTTGAGAACGATGGTGCCCTTGTCAACGACGTCTCGAGAGGCACGCGTGTTGCGGGCGCGATAGTTGGCGAGCGTTTCGAGCGCCGATGTCAGCGACATGGGCGTTGAAGTAAAGCGTGGATTTCATGTGCTGATGGGGCAATACTATGCTCAGTCTTGTACCACGACCACGACCGCTCTTTTCTGCCGTTCTTCTGTTCTCTGGTCTTGCTCTGACCGTCTACATTGCCCGTGTCCCTGTTACAGCCCATATGAAGCGCCTATCAGCCGCTTTCAACTTCTATAAACCGACAGCAAACGGTTCAGTGACGGCAAAGATGATGACGGCAGCAGATCCAGACAATGCTATCACCAAATTTCTGGCAGAGGCAAAGGCCAAGTTTCTGTCTGATGCGGCAGACAAGGGCAAGGATTGGATGGTGGTCATGGGAAATGAAGCAGGGGGTGAGCATCTCTTGTCTCCGGAGCAGCCTCGACTCACGGCCTTAGACTTGGATAGCATTGCCAGCGCGATAGCCTATGCGTGGCTACAGTCACCATCGCGCCCCTCTATCCCCTACGTTCAAATACATAAAGACGACCTCGTCCTGCGGCCTGAAAACATCTACGCTCTGAACCTAGCAGGGATAGCCAGTCCTGCAGATCAACTCTTAACTCCGGACGATTTTGCTTCCTATCATCCATTCCCTGCCAGCAAGTTTAGCCTTGTAGACCACAATCGTCTTGGCCCAGAATTCACCACGGACGTATCCTCGGTAGAAGCTATCATCGACCATCATGAAGACGAACATGCTCATCTCTCCGCTAACCCGCGGACTGTTTCGCCGGCAGGAAGTTGCTCATCACACATCGCCCTTATGTGCCCTGAGACCCTCCCTCGAGAACTTGCCACCCTCCTCCTCTGCGCTATTCTTATCGACACTGACGGTATCAAACCAGGCGGAAAGGCACTCCAGGTCGACCGGGACGCCGTAGCGCGCCTCGTCCCACTCACTTCTATCCATGATTCCTCTTTTCAGGATTTTACAAGCCTGCACGAGCATCCATCGCTTGAAAGTCTGACCGCCATGCTCTCTGCGCAGAAATCTGACGTTTCGGGCCTCAGCCCACGCGATCTACTGAGAAGGGACTACAAAGAGTACATATATACCCTCGAATGGCATCCCGACACACCGACGATAAAAGCCGGGCTGGCTACCGTTCCGGTGCGGTTACGCACATGGGCTGGCGACGGACAGCTCGTACAGGCAGGCGTGGCCTACATGCAAGAGCGGAGTCTCACTGTCCTTGGTGTCTTAACGTCTTTCCGAAAGAAGAATGGCAAGGGAAAGCATGCGAGAGAGATGGCGTGGATCGTGCTTGGGGATCATGCGGCGGAGATAGAGGAGAGGCTTTGGACTGGGTTGGAAGCGGATGGAGAAATACGGGTTGCGGTGCATGATGTGTTTGAGGTGACGGCTGTCGACGAAAACGTGAAGGTAAGGGTTTATAAGCAGGGGAATGCCAATGCGACGAGGAAGGTGACGGCGCCGCTGTTGAAGAAGATCTTGGAGGCGCCGTCATGAGGCCGGAACGTGGAGTGAGAGCTCTCGTTGAGGCCAAGTGGGTGCAAAAGTGGGAAATGGACAGACAGAAGTAGGGAAAGCCAATATGGTTTATCGGCATGTTAAAACTATCGATCTAGCAATGGAGAGATGTTGATTCATTGTATAGGTATACGGATACGAACGGTCACAACTGCATCGATATAAATCAGGACAATCAAGTCGCAGATCTACCCAGACGGAGGTGACCCGAAGTTCTCCAGAAACTCCTTGAAGGGAATCGGAGCTGTCTCGTTCAACATCATATCCGACATCTGTATTGCCTCTTCCGCCACCATCCGTTTTCTCACGAACATCTTTCTCTCATACTCCTTCACCGCTTCTGCGAGATTGCCCTTGGCTCTAAGGATATTCTCAGCCAGTTCCATTGCATCCACCATGGCGCTATTGACGCCCTCTCCTGAGGGAGCCGTAACCTGGGCAGCATCGCCTAGTAGTGTCACTCCGAGATGCGACTCCCAAGTATGTCCCACAGGGAGCATCACCAGCTTGCGCGCGATAATACTCTCGTCGTCTGCAAGGAGCACGAGGCTCTTGTTTGCATCGCACCAGTCGCCAAAGTACTGCGCTATGAGACGAGCCTTGTCCTGTGGGAAACTGAAGGCACAATCGTCCAGCCAGGATTCGGGGACGCGTAGCATGGCGTAAGTGCGTAGACTGCCATCACCCTGGCGCTGGGCAATGAGAGCCTTGTTGTCGCTGAAGCAGAAGTAGCTGCCAAGACGGACAAGCTTTGCGATATCTGGATGGCGCTCTTCAACGTTGGCGATGCGGAATTCGACGCTGCTAAACCCTGTGTAGAAAGGGTGTTGAGATGTGAGGAGGGGGCGGACACGGGACCAGGCGCCGTCTGCGCCAACGACGAGGTCAAACGATCCAAGCTGGAGCCATCGGCAAAGTTCAAAGTGCATCTGGGACCATCTGGAGATATGGATGCGACTTTGTGGCCCCAGTGAATGGATCCCGCTGGAATGAATTCGAGGAGGATGCGACGCAGCTCAACGCGATCAACCTCGGGACGGCCGTCCCCCGGGTTCTCCTTGTCAATGTGGAGGAAGCCTGTCTTGTCCGCGAGACGAAAGACGTCGCTCTCTGGACGAGCAATTTGCTTGAATTGAGCAGTAAGGTCAGCGACAGCGAGGGCGCGTTGGCCTGTCTCAGTGTGAATGTCTAGCGACCCTCCTTGGCTGCGAGTATCCGGCGAAACGTCCATCTCGGACACACTGGTGAGTATTCCGCCCTGGAGGAGGATACGGGCCAGCGTGAGGCCGCCAGGACCACCGCCAGGACCACCGCCAATGATTGCAATGGATGGCTGTGGCATTTCGTATAATTGAGAAAGAGCACGCCGGTATCAAGCTACTTAAAACCATACTCCTTCACTCTCCGAGTGTGTGCGTTGCCCTACGGCATCCTTCAATACAAAGCGGCTGCGACGTGAGTATTGTTCGGGTGTAGTTGACAAAAGACTCTGATGGATGCTGCCGACGCTGCCGTTCCAGATACCAAGCCGCGCACATGCCTTCGTTGCTGGGTACAGGTTCTCACTATCGTAGTCATTTGCTTGTAAGAAGTGGCACATTTGTATTGCAAGGTCTCGTACTCAAGTCCCTCAAAGCTCTGCCTATTCACTCGTATTGAAATCTCATACATATTTGCCGCATGCAATTCCCAAGTTATTTGATCAGCATGCCAGCCTTGAGCGCGCCTCTGGCTAGTCCACTGTCCAGAGTGATTCGGACGTACAATTCATGGGGTACCATCTTTCTGAGGAGAGGATTTGCTCACTGGACAGTGTTTGACGCGATCCGCGCGCGATAGGCCATATTACCATCCGTTTAGGCGGCATGATGTGGCGTATTTATTTTACAGGGCCGTGCCAAGCGGCCCGAAATGTTTCGGCCGAAAGATCTGCACGATCAAAATGACTCCTCTCTCTCTACCTCACCCAATTTCTTCCACCTCTGGGCGTGGCTTCATACAGCCCAAATGAAATACTTTTCTACTCGCGGCGGAGAGCAGGAACTCTCTTTCGAAGAGGTCAGGTCGGACATACCAGCTCTCGCCAGGCTCATCCCAATTTGATCAAGTAGACGGTCCTCACAGGTCTTGCACCTAATGGCGGACTATACATCCCTGTCGATATACCCGCCCTTCCGAAGGACTGGAAATCCGCCTGGAAGGACTACTCTTTCACGGATCTGTCCGTCGCTGTGCTGTCGCTCTACATCTCTCCTAGTGAGATCTCACAAGAAGAGCTTCGCGAGTTGGTGGTCACGTCTTATGCGGGGTTCAGGCATCCGGAGGTGACGCCACTCAAAAAGCTGGACGATAACAAATATGTGCTGGAGTTGTGGCATGGACCGACATGGGCGTTCAAGGATGTCGCGTTGCAATTGCTCGGCAATTTCTTCGAATTTTTCCTTAAGCGTAGGAATGCGAATGGTGCGCAGGAAAAGCTCACTGTGGTTGGCGCGACAAGTGGTGACACGGGCAGTGCCGCCATCTACGGCCTGCGGAATAAGGCCAATATCTCCATCTTCATCCTCCATCCCAAAGGTCGTGTCTCGCCTATCCAGGAAGCTCAGATGACCGCTGTGACAGACGCGAACGTGCACAATATTGCTGTCAAAGGCACATTCGATGATTGTCAGGTTTGTATCATAGTTCAAGGTTCGTTCTTCCTCTGAACATGCGCCACAGGATATCGTCAAAGCCCTTTTTTCCGACACGACATTCAACGCCAAACACCGCCTTGGTGCCGTCAACTCCATCAACTGGGCGCGCATCCTTGCGCAGACAGTCTACTACTTCCACGCATACTTCACGCTCCAAAGGCAAAATCCCAACATCGCAGAACTCCAGTTTGTCGTCCCAACGGGAAACTTTGGCGACATACTCGCCGGGTATTACGCACGCCGCATGGGGCTGCCAATGTCTGCCAAGATGGGCGTCGCGACCAACGCGAACGATATCCTAGCGCGGTTCTGGAAGACTGGACGGTATGAGAAGGTGGATTCAGCACCGGAAGTCGTGGATTCATCCACGTTGGTGTCGGACGGAAAGCAGGCGACGGACGCCAGCGGAGTCAAGGAGACGTTGAGTCCAGCTATGGATATCCTCATCTCAAGTAACTTCGAGCGGTTGCTGTGGTACCTTGCGTACGAAAACGCCTCAAGTAGGGAGGCGGCATGCAAGACACTGGATGGCTGGATGGGGCAGATGAAGTCGGACGGGTCAGTTGCAGTACCCGTTGCAGTACTCGAGACGGCAAGGAGGGATTTCTGTGCGGAGAGGGTTGGGGATGATGAGGTCAGTCGGCCAATTGATGATCGCGATGGTCAAGGTTTCTAACTTGCTCAGACTTTGGCTACGATCAGAGCATACTATGAAAGCACATCATCATACCTCGTCGATCCACATACAGCGGTGGCCTTAGCAGCGGCAAAAAGGATGTCAGCGCACAAGTATGAGTCTTCCTTCTCTTTCCCGTATTGCTACTGATTCTTTGTACCTTAGTTCACCTACAACGGTACAAATCGTCCTTTCCACAGCACATGCTGCCAAGTTCTCCGACGCGGTATGTCAGGCCGTGCCAGATTTGAACTTTGAGCAGGACGTGATGCCGGAGGAGCTCAAGGGTTTGTTGAAGATGGAGAGGCGAGTATTGGATGTGGAACGACCAGAGATTGATCTAGTGAAAAAGGTCATTGAAAAGTATGCAGCCTGAGTCAAGTAATATAAGGCAGAATGGATCCGAACGTGTTCATTGAACGGACCATGCATCGGGTCGTTGTCTGCCATAAAACCTGCGCTACAGGTGTACCCTGGGTGTTCCTTTCCCTGAGATCTAGTTCAGGCCCTGGTTAACTGCCTTCTGATAACCAACAACCAACATACTCGTAAATTGATGGCATAGTATTGTATAGGTCCGAGCGTAAAAATAATAGAGAATGAAGTTCGTCAAAGCACTACTGGAAAGTCTGAATGAATGTGGCGTAGTACGCAACATGGAATGATAGATAATGAGTCATCAGAAAGCAAGTCTGTCCTTGAATCATTGAGCGTAGACCAAAGTGCGTTCAGGCTCGGAAGTTGCGAGCAAACTTGGCAGAAACGACTCGGCGAACGCGAGATTGGGCAGGTGTGATGCTAGACGGGCAATCACTGGAGCCGGAGTCGAATTCGCCATTCTGTAGAAGCACTGAGTAACTTGATTGATTACGGAGGTCGAGTAACACTTACGGTGAAGTAGGTGCAGAGACGAGCCACTTCGTAGTCGCACGAAATGAACCCATCCAATGAACGCTCTTCAATCAAAGCTCCACCAGCGTTGTCAATGGGTGGGCAGCTCCCGCTGGATACCGACGAGTCCGAATCAGCATTATCTGGGCACACACTGGAGCCTGACGAGAAGCCGCCGTCGCTGAAGTAGACGCAAAGCCCTGCGGCTGGGTAGTCGCACTCGATGGAGCCATCGTCGTCTATCTGAGATGACTCAAGTTTGGTACCAGCATCGTCAGCGCTGGGGCACGATGCTTGGCCGCTAACACGTCTAGTGAGATTGCTCCCGATCTTGTTGGGGCAGACACTGGAGCCTGAAGAGAAGCTACCGTCCTAAAGTATAGGTTAATTGGGACGTTCCCTTCCGAGTTTGTCTGTGAGTTGAGCCTACCGGAAAGTAGCTGCATGAACCGGCGGTGGCGTAGGAACAGGTGATGAAACCGTCTGCAGAGGTCCCTTGGGATAGCAAGGCGCCTCCATCGTCGTCCACTGGAGAGCAGGATACATCCGACGACTCCGGGAATGCGTCGTCCGCCAGTCCGCTTGGGCAGTCACTGGATCCGGAGGAAAAGCCTCCATTCTACGCAGCGTCAGCTCACTTGTGCAATCACAGGATCAAGGTCGAAGCTAACCGTGAAGTAGGTGCAGAGACGAGCTACGGGGTAGGTGCAACTGATGAACCCGTCGGAAGTTACCCCGGACGCGCTCAAAGCAGACCCAGCGTTATCTACTGGAGGACAATGCAAAGCTGCGGCAAAGCCAGCAGCAGTCATGAAGAAAACAAAGTTGGAGCGAGTCATCATCGTGAAAAGAAGTATGAAGAGGCTAGGAGAAGAGTGATAAGAATGAGGTGAGCAAGAAGCTGGAAAGAAAAAGCTCGATGAAAAGAAACCCAGAGGATGGGACCGCTTTTATACCCAAGAATTTTGCCTTGCCATGGAAGTTTTGAGATCTTTGTGGGCATACGGAGGTTGGAGAGGCAAGCGCCCAATATTTGCCTCGGCGACGTCGGGTCCACAGCTTTGACAGTGCCCTAGTAGTGCGTCGGGGTACACAAACCTTGATGGTCCCAGTAACGGAAAGCGGGCGGCGCCATGCCGGTGCAAACCGCAGGAGAGGTCCGTTCAAACGTTGGAGGAATTACAATCTGCTAGGTCTGCTGTTCAGGCGCCGTAGGATACACAGCCCCATACTCGCTATGTCGGGCACTCCGGATTCAAGTATGTTTCTGAGTCAATATACGGAAGAATAGCAGAACATCCCGAAGCCAATTCATAGCAGAGTTTGTTGGTCCACTGAGTTAAGAGTGCACTGTTGATTTCGAGATGAGAGCCCTAGAAGAAGAGATGAGAATACCGACCGACCTTGGTAATCATAGGCCTAGATGAGTAACCTCCGCTGTCCCAGCGCACCAGCACAGCCTCAACGGACGCCATATTCGGCGAACATGAGTCCTGAGACCTGTTTCATGAGGAGCGCAAGGGCTCAAAGAAGTAGCATTGGTTCGGTCCCAAGGGCGATAAGGGGCCTCCAAACACTCTGTCTTCGTTCGAGAACCAGGATGTACTTATGAGTTGGCCACTCCACACGGATTCCCATGAAGCTCGGGAAGATTGCTCGCCTAAGGGTCAAATAAAACACGAAGCCTCTTGTACTTTACGATCGTGTCGAATCCAAATGATGATTAATCATTGCCAGACCGAGTTTACCTTGAGTCCTCTTTTCTTACACGTGTTTGGTATTTGTGTGGCACGTTTGCTGGCGGAAGGACAATGCTAGGATTCGCTGGCTGGTTTTGATATGAACAAGCACCGTTAACAAAGGAGAATAAAAAACTTTAGTAGCGCCTGTCGTCGTAGCGTCGGTCTCGGTCCCGGTCGTCATACCTGTCGCGTCTGTCTCTGTCATCATATCGGTCGCGCCTATCCCTATCATCGTAGCGGTCCCTGCGGTCTCTGTCCCTATCGTCATACCGGTCCCGACGAGGATAGTCCCTAGCATAGCGACTATCGTATGGGCGGGGATCGTACGGGCGATCGCTAGAGTAGCCTGAAGCTGACTGAGTGAATACATAGGTAATAGGATGTGTATAAGTGACATACGTCCACCGCGGTCAGAGGCTCGCTTGGGCGGTCCGTAGTACTTCCCAGGCGTAGGCGTGCGAGCACGGCCACGGCGAGCCTGAAAGGTGTATGTGAGTACCATTCAGACTGGCAAGAGTGGCTGTATAGTACCCTTTCAATATTCATAGTTCGTCCCATGAATTCAGTCCCGTTTAGAGCAGCAATGGCAGCCTCAGCCTCTTCTGGCGTCTCCATCGTCACGAAGCCGAACCCTCGCGACTCGCGAGTATGGGGGTCGTACATGATAGATGTCTTTTGAACCTGGACCAGTCTTAAGGTGATGATGAAGTGGAGAGAGATTCTTGCCACTGACCCTGCCAACTTTGGCGAAGGCGTTCTCGAGGTCGCGCATGTCGACACTGCGAGAGAGGCCAGACACGTGCAAATTGTTGCCTGGGTTCGTCTGCCCATCGTCACGCCTGTGCAGTGTGTAAGTGAGCGACGTGTCAGAACTGGTCGCCTGAAGTACGTACCCACGCCTGTCGTCGCCGCGGTCGCCGCGTACAGGGCTCATACTCCTCCTAGCAGGCTCCTCCCGCTTCTCATGTGCATAGTCATCTTGCATAGCAAGGTCGGCAGCGGGTATGCTGATGGCGGTGCCCGGGGGCGGGGCCATGTCCTGAGACTGCCAGGCTAGTTGGAAGATATGAGGCGGATTGATCGTTGGTCGGCAAATGTAGGTAGTAAGAGCTGAAGAAAGGTCGAGGAGACTTATTGCTGCTGGTAGCAAGACCGGCAGCAGAATGAGTGATGAAAGGCGCAAGTGTCGAGCTCAAAGAAAGGCTCATTGCTGCCGAAAGCAACTTCGATAGCAGAAAAGGCGGCGGCGACCGACGAGAAGCAGACGGCGAGGGCGGGGTTTTGTGTGTGTCGATGATGCTGAGGACGTACCGTCATCCATGTTGTTCAAGGAGGTGCGAGGTCGTGGTTGAAACAAAAGTGGCGGGTGCTACCCGGGGTTTGGTTCCGCGCATCACTTGGCCGTAAATTTGAATATTCCTACTAATTCACTACCACGGTCATGGGCGCAATCCTCCCCATCTTCACCGTGTGCGCCCTCGCTCTCGCAGTCGCTCACCAGCTTTACATTGGGCCGCTCATGAAGCTGCTCGGTGTCGGACGCACAATAGAATTGTTTGGATCCGGACACAATACACAATGCTATACCGTCCCAGAGGCCCCAGGATGCGAAAGTGAGCACGCGACAGGCGCTCTGCAATCCTACTCTTACGCAGCAATTCTCAGAACTGGTTCTCCATCAAGCCTCGGGACTGCTGTACATGTCCTGCAGTACCCTTGAGCAGCGAGCAGCATGGCTGAACCCGTCCAAGGAGCACACTAGTTCTTTCCAGAATGGCAATTACATTGCCACATACGACAACCACAAAGTTACGCGCCTCCATCTCGAGAACTTCGACATGTCGCGTTCTGTTGCATTCCACGGTATGGACGTTGTCCCGTCCACTGTCAACCATAACGAACTTTTCGTCTACCTTGTCCACCACCGCCTTCCGTCGGACGGGCAGGACGTGACTGTTGTTGGCTACGACTCTGCCATTGAGATATTCAGGACATTCGTCGGCAGCGACACATTGCACCATGTCACAACGATCCGAGACCCTCTCATGATCCTACCAAACGATGTCGTTGGTTCTTTAGACGGCAAGAGCTTCTTTTTCACAAATGGTGGCTCAGAGAAGACTGGCGGTATGGTTCGTCGAATTGGCTTACCCATATCCTACCCCCGCTCATTTTGTGCCGAGTAGATGCGCCACATCAAGGAGTTATTGTTCCACGGATCGCATGTTGTTCACTGTCACGTCGAGGATGGCTGCAAGATTGCAATCTCTGGCCTTCTTCTCGCCAATGGAATCGCCGCAGCATCCAACAACACATTTTATGTCGCTAGTACCCTTTCTAAGGGTGTTCGTGTACTAAACAAGCAGGAAGACAACTCACTGGTGCTAGATGATCTAATCCCCACCGGTACGATGCGCTTTACTTCCATTAGCCATTGCCTGCTCATGTGCGAGTCACTTAGAGGAACCGATTGATAATCTCTCTCTTGACCAAGACGGCATCTTGTGGGCTGCTTGTCAGTTGTCCGACTTCGTCCCTTATCAGCCCAGACTTGACCTTCTTCAAAGCCTTGCCTCGCTCCTTTGACGCCATGTACAAGATGCAGAACAGCTCACTGCCTTGCCCCTCCTCTGCGTACAACATGGCTATCAACACTGGTACATCTGCGTTCTACGGCGAAAAGTACAAGGTCCAGAAGGTTTGTGTGTCAATCATCTAGTTATTTAAACTCGCGTTGAGGGGTCGATAGGTATTCGAAGACGACGGCAAATTAATGTCGATGCTCTCCAGCGTTGTGCATGACTCTCAACGTCACAAAATTTACTATCACGGTAAGGTCTGGTCACTCGTGCGCACGGTTCGCTGATTCCACTTGCGAAGGTCTCGTATCGGAATGGCTTCTTGTTTGTCCCTCTTCATGATACTGAGAATTGTCCACGCAAAACATGCTTCATTGTGATGCAACGTACCACGAAGACCGTACATGTCGCTGCGACAACGCTCCTCAAATTGAAGCCGAATCATCGACGTCAGCAGGGCGCTAGTGATTATGTGGTCTTCCTTTCGTTCAAGGGCGAGATTGTACCCCCTCGCACTAGTATACACAGACGGGAGGCGTGTCTTATTATGTGTAGTTCTGTAGGTGCCAATATACGCATCATATGAGTATATGACCTAAATGTGATCAACTTTAGCCTTTGAGCTGTGCCTAAGTACTTCCTGAACATTACGATCGCATTACGATGAGAAGCATACTTCGTCCCCTGGGGATGCAGGGAGT
Organism: Strobilurus luchuensis; assembly: GCA_019915105.1. Taxonomy (NCBI): domain Eukaryota; kingdom Fungi; phylum Basidiomycota; class Agaricomycetes; order Agaricales; family Physalacriaceae; genus Strobilurus; species Strobilurus luchuensis. Next base: position 353,926 of record JAHLMJ010000004.1, read on the forward strand.
TGACCTGATAGTACCTAGTCAAAGGCCACTTGCACGCGAACGGCATCAGTAACAATATTGTCGTCGTACCTCGTCGTACACGTTCCAGCGAAATATGGAGGCGTGGGCTGTTCCTGTTGCCTTGTTCGGATGACCAAGTAAGATTCTACAGGATTCTACTGATCCTTGATATATTGAAGATGAGATTCCTGAAAGTACACGAGTGAAAGATGTCATTGGAGATAGACTCGGACTGTCTGATCTCAAGACTCAAGGTACCTGTACCAGCCTACTACCAGCCTGAGGCCCACTCAAGTCTATTCCTGATATGAACTATGAATTGTGGCGCCCCTTCGTACCTCATGTTATGTCCCAGTTGACTAGCGCGACTCTCACTGACTCCATCCATGTTTGCAATACGGATACATTTGCAAAACCAGGAGAGATGCGCAAGAATACAGCATGTCTGAGCCCACATATGTGTGGCGGTAGATAATAGAAAAGATCGATGTACAATTAGTGCTAAAGCAGACTAGACCATAACAACTAACTGATAGACCACATTAGGTAGACCGGGATCATGATGTACGAATAGTATATAGTCCATGCGATGCGAGATGCCGAGTGAGAATGCACGAAAGAGAGGTTAAAGAACGTCGTTTTCCATAACGAAAATGTGGAGGGTATGGGCGATATTGACTAGGGTATGTTTGCAGGCGCACTCGTGAGGTCCAGAATTTGCCCGATAGAGCGAGGGCGGGATTTCTGGAGGTTGGCGGCATAGGCCGCAGCTGGGGTTGGCGCGGCGGTAGTCGTCTTTGTAGACGAAATCTTGCCTGCTGAGCGGGGTATTATTTTCTTTTGTTCCTTCTCGCGCCGTTGAGTGCCGATCGCGGCCGCGATAGCGGGGTCGCGAGAGGACTGCGTCTTGCGAGGCGAGGTGGGTGCATATACGGATGGGAGGGGCGGTGTGGGCGGTGGAGTGGACTCTGGTATAGAGGACAACGTCGCGGTAGTAACAGTCGGACTCGAGGGCATCACAGAGGAAGAGGTGGAAGAGGCGACAGATGACGCGAAGGATGAGATAGACGACCGCGAAGCGAGTCGGTTGTCCATTCGCACATCAGATATTGGCACTTGTTCGACGGCCGTTGAACGGTTCCCTCCACGAATCGAGGAGCCTCGCAAGATACCATATCTCGTTGGCTTGGTCAATTGCCTCAAGCGTTCGGCGCGAATGGAGCGAGAAGAGGATTCGCCTCCTGATAAAGTCATAGAGGTTTCACCAGCCGAGTCCTCTGTGTCGGAATGACGTTGTATAAACGGCGATGATTTAGGCATGTTGGGGATCGTCACGTCCTCGGGGATGAGGGAGGTCATAGACCGCGAGCCAATGGGGTTTCCGGAGACAAGAGGAGCCCCGTTCGTTCGACTATTGCCAACAAGCCATGTAAGGCCCTTGATCTCCTTGTCTCGCCTAGCCGCCTCTTTCTCCAGAACGGCAACACGTTTCTCCAATGCGTTCTTCTCCGTGACATGGCTCTGCGTCACCTTGAGAAGATAGCTCGCTAGATCATCTAGCTGCTGATTGCGCGCCAAGAGTGCTTGCCGCAACTGGTCCGCAGTAGCGGTGTAGATATCAAAGGATTCGTTCTCCTTGTCCGCCTTAGCAGACTCATTGGATTTGCGCTCGTTTGATTTTCTTTTCTGGGATGTGGGAGATGGGGAGCGGGGAGTGGGCGATGGAGAAACCGATGCTCTCGAAGAAAGGGTCAGGGAACGTGGTCGCATTTTACGAACCGGGCCCGGTGGAGGACTGACAGGCGGAGATTGAGAAGCAGGCGGAGGAGTGGGGAGAGGTATCAACGGAGGGCCGCCTTGCGGAGCCGACCAAGGTGCCGTTTTCGATTGCCTGCGTGCAACGATCGAAGAGTAAGGGCGTTGCTTGTACTCCCAAGACCCCCGCTTCTTCGATACAACAGGCATGGAAAGCGTGGACACTGCTTCGGATTCTTCTCCTGATGTCCTGGAGGGCTCTTCCATTCCAAAATATCTGGAACTTCGCAAAGATCGAACAGAGCTCGAGTCGTCGCGTGTATTACGGGAATCCCGCAGGGGAGTTGAGGTGGATGGGGTTGTGCGGTTGGCAGAATTTGCGACGAAGGCCTGAAAGAGGGAAGATTGCCCGGATGGTGCTCGGGATTGGTTGCGGTTGGTAGGCTTGGTGAACAGGTCGTCAAATTGATCGTCAAGAAAGTTGGTGGAAGGGGAGACCGTGATTGTAGGCTGGGGCGTCGCTGTCCGTTGACTCGCATTTGATTCCATGGAACCAGTGCGAACGGGTGGTTGAAGGAATGTGTCAGATGTTCCATACCCAGTGGCTTCTGACGTTTGCTTTCTTGAAGCCCGCCACGGTGACTTCTGCGATTTAGACCGAGCGGGCGAAAAACGCGAAGCAAGCCGAGACCCTAAGGTATGAGACTCAGACGTCGAAGTGGATGCTATTGGCCTAGAGAAACACCCGAATTCAGCTGCGGCACACGAAGAAAAACATGATTCTCACTGATCGTCAACTATCACTGATGGTCCGTCAGAATCACGGACGTGTTCCGCGCTCGGTGCTGTTGGTACAGAGTCGGCGACGAAGGACTTTTTCCTTGACCGCCCTAGGAAGGATATCAGGCTCGTTTTCCTGGTGCGGCCACCACCGTCGGGGACGAAAAGAGTGTTGGTATCTGCTTGCTGAGTATTGTGGCCCATACCGCGTAGAAACTCCGTGAATTCTGAAGTTTTCGAGCGTAGTTTGTGTGAGGGGGACGTATCCGCCATAGACGCGTCGCGCGGTCAAGATAGAGAGCGGACTGAGATCTTCGTATGCATGAACGATCCCAGAGAAATGCTGCAGCTGGCCGTTGGCGGTCAAGAAGAAGGAGACCCCAGATCCTTCGAAGGGGTGCCAAGTTGCCGTCACCCTTCAGTAATCCCGGTGATGCTGGCGAGGAGCCTGACAGGCGTGGGTAACTTCCAGAATTTTACCGAGATCTGGCGTCGATGCGGGTGAACATCGTCGGGCTGGTGAACGTCAAACGTGTTATGAGCTCGGGGACTTTAATTTGATGCCGATTGAGGCCCTAAAAGAGGGCCCAATAAACTTAATATTTCGCCCGCGCATTTTGCCGGCGGCCGCCCAGTGACCCTTCTGTTCAATATCCAGGACTCCGTCTCCGTACTTCGAAGCCTAAAACTTAGGTTATTGTAATCGAAACAGGGTACGCAAAGTCCTCACAAGTCAATGGCAACGAGGCAAAGACCAAGAGGTTTTGCTTCCGTCAAAATGACTGCATCCGTAGAAGCGTAGTGTTACTAGTTGGTCCATGTGGTGGATACACAAAGAGGATCGACGGGAGTTCAATTCTAGCCTCTCATCTATGATATTGAAATATTTTGTTCCTTTGGAAAGGTCGGCGAACATGAGTTTTTCAACCCTCAAACGATGCAAACTGGCCAATACACACCATGTATTTATCGAAGAGCCCTATCGGCGCGCGCCTTCACTTCGAGTTCTCATCCCGCGTTCATGTCCTGGTCGGGAGAGTGTTCCTTGCGAGTGTCTTCTGCTTCTGCTGCATGTGGTAGATGACACATTTATTCGCATTCGCGGCCACAGCCGCTAGGGTGGGTCTGAACAACAATACATATTCATCAAATCAGGCCCAAGGTTTCGGAGGGTTTGGACCTCTTTTCTATCGGAGTTTATACAACCCGGGCCCTTGAAGGAGACACCATACAGACTCAGAGACAACTCCTCTCCGTCCTGAAATCGGTGTAGCAGGTCTGGTAGGTATCGACGATGCGAGCTCATAGAGGAGAAGCACCAGCGGAACTGGATCTCTCCTGCGGCAAGAAGTCAGAGTTGGGTCCAGATGTGGAATGCGTCTATCGTCGAGGTCAGCAGGTCAGTACTTCAGTAGGAGTCGGATGCTGGAGAGCCGCGAAATGGAGTAGTAATCTCAACTTCCATTCCATGTCATTCAGGGCAGTTGAAGTTGAGGCCATGCCCGAGAAGACCTATACTCACTATGAGCCCTCCAGAGGTCTCCATGGTAGGCGAATGTGTATGTGGGATGTGTGGCCCAGGTATGATGCCATACGCGCGGACTCAAGATGGGGTTATTACAAGTTGTCCGAACCCTCGGGGCGGCGGAGGGCGGTGGGAACGCAAGCCTGACACAGACAGCCAGCAAACAAAGACGACATCGGGGCCGGGGAGTCGGGAGACCGTCAGAATTACATTGTGCAATATTACCTGGATATTACTCACTGACAAATGCTCCACGCCCACCGTCACCGAAGTTGTCAGCAGCCAGAAACATCCCTATAATTCCCAAGAGCACTTGATGGATAGTTCATAACGACCTGGTTCTGAAAGGCTCTGAACACATCATACAGTGTATCAGATGATGACTTGTACTGATGTCAGGTTTCATTTTACTCGGCCAACTCCAGGGAGACTTCGAGGCTATTGATCCATATAGTAAGCCACTTCAAGAACATGAAGAAGACATGAAGTTAGGGCTACTGAATGCTTGAATGACGGGAGCAGGAGGTTGATACCACTGAGGTGATCATTTATCAAAACCGGCGAAGACGAGTGTCTTCAGGCATACAGACTCGCGTAGGCTCGTGCCCACCTCGCGCCGCCACCCTCGAAAACCTGGAATTTGTGCTGGGGATCGTTGACCGCGAGCATGATGTTGATCTTGGTGCAAGTCCCGGACTACTACGCACCGACTATCTGCTTAGGCGCCACACCTGGCGCTTGGGAGACCACCTGGAGTCGAATTACCCGAACAGACACGATGATGCTATGTACGATCACAAAGCAGATATCTAAGAGGCTCTGACAGAGCGCTCACCGACCAGGTACCGTGCCTCGTCGAATATCACCATGAGTCTGAGGGAATCAAACAGGTCAATAGGACGCTTCCAATGACATTACCTTCCAAGCTGTCACTGTTCTAAATACGTTTGAGCTTGAGGATCACGGAAGATCACCTCAGAGAGCGCGTCTGGATAGTAAGACTTTGAGCCGTTGTGACAGAGGACTTCAGTATCACGGCCATCATTGACTTGAATACAGCTCTCCGATGTTCATGAACCTCAAATGTTGTCAAGCTCACTTCACCCATACGTTGATAAGGCGCTCACTTTCGAAGCTTGCTGTGTTGGGCGGTATCACGTTGCACAGTGATATGGATTGCCAGATGGAAAGTAGTACTAGTCGGCCCAGACAAGCGGTTGTTTATGGTCAGTTCGGTTGGGATTCCAGACAAGGCTGGTCAAGGTGGCGTCAGGAAAGCGCTGAGACACCTCGGTAACCACTATCCGACTGTAAAGAGTAAGACTCCTCGAGCAATGACCCGTAGAATTCGCTAGAGATTCCACCGCGTTACGAAGCGGCGGCGCTCGTCAGCAGCAAACCTGACGACCCATTTGCTACTACGCGCGGCGTCTCGTTCCATACTCCCCGGTTGCCGACACATCCCCGATCAAACTAGCAGACCTACCACTATGTGATAGAGAGACAAGTTCCCGCCCTGTCTCGCCTCAGCAGGTGCCCTGGATATCCCACACGAGTTTGTGACGAGACCATTTGGTGATCTTCATTCCGTGTGGCGGTGTAATGAGATTCTGTCATGTCAGCATTAGAGCGCCTTTAGACGGCGAGAGAATAGTTGCTCCTGTACTTTTGTAAGTGTTCCGTCATTCGTACCAGAGATGGCATATTTCCGTGGTACGCTTTCGTACTTGACACGCGTGGTAAACGGACAGTCGATAGCGAACTGGAGATACTCATTGGACAGGGCGCGCAGTTGTACGGTTGCAGTTCCAGAACGGCGATGTTCGTGCCGTATGTAAGTGTCGCGACTACATGAGAAGACCGACGTGCGAACTATCACCCATATTGCTGGGGTCAAAGTCCGACATGAGGAGCCAAGCTACCACTGGCAGCTGTCATTTGTGCGTGTAAGTGGGCCACATGGACGACGTGAACCGCAATCCTGGGTTGGTTGCATAGCAGGAATCAATCAGCATGCCGAGCTATGGTGGGGGCCACCGTGGGGCTACTACTTCAAGGATGTCCAGCGTCTGCCGACCCTAGATGAGACCGAAACTGTAGCGGCCGGCAGGGTGTTCGGTTGAGTGACGTCTTGTGGGGATTGCGGGGATTGACCACACGCGGCGGCGCTTGGTACAAGACATAAGTCCAGCATAATTCGCAGGAAGAGTTGAGAGCAATCATAGAAGAATCGGGATGAAAACCAGAGGATGAAGGGCTAGAGCAAGGCGGAAGCCTCGATCGGTGCGGCGCGCATCAAGCCGACACGTGGAAAATCCGATTCCGTTTTTCCTTGTCATTTCCCCGACCTCTTCCACCATCATCTCAAGTACGAGAACTGTGGACTCAGCCAAACTACGCCCCAAAATGCGCCGCGCTGTAACGATGGTCCGCTGCTTCTTGATAGGGTTGCCGTCCTTCAGGACAAGTCATGCAGTAGGATGAATTCTGGGTATGTCACATCACCCAGTGTTCGCTCTCTTATACTGAGTAGAGACAGGTGAAACGCGAAAAGAGGGACCCGAGAAAAGACGCGTTACTTCCAGAGCAAGGCAGAGTCCATTGCGTTACATGGCAAAAAGGCAGCGCTACTGCTGATGGCATAGGATATGCTTACCGCGTGCGGTATGTGTTGGATGTCCATCAAGACTCTGATTGAGGCAAGTGATGACGGTAACACACGTACAAACACCCGAGAAATGATGAGACGTCCTTTCCGCACTATTACGCACGGCCTTTCGCCTTTACCACGACCTCGGCGCTGCCCCGCCAGCTGCCTTGCCATCACCCCCCCTTTCCCCCTCGAAGATTACGCTGTACCATCCAGCAGTAGGCAAGGCGTTGGGAGGCGGTCATGCCAGCACTCTCTTCGTTCATTTCCATACCTCGACGCAGCCGGGCCAAGAGCGTCAAACCCCCGTTTGATACACGGAGAACCGACTTTCCTACTTCCCCGACCCATCCTTACGCTTCCCCAAGCATTCGCGATGTGAGGCATGACGAAAGACCATCGGAAGAGTCTGCAGCTTCGAGCGGTACGGACCTTGGCATTTCACGACCTGCCCAGATGAAGTTGGATGTCGATCTAACACCGGACCCGACCAGCTGGTTTCCAGAGCATCTGTTTCCCGCAGGCGGCACCCCAGCCGAACGTCGTAGCCATCGCTCCGCCAAGCTCCTTGACCAGACGGAACAGCGAGAAGAACAGCACCATCTTGAAGACACTGTTGACTTTGATGGATACTACTACGATGACGATGCCTCTTCGGACGACATCGTTGCCAATCTAGAAGCCCTCGACGTGAGTGCCACCCTTGATCATCTGTTCAATTGCTGAAACTCGTTACCTCCGAAGGCCTCTAGTTTTCTCAACATCAACGGAAAAGATGTACGACACCCACCGCCTGTACGTGCTACTTGCTGGCTTGTTTTCTTCCATTCACAGCTAATGCAACATGTCCGTCCTTCAGGCTTCGCAATCATCCATGTCGTACAAGAAAACGGCACCAGCACCCATAATGATTCCCAACGCGAGTTTCCGCGGCGCAACATTACAGATTATCCACTCATCTGCTGGCTCCAACACGCGAACGCGTCCAAACTCGCAGACTTCCGTCGAAGAAATGTCGGCAGTGTCAGGCTCTACATTGGCAAGGGCATTGATGGCGAACTCGTTCGTCCTGTCAAATGATACAGGATCTCGTCATCGCAGTGGTGCTTCAAGTATCGTACAGATGGACTCGGCCACTCTTCCGTCGGGGGAGCATCCGTTTCTTAACTCGCCCATGATTCGGGACAGAACGTTGACACCGGTAGCTCCAAATCAGATTCCACCGATTCCTCCCAATGCAGAGCAGGTGTACTCGCCCCCATTGCGCCAAAGAACTAACGACAAAGCGAGAGGTCTTGAAAGGATCACGAGCATCAAGCGCAAGTCGAAGGATTCAGAGGGTCCGCTGGCCAATATGGAGTCCACAAGTGCCTTAGCTCCTTCGACAAACACTGAATTTTTACAATCCGTCGCAGAGGTTTCTCCCGCTCCCAGCCCAGATCATTTCCCCAACAATACCCCCGAATTCGTCGATGCATCAGTAGCATCACGCCCCGTGTCAATGAACGCTTCTTCGACGCCGCTCCTCGTCCCTCTATCTACGGCGACATCACAAGAGTCAGAAGGAGATAGTATCGGTGGGGTGTTGGACTATTATGCCCACTCCGTGCCAGCTGAACCGGAGCATACTAGTCATGGGCATGCATTCCAACCACCCTTCTCACCTATCACCGAGGAGTCGAGCGGACAACTTTCGCCACCTGAGCCGTTTGTCGTACGCAAGTCGCGAGGAGGAAGCGTCATTTGGAGCTCAGGTACATCTCCAGGCATTGGTGCGTGTTCTTCTTATCAGGGGAAAAGCCTTCCAGACACTCACGCGTCCTCCCTTGATTGACAGGTCGGATTGAGTGGCTTACACGAAGGGAATCGTATTTGTCGTCTCCTGTAGGAGACGACAAGGCGAGCAAGGTTTCTGCGCTGCTGCCTATAGGCGCTCGACCTCGCTCAGCACCGGTAAATGAGAACGGTTGACTTGTAGCTATGACAAGACTCACGAATGTCCTAGCAATCGGCTGGCGCGTCGACGGCAAGCATGTATTCGACATCAAGTGCGGCCGGCACTCCGCTTGTTTCCCCGACTCAAGCAAATGGTGTCTTCAACCGGCAACGATCAGGAAGTATCCCCAGTGCCATCAGAGTCATTCGCGACTCGAGCTTTCCATCGTACGATATCATGGTCAACCCCCTTGCGAGTCCATCAGGTAGCTCCCCTAGCGCTACTGGCAGTAGCAGTGACTACGGTCAGCAGACTTTTCCCGAGACGCCAGACCTTTTCAGTCCTACGTTCAGTCAATCATGGGAACATGGTGATGACAATGATTATCCAGACGATGTGCCGCAGACACCACAGTCTGCTTTGCCCTTTCGCACACGGCATAGTGATATGTCTGGCATCGCGCAGCGGGTAATGGTCACAAGAGCGTCATCTGCCTCAGTCAATAGACATCTGCGACCAGGGAGCATGTCTCGTCAAGTCCGTGCCGATACTCCCCCGACAACCAGCCCTCCTCCTGCTCCCGCTCCTCCGGAAGCTGAAACACAGGGATCTGTTGGTCAGGCTGCGGTTACTCAGCAACCACCTCTGTCGCCTATTGAAGACAATGAAGAGACCCCAGCGCCTCTCACATTGCCCACTTCACAACCCAGTGGGAGCAGCACTTCACTTCAATCGCACCATACATTCGGACCGTCATCTTCTACCGCGCATGTTATGGATGATGGAACATCAGCCGAACACAAGGAACTCCCAGATCTTCCCAGTCCAGATCTTCCGACTCAACCTATGTCTCCAACCGGATCACTCAATGCGGTGATGCCACCGCGCCCTCGTCCGCTGACTATACCATCGAATGATGATCATGCATCACGGATTCAGCTCACCAGTCCTCACAGTATAACACCTTCCTTTGGGCACTCTGATACTCCCCTCATCGTCCCACCACCGCCTTCGCTACCACCTCCTCTGCCACCTTCCCAGCCCAGTGAGACCGAGACTTCCAGATTCCCCCCTTTGAACGTTCCGCCAGCGCCTAGCTTTCCACCTCCGGTCCCTAGTCAGGAACCACCAGAACAACCCACTCGTCGAAATTATCCCACCGATCCTATTGGACACGACCGCTCCAGCAGCTACAGTAACAGCATAGGCTCTCCTCCACCATACTATGCCGTCGTGTATGATCATCACGAAACTGCTACTCCCAGCACTGGAAGCTCGAGTCATGAACCTGACCAACGGTTCGGGCCGAGGCAGTCCATGGCCAGCAACTTCTCCACGGTCTTGGAGCCGTCGTCTTCCCCTTCCCCCACTGCCGCGAGGCGGAGAACAACCAGGGCGCCCATTGGGCCCAGAGGACCGACCCATCACCGTGATCGAATGTCGATAACGTCTACAACAAGCGCTATCAACGGCTCTTCACGGCGGACTATTCCGAATGCTCTTCCTTCTCCGCGCTTTGTGACACCGACACCGAAGTGGAGGGGGTACACGCTTGACGCAGCGAAGTGGACATTTACTTCGTCGCAGTTGCAGGCCGTTGTGTCTCATGCCATCAGGCAGTCTGCTGAATCGTCTGCTATCCGCCTGCTCCAACAGCGTACGGCGGATGAAGAGATTCCCGCGGAGATCGATCGATTGGAAAAGAACAGAAGAGACGTCAAAACGCGATACAAGCTGCTGACCAGGCGTCGGGCTGAGCTCTTGGAGTCACTGTCCTCAGCCCTGTCTGATAACATGACTGCTGCCATTCGCTTCGTGGAAGAAGTCAAGGATATCTCTCTGTCATTGGACAGGCTTGCAGAGGAACTGCATAGTCTTGATGAACAAATCGCCCAGCTCAACGCTTTGATGCAGATTCATTCTACCAGCGCTCTGGCAATGGCTTTACGCAAGTTGAACGCTAGCTTCTTAAAGGAATTTGCGCAGACTCGGGCTCTGCGAGAGCAGATTCAGATCTTGGAAGCAGAACGGGACGACGCATGGAAGCACGCCGAAGAGGCAGCCAAGGACTTGGACCGACTGAAGGGCGATCTGACTTGGTCTAGTTCTCCTGACGACGCCAACAACAAACGATCCAGCCGCGTTCTTGCGAAGCGCAGGTCGAGTATACGCGCCTCAAAGGCTGGATTGAGAACATCGATGATCAGTAGTCATCGACTTAGCTCTTCCACTTACTCCGGAGCGAGATCTGCCTTCTCCATCGACGATATCCCCCCAGTCCCCCCGATGCCGCACAGACCGAAGGACATCAACACATCCAGTATGCAAACCAGAAGCTCAATGGTGAGTGTGTTCTTGCGTCTCTCCCTAGGCAGTCACCAATCTATTCCGCTATGTAGGGTCTCTCTTCCGACGGCTTCACTCCCAGTTCAGAGACCAGGGCAATGGTCCGAGCTCATGAGGAGCTTTGCGAAATGTTGGGCATTACCATGGCCGATACTCGTCCTAGACGTCCCCGTTCTTTGATTGTACGCCACAGCGACGATGATATACCCATCACAAGAAGTTATTCCGAGCAGGCTCCTACGCGGCGTTCAAGTAGTGAACGACCTAATTCTTTGCCCAATGGATCAAGACTATCTGACACGTATAACGCAATGATAGTCGACGTGAGTCGTTCAACTGTTGTTGCTCAACTGTTCTGATTGTTACCGTTCTAGCGTCAGGCAATTCTTACGACTCTAGAGATGCTCTCTGATCAATAAAGCATCTCGGCCCTCACAGATTCTGTCTTATCTTGCACATATGTTATCATTATTACAGACTGAGAATACAATACAATCGAGCATAGCAACAACAGAGAAAGCAGCAGCAAGCAATGAGCACATAAATCATTCAAGGATAGCAGGAGGGGGTATGAAGAGATAGATTCAATGTCGGGCGCGCTTCCTGCGGACCTGTAGATAGCCTGCCTCTGGTGGCTCCGCTCGCAATTCTGGCTCTGCACTCTTCGACCCTATCGTCTGCTCTGTCTGCTCTTCCTCTTCCTGACGGGGGCGCTTGAGCGAAGCGACAGGCGTTTGCTGGCTTGTCGTTGCGGGGGAGCCAATGGCATCCTCTTCGCCTTCAGGGGCAGGTGATGGCTCTGGGGGTGACTGTGGACCCAGAGAAGCCTTGGTTGGGGATTTGGTCGGTGATCTATCCTTTGATTTGTAAGTTGCGCGCGGCTTTGGTCGAGCCTTGGGAGTTGTGGGCTCTGTATCAATGGCTGTCTCGTCATCAGTCTGAGCAGTGATTCGGCGTGTCCTCTTCGAAGCCGCCCGTTTCGGCCTTGCACGAACTGGGGGGGCTGGCGCTGGCGCGGACGAAGCTTCCGCCTCGCTATCGTGGGCATTACCAATCATGTTCTCGACCTCGCTCTCTTCGTCGGTAGCCAGCGCGTCCTTCTTCCCTTTGCCCTTCGTTTTTCGCGCCCGCGGAGCTGCTAAAACTCTGTTGATTATTTGTGGTGAAAGTGGAAGAGTTCCTTACCCTTATGATCCTTATCTTTCGCCATGAGCTTCCGTTCGTATGCACGAAGCGGCTCCCAGACTGCGGATGAATTTGGGACTTCAATCTTTGCTTGAGCAAGCACCTGATCCATATGTGCCTTTCTAATTCAGAGTTAACAGCGTTGACTGGGATTAGGAAGGTCTTACATTCTCAGAGCCTCTCGATCCTGAACGCCCAAAAGCATTTGGGCAAGAGCACGGAAGCAAGATAGCGTACGTTTCAGTAGATTGTTGTTTTTGGCGTTGTGACTAGCCAAACGCTTGCCCAACCAGGTCAACATTGTTGTGTGGATTTGCACCACAAACTTGACGTCCAGACGGCGGATGATAGCTAAATGCATGCCACGAACAACAAAGCAACTCGAAAGCTGCTTTGCTAATTGAACGAGATTGTCCTCGTCCGGTACCAAGGATTCTATGACCAAGTTTGAGGCCTGTATTTCTTACTTGAGCCATAATAGTGTCATTAGTTGGAATGCATACCTCCTGCAGAGCTTGGGTGGCGACAAGAACAACAAGATCGCCTTCTTTGTTTATAGTTCCTTCTTCACGGAGCAGCTCGATGACCACTTTCGCGCAAAGATCGAACGATGTCCCGAGCCGCCCGTAATGTGCCAGCAAGACAGCGCCATGTCTTACTTGAATGGCACCAGAGCGTATAGCCCTCAAGAAGGTTGTTATCACATCGATGAAAGCATACTCCTGTTCGAGTCTTCGACGAGATTCCTCTTGCGCTTGAGCTGAGACACAACATCAGGACGAGAACAATCCAAAATGTGCAGGAACCTCACTCTTCTTGTCGCCTGTGACGCCCTTCTTCTGCTTGGCCTTTTTCGCTTTGGGATCCTCAGACTCACTCCCCGTCCCACTATCGTCCTCTTCCGCCTCCGTGCCATCGGCCACCACCTCGGCATATCGCTCGATCTCAGCTTGGATGTATCCGGCACAGCGGTATTGTGCTTCATCATCCATCGTCAGTGCAATGGCGGCGGTAGGTAATGGAGTGCCGTCGAGAGCCACCGTCTGATTTGCGCCAAATAGAACATGTAAATCGAGTAGGTTTTTGAAGGCCTGGCCAGGGTTGAAACAGATAACGAAACTATCCAAAGAATGACTTACCGCTCGTTTCACACCTTCTACAGTGTTAGATTGGGTCCCTACGGCAAACTCGTTTAGCTTCTCAAGCAAGGTCGCCCTCTGCGCTTCCAGGCTTTCCCGCTGACGAGAGTCATCATCCGGCGTCGTCGTCAAACCACGACTCTTCCAGATGATGTGCACAGTAAGTAAGTGCAGAACTTGTTCGATCATCTGAGAGACTTGAGACCGCATGTGGAAGAGATTACTGAGATGCGTACCAGCTCCTCGTCCTGATAGCCAAGTCTACCACGTTCCGCTATGGCCATCAAGAGCTCCCATGCACTGCTCTGCTTGCCACCCTCATTCTCTTCCATCCACGCAGTGATGTCTCGAGTGCTTGCCAGGATCCTTATCCGTGTGCACGTCGAACCCAGAGCAATAATCTCATCTTCTGTGAACGTGGCGGTCTCAATCTCTTCGCGTTCAGCGACAGCGTCGCGCAGGGCAGAAGAAAGCTCATCCTCAAGTTCGAGAATCTTTGTGCTGTTCGTGTTGGATAGAGCTGTCGCCGAGAGGAGATGGATGATGGTGGACATAGATAGTGCTAGCAACGAAGGCGATGAGTGAGTCAAAAATTGTTTGAGCACGTCGTCCCAAAGCGCGACGTAGTCCTATTCCATGCGTGAGCTGCAACTCTGAGCATCGAAAGGTATAGCATGTTACTGACAGGTATGACTCGCATTTCGAGATACAGATCGAGATTCATCAAAGTCGGAAGTATGAGGATCTCCTTGACGCGATTTTCGTCAGTCTGATACTTGACAAAGAGACGTGGCAGTCCTTTCATCAAGGCACGCGTAATCTCATTTGTGACAGTGTCTTCTTCGCCCTGAGGTTCGGTTAGGAAGGCGCCGGAGAACTGGGCAAAGATAATCGAACCTTCTTTCCACCGACGGAGTCCTTCTTTGTTCTGACAATAGATGCGACGAGGAGCTCCAACAGAACACCTTCTTCGGTCTCGTCCAGTCGCCACGAGTCATCTACGGAGACAGACTCTGCGTCCTCTTCGTCGTCCTCAGCATTCGAACGCGCCTTGCCCTTACCCTTCCCCCTCTTGCCCCTTTTGACGCCATTGGCTGCCGCCTGCTGAGATTCAGCTGAAGCAGAATGGTCCAAAAGCAAGACGTCAAGGATCCCGTTCCAGTTCCTGACGGTGTCGAATTCGTTCCACAAAGCTTCAGCAGCCAACGCCGTGCGACCATCGGCATGAGTGCGACTCCGTTCTGCAGCGAGAGAAGCTATCTCAGTCTTGGCCCTCGCCCTCTTCCGCTCTGAATCCTCCTCATCTTCATCCTCATTCTCTCCTGCAGCTTCATCCAGCGCCCTCCCCCATTCGACCAGCAAAGCCGCAATGCCCTTTATGCCGATACGCTCTTTATCAAGCTTGTCCTTGCCGCCCACCTCCACATCCCTGTCTGTGACCCACTCCTCCCAGACGCCTTTGACGAACCCCCCGACGGCCTTGCGTACTTTAGCCTCGCTGCAAAACACCAGAGCTCCAAGTCGTCCGCGCTCAGCTTCTCCAAGCATACCTGAGTTCTCGACGGTCTCGAGAACATTGAGAACTCCCACACGAACATTCACGTCAATGTCCGCCTCCGCCATGGTAACTAACCTCTCCTTGAACCGCTCTGTGAAATGATTCAGGGAGGGAGCAAGATGGTCAGAGACAGACGAGGAGTAGACCACTTGCAGTGCCTTGACGGCAGCAATCCGAACATGGGCGTCCTCGTCGGAGAGAACCCATCCCACATAGCGAAGGTACGCATTGGAGAGAAAGTGTGAAGGGTGCTTCTTGAAGAATACGCCCAGCGAGTTGATGCATTCTGTGCGAATCAATGGGTCCAAATCACGATAGCGATTGATGAAGACACTGGAAACTTGGTCAACATTGAGATACGCCAGACTGATAAGAGCTCACCCATCAATGAACTCCTTGAGGTATTCGTCGAGTTTGGCACTTCGCTCCTTCACTTCTTTCATCTTCGCCTCGAGCTCTTTGTCCTTTGCCCCCGCGGCACCTTTGGCTTTCCTCTTCTTTTCTCCCTCGCGCTGACGGCTGAGAACTTCCACCTCCTTCTCAACATCGCGAGTAACATCGCATAAAGCAGCCTCGACCTCGAGTGCCACGACAGTGGCAGTGTGGCGAAAGCTCCGCAATGGAGCAGAACTCATGGTGAGGACCCATGCAGATAGGTTGGGTATAAGGTCAGTGGTATATATAACACCTAGATCGGCAGCAGATGATATGAGACGGGCGAGGAACTCTGAAAGATGAGTTCGGAATTTCTTGAACATAGGGTTTTTGGATGTCAAGGGATAGGTAGGAGTGGTTTCCTGCAGAGGATGTCACTGGGGAAGAACATGCAGAGATGGAGGAGGCACCTACGGTCTTGAGCGCGTCGACGAGGTCATCAACGGCGCTTTGAATACCATCAATGTCGAGGGCCTTGTCGGCGTCGACAGAGTCATTGCAGCCGCAGGACCGCAAGATGAGATTGACGAGTTCGGCCTGGGCGGCGCCTGCATTATGCTCGAAAGATTCCAAGAAGTCCTCAGCAGTCCCTTGAAGAGCGGCGGATGGATTCATGATGGCGTCTGTGATGTGTCAGCCGTCGTCGCGTGAGCCACAAAGCGGACGCACTGTAGAGGGGGTTGTCGGTGTTGATTTTGGTGTCCTTTGCAAGCTGTTCTGGATCAAAAGCAGCCGCGTCCTGCACCTTTCGTCCACGCGGTTTGCGCGTCGTGGCCTTTGGTGCCTTCGCGGTATCCTGCAACGAAAGGTCAGACCGTTCCGGTGCCGCCACACGTGGGACAGACGCGCCTTTTTCGCAGGTTTCTTGGGTGACTTGCGCTTGGGAGCAACATAGTCTTCTTCGGCCTCATCATCTACGCCACCCTCATCGTCTGCTTCGTCATCAGTGGCGGGCCGCTTCCGCTTGCCTGTGTTCGCGACTGTCGGTCGTCAGAAGAGGCGTTTTGACGAGAAGAAAGGAGCATTTTACGCATGTCTGGAGGCGCAACCTTTTTCTTCTCTCGTTGGGATCGTCTTGGTCCCGGGGTTGCCTCATTTTGCGAGGAATCCATGAGGACAACGCGTCGCGATAGTCGCGGTTTGGGAATACAAGAGAGTCACGCCGTGACCCGCGTCACTTCTAGAATTTGAACTGAATTTGATCTTCGCCATCTTCTTGTTGCCCACGTCGACTGCTTGGACAATGGTACAAGCACTCGTGTTCGATCTCATGGGCACTTGTGTCGACTGGTTCTCGTCTATCGTGCATGCGTTCGAGATCCATCTTCCAAAGAGCGTTTTGGATCACGATCAGATAAACGTGCTCTCACAGTCCTCCTACTGATCCATTCCCACTGACAAGAGAGAAGCAACTAGCCATGGATTGGCGAATAGGATTCTTCCGCGAGATTCACGAAAGATTCACCGCTGGACTGGAGCAGGAAGATATAGACGTTACTCATGGACGCGTCCTTGATCGTTTGCTTTTCGAGAGAGGTATCGGAGAGGACATGCTCGGTACAGACATTCGAAACGCGCTCATTCACAGCTGGCATCATCAAAGACGTAAGCTGCACGTCCCCGGTGCAGAGTGACATCAATTGAATTTATTCATACAGCCTGGCCTGACTCGATCTGTGGCCTAGAGCGTCTCAAAGAGAAATACTTCATGTAGGCCACAACCTGAGCTTCTAGTTTCCACCTGACTCATCGTAGCGTCGTTCTGGCAAACGGCACAACTCGCCTTCAGCTGGATATCGTACAGTCATCTCGTCTCCCCTTCCATGCTTTGTTCTCCTCCCAGCTTCTCGGCTTTACGAAGGTACGTGGATGCGGCTTACCCAAAAGCTCATTCCTCTCAGACACCCGTGATAGCCGGACCCGCGAATCTACACCAGATGTATGGAACTTTTGAACTTGAAACCCGAGGACTGCCTTATGGTCGCAGCACACGCCTATGATCTCAGAGCCGCAGCTCAAGTGTACGTTGAGCTCTTTGACCTTCTCGCGTGTTCCACTAATACGATGATGCAGTGGAATGAAAACCGCGTATATAAGGAGAGAGACGGAGGATCCCGATGAAGATATCGCTCAGATCAGAGCGGAGACTGACTATTTCTTCGACATCGCAAGTTCCGCTGCTGGGGCCGCCGACTATGGCTTGTCAGCGCTCGCAGACATGTTGGGATGTTGATTGGAGCGCAGTGACGCTTCTCGCGCTAAGACTATAGCTTGATCTTCTATGTGCATTGTGACCTGCCCATCTATCCCTTTGACTATTTCGTCTCCGAATCATTTCCGCTGTCAAGTAATCTCGTTCTCTTTCTTGACTCATGATCATCCAGGTTCCTCTGCATTTACATCTATCTGACGGAGGACCGGTCTTCTCGTCGCTGTCGTCTGAGAATACTTTGTATATTGGCACCTCGGAGGTGACGAAAAGCTTCGTCTAGGATGGTCTATTGGGACTTGCAATGCAGGCATGACAGACACACGCACCTTGCTCTCGTAGCAAGCATCTATGAAGGTGATGAAATCTCTATTTCATTCCGAGGCGTTCTTTGGTAGAGCAACCGCTCTGAGCACTCACGCCGAGGATGAGAAGCATTGACAAGTCTCTTATCAGCTAAGGCAGCCGCGTGCCATCGATGATTAACAACGCGTCTCTTCCCCCGCTCTAGTATCCAAATCTTCTCTTGACGTCCATGTTCGTCGTTATCACGCATCTGAAGAGCATTTCTCCCGAGCTCGGCGGCATGTGGCAACACCAGCTATAAGACGACACTAGAATGTGTAAGTGTCAACATGTTCAGCCTCATCCTCCAAGTTCTCGCCCTTAGTCCCTTGGTGTTCTGTGGCGCCAACCACAAACGAGGACTCGCGTTCGCCGACGGTGCGCGTCCACATGATATCCAGCTTGCGAGCAATGGCGCCCCTTCGTGGGTGTACAATTGGTCGCCGTACCCTCCGGCAGTACCTGTCAACGGCATAAAGCATATTCCTATGCAATGGGGTCGCGCAGACATTGGGAAGTTCGCGTCTTTGGTCAGGGCGCATGGCGCTACAACAGTGTTGGTCAGTTCACATTGGTTGTGTGCGGGCGGCGAGGAACGTGTGCTGAGAAGTCTTTTTGTTATCAGGGTTTCAACGAGCCGGACCTATCCTCTCAATCCAATATTGATGCTCGCACTGCGGCCCAGTTATGGACGCAGTACATTAACCCTCTGGCTGCATCAGGGATCAAGCTGGGATCTCCAGCTGTCACGTCGACCTCGTCTGGCAAGATTTGGTTGAAGCAGTTTCTCAGCGCGTGTACGGGATGTACAGTTGACTTCATCGCCATCCACTGGTAAGTGAGACCACAGTGCAAGACAGTCTCAAGCCTGACAACTTGCGCATTGCTGATTAGGTATGGAGAAGGCTCACAGAACTTCATAAATTACGTCCAATCAATACACAACTCCTTTCCTGGTCGCAGAATTTGGGTCACAGAATTTTCAGAGACAAGAACAGACGCAGGGAGTACGTCCTGATGTGAGCGATATGCGTCTCTAACTCACACCAAATCTTGCTCAGTTCAATACGATTTCATCGGGACCACTTGCGCCTTTCTTGATTCTGCCGACTACATTGGAGGCTATGCTTACTTCGATTACTCGGTAAGCGTGTTCAACTACCTCATCGTCAACGCACCGTGACGTAGGCTCAATGCCAATCTCCAGGCTACCACCAACGTACTGGGGTCAAGTGGGTACTTTGCTGGTCTTGATCACTGGACAAGATCGCTCAAGGAATGACTTTTCAGATCTGATCACCAACGGAGCGCTGAACAACCGCGGATGGAAATATGTTCATGACTGAACGTTTGAGACATTGAAGGGAGTGTACGATTTTATACATGTGTACATACCGAACCGCAAATCTGCCAGTGACCCTCTATTCCATAAACGGATCTCGATGCACCCACCCCAGTAGCCATTCAGCCTTGGAGCAGTCAAAGAACCCCTTCCTTCCACTAACATCTTTCCCTTCTCGAATAGGAACATCAGGATACCATTGCTCCCTCAGCTCCTTCGAGTCCGCATCAAGTCTAATCTCCGGTGCGACAATGAAAAACGCTTCATGCCCACTAAATCGTGCCGAGTCGCCTATCGCAAGAAGGAAGGCGACAGCAGAGGAGTCCTCCTGTACATATCCCCAGAGGTCATTCTTAGCTCTCAGAATTGCCGAAGCAACTGAGACGGACGGCTTCTTGCCAGCATTCCGATTTGGGATGGACCAGTGCAGACGCAGGCTGGCTATCCGCATTTCGGGGTACCGCCGTACGATAGTGTCAGCCTGCATTTCCATTATACTGTAGAGTGTGTCAACAGCTGCACGAGAGCCGTTTGGGAATCGGGTACATACACTTTCGACAATCCGTATGGCTCATCTGGTAGGCATGGATGGTTTTCGTCGAGTGGAAAGTAGTCGAAGTGTTGGTTTTTTGCGTACACCATGGTCAAAACATTGACGGTAGAGGCTTGTGCGACGCGTTTGATACCCAGCTGCATCAATCGATGAGTAAGTAATTCGAGGTGTTCGAGCCTTGTGCACCTCTGCAGCGCCTCGTAGGACATTCCATGATATGACGACGTTGCTTGACACCGAGATTAGCCCTGGATTGTTAAAACCACGAGCTTCGGCATGAACCTGTTGTGGGCTACGACTTGATAGTCTATGGGATTTGGGTACGCTAGGTTTCAATGTGAGTGCGGCACTATGTAGAATCGTTCGTAGGAGACTGACCAGCAAGATGTACAATCGCCTCACAACCAGCTAGAGATTTCATAGTCTCTTCGTAATCTCGTAGATCGACCTTGATAAATTGAAACCGTTCCGATTGAATGGGCTCAAGGAGGTCTAAGTGATCCATGCCAACAACAGTATGCCCACGAGCAAGTGCGACGAAGACAACACGCTTTCCGACGGAGCCATTGCAGCCAGTGATAGCGATTTTCATGATGATGATGGCGATAGTATGGAGTAAACCAATGCAAGATCCTGCTGATTGACTCGCTTCTCATTTACAGGTCCCATGATCATCCCGAATGAAATAATGATACCCCTTGGCGATGTGGACATGTGAATGCCTAGGAGTCCTGGACATCTACATCCTACCGTGACTTCTATCTTGCCGCGGCCTGTCTACGCAAAATTTGATTTTGCACTACGAGCAACAAGGCATATAGCATCTCGATCCGCTGTTGATTGTTTGTTTTATCGATCGATACGAAGAAAGAGCTTGCAGACGAACCGGAATGTCTACTTTGTACTCCTTTGCCAAGCGCACAACTTCCCCGACGATGACTTCAACCTCTATCGGTTGACCCTTCTGTGCATCGAGCGCCATACTTGGAGTGTGTGAGCTGTTGGGCTGAACGTGCAGCCTCTTAGTGTTCTCGATTGTGAAATCGGCATGCGCAGACGGAAGACCATCTTCACTGTCAGGGAAACCCATAGCGCGGCCCAGAGCCACAAGCTCATACAAAGCTGCGCGAATGGCCGATATAGTGTGCTCTTCCACAAGGGCAGCAGTCGTAGGATACAGGTAGGGCTCGTACGACTCAGAAGCATCGGAAGGCGGGGGGCGGAATATGGCGGGTAGACGATATTGTGTGAGAGTAGCCAGGGATGCGAACGCGACGTTCCAAAAGTTCTTGGCGAACTTTTTTCGTTGTATCTCGGGAACTAGGGAGACCTCGCTTCCTCCCTTCTTGAAGATGGCTCCGATGTCCTGTAACAGAGCTTCTTCGGCAGGATTGTTGACTGTTGTCTTGTAATCGCGGAAGCGATACACGCCCAGAGTCGGTCGGTCCTGACGACGCGTGAGAGCAGTTCAATCATACTGAGATGAAGAGCTGATACCCCTTCTGAATGCTCGACGACGTCGGGAGCGAGTAGATTGGTCCCGATATACACTGACGACCCAATAATGCTTGGTTCACCCTGTCCTAGAGCCTTTACGGCATGGTAAAGATCGTTCTCGACGTTCAATCCGTTTTGGAGGACAACGTAAGTCGGTTGGGAGAACTTGCTCGTGTATTTTTCTTCGAGAAGCGGCGCTAGTATATCGGGTGTCTTGATAACTTCTGGAATGGCTTTGGTGGTGACGACGACATAGTCGTATTTCTGATCCGCGGCGGCTGCCACAGAAGAGCATACTAGAGTGATTTGATCAGATGAGATGGTGCTAAGAAACATGTGGCGTACGGCGGTCTGGCTTCCATCCCTGTATATCGCCGTATCGACGACTTTGATAACGCATCCCATGTTCTGCGACGCGTTTAGATAGTTCAAATGAGCTGGGATGATAGATCACCGTTGATGACTTGGTAATTACTTCGCGCAACAACGGTGACTCGCGCGAGACCGCTTTGTTTGAAAACCAGAGAATCTAGTTGTCACCCTTACTACACCATGACTGATTGACGAATCATCAAATTGGACGAACAGATGGCCCCGATTGCACCAAACCCCACTACGAGAATGTCCTTGAGAGGTGCTGCCATGTCGTCGATGAGTCACGATGTGGAAGCAGGAAGCAACTTAGCAAGCTGGGCAAGCGTAGTCCTAAGTCGAGGCACAATCTGGATAAGATTGCGCTGGCGGACATCTTTCCGCCTCGTTCCGCCTCGGCCCTCGGGTTCTTCCTCCCGCACCACCATCGTCATCATGAAGAGCTTCGAAATGAAGCAGCCCGAGCGTCGACACTGCGTCGACCTTCAAATCTACCGGCCGATAGTAACCAGGCCCAGGCGGAGGTATACCTAATCTCAACGTACTCAGCAAATCGCAAACTTTTCGTCGAATATACATTCTTCTCGAGACTGGGTACAACCTCTAGAATCTCCAAGCAGGGACCATGGCAAGGGCGGACGCATGATTGACCTCAATCCTGTGAACGTCTCTCGGACACCTGGGCGCCAATCAACATCTGCCTTTTCAAAGTGAATGCCTCTAAAGGTGTCGGTCATACAGTGAATGCGGTCAGTCTCCTGGCTAATGCTGGCGTCGCAGTCGCCTGCGCCGTAGAAGAGGCACGATATTCTGGGTAAAGTCGTACTGTAAATGTTCCACATATATCCACCTTGAAATTCTCTCATCTCACCTGACAGCTGAGGCAGGTGGCAGTATCAAAGCCAAGTTTCTCGACTAGACTACGGATGCGCGCGCGCATCAGATGGCATGCTGCTCCCGGCGCAACTGGATGCTGAATACTGTGAACTTGCACTCAAGTAGCCCTTTCTTCGGTCGGAAGGCTCTGGGCAGAAAGTAACGCGCTTGACGCTGCCGTCTTGGGACGAAGCAATGCTCCCTTGACCCTAGACAATGCATTTCCACGGCACCTTCGAAGGTAACGGCTGGTCACCCACTTGCAACACCTGTACGTGGTGGATACGGGAGCATTGCCTCCGACCGTGTGGCACCAGAATCGCCTGGACTGCCTTCCGTGAGTTGTCTTCCGGCGTCGCATGGTTCTCTGGGCCGGTTGTTGGGGACCTAATCTATCTTTCGCTACACCCCGGCTTAGGTACCTGACTCTTGTATTGTCTATTGTCCTATCGTGGAGAACGGTCGTCACTAACCTTTTGGATTCGCAACAATAAAGACGCGATATGCGTGTTGGGATATCTCCAAGGCCCTTGCGGCGACGGGCTTGATAGTCTTGTTGTTCGAGAAGCTCTAGACAAGGTATGTACCACTTTTGGAGCCTTCACGATCCTGACTCGGAGGATCCTCCAGGCTCAGCGGGTGTTTGGAAATGACAAGTTCTAGGGACGTTATTGCATGGAATGAATCAATGAAATGTAAGATGAATAATGCTACAGTTCTAGTGTTACAATTTGGAAATACAACAGGTACGGTATAGCGTGAACGTGTGTATGGTACGTGAGGTTATGCGAGTATACAGTGGATTGTTCTATTACTAATGCTGGGTATTGGAGGAGATGCGTTTACGTGTCATTCGTGGAAGGGCTGTGTTCATAGTGTCGTGAGACGTAAAGGAGGGAGACGCAGGTCGTTGGAGACGGTCTTGACCCGCAAGATCTCGCGAATAGATGGCAGCCGATCGAATTCCTTGCTACTCGTTGACTGGACTTCGACATCCATGTCAACGTCCAGGTCCATCGGCGTCGAGGGGCATGAAATGGAGGTCGCCGAGGATGCAGTTGAAGGACCTGGGCCCGAGCGGAGCATACTGCGGATGGATGGGATCGTCTCGCCTTCAGCGCTGCTTGTTGAGCGAAGATCAACCTCCGTGTCCATGCCACTGCGCAAACGGGTACATGATATTGAGGGTGCAGCGGACATGACCGAGCTAGCCTGCCTCGCGCTCTGCAGGAGGTGGTAGTATTCGGTTTCGAGCTTGTAAATCGTCTGGGTGGCTAAATGGAAGGATCAGAAATCACGCCACCACTCAAGACAACAAAAATACTTACCATGCTCGATGAGCTGGATTTTGCTAGGCATTACGGATATTGTCGGCAGCACTTTGGTGAGCATGCGAATCATACAATTCTCCTTGTGAGTTTTTGCTTGTAGCGAAGTCATGTTCGCGTAAGTGTTTGGCGCAATGTAGGCAGGTTTGCTCTCTACGTCCTCGCCACGGAACTGATGCAGCGAGTTCTTCAGATACACAATGTAGCTTATTGCTATTTGCAAGATAGTCAGTCACTTTTGCTGACTGAGCTAGACAAGACGCGTACCATTTGCCATGATGGCAAGCCGGTCATGTACTGCCGGTTTCAGGCGATCTGGGAGTGCCGCCCGAAGTTCTGCGAACTCCTGGTTGAGGCGCGACTGATACGTCGGACGCGCCTTGGGTGAGGCTGACGGCGTAATTTCACTGCCAACATGCCTCCGCCATTGCTCGATGACTAAGCGCTTTTTCAGAATAGTGGCCAGCACTTTACGGTGGTGTTCGAGGACATGAGGAGGTAAATGGGGGTGAGCGCGGCGGGGAGCGGAGGCCGACTTGAGTGTAGACGAAGAACGCATTAGGAAATTTACAAAGGAAGTGGGGATGGTGTGTCCAGTTGGGGACACTCCAGCCTGCTTTTATCCCAAGGGCCCTTGTTCATTGTTACCTGTGCAGCGTCCCAGGACTGTTGTTATCGATCGACCTTCGATCAGCGGCGCATCAAAATGGGACATTGTAATTGTCCCGGAAGGGAAGTTATTGTTCGGGCTCAAGCCGCGGTAACAAAAATCAAGGGCATGTGCATTCTACAACGTATGGTCGTACGCACCGACCCTTGTTACGCTCTCCATTCATCGTACTATCTCCGGACGTGGGTCCACTGGAAGAGGAAGTCCTTGACAGTGAATCCGGAAGGAAAACAATGAGTCGTTTTCTCGGCCAAGTGCTGCTCACCGAGACAAAAGAGAGATGTTCGTGCAGAGCAACGAGAGGAGGATTGGGATGAAGGTTGCCAGACAATCCTTCTTATTGTCTTTCTTGACGACAGCGCCCAAGAGCTACAGTTGAGCGAGAACGCCGGTTTGAAACTTCGACGGGCGGGCGGGGCAACAACAGGGGAATAGCGAGTCAGACTCAGAGCGTCGCGAGTCACAATGAGCTACAAGTATCAAGATACTACGAGTAACCAAATGAGGGCGTCTTCGGAAGAAGAGTGGCGTAGAATTCGACTCGGAGGCTCTCAAAGCCCAGTAGATTCAGAAGACTGTCAATGGTCCATTCGAGCGGCAAGTTCTCAGAAGAGGACAAGAACATCGTCGGTGATGAAGGGCATCACCACTAAGTAGGCATCACTCGAGAACGAAAGAGACGCTTCTGGAAGGCATGGAAGAAGGATAAGAACAAACATGAGAGCGAAAGGAGTAAGACAATGTTTAAGTTGCCTGATCAAAAGCTAGGGTTGATGCTCCGCTCCTACGCCGACCCGACGCCGACGCCGACACCTCGACGCGACGTCCTACTTTAAGAGCGTGCCCCTCGTCATCGAATCATGGTGCGCGCTAGCGGCGCTGAGTCCCTTCTCAGGAAGACTCACAGGCCAGTCACTACGTACATATGGCTGTAAGCCTGGGACTCGGATAGGTACTCGCACCGTAGAGAACAATAGCTCTCGAATCGGGCGTGACTGCAACCAGGCAGTAGGACGACTGCTGCAGTAAGAATCAGGGAAGGTGTGTCATGGGGAGTGCCAGGGGAGTGCAGTACGAGAGTATGTGCCTACCAGAAGCCAACCAGAAGCAGCATTATTGTTCTTGCCACTGAGAGATGGATCTCACTTCTGCTTGAACTCGTTCGTCAAGGAGACCACTGGTCAATTTTCATCGTCTGCATCTCAATGGTCAACCGGATGCAATTAGATGAGAAGGGTTAGGATATGTACAGAAAAACCATAGTTTACATTGTGTGACGACGAGTGGTAAGTACACTGGTCAGCTATCTTGTCTTCAATCCTCATCTTCGTCTTCGTCAAAATCAACATTCCCACCATCATCCCACTCTGCACGAAGACGCATCGGAATGCCCGGTATTGAGCCGTCGTCTTCATCCTCGTCATACAGCCCAGCTTCGCGGTCATCATCACTGTCCTCATAGAAGCCATGACCTGCGCGATGTCGATGAACATCATAGCCACCGGCATGCCCAGCAGCGTCCTCCTCTTCATCATCTGAGACGTCTTCATGGAGACCACGCCAGTAGTAGTCATCCTGGGCACCATCTCCATTGCGACTCGAGTCTTCATCTTCGCTCAGCGCAGATCTCTCTTCATTGTCGTCCACGACAAGGCCCTCTCTTTCTCTTGAGCTTGCATCCTCTTCGTCGTCCTCATCCTCGCTAAGAACCGCAGCAGCAGCACGTCGTACGGGTGCCCGGAGGGGAAGCGAACGCACTTCCTCCGAGTCGTCGTTTTCATCCTCCTCCGAGTCACTGAGGACGGCTCGTCGGCGGGATACTACAGGTCGCTGACGACTCTCGCCCTCCTCAGCATGCTCGTCCTCGTCTTCATCCCGAACGGAAGGGGGTATATCGTAAGGTGGCGATGTACTAGAGGGATCAGCCGTTCTTGCCCAATTGTCGGCGTGATCGACGTCGACAACCTCGACATGGTCGTCGTCGTCTGAGGTGTAGTCGTCGACAATGAGATCCTCGCCGTCATCGATGAAATCCTCGCTGTCATCGATAAAACCCGCCTCGTATTGCGCATACCCCTGGAAAAGGTCCTCTTGGCCCTCATCCTCATCCTCATCTACATCTTCGGAGTAATCGTCATCAAATATGTCCAAAAGGTCAAGAAAGCGATCTCCGCGTCTCTGCTGATTGTTTGGGTAGACACGCTCGCATCTTGAGCATGCACCATCCCAGATCTCGTGCATGCAGTCCTGGCATCGATAAACGTTATCCTCGTCGTCAAAGACGCCCATGGTTTCTTCATCGTCCTCTTCCCTTTGTCGCTCGCGCGTCCCGAACAGACCCTTCCAAGGATCGGCGTCTATGGGTCCCTCTTCCGCGTGAGGGACGTCCGTGAGAAGACCACTTTTGAGGAGGCCGTGAACAGTATTCTTGATGGTCCATATTTCGATGGGGCGCTTGACGATGAAAGAACGGCAGTGAGGACATGTTTTCACTTGACCCTCGGCAGTAGCTGAGAACCACTGGAAGAGACAGCCATGACACGAGACGTGTCCACACGGAGAGAGCGCGTATGGACGCCTGAGGACGTCAAGACAGATTTGGCAGGTCATGGATTGTTGCACATGTCGTATAGCATCATCTTGTTTTCTAAGCAACTGTAAACGAAGGTTGAATACGTGGTCTGCCAAAGACTAGACAGAAAGTTACCAATGACTGGGCCTGTAGTTCCTCGGTCAAGCGGCGGATGATTTCCTGTGGTGATTCATCGACTGCTTTGGCTTTGCCCTTGCCCTTCAGATCCGGCTTGGGACTGGTAGCAGACAACTAGACATCGCATGTTAGAGAAGATGACGAGCGTGATTGCAAAGTAATCACAGTTTCCGATGAGTCACCATCTTGTGATGCAGCAATCGATACGACTGGAGGTATCTGTCGTCTTTGTGAGGGCGAGCCAGGTGATGCACGGTATGGCACGTACGAGCACCGCCGACGTTGTTGCGGTCATTCTTTCTTTCTTCTTCTTCTTGCGGCGTCGGTGTTTCTTGTCAGTCCTCCGCGCACCGGTGGCAGACTCCTTGAGCTTCTTTTCTGGCCTGTTCGACGGCAAGACGTCCGAGTTGACGCGCTTCCTGGGCTGCGAGGGACCAGCGATTGAAGACATGGTGGTGAAACTCAGAGTCAGAGACAGACCACAGAGAGTTACCGGATTCGGTGGCCACGTGCTGCTGACTCAGCCTCCAGACTGGCAGGAACGCGACAATCAATGACGGAGATAATACAGTAAACACCACCGCAACCACCACCTTCCTCTCCCCCTCATCGTCCTCCCGCCCGGCGACTCGCCCAGGCAGACTGTCGTTGATTGCATGCTATAAACACTGGCGACCGCAGCGCCCAGCCCAGCGATGGCCCACTCGTATTCGCGACCATTCGTTCCCCTAATAGACCCTCGCATAGCAGGGCAGAATGACTTTTCATCCAACGCGTCCTACTCTCGGCCGTCGCCGCTGGCTATGACCGATCCTTTGGACGCTCCTCAGTCTCGCAAGGATAGATTCAAACGCCTCTCTCCGTCCTTCACCTTCACATCACCACAACCAGGTGTATCGACAACTACAAGGCGGCCGGGACACCAGTCGCTGCGTCCTTCCCCTCCGCGCACCTACCTTCGCGAACTCAGCCATCCCTCTCCGCTTGTCATTGAGCCATCCTCATGCAAAGATGACGTTCTCTGTCCGCCAGTGACATCTCCGAATCAAAAGTCATCCTCGTTCGTGTCCTCCTCACAGGCATTCTGGCTCCTGCTATACTTTTGCTTCAATCTCGGACTGACCCTTTATAACAAAGGCGTCCTGTTCTCTTTCCCATTCCCATACACTCTCACTGCGATACACGCACTTTTCGGTACGATTGGTGCAGGTATCCTACTCCGGAATGGCTCCTTTACGCCCGTTCAGCTCAGTTTGCAGGAGAATCTTGTCATTCTTGCTTTTAGCGTTCTTTACTCCGTTAACATCATCGTGAGCAACGCATCACTGCATCTTGTCACGATTCCAGTACGCCATCGCCTTTCTCGTCTGTTCTTGTTCTAAAGTCCTTCTACTACCAGTTCCATCAAGTTGTCCGGGCAGCTACACCTATCTTCACTATCATGTTTTCTGCATCTTTCTTCGGACAGCACAGCAGTCACGCCAAAAGAATCTCCCTTATCCCGGTTGTTTTGGGCGTCGGATTTGCGTGAGTCGTCGGCCTCCCCACTGTCTATCCGTTCTTATACATTGCAGTACTTATGGCGATTACTACTACACACTATGGGGCCTATTTCTCACACTTCTTGGGACCGTCCTCGCATCCCTCAAGACCATCTTCACCAACCTTCTCCAGTCGCCTAAGACGGTATCGTCTCCGCCATGGCGGCCACAGCTGCCCTCACTCGCTCTGCTCCATCTCTTATCGCCATTGGCTTTCATCCAATGCGTGCTCCTCGCTTTCTTCACCGGTGAACTATCCAACGTCAGGCATTTTGCTGCCCAGAAAATGAATGCATCCATGGCAATGGCCCTCGCCCTGAATGGATGTATTGCTCTTGGCTTGAACATTGTCAGTTTCACGGCAAACAACCAGGTTGGAGCTCTTGGGATGACCGTTGCTGGTACGTATTTTGCCCTCTGCACTTTTGTCATGATCCTCATGTCAATCAGCCAACGTTAAACAAGTCCTAACCATCTTGCTGGCCGTGTTGATATTTGATCTTTCGATAAGCGCCACCAATGCAGTTGGAATCGCATTGACGTTGGCAGGCGGTGCCTGGTATGCGTATGTGGAATTTACGGAGAGGAGACGAAAGTGACGCGGCATCATCTATTGTACATTTATTTACTCGCATTGTAAACTTATAGATCTCAGTCGAGACCAGCATATTGTACATCAGCATTCGCTTCCAGCCAGGCGAGCCAGTTCTTGAGGTAGCGGCCACCGTGGCGGACTGTCGACGAGTCACCAACGACGCACTACGCAGTTCAGTCAGTCTGCCGAAAAGGAGGAAGAACAGGAATTATACCAACTGTCGTTTGGCTCGAGTCATGGCCACTTGGAAGAGAAATGAGTCCAAAAGATAGCCCTTTGAGCAAACATCTTACCATTCAATCGCCTTTTCTCCTTGAGAAAGCCTACTTCTCGCTGAGATCACACACTGTCAGATCCAGACATGACAGCACTGATGTTTGCACAGACCTTATCATTGCTGCGCACCAAGCTGATTATGACAGCATCTTTCTCGCGTCCTTGCATACCATCGACTGTGCCAATCTCAAGAGCGCCGCCATACTGAGGTCGCAGAAGTGATACCAGCAGGGTGACCTGGGCTTGGTACCTATTGCACATTGGAGACACGAAGGAGGATCAAGATGTCGAAGCGCACGGTGTGATGACAGCGATCTGCCCCGCGGATACACCTACTTCTATCTGTATACGCGTGAGCGTCCGCCCACGAGAAATGCCAATAGCCAGTGCGTACCAGTCTGTCCACCCAGGACTTGACAACCATGGCCTCGTTCTCGTTGCACCGCGATCCCTCGTCGCCATCTCCTTCAAGTCGCTCAAAGTACTCACACCCAGCCGTATCGAAGAACACCACAGGCGTGCCAAGGACCTCTTTGATCGTTTCCTCATCAGCATCTTCTGGTTGTACGATGTCGCTCAACAAGTGCTCCGCGACCGAGGAATGTGATTCGAGTTTGTTATGGTAGAGAGTCTTGCTAGGAAACTCGCATATCTGTGCGTGCATGCTGGTGGGTGACAAAAGTAAGTCATGACCGAAGAGATTGATGAAACGGAAGGACGTGTACCGGTATTGTACAGTCAACATGCGCTTTATGTTGGCGCCATACATCTTCTCCAGGCGGTCAAATAGTGTTGTTTCCAATGTTCGTGGGGACACCAACGCGGGCAGTTTTGCGACTGGAGCCGCTTTGGGTGCGTCGTTCTCTACATTCGATTCCATTGAATCAGAATCGTCAGATACGGACGGTTCAGCTTCATCGGTTTTCTTCTTGTTATTTGATTTGACTGGCTTGATCTTTGACGTCTTCTCTTTCTTCGCTTTGTCGAGCGAAAGAACTGTCGGAGGTAGTTGCATGGGATCTCCAGCCAGGATGAGCTTCCGAGCTTTGAATATGGGCACCCAGCAGACCTGCATTATAGCGTTGTGACCTTGAGTCAGTACTAAGTGATTGTGAGAGACACGAACCGGTTCCAACGCCTGTGTAGCTTCATCGATAATCACTACATCGAATGTATGGTTTCGTAGCTGTCGGCCGCCTGCAGAATGACATGTCGTTAAGACGACCTGGTAGACGTATCGCATGTCACTACTCTGAACCCAATTGACTTGCAGTCACTTACTTGCGATTCGCCCAGAACAGCCTCGACCACACCGCCTTCTCTGTGACGATACCTGTTGAACCAGTCAGTCAAAGCAAGGTAGTGAAACAGAATGGTGCATACTCCTTCCGCAGGGCCTTTACATCGTCCCATAACTTCCTTCTCTCAGCCCCCTTCGGCCGCTTAGCCTTCGCACCTTTCCCGCTACCAGACAGAATCCCAAGTGTAGCTTCTAATTCGACTCGAACGTCTTTTGCTAGAGCCGCCTTGAAGGATCGTAAGCTTCAATGTAATCGGGCGAAGGCAGAAACACGCCTGATCCGTTCTTGACGCCTTCGCCTCCAACGTCGAGTCCAAAACGCCTTCGTTTGCCATGACCCGCGCCGGATGTCCAATCCGTGTCACTTTGAGCTTCTCGCCCTTTTCTCCGGGAGGAAGAGCAAGAAGCCGCTCGAGAATGTTGTCTACTGACAGGTTTGAGGCACCGCATACGAGCAGCTTACGAGGTTTCCCATTGAGAGACGAAGGTGAACTTGTGAGCTGGCGAATGAGTTCTATCAACGTGTGCGTCTTTCCTGTTCCTATTGCAAGAGTAAGCCTGTATTCGGAAGTTACGAAAGACCGAAAAGCGTATATACCCGGTGGTCCGTGTATGCAGGCAACTTCGGGTGCTTCCAAGCAAAACTTGATCGCGTCTTTTTGACTGGAGTTCAATGACTGGTCAAAGAACGTGATGGGTGGGACCGCCACGGGCTTGGACATAGAGGTCTTAGCTATCAAGACTTGGATGAGGGGAGTAAGGGTTGGGACGTTCTTGTCAT
The DNA here is from genome assembly GCA_019915105.1 of Strobilurus luchuensis. Classification (NCBI taxonomy): domain Eukaryota; kingdom Fungi; phylum Basidiomycota; class Agaricomycetes; order Agaricales; family Physalacriaceae; genus Strobilurus; species Strobilurus luchuensis. The sequence continues at coordinate 385,630 of JAHLMJ010000004.1, forward strand.
CTGGCTAATCGACTTGAATCAAGGAATGCTGGGATACGTCCGGATGCTAACCTTGGATGCTGTCACGGTTTTCTCAAGCATATCGATGGCCTTGTCCATCCTGTACCGCGTACGCACGTCATCCTTCAGGACTCTGTACAGCAGTCAGACTGACCTATCGTAGGTTACACTGTTTGCGATCTTGAGGACGCGACATCTCTCCGGCAAATCGATATCATCCGACGTGTCCGATGGATCTACAGCCACGACAATACGCGTGTCGGATACCTGAGGGATAAACACATGATGTTCAAAGTATGACACGGAAATACCTTGTACACCACGCCTTCAACGGCAGAGCTCTTGACTTCTGCGGTCGACGAAGCTTTTTTGGGCTTCTTCGTCGCGGTAGCGTTGGTCACGTTGGCCTCAATTCGCGCCAAATCTCCGGGTCTACAAGCGATAGAAGGCACGTTGTGGAGTTGTTATGTAATTACACGGCAGACGGCCTACCGAAGGGTATGTGGCGGGAAAATAGGTGATGTGTGGTATGCGGCTGGCCGCTCTAGCTCTATAAGACTAAACCGGTTGAGCACCTTGGAGGAACATCGCCAGAGTGATAGTGGCGCGCACTAACGTCTTTCCGCCAAGTCCCACATTCATGGATACCACGCCGAGACCAGCAAGGGACAGTCCTTTTTGCTCCAGGAGCTTCGGCCCGCAATTTGATAGTAATAAAGAGCTTCGCTCAATTTCTGCTCCTCGTTCTTGTGCGAGAAGATGTCTCTGTCGAGCGATGAACGTGGAGAAGGCTGCATCATGCGAGTCGGTCATGGTGAAAAGCAAGTACCAAAAAGGCAATGAACGCCACATGCCTTCTTACTCTACAATTTTGCACTGGGAGCTGGAACAATTTTCCGCTGCTCAAGGGTTCCACTGTATGAGTGAAGAAAACAAATATCCTTCACAAGGACCTCAGGATCCTGATGAAGCCTCATGCGGCGTCCACAATGCACATGGTCCATTGCCACCCGATGTACATAATAAGATCGCTTCATTTCTGTCCTCCATCACGACACTAGTGCTGCATAAGTGATACTATTTGTTGTCCATCGTGGCGTTGCGTACAGTATCAAGGAAAGATGTCGGCCATGCTGCGACGCTCGAGATAGAAGCTACTCACGTTAACGAAGAACTTATAATTATATCAGGATCAACTCGGACTCCGATACTTTGTAGATGACAAGCAGATACAGGGCGGTTACCCCCTTCATAGCTGGCTTATCAAGAGCGTTTTTCTAAACCTAAGCCTCCCTGCGCTTCTCTAGTGCTTCTCTTGAGGCCTTGAGGACTCCTTGAGGCCGGGAGAGAAGCGGACACTGACAATCTGAATGAACACTTCAAGGCATTGGCAATGGAAAGAATAAAGTGTGCCGTGTGCGACTATCGATCGAGCCGAAGCGGAAAAGCGGGGCCTGGAGCGTGCGGGGTCATATGATTGAGGTAGGTCCACATTGATCCAATCTTCAGGACGCTTTGCCAATGCTTGAGGGCGAGTACAAGGACTGTACAAGGACTCAGCATAGAAGAGTCTCACAACCCCTGATGGGAAATGCAAGCATGTAGACGCCCGGTGAACGCAGGACCAATGAGACGCGCTCGGAGGTACAGGACGGTCTGATACGTATAACGGGACGCGTAAGACGCCGTGTGTTATCGATGCCTCGAGGAGGCGGGCACCAATTTTTATGTCATCTTTCTTCACGGAATTCGCAATAGCTTTTGTACCCCAAAGTCGACCCACTTGATTTAGGACGGCGGACTTTGAAATGTTCAAGATAAAACTTCTGACAAAAGTCCCTCTTCTTTACTTGACTCCCATCGTCTTTGTCTAGTTTTGCGTCGCCTCTTGCCCAACCCAACGTCCAACGAGCTACTTGCGCCTGTGCATGTACTCGAACCAGCTTTGCAGCTCACACAACTCTCATCGCGGCACCAAACACACGTCTGCTGCCGGGTTTCTAATATCCTTCTAATCTTCCTACTGTCCCCGTCGTCTATATATCATCTTCACCAACATGTCTGCGTCCGGATACTCCACACCTGAGTCCGAGCTCGAGGGCATTCTCCCAGTTCACCCCACCGCAGTCCGTCGGCCTCACGCCATCGTTGTTCAGTCCGAGAACACGGCCTACACCGACGACCACATCACCGCCAAGTTCATCAACCGTGGCTCCGATGTCACGATTGCGAACGGACAGTTCATTATTAACCCGACAGTGGACTCGTTTGAGTTCCAAACCAAGCGCGCTGTCTCCAAGACTGGGTATGTTGTCGCGTCCCTCGTGTATCTCGTATTCTGATGCGCCTTGTAGTCTCATGATGATCGGTCTTGGAGGAAACAATGGTACTACGTTGACCGCGACTATCCTTGCTAACCGACACAACATCTCCTGGAATACCAAGTCTGGTATCCAGCAGCCCAACTACATCGGTTCCCTCCTCCGCGCCTCTACCGTTCGCATTGGTACTGAGGCCGGTACTGGCAAGGATGTTCACGTCCCCGTCTGCGACGTACTGCCCATGGTTCACCCCAACGATCTTGTTCTCGGAGGTTGGGATATTTCCAGCCTCTCCTTGGATAAGGCCATGAAGCGCGCTCAGGTGCTCGACTATGACCTACAGCGCCAAGTAGCTCCCCACATGACCCAGATGAAGCCCCTGCCTTCCATCTACTATCCCGACTTCATCGCCGCCAATCAGGAGGCTCGCGCCGACAACGTGATCCCTGGTGAGGACAAGCAGGCCCACCTCGAGCACATTCGCGCGGACATTCGCAAGTTCAAGAAGGACAATGATCTTGACCGCGTTGTCGTTTTCTGGACTGCCAACACTGAACGCTACAGCGACATCATTCCTGGAGTCAACGATACCGCCGAGAATATGCTGAAGGCCATCAAGACCTCCCACGCTGAAGTTTCCCCTTCTTCTCTTTTCGCTGTCGCCGCCATCCTCGAGGGCGAGCCCTTCGTCAACGGCGCTCCTCAGAATACTTTTGTTCCCGGTGTTATCGAGCTTGCCGAGCAGCACAAGTCTTTCATCGGTGGTGACGACTTGAAGTCGGGCCAGACCAAGCTTAAGTCTGTCCTTGCCGAGTTCCTCGTCAACGCTGGCATCAAACCACTCTCCATCGCTTCCTACAACCATCTCGGCAACAACGACGGCCACAACTTGTCCGCCGAGAGGCAGTTCAGGAGCAAGGAGATCAGCAAGAGCAGCGTCGTCGATGACATGGTCGATGCTAACCGCCTGTTGTTCAAGGCTCCCGAGGGCAAGGGCAAGGGCGAGCACCCCGACCACATTGTCGTCATCAAGTACGTCCCCGCTGTCGGCGACTCCAAGCGCGCCATCGACGAGTACTACTCCGAGATCTTCTGCGGTGGTCGTTCGACCATCAACATCTTCAATGAGTGTGAGGTCAGTATCTCGGCTACTTTTTCCTTTGTCTTGTACTCACTCTTCCTCCAGGATTCCCTCCTCGCCACGCCCTTGATTTTGGACTTGGCCATCCTCACTGAGCTCCTCACCCGTGTTCAGTACCGCAAGGCCGGCTCCGGAGAGTTCCAGCCCTTGTACTCGGTCCTGTCCTTGCTCTCGTATATGCTCAAAGCTCCTCTCGTCAAGCCTGGTAAGCTACCGAGTGCCCATTACTTGTCATCTTCCTAATCGCCGTCCACAGGTACCGAGGTCGTCAACAGTCTCAACAGGCAGCGCAATGCCCTCGACTCCTTCTTGAAGGCGTGCATTGGCCTCGAGAACAACGCAGACTTGTTGCTCGACACTAGGATCTGGTGATCGTGCTGCCAGTCGTAGCGAAGAATGTCGCGCGGTGATTCAACTCTCTTGCGCCTAGAAGTTGACCAAAATGGTCCTATGAATGTATCCCTTTCTGCTTACCCTGCTACTACTCGTTCACTGCCTGATGAAATATATCGTTTGTTCAAATGCTCTTGCCTTGCGTGATGTTGTAAGAGAATGTCGCCTTTTTTCATTGATCTGTCGCCCATGAATTATGACGATGCCTGGAGGGAATGCGTTGTGCTGAGCTCTTCAAATCTCAAGCAATGGAAGTGATGGATCCAAAGCCATACCTTTGAAATTGTACTGTAACTTAGCACAAAGCAACGTGTCTTAAAATCATCAACAAAATATAAAATTATGTCCGTCGTGCGCAAAAACATTACACTACTTTGAGGAACCAAGCGCAACTGGTACCAAATGATCTATGTAGCGTGAGAGTGTACTTGCACACGTTTAGTACCCATGGCTGACACCGCTACCGCCACCAGTGTACCCACCAGTACCGTTCGTCTTGGTGACAGCGGTACCGTTCGTCTTGATGGCAAGAGCCTGGAAGTCCGCAAAGCTGTGATTGCTGTTCGGATCCGCGTTGATAGAGAACACCATGCCTTTACCGCAGTGACCGGTCTGTTGGCAGTACCCCCAGATTGGCTGAGTCTAGAGAAGACAACAGGTATTTCAGCAGTGAAAGCGCAAAGAGATGAATTGACAAACATCATTAACCGTGATCCGGAAGGTGGGCAAGAAGGTGGCGTTGGCAGAGACGGGCGTGCTATCGCAATGTTATTATGTACGTCCGGACTTGAACGAATGATCGAAGACCCACAATCCAGAATTGAACCCAGGAATGCCGGTGGAAACCTCAAGAGGCACACAAGGCTCGCCGAAGTTGCTCTGAGTGACTGTATGGTTGGCTTTCTTCAATTTGAGAGAACAAGTCAATTCATCGTGCAAGGCAGTCTATGTATGTTTTTTCTTACCTCGAATATGAAAGTCACGGTGTCGTTGATATTGGCGGTGATATTGGGAGGACCATACGCGAGATTTCCGTCAATGCCAACAATGATCTGATGGTCAATGGGAGCTGAGAAAGTAGCTCTGAATACGCTGTACTGTCGGCACTCGGCGGTGAAGGGACGTACGAGGGGGAGTGGTGCCAGTACCGTTCGTAGCGGTGCCGTTCGTCTTGATGGCAAGAGCCTGGAAGTCCGCAAAGCTGTGGTTGCTGTTCGGGTCCGCGTTGATAGAGAACACCATGCCTTTACCACAGTGACCGGTCTGTTGGCAGTAGCCCCAGATTGGCTGAGTCTAGAGAAAACAACAGGTATTTCAGCAGTGAAAGCGCAAAGAGATGAATTGACAAACATCATTGACCGTGATCCGGAAGGTGGGCAAGAAGGTCGCGTTGGCAGAGACGGGCGTGCTATCGCAATGTTATTATGTACGTCCGAACTTGGACAAATGGTTGAAGGCCCACAATCCAGAACTGAACCCAGGAATGCCGGTGGAAACCTCAAGTGGCACACATGGCTCGCCGAAGTTGCTCTGAGTGACTGTATGGTTGGCTTTCTTCAATTCGAGAGAACAAGTCAATTCATCGTGCAAGGCAGTCTATGTATGGTTTTTTTTTTACCTCGAATATGAAAGTCACGGTGTCGTTGATATTGGCGGTGATATTGGGAGGACCATACGCGAGATTTCCGTCAATGCCAACAACGATCTGATGGTCAATGGGAACTGAGAAAGTAGCTCTGAATACGCTGTACTGTCGGCACTCGGCGGTGAAGGGACGTACGAGGGGGAGTGGTGCCAGTACCGATGGCGGTGCTGGTACTGAACGTGGTGCTGGTACCGATGGTGGTGCTGGTACCGACGGTGGTGCTGGTGGTGCTGGTACCGTTGATGGCAATAGCCAAAGCCTTGAAGTTTGCGAACGAGTGCGGGCCCGAGGGAGGTGGGTTGATTGCCGCCACCATTCCTAGAGATCTTGTAAGCAGTGTTGATAAGCTGAATTGTAACGGTATTCACCCATGCCACAGTGACCGACCTGCTCGCAGTGGATCCAAATTGGGTTGGTGTGGGTCACCTTCACAAAGAAGGGAGAAACATGACCGATTGTTTCGTTGTTGACAGGGCGGCTACGATTGATCGAGCCTCAGTCTCGAAGAAATGACTGCGTGCTGAGGGGGCACGTACAAACCAGAGTTGAACCCATAGTTCAAAGGAACACAAGGCTTGTCGAAGCTCGACTGAGTGACCGTGTGGTTTTTTGGATTGCTTTTTTTTGTCAGAACCGATCTAAAGTGCAGGCAGTGGTCTAGTACGCTCACAAATTGAACTGAACAATGTCTCCGATGTCGGCGTACACATATTCAGGATCATAGACCGTCTTGTTACCAACGCCAACAGAGATTTGGATCGTCTTTCCGCCGTACGTGGCCAGTGCCGAAGACACAAGGGATGCGAGTGCAAGGATTAGAGTAGATGTCATCATCGTGAAAAGGTAAGTCGGGCGTGAAGAAGGAGAAGTTTGGATGAAGTCAACGCCGAACGAAGAAAGAGGAAGAACTAGAAGATAAGAAAGTCTTGACTGAGAATAAGGGTTTTATACCAGCCACGGATATAGCGCGCGCGTCAAGTTTCGTCGGCCATTGAGGACACTGGCAATATGCCGCCCCCGGTAAGGTTCGGTAAGCACATAAGTTGGGCATGCCCTCCGCAAGGCCTCGGGTGCTTCGGACGAAGGAGTTTCGTCAGAGAGTTTGGCCAATCTACGAATGTCACCAGCAGACGATTGAAGGCGGTGCATTGATGCAGTGCCGCCACGATCATATATCGTGTATCAGGGACAGAACCACGACCTCAACAATGTGATAATCCCATAATACGCAATGGCTAAGAGCTTGCTTGTCGAGGTTCTCGACAAGAGCGCTGCTTCAAAGTCTCAGGCTCCCTGGCCCACAATCCATATTCAGTCCTACCAAATTATGGCACGGGGACGCCGGCGAACGGGCGCTATGCTCTGCATTGCAATGTATCTGGAAAGCCGAGTGTGTACGCACTTGTGGACAGGAAACGCACTAAATGCCCTGAGCGCTGAACTAAGCCGCTGGATGCTCGGACGTGTTTGATCATGGCCATCTAGGGAATTTCGCCAAAGCACCGCCTGCGCTCATTTTGCGGTGACAGGCCAGGGAAGACTGCGCTCATTTAGCGGAGGCAGACCGGGGAAGATTGGCAGGATTGTTATAACAAAAGGCGATGACAGTCAGATGTAGAGTTTGGCGTGACCCTAATTTAGTTCTTGCCGATTCACATAGAGGAGAGGTAGATATTTCCAGCTTGAAACTTGCAGCCTGGCGAGCTTACAGTCCAAGACGAGTACGAATTGTACCGCATCCGACCGTACAAGACAAGTAGGAAACCTATATGATACATTGCACATACAACGATAACGAAAGCAACATTAATCAGGTCAAACATGTCTACTAACACGTCGAGGACCATGGACGACGGCCTTTCCGCGATTCCCTCTACTCTTCAGCGACTCCCTGAAGCTCTTCGTCTCCGAATCCCACGTTGCATACAACCTCGCATCAGGAAGGACGATAGGTGTATCGTCTTTCTTGCCGTCCGCTTGCGGCCCTATGTTCCAAGGTGCTGGTATACCATTCCCGTAGATGAGGGGTTTGTTGTCAGCAATGAGAACAGGAGGATGCCCCATCCGGCTTGCGCGATTGTATATTTTGGCCTATGAATATCAGCATTCAAAGAGCACATGGGCAGGTTGGGGAACAAACATACCGGCAATATCTGTTTCGCGAGCTCCGGTATACGCGATGATTGCTGGCTAACAACGTTCGACAATCGCTCGTTGACTATCACACTGCGGGTATTTATGCTAGGATACTTGAAGTCCTTGTCCTTCACCAAATGTGCGCCGTGGCCATTCGCCAGAGGGACAGGGTGACTGGGACCCATAGCCGTGACTCGAGGTTGGTTGGTCGCGAGGTTGGAATACAGCGTGTCAGCAGGCTCCCATCTCGACGACGACTGTGTCAGGGAGAGCAGCGACATTGCCACTTTATGGCGTTGTGGGTTGCTGGAGCCTGTAGTGCCAGGCGAGGGCTGCTTGTTCGTCAGCACCTGATGGTACGCGTTGATGAGAGACTGTTCTGTATGTGGTGTGGGCAGCTTCTGTTCGCGAGCTGGCGAGTCGGAAAAGGGTCCGGGGAGGTGGAATTCAGATTGTGACGAAAGAGACGACTGGTGGTACGGGACCTGTAGTAGCCAGTCGGCGGTGGCGGAAGATGTGAGTGCCTGTGCAGGTAGTGCAGGCTGTGTGGGTGATGGCGGGCGGTTCATGTTCTCTGCTGGAGCCTCTTGCTCTGGCGCATCAGGCGCCGGAGACGGAGCAGCGTCCAGGGATGGGAAAGGTGGTAGAAAGTCGGGAACGTGAGGCGGAGGGTCCCAGTCGAGCGTGCGCTGGCGTTTCCGCGGTGGGGGCGACGCGGGATTGGATATTGGTGATAAGGGCAATATTGGACGGACGTTGCGTGTTTCTTCCATATGGGTGTCGGTTTGCGCGTACATGTCATCCTCGTCAATGCGCGTTTCTGCTGGCAAGACCGCGTCGTCCACGTCCATTCCGTCATCTGCTTCTTCCTCTTCCTCATCCTCTTCTTCGACTCCTTCGTAGAGGCCATAATGCAGCGGAATTAAGTCGTCGTGATCCTGCTTCAGACCCTCAGACAGGTGGTCTGGAAGCCATCAGTACTGGTCGAGCAGCCATTGCAATACAGCACACCTCTAAACTCGTGCAGGTCCTCCTTTCTCCGCGCAGACATGATGGCATAACGGTTCAGCTCGAGCCCTTCGGTGGAGCCAAAGTCTTTCAGTTCGTCGAGGCTGACACCGAGCCCGTCCAGTGCCGAGATTGCATCCAATGGGGAGAGTCGTGTCCGGCCGCCGTGCTGGGCGTACTTGGTGCATGTGGAGGTCAACAAGGCCAAGTAGCGTGACAGGAGGTCCGTAAGCACAAGCGAGGCCTGGGTGGACGAGCGAGAGAAGCCCGCTGCATGGAGAGTCCTGTGGGTCGCCGATTCTAGCAGCTTTTGGGAGGCATTGTCCATGGGCAGCTCAGCGGCTGAGGCGGCGGCGGGCGGTCACTGGTGCCCGCAGCGAGGCTACAGTGACGGAAGAGGACAGGCCGGTTCCCACGCTTCGCTGGCAAACTTGCACCAACACGATGTCCGAGCAGTGGACCTTTTCTCACCAGTTCGCGACCTCTTTCTCGGCCGACAGTGCCAGTTTGTGCTTCACCGGGGGCACGAAATGCACACTTAATTGTTGCCAGAGCTTTCGGCGCGCGTTGCGGACGTGATCTCAGCTGGATCCGCGTCAAATGATACGCTGGCTGAACTCTCTGCTGAGCTCTCGAGATTGACCAAGGAGTTGGCCGACGCGATAGGATCGCTACCCTCGTATGATCAGAAAGGCTATGAGAACGTTTGTCATCCTGACTGTTTGACGGTAACGCACTCTAACCGAAGTACAGCAACTAAAAGCTATCGAGTCCTCTATTGAATCTCTACGGAAGTCATCCAAGCCTGTCTCCAAGTTTGCCTTCAAGCGGAGGACACAGACACCCCAGGCTGCCCCTGTTATCGCGGAAACATCTTCACCTGCAGCTTCTGCCAGCTCGTCCTTCCAATCCGATGCCTTTGTTGTCAACATCTCTTCGCTTTCGCGGCAGATGGTCAACATCGATTCGCCTCCTACGGCCCCCAAAGACCTGGCCATATCAGATCTGACGGAATGCGTCGTGAATGCGCTGGATCACACGTCCATAGCTGCTGTTCATATTCGTAATGTGCGCAACACAGTAGTCTTACTGCCATCATTACAGTCCACTATCATGATGCACGATATGGAGAACTGTGTCGTCGTCGTTGGGTGCCATCAGGTAGGTATTTGCTTGTCGCGTGCAATCTTCTCCTGAACACGATACAGTTCCGTATGCATACTTCTCATGGAGTCGACGTATACCTTTCGATATCCTCGAACCCGATCATCGAGCATTGCTCGAACATCCGCTTTGGACAGTATCCTCGCAGGCTACCGAACGCTTCTAAGGTTTGTCGTCCTGTGGTCAACCTTGATTAGAGTGCGCTTGTTCATCTGTCGTGATTTAAGATTTCAAACAGCAGTCATCTGTCTGTACAAGATTTCTCGCACATCAAGTCGACGCCGTCTCCCAATTGGTCTGCAATCCCTGAGGAAGCGGTCATTGAAGACTGGCCATTGATGGCGGACAGCGCATCTATAATTGAGAAATGCCTCCCAAGGCCACCTAGGTGATGTTGTAGACGAATACTGTCTAGGTTGTGCTTCCATACATTTGACTGGATGTCCTTGGGCTGGCTTGAAAATATCTTCCGTATCCCCAACCAAGCCCATACACTACCACCACCTCTCATGAATTTTGTGATTCTTGAAATCGATAGCGCAACTAGCGTATCAAGACGCCACGCGCATTCCAGCCCTGTTGAGCACCTTGTTTGACTATACATCGCGGTGGTGATGACATATGGCATAGTAGCTGGAACAGCTTTGCAACATCGAGCATGCTCAGCAAGTTCATTGAATGTACTCCATATCGTCACCGCGCTAAATTGACCGTTACCACCTGGTACCTGAATTTTGAACGGAACACCAAAAACTACAAGGTCTTTGACGCCACGCTCTCTTCCAAGAACCCGAAGCCGCACGTCCTAGAAGTTCATATCCTTGGCTTGGAAGCTGGTTCGGATGGATACTGACGCGTCCACGGAGCTATATATCCTTATTGTGAGATCAAAAGTCCAGACATGAATTCTGCATTTCCCTTTACATCTCACATTCCCCCTTCGGGTGAAGCACGGTCATCCTGGGGTTGTGCTACAAGAATGATGACTCGTATGAGTGAGAGTCAGTCAGCTCGGTGTGAAGGAATATCGAGATCGTAGACCAGAAGACCGAGGGTTGCGCGGGCAGGGATCTTCCAGAGGAATGCATGGAAGGACAAGCTCGAGGGTTGGGCAAGACAAGGTGGCCAAGCGTAAGACTCTCTCAATTTGAATTCGATGGCCGGAGCATGGTAGAATAGGGTAGGATGCGCGAATTGAAGGCCAAACATACGAGGCTTTGATTCTATACAACGCCTTGTCGAAATGCGATAAGCTAGGATGTTCATGAGATATGCCAGCTCCACCAGCATGAGTGTACAACGCACCATTAAGCCTTCGCTTTTCTTCGTTCGCTCTCCTCCTTGAGAGCGTCCCTCAAGTTTTTCAGCTGGTGGGTCACAGCCGTATTGCTGCTCGAAGATGGTGCCATACTGCGACTCTGATATTCGTCCAAGAAATTATCGATCTTTTTCTGGGCAGTCCGGGATGAAATCGAGGTCACTGAAACCGGCTCGAGGCGAATGGGGGGCTTGAGGGCAGCGTCCATGACAGTTCGGTATGAAGCCTATCTTGCGGTGTTTGCCGGACTGAATTTAAAGCCCAGGGCCCACGAGTCTCCTTGCTTCAAGCTATAGTCGTAATTCCCAGTCCAAGTTCTCGAATCGACTCGATGGAACAACAAGATGGATATTGAGTGCATAGATAAGCATACAGTTGAGTAAGATAGAGCATATAGATGATCGCATGTAATGAGAATAGATGAAGCGCATATGAGAAACATTAGTAGTCGTTACAAGCAAGATTCATGATAAGTATGAGAAACAATAGAAACCGTAAAGCACAGTGATACAAGATTAGTGGCGTCGTACAGATCCTCGAATGGATGTGTTTGGTGAGCGTGGTCCAAATAGTCCAGGACTGCCTTGATCCGGAACGAGCAAGTTCGGTTCGACTGAAGGCGGTGTGGGAATGTTTGCAGGATCCGCTGGAGGACGGGTTTGAATAAAATATTCTGCTTGCAAGGATGTCACTTACGTTGCCAAGTGGACCACGAGCGTACTTGATGGCGGGCGTCCATGGGCCCTCCAATCATTGGAGGTGGTGCGCCACCCTCCGGTGGCGGTGGCGGCGCAGCTTCCTTCTTCTTCTTCCTCGATGTCCGAACTGGCACGGTTCGCCAGGCGGGTCGAGCGGCTGGGATCTCCGGCGGCAGCTCTGGACCAGGAGGCGGCGGTGGTGGCTGTTGGGGACCCAGAGGACCCGAACTCGGCGGCTTCCAATCCGCATCAAATTCTCCACTTGGCCCGTACTTGGATCGTGTGCATAACAAGAAGCCAATTTCGCTGGAAAGCGGAAATTAGTCGCAGTGAGAGTAGCCAAGTGAGCGGCACGTACTGTTGCAGGCCTCGCCTTTCTTCTCTAAGCTTGCCTACTTCACGCAGGAGGATCCGCACTTCGGTAGCAAGAGCACGACTGAACTCATCGAGGTACTGAGGAAGAAAGTTAAGCCAAGAAGACTTAGCACACATTGGAAACGTACGCCTTGCACATTGTAAGGAACTCGTTGATTAGCGGTCTCTTCGATTGTCCTCAATGTCGATTCATGATGTTGAGCACAGTCCGCGCGCCAAGCTAGGCTCCATGTTAAGTATGAGAAAAGTACCGAAGGAAAGTTGCAACTTACAGTCTGAGAGCTCCTTCAACAGTCTCTGTTGCTCCTCGTTCTGTTGTCGGAGCTGTTCGATGATCTGCTCTAGATCTACAGTGCCATCAAAAAATAGGCGGAGAAACACAGGTAAGGAAACATACCGGCTTTCGAAGCACCCTCCATCTTCAACTTGTCCAGATCATCCTTACACTCTTTCATCTTCTCCATAATTTCTTGAATCCATTCGCCGTGGAGAAGAGTGTCGTTTTCCTTCTTCATTCGTCTTTCCGCCTTGCCCGCCTCTCGCTCTTCACATAGCTGCTTCTTCTCCTCCATAGCTTCTCGCTGCTGGTTGATCAAGCCCAAAATCTCTGAGAGATCTCTCCTGAGATCATCGTGTCGGTTGCCTGACTCTTGCAAGTCCAACTCTCGTCGTTCCGCCTCATCCGCAGTACGCTGTGCCTTCTCAACCTCCGCTTCCTCTCTCATGCGCCTCAACTCCTCCTGTAGCTCAGCGATCTGGGCATCCTTCATACTATTGACCCGCGCATGCTCCTCCTGTAAGGCCTGGCGCAAACGCTCGTTCTCTTCCCGAGCGTCTTCGCGTGTTCGTTGAAGCTCCTCGCGCTCCATATCGACAATCTCGCGGAGCTCTTGCGAGTGTCGGGCAACTGCGTCATGAACAGTCGAGGCGATAGATTCGGGACGTCCGCCAGGGAAGCCAGTTTGATCTGAACGGGTGGAACGAAGTGAGCTGCGGTCACTACCACCATCATCTGGAGGGCCACCTTCAGGGACTATACCGCCAGGAGCGACGACGGGTTCATCGGGAAAGAGGCTTGGCTCGGGAACAGGTGTAAGGGGCACCGTCTGTTCGGCGGGATGAACCGCTTCGTCAGCAGGATGCACCCTCTCGTCAGCAGGATGCGCCCTCTGGTCGGCAAGGCTGTCCAATGTCTGCATGAGGGCATTACGAGCAGCCTCCGCCTCCGCGTCCCGCCGTCGCTCAGCCTCTTCAAACAGGTGTTGTCGAGACTCCTCTCCATCTCTGAAGACATCATCTCTGGCGTTCTCAGCCTCCTCAGCACGTTCAGTGAGATCATGCAATTGGTGTTCCAGCATGTCAAGGTTGGCCGTCCGCTCAGCATCACGAGGATCAACTACAGGCGTAATGTGGCCAGTATCGCGACTAGGCTCGCGACCAGGCCCGCGGTCACTTGGCGTACGAGTGCCAGGAACGCTCCGGACAGACGCCCCAGTTGGACGTCTAGTGGGTGCAACGCTTCCGTTGTCAACGTCGCGCGGACTGGCACCACCTGGAGTAGGTTCATGATAGGGAATGGGTTCAGGCGGAGGGGTCAGAGAACGGTCAGAACCAGGTTTGTATGGCGACTCTTCTTGCGGCTCATCAGGAATTGAACGAGGACCCTCCTCGGGAGTCCTGGGGCCAGAGGGTCGTACACTTGCACGGTCTGAACGACCAGGAGTAGCAGGTGTGCGGGCACCAGAGGGATGAGATGTATAACCAGAGGGACGGGGTGCATAGGAGGCTTGCGTTCGTTCGGACCTCCCAGAGTGAGTTCGCACGACCTCGGGATGATGCTCATCGTAATGGCTTCCGCCTTCAGACTCGTCTGCCTCTGCAGCAAACATGAGTCAAGGACATTTATGAATGAGAAACACTTGCCGCTGCGATCAATTACAGTAGGCGGCCTTGTAGCGGTTCTGCGAGAGGGAGTTGGGTGAAGGTCAGTGGGTCGACGCGAAGCCTCACTAGGTCTCCGAGAAGGAATATGGATATCGCTCCGGTCATCTTGGTAGGACTCAGCCGCAGGATGAGGTGCGGAGGGCTGATAAGACGGAGTGTGCATGCTCGGCTGTTGTGAAAGAACATGCCCGCCAGGCGAATGAGGGCGAGCATGGGTGCTGGGTTCTCGACCAGGAACATAGGGAACATGCAGGATCTCTTCCTGGGGACTACGCCGGGAGTCTGTCCGTACAGGACGGTGGCGACGACCTCCTGGAGAACGTGAGTAGGAAAGACTTCGGCTGTCTGGAGAGTAGCTGTCTCTACGTGAACGGCGGCCTGAAATCCTATCACGCCACCTATGCCTAGGCCTATCGTGATCCCTCGACCTTGACCTACGTTCTCCCGATCTTGACCTGTCGCGATCTCTCGATCTTGGCCTGTCCGGCCTGACATAGTCTCTGCCATAGCTAGCCCTTCTTCTGGAAGGCGAATCTCTTCGTGGCGAGCGTCGACGAGACCCTGAACGACTGCGACGTCGTGATCTTGATCGACGACGCGGAGAGTAGGAATAGGATCTTCGACGATAATGCGTATCACGGGGAGATCGTGACCTACGACGCGAGCGCGACCTACGACGCGAGCGCGATCTACGACGCGAGCGTGACCGCGATCTGCGAGGTGAACGTGAACGAGGACGATCGGCGACAATGAATTCAGGACGAGGTGTTGGAGCATGTGAAGGCGGTACTGGATACGGCGCTGTGACTGGATATCCCGTCGTCGGCACATACTCAGTGTGTCGAGTGGGACTACCGCGACTAGAACGGCTTTGCTGAGGAAGGATGATTGGGGGCGGGTAGCCTTGACTGGGTGCAGGCGGGTATACTTGACTGGGTGCAGGCGGGCCCGAAGGTTGTATGAGAATCTGGGCGGGACTTCTTGATCTTGAGCTACTGCTCCTGCTCCTGCTCCTGGTGCTGCGAGTACGGGAGCGTCCACGGCCTTCAGATACAACAACAGTCGGTTGCGTAGGCTGGGGGCCACCTGTAACGATGATAGGCGGTTGAACAGGAAGGATTGAGGGACTTCTACTGGGGCTCCGTGACGGGCGTTCGATGATCACGCGCGCAGGGCTAGTGGATCGGCGTCTAGAGGGAGAGAGGCTCCTAGATCGCTGGGTCCTTGCCCTTGATGGAGTTGTTCCGGGATCGCGTCTGCCAGATATCGAACGCGGGTGCGATGAACGGCTGGACCGGCGCGAAGGATGCTGAGTTATGATTTGAGGCGGCGCCTGGGGAGGGATATGGATTGTGGTCGGAGGAAGACCTGGTTGAATGGTGACGACAGGCGGACTTGGCCCTCGACTAGGCTCAGTAGTGGCGGCAAGGCGAATAGGAAGCGGTGACTGAGTGCGCGACGTTGAGCGACGTGTGCGACGAGACTGACGAGAAGGGGAGCGCGAGCTTCGACTCGAGACAGTGCTACTACTCGATGTTGAAGCACTCATCGTGATTGGACTTTGTTGGCGGGGTGGTACAAATGGCGGAATGGGCCCTTCACCAGCGTGTGATGGATAAATGGGAATTCCATGCCCAGGAATGACTGGTCCCCCCTCTGGGTACATGTCTGGTACCGGTATGACGGGCTGCCCACCAGGTCCTGGCATTACAGGTTGGCCATAATTCACCATGCCAGGAATGACGGGAACTTGATGTGGTGGTTGATTGATCACATACTGGTCCGGGGAAGGCATCGGCATTGGCATCCCTGGCGGTATGACTGGCTGACCGCCAGGTCCAACTGCAGGACCTTGAACAGGATACGGTACGAACTGTGGTTGTGGAATGACACCTGCTGGTTGGAGTCCCTGATCCAGGTCGCGGGGCGATGATGCAGCTTCTGAACTGCTTGAGCTGGAACTGCCAGAGCCTGAGGGCGAACCTGATCGAATGTTAGGTTTGAGATACCACACCAAGCGAGATCTTACCTGGACTACCGCCGGCTTGCATCCTCTGTATCGCTTCGCCCAATGCGGCAACATGAGTGAGAACGGCCGTTATTTCGTGCCTGCGATCTTCCACATCACGAGAGAGCCACTGATTCAGTTGCGTCAGATATCTGGTCAATTCCCGTTGTTGATCAACAGACGCGACTTGCGCGGCACGCGTTTCCTGTATCGAGTGAGTTTGAATCACAATGTAAGAGGACTGCAACGAACCCTTAGAATGGGAAGGATACCACTCAAGTCAACAACGGGAGCAGGTGCCTGAAATACATGAGCCAGTACTCAAAGATAACTCAAAAACACTTACTGCCGGCGGTTGAACTTGGTAAATGCCTGGTTGGCCTGGTTGCTGAGGTGGTGCACCCTGTGGTCTGTCTGGTTGACGACCGGGATCACCAAACACATTGGGAGGAGGTTGCTGAGACGAGTCAACACAAGAAAATTGCATGGCTCAAAAACTCACCACAGCTGCTTGAGGTGGACGATACCAAGACTCCCCGGGACCCATAGGTGGGGGAGCCGATTGAGTATCTCGAGGCGGTTCTTGCGGCTGCTGGACGGCTTTCAGCGGACAAAGGTGAGCATGGTGCAGAAGAACTCACAAAAATTGGTCGGGGAGTCGGCCCTCTGTAGTGTAACCTGTCCTGTAGAGCATCAGGCGGTCTAACAGGCTGGGGGGGTGCCGGGGCCTGGTCTTGTTGTCGCATGATAGGCTCCACTCGCATGCCAGGCTGATCAACAGGACGCCTTCTCGCTCTTTCAGGTGCTCGTCCAGCACCACGACCTACAGGTCTACGAGGTCCTGGAGTTGGAGTCGGGCCGAGGTCTACCGTGCGTGGCAGCTCGAGGGGAGGTTCCGAACGTGGCCGCCGTGACATGGTTTCCACGCTTTCTCTTGGTCTGACTTGTGGCAAGAACGGCTGCCTGCTAGTGTAGACTTCCGGCCGCTCAAATCCTGAAGTATCGAGCGGTTCAGTGATCATTCTGTCAAGTTCCGCAATGTTGGCACGGTCTGCTCGCTGCGGGCGGGGGTGTGCTATCCTAGTTGAATCGAGATTTCTGAGAAGCTCGTCGAGCGAGTCACTGGATGTCTCATCAGAAGACGAGCGTATCGATAGGGATCTGCGACTCGACACAAAGGATGGCTCACGCGGGCCCACGTCCGGTTGAGCTTGGAAAGTCTGAGGTGTTGGTGCTATCTCGCGTATGACAGTAGTTGCAGGCGGCAAATCACGTAGTCCCCTCAGCAGATTCTCCAGCTCCCCGAGTCTGTCAATGACTGGGCGGTTGTCTGTCTCGGGACGTGACCGTACGAGATCATGAAGACGACGCTGCTCATCCATCAAGCTCGCGAGATCGTCACGAATGTTATGCAATGCATCTGTGTAATCCGGGACAACCGGTGGAGAGCGTGGCGACACAGCAGGCGGTAAGACCACGATAGGCGGCACAGTAGTTGGCATAGCAGTTGACGCGGCTGGCGGCGTGGCTGGCGGCGCGGCTAGCGGCGCTGAGGGAGCTATCACTGGTGTAGCCATAGATCTGGGCGATTGAGGAGGTGACATCTGCACAGTAGACGTACGGTCACTGAGACTGCGTACTGTGGGACTAGGAGAGCGTGTTGCCCTGGGAGTCGTAGAGCCATGTGAAGACAGCTTACTTGACATAGAAGATGACGAACGTGAAATGTGACGCGACGACGACGACGATGATGATGGGGATGAAGGGGGAGAAGAGCTCGACGAAGGGGTTGATACACTCTGAACATCCCAAGGAATAGGGGAGTCTTGCCTTTCCTCCTCCCGAAGACTGAAGGGAGAAGACAGGAAGGACATGCTACTGTTCATAGTGCTGGCACGACTGAGATCAGCCGAATGTCTGAATCGTATGTCGTATGGCGTCTCTAGCGTTGGCGTCATTTCACTGCTGCTTCCAACGCTACGTCCCTCAAGAACGCGATCCCTCACGACCGGATATGGCTGCTGTATGACCTGAGGATATGGTTGCTGTATGACCTGAGGATATGGCTCTCGTGATGGCTGAGGATAAGCCGGCTGAGGATACATTGACGGGATGCCAGGCTGAGATTCGGGCGCGGGAGGATGATAGTGCACCGGCTGAGACAGTCGCTGGATGTTCTCCTGGATATTTCGGAGCGCGTCTGCGATATCCTCATTCTCCTGCATCCGATGGCCATCGTAATCTTGAATCAGATCGCCGAGGCGATCCAAGTCGGCGAAAACATTTCTCGATGGACGTTCGGGTGTAGGCGTCGGTGTCCTTGAAGACGTGGTAACACTCCGAGAGACCACATCAGACTCCCAAACTGGAGGTGTAGTATGACTGACGCCGTCGGGAGTGGTAACACTAACTTCGCCGAGATCCGATCCTTTGGGTGTCGAGACACTGCGCGCCGCTGGAGCAGGAACGGGCAGAACAGGCGTAACCTGTGTAATCATGTTATGAGTAAATTATCATAGGGACTCGAATCAACTTACTGTTCGAACCGATTCACGATGTGTGCTCAGAAGACTTGGGTACGTATTCGTTGATGACCTGTCATCATCCTCCAGTTCATCTATGGTAGACCCTGGTCCCAGGATAGATGAATCCCAGGATGTATCCGACCTGTACGATGACGTTGACGCGCTCGACGATGTCCGGGTAAGCTGTACAGGCCCTGGACTCAAGAAGTCTCCAGAATCCACACTCGATACAATCGTGGAAGGCGCGGGAGCGGGCTGAACGATAGGAGAAGGCATGGGAAGGGGGGACTCTGGCACAGACACCGGCGAAATGGGAGGCAACGGTGCATGAGTTGTTATGACAGATTGCGTCTGGGATGGAATGTCGCTCATTCGATCCTCTGATGAATACACCGACCCAGTTGGCCTCAAGAACGACGTTTCCATAGAGTTATCGTTGGGTCCCTCTGGCAGTGGCAGCGACAAGGACGATGGTGATGGATGAAGCATCGAGGAATCCCAGGTGGAGTCTGTTTCGGGGGCAAACGACTCGCTGTACTGAGTTGAGGGTGCCCTGGGAGCGACGACCGGCTCTTCAGACTCAGACTCAGACTCAGTGAGACTGGACTCGGTCGGGATAGTTGCGGACGTTCTGCCTGCAGACGGGGTGATGGGGCGCTGAGCTGGAAAAGACGGCGGCACGGGGATAGGCATAGGAGAAACACCTCGTTCTACCGGTGAACCTCTACGGACTGAGGAAGGCGGTCTAGCCACTGATTCCGTTCGCACTGAGCTACTGCTGGGGCTGGAAGGCCGCGGCGGAGACGGAGCAGATGATTCCGTCAGACGAGTGGAAGACACTATGGAGCCAACCGATGATTCGGTGCGGGTTGAAGGCGGCGCACTGGTGACTGGCGGCGATGGAGTCAAGGACGAAGGGGTCGGACTCAAAGGAGGAAGCTCGGAAGGCCCTTGTGTCGGCGTCGGTATCAGAGACGACTCGGTCGAGATGGTGGACTCTGACGAAGAGGGTAGCGGGATGTCCTCCGGGTGAACGCTCGGTGTACGCAACAAACTTTCCTCTACTTCTGCCTCTTCCTCCACGTCCACGTACACCTTCTTGTATTCATCGACAACTTCGAGTTCCTTGGGAGGGCGACTCTTCGGCGTGCTAAGGTCAAGCTCCGATGGGATTTCTTCGACCATCGACGGACAGACATCTACCGTCTCGTAGATAGAAGGCTCCGAACCGGAGAAGTACACCGAACCCTCTTCAGCATCCGTGTATAAAGAGGGAATGCTGGGCAGCGATTCGAAAGATGCAATGGATGGCGACCTTGAAACGGCAGTCTCGTACGTCTGAGATTCCGCGGACTGGTAGAGATCGTCGGAAGAGGTTGAAGACGATAGCGTCGAAGGCGGTGCTGGGGGAAGTGGTCGTCTCCATTCCATTGCAGTAGCTGAAGATGAAGTGATCGTGGTCGTCTGGGGTGTTGAGTCGGAGAGATCGGAAGAAGTGCACACATCGTAACCTTGATTAAAGTCAATGACTTCTCGGAACTTGCTTGAAGACACATAACTTACCAGTCTCATCACTGTAAGAACCTGAACCTGAACCAGATCCTGTACCAGAATAGGTATCGCCTGATGTATAACTTGCTCCCAACGTTGTATAACTGCCAGTTGGTGTAAACCCACTGCTGGAGTATTCGCCACTTGAGACATCCGTAGTATTCTCCTTGTCTAGTAGCTCTTCGCTGCCGGGAGTATATCCACTTCCACTGGACGAGTAAGAACGCGACGAGGCGCGTCCGTTGACACGCCTCCGAACACCGCCAGTACGCGATAATGTCGAGCCAGATGGCGAACCAGACGAGACGGTCAGACTATCCGTATACGGCGAAGACCCGTAACTCGAAGTGAATGTGTATGGAGAGGAACCGTAAGACGAGCTATACGTATACGGCGATCCCGTGGTATAGGTGCCAGACCCGGACCCGGAAGCGCCTTCATGAGAGTCGCCCAACAATGACGCCGACGCAGGTCCACTGTAGGATGACAACAAGGACGGACCAGATTGAGTCTGGCTGGTGTATCCAGTCATACGCGTGGTCGTCAAAGTATTCGTTAGAGTATCGCTGGGAACGGTGGTTGTGACTCCAGTCCTGGTATAAGAGGAAGCGGAAGCGGAGTAGAAGCTCGATCTAGTACTGGAGTCACCCGCAGAGAAGAAGCGCGAATCCTCCTCCGCAGATGAGGACATATTGTAGCTGGTGGTCAAAGTCGGGTTGGAGAGATCATTTCCGAGGTCAGTCATCGATCCAGACCGGCGCAACCTGCCGCTAACGCGACGTCTAGCACCGGTAATAGCTCTTGGGTCACCCCGATAGATGTAGTCTTCTCCATCAATGGCCGTGTCGTCGACGGTACGGTCGTGGAAAGAAGATAAGAGGGCTCCGGAGCGGCGTCTACCAGATCCAGAGCTGAAAGACTCGTACGTGGAACTAATGTGTGAGCCAGACGAGCTTGATGACTTTTTCGGCGTGTCCGAAGCGTAGAGGTCGTCCATGTCAGGTACCTCGGAGATGGGCGGGACGTAGACGGTGGAACGAGAGCCTGTAGCAGAGGATGCGGTAGAGCTGACGCTACTCCTACTATCGATGGACATGATGGTTCGTATCGAGCCGGTAGGGGACCGAGAACGCGCAAAGGACGGGGTACGTGATGGCGTTTGAGGTGGGTTATTGATTGCTTCCCTTGGTGATTGTGAGTCGCTTTCGTTGATCAAGACCATTGTCATAACATACCATATCCTGTTAACCCAGCGTTGCCTTTCGACCAGACTCTCGCAAGCCAACCTCTCTACGCCATCGTGGTAAATCATCCAGAACGGGACAAGGTGATCTACCAGGTCGCCCCGATCCATACCCTCTCTCTGTTCCTGTTCTCTCGCAGTAGCTGCCCCGATATCATCTCTCGCTCTTGGGTGGCCCAAACTCAGAGCACTTTCGACGGCATTACAGTTGATTAGATCCAACTGAATAATACCTCGTCCAGCACCGGGAGCGATCCAGGACAGCAGAATAGCATGAGAATAGAGCAACGCCTGACATCTTTGCCACAAATACGGAGGTGCAGAATGGACGTTGAGGTAGTATAGAGTGCCAAGGTGGATCGGCTATGGCCGTAAGAATTAGTACTGGTTATATGTGGTCTACCAAAAGGAAGACTCACCGTCTCTGACGGGCCGACGAACCGGCTCAATTCGCCCAAGACTTCGGGCGAGATGGCGCTCCCATTTCCACTGCCATTGTCTGAGTCACGACCACTGAGACGCGCGCTTGCGCGTCTACGAATTCCAAATAGTCCATCGTCGCGTGGAACGGGGGGTGGAGGAGGGGGCGATGCCGCACTTTCGGAACCAACGGATGAAGAAGGCTTGGTCGGCGATCGTGAAGGAGTTCTTTCCTTCCAAAGCGCAACAATATTGCGCACGGAGGCCAGAGGATACCTGGGTGAGGTACGTTCGGGACGACGCAAAGTAGAGGTGGGCGTGATTGAAGTGCCGGTTTGGGTTTGGGTCTCAGTCAGCGTATGGGTCTCAGTTTGCGTATCAGTGAGCGTAGTGAATGTACGGCTGGGATCCGTAGTGTAGGTGTTGGTACGACTGGGATCGATGGTGTAGGTGTTGCTGGCCGAGTAGGTACTTGACGAATTGTCGTAGGACGGGCTGGTAGTTCTGCCTATTGAACCAACCGTGGTCGACGGACGGACAGGTGGCGAAAGCAGAGTCGAGAATGTTGTGGTAGGCCTGGTCTCCAGGGAGCCAGAAGAGGAAGAAGCACTGGACTTGGTGGGAGATGGGGATCGGGGACCACCTGGCGCGGACCCTGACCTGAAGTGGCCATGGCCGCTGGGCCCAGGACTATTTGTTTCGAACCGAGCAATGAGCTCTATCGTACGTCCCGGAGGAGGCAAGTCGCGGACTCCCGGATCAGTCGATGCCCTGGAGTGCGACGGAGAAACGGCCCCGCCAAGGAACGAACGGCGCACAGGGTCCGGGCGCGAGGCGAAGGGTGTCGCTCCAGACACCGGTCGACTCGAGGGTTCGCTGCGCTCTGTGATTCGGCTGAGACGAAAGTCTGAGTGGTGACCGCCGGCAGGAGGTGGATAGTTGGAGGCTGTGGACTGCGTCAGAGATCCCACGACCGACGGTAGCGACAGGTACGACTGTGAGCCGGTGTACGTTCCCGTGTAGGATCCTGACGGGGTGAAGGTGCCCGTATACGAGCCGGAGTTGGAGGACCACGAGGAGACTGCATGCTCTGTCTCGTCCAAGTCGTGCTCCACATCGTTGAGAGTGGCTTCGACTTCGTTCATGGAATCCTCCTCGTCCCATGACTCGTCAGCGTACGAGTTAGTCGGCGAAATGTTGATGCGCCGCATATCTGGGGTCGATCTTGAGGAGTCAGAATCTAATAATGTGTTAGCATCCGCCGGACACAAGTTCCACGGAAACAAATGGCGCACTAGTTTGCGATGAATAAGACTGTCTTGAGGGCGACATCGGCGAAGTCAGTGTGCTAAATGTCTGGGAGCCATAAGGCGGCCCAGACGACTGGGAGGTCATCGTCAACCTCGACGGCGCTGAGAGCGTCGATGCCGCAAGTTTGGTTAGTGAGCACCCAAAATCAATCAACCAGGATCACACTTCGGGCAAGTTTAGGGCCGGCTGTTTGGTGACCGCGTTTTGATCACATGTGGTCGCACTGCCACGCTCGCGAATTTCAAGCTTTCCGATTGCTTTCCGACGTCAAACTATGAATAAGTTCAGTAGAGTGCAGCAAGCAAGACCAGCTGTAAGCTCGAATACAACATCCGTCGTTCTCAATGATCTACGACTAATAACATATCAGCATGTAATACGTCGGTTACGCAATCTGACACGCGGGCTAAGTGGTAACACTCTTCCATTGTCACTCGATTTGTATTTCGACCGATGTAAGTATGAGATGTTGAAGCGAGCGAACGTAGAGCTTGTGTGCTTCGTGCAGCTACGTGACTGACTCGAAGGACGAGTCTCAATGTAAGTGTACATGTATCGACGCACTGGTGACTGAACAAGGGCAAGAACAATTACATTCGGAAAGTAGAAGGAAACAGCAATTCATGATGATACAACGAGCAGCATTCTAGCGGCCATACCTGTATTCCACGAATTGGTCAACAAAAATAACGCAGCAAAATCACAAATTACTGACTTTTGTAGTTCCCACTCCCTGTTGTCCAGTGGGCAGACATTGCGCGTCTTAAGCCATCGCGAAATGCAGTGAAAGTGGAAGGCATGCTACGAGTACATGATGAGAGGTATGCATGATGCAGATATCGGGTTACGCACGTTACAAATACCCCAGGCAGCATTGCACTCTTCACTGCTGGCGGAGACTTGATTGGCTTGGCAATCGATACCTAGAGGAAAGGGCCATCAACAAAGTCAGACACCCTACGAGTGACCCATCCACGAACAGAGATCCATGATATGGTTTCTGCAGATAGCGCAGTTGTCCACGACGATATCTAAGCAAGGCCGTCAGCGCCACAGACGCGACGATCGACAGGCAGGCATACCCCAAGCCCACAGAGATACAGCATTCCACTAGCAGGCAAAGTTCAGTGCAGCGCCTGGATTGAAGTTTGCAGGGTGACACACCTTCTTGACCTCGAATCGCTGCTTTCCACCATCCTTGCCCAATGACGGCTCCGCCTTCTCCTTCTTCACGGGTGGAGCCATGTCGACATCCATATCATCCGCCATCGCGGTCGTATATCGCAGGATCTAGCGTTCGTCAAGCTGAACGGACGAGTGGGGCGTGTGCTGGCGTGAGCTGTGGTGGTTCCAGTCAAAGACGAGGCGCTCGTGACTGTGACGAATGGCCGGCATATTTCAATTTGACAGGCGGCACCGGATGACTACGGTGGACTTGGGATTGCTCGCACTATTGCTGTCCAGAAATTTACAGTAACATTTACAGAGCAAGGTGGAAGTGAGTGGCTTAGTGTCGAGCAGCTTTGTTGACGTTGATTATTGATTTCCATATTTGACGGCCGTTCATAAGTCATAAACAGGTTGTTTCTCTTCGATCACGAAGGACCTCCACGCCTCGCTCTGACATCTTAGAGTACCGAAAAGTCACCGACTGCGTCCGTGCTCGTCTAGGCGGAAACAACACACACGCCTTGAATGACGCATATCACTGTGCCAGCGCTTCCCGTTCCTCCAGCATGGTTTCCCGGTCATATGAACAGATTCACGAGGCAATTACCGACTCTACTCACCAAGACTCACGTTGTTATTGAGGTCAGGGATTCAAGGCTACCTTTGACCAGTATAAATCGTAACTTGCAAGGTACACTTCCGTGACCCAACTAGAGGCCAATATGTCATCTAACTTCGATGCCTAGACGAATTAAAGCTCTGGCGCGAAAAGCAGGCGCTCAATCACAGTCACCCTATATGTCAGCATCTAGTTCTTTTGAACAAGGCCGACCGCATTCCCGAGTGGGGCTTTCCAGTGAGAAAGTAAACTTTCCAGAACCTGGGCACTTCGCGACCAGTAACGTCCTCTCTGTAGCCGTTCTTGAGCATGATGAAGGAGAAATACCCCGAGCAAAGATATATGTTCACCTGTGTACGCGAAGTGACACACACTCGTAAGATATACCAGTTTCTCGCAGGTCAGTCGTCTGTCTTATGTTGACAAAAACACACTCAAAATGGATTATAGAGCTCGGGAAGCCCTACCCGCATCTTGAGAGCATCAATGTGCTCATCGTTGGCATGCCCAACGTGGGCAAATCATCGTTGTTAAACGCGCTACGCAACCAAGGAATCAAAGGGCGTATGCATTGTCGTCTGTGCTCCTCTTTCTCGGCGCTCACCCACTGCTTCATAGCAACACCTAAGGCGGTACGGACCGGTCCTCAGCCTGGTCTTACGCAGGCCCTGTCAAACCGTGTCAAGATTATGGAAAGCCCACCCGCGTACGCCTTCGATACGCCTGGTATGATGCTTCCGTTCCTAGGCCACGGTCCGGCTGGTGCCGAGCGAGGAGCCAAGCTTGCTTTGATTGGTATGAAAAGGTCTCCTTCGCACCATACTATTACCCGCTAACGACGTACCCTCAGCGGGCATAAAAGAAGGCCTATATCAATCTGAGACTTTGGCAGAATACCTGCTGTATAAACTCAACGCCTTGAATCCCGCCGGTACGCCCCTCTTCGTCTGTTAGACGAGGCAGTTTTGGTTTGAATTTATCCTTCTTGCAGCGCCTAGCTATCTGTCAATCCTTCCGCCAGATTCAACACCAACCACGGACTTGTACGAGTTCTTGTCCTTGTTGGCAAAGCGAATGGGTATGCTGGCGGGTCACGGTCAATACGATACGCAGCGCGCTGCAACCTTCTTCATTGACTGGTGGCGTAAGAAAGGTGGCCTGGCTGAGAGTGAAGATGCGACGACCTCACATGGATGGGGATTCGACTTTCAATGGCGCTCAATCAAGGATGAGACGGTGGACTTGAAGATCCTCATGGACCGTTGTCATCGAGACTTTGAGGCCCGGGTAGACTGGGAGGAGAAAGAAGGTAACATGATCAGTGATGCTCAGAAGGAGAAGAGCTTGCAAGAGGGGAAGGCACGAGACAGAGCGAAGAGGCTCATGGGCCAGGACTTGGATCAAAAATCCAAACGTTCTCGTCCAGTTTCAGGATCAGGTCGACGCCGATGATACTTCAATCTACTACTCACTTACACCGGTACCGGACTTGCACTGGCATACATGCATGGCTTGGAAGAATACTCTTGTCCGGCCTACAAGACACCGACATTGCAGACACTTCCCAGTCGCGTTCTACATCATCTCGTTGAACCTCTACATGAAGTCTGAACATCATTGTAACACTCTGTATGTGCCCCTACTTAGTAATATACGCCGGAACGTAGGCCAGGAGATCCAGGATCGGCATCAGTAGATCATCTTCGCGGACTTCTTCCAGGTCAGTTCACCGTTAGTTCATAGAAAAGTTCGCATTCCTCACACTCGACAGCCTTTCCAGTGATGGGAGAAGTGAAGGATTCTACAGCCGACCACTGCCCTCCGGCCAGCTCTGTAGGACAAAGTGTTTTCATCACCAATGACTCTGACCCCCTTGCAAATGGTGCCACGCCTGGTCAGGACAGGAAGTCCGCTCTCGACACGTCCATCGCCGAACTCGACCGGAAGATTGAACAATTAAAATGGGAACGCGACAGACTGGCTGCCTTGCAATTGCAAATCGATCCTTCTCTTTCCCTCTGTTCAGTGCACACACTCCCCAACGAGATTTTGGAGGAGATCTTCCTTTGGACAAACGCTGATGATCCCATGCTTGTGTTTGACACCGCGGAGGGTCCATGGGTCGTCAGCTATGTCTGCCGAAGATGGCGTTCCATCGCACTGGAGAGCCCCAAGCTGTGGTCTTCATTTTTATTCGACAATCGGGGGGCACAATTCACCCAGGACCCTGTTGCTCTACTGCAGACAGCGTTGGACCGAGGCTCGGAGTTCGTTGGGATCGAGTTCGAATATGCTGCGGCGCGTTACGCCGATGATTTTCGCCGTTTGGAGAAGGTCGTTCTGGGGCTGTTCGCGAAGCGTTCCGACAATTGGGTTGCAGCGACATTTGCGGATGTCAGCGAACATGCCTTCAGGCAGTGTTTGTCGAGCGCTCGCGGTCATTTGTGCAGATTGGGGCGGCTCGTCATCGAACAAGCTGTCTCGTTAGAGCCTCGTGATCGGGTAGATCCTTTCTCCTCGCCCATCGATTTGTTCAAGGACGCGCCTTCTCTCGTCTCAGTGAAACTATCCAATGTTTTCTTGGATGATTTCATACTTGAAGCTGGCAAGATTACACACTTTCTCACCGGTTCTCCCTCAAATGTCTTCTCCAATGGCGGCGCCGCGCTGGCTGCCGTTCTATCCTCTTGTCCGCAACTTATGTGCCTCGAAAACACACGGCCTCAACCCCGTTCTCAATGGGAGGCCCCTGCGACTTTTGGGCCGCCTTATCTGCACACAAATATTACCGAGCTCACAGCCTTCGATGCTACCGCCTTCGATGCTACCTTTCTCCAGGGTTTGTCCACTCCCAACCTCACCAAGCTTTCAATAGGGCATAAGGGCGAGCCCTTCGATGACAATCATCCCTTTCCACGCCAAGTTCCCGTGGTTCTCAGTTTCATTTTTCGATCCCGATGCTCACTCCGGTCGCTGTCGCTTGTCACGCTTGACTTGGATTGTGACGAGTTCACTGAAATCCTCGACCTGAACGACAAGCTGAAGGAGTTACATATCACGTTCGAAGGTCATCTTTCTGATGATGCCAACATCAGCATCAACAATGCAATGTCTGGCTTGACGCGCTACTTGACGCTTCCCATCACTCGAGTCGATGCGCCGCCTAAACGCAGTCTGGAGGATTTGGAACTCCTCAATTTCAGATTTGCTGCACTTTGGAAGGGCGAAAGGAGAACCTACACATTTCTCAATGACGATTTCATGGCAATGGCTTTCTCCCGATTAGCCATGTTGACGCGCCCACATCCAAGTCGACTGCAGGAGATTCGCATGAGCTTCATCTCCACCAATCCGATAAAAGCATTCCCCGCACTGTCGTATGCTTCTGTAGCTTCTATGTGGCAGGCAGTGGAAGAGAACGACGCACGAATATGGATAGAAGGTGAATATTACAGCCACAAGCCAAAGCGTATGCAATTACGCAAATGGTGTCTTGTCTAGCTTGCCCAAAAACGTTCATACGTTACATCGTGTCTCCCAGTACAGATCCGCATTGTGTGATTAATAAATGATAACAATAACACCTTTAGTCCACTCATCCTTTCACAACACCAACGGTAACCTCTCTATCGCCACCCAAAGCACCCATACATCGATCGTAAGCCCACTTCGTCAGAGTCAACACATCGTCGTCAGCCATGTCGTGCCGAACATGCAGCTGCATCGTCACGATGAGCGCCCCGCCCGCCTTGCCCGTCGCAGCGGGTGTCAGCTGCCATATGTGTGGCGCGGGAAGATGCAAGACCTGTGGATGTCTCTCAACTTCCCGCATGGCGCGCAGGAACGCTTCCATGCGGCCGGACGACGTGCCGCGCGGAGGTGAAGTCTGCAGTAGAACGGTGCCGAGGATGAAGGAAGCACTGTAGGACACGTTGAAGGTGACGACGGTTATCAGGGAGGCGATGAAGAGATCGCATGCGGCATGTTGAGAGCTGCGAGGAGGAAAAGCATCAGTCTGACTTGATATATCGAAGGGGGAATGGTGTACGTACTCTGGGACAAGCAGCGCGACCACTATGAGACATGAACCAAATAGAAGAGGGCTTGCGATGTATGGATTCGAGAGTATGACCGCGAGAGCTGTTGTTGGCGGCGGATCATGTATATGATGTGTAGATGATAATGAGCGGATGAAGGTCCCCAAAGACGGTATTCGGTTCCCGGTCACTGATAAACACATGAGCGGTGGACGTGCGCATCACCAAAAACTCACCGTTAACCAGCTTTGAGTGATTGTTGAAATAGAAAGCAGACGCCACAACGGAGATCAGAGCAAGCAATATCGACACAATGGGAAAGTCTATGCCGTAACCAGTCTCTTCGTCGCCATGATGGTGATGATGCCCATCTCCTCCTCCCATGCTCAAGAGGACGTGTTCAACGGTCTCTTTACAGACGTATACCGACGAGAACATCAGGTACACGGCCTGGGCGAACATCAAGACAGTTTCTACCCGTGCGTTTCCATATGGCCTCCTGGACCGTTGTTTCTTACTGTCTCCTGGTCCAAGCCAGCCTGGAAGTACACTTCCGAGCCCCAGGCCAAAGGAATCAAAGACGATCCAATAGCCGAGCCCCGTACACCCCAAAGAGCCGATCTGTTGACCGCATACCCACAACCAAGCGCCAAGCATGAATTGTCCAAACGTCAATGCTACAGCACCCATAGGTACGGTTTCATCCGCCTCATCGTCTAGTTCCAGTGGCGATATTGCGCGCGAATCAACGGCCTGCTGTGCAGACATCGACGTCCATTGCGACATGGGGGAGGGAGTGGGTTGAGTTATGAGTTCTTCGGTTTGTGAGCCCGGCTCGAGGAAGGAGAAGAAGTTGTGAGATAGGGAGTGTTTATGGTGATGACCTCGTCTTGTTGACGAGGAGGTTTTGCCCATAGACGGCGGGACAGGGAGATCGGAGGAGAGACCCGGATTGGACTGAGGTGGTCGCGCACCAAATGTGAAGCCTGCGCCTAGCGGAGTGCGGGGAATGTCAGAGCGGCGACTGACACTTGGGCCGGCGGATGGGAAAGACGCTACGGGAGCCTCTGGACGCTCCGGGATCTCTAGCTCTTGCGATCCATCTTCGGCAATGGCAGTGGAGGGAAGTGAGCCCGGTCTGGGAAAGAACACGGACAGATTGCGTGAATGCAGCCGAGCATGTCGTCTGCCGGTCTTCGGGGAGGCGCTTGGGTCGGGAGATGAGGTGTCTGGAGCGGAGTGAGAGGCGGAAAGAGAGTAGGAGGGAGAGCGCGGGCCGTCTCTCGGAAATGAGAAGGAGAGCGGAGATGGGAGCGGTGGCGAATATGGAGTGGAAATCGAACGTGTTCTAGCGTGACTGGGGCCAAAGGAAGACCGCGAAGGAGAGGGAGAGCCGTTGAAGCCGTGGTATGTTGGGCTTTTGGGTCCACTGAAGGTCGCCTTGTAAGGCCCAGCCGACTGTGGGTGACCGGGCTCGAAATTGGCGGGCGTGGATTGAACGCGACTGCGAGGCGGAGGCGGAACCACAATCGATGGCAGAGCGTTCGGCGCCGACTCGGACGACGGCAGAACAACAACGTTCTCGTCGTCTCCAGCGCTAGACTTGCGTCGGTGCACCTTGGTCGCTGTCCGTTCCATTGCTGTCCTTGGGTAGACGATAGTGCAAAAGCGCGACTCACTGTGAGAAGTGATGTAAGGAGTGACGGGGACAAGACAGCACCCTTTCGTCGATGAGGACAGCCGGCTTAACGACTACGATGTTGGTAGTTGTCGTCGTGCCCAACGACGTGGTCAGAAGCAGGTCAGAACTGCGCTGAGAGAAAGCCCTAATTTAGGTTTCCATACTGATTTGGTCAGACCAATAACGTTTCTCTGCCTATTGCAAAGGAGGATTCAAATTATACGAGGCTCAATGATCTATGGGGAGACCTACATACTATGGTGTAGAATTCTCCACCGAACCGTAGTGAGCGTCCTCTTCCTCCACCGCCTGCCACAAAGATAGAGATGAGCTGTTCAAGTTCGACGCAGGAAGCCTTGTCCGGACTCCGACTCCGGCTTCGGATTGTTGGCTTATGTAGGTGAATCTCCTAGAGACACGGCTCGGCTGAGGTCGCATCAACATGCTCAAGCGCGAGCAAGTCATCTACAGGAGCTCATCTTCCCGGACCGTGATAGGACTGTAAGTTGTTAATTCGGATGGTCTGACTCGGATGCTTGACCGCACAGCAAGGGAAAACTCAACGAGCGCGACCATGGTTTACGGCACATGAGACACATGTCGAAGAAAGCTACACAATCCTATACGGTCGCCTTTTGTCTAGAGATACAGTTACTCAAGGACTTCAATGGGGAACACGGGGGGAACATGTGAGAGAGGGAGATGTACTGTATGAGTCGAGCTGCGATCTCAAACCTGGCAACGAGCGACAGCGACGGTAAGAGAACTGTTGATTGATATTCGCCTCAGGCGAAACCAAGCTCTGCTCGGGGGCCATGTTCAATTCGGGGTGAATCTCGGCTGGGATTGACACAACGCGATCTCACGCGACGCGTCAAGGCTAAGCCAATAGAGACCGAACAGAGCTGGGTGTACTTGTTGGTCCTCAATTCCTGCCGTCTGTTGGTCAGACATAGTACTGCGAAGCTCTCAGGCTATGCATCGAGCGTATGGACGTTTCGTCGAGAACTGCCAGGAAATCTTGATACACGAGGGTACACGTGTACTGTACGTGTAGTCAAACAGCAAGCTGTGTGCCGAGTGCCGATATTTGATAACGATCGCGCTTGCTAAGCGGTGCCGCGAGTGACTCGCACAGGACTGTTTCTCTTTCCTGAACCACCACTTGACTGGCGCGAAGTGCCTTCGAGTCAGTTGTAAGTCGCCCTCTTTGCCGAGACACCCTCCCCTGTCTTTGGTGCCGCCGCCGCTAACGACCTCCTGATCATCGCTAACGCAATTCAACAGCAGTTCCTGCCAACAAACATCCCAGCTTACCCCGCCAATCCGTCGCGATTTCTCCTCACTCCCACAACGGTCTCTCATCGAGCTCACATGTTCACTCGACCGTGAATAGCGTGACCGCACCCTCTGCGACTTCGTCAACGGCAATACGCAATGGTCCTACATCCCACTACCCGTCGATCCTAGGTGGGGCAAACCTGGCGACCCAGTATGGCATCCCCATGGTTCTGCCCAAGGCGCCCAATACAGCCCCGAGTAGACACAGACACATGCCTCCCCCATCCATGTCCGCGTCTGCTGCGCCCTCTGCGCCTGCGCCTGCGCCGGTACCTATGAACTCGGACATGACAACCTTTCCAGATTATGACTCGCTTCGTAATAACTATCTGAATATGCTATCATCCAACACTCAATCTAATTCCTTTTCTGAGGGTGCTAACGACCTCCCTCTGTACGTGGATGATAATGCATACCTGGAGCAAGCCCTGGACACCTCGCCGCTCTTCAGCGAGTTTGGGGATGAGTTCCATACCCCCATGGACACTCCCCTGTTCGATTTCTGCGACACCTCCCCATTCACATCGCCTCTCGATGACTATCTTACGACGCCACTCTTTCCAGATGTCGATCTTGACGAGCCTAATGTGAAAGGTGATTTCGATGGGTTAGAGCTGTTTGGGGGTGTGGAAGAAGAGGCGCCTGCGCATGAGAAAGCGCCACCTCCGCCTCCGACTGCTAGGGCAGACCATCCTACCCTCAGTCTGGACGAGCTCTACACATTCTCACCCACGTCACCTGCCATGAGCTCCTTCCAGCCTTCCCCATTCATGGGGGTGGACAACAGCTTTCGCCCGCAGGCTACCGGTATTCGCAAAGGTAGCACCGCTGAGACGATGATCCCTTTGGACGCTCCGACCCAGCCTCGTCACTATCGCACACCGTCTGCTACCTCGCGCAAGCCCCAACCTTCTGCCTACACGCGCAAGCGCCAGCGTGAAGAGGAGGAGGAGGACATTGGCGAGCTCCCTGCCGGAGCCACGGAGGAGGAACAGATTGCCCACAAGCGCCGCCAGAACACGATCGCTGCGCGTAAGAGTCGCAAGCGAAAGTTGGAGTATACGCAGGCGCTGGAGCATCAGGTCGACGACCTGATGTTACAGATAGAGCAATACAAGGCCAAGACGGAGATTTATGCAGGCGTGCTGCAGAGTCATGGTCTTGTACTTCCGGGTGTGCCGCCATGACTGGCATGACTCTTCCCTGACAAGTCTCGAGTCATCGGCTCGTCCAGCACGGCCCATCGCCGCTCATCTGTTCCCAATCTGCCTCATCTAGAGTCCTGTGATGTATCTTCGCAGTTATGGACTAGCCTGATCTATGTATGAAATCTTCGATGCCCGTGTAATTGTACCATCCGTACATCCCCCCACTTATATCTTTACCAATTGTTTGGGCATTGTCGTACTCCCTTCATCCTCATGCCTCTCCTTGTTATATGCCAGATATCTAGCTTCGAATACACTATTTACAGAATTGCCTTCAACGTAGGTAGCAAGTGACACATATATACAAAACCCTTCCTCCGGGAAACACTTGTTCATTCGGTGAGATTAGGTGCCAGACATTACATATTGGGTTTGCGAGCTACACCAGTGGCATGTTTTGTTGGACTCGGTGACGGGAGTACTCAGTGCGTGATACTTCAAGTCGGGAGTCGATAGTAAACTGGTATCTCCGGTGCCTAGCGCAAAGCACGGAGAGGCGGAAGTAGAGTCTGATAGCAGACCGGTCCGATAGATTATTGATACAATGACATAACCCGACCGACGCAGCGGCGGATGGTACTCACTTCCTCTCTTTGCCACATATCATGAGTGAGAATAGTTGGGTCAACCACGCGTATCCAATGCCTGACTTACCCTAACGGTACTCCTCGGACAGATTTTTGTTTCTCTAGCTTTGGCACAGGACCCGTTGCTACTACTTTGCTATGGTATCTCGATCCATCCCTTCCTACATCTGCACTCTGTACTGGTCGAACGTTCTCCTTCTTTGTCGTATTCAGCCCACTGGAAGCCAATGCTAACTTGATCTTGACTCTTGCGTGCCCAAGGACACGCTAACTCCGAATCGCATTTGCGTTGGCATTGCATTTGTGTCAAGACCTCCCTCGCGCTGTTGCCACCACCATCACCCCCAACAATGCATCCAGCAGCGCCGACAAGTGGCGCCTCGTCTCCGTTGCTTCTAGACGCTCGCTATCGGGCCCGACGTCCCAAAACCCGACCACCTTCGAGTCAAGCATATGCCCATCATCCAGCCAGGCATATGACCGTCGACTAGTCAAGCCGTATGGGCGTCCACCAGCCAAGGCACGCGGCCATTGTCGAGCCAGGGCGTGCGCCTGCAATTCAGCGTATCCATGCGCCCAATATCGCAGCTTACGAACCGCCCAACCACCTCCAGCTCGCCGCATTGTATGAACAGCTCATTTTCAACCAAAGACAACGACGACGACAAGGACTTTTAGGCCAGCGTCAACTATGTAATGAAATCACTCAGTCTGGAAGGCACAACACCCAGCAAGGTCAACCAGAAGACGGCGGACAAGATAATGTGTGGGTGAGCAATCTCTGTGTCTTTGCCGTGCTGAAGTATCTATATCTCTACTAGACACGCGCAAAAAGTGCGTATACATTCTCGCGATGGACTCCTACCATCATGTGAAGGACTCAAGCGGTGACAAGAGCCAAGATTTCAGCCAGGTGATCAAGGTTATTGCAAAACTTCATAGACCTCGCAACTACTGACAATATAGCATACCGACCGTCTACCTCTGCAGCGAGCATAGGCTCACTGTATACTTGGGACCAACACCGCAGTGATTGTTGCTTGCAAAGCTCAACAGCAATCTCGGACTGCGCCAGCGGCTCGGCCCAGCGCAGCGTACAATGATATTCTGTTGGCACACCTAGTATTGCTTTCGTTGACTAGTTGTTGGCTCAGTCCATGGCCATGCACCAGTAACACTTCCAAAGTCTTGAGGGCCAGTGGCAATGGCAGTGCACGCCAAGAGCCTCAGCCTGGTAGGATATGGATGACTTGGAAATTACGGGACTAGCGACTGCGATACAGATCTGCCCGAAGATGCAAAAGGGCCCAGCAGCAAATCAGACACGCTAGACCAAAGCAGGGTATCACTATACTTATCTACCAGTCCCGCTTTTGCCAAATCGTGAGGTACAGTAGCTGTATCCCGGATATGCGGTCTAGTCATGGTCAGGAACCGCAGGTAGAAGTGTAGCAAGGATACGCACTGTTGTGAACAGGGCATTGTCACGGTGTCAGTGAGTCTACGCGTTGTACTTATGACGAGCGGTCGGGATACAGAAATCCAGTGGCTGTGTTACTAAGGTCAGAGCCAGAATCCGCGATGGCCAGAGCCTTGTGTGTGATCACGATCAAGCAACGCCACATTTGATTGTTCACATCTTGCTCATGCTTGCTTGTTGTCAACTGGCCTGTACAAAGGTGCATAGTCCATATGATCCAAGCTCAACATGACTTCCTCGCTCTCCAGGGGCACAATATACTAGGCACTCGCGTAAGTACTACGAAATGAGCACGAATTTAGTCGCATTGCCTACGCATTCCGAATGAGGCAATAAGGCGGGCGGTATGGGAAGGCCGTATCGCCGAGTCCTGCTGAAGCGAAGAAGATACGGCTGAGCCTATGTTCACGGTCAGGCACCGGAGATACCAGTTTACTACGTCCAGTCAAGTCGTTGCACGAGTTTTTCGTGTACACTGCTCGGATTTGACGGCTTGGACAGGTAGCGAAAGTTTGAAAACAAGGATTGATCGTACAGAGAGCCGAACTAAATCTCAAACTTTCAAAGGTGGTTCAAGGGCGGAAAAGATCATTGCATGCTTGTGTAAACAACAACACCGCCACACGGGTGTCACCCCATTGACACTCACAGTGACACTGCCCAGCGCTCAACTCCCTTCAACTACTCGCCAATCAACGTGGCGCATTGCTCTCACACCCGCAAATCATTCAAAAGATCAATGGTGACCGATAGCATTCACGAGTCATTCAAATGGAGTGATCACTCTCAACAGACTGTATCTTTTCACTCGCAATCTGAGAAGCTGAGAAGCCGCCACCGCAGCTGCGTTGAGACTGAACAGTAAGTGAGCGCCTGACCGACTCCACAGGTGTATAATAATACATGAAGGATTCTATGTATATATGGGCCCTTCACCTCCGTCGGACACCGCGCGGCGCGCGAAGAGCAAAAGTAACCGTATATCTCGGCCCTGTATTCCTTACGGCGAATGTGTTCCATGGAGTCCGGATCAGATAGACTCCGAGTCTCGTATAAAGGCGCCTCCTCCCACGACACCAGCATGACTCTATCACTTGATACTATCTCACTATGCCGCAGACTTTCCAGCAGACACTTGAAACCTCCACTTTCAAGGGTACCCTTAGCGTCAACACTGGCCTATTCATCGATGGCAAGTTTGTCGATTCTGTCGAGGGGGGCACGATCGAGTAAGCCCAGTGCCGTTCATTGTACGGAGAACGTGTGCTGACCATTAGCTACATAGTGTTTTCAATCCCGGTAGGGCTAGTCAAATTTGGGTTGTAAACCCCGCGTGACGCGACGTTCTACTAGCCACAGGCGATCTGATCACATCTGTTGCCGCTGGTACAAAGGCAGACGTTGACCTTGCAGTCAAGGCTGCTCAAAATGTATGACAAGTCTTGCTTCAGCAGAGGCTTTAGTCTGATGTGCGATGTGACATATAGGCTTACAAGTCCTCTTGGGGCCTCAAAGTTCCGGGATCCCAGCGCGGTCGACTGATTTCCAAGCTAGCCGACTTGCTAGAGCAACATCTAGAAGAATTTCAGGCTCTCGAAGCTTTGGATGTCGGTATGTAATCTCTCACGGAGTCGTTATCTCTTTCTGATTCGATCCGAACAGGCAAAATATTCAAGGGCGGTTTCGAAATGCCATTTGGTGTGAGCTGCCTTCGGTACTTCGCGGGATGGGCAGACAAGATCCAGGGGAAGACTATCGAGGTAGGCCAATCCCCTTGAGATTCTTCATGGCGGGAGTCTACAATCATGATTCTGATGCTGATATCTAGACCAACGAATTGAAGTTGTCTTACACCAGGCACGAACCGTTTGGTCCTGTGGCAAGACTGATTCTGAACTTACATGGCATACCGAATTTTGACTTCATTCGCGTTCTAGGGTGTTATCGTCCCATGGAACTCGCCCACGGTGCGTGGCTCTTTCGGGCTTTGATCGGTGTCTGACTCTGGTCGCTCAGATGGTTCTTATCTGGAAACTTGGACCAGCATTGGCCACGGGCAATACCGTAATCATCAAGGTTAGAGTCCTCAAAGCTCGTGATAGGAAAAACATTATAGCCATCACTCGTCCATATAGCCTCAGAAGTGACTCCACTGACAGCACTCAGACTCGCGGAACTGATCAATGAGGCCGGATTTCCGCCAGGTTTGTCGGGTCTTTTCCGCTCTGTTCTGTGCGCATCTAACTCGACAACTAAAGGTGTTGTTAACGTTGTCAACGGCTACGGTATGTACAAACTCCATTCAGATTGTGTAGGTAACAATCACTGATTCGACACCATTGCAGGACACACCGCTGGTCAGGCCATTTCCGAACACCCCAATATTATGAAAGTCTCGTTCACTGGTAGTACCGCTACTGGTCGGCGTGTCCAAGAGGCCGCTGCACGGTCAAATCTGAAACCAGTCACCCTAGAACTTGGCGGAAAGAGTCCCAACATCATTTTCGACGATGCGGATATCGACCAGGCTTTGAAATGGTCCGCTATGGCCATTTTCATGAATGCTGGTGCGATGTACTTCAAACTATCGGATTGGCATATGATCTGACCATTGCGCTAGGCCAGATGTGCAGTGCAGGATCGCGTCTTCTGGTCCAGGAGGGCGTTTATGACCAGTTCAGCGAAAAATTGGTAGCGATGGCAAAGGCACAGGGTGCAGGATTTGGGAATCCCTTCGACGCCAAGACGAGCCACATGCCGCAAGTTTCTCAGCTGCAGCTTGACGTCAGTGCTCGTCTTGATTGCTTGACTCCTTGCATTGACATGTTCATGTATGTGGCGTGTTTTGGGATACATCGACGTCGCAAAGAAGGAAGGCGCTGAAATTCTGACTGGCGGAACAAGACTTGGTTCTTCCGGTTATTTCGTCGAGCCTGCGGTAATGGTCGGGAACAACGACATGAAGGCCTTCCGAGAAGAGATTTTCGGGCCTGTTGCTTCTATCATCAAGTTCAAGACGGAAGAAGGTGAGTACGATCTCAAGCCTCAGCTCGTTATTTGACCTTCATTTCTCTTTAAAGAGGCTCTGGCCATTGCCAATGATACCCAATACGGTCTCGCCGCCTCCGTCTTCACGAAGGACTCTGCAAGGGCCATCCGAGTGGCGCATGGCTTGGAAGCTGGGTCCGCTTTTGTGAACAACTATAATACCCTAGAGGCCAGGTTTGCCGCATCATTTAGACAACGAATCACATTTTCATCTCACCTCAATTCTCTTTCGTTTCGCAGCATGCCGTTCGGAGAATACAAAATGTCAGGTACGGGCCGCGAGCTTGGCGAATATGCCCTTGAAGCGTAAGTTCGTCCTACCCGTTTTCCAGTAGTACTGATCCACGCCAAGGTACACGCGTGTCAAAGCCGTTCATGTCAATATTGGCATGATGCTCTGAGCGTCTCGGTTTCCCTTTCGAGGTCTTAGTCTGCTAACTGGCTGGAGAATATGCCCTGCATTAGCCCAAAGCTGTGATAAGTGTAATTTGGATGTTAACTGTTGTGCTGTAGCCCTCTGTAATTGATTATGATGTCAAAGCCTCGCCTGCATGTTGTAGGCCGCATGAGAGCGGAAATCATTTGTTTTTGCCAGTCCCGCTCAGCGAGCAAAGTTGCGAAGTTCGTCCGTGAGACCTCTCAGGCATTCCGCTCTATTTCTTCGAGAAAGTCTTCGCTGGCGGTATATAAACTTTGCCTTGTACAACAGTCGATCGATGGAGAGACGAGGTGTCGAACTAAGATACCCACGGGAGTCGTCAGATATGTACCTGGCTGATTGAATAGAGCGCGATAAATTTAGGACACTTGTTCTTCCGCGTCACAGCCTCCTGGTCTGACGAAACAAAGACAAAGTGGTGCGACTGTGAGTGCGCTCCAGAGGCAATGCTTAGTCAAAGAAGCCTAGCTGCCTAGACGAGCCGTGATAGCCACTTCTGGGAGGAACAACGAAATCGTTGAAACGGCAATTAATTGAAATGGGGTAGGTACCCGTCAATGGAGCGCTTGCTTCCGATGATGTCGACGGCAGAGTGGCGTGGTTGCAAGCTACTGTACATCATTGTGGGATACCTTTTTGGAGAGCGACCGGTCGATTCTCGTCTGAAAGAATGTGGCCGAAACACGCGTTGTCGATCTGGAAGCAGATGAGAAATACCTCGGCGATGTTGAAGGCATGATCAA
Source organism: Strobilurus luchuensis (assembly GCA_019915105.1). Lineage (NCBI taxonomy): Eukaryota > Fungi > Basidiomycota > Agaricomycetes > Agaricales > Physalacriaceae > Strobilurus > Strobilurus luchuensis. The sequence goes on from JAHLMJ010000004.1 coordinate 425,184, forward strand.
GCTCGAGCAGACACTGTCAGAGAAGAGCTAAGCGCAGGACGAGTCGTAAAAGAAACAACACACACTGCCTTGATCCCACCAGTGGAGGTCTCTGCACTTGAACCTTGCTTCCTTCCTCCCTTTACCTTGATCAGACTGAGACGTCCGGGGGTTACGAAAGGCGTGCCGATCCAGGATTTGCTTAAAGACTCTCAGGTGCGACGGCCTAAGCCTCACTAGGCTTGTAGCGAGATTCCGGGCGTATGAAAGAGACTGGACTTGACAGAGGGCCTGCGGCGTCATAATTGTCCTATAAAGACGTGAGGTAGGAGGTAGGCAATGCGGTCGCTATGGCAATTCAATTGGTCCGCCGCCGCCTCACGAACGGCGGCACAAGGACACCAAGAAAATCATGGTTTTGGGGGAATGATGTGAGGAAGGGGCGCGCAAAGGAAAGATCATGAAGGATTTGGGTATCAAGCTGGGTGGTCACAACGTTCCAAATTTGAGTTCTGCTTCTCACTGTCACGACTGTGCCATTTCGGACACCAGAGCAGCACACTATCCCAGTACGACGAGCCGAAAAAGATTGCCAGTACTAGCACAAGAGGGTGCGCAACTAATTCTGGAACAAATGTGAGACTCTGAACTGCAACAGGCTTGTGGTCCACTTGCCCGATCCTTTCCCCGGGACTACTAGTCTGGTCCATGCTAGATCTTTGATTACAGGATTCATTCTAACCCACTGGCCGACAGAAGCCGCCAGGAAAAGACTCATTTTTCAATCCTGTCGCTAGCGTTTTGACACGAATTTTCTCTAGATGCCTGAAAGTAGAGTCACAGACGTGTCCCTGTATACCCAAATTATCTTCGGATCTGGCCTGCAAGGCCAGGAAAGGAGAGTAGACGACAGCTACGCTTGTTCCGCAATTGCGAACGCTTTGCAAGCCATTGCTCGCGCCTATCACAGCACAGTCCGGTCCGCTAGCAATATCATCCCAGGTTTACTGCAGTCACACAGTCTCGACGGTTGCGTTCTGCACTGGGCGCGCGAAATGAGCTATCTGTTATGTCGAACGATGTGCTCTTCCCGCATCAGCAAATGAGGGCTCGACGGTCAATCTTTTCATCGCGCCCCACATCGAGGCCTGTAACTGTAAGTGACTTGACTGGGTGTGCTGATATCGCAAGATGGTGCATGTGACGATTTGACCTGCATCTGAGCGAAAAGACAGGAATTGTTTTGCTTGTGTCGAACTCGGAGCGTATCACAAGACGCGCTGATCTGGTCAATGGTACTGCAACACTCAGCCGTCGTTCTAAAGTGAAACTTAGGCGACGCACCAATGGGCAACAGAAATACGGCTTCTCCAAAAAAATCTGGCTTGGAGCAGGGTTCCAGCGAGGTGAACGAGATGGCGGAATCGAAGGGGTGCTCTGGGCACGCAGCAACAGCATGCAGCGTCCTCCCGGTCGGTTGCCGTCGGAAGGCCTCGACGTCAGCGTTCGTCTGTACAAAATGCAGTGTTTGTTGCACGGTTTGTTAGGCCGACCAGGTCGTCATCGAGTCCGCTGGAGACAGTATGAAATCCCAATCCGGCGACTCTAATTCTTGCCCACGCTCTTCCACAATCGACGCTCTACCAGGCAGCAGACTGGCTAGCTGGCGTATTCCAAACGTCCTCGTGCAAGGACAACGGCAAAATCTTGGCTGTAGTGCTCTCCAAGCTCTCCAGGCGGTCGTGGCTTCCGCCTCTCGACCGGGACGTCTTACAGCACATCTACCTGCCGACTCCATGTAGCCACCGCGCTGTCATCTCTGTGGCAGCGGTTGATCATTTGGCAAGCGAATACCTGCTTGTTGGGAATGGTCCACGACGAAGGAACGCATCTCGCTCAAACTTCTCGATCCACCCATTACACCGGGGGCAGTGACCATGGCAGACGCGAGTGTCTGCCTCAACGGCAGACACTCCAGCTTTTCCTTACTTCTTGTGGATCCTTTGTTGTGAAAGGCTGACAGGTACAGGTGTCCCTTTGTACTGGAGAGCTCATGCCCCTCAGACTGTGAAGGGGACGAAAGCCAGAACAAAGCTGGAGTGTCTGCCTTAACGGCAGACACTCGCATGTGCCATGGTTGCTGCCCCCGGTGTTAGCGGACGCGTCAAGACCTTGGTATCGGACAGTGCTGTCGCTCTCTTTGAGAAAATTAGCAGAACCTGACTTATCAAGACCGTTTGTTACAAAGAGTCGTATGGTAATGCCGCCACACTTACTGAACGGACGTCGTACGCTTTTTTTACCACTGCCGTTCTGACCCTGTGCTAGCGTCTAGTTTACGGCGTCCGTGTCGCGAGTTCCTTGCAGCTCTTCTCTCGGGAACACCCTGAGCTTCCAACCACTTTGCTGACTTCAGGGAGAACTGGCACAAGTATAAGATGCTTGAGTACGAAATGGTAAGCACAGAATCCGAGTCTTACGTTTTCTCATCGCTTCAGTCAAAGTACGACCAGGAGATCCACATCTTGGCTCCCGCATCTTTGTCTGTCCATGTTTTGATTTCGATGCGTATGTGGCGTGGCAATGCATTCTGCTTTTTCAGCTGGCCTCAGAGAATCGATCCAAGCCGATGCTTCATTTATCATCCTCCAACGAAGGTGAAGCGAAGGAGCTGTGAATCGCCAACTTTGAGTATCTTTCCTAAGTTGTTGCCAAACACGGCCATTCGAGGCATAAATCTTTTGCATATATCTTCACTCTCTCTCAGTTCACAATTTGACACATACGCGACAGCTGTACCACTTACTCTCAATGTCCTTCGTGAATCATACCTCCTGGCAGGTTAGCGCGAGTTCAGGTCGGCAGCGCTCTCAGCTTTCCCCTGCCAGAAATGGCATACAAGAGAGTACGACGGCTCCGCTTGCAAAGTCAATAGAAATTGACACAGCAATGACAGGCAGTGCCTACGGAGCATTTGCTGCATCGTCTTCTTCGAATGTAGGACTCCTGCCCCTCGAACGCATCTCTGTTCTGCTCATGCTCCTCCAGGCGCCTTACGGGGAGTGCGCCACGAACAATGGGCAATCGGCCTACGAAAATGTCGACTCGTCCCAGTCAGACGATTGCACACGCCATCTCAACCCATTGCATCCTCCGCCGCCGCTCTCAATGGGTCAATACACATCCAGCTTGGAGAAGTGGGATAAAGTCGGAGTATCGCCGCCTACACACCTTACGCATCAGTCAAGCAGCAGCATCTCTCTACCGAATGCGACCTTGGCGCCAGGCACTGACGCGAACGTCATAGGTTTGATCCTCCAGTCGCGCGACTCGGTTTCCTTCCCCGTCCACCGGACGGTCCTTCTCACTGCCTCGACCAATAATTTTGGCAATTTACTACCACCCAGCAGTTGCCCTTCTTCGTTACCTCTTATCTCGGTTGACGACAATTCCGTTATTGTCTATCTCATCATTGATGCGGTCTATGCGTCCGCCATGCCTGGCCACTTCATTGCTCCCGGACATCTGGACTGGGATTCAATGGTCACCGTGCCCTCGCTCTTCCAAGCCGTCGGGCGCTTGTCTGCGTACGGCCTAGGTACGGCCATCGCTACCCACACTTCGTGCGCTCTCTACAGGCGCTTCTGCGAGGAAATACCCAACTCTCCCATGAGCCTGTTCGGGCTCGCTGCGCATCATGTGCTTGAAGACCTTGCTGTACTAGCTTCGAGCCATCTTCTTCCTCCGGATATGATCAAGGTGTCAATGGAGAAGCGAAAGTATATAGGCGATAGGTACTACGATCGTCTACTCGCTCTGCACGCAAACCGTCTGAAAGCTCTCGAGGGCATCCTCGAGCGACCGCCCAAAACACACGAAGCCAATCTCTTGTGTACGGAAGAAAAGCAGAACATGATGGTCAAGCTGTGGGAGCGAAGTGCCGTGCATGTTTTGAGAGAAAGGGCACCTCGTCAGTTTGACCAATCGTTCTCGATTGATTGCTGACCTTGAATGTCACTCAGATTTCTCTCCTCCCTTTATCGTCAGCCTTATGAGAGCCTATTCGGACAGCTTCAGAATCCACTGCCCCGTGTGCTCAAGCAACTTCAGTGGCAGGCTGTCGGAGGTGGCTGAACAGTGGTCCAAAGTAAAAGTAGGTTCAGCCAGTGCTTCCATTTCACGAAAGCTAACCCGCTTCCCGAGTGCACGATTTGAGAAGTTGTTGTCGGTTTGAGGGATTTTCTCTCGGCCAAGACGTGTACCCGTGTTGAGTGTGTACTGTAGTGTATCCGCTGTGTATCCTTCTTGTCCCTTTGTGTCATCGTGTCGTCTTCGCGGTTCGTTTATATGCTAACCCTTTCGCATCCGTAGCCCACAGCTTCTAGGCAATACACGTAGCATTGTCTTCCACGAATATGATTAAGTACCTGAATGCAGCGCCCTGTAACGACCCTACGACCCGTGGTGTCATCCTTCTGCAAGGGGTGCTCTGGGAGTGCTTGCTCTGTTGCAGCAAGTTGCTGGTAGCGCGGAGAGTGTACGACAATGTCGACCTGAGAAGACCGAAGACGTTGAGAATGGTAAAGAGAACCAAATGCTCCGATGTCGTTCAGCATGGCGAAGTTGAGAGTGAAATTGATACTGGATTGTCAATGACGGCGTTGACATTGACATGGGCGATGGTGGGCGGTGTCATGATGTGGTTCATCAAGCACCCTACCTAGACAGTCACATAGCCCCACGCATAGCTCCATCGGCGCAAGGCACACACAGACGAGAAATTGTCGAGAATCGGGATACGTCCGCTTAAGGGCATTCGCGATTCGACAATTTCGACTTTCGTTGCTTTATTTCAGTCGCTCAAGCGCTCAATGGCGATATCGTGAGCCACTTGCCTGCAGGAAGTCAATATCCCCCTTAACGTACAATGAGAGATTAACGAATACTGGATTCAACATGTGACAAACAGGAAGTATGGCCAGACATAATGCGACAGGAAACCTCTAAGAATACAGATCATAGATGTAGCTCATAACACGGGTATAACTGAAGGGAGTACATATGAAGCGAAAAGCAACAAACAGAACAGTGCTGATATAGATTCCAGGCAAGTGAGAAATAGGGACTGTAGTAATCATGAGTTCAATGGGGGAAGTAGTTTCCGCCAGACGTTTCCTGTGTCCAGTACTGTTGCTGCTGCTGCTGCTGTAGAGGCGCATGATTCTGCCACTGCGGTTGCGATTGATAGATGTTGCTCTGCGACGGAGGTGGGTATCTTTCGATATCCACGCTTGGCTTCACGTCCGCCATCCCTTCCGGAGAGTACGAGCCCGATGCTTCGTTCGCAAATGTATTCTGGAAACCTGGTGCCGGCTCATAGGAATAGAAGCCTTGTGAAGACGCTGAGATAGGACCACTCTGCGATTGAGGACTAGGATATGTTGGAGTGGTGGTCGTGGTGTTCGTATACGGAGAGCTTGCGCTAGAGAGAGGTCCACTTGTCGTTGCATACGGGCTATTCGAAGGTGGATACGGACTCTGCGCAGGAGCATATGCTTCAGCGGACGCTGTATAGCCACGCTGAGAGTCATAGGAACTTGCACGGTCATATATCACGGTCGACTGCGATGCAACGCCATAGGTTCCCGTAAGCGGCTGCGATTGCGACTGGACTATGGGGCTATGCGCTGGCGGAGGTACCGAGTGATAGTTGGCGACCGTGTATCGACGGGCCGAGGGTGCTTCTGGATGAGGACTGTTGGCAGCAGGAAAAGGAGGGTAAGACGCGTCCGTAGCTGAGTCGCGCCTGGACAAAGTCCTCGAATCCATAGGCTGCGAAAGAGATGAAGATCGGGAACGGTATCTTTCCGTCTCTATATGAGACATGGCGCTCAACGGAGACGGAACAGCAGAGCTAGTAGAGTCGTGGTGAATCTGAAGAGGAGTCTGATATGACTGGCTCGAGACAGCAAGAGTCGAGTCTTGGGGCAGTTGCGCACGATCAGCAAGGATTGGACTAGGTGGAGAAAGCCTGCGTCGAGTGACGGGGCTTTCCTTCGGCGTTCTGACACGGATGCCGACAGCAGGATATTGCGATTTCTTGGGCTTTTTCGACTTATCCTCTTTTCGGAGCGACGGGCTGTTGAATCTCGGGAAGATTTGCGCCTCGTCGCGGAAGGATAAGAGAGGCGACGGGGCAGACGTAACGGAACTTTCTTGTACGGACGGAGGCGGAAGGAGGTCGCCGAAAACGGGTTGAACCTGCTCTTCTGTCTCATGGGAGTAGTTGAAGATGCTATCCTGTTCTTCTTGACCTCCATTCCTTTCGTCGGCTTCCTCGTCAACATCGATGTGTTTCCGTTTCAGATAGGGGCCCATGGCGCCGCGAGCAGTGACCGCTTGCTGCTTCAGCTCGGTGAGAAGCTGCAAAGCGTCCTTAATCGAGACAGCGTGAGCACCACCCATTCCGCTAACGCCCCCAAGCTTGCTCCAGTGATGCTGGTCCTGAAATATTTCGAACGCGAGGTTCAGCGCCTCCTCTGCAGCTGTGGCCATGACAGGCATGGTCTGTTTAATAGCCGCATGGGCACAGACAACGGCCGCGTCAAACAGGATTCGAGTGACTGGATATAGATCGAACAATGCCGACGACAACGACGAGGCGCTAGGCATGCTCTCCCTGCCCTGGCCCTTCCAGACCGCATTCAGCAAACTACAGGCCCGAATAATCAGATGGGCCGCGTTGACTGAACCGCACGTAGCCTGGTGGGGAGCGGGTACAGTCTCGGAAACGCTGGCATGCTTGCGTAAGAACGGCATATAGACTTTCAGGATGAGTCGCTGGGCGGTGATCACCAATTCGCAGCGCTGAGAGGCGAGGATTGGGTCGACTGAGGAAAGGTCGACAGTTGACTTCTCGAGTCGGTAGCATGGTGGAAGATCTTCCAGCCATCGTGTCACTTCGGCCTCCATAGACGCTGCTTGGTCTATACTGTAGCCATAACCGTTTTTTGAGGCAAACGAGGTAGCGCTGCCGTAATTGAACAGACTGGTACTCAGCTCTGAGGCACACATTCGCCGCTGGATAGTCCGAACCAGGAGGGCGAGTCTGAAACAATCAGTGTCACGAAAACCTGTTCAGCAACCGACACACCTGCATTTGACACGGAAATGCTGGAAACCATGACGACTATACCCTGAAGCCATGTCTAAGTCTTGTGGTACCGGTATCGTGGTAGACACCGGCGAAAAAATCCTCTCATCAACGTCGCCGACGGGCATCTTGGTATTGAAGTCATCACCGATGAGTGGCTCATGACCCAACGCATCAGACACGAATCTATCATACGATGTGGCGTCAGATCTGGCGCAAAGTAAGCTGCACGGAAAGCACGTACACGTCATAGTAAAGTACGTCCCACCATACACGTCTTCTCATCTCCGCATCATAGAGATTCGAGATGGCCCTAGGCTGAGCAGGTGAAACTACCTCGGACTTGTTAAGGTTCTTGGGCTTCTTCGCCGATCCCGAAGCGTCAGGTAGGACAAGTATCTCGTGGGGATCCTTTCCTAGGCCCATCTTCCTCGCGATGTTGACCATTTTACCAACCTGTTGCCTCCGTGTCAGGAAGAAAGACACGTATGTTGGAAGAGGATAGCTACCATAGGAAAGATGAGGGCGGCGACGCCGCTGAAGTTACGCGTCCTGTCATTCGGTCTATCCCGATCCTTGTCTTTCTTTCGTTTACTCGCCGTACCGGCATCTATTGTATGGCCAAGGTACGTGTCCGTAGACTCGAGAGATATATGTCCAAGGCCGCCCTTGACGAGAAAAGCGACCTGAAACAGGCAAGTCACCAGATAGTCCAAGCCGAACTCGTCCGCGGCCTTCGCCTTAGTCTTGACATTGACCGTGAGCCCACGCTCATACTCGGCGAGTGCCTGTACGCTCAGGCGATACCAATACTCCGCATCGAGATACGTCCCCGAAGAAGACCCCCTGCTTGAAGGCCCACAAGACGGATACGAATCAACAATCATCGCATCGCCGGTCATGTTGGACCCTTCGCGTGAAGCTTCCAGGGCACCTAACGCTAATGCAGCGCAGACCGCACCAAAAAAGGGCACTCCTTCGACCTTGACGCAAGGATCCGAGCCATCTTGCGCGGGGAGAGCCGAAGACGGGGTGAAAGGTGGTAGAGGATTACCGGTGTTTATACGCGGCATGGGATACGAGCCTCGTGTTGGCTCAGTATCTTGGCGATTGCGACCTTTGTTCTTGTCTTTGTCGCGATCGCGGTTCTTGGAGGTCCCAGGCGACGAGGGAGAGAAAGGTGCAGCCCTGTACGAGGTCGCCATCATTCGAGAGGCGCGCGCACGAAACTGTTTCCAGTTTATGGAAGGATACGTGTGAAACGTGGACTGCTCAGCCAGCGAAAGGAGCGAAGAAAGAGAGTTGAGACCAGCGCCGGCTGATTGATGAGGAGGAAGAAGATCTAGCAGAGCTTGCGTAACTACCGGTTTTAGTTGTGTGGCTTGAGAATCTGCAGGGAGAGGATGGCTAGGGAATGGCGGATTCGCGGGGTTATGAGGTCTTGTTGCTGTAAGATAATACAGCGTCGTGGGAGGGAGAGGTTTCGTCCTGCGAGAGTGTATAGAAAGTTCTGCCAGATTGGTCGAAGAACTCTCATGAGGTTCCATCTCGGAGGTAAAGGAAGAGGGGTGGGACTCAATCTTGACACCATTGAGCGCAGATGCATCAGTCGAGAAGCTTGAGCATTGCAGGGAAACGCGTGTGCCAACGTCGAGGTGATCCAGCCATATGTGGGCGACGTCGTCTAAGGAAAGGGCAAGAGAAGTATAAGGTAAGGGCGATGGGGGGTTCTGAACGACGTCAGACGACGTCGACGTAGATGCGGCTATGCCGGCACTGGGCGGTGGCTGCTGCGGCGGCCAGGAATTGGAAGTGGGAAAGGAGGAGGTGAACTGCCCGGACGTCAACTGTGCCAAGAGCGTTTCAACCTGTATGAGACGGTTGTTCAAGGAGTGTAGGTCCCTGTGTACGCGTGTCAGAGCAGGAGGCATGGTAGGCAGATAGGGCCAGGAACGCACACTTTCTCAGCCGCTGCTGGGGAGTAAATACATCTTACAGTGGTATCGCGCTTGACGCAGCTCCCACAAGGATTCCGCCTGTCGCATTTTAATTTGAGGCGTTTGCACTGGAAAGTGAGCGATGAGTTGGCGAAGGGGGGCGTGATAGTCGATGGAAAGCACCTCTGCGCAAACGACGGTGATACGAGAGCGGACCTGACTATATGCCATTCAGCGCGGCGGGAATCGGGGAAGGCGGGATACATACGGCGTCGCTGACGTCGAGGACGTCGACGGCTGGTTGTGGGGCGACTCAGAGTCCATGGGTGATGGCGGGAGCGAAACAGTGTCGGGTAATTTGGGAGAGAGTGATCCATTAATTGGTTTGTTTGCTCGATCAAGATCACACGGTGCCTCTCTTTCAGGGCAAGCATGGCTTGTACTTGATCCAAATATTCCTGTTCTCGGCGTCGGGCATTCCTCGACAGCCATCATGCCTCATTGAATAGCGCTACCGTGCACCTATCGTGGGGGCAGTAAGCGTTATACGTGGGGTACTCCCTGAACCGTATCAACTTCCACTCAAGCCAGACCTTTGACGCCGAACAACAACGGCACGGTTCGTCTCTAAATGTCGCCGATCAACGAATAGATTCATTCATATCGCTAGCCGTCAGTATCAACTCCTTACGGTACTAGTCCTTTTTGTCCTCAAGAAGCTACCCAATACGTCGTCCTTTGCTTGCTGGCCACAGCCTGTGGAGATGGTAAATCGCAAGGTTCGCCGCCCCTCTCCATTGTCCTTACGACACAATGAAATGGAGCGGCGGCACCTTGGGACAGACCAGTCACTCACCCTCATTTGCCGCCATCAATTGACGCCAAGCTCACGCGTCGAATGTGTGTTGAATCTAAGAGGTATGTGGTGCCCTTCAACTTGCTCATGCATGGATGCCATTGCTACGATTTACTCCACTCGCACGCCGCTAACTATCATTCACATCGTCCCATTGGGTATGTCCTTGCGCAGATGACTGGCCTCCCTAGTCCCTTGGACGCACTCTCTCCGGTTGACCCATGTACTCTATATAATACCGCTAATCAAAGCTCTTCTAGATTGCCTTGTGCCGGGGCCGTTAGTAGTCCCAGACAACACCAGTTTGATTTCTCCATACCGCGGCGCACCCCATTTCGCACGCTGTAATCTCGGCGAATCAGTCATTGCTCTCCAAAGGAAAGTAGTCGTCCTCGCAATTGAAAAGACCTCGCTTAGAGTTGGTCCCGGAGACTTTCCGTTCAGTCATCGTCCAGTGGCTATCTTTTGCACCCTGCAATGCGTCGATTCCGTCATTCTCTTACCCTGTGCAGATGGCCACGCATTCTGGAATCTGATGACAACTTTTGCCACCGCTTTCCAGGACCTCCCAGGACTCACCAATTAAATGTAGCTTTTGTCAGGTTTGTCGTTTCACTTCCTTCCCACCTGCGAACCTCTTTTCCCATGGCTGTCTTCGTAGTATGAAACTTCGCCTCGATTCGGGCCGATGTTTGAATGGCGACCACGACAAACGTTCTATACGCGCCTTTCGAACGCGTCTGGACTTTGTTGACTGTATGCTAACGACTGTATTCTGATAGTGATTGAAGGTAACTGAACACCAGACTATTTCCAAACGCCACTGGCACTGAGACCGGAAGGGTACCTCGGCGTCGATGCCTATCGATACTCTGCGAAAAAAACAACCTGCTCGTAAGTTGTGACACATATGCGCGTAGAGACACCGCCCATACTGATTTATGACCCTGTACAGACTGAGAGCGCGGGTACTGCTCGTCAAGTTGACAGTTCGGACAGTGCCGGCAGTTGTCCTCAATGAGAGGGTTTTAAGTTGGCCATCAAACCTATAGTCAACGGTGGGCAGACAGCTTGGTTCGATGTCGGCCCGCTTCAGGTCGGATCAGTCCTCCTTTGGACGAGACAGTCAATCTCACTGTGCGCGACAGACTGCGTTGTTGCCTGTTGTCACCCCTAATCGAATGAGCACCTCGCTTGTATGTCCCAAAGTTGGAAGAGGTACCCGCGAGAAGTGCAGGCTGACGAACGTCTGAGAAAATCATCATAGCAATCACTAGTGCATCATGATCACAGTCAGCCTTCGGATGGAACTTGCCCATGTTCGGATAGGTAACATATCATTGTCAACACTACTTCAACACTCCATCATGATTGAATGAGTGACGCGGACTGTCCGGGTGGGGACGGCTTGAATCACTGACGCCACATCAGTATGCGGTAACGCCACAGTGGCGACTTCGTTCGCGAGAGCGAGCCGATTGTGTGAGGACAGTGCTGATCCACGTATACTGTAGACGTAAATTGACTTCTCCTATTTATGCTAGCCCAACACCGCTATGGACCAAGGGACGAGCTTGTCGCCTTGCTGTCGTCACTCCCATCAGCCTTCACACCGTCAGGGTCACAGGGCGTGCATTGCCGCATATGGCAAGTTTGGATTCTTAGCGACTCAAAGCGCGCTCGCTATGTCTTCCTGAGCTGTCAATCTCCAGCATGATGAACAATCAGTCTTGAAGGGGGCTCAGATTCCAAGGAAGACCACCTCTTTCGCCCTCGTCGATCATTCCCCAGTGACGGACTGTTTCCTCGGCCTTCCGCCCATATCCAAAACAAGATGCTGCAAAGATACAGTGCAATTCCTTCGTTATTTTTACATAGTGATTTCCTCGAGAATATGGGTGGGGATGGCATAAAGTGATGCGATTTACTGATAAAGGACGATGACCTGAAACTGGAGGCCTACTGAAAAAGTGTGGCGCTTCAATCGCACTACCTCTGTAACCGTGTGTACCTTCCTGCTAAGAGTCGCTATCGTCGCATCCCGTCTCAATACGCGCTCCCATGCTCCGGAAGCCCTTTCGGAAAGTACTGCTTGAACAGTTCAAGATAATGCTGTTCCGCCACGTCCGGGTGACTCCTCGAGAGATGATAAGAACCTTTGCGTATTCGCGAAATAGAAAACATACTTGACCCTTCCCACAAGATTGACGTGCCCTGAGGGTTCTGTGCCAAACTCACTGAAGTTGACGGCTAGGCGTGGACCGGGTCAGTGAAGCATTGCGAGTGAGAAAGGGGGACTCACAATCAGTCTCTGTCAAAGTTCCCCGCTTGTCACGCAGTGCTAAGATGGAGCTGGGAACTGCGTTGATGATTGAATGTTCACATGAATTGTAGGTAGAACCAAGATTGAGTACTCACACTCCAGCGCGTAATGCGGGTCAGAGACCTGAACGTCAAGACCAATGTTATGGAAGAACGGGATCGAATAGCGGGGACTCGTTGATCCCAAAGGGGGAGAGAGGACGCGATGCGATGTAGCGCGTGCAATGCCTTGCGTGGCAAATTCCAGTGCTGGGACTAATTTAATGATAGTGATAAAAGAAAGACTGGTTTGTGTCACCTCGTCCGAAATTGATCTGCAAGAGAGGCGTGAGCCAGCACAACGCGTTGGTACATCAAGGACGTACGACAAATGTTCCCGGAATAGGTCTGGCATCTATCCATTGTCCTTGGGGATTCTGAACCTGTAGTCCTTCATGAGGAGAAGCTTGTAGAAGCTAAGTATAGCATTCGTCAACAAGTCGAGTCAAACTAAATGGAGCGCACGATGGTGAGGAAGCCGGCATCGTAATGGGGACCAACTCCTTGGTTCGAGGGGGAACGTTCATTGACCACTGGGTATTGGACAATTTTGCTGCGATGTTGCATGAGCTCCGGAGTGTCGTAGAACTTTGATAGACCGTTCCGTCCTAGACCAAGAGCTTCGGAAAGGATAGTAACGAACGTATCGGCAAGGACGTGTACTTGCTCCAGGTATGTTTCAAAGACAGAGCGGAAACCAGGAATCAAGGAATCATCCGGCCACTATGTTCAGTCGGGACTCAATGGCCTGTTATTTATCTTCAGACAAAACGGACCTGAGACGGACCCCACAAACGCTTGTAATCTTCGTCGCCTTCCCTCCACCGGCAGTTGTGCTTGGTCGCGATATCGAACTGCTCGCGCATGTCCACCTTTCCCTTTGTCAACTCTGCGCCAAATCGCGAATATCCAAGAAAGTGTGGCGAGTTGCGCATGCGAATCTTCTCCTTCTCGACTTCTGGCAGCGCAAACAGCTTGGGGATGTAGCTGATGACCTCTTCCGTCAGCTGGGGATCTACTGTGGTATTGGATAAATAGAGGAAGCCAATGTTGATAGCAGCATTTCGCAGCTGATCAATGAATTGTGGAGTGGATGATTGGGAATAGTCAAGGATGGGGATTTCGGTAAAGTTGGGATCCATGGTGGGAGACGGAAGGCAAGCAGGCTGAGGCTGGATGACTGGGCCCCAAAGTCATAGGATGCAAGCCGATGAGAACAGATTGCGCGATCTGCAAGCCATTTCGTAAATGCGAATCACGACGCGCCAGGACGAAGCAGGAGCAGGATTCCAGTGAAATGCAGTCACCACATGGTCAGATGCAGGTCGGATGCAGGAAGACAACTGGAACAAGAAAAGCGCAAGGCCCATATGGGCAGCCCGACAGTTGCCTATTACGGACGAAATCGGTAACTCGATCGCGTGGGCACGACTCGCGAAAATTTGAGACTTGCTTTGAGTCTTTGGTGTAGCCGACGACAAGCAGACGATGCTTTGGGCGCACGTCCCACGACTTTCAGCGTATAGGCGATATGTACAGATACAATACAAGAGGCGGTATGAAACGAGAAATGAATAAGTCAACAATTATCATGAGTGCTCTACGACCTCTCGCCCCTCAATCTACGAGCAAGGGCCAGATCTTTGGGCTGAATAGTGACACGCTTAGCATGAATGGCGGCCAAGTTGGTGTCCTCAAAGAGCGAGACAAGGTAGGCTTCGGCTGCCTCCTGGAGGGCCATGACGGCCGATGATTGGAAACGAAGATCGGTCTGCACGAGCGCGTCAGGCGACGTGTGCAGCGTTGAGCGCGTAAAGACGCACTTTGAAATCCTGCGCAATTTCACGAACGAGCCGCTGAAAAGGCAGCTTGCGGATGAGGAGCTCCGTCGACTTCTGGTAGCGCCTAATTTCACGTAGGGCGACGGTTCCAGGCCTGAAGCGATGGGGCTTCTTGACACCGCCGGCGGCAGCCTGAAGAAAACAGATCAGAAGAGAAAGGCGAAACACAAATTGGATACGCACGGCGGTCTTGCGAGCAGACGACTTAGCGGCAAGCTGTTTACGGGGAGCCTTGCCTGGAGGACGGTCACCACTATGTCGATCATGACAGCGACGAAGAGGCACTCACCTCCAGTGGACTTGCGGGCAGTCTGCTTGGTACGAGCCATTTGAGGAGGGCGAGCTTGAGGAGAAGTGTTGTTGCAGGTGGTGGTCGAGAGGAAAGTCTGCGATTATGTTTGGCTCTGCTTTGGACGCGACTGGTCGCGTTGGACGCGGGTCACGCGATGTAAACGGGATCAGGTGATCCATGCCCTCAGTAGGCGCAGGAGTGACGAGTTATAGGACCCGTGCCTACTACCTACTGCCAGGCCCAGGATGAACGCGACGTCAACAGCTAGCATCATAAACAAGAAAGAATGGGAGATCAAAGCTCTGAGAACGCAGATAGTACGCCTTTTCACAATCAGGCATCCAAGATCTGTCTCTAGATCTTGGCCATATGCATATATCCATCCTCGTTCCTCCATCAGATAGAACATTGATAGTAGTGACAGTGTATATAGCGGAAAAAGGCTATCTGCTTGTTGTATAGAGACATGTCACACGAGTCGCCAGCCGAAGTAAGTGGACTGACTGTATGCTTTTCGGCAACATATACATACTCTTTATTTTTTTCAACAGCCAGGGTACATGGAACGGGTGTACAATTCGACGACGACTGGCTCCTGCTCACAAGTGGCGCGTCGAGCAAGCACGAAGATAGATCGAAAGTCTTCAAAGATGGAGATCTCGTTGAAATTCTTCAATCGGCCCTTTTCGAGTTGTTTCTCAGACATTCCACTGGCACAATAAGCAGCTTGTAGATATGAAGCCCATCAGCGAAATGGCCATAGCGTGCACTGAGTGTTGGAATCGTGTTCTTGACAGTCGGAGGCAAAGAAACATAAAGAAATCAAAGAAAAGGCCTCAAGCGGTGCCACTGGTGATGGAGTCAAGAAGAGTCTAAGGTCTTGCATTGTCGACAATTTCCTTGACCTGGGGAGACTCCGACGACCCTGGTATCAAGTTCAGTGCACCATGTCTCTGGTCGCGGACTTCCGAGGTACATCCGTCGAGTTCCGAGCACTGCGCCAGTCAGCGAATCTTTGAGAGGACTAGTCACACGTATCGCGAATCGCAACATGACCAGATGGAGGTATAAGGCAAGGTGAAAGCGTGGGAACAAAATCATTCTCGGCCTCAGACTCTTCGCATGCTCAGCCGCTTGGCTGTTGCCCCCCGTCCTGTCCAATTCGCAAGGCTACCACTGATTTATGCACGATTGAGACATACCTCGACCTCGGAAGGCGTCACAGACGACGCGGAGACAGAATATTGGCGCAGACGGAAAACAGAATGGAAACGGAAACAAGGCGTGCGTCTCTGAGCCAATGGTCCTCAGCAAGATCAGCCTAATTCTCACCAGGGACAAACATTTCTTGACCATTTGATTATAACCGTTCGAGCTGGTGCGTGTTGTTCCATGCTTGACTAGTTTTCGACAGCTCAATGGTGTTCAGGCAAAGGAGGCAATGGCTGCGCCGCCTTCCATCGCGAAAAGTTCAAACCCTTCGGTCCACCATCCGGCGGAAATGGCGGCAGAGGCGGCGACGTATACATCAAGGCCACATCCGCGCTGACGACCCTCGCGTCGGTGCCCAAGCGCGTTGCGGCCGACGGCGGTGGAAACGGCCTCGGGACATGGCAGAACGGTCGCAACGCCGACGCAACGATCATACACGTACCTCTCGGCACTGTCGTCCGCGAACTACCCCGCGAAGATCCGCGTTGCGCGCCAGACGAGTGGCAGACCGAGGAGGCTAGTTTGGTGGATCTGGATTACCATGCGAAGCAGGAGAAGATGCGGGACAACCGCTGGGTACACTATCCCCGGTTCAGCGAGGCGAACACGTACCGCGACTCGTTCAAGGACGCGGAGGCGCAGCTATACAAGGAAGAGAGGGAGAGGCGGTATGAGCGGCGGAAAAGGCAGTTGACGTCTCCCATATCACTCGACCTAGACAAGGAGGAAGAGGTCATTGACAGCACCAACTCAGCACTTGGGCAGCGGCGGACCGACTTCAAGGGTCATCTTGTCGCCACAGGCGGAGCTGGTGGGTTGGGCAATCCCCACTTCCTCTCTGACGTCAATCGTTCGCCAAAGTTTGCTTCACGGGGTCACGAAGGCGAGCGCATAACGCTGTCGCTCGAGCTTAAAATTCTGGCGGACGTCGGGTTGGTTGGGATGCCTAATGCTGGCAAAAGCACGCTGCTCAGAGCGTTCACTGGAGGAAGGGCTAAGACGGAGGTCGCCGGATACGCGTTCACCACGCTCAACCCCATCGTCGGTGTAGTGCGCATTGCAGAGGACGGATCCTACGAAGGTTCACTCTCATCACATATGGTTCATGACGAGACCAACGCGGAGCGCCTCGCCGAGCGCGAAAAGATCCAGCGCGGTGATTATGCCTTTGCCCTCACCCGTAACCAAACTTCACCCGATGCGACGTCTCACCAGTACTCTGGACATCATTTTGACCTTGCGGAAGTGTATCGTTTCACCATTGCCGACAATCCAGGTCTTATTTCTGGGGCGTCAGACAATGTCGGACTGGGACACACATTCCTGCGGTCGATGGAGCGCGCCCTCGCGCTTGTGTATGTCGTGGATCTCTCTGAGCCTGAACCATGGGAGGAGTTACGCGTCTTGCGCGAAGAACTCGAACAATACCAGCCTGGCATGAGCCACAAGGCGCGGATGGTCATTGCGAACAAGGCCGATCTTTTGGGCGGTGACGGGGATCCTTTGCTGGTGGAGGCGGCAAAGGAGAAGCTTCACCGTCTGCAGGAATACGTTAGAACTAAGATGGCCATTCCTAAGTCTGGACGACAGCTGGATGTTGTCCCCACTTCGGCCAAGTTCAATCAGAACTTGCAGAAGGTTGTGACGATGATGAAGGAATATGTCATGGAAGCTAAAGGGCAAACGGATTGACGGATGCTTGTTGTCTTTGACTTCAGCTCCCAGAGCACCTTCTCTGCGCTTTCCTCTGCGCTCTCCTTGAAGAAACGGTGCTTCTCCAAACATCCTCTTCGAGGACCTCGGTCATTCTCCCCCCAGGAAAAGTATATCATACTTCCGACCCGGTGGCCGCAAGTATTCATGGCCACTGTATATTATCATCATATCGTACAACCGCGCTTTCCAGACAGATGGAAATCAATTTTGTAATCGTAACTGCTCAGATCAAGTCCTCTGCAGATATGCGCAATGTACTTCTCAAAGCTAAGGATACTTGGTTCGCTGTGTCTGCCTGCCTGGGACCCGGGAATGCCGCGCCTGATTTAAGCGCCGAACCGTTGTCAACATAAAAACACTGACACACACTCACGTCGTTGCAGCGTACATGATCTCTCGGTCCAGGCGCTCCAGAACGGCCCTCCTTATGCCTCGACTTGTTCCCGTCAAACGATGGTCTAGCCAGGCTAGCCTGCACCGAGAGCATACAATGGGACATCTGTCATTACCGTTACCAGGATGCTGGCCAGACCACATATAAGTGTGTCCAGCCGCCCTAGCACAATCCAATCACCAATGGCCGCCGTAGACACCCTCAATCTTGAAGGACTGACCATACCTTCGCCATCTGTACCGGAAGATGGCCTGGCTACTCCCCACCCCATCATCGATTCTGAGTTGCCATTGCGATGCCCCGTATCTGGCGCCCATGCCGAGGATGGCGCTCCGGGTGTCTGTCCCGTGACGGGCCAAAGCGAGCTCCCCAAGGGTGATCCCGACATGCAGGAGGTCGACCCGGAACTGTTGAGGACATCGATACACACGCGGATGTCCTATTTAAAGGATTTCCTTGGCTTCCGGCGACATGATCAGGAGATGCTCAACAAAGTCGCGCCGTTGATTTACGACACCATACCATCGACGGTCGACAAGTTGTACTCCAAGCTGTTTGAGTTCGATGTGACGAAGCAGGTGCGTTCATTTGCTCATACGAATTTGAACGCATCTAAGCCTGTCTCCAAGGTGTTTATGATGCGGAACGATGGCTTCGATGGCGATATTCCTTCACGAATGGAAGATCTTTCCCTTGAGAGTCCACAGCTTGTATATCGCAAGGTATGCTGCTATTTCCCTTTGAAGTCATCGTCTGAATGAACATGGGAAAGATCTTCATGAAGGCCTGGTGTCGACGCGTCTTGACCGCCGACTACACATCAGTGAAAACATTCCAGTACTTGGACAAAGTCGGCATCATGCATACCGGCGTGAAGCCATTCAAGCACAAGGCACATATGAAGCCTCTAATTGTTCCTTGTACGTCCCAACTTGAATTTCTTACTACCGATCCTGCGCTGATTGCGGTCAAGACAGAGACTGTGCTCTTACTCTCGGATGGGTCCTGACTGTACTGCAGACTGCGATTCTCACTCTAGATGACGCGCGATTCACTATGCAGGAAAAACTGGATGCCGTCGCCGCTGTCAATAAGGTCAATCTCTACGGCTGGCAATGAGAAGAATCACTGTTGACTCGGCTTCTACAGGTCATCTGGATGCAAAACGATCTCTTCGCCAGGCATTATATTGTTCCAGCAGAGTAATCCCAAAAGGATGGACGCACTGTAACATTATGTTTCACCTATCTTCCTACTGTATGACTTATTTCAATACTACCTGGCTGCCGGGCCTATCCCTGAACTAGCGACATACATAGATAGATACTACGAGCTCACAGGAGCGACTACGACAGCGCATGAAAGCCAGAAATGCTTGTCACGACTGTAACAACGTTGCGATAAATGGTCAATACCTTCAGTTCAGTGTAATTGCTTGAGCCCTAAGAAATTGCCCATGTTGGGCCCATTCACCGAGTGTGATCATGACCTCTTTGTCCATCGTGAGGTCAGATCTACACATCAACTCCTTCAACTTCATTGACAAATTCGAGTCCGAGATACGGTCAACCTCCGCCTTTTCCCAGAGGCGCTGAAGAAGAGGACAGATCTTCTTGTGAGGAAATACACCACTTCTCCAATCGACGGTCTGACAACGTACGCTGCAGTAGGGCATGATATGACAGGCGCTACACCTTTTGAAGGCGTCGCCGACCTCTTGGAATGTTTTGCCACACCCTCCGACACAACAGGCAGTGTCGCGCAGGCGAAAGCTCATCTCCAACAAGGCATCGGCAAGACGGCCGTCCGGTTCGCCCCCCGTCCATGGGTCCACCCACATCTCAGGCTCGAGATCATCGGGTATGCCGCCCATATCTTCGGCGACGTACATGCCGAAGTATATGAGCAGCTCTGCAACATCCTTGCCGCTGGGGTCTTTATGGAGCGAAGGGTCACGCAGAATCTTGATCATGGGTATTAGAACGCGTAGAACCTCCCTCTGTTGGTTACTGATCCGCGCCCAAGCTCCGATCGTCTTTGATGATGGACAGGCTCGAAGGACTTCGAGGATAAAGCGCCCAATCTGTGACAAAGGGTGCGCACTTGCGACGTCGAACTTGTGTTCCCTGATTCGCTTGCAAAGAGGATGACCCACGATGCAAAAGGATCTGAGAAATTCAGCAGACCGAAGGAGGGCCGTAGTGAGAGCTCTTCCTGCAAGCGGAAGCGCATGGGCAAGAAAGTCGAGGGCTATGGGAGTGGGAAGGAGTACGTTCCAGTTTCTTATGGAATCAATAAAGACCTCTGGAGGAACCACAATGATATCGGAGGCGTCACTTGGCCAGCGTCTGCGGTTGTGGCCTTTCGAGACTTTCGAAACACTACTCCTGGCCAAGACCTGATTCAAACGCTCGAAGAGCAATTGAATAAGAGTAAAAGCTGCCCTGGACTTGCCAGTGTAGAACGGATTGTGATCCCTGTGAACGTGGTCACCATACTGGTGGAAAGTCTCAACCGCGGGAAGAGAAAAGCCGCAAGAGCACTTCGACAGGCGGTGAATGAGACCGGAGAGCTGTTGTGAAGTGCGTTCCTTTGTCAAGAACACGACAGCAGCAGCGCAAAAGTCGTGTAGTTGGGAAAACTGCTTTGGAGGAAGAGAGTCGAGCTCGTATGCTGTGTCCTTAAGGCCAAGCGTTATTCCCGCCGCGCAGCCAAGTAGACATGGTGCGCAATGCTCTGGCAAGTCGCGATCGGCCACCGACGCGGCAAAGAACGCGATCGAATACTCTTCGGGATCAGTGATCGCTGAAGGTGGTTGGGCGGCCTTTCGCGGTCTTGGCACAGTGGGCATACACCACCGCGAGGGTTTTAGTCCGTTTCGGCTCCGGCTCTCCGACTTCCGACCCGATCCTGTTTCGACCTCAAATCTAGGTCATTCAGCCGACCTCCTGCAGAGGTCTGAGCCTCCAGGATTCCTCCGACGTCGATTCGAGGTCTGTGTGCCTGACTACCCAAAAAAAAATTCCGGTTCAGCCAGATTGAAATGTAGACAGTACTGTCAGGCCATAGCTTCGAGAGTAGGGATTCAAAAATGATATTATTTTCATATGATACATCATAATACATGAACAGACGAGGTGTAAAGCATAAAGGATGAGAAGTAGGTAGGCAGCGGGGACAAAACAAACAAAGCTCCAAGCCGGCAGCGCCCACTACACCACCAATTCGATCTGAGGTGATTCGGAGGACGAGCGCATGAGCTGGATCAAAGGTTTCTTTACACATGTTAGAAATAGGTGTTTATGATCACAAAATGTCATTCGATGCCACATGTCTTCATGACCCCCACTCCATCTCTGCCTGATCTGGCCTCTGCCTCTACCGCACCTACCCATTCAGCCAGATGGAATGGACCTCAGCACTCAGTTGGACCATCCGAGCAGGTCCACATCGAGACTTGCCATGGCACCATCAACTGTTCTGACCCCGGCTCAAGATACGCCTGAGACGAAGGATGAAGCGATATTGGACGTGAACGACCTCAACAGAAAGCCTGTGGTGGTGCGTGTTATGGAATATAGTGATGTATTTTGCTCAATGAGTACCTGTAGCCGGAGTTCGATACTCGCTCTGCCATCGAACAGCTTGCGGGCCAGACGGAGATGGTATTGCGGGATGACGAGCGTTGGCATAGGTCGTTCAAAGCAGACGTACGTTGCTATCACACTCTTGCCAGTGATCTACTAACTTCCTTTGCTCAGCTTCGTTTCATGGATGCATCAGAGGACCTCGACTGGGCACTAGGCTCAATTCAGACTACCGCCATTGTCAATGACGAGCTCGAGCTTACTCAAGGGGAGGAGATAGGCTTAGAACGTGCTCTTACCACCGCTCTTCTGGATGAAGCAAAGGCGAGGCTTCACGTACAGCAGATGAGACTGAAGCTCGAGAATGCCCGAAAGAGACGCCGCGCCGTCTCAAGGCTATTATCGCTACTTTTTAGACAACACCTTGCTCGGTTCTGATCGATATATGCTCTAGATTGAATGCTATGTCTTTTTACTTTTATTCTTGGCTCGCGTCTCCTGCGCTTTCTTTTGTGCCTCTGCACGCTGCAACGGACGAGTTACTCGAAGACCCACCGCAATCTCGTCATGGACAGCACGCCGGTCACTCAGATATGGAATCGGCTTCACCAGAGACGACGGCAACGTCCTTCGAAGCAGGTGAGCATTGTGGAGTGCATGCATGTTCACAATGAAGCGGTCTGCATCACCGTGAACTATCACTTTGCGTTTCCGATTGCTCTCCGATCGTCCTTGTTTTACTGATCGTTCTACAGTTGAACATCTTCCTGAGCTGCAGTCGTGCTGTGCGTTCACTATGAACAAGATATCCTGAATGCAGCGTAAGTTTCGGATCCTCCTCGCATACAAGTGACTTACCATAGGTGCAACAGCAACAACAGTGTCTGTTCGCGTGAGGAATGGCATATTGAGCCGTTCGTCGTTCTTCTCTGAAACAGAATAGCTCCGAAGGACGATGACAGGCGTGCCAGATGTTGGCATGAGGATCTTCAGTATCTGTCCACACATAACACGAATAGACGTGTCGACAGGTCGCATGGTGTCGAGTGGAGAAAAAGGTGTGATCTTTTCGTTGTCCTGTTCCACCTGGAAGAATACCCATGACTGTAGACAGCACACGTCACGCGAACGCGAGATAGCATATTTGCATTCTCTGTATTGTTCGGCGCTCCCGTCAGGGAGTGTCATTCGGAGCCACGTTCCATGTAGGCAATCGATGAGTTCTGTTCCCAATGCATGAGCCCATATCTGTGGGTTCTGTTTCTTCAAGGCGTGTAGTTTCACAAATCCTAAGGAAAGTATCAGTGTTTGTGCTGACAGAGCTCTACCAGCTTACCTGGCTGTACTTTCGAGTTGTCTGTCCATCCGAGTCGTCGCTGAAGCTCGGGGTTCGATCGAAGAAAGCCTCGGATACAGCGTCCACCTTGACGCATATGACCATCCGCCCCTCGCCACCAACCGCCACTGACCATGTGTTTGAAGCACTCCATGCCACCAAAAGTTACCGCGATATCCTCGCTGGGGGCCAGATGATTTGAGAGGACGCTACACAGACGAAAAACAGCATTGAAGCATTCGAAAACCTCGGTCGAATAGAGTATTGCGGGTCCGAAGCGCCGTATATCGGAGGGCAGATGAGACAGAACGTGAAGCTTGTACTTGGTGAGGATGCGTGTCGGATCAATGCTTGCCCATATATCGAGGACATTGTCAATGAGAACCTGAAGATCCTTCTACATTTTATATCAACAGGGAGTCAGCAGTGATGCCTCTCGATGATTGCGTACCAGATATTGCTCGAGGTCGTCGATTTCTGGCATCCAGAGGTATGCGCCAAGCTCACCATTCGCCTTCCAGAGATCGAACATCTTGGGCGAGACAAGTGACGAGTCAAGGTGGAAGACGCCGACCTGTTGTAGTGTCTTGAAGTGTTTTCCGATGAGAGAGTTCTTGTATTGTAGCAAGTACTGGGCACGGATCGGGGCAATTGAAAGACCGTCTATTGAAGACGATTCGAGGCGGAGAGCGAAAAGTGCATCCTGATCCTTGTCCCATTGCTTTGTCGTGGCATGCCATACGTACTTATCCTGTCCGAGAAGTACTGTATGAAGAATCTCAACGGGACTGTCTTGATGTGGATCAAGTCCGCGTACTTGAAGAAGCACGTTGAAGTGGTCTCCTGCCCGGAGAGACTTACGGTCATCTAAATAGATACAGAACATCAGAGTGGGCAAGTAGACATATGATAGCAAGTACCAGAGTCTTCGGGCAGAGCCTGAAAGCGCTCCGGAGGCTGTAAGATAACCCAGTCAAAGAGTTCCTGTTGGACTTCATCCTTGACAAGATCCTTCATCTTTCGCAATGCGTCTCCGTGGAGATGCTTGAGTCGCACATCTTGTTTTGGACTGTCTTTTCCAAGACGATCATGCTGTGTTGCCCGCGATTTCTTGATCAACAGGTCCATCCAATGAAGTGCAATCTTGTCCTTGATGCCCGTCTCTGTCTGGATCGAGTCAACTGAGCTCTGCACTCCGCGACATGCTGTCCATATCTGCTTCGTGATTGTCTCGACGGTACCCTCGGGAGTGCGAGGCTCCCCGGGCTGTGTGCCAATCAGTCAAGAACTCGAATTCACGAAGACAGGTGCCGACATACCGAGAAGAGTGCATGATAACCGTCATTGGTTATAATATCATCTTGAGTACCACCATTGAAGTCGGATCGACAGTTGAAGTTGGAGTTGGAGCCAGACTGAGAGTTACACTCGGCAGCAGCAGGATTATCTGCTGCAACGAGCTGTGCTTGTATGCGGAAGATGATATCACACTCGAGCATACAGTCCCATGCGTCTTTCCAAACACCGGGACGCCTGAGAAACAAGAGTGAGAGACCTCTCAAAGAGCTCAGATGAGATGCTCACATGTCTGACATCAAGGCATCGAACTGCTCAAGCGACAGCGTATCGGGAGAAGTCGAGTTGAATCGAACATAATACTCTTGCATGAGAAGCTTGTGCGGGACGTTCACATTCGTGCTGTATAGATTCATGTGCGGATTATACTGCTTGCTTCGATTTCCCGAAACATCGTCACACCAGGGCAGAATGCGAATGACAAAGGCCGGTCGCCCCTTTGCTGTCAAACGTATCGGATTTGGCATCCTGTTCGTCCAAACATCGGCAGTGTCAGTATCTAGATTGAGCATTAGCGATTTGTAGATTGTAATCAAGTGAGAAACGAGTACCTCGGAACGGACCGACAGATTCATTCAGGTCCACAAAATTGTATTCGAGGACATTGGCTGAGATCAAGCTTCGTGCTTGTGGAGACACAGTAATTTGACGAGTATCAAGGTCAACCTCGGCAACAAATGACAGTGCATAAACAATGTCTTTCATTGTGATCCATTTCAGAGGAATGATATACTGTCCAGATCTTGTCCGAGCGAGCTCATTGACATAGAAGTGCCGGTGCGGAGCATACTTCCAGTCCGCCCACATTGGCGACAGGTCATCGGGATCAACCTCCTTGAGATACTTATCGGCTTGCCAGGCTTCCGAAATGGTCTCCGAGATCTCAGGATAGACATGAAGATGTGGTCGAATGAACGGGTTTGACCAGTCCTGTAATTCTCTCAGGAAATGCGCCACAAATCAGTAGTTGAACACACCAGTTTGAAAAGGTCCAAAGGGTGATTCATGTAGAAGTGATTGCCTAGAGCAGAAGTGTGCTCTACTGTTGGGATGTTGATAGCCTTGGTGAGCGATGTTTGAAGTTTTCGCAGTGCCGAAAAGGAAGGTACATCAGGCGTTCCGCATTCGCGCATCACCCACAAAATTGCTTTGAGGTGGTCATCGGACAGTCGTAGTCGTGGTAGATTATCGAGCAAATCTAGCATAAACATCTGTAGAATTTGTGAAACCATGTATCTGTGTACGAGCGCGTAACGACAATTACCGTTTTTGAACCGTGGGGACTATAGTCACCCGTGTCATCCGTAATCACTGCCGGCAATGCTTCGTCACCTTCATCCTGACCATCATCGTCGTCGTCGGTGATTCCTGCTCGTAGACACCGGCTGATCAGCTCGCTCACACAACGGCAAGAAAGCACATACCAAGGATGGACATTCGAACTGCCATACTCGTCATGGTAGCATCCTCATCTGCCAGTGGCGACGTAGATTTGCCGAAGATCTCAGGTTGGTTGATGTACGGAAGTCGATCTATCTCCTCGTTCATGCGCATCTCACGTTCTTTCTCCAGATCCTCTTCATAACGTGCAAATGGGATCTGATGTCCACGCATATCGTAAAATGCACCGTGTGCGTCCTGGATCATGTCGTCAAATGGATCATCGTCCTCATCTGGTATCGCGGGAGGTGGCTGCCAGTCAAGGTGCATCGGATGCGAGAGATGTACTGCATGGGTAGAGAGCTGTTCGTTCTCTTCAATTCGCGCTGCAAGACTTTCAGACTCCAGGTGCGCTCTATATGCAATGACGGCAGTCTTGTGTACTGAGGTATTCGCAATATGACCAGACTTCGAGCTTTTCTTCAAGAGTTTCTCGCGTCCCCTGAAGTGGAAAGTGCAAGCAAGACAACACAGTTGGCCGTCACCGCGGTCAACAAAAACTAGGTCAACAAGAGTCAGTGCTAATCGGTTTGAGAATGAACGCTGACTGACGGTCAGTATTTTTTCGTTGAGCAGGCATTCTTGAGCGCGTCAGACTGGGAAATGGCAGGAAATCCACGTGATGCGAGACACGCTATCAATTTTTGCTCCGCCTTGTTTGCCCAGGTCTTGTCTTACCCTCACTCCATTTCCAGTCACTCATTATGTCCACTCCAGGTTTCGATGAGTTTGACCCTTCTCTGCCCCCTCCCAATAGCGGTCTCAACATTGGAGGAGGCCCTTTTGACCCAGCTCACCCTGGTGAGCTTGGGAATGGCACATTTGACCCATTCGACCCGGTCGACGACAAGGACTCGCAAGACAGCAGCTCTGAAGACGAGGAGGATGACTCAGACACATGCGCTGCAGGAAACAGCACCGGAGAACAAGCTGGTAATGCCGCACAGGTGTACGATCCCAGCCTTCTTGCCGCCTCGTCTTCCACGGGCCAGGTTGTGCTCGGAAAACGACCAGCCCATTCCATGACCGAGTTCCTCGACACAGTCGAGCGAGAGTTCAAGCTCAAGAAGTCCGACAAGAGCGAGCTGGAGAAGTTCAGCAAGGTGAGTCAACCGTAACTTCTTTCTGGATCCGCCATCATAACCTCCTCCAGCTGCCCATGTTTGAGCAGAATATCAAGATCTTTGGTGGCCTGCTCAGTGTCATTGCCTTCCAGAGCCAACAGGCATCCCCGGAAGTACTATACATAATTCCCAAGTCATTGGCAGTACGTCCGAGTTCATGATGTGCCGTCCAGCTTCGAACTAACAAGAATCCTCGAGTCTGCCATCGACCGTGAGGCGCTTCAAGTTTTGCTTGACGGTTACCTTCCGGCATACTTGAAGGGAGAGGATGGCCCAATGAAGCAAGTTACGGTACGCCATCCATCTCAATCATTCTGTATCTGATCCCCAGCGTCTCTGATAGGATAACCTGAAAGCTCATCCCGGCATGATCACCAATGAGCTCTTGAATGACACGGTCAAGTTTGCCGTCATTGAGACCAAGATGCGTGATGTGCTCACGACGCGTCGTTACGAAATGAAGAACATTGTAAGGTTCCTTCTCTGCCGGGCGGTCAATCTCTGATGGTTTGTAGCTCAAGAGATCACTCGGAAATGTACCAGAAGAGCCACCAACGACACAGCCGGTCTCACCGTCTGCCTCTCAACGTCGTCCGAAGTCTATGGGCATTGCCGCTCTCTGCAACAAACTGGCCGGCATCTATAAGAAATCTGTCGTTAAGATAGACATCGTATTGCTAGGACGTGTCGCCTTCTTGGTATGGGACTGCACAAATGACCGTACACAGTTATCTGATGAGTTTGCTATAGCGCCATGTCATGGCCACAAACGGCTCAAGCGACAAATACTGGGGTGACGTCGATGACCAACTTGAGTTTCGGCGGAAGAGATACAACGGCGATGCAGCCATGCTGGGCAGGTGCGGGTTCCTTTGATATTGGCATGAACACGCACTCATTGTGATACAGCTTCTTCCAGAAGGTCTTGTTGAAGGACCGGGAGATTTACGGTGAGGCACCAGTTGGCATCGATGCCAGTGCCCCCCCTGCTGTTCGGAAGACGAGAAAGAAGCGTGCGGCTCCCCAAGGTGCGGCGGACAGCAGTGTGCCCACCGTCTAACTGCTTCGGATTGGACAATAGTCAGAATACATTTTCAGCACATTCTTTCGCATACCCTATTCTGCTCTCGTATAATTCACTACATACTTCATTGTATATATCTATCTAAGCTTGTGGCGTACAATCATATGTGGATGGTCCCGAACAGATTCAATGGAGTGAAATGAAGCCCAGAACTGGCCTAATGATGTGATGCTCCCAGTATCATCGCGCTCTAATTATCATCTTTTGGTAACATCGTGTTGCAAGCTCTGGGCCAGGCCATGTAGGTTCGCATCCGTATTCGAGGTCAGCGACCAACCTTTCTCGAAGGTGACGGTCAGAAGACCTCAGATCGATTTGAGTTTTTGATGTTTTATTCAGGTTGCCAGCGTATCTCGACAGATTTCTGGCTCTCTTTGCAGATCTCGGCTTTCCTACCTGATTTCGAGACCAAATCGAGTCGGTGGTGTATCAGGACGAAGAAGATGGCGTCGGCAGCGTGACCGTAGCGGATGTGCTGTTGTGATGAGCGCTACACGGGTAAAGATCTGGGATTGGCAAAATTGTGAAAGGCAGAAAAAAAAAGGGAAGAAAAAAATATGTACTGCGACCCAAAAGATGCGAGACCAACAGGTGTCGATACAAGACGTCCAAACGGGACCCGTGTGCGTGAATGTGTCGAAAGCGAGGCGGGTGTGGTGGCAAGAAAGGCGGTGGCAAGAACAGCGATGCTCGTGGTAGGAGGCAAGTCTGGCAGAGTGGCAGCCCACCTGCCATTCTGGGCATGGAGAGCGACTTGGCAAAAGAAATCCCAAGTCCTGTAGAGAGCCGGATAGAGTCCAATAACAATCAGATTTGACACAAGATGGCAGAGCCCAAAATCAGGTCGAGTCGGACCACAGCCAAGGCCAGCCAAAGCTCGAATCAACGTGGGAGCGCCGACATCAATTTGAGGTCGAGTGCGATCCATTTCAAGGTCAACAAATTTTGCTTGGTTTTACGTCTAAATTGAGTAGGTGCGTAATCACATCGACGTCAATATAATGTTGCCTGAACTAATTCCGACATAATCAGAACCCCAAGCGGTGGTGTACTTAGTAGTGTCGCGCAAAGCTGATCGATGGCGGCGATAGCGGTGGTGGATGGCAAGTGAAGTATTGTAAGCCGAGTTGCCGAGGCCGCTGTTCTGCTATCCATTCAACTCCCATCGTGAGACCAGATTGATCTGAATTGCTGCTAAGTAAAGACACTGACGCGGAAATCCCTCGCGGCTACGCAGAGTGCAGTTGTACAGCTTCGAGGCCTTGAGGCGATTTGTATAAATTTCTGCCACATCATGGGAGGTTCCAAGTCAGTCCTTGGCACTCTTCTTCGCACTCTTCTTCCGTCCAGTCGTCATGTCCTACGCCCCTCCTCCTCAAGGTAGGTCACTGTAACATAGATACGTCGATCTATCTCTGAAGTCCTTTAGGTCCTCCTCCGGCGCATTCTCCATACCCCGCAGCTGAAGGTAATAGCAGAACACACGCGTTTGTGCCAGCAGGCCTTTCACCTTCACCTACTAGACCCGCCTCAATTCCCTGCCCCTAGCCAGTACCAATCGCCACAGGGTACGGACAATGCTGTTGACACCCGTCTCAACCCTGAAAGCTTCTAAGCTACAGGTCCACCACCAGGCCCAAATGGCGGGTACTTTCCGCCACCTCAGGTGTGCCCTCTCTCCCTCTTCACCTCCACTCTGAAATCCTCATTCTTCGACATTTCAAAGGCGCCGCCTCCATCCCATCAGAACGGAGAACAATATTACTCGCCTCCTCCAGGCAACTACGAGCAGAAATCTTACCCCCAACAAGACTACGACAGAGGCCGAGGACAAGGCCAATACAGCCAGGGACAGTACGGCTATCAGCCTCAACCCCAACCGCAGACCATCATAATGTAGGTGCAAAGGCACTCTTCTCCGTGACGCCGTGTCCGCCCGCACTGACAGTCGACGGTCGTAACAGCGCTCACCAGCAGGAGAAGCCCTCCGCAGCCGATACGACATGCTTGGCATGCTTGGCCGGCATTTGCTGCATGTGTTGCGCCGACGGTATCTATCGCTGCTTCGATCTGCTGTAGACAGCGAACTCACATCGACTCCAGCTCTGGTTTGATGTGGCCTAATTGAACACCACAATTGACCACTGTATCTGTACCGATATTATACCATAATTCACTGTGCGGCAGGCTACTTATACTTAGTATCTCTTAGTGATGCAATTGTATATCACACCGTAATTCTTTTCTATCCTCAGCGATACCTGTCACCTACATGAGTACAGCTTCACGTTCACCAGATGCCGCTTGAGACCCGAATGACATCCGCCATCTCTTGAACGTCATGCAACCGTATGATAGCTGCACCCTGCTGCACTGCAGCTGCGACCGTAGCAGCCGTAGCGAGCATTCGCTCTTTAGGCGTCGTGGTTCTTCCATGTTGCGATAAGATAGTCCCCAAGAAGGATTTGCGTGACGATCCAATTAGGGAGGGATAACCCTCTAACAGATTCCTTCTTCGGTCAGAGTCTACCACGCAGTCAAATCCCAATCGAACGGGAAGATATGGAAACAGACCTTGCCCGACGAGCACATTGGCGGTGACTCTTGCAGAGTCTCTCAAAACCTCCAAATTGCCCTCCACAGTCTTACTGAAGCCGACGCCAGGATCCACGATGACCAGCCACCGCCTCAGACCGCCCGGTCCTTTCACGATATCTTCAACCTTCTGCCCAAGCTCTATTCGCACACCTTCTACGACGGCCTGATCCTTCCCCGCATATTCATAAGCGCTGTAGTCCTTATTCGACCCCGCGTCCGCCCTCGAGTGCATGAGCACCACCGGGACCGCGAACTCCCTCGCGACCTCCTTCATCGCGCCCATGTAATGTTTTGCATCCTCATTTGGATACGGATAACACTTAGGCCCGGAGAATGCATACACATCATTGATGATATTCGCGCCAGCGCGTATAGCAGCACGAGCGACTTCCGGGCGGAACGTGTCCACGCTGATGGGGACGTTCACCCCGCCCTGCCGAATCGCTTCGATGACAGGAATGACGCGTTGGATCTCCTCTTTGACAGAAACGAATGCAGCCCCGGGACGAGTCGAATAGCCCCCGATGTCCAGTATGTCTGCCCCAGCGGCGACGGCGTCATGGGCGAAGACGACAGCAGTAGAGAGGCTATCGTGGTCGGCCCCGTCGGAAAAGGAGTCGGGAGTGGTGTTGATGATAGCCATAAGCTGAGTTTTGAATGAGCTTCGGGCGCGCTGGCCTGGCGAAAACATGACAGGCTGGGTCCAGTGACATAAGGTAAACGGAACGGCATTATTGCCCAGCCGCTTTGGATGCGCTGGAACAGGTAAAACCTTTTGGAGAGAAGTATCCCGATGCACTTTGTCGAACAGGACGGAGATGGGTTCACCTGCAGTGGGGTGCACGAAGTTGGGAATCATGCTGAAACAGATGTTAGAACTGTTGGATCAGGTGAAAGGTGTCTTACTCGTTGAGTGGACGAAGAACGAATTCTCTTTCACATGACCGAGGATGGGGTACGACAAGATGGCCCTCCAAATTGTCGAGATTGGCGCGTCCATCTGGCGCTCGGGTGTCTATGACTTGGTCGCCATAGAAGACAATGTCAAGGTCCACCGCTCGTGGTCCATTTCGAATGGAGGGCACTCGCCCAACAGACTTTTCTATGATCTTGAGTAACTCAAGGAGTTGACGAGGCGGTAAATCTGTTTCAACCTTCTCCAGATCAGCAATCTAGGTAGGACTTGCTTGAACAAAACCGCGCACCAAACATGCACCGTTTATAAATTTGGGCTGGTCTTCGACATACATGGGTGTGCTTTCATACAAGAAGCTCGTGTTGACAACGTCTACCTTGCCTGCACAAGAAGCCAACAAATCGCTAGGAGTTTCGAGCAAACGGAGGGCAAGCTCGATGTTATAGAAACTGTCTCCGAGATTGGAGCCGAAGGCAATTGCGGCCGTGGAGATACCAGCTACGGACTCAGTCTACTCAGACGTGAGGATGAGATTCAAGAGAGACATCATAGAAAGGGAAGATACCTGCATTTTCTCAAAGTGGGACGCCGGATAGTCAGAAACAGTACGTGTTATTTCGACCTCTGATGCCGACGCAAATACAAGCGCGTGAGGTTTCGAGACTTTGAGGTGGACGACGGGTGAAGACGTCAGGTGGGAACCTTGCTCGTTGATCTCGATCAAGGTCTGCAGTGCAGCGTAGGACGTCAAGGCCTCCAAAGTGAGATAGGTAGTTTCGCCGACAGCCTATAGAGCTCGAGAATCAGAAGAAGAACTCGCCAAGTATGAGATTCTTACACTGTATATCCTCCTAGTCAGAGCGCGTGTATCCAAAGGTATTTGATCGGCATGGTCCTCAACTATGATGTGCACCCGTGCCACTTGCTTCTCTAAACGTTCGGCCGGATTGACGCCAATGATGGCATGGCAGTCAATGTCTTCGAGGATGTGTCTGAAAGTGCCCAGTTTCCAAGTCGAAGAATCCGTCCGTGTCCCACTGGACTCAAGGACAACCCTAGAACAATGCAACGGAGGCTTTGTTTGAACGATGGAAAGATGTGCTTCATTCAACTGTGAGCTGAAAGGTGGTTGAAGGAGGAGAAAGTCGTATATGGCACGCGATATGTCGTCGAGGGAATTGAAGGCGGTCGGGGGTGCAAGTAGTTTGCGGATGGAGGACGCTATCGCAGAGTAGTTAATCGAACTGTTGAGTTCGTCGTGTTCCGCGGAATAGGTGATGTCGGCAGGGACAGAGATCGTGAGCGATATCGGCTGAAGGACCGCTTTGTTTTCAACTTTTGCAGGCCATCTGGCGCCAGAGAAGAGGAGGACGTCAACGAGAAGATCCTTGACGCGAATCCAGTCCTTTCTGTGAAAATTTGACTGAACAAAAGGTAAAGGCCAGTACTGCGAACAGACCTTGTCATGGCAGAGTGCTAGGGTTTGGCCAGGGTCTAACCTTGAATTGCCGTAAAGCCGGCGCGCAACAACAAGCCAGGGACACAGCCAAACAACGCCACGCCTGCGCGAGTGTCGAGACACGTTGTCGACTCGGTGTCAATTATTCTTATTCACCTCCAACTTTCATTTGCCATTTCGCGCAATGTTCACCGAGGAGCTGAAGGCCTTTCGAAGGCTTGGCGTGCGCCACGTATGCTCTTGCGACTGCCTTCGTAGACTGCTCACGAACTATTGGACACAGTTACTTTTGCAATGCCTCAACTTCGCTTCAGTAATTGCCTCGGGCCTCATGATATGGAAGGGACTCGGTTTAATAACAAACACAGAGTCGCCGATCGTTGTTGTGCTCAGGTGCGTAGCCGGCAATTGCTGCGTCTGATCCAGCTAAATGCGCCCTCGCAGTGGATCCATGGAACCAGCATTCTACCGCGGCGACCTTCTCTTCCTAACGAACCCCGTTAACGAGCGCTATCATACCGGCGACATCACCGTCTATAAGATTCCCGGCGCGGACATCCCCATCGTCCATCGCGTACTTGAAACCCACGACTTCCCGGCCGATTCCCTAAGGTTCGGGTGTTCAGTGATCTTACGCATCGCCACACTCACAGTTCGCCTCGCAGTGCTGTCGACGCGGTATCCCCAGCAAAACAGTATCTTTTGACCAAGGGAGACAACAACTACATTGATGACATTGATCTCTACCAAGGTCTGCAGTGGCTGGAAAGAAAACATATTGTGGGTAAGGTCCGCGGCTTCCTTCCGTACATCGGATATGTCACAATTGCCATGGTCAGTCAATGTCCTGCCTTTGGACATCATCTTATACTGACTGCCCTCCCCAGAATGACTTCCCCCAATTGAAATACGCGTTACTGGGTGGACTGGGACTTTTGGCACTCATTCAACGGGAATAGTGTCTTATTGCATGTCCGACCCTCACTTTCCTCATAAGTGACGTTGAGACCTTTTTCCTCCGTGTAACAAAATGAAGCCTACACTAAATTATTTCTGGGATCGTCTATATGTGCGAGGAGTGAGATTTATGGTACCATTTCACTGACAGTGAGTCACTAATTCAACGCATAGAGCGACTCATTCTGGATCGTGTCGACGCGGAGCGAACAACCTCGATGAAAATAACATTACTCTGACCTAACTACGCAGCAATACTGCAGAGGTTACTTACTTATACACATTGCACAGACATGAAAGAAAGCGACAGCGTCCACATGCGATGTAAGTGCGGAAAGATTAGTAGAAGAACGTGCAGAGCGTAGCAGTGAAAGCGGCGATCCACAATTGGGCCTGCAGGCCTACAGCTCCGCTGCTGGCGGCGGTGGATGCAGAGGTAACGGCAGCGGCAGTGGTGGTGGTGGTGGTCGCGGCCTTAGTGGAGGTGGTGCTTCCTGCTACCTTCGTTGAGGTCGCGCTGGTAGTGGTGGTGGGTTCATCAATGAGAGCCTCAACAGTCGAATTGAAATCTCCGGTCATGCTGTCCATGCTATACAAGTAAGTTAGTACGAGCATCGCATATATGGTCAAGATGGGCGGCATACGTGTATTTGGCGGAAAAGGCTTGCATGGGATAGTCATCATTACTCGAGTCGGTGAGATTGTTGGAGTCAACACGAATGAAGCTGATGTGTGATGAGAAAAGTCAACGACGCGCGAGAGGGAGAATTGAGGTACTAAGCATCGCTGTCTCCTCCAATGCTGGCATCTATAGTGAATTCAAACATCGTTGCGGTGGAGACATCAATGTCTGTGCCAATGACCTGGAGGATGGCCTATTTGGAGAAGAAATGTCAGTCACGTTATGCAAGAAGTAAGCAAAGGACGAGACGAGCCGAGAAGGCATAGACTAAGAAAGACCATGCAGAGATAGTGCGGGACACACCTGCTTAATAGTTCCCCCTACGGCGATGGAGAATTGGGTAGGCCCGAAATCAGAAAGACTGTAGGTGCCGGCGCCATCGTCCTCCCAGGTGATGTTATACGGAGAGCCGCCGGACACGGAAGAGCCGCTGACGGGAAAGGTGATCTGTAGAGCAAGTACAAATGAGCCATACTAATTCTACCCTCTAAGAAAGTCTCAGACGCGAGTAAACATCGGCCACGACAGTCGAAGCAAAGGCGGCAAGGCAGAAGACTTTGGAGAACATTCTTGAGTGACTAATATAACGAGTGTCCTGAGGTGTGCTGTAGAATGGACTAGGTGTGACTTGTCAAGTACGTGAAAGGAACAGGAAGGGCAATAAGTTCAAAGCGAGCGCCAGCCTTCCTCTTGAACAGTGCCTAGAGCTACGCAGCAGGGACCGAGGCGACGCGCGACTGCCTGGTAGATCGTGATGTGCCCAGAAAGACTAGCGCAGTCCGACCTGTAGGTTTATTATGGAGGGCGGACGTGGGCAGGCATTCGCAATAGGTGCCTAGTGCTACGTGCAAGGCAAGACCTCGTAGATATAGATGTACCACCAGCTCGAGAAGGATAGGTCTACGTAGGTCTCGGAGAAAGCTTGAGCAGCCAAATTCCGTAGACGGACGTCGACGTTGTAACCGACCTCGCCACGGAAGTCGGTCTCCAACTGATGAGACATGACTGCAATTCCAATCGGCGCAGCTTCATGTCCACCTGAAGCCGAACTGAAGTGCCCGACAACAGTCTGACAACCGTCAACTTGAACGAGACAGGATCAGTGGATCACGGAGACTTGCCTGCGCCTGCACAGAGAGCAAACACTGAAACAGAGAGCCCAGAGAGCGTGCGTGCTTTGACATACCGGTTCCAGAATATTCTAGCCCTATTCCTGGAAGCCGGACGCTCTGGTCAAGCTTAAGCCGGGACGCTACTCAACGATAGTGTTCGAGCTTACTTGGAATTGCGCGCTGTTTTTTTACAAAAGAGGGTGCAACGCTCCGTTTTGAGCCGTCAACGCGGTAAATATCTGACTGAACGCGTCAATCATCGCGAACATTGTGAGGCTCATCAAGCCCCAGGGATCCTCGACGGAAGTGAGCTGGAAGGGAGAAACCAGACCCCAGGGCCCAAATATTGTCAATTAGTCATGCATCGGCCCGGGGCCGTTATAATTTGTATCCGTTAGTTCTTCACAGGTTCTTCATCAACGCTACCATGGCCGCCAGATCTATCCTCGTTCTTCATGGGTGGGCCAACTTTTCTGAAGCTTTCAAAGCCCCGACAAACATTGAAACAGATACTCTCAGAACGGTCACATCTTCAGCAAACGCGTCAGTCCAGATTTCGTTCTGCTGTCATGCATAACCTCATCGATTGCCATAGGTTGGTGCACTCCGAAAGCAATGTGGGAAGGATGTAGATATGGGTATGCGTCATTCTGAGGTCCTGACAGACATCGGTCTCAATGAATTCATTCCAGTTTTCCTCGACGCTCCACTCGTTTTGCAACCCGCCGATCTCTTTGGTGCCTCTACAGCAGACCTCGGCGCATCAGAAGCCAATGCCGATGACCCCACATTGACTCCCCGAGGCTGGTACAAACATAGTCTCGACAAAACGAAAGCTATCGGCCTGGAGGAATCATTGCTTTTGTTGAGAGATACTTTGAAGGAGAGAAAGTTCGATGTACGTTCAACAACCTGGATTCACAGCAACATGCTGATCAACGTCGTAGGGTGTCATGGGCTTCAGGTATGCATATCTTTGATACTGCACAACTTCGAAGATTGACAGTGGTTCTAGTCAGGGCGCATGTATGGCTGCCCTCCTGGCCGCTCTGGTATGTTCACTGCCCATAATTCAGTTCTGCAACATGATTAGGAACAATCTCTCTAATAGCTCGAGCACCCTGAAGCATACCCTTCATTCTTAGTTGACGACAAACCTGTTCATCCTCCATTGTATGTCATTGTCGATCTTGGCGTCAATGAATTGAATCACCATCAACAGCCAATTCTGTGTAGCCGTCGCGGGCTTCAAAATAGTCGATCCCCTCTCTGATCTCGTCTTCGGAACTTCGTACAACACTCCAACACTTCATGTCATCGGGAGGAACGACATCATAGTCACACCGGAGCGCTCCCAGACTTTGCTCGGAGTTTCTGCCAACAAGCGAGTGGAGGAACACGATGGAGGTGAGCAAGCACCCTTTCCGACAGACAGAATTTCACAGTTCTCCTTCAGGTCACTTTGTCCCCTCCAAGACAAGCTGGCGCAAATTTCTAGCAGCATATCTCAAAGATCCTCTTGGCGATCTTCCCTCCCCAAATTCGATTTCTGCACCACCCTCGGGTACGGCGACGCCAGTAACTGCAGAGGCGTATTGATTCCACAATTCGTTGATGCTCATGACACAAAGACTGTATACAGGCAAACAAGTACAGAGGTAATACATAATCTAGACATACAGTATACAAATCGAAGAATGGTGAAAGGGAAGTCCGTATAAACGGTAGACAAAACAAGTCCTGGGAAGGATATGGGTACAAATCGAGAAAAAAAACAAAGCATCAGACAGACGATCGCATCGAAAACTTCCTGAGTCTTCTGAAGACCTCGCCCACGATACTCTTCTTCGACCCAGAATTCGAGAAATCTGACCTAGGTTTTTCGGTGGCCCTTTGCTGCATGGCGCTCAGCACTGAGATGGTCAGACTCTCCTCCAGCGTCCACTCCGAATCCCCTCTAGTCCTTTTCAGCTGTCGTCGCCCAGGAGTGCGGCGAAGAATTTTTTCAGGATTCACTAAAGAGTTGGGCCGTGGACTGAATATAGCACGCCGAGATTGAGACGAGGAGGATGACCAAGTCCTATCTTGTGAGCACTTGTAAACGTACGGCGGCGTAACGTCCACATATCCGTGTCCGTGTACAGATGGGAATGGAAGCTTGTCAGCGTCGCCCGTAAGACCGGGGGAAGGCGTGCGCTGACGCTTGTATTTCACCGGTGGCGCAACAACAGCGTGACCCATCTTCCACTGGTCATCGCTGCTGTCACTGGAGGGCGAGGAGGGCGAGGGAGAAGGTGCCGATGCATTGAACAGAGGCGTGAAAATCACATTACTGACATCGAGCGAGGAGGGCGAATCCGAAAACTCGTCGTCCGCGTCTGAAAAGGTGGTACAGAACTGGTAGATGGAGGCAGAGGAAGGAAGGGGCTGCATGATGCTCCGGGAATCCTCCAAGTGCATTGGAACGTCGAGAGGCAAACGGCCAAGGTCAGAAGGTTCCTCGTCGTATAGGCAAAGTCCAATGTCTGAGTCGAGATAGCGAAGACTCGGTGCTGGTAGTGGCGGATGAGCAAGCGCTGCTATCTCATCCCAAATCTCATGGAGTGGCTCAAATACCGGTTGCTCTTTAACGTTGTCGTCCCCGATACGGTCTCGAGGGTTATGCACTAGTAGCTATTGATTCCACTCAGTATAAGCTCGAGCACGCAAAGAATGGAATGGACCGACAGCTCTGATGAAGGCCTCCAATCGCGGATCCCACCACTCCCTCTCCTGACCTTTGATCGCCACCGATTCCATCTCACCAAATGAACAGCTGAAATCGCCAACAGTCCTGCTGTCACCTTGTCGAAAGGGCACACTGCCCATACCGAGTTCGTATAACATTACACCCAGACTCCACCAGTCCACACCGGAATTGATAATCACTCCGCCTTCTGCGTTTCGATGAGCCAATTCTGGCGCCACGTACAACGGTGTGAAAGTGATAACGTCCGACGGCTGGAATGCGACACGGCCATCCTTCATCCAAGATGACGCTCCGAAGTCGCCTACTACGATGTGTCCAGATGCCGAAACCATGATATTCGCTGGCTTGAGATCCTGGTGAATAATGCCCATCTCATGTAGGAAAAGTACTGCAATAACGAGTTCAGCGGATAAAAGTCGGAACGAATGTAAAGCGGAAATGGCATTGGGCGCAGCTGTCGGAGCGGGGAAAGTGTGAGGTAGCGAGGCCGATGCGGATAGACCAACAGGTCCGTCTAACCGTAAACGGGACGAAATCTCGGGGTCAGAGAGCGGGGTTGGATGATATTCCTGTACGGCTGGTTTGTACAATGCGAAGAGATGACAGCGATTGCAAGAGGCACTCACAAGAACGAGAAAGACAAAGCGGTCATCCGAGAAGGTGTTTACCATGCCTTGTAGGAATAGAGTGCGAGAGTCCGTAGAGGCCTTTTCAAAAGTCTTGAGTGTTCGTAGTTCCCGCTCGGCTTCCTCCTTTCCGTAACGGTCCATGCCAGTCTTTTGTAGAACCTTGATGGCTCGAAGACCTGGCTGGGTAGCATGAGTCCCCAAGAGGACCTTCCCGTAGGTCCCTCGGCCTAGCGTGCCAAAGATTTCGAAGGAAGAGATAGACAATGGGATTGTGGTCGTGATGATTTCGGGCAGCGAAGAAAGTGATAGGTTCGGGTTGTCTGAAACGGTCGATACCGCTCTGTGATGAGACAAGAGATGTGTCGGGAGGTCTTCTTGCGCCTTGTCGAGGAAAGAAAATGCGAAAAAGTCGTCGTCACCAAAGAGCGGGTCTTCAGGAGGGGTAAGCGGGCCAGCCGAAAAGGATGATGAACTTCTGGCGTCCACAAGAGCGTTTGCTTTGATGGCGAGTGACAGAGAGCACCTGGGCTTGCACTCGTTGATTTCAGAGGACTCGTCAGTGGAAATAGTGGCCATATTGTCTCGGCGAGAAAGTAGGACGTTCGAAGAAGCAAAGCCAGTCGAAGCGCCGAGGGTATGTCCGCCAAATAAGCTCGAAGAAGTTTAGCGCACGCCTGTATAATGTATAGGAGCCAGTCACTAGTAGTCACAGAAGTCGCCGAAGGTATCGCAGCGGTAAGATCAGCTGGCACGCTTAAGTGTGCGAAAGTGAAGGTGAAAGAAATATGTAGTAGTACTGTGTGACGTACGCGAAGTTGTAGTGATCGATGTCGGGCCTCGGCTGTCTGTCCAAGTCGTACCATCGAACCATCATGCAGCCGTTGGAAGCCCGCGATTCAGTCTGTCATTGTACTGGCTGCAGTACCGTCCGGTGCTGCAGACGACATCCTCATTGTCTGCCAGCACTGTGCCAGTCGCGACTTGACGGCTTGTAACTTGCTTGCCTAGTATTGCCCTACAGTAGTCGGGTAAGCTCTCAGGTCGTCCGGCCCTTGGATCATGCATCAGTCTTGAGCACCTGTCTATCAACAGTGTCTCGTAGTTGGTTTACTTTTCCATCGCTTCGCCGCGGGCCACTGAAGCTCGGGGAAGGGGGTTCTGCAAATCGCCCCGGCGGACGGGGCATCGTCGGAATCGCCTCATACTTCAATGGGCCGTCGAAGAGGTACGACATCTCGTCAAAAGGATGTGCATGATACGATTCACAAGGAACGGTAGCAATCCTTCTTAGCCACTTTCGGGAATGACTGTGGTGTTAGTACAGATTAACTACGCAACAAGAATCGTGAGAACGTGGGTTCGGGTCAGTTGCCCATCAATCATCCACGCAAGGATCCAGCCGTATACATACTGTACAGTACACTAATATTATGTCGTTGTGTGCGGTACACTAATGTCGAAGAATCAATAAATAAATCACCACTGGGTCGAGGGTTGTACAGTCCGCGTGTCCTCAAAAACATTGAGGTCACTCTCATGGGAGGATTATGAAGGCGAATTTTCCAGTCGCTGATAACTGGTTGTGGCCAACGGGCATAATTCGAGACTAGCAACTCACGTACCGACTTCTTTCGGACCTGATCCCAGAACGCTGAATCCCTGTCCTTTTTGCAAGCTTCTCGATAGTCCATCCAGTCCTGAATGCACCTTAGACAGGTCTCGTCGACCTCCGGATGAGCTGCTACGTTCTCCACAAAAAGGACCTTATCGGGCAGACTCTGCGGACCACCTCCCGCCTTGAGGAATTTGGTAAGCTGCGGACAGATGTCTTCGTGTGGGCTTT
The DNA here is from genome assembly GCA_019915105.1 of Strobilurus luchuensis. Lineage (NCBI taxonomy): Eukaryota > Fungi > Basidiomycota > Agaricomycetes > Agaricales > Physalacriaceae > Strobilurus > Strobilurus luchuensis. The sequence goes on from JAHLMJ010000004.1 coordinate 465,797, forward strand.
CCCTTTGGTCCCAATCCTCCTTCTGACATGCCGAGCCGCAATACGCCACCACTCCACACTCAGCACACCTCTGGTACTGCTTCCCGACGTCCTGAAAGGTTTTCATGCACCCCACAACTCCACACTCATGGCTGGCCCTCATGCGCCAAATCGCCCCGCGGATGCCGACCACCGTCCCCGGCTCCTCCTCCGTGAACTTTACGTGCAGCATCGGATTTAGTGCGAGTCGCTCAGCCTCTGACACGGCCCCGTTGAAGAAGAGCCCGAAATGGGCGAAGGACCTCTGCACGCGTAGATCGTTGTTAGGGAAGTCGCTGCGCCATGTCGCCCCCTGAGCGATGCGTATTCCTTCGGAGAGGACGTTCAACATCCTCAGCTCGTTCCCTTGCATCCAGTACGAGATGGTATACTGTGATAGAACCTCCTTCTCCATCTGGCGCAGAAATTCGACGGTAAAGCAATGCGGGTTCATGTGGAGGGTTACGAATTTGCCTGCCTCGATGGAAGCATTGACTTTCTCGATATTGGATATGAGTGAGAGCAAAAATAGGTCGTTGGAGAACACAGCTAGGGTGAGCTGTCGGCCGCACGTCTGAATGGCAGCGGAAAGGAAGTTGAGAGCGATTGGTATGGGTATGAACATTTGCCATTGAATCATGGCTTTGACGAAGGAGTCCGGGCCGTTTATGAGAATGGCGTCGACGTTTGCGGGCCAGTGACGTGTGTTAGTGCCCTTGGCCACGCGAGGCAGGCTGGTCGGGCGGCTGGCATCCTTGAGAATGCTCATGAGGCGTTCGAATATCTGGAAAATGAGAAGATACGGGGGAGAGGGATAGATGGCTCCGTGTGCTTTCCAGAGACGCTCTCCAACGTCGAAGAAACCTCTGCCTTTAGACTTTCCGATGAACGCAAGCGCAGCGTTGTTATGCAGACAGGTTGACGCGGCAAGAATATTGAACTGCTCGAAGAGGCGCAGAATGTCACGAGTCGTGCGGGGGTAGACGATGAATTTCAGCAGAAGAACGCAGAGGCGAGATCGCCTGGATAACGATCTAGATGAAAGTTCTTGGCCTCTTGGATCTCCAAGTCCGTTGAAGATGCCAGCGAGGCAACCAAGCACGCAGAGGGCACAGGATGAAGGTTTGGTAGGCTTGCCTAGTGCATTTTCGAGAACGTTTATGGCCAGCTCCTCGTATTCCTCTGCTCTGGGAGGCTGTTTCACAGCCTTGGACATCTTGGGAGGAACCAAGGTATGGTCGGAAATAATAAAAATCGGTTCGCGTGAGCCGTGACGTCAACAAAGTACTTATAGCAATCACGTATAGCATTCAGGCACTGACCGACGTTGCCCTATAAGGCGCGCAGCGCCTTCTTCTTCAAGCTCTGCGAACGGCCGGTGATTCGGCGGTGAAGGGTATGTGTTTACATTTGAAGACGACGAAGGTGAATTCGATAGTGGGACGTTCATTACATGATTTCTTGTACACAGCCTCGAATCATTCTCTTGGCAATTCTCACGGAACTAATGGGCTTATTCGCTTTCGTGGGTTATGGCAAGTGGACAATCAAGCGATGATCAAGAATTCCCAGTAAAGGCACATCAAGAGAACACAGCAGCAGTAATAGGGACCCTAGAACAGAGCTTCAGACCTTCCTCGCAGGCCCAGGACCAGGTTTCTCTTGCTGAGTCTCGTTGACGGAGACAACCATCGATGCAGGCGTTCAGGTGTTTGTACTGCTGATATTATCTTGACGAAGGCCGGAGTCGGCACCAAGAAGCTCTTGAGATTGAACAGATACCAAGAAGTCGCCTCGTTCCAGGTTGCTCGGTGCCGATGGCCGCGTCTGTAGGCAATTCAAAGGTGTAACAGCGTCAAGTGGAGTAGATATACCTCTGGTTGCAGGTAAAGGTCGCCATCAAAAATGGGTGCTTTGAGGCCTTCTCGGGCGTTCAAAGTGCTCATAAGAGTGTTCGTATAGAGCTCGCATAGTATGATGTTGAAGATGAGGTGTCTGGCAAACGCACTAGGTCTCAGGTTATGCGGCCGGTATAACAAGTGGCACGCTCACATTCTCGATGGCTATTCAAAGACCAGGTTCAGCTCATAGGCAGATTTATGGAAAGGGACTACCTACAGAGCTTAGATAGACAATCAGGTCGATCATTGCGCAGACGGACGTGATTAGGCCATTTTGTACGGTGACTGTGTAGAGCATGAGACCATGACAGAGACAGTTCACAAGACTGTTCACGTCGGATAATATTGTCCACCAAAGTGTCGGTTGTTACGAAACCTGTCTTTTTGCTCTTCTGAGAATGTGCAGTTCAGGTAAACGGTGGCCGCGTGACTGAGACAAGACACGTTACCCTAACAGCGATCTTAGAGGTGAGTCAAGATTGAGAGCGGACAAGCACTTACAGATGAAAAGTTAGGGATACAGTGATCAAGATATCCGCGAGAGCAGCGGACGACAGCCACACGATGACTACGGCCTATATAAAGCGTGAGCGACAAAGCTGCTGGGCAACGACAGGTGAGACCTTGAAAGTCTGAAATTCAGAAAGATACACCACTTTCTGAGCTTTGGTCGTCGCTACAATGGCACCACCTGAGGTATGTACGCAATCAGAGGGCAAACAGAGCAAAAGGCAGAGGCTTTTTACAGGCACCAACAAGAGCAATCGAGACGACAATTCCGTATAGCCACAGATTCTTTGTCAACACCTTGATTCTCCACGCAAAGAAGCATTGAACTAAGCATGCGGCGATGCCCTGAGAGCAATGAGAGCTTGAATGAGCGATGCAGTGAAGTTATACCGTGATAGCCGCCTCTGTGCGAGCGTTGTGAGTACGAAATGCAGGTAGTACGTGAACAATGTGTCCCTACCGCCAGAAAGAACTAGGTTCATCGTCAACGCATATTCAGAGCAGCGACTAGAGCATTGAGTACGTACGCCATGTCGTCTTGCCTAGATACGGTGCGTCGCCTGAGGAACTTGAGAGGGGTATCAGGTAGAGGACAGAATAGCTTGCCGAAATGGATAATGAGGGAATCATAGAGATAGATGAAGTTCAAAATGGTATCGGCTGTGTCTATCAGAAGAAGGGCGAAGACAAAGAGTTTCAGTAGGAGCTTGTCCCTAGAATCAAACCAGGTCAAAGAACATGAGTCTCTGCGTATGTCGCGCGTACTTGGGGTATGAGGTGCAGTAAATATAAACTTGGGTGAGCATGACACCGTAGAGTATGATCTTGAAAAGGAATCCGACAAATATTGGGCCGTGTCTGGGTCGGCATTCAGCAGAGCAATGCCTGGAAAAGGCGGGATTTACGCGACTTGTGCAGGGCTTGTCATGGTGGCCGGAGATACGATGAGAAGCGCGCGCCACAGGTCATGACCGTGACCCCGGGCCGCAATTTAAAGTAGTCAACAGTTCGAACCTCAGTGAAAGACGAGCAGATTTCAATGCTTTCTTCTCGCTTAGACCCCAGGATCTAGCTCCCAACGGGCAACAGTCAGGCAGAGATGCTCGCCAAGTCTCCCCAGCAATATATCGGGACTGGACTGGACTGGACGCGTCCCGTTTGTTTGGCTCCAAGTGGCACGTTGATTAGGTAAACACCCGTTTTGGTCCTTTGGCCAACAACAATTAGTTGAATCACCACCGTCATCATTGCCAACAAGGTACCGGCAGCCTGGATATTCGCCCCCAACCCGGACCCGGCCCCAACCCCAACCCAGCCTGAACCATAATTTCGTCGGAAGGCTTTTGACGAATCGTTGACATATGCCTGATCCTGGGTGTTTTGCATCGTGCCCTGTTTTTGTCAGATGAATAGCACAAACTCCTTGTACACCAAATTATCTGACTATTGCTCATACACTTTTTTCGTCATTGTAGATCTGCCAAACTCTGGTATGAGACCAAATGCTCTTAACCTATGCCATAGTCAGTACTAGTCTATAGCCATGCTCCCATTGCAACTGTCACAATCAAGGGGCTGCTTCTCTCATGCTCTCAAATCTCACATAGTATAGTATATCACAATATATATCATTACATCTTGTTATTTAGCCTCCAGGTAACCAACCTCCTTCATACGAGCAGGACTATTTGTTCGATACATACACTCATACAAAGGAGGTCAGATTAATGGACTAGCATCTTGTAACTATGTGCTATGAATACCCCTTATAATTATCTCTCAACATACATTCACCTCTCTTGACAAAAGTTGATACTTAAGTGCTTGCCTGACTTTGTATCACTGTATGACAATGCTTGAATTGGCCTAGTCCTTGCCATTCTTTGGGTACCTTTCACCTTTGTCTGGCTCTTGTCCAAACCTCCCAGTAATCTTTCTTGAAGTATGCAACCCACATATTGCACAGTTTGACCAGAGATTAGGGGGAGAATAGTACAACATTTGCTGTGGTTGTACTATACTCTTGTTTGGTGTGTTATTGTTGGGCGAACCAAGTGTATGACCGGGAACATGCAACTTGACATGTACTGCTATTTCGTCAATTATATTCGACCAAGTGGTTGTACAACAGTTTCCATGTAAAGTTGGTCATATCTACATTTGGTCCCGGAATTTCCGACAAAATGTTAGTCGGGTTGGGGTTGGGGCCGGGGTTGGGGTTGAAGATTTCAGCTGCCACCGCCCTCATTGCCAACGAGCTCGACGCTTTCTCCACCCTTTTCTTATTCTTCTACCTCGCAGGGGCAGCGATATTATTACTCTGGTCAGCGTCCAACTCGATGGCCACACCGCCCTCCACACCGCCCCGCCGGAACACGTCTGTACTGTCTCCGAGACCCTCATCACCCGCGCTCAGCATCTCCGAGTTCTCCCTCATCGGCGAGGACGAGGCTTCCAGCGACACCGACTACAGCTACTGGGGCCATGGCGGCTCGCCGTACAAAGGCTTTGGCTCTTTTGGGCGCCGTGCCATACACTCAACACCGGTGTTGAACAGCTACTTCACCTCTCCCCTCTCCTCATCCTCGCCGTTCCCCACACCTTCGCCTAACACCTCATTGAGGTCCTTCTTGCCGCGTATATGGGACGTCCTCACCTCTTCGCCTACAAAGAATTTCTCAAGCCCCTCTCGCGCATCCACACCCGGTCGCCAATCCCGCTTCTCGTCCATTGGTTTCAACAGCAAAGGCAAGCGACGCGCACACTACGAGCAGGACTTCTTCAGTCAACCATACCACGACAACATCAGCTACAGCGATCTTCCTCCACTTGATGACGATGAAGGGGAACTCATAGATGTCGATGATGAAGCTTGTTTCATTCCCGTTGAATATCCTTGGGGCGCAATGGCCGCTAGCAGGGCCAGAGTTGTGACTGGCATTGGTGCGTTCATATCTATGCTGAGATCTCCCCATGTCTGACCGCAGCACACAGACATCCTCGCACTGTTGCCACCGGAGCTATCGCTCCAAGTAATGTGGATGCTCTCCGCACAGCCATTGCCACCATCTCGCCCAACCCTCGAGAACCACACCGCCAATCACCAAGACAATCTCCACGCGCTAGTGTCGTGTCTAGCTGTGTCAAAGACATGGAGGCGCCTCGCTAGCGACAACAGTGTATGGCGTGCATTCTTCACATCACGTTGGGGTAATATGACCAAACTGTCATCTTCTTCGGACTTCAGCTATCTCTTCAAGCAGCGCTACGAGCTCGATCAGCGATGGAATGCCATCTCCCGGACTGGCGCCCCGACTTTCTCCCTTTGGGAGCCTAAGCGTTTCCAACTGATAGGACACTGGGACAGGTATGCTACTCGACCGCCTTTTCTGCGGGTTCTGACTGCTGGACAGTGTTTATTGCTTGGAGCTCTGTCGCACGTCCGCTGGAGAAGATTATGTTATCACAGGCTCGCGCGATCGCACTATGAAAATGTGGCGTCTCGACACAGGTCAATGTCTGGGCACGTTTGGTAGCGGTGTGGTGGGAGGCGAAATTGAAGGGCATCGTGGCAGCGTGCTGTGTCTAAAGTTCTCGTGGGATGTCGAAGGCGAGAAAGGAACTCTGTACTCAGGATCTAGTGACGCCACTGTTTGCATCTGGGATCTATGGCTGGTCAGGGATTCAGATGGCAATATAGAAGTGCGAACCAAAGTTCAGGCCGTCCTCAAGGGGCATGGGAGCGGTGTCTTGGATCTCAAGGTCGTTGATAACTGGATCATCACATGGTTAGTTGCCTTCGGTTTCTTTCCATGATGAGCCTAATACGTGTCACAGCTCCAAAGACACGATCATCCGCGTATGGAACCGTGAAACCTTCAAGCTCGTGCGCACTCTTCGCGGGCATGAGGGTCCCGTCAACGCCGTCTGCTCAGAAGGCGGCAAACTGGTTAGTGCCAGCGGGGATGGCAAGCTGATACTTTGGGATATACGAAGTGGCGAAAGACTTCGCACACTGGAAGGGCACGACCGCGGATTGGCATGCATCGAGTTTAGGGTTCGTTTGCTTCCGTGGTCTACTTTGAATTTCATTAACTCCCTTTCGCAGAGTGGGTTGATCATATCCGGCTCTAATGACTGTAAGATCAAGATCTGGTCTGCAGAGACCGGCGAATGCCTCAGAACTCTTACTGGCCACGGAGCTTTGGTTCGAGCACTCGCATTTGATCCAGCCAACGGCAGGCTTGCTAGTGCAAGTTACGACAAGAGCATCAGGCTTTGGGATGTCAGCACTGGTATGTTCCACTCGCCCTTGTCAGATCTCTTTCCTTACGTCTATATCTCCCAGGTCGAGTCTTGAGAGAATTCAAGAACAATCATACTAGTCATATCTTCGACGTCAAATTTGACACCTTGCGATTGTTGAGGTATAGATCTTGCGTCCGTCATTGCCTACATCAGCTCAATCATCCCCTCTAGCACGTCTCACGATCAGCGTGTAACCGTTCTGGATTTCGGACACGATCTGGAAACGGCGGAATATTTCATGTAGGCACTATCTTTTTGGATGTAAATTATCATTTTTGTACAGCATACTACCCGTATCTATTCGAATCAACTGGGACACTTGTACCATACTGTTGTAATCCCAGGTCATGTACATATACATATAATACGCACATAGCTCTTCTTGTCTTTGTATGTGATCAGCGACGATTTCGGCTTTGTGTGAGACTTCCTTGGGGACCGGCTGCAGCACCTCGGCGCATCTCTTCCTCGTCTAGGCCAGCCTCAGCCAATATCTTCTCAACCTCCTCTAATATCGGCTTGTATTCCGCTGCAAGCAAGATTAGCAATGTATGGATCGCCTTTCGAGGCCTCATGGTGTACGTACCATATCGTTCCTCAGCCAGGCCAAAGCCGTCGCGGCGGAGCTGCTTACCGCGATTATCGCCAGCGCCCTTGGAGTGTGCAACTTGGGCCCAGTATTCACGAGAGCGCGCGTAGAACATGGCCAATGTCTCTCCAGGGAGCGGTGTGCTGATCACGTCTTCGGCGGAACGGGCGCTGTCGCGGGCGACTCCCATGAAGAGCGCCGCCTTGGTTCGCAGGACTTCCTGAGGGAACAGTCAGATGCGGCGACATCCCACTTCAAGCTACTTCGGAGAAGATCTTACTTTTTCTTCTGGCCCCTGCGACTCCTGCAATACTCCCACCTTACCTTCTAGTGTATCCGCCTCCTCTGCTTGTGCCTCGTCGTTACCAGACTTCTCTGGTTCATGACCGTCTTCATTGTCTTCGTCGTCGTCGTCGTCGTCTTCATCATCATCCTCATCATCGTCATCGTCACTGCTTTCCTCGGCGTTCTCGTCGATGACAATACCGCTCTCTTTCAGACAAACATAACGGTCCAACCTTCGTAGGGTGTTGAAGAAGATAACAGGCCACTGGATCGCATTGACTCACTTGTCTAGATCAAGTCTGTAGAAATCGTCGAGTGTATATTCTCTTGATCCCCGCTCGAAGATGCCGCCATAGCTGCAAAATATCTGTGAAGCCGTACTGACGCCGTTACCTGTTTTCAACACTCACATGTACAGCGTGTTCCGAAGCACGGCAAGCATGGCATTATATCGAGGGATCGGAAGTGTGAGGTTCGGGTCGTCTGGGTCGAGTATGGGCTGGAGTGATACTGTGAGTGAGAAACTGTCTGAGCTATGGAACACGTACGCAATCATCTTCGTCATCTCCTGGAGCACTAGCCGGCGGCGAAGAAACCCGACTCTGCAAGAAGAATGGTTATCACAAGTGGTCACCGATAGTAGGCACCGACCTTGAACTCCTCTTCATCTATCACAGTTGGCGTCGGGGAAGTCATCTGTCATGTTGAGTAATGCCTATCACCTCTGGAAAGAGTACGGTAGCTTACAGTCTCGCTCTTCGCCACAACGGTGAGATCATCCTCGGCATCATCCTCATAGGTGTCCTCCACGTAGCTCTCTCTCTCCTCTAGGTCCTGCTGCCAGCGAGGCTTTGCTTCTGGTACAGGAGGTAACTTAGCCTTCGCCTTTTTCCCACCTTTTGACTTGGTCTTCTTGGGTTTCTTCAGTGTCAACGAGACCCATCGGCCCTTTCCTGTCCACATATACCCATTCCTGAACCCGGATCAGAAACGACCGGGAAGTTACACAAGACCTACAAATCATTCCAGAAAACGCTGTCCAAAGTCTCCTCGGAGGTGTCTTCGTCTGTGACACCGCCAAATTGAATGCCCATGTTCTTATTGGCCCACACAGCCATCGTGCAGCCGGAACGAAGATTCGGTGCGTAGGCAGTGGATGGACGTTTCCTGCGCTCCCACTTGACCTTCAACGGATCTGCATTCTTCGAGGAAGATCCCGCCTCCGGTGTGACAAGAGTGAGACTAGATCGTCAGTATAGTCAGACGACGCAACGAAACAAGAGGCCTACTTGAGGAACCATGTATCTTCCAACATTACGCCGACGGGGCGCTTGCCTTTGGCGTATTCCTTGCAGTAACCGCCTATACGATATGTCAGTGCGAAGTCGTCGAGTTCGAGATTGCGCTGACCGTGCAGCAGGATACCATCCTGCGTGGGGAGAAAGGAGAATCCGCTGCGTGGACTGTAGACCGACGTTGAGAAAGAGAGTAACTACGAGAAATGCGACATACGTAGGTCGAAGCTCTGTAGGGGGGAACTTAATCTCTCGCCACTTATAATCTTGCGTATCAAACAGCCACAAATCGTTGAGATATCGAGCTAGCGGAGATTCATTTGAGAGATTGCTGAAAGAGCGACATGCGTACTGGTTACTCCAGGATCGTAGAATCCACCGAATAACACAATATAGTGTTTCCAGATGGCCATCCTGATTAAGCTCAGGTTTCATTGAACACATACCCTGAAGGCTGGTCTCACCTATGCCCGGATCGCGCACTAGGACGCTCCTTGGTATCGATACGGTCCCAGGAATGAGTTTGAATATCAAAAACCCAGAAATCTCGGTAATGATGGAACGTATTTTGATGTAAGGATGAGAATTCTCCACCTTTAAGTACGTCTTTAGGGCACGTTCACATCAAGTTCTCCGAAGCTTACCGAATAAAAACAGTTTACCGCCGCCGGAAGGAGATGCGGCGACGGCGTGTGCTGAGCGGGGCCCAGGACAGATTTTTGAGACGAACTTGCGCCACTCATCCTATATGAGCGTTTGAGTCTCGAGCGTTGATCGAGAGGAATCAACCTCATACCTTCTCTGGGAAATATCGAAACACGTCGTTATACTTGCACAGTGAGATTATGTGTTCACCGATCAACAGGACTACTCACAAAGTACTGGAGAGAGTAAGAAGTCAAGAATTTTGGACGGCGATTGATAGCTTACGGCCTTCCCGTCATCACTGAAGAATTCGCCACCGATGCACCAGAGGTGATTGCCGTTTGGACAAGCCGTTAATGTCGCGTTGGCGCGTCTGCTTGGTGTCTCTGCCAATTCTTCGGTTACTGAGTGAGCATCTTCCCATTCCCGTCGCATCTACTGATGATTCGCTCAGACATGATGCACTGCTACGCGTATGAGATTGTGAATACCTTCTCCAGGATAGCCTCGAGATCTTCATCATCGTCTTCATCGTCGCCGCGACCTTTGTTTTTACCGACAGTTTTCTTCTTCTCCTTACGTTCAGTTTTCGCTACTGTTTTGGATTTCTTTGCCGCCTTTGCCGTTGCCTTAGCTGTGGCAGGTCCTTTTTTCTTCGCCATCTGTTCTCGAAGGTGGTGGTCGTACGTTAGTCGATCAGAACTGATTTTTCTGATTTTTTGGTTTTGCCGTTTGGAGGCCACTGCATCGGGATTCGGACCGGAAGGTAAACTTGAAGCTTTTCTTCCACCATCCGGAAACACCAGCACTGCCGCAGAGCGGGCTATTGATTTCAGGCTTGCGACTTGAACTGGTATCTTACACTGCTCGCCAGCTACATTGGACCACCAGCCAATCTCTCAAATCTTTTCCAAGTAATTCTCAGTCCGTTTTCAAATCATCTCTTGCTAGTGCGCTTCAACCATTGACACTCCAGAAGACTCTACGTATATACTTCAGAGGATGCTACATGAGTCCCTATTTTACTCAGATAGCCTGAGCTTGGATACATGCTATCACGGGACTCTCACAGGAAGTCACTCAGACTGCCAGTATTGCCAGTGACCCACTGGGAACGTTGAGAGCCAGCTGAAAGCGTTGATTAGCCTGTTTCCATATTCTGATGACACAAGTAGCGGAGTTCGGTGTACGTCGCGAGCATACTCATTCTATAACGCCACTAATCGGGTACAGCCGAGCACTTACAGGCTAGTCGATGTACCGCGCCGGTGTATGATCCCACCGACATCAATCCTCTCACCTTTAGAGAACCATATACATAGATATTAATGGACTTAACGCCGCGGCGCCTCGCGCAATGTTCAGCCTGACGCGATCTGCAGGATGCCATTGAATTGCATGCAAATATCAACGCAGGCAGTCAAGGCGCTGCGCAGCTGAGGCTCTGCACTCTGAGCTCAAGGTGTGTTTGACTAATTGTCTTCAAGTACCTTGTTGACCTCGAGCTCCATTTGACGAAGACGTTTCATCAAACCGATACATCACCTTTGGTACGGCAGAGGCTGGCCTCTTGGCGTCCGAACTGAACGCAGTGGGCATAAGCGTGACTGTAGACCCACTATCTTCTGCTGGTGGCCCCGCTTGTGGGAAGGAAGACCACTAGATACCATCTCTTATGTATCGTGACGCATCAGTCTGAGATTGGGGTCAACTTCACCTAATCTCGTGTTCGGAAACTGTCCGGGCTCGATGTTGGCCGGGTGAGTCCACAGCTGTTGAGATGACTTGCCTGTAACTTGCCGGGAGAAGGGTCTCAGGACTTTGGGGACTACAAACCTCGAGAAGCTTTTGAAGATGAATCAATGACCTGTGTCGGACTCCGATAGGCGATTTGGTCGTGTCAAGGGCTATCTCTCACGCGGGCCGAGCAGGTGTTGTCGACCGGCTCTGGCTGTACATTCTATACAGTCTGTCTGCGACGATTGGCAGGGAGGCTACCAATCTTGGTGAGATGGTTCTCTTTGGGGCGGTTTCGAACGGCGATTCAAAGATGGGCATGCGGGATCCGATGCTTGTCCCTTGTCATCAAACCACACCTTTCTCATCCTCCTGCGTGCTCGGCCATTACCCAGATATGCCGAGGTCTACACTTCCCCTCGAAATCACTGACAACATCGTCGACGAAGTTGATGTCGAACACGATCTTCACGCCAGAGTGGTCACACTCTGCTCATGCGCGCTGGTATGCAAGGGCTGGCTACCACGCGCTCGCCTTCGACTTTTTGGCGACGTCGCGTTAAATTCAAGCGTGGAACAGAAAACCGCGTTCATCCATCTCCTGCTGGAACGCAAATGCACGCTGTTGCCTTACATCCAATCGATCCAGGTTGATGACAATTCCATTGAGAGTGGGCGCTATTGGCTTCCGCCCGTTCTACACGCCTTCTCTCTGCTGGAGAAACTCGTCAGACTGGATATCCACGGCACGAACCTGGAGCAGGTCTCGTTGAATTGCCTTGCAGGCTTTCGCGCGCTCCGATTTCTCATGCTTCGCTCCTGCACGTTCACATCCTGTCGACATCTAGCTCAGATATTGAGCATGTGTAGGGCGCTAGAGTCTGTTTCGTTCTCTTCGGTCGCTTTTGGACGCGTCATGGGTGTCGCGTCGGCCGATTTCTCATGGTGTGCCTCACCTTCGCTCGCGCCCCCGCCCCGACTCCGTGCGCTATGTATCAGCAGGAGTGAGCCCAAGAGTGACATGTTCAGATGGCTCTTGGCGCACAAGCCATGTATCAAGAGGTTAGCCGTCCGCAACGTGATGGTCGCCGATATGTCGGTGCTTAGCCCATTCCTACGCCACGTCGGTCCTATCCTTCAGCACCTGACTATCGGCTTGAGCCATTCGGTTTTCGAGAATGTTCACGAAGCCGGTATGTGTTCTAGACTTTCACGGCGCCTCTCGGTATGTTTTGACACACCTACCGTGTAGATGCCATCTTTAGATCACCGAATCTGCTGCACAACGCCTCCTCGCTGCGTGTCTTGTCATTGGAGAACGTCCCTCCCAGAGCGACTCACACACCATCTCTCATTAATCAGATGACCTCGCGTCATCTCGAGGAGTGTACCATTGATTTTGGATCTGTCAATCTATCGGAGGAGATTGGTTTTTTTCCGTGGAACCAGCTCGCGCAAGTGTTGGAACAAAGCAAGTTCAGCGGCCTGGAGAGGTTGTGTCTGTCCGGCTGGGGTGCACGTCCAAATGGCATACTACAAGTCAAAGACGCCTTGAAGAGTTTGACATCGAGGCGCTATCCGCTAGTTGTAATCTGGAACTAGAGTCTGCCAGACGAGTCCGTAAGCCAGTTGTCATGATCTAATGCAAGACACAAAAGAAGGCTACTTTGTAATCGAATGTGGAAGGATGTATGTACAAAATGAGATAGGATATCATACAAATGGGCAAAAAGAATTGAAACTGGTATCGCAAAACAATAAAGATAGCACAAAGGACTACATACTTCGGCTGACCGTAAGACGATCAATTTCTGGAAAACGACCATGCTTCAAAGCCCAGAAAATATAAGTAGACAAAACGAGAGGACGATCAGAGAGATAGGATATGCGATAACAGTCCGCGATGAAGCATTGTTTGCTGACTGTGAGGATGCAGGTGCACTACCTGAAGTTGCGCTTCCCAGCGAATCGGAGGAGGACGGGGAACTCGATCGCCTGGATGTTGTCAGTCCGGAAGATGAGGACAGAGGCGTGGTTGCAGTCAAAGTCGAAAGAGGAGGGACAGAAGTCGAGAGAGTTCCGACAGTGATGGTAGCCACAGAAGTACCACTATCAGCGGAAGTGCTTGATGCAGTCGGGATGGTAATACTAGACGTAGCCGCCGCCAAGGGAGATGAGAAATCGCCTGACATCTGATCAAGCCTGTCCAACAGTCAGTCACCCGAGAACTTGAGATAGGTCGGCAAGGCATACCGGAAGAAAGGAGAGAACGCCTGTAGGGCAGTCCCGTTTTCGTTAGAGGCGGAGATTGAGGTAAAACATATATAGCTGGAAGGGAATTAGATGAGAATGTACTCAAAATTGAGATGCGCACTAGGTATCCGAGTCGGGACCCGCCGCAGAAATGGGCTACGATGACGGTCAGGACAAGCGCGACGACAGAGATGAACGCACGGTAAAGGTGAGGGAATGAGTGATGGACACATCCGTCGGCTCTATAGTTTGAACGAGTTTCTATGAACGCTCAGAATTCACGAAAAATACGCCTTTGAGATGAACGCACCATTTGACCGGTATAAAGGCCAATTTCACAGAGGCCAAAGGACGTCAATAACGGCGAAGTCCCGTCGTCCAGCCATTGGACATTGCATGCTTGTCCGCCGTGACAATTTGAGCCAGACTTGGGCGCGATGACCTATATCGCTGTTAGCATGACGCGCCAAAGGGCCGAAATATAGATTGTGGCGCACGTATAAAGCAGCATGGACGCAGCTAATGCTCAGAGAGAGAAAGAACGCCACAACCAGGGCCGAAGAAGAGTACATGAAATGAGAAGAATCTAGTCAAGAAATAACAGGCGCAATGGGAACAACTGAAGATTATGTGCGAGGTTTCGGTATGCAGGACGGGGCGGATGATGCTGGTCGTGAGGGTGTGGTGAAGGTCGTTGTGGTTGATGGTCGAATTGGAAATGCGGGCCGGCCAGTGCCGGATGAAGCAATTGCCGCACCGCAGGTCCGGCGATGAAGCCTGCCTGAAGCCAGCCTGAAGCTATGAAGCGCTGATGTCAGATACATACACCACTGCTGCACGCTTCCCTGCGTCCCTGCGTCTCTTCTCCAGGTCTCTTTTCCGAATCAGACCGACGAACGGCTCGTCTTTCGACGCGTTCACTCGGGCATGCTACGAATACAGGGGGTGCCCAGTGCCCACGGGGCTCCCCGATGCTCATCGGTGCTCGTGACCATTGACCCCACCTGAACTCAAATCGATACACTCGTTCCCGAATTCCTAGAAACGTATGAGGAGCGCCGCGCCCCAGCGCGCCGTATCTTCGACGTACGCTACACTGGATGTACTTATCTCTACGACAAAGACTGTCTGCTTTCACAGATTTTTTCGCGGCTTGCATACTACGAATCTAACTGTGCTTCCCTGGTTAGATTGCACGCGCTCCCATCTGCTCACTAACTCACTGTGACTGCTCCTTTCTGTTCATTCTCATACACGGCACGGACTCATCTATGAATCGGGTGTATCCACCACACGTCTCTGAACAACTGAGCGCTGGGCCATGATCTGATACGTGGAGAGCAGCCGATCAGAATCGCATCTCCGAACTTTTGAGCAGGGGGCGCGAATACTGAGCGGATACACCCTAATCCGCCACTTCAATTAGCAAATGACCACGAGTGGAACTTCAGGATCAGTACCGCTTCTTCGCACACATGACCTCTCAGCTGGACGCCATATATAAGTTTCGTCAGTCGTTGACCAAAGATGAGCGCTTTTTGTCCCTCTTCCGCACTCTACGCCGCATTACCAATGGAAGATAAGGAGGACCAGGTTCAGCTGGACCAGCAGAATGCCGAAGGGATTGCACATCAAAGCGCGTTAGGGCCGAAAGTCAAGCGCAAGCATTTCTTTTCTCCCTTGGACCAGACCTATGCGGACGCAGTTCATCGCGATGCGGAATGCGTAGAATTCACGCCAGAGGAAGATGTGAGTCTTGCTCCTCCTAGTCATTTCCATGCGCTCATGCGGGCTGGATGTGAAGTATAGAGTCAAGAGAAAGATTGATAACAGAGTACTACCTCTGATTATCTGCAGGTATGATGTTTCTCAGGGCTTCTTCTAGCAGATGCTTGATGATCCTTCCGTAGCTACGTGTGTGCGTACTCGTTCAAATCTTCGACTATCTGCTCTCATTGGCAATCCGCTGTTTGTTTCGCTGGCAGTCAATCAATTCGGTGAGAGTCGGTTATCTACACCCGTCTTCGTGCATGACTAAATTGCCCGCAGACCGTACCAACATGTGAGGAGATGCAGTCACTCTACGATCTCTTGGTCTCTTATCAGCCCCATAGCGGGAATGCTCACACCCTTGACGCATTCAATGAGAACTTTGTACGTACTGTGTCGCATGTCCATTCTTGTATGACAGCGATGGACCGGAACTCCAGGGCATCACGAGCAACAACAAATGGACACTCGCATTGAGCATCTTCTATGTTGGATACTGTACGTCGGAGATTCTGTTCACCCGTTGACATGTCAGATTACTGAAGATGAATAGGTATCTTGGAGATGCCGGCGAACGGTCAGAATGAATCCTCCTCGTGATTGTTGAGTTTGACGTGACCGCAATTCACAGTCCTCCAACGACACATTGGAGCTAATCGATTGTATGTCGCCTTCATATAATATCTCGCTTCTCAATTGAGGTAGATCTCGACAGCTTCTTCCTTTCCTTAACATGGTGGGGCATCGCTTCCGTGTCATTCGTGTATGCGAAAGGATACGCCGGACTCTTGGTTCTTCGGTCAGTAGACGACTTCACCTGTTCGATGCTCTGCTGAGGCATACACCAACACAGTGTCCTGCTGGGAATTGGAGAGGCCGGTTATTATGCAGGCATGATCTACTACATGTCGTTTTGGTACAAGAGACACGAACTCGCCATGCGAATTAGGTCAGTCTCTACAGGTGTCATTTCTGCATTCTTGCAGTGTGACTGAAGCTCCAATCAGTTTGTGTATGACCGGAACCTTTCCTGGTGCTATAGGTGTAGGTCACGAGCGGGACCTGCAGTGCTAATTTCACTAACATACCTCGAAGGGTCTACTTGCCTTTGGGTTGGTTCGCGCTAAGACCTCAGTATTGACCGGGTAGGTGTCGTTAGACTTCATGTCATTCTCTTACTGATCGTTAGTCACTCAGATGGCAATTCCTGTTCCTTGTGAGTTTCTCAGTGCGGCTTCTTGCCATGTCATCCAACCTGTCTTGTTCTCCAGATCGAGGGAATACCGACGATAATCATGGCAACGTGTATCCTGCTCTTCCTTCCTTCCTTCCCTTTCTCGGCATCATTCTTGACTCCTCGCGAGCGGGCTATTGCTCAAGCACGCCTCAACCGCGATCATAGACCAACATCACACGGTGGCGCGACGGGTTGGCAGAGCTTCAAGGCGGTCGCCAGCGATGTCAACTCGTGGATGTTCATGATTATTTACGCGAGCTGTATGTGGGAATCACGAGCTTGGAGGCCCTAGAGACTCACTCTTGCTATAGTCAACGTCGGGGTTGCCACGGTGTCGTATTTCTTGCCTACGGTAAGTCCGCTTCCCGGGAGAACGTGTTTGTCATCTCACTTTGGCGACTTTCAGCTCATCAAAGACCTGGGCTACTCCTCCATCAACGCACAAGGAATGACTGTTGCGCCATATGTTGTAGGCTGGTTCATGGTGTTCATCCAGGCCTGGCACAGCGACCGTACGAAGGAAAGAGGCTATCATATCATGGTGTCCACCGCCATTTCCTTTGTCGGATATGTGATCTTGGCAACGTCGGTTCAGAAGAGTACCGGTGCAGCCTACTTCGCCCTCTTCTTGGTTGTGGGCGGCAATTATAGCTTGTTCCCGCTTGTCATGTACGTTGACCGGCCCTGTGTCTACACACATAGCATCTCTGACGGAACTGTACATTGTAGGAGCTGGGCAGCGAACTCATTCTCACCAACCTCTAAGGTGAGCTGGAATTTCGATTTGCGAGCAGTATTGTAACGAGATTCTTAGCGTGGTGTTGGGACGGCCTTCATCGTGTCATTCTCGAACTGCATCTCTATGTGAGATCGTCTCCCATTCCTTCGGCGGTTTGTGTTGATGTCACAACAGTGCCTCTCCTCAAATATACTTCGATCCGGAGGACAACTACCGTAAAGGACACACTATTTCTGCTGTGTGAGTCTCATACACATGCGAAACGGTCCTTGGGGCTCATTAACTGGTCTGGTTGTAGGTGTCTGTTAGTAAGCTTTTTGACTGCGTTTGCCCTCCGCACGCGTTTAGCCTGGTTGAACAAGAGAAACGCCAAGAGACTGCAAGAGATGCCTGAGGAGAATAAGAACGAGGACGGGCCGGAGCCTGAAATCGCGGATAACGATGTACGATATGTCTTCATGACCTGACGGCTACAAGTGAATGTATGGAGATCTACGGTGTGGTGTAGTGTTGGAGAATGCTCTCGTTACCTGTACTGTATACAACATATTGACGAAAACTTGTCATTGACATCCGTTCGACTGTACTTACACGACGATAACGCGTGCAAGACGCGTAGTAGCAGTGGTCTGGACTTCGTTGCGCAGCGCGCAGTATCCATTGCTTGAAGGCATACATAACTCACAGTGCAGTGATTGACATCTCTTCTTAGCATTCCTTCTCTACATTCCGCGATGCGCATCCCGAGTGATCGTATTCTTCGCGGGAAAGCCATGCATCACTGCATGGCCCTGTCATGTCCAGGTCATGTCCATGATGATCCTGAGGCGCGATCGACTGGGACTTCTGTGGTCGTTCTGTGGTGCTCTTGGCTGCTCTTGGCTGCTCTGCTACGTACTCAACAACATTGCCCTCCTCTGCGTGATTACCGGAAACTGTAACCACGCCGCAAGCTCGGTCTCTTGGCTGCATACTTGGCCTTGCAGACTGCGCGCGCGAGTAACAGCAGAGTGACAGTACAAACTCATTGACAGGCATATAACGAGCTGACCCTGCTCGAGACCGCCTCCCGAAATGACGGTCCCGACCTCCTTTCCGCTACACTGTAACGCATGCGCCAAAGACGACATTCTTGGGCTACGTACTGTTGCATCCACACTTACAGAATTGTTTACAGAATGATAACCATTGCCTCTGGACTGTTGGAATCTTGGCGACTTGTCTTGAGCTTGGCAGTCGCTAGAATAAAGTCGCCCACAAACGAGTCGCACATGAGTCCAGGTCAGACCTTGTTGATCAACCCTTGATCAAGCCCACTCATTGGTCGGTGTTGGGTCGGGACTCGGTGTTGCTAGGGTGTTACGGATCTATACCAGTGTCAGGTACTAGTCAGGCACCCCATAAAGGAGTGTTTTTGTTGTCTGGCAGCTTTCTTCTCTCCCACCTCCTGCTCACCTCCGTCCTGCCTTCGTCTGCTCTACGTCTTCGGACCCCACACTCTCTTGCTCCTTCCCGCTCTCTTGGATAGAAAATCGAACACTTCACTTCTTTGACCTAACCATGTTCGCCAAATCCTTTGTTTTCTTCGGTCTAGTCTCCACTGCTTTGGCAGATATTTATGTATGGGGTCTCTATTGGAAATCTGGGCTCTGCATCCTGACAACCGATGACTGAAGATTACCTCCCCCGTCGCTTCTACCTCGTGGGCTGCTGGTGATGTCGGCACCATCACTTGGAACGATGACACCGCTGCCTCGACATATACCCTTGCCGATTTTGGAGAGGCCGAGGTTTCGATAGCTGTTGGAAGTGCTTCCTCCCAGGTAGGCCCTCTCCTTCCATCGTTGGCTGCCGCCCACTTATGACTTGTAGACGAAATTGTACATTATCACCCCCAACGTCAACTTCGCCACAACCTCTTCCATTCAGTTCACCGTAGACGGAAGTATCGGTCCCGACAACGACAACTAGTACGATCCTCTGCGATGTTTTTTCTCCGCACTCATGACAGTGATATGCAGCTTCATCCGTGTTGACTCGAACTCCCTGAAGGATACGACTAACACTCAATACCCTGCCCAGGCATTCTCCGCCAAATTCACGTAGGTCCCTTTTTGCTCCGCCATTGATACGCATCTCACCTTATGGGACAGACTGACCAACATGAATGGATCATTTAACTCGACGATCCAGTCTCAGATTGACGGCCAGTCTACTGCCCCTCTTGGTGGTGCGACCGCCTCTAGCACTGCAACTAAGGCTTTGACCACGACCACCAAGGCGGCGATTGTGGCTGGCTCCGAGACGAAGAGCGGCTCTGCCTCTACCGCATCTGCCACCGGTAACAGCGCTGTCGGTATATCGGCTGGCAAGTGGATCGGTGTGGTTTTCAGCGCCGCTGTTGGATTAGCCGCACTCTGAGTTTCTTTACCTACCTCTGGATTTCATCTCATTTCACTTATCAATGTCACGGATCATCGATTCATGAGTTTGAACGTCTGCTGACGATCCTCATTTGTTTCGTATGTAGTGGGATGGAGAAATGCACTCCCAGTTCATGAATGCAGAAGTTTCTACTGTAGGCGGCATACTTACCCTTCCTACTCCACCGGGGACTGAATTGGTATAAGAATGATTGGGGCAGGTGTGGGGTAAGCTTTCCCACAGCACATAGCAGTCGCGTCTCACAATGACTTTGACTGTTCCCTCCACATCCTGATGACCTGACCATCTGCCTATGCCTGCATACTCGCTTTCGAAAGATCTATTCCGTTCCACTTCTGTCGCTCGACGAAAGGCCAAGGCACCCGCCGCAATTTACAGCACACGACCGCTCCAGTGCCGCCAATTCGTCGCTGTCATGCCCGCCCGAGATCTCAAGTCTCGACCTGAAATCGCGTTCTCCTTGTCACCCATCCCCAAAGATCCACTTGGCGAAGGCAATTATATACGGACTGCTGCGGCTCTGATCATTGGGTTCGCCTTGTGCTGAGAGTCATGCTAGTAAATCCCCGTTAACAGCGAATATCGTAGGGATGAGGTCTTGAACGGCAAAACCCTCGACCAGAACTCTCATTATTTCGCCAAGTACTGCTTTGAACATGGTGTTCAGCTGTATGTGCTGCGTGCTGCTCAATGGAGATAATTCACGTTTAATTGATTAGGAAACGCGTCGAGGTGATCGCAGACGACGAAACCGAGATGTGAGCAACGCAGCTGCCGCAGACTGAAATGATCATTTAACTTGTTAGCACACTTGCACATGCAGCATCGAAGCCAGCCGACGTATGGTCAAAGACTATGACTGGGTCATCACTAGCGGAGGAATTGGACCGACACATGATGGTCAGCATGACCAAAATCCCGCTTTCGTTCAGTTCACTCATTCACATTTCATGTAGACATAACGTACTCCTCTTTAGGAAAAGCATTCGGACAGAAACTCGTCCATCACGCCGAAACTCTGAGGCGTCTTGATCAGATGAACAGTCACAGACCATGGGTCGCGTCTCAAACACCATCACAGAAGGAAGCCACCCAGCGAATGGCCCTTTTTCCTGAGAAAGCGGAAGTGATATTTGTGGGACGCGATTTCTGGGTGGTACGCTTAATTTGATCGCTGCATCCATCTATTGATAAGGACACATTTTTGCAGCCTGTTGTGCGTCTGGAAGGAAAGCTGTGCATACTCCCTGGCATACCCAAGCTGTTTCAAGTTATGCTCAACGGATTGACGCAATTCATTCCGTTGCCACCACCGTGCGAACGTCCTCAGCGAATTCAGATCTTCACAGAGTAAGAAGACCTGCTTCATACTTGTGATTTCGTTTGCGCTAATAATACGACCTGCCATAGCCGTCCTGAATCCATGATCGCTCCATACCTCACCAACCTCCAGAAGCGTCTCAAGCCTCACGGAATCCAGGTGGGATCGTATCCCGTCCTTTCCAAAGGCGTCTTCGTCAGCCTTATCGGCCGCGCCGAGTCTCAGACCGAGCTGATTCTCGCTGAGGCTGCTAACGAGGTCGAGTTTGAGATTGGCGGTAAGATCCTCAGCGAGGAGGAGGTGGCGGAGAAGAAGATCAATGCCAGGGAGAAACCAACACCCACCAACTTCACCTGCACCGCCGAGCACATTAGTACTAGTGTGACCATAGAATCGGGCTTGCGTAGAGCCAAGATGTGATTAACGTGCCACCTTGTATGTTCATTTTCGTGTTGTTGTATAACTATGTAGCACCTCCTCCTGGGAAACCAGTGAGGAACCTTATTGTACTAGACGTCGACTGAATCATAGGATTTTACAAAGACGAAAGCGATATTTCAAAGCAATATGTAACTGGAACGTAGTACGGTACAAGCATTATTAGAAGCCATCCTAGAATACCACTGGTCATCTCGTGTCCACGAAGTCGAGCGTCGGATCCAGCCCGTTCATGAACTTCTCCATATGCCTCGCAAACCCAAGCTTTTTCTTCGAAGTACCCTCTTCCGGCTCGTCCAGCGGGAGCGGATTGGACAATCTGTTTTTCTTTTTTCTCTCCTTCTTCGTCAACGGCGGTTCCTCTTCCCTCTGCTTCCCCTTATCCCTCTTCAACACACTGACGCTCGCCGCCCGGTTCAAGCTCGGCATACTCGGACGTTGGGATAACGAGCTCGACTGCCGTGAATGTGAAGATGTTACGGTGGAGCTGGTGCCTTCTTGGCGGGAAGTAAAGATGCTGATAGTCGGCATGCTGGGGCGTCGGCTCTCCGACCTTCGTAAGCTCTGTCGATAGAGTGATTCATTAGATGACGGCGAAGAGAGCGAAACAGCGCCAGGAGGCGGTGATGTCGGAGTGAAGCCTTTGAACACGATCGCAGAAGGTTCCAATTCATGCCGCTCTATGTCCCGAGACGCTGTTGTTTCGTCACTCTGCACGGTGGCAATCGAGGGAGCAGCACGGGCGCTGCGTGCTTGACGATGAAGATCCGCCATCCACCCTTCCCACTCAACCTGCGACGAGTCTGAATCCGAATCAGACGCGTGCAGATGAACATCGTGGCCATCTTCATCGTCATGCACAGGGTTCGGTGCATCCAAATCGTCCTGTTCCTCTGAAATCTCAATCTCGCCAGCAGTTTCGTCGTCGGTAGCATCTTGTTTTGGATGATCTAAAGCGGCGAGAAGACAGCCTATAGAGTCTGTGATATTGCCCAGGCCGGCCCGTCTGGCTCTCCTGACCAACTCGAACCGCCACTCAGGAAAAGGCATCGCACCCAGAGCATTCGACTTCGGCAGGGGAGGAAGCCCCGGCTTATTTGAATCTGGGATCATCTGGATAGTCGGAGGGTAAGCAATAGCAGGATGTGATGATCCACTGTTCTGGAATGGTGAGACCGGGGACCAAGTGGGCGTGTCTGGCGGACTTTCCAGTGTCGGCAAAAGTCCGCTAACAAATGTCGAGGAGTCCGCGATGCTCTGACTGTCATGTGGGAACTGGCGGTGCAGCGTGCGCAAAAGTGATGTGTAGGCGTTGTCATCTGGCATGTCTAGTACGATCCATTCTCCGATTTCGTAGCCAGGCGCGTTCGCGTTGGCTGCTTGGAGGTGAGTGGAGGTAGGGAGAGAGCTTGGTGGCGTAGATGGTGGAATGGGTTTGCTGCCGCGATATCGATACCCGTACCCGGTGGTTCGCATCCCCAACAGGGCGTTCACGTCTTCACTTCCGAGGATATCATCTTCGCTCGCGTCCTCGTGAGCAAAAACTGGGGATGACAGCGTGCTATCACTTTCGTCCTCCCCATCCGGGTCTGTAGTATCTGTGCCGTTCCTCTGAGTATGTATGGGGGGATGTGATATGGTGGAAGCTCTCTTCCGTGAAGTAGCATTTTGCAGTGTAGACTGCTTTGCTTTCGCGGTTATGATAGTGAAGGTGGAGGAGGATTGTTCCTCGGCGTCGTATGAAACGCGAGTGGTGGTAGAGCGGATTTTGAACTTTGCGCAGATGATTCGTTGATTCGGTTCAGGAACGATGGCGGTAGATTTGATGAGGTGTTCAGCACCTCGCAGGTCTGTGAGATGTGATAATGACAAGGACTTGGACGGGGGCGATTCCTGTCGCATGGCGCATCAGTGAGAGCCCGCGATGATCAAACGCCACACTGACCAAACGATCTTTACATAACGACAATTCGCCATCGCGGACAACGACCCATCGTGGTCGCCACTCCAGCTTCTGTCCGTCAGAGTCTGATCCCTTGCGACTGGTCGTACCTACCACCCGCAACGCTTTGACCCATCCCTCCCAGTATGGCTGGCAGTACGCAAACGGGTGGAAGCGTGGAAGGCGGACGTGGACAGCGGTGCGGTGGATTTCTATGAGCTCGTTGGGTGCAATGTCGTACCATTCCAGGGTGTAGTCCTCCTCCAGCACCTGCCCAGTAGAGTAGCGCAACAGACTGAGTCGATCCGGATCGTAGGGCGATACTTCATGAGGCTGCATCACCTTTGACTTGGTCCTCACCTTGCGCTTGATGGAAGGCTCTGGCTCAGAGCTGGGCTGCACCTGCGGGTGGACAATGGTCGGGTGGTCGTCGCTGCTCTCCTCGTCATCCTCCTCGTAGCCGACGGCCTCGTCGTCGCTATTGAAGAGGTCTGTGGGGATCGTCGGCGCGAACTGGATCGGCGAAATCGCACGCTTCTTCTTCTGCGATTTCTGGGCGAAGATGATGGGGGATGGGGGCCGTCTCTGGGGCTGGGGAAGCTCAAATTCCTGCGGGGCGCCGCATTTCTTTAGCATCCAGTGCTTGACGGTCTTGACCTTCCACTTGGGGTTCACATGTGTCACCAGCCATTGGTCGAGAGGGACTATGGAGAGATGAGCAGTGATGTCCGCTGTGAACTGGAGGATATGTACTGAATCTGCAGGAAATTGGCAGCGTCTGCTCTGGCAGTGTTTGCTCTTCCATCGCATGAGGGGAGGGAGAGAGAGAGGGCCGCACTGATGCAATCAGCGGAGATGCACGATCAGGTGATGGCTTGCCCTTTGCCTCCGTGGGCGCTTCATGGCTTCGTGCATGGTGAAAAGGGACAGGCGCTAGGAAGAGGTATTGGGCGGGGATGGGGATCATTGAGCTATCAACGACCGCAAGAAGCTTCGGTGTCTATCAGCGTCTTGGCAGCGCCTACTACGAGTAAGTATGTAGCGACATTTGTATATAAAGCAATGAGCTGCTGGGAGTCTTTTTGGAAGGCCAGAGTGCGTATCCTTCGGATACGAGTCGCCTTTCATAGTACTAATACACTTCTCCTTGACTCATCTTGGGCTGCCAATTAGTGCCCGTGTACCGCGAATGACGGAAGTTTGAGATGCGTCCGAGCGACCCGAACGCGCACCAACTGTTGTCGCAGATCGAGTTCCGAGGTACGTTCGGGTGGATTGGAAGGTGCACTTGGCGAACAGATCACACTGTTGGAAGGTCACCATCAGGTGGAAGCCGGCGGCCCCCATCTAAGATGCACAGCAGCCATGTCAAATCGCGTCTAGCACTGGCAGTGATCTTCGTTGCAATACACAGAATGATGTCGTGACAACCGCTGAATGGACGTGGTTGCTCATTCGAAGCTAAGATCTATCACTTGATCCTGGCTTCAACCGAAACCAAGAGTTTATCACCATCATTGTGCACGCGCTCGATGAGAAGCACGAGAACTCACCTCAGGTGGGAGTACTTTCTACAGACTCGCAGATAGCGGCAGAGGGATCAAAGTGTGAAACGCAATGACCATAAGACGCATAGATCCCAATGCGATGGCATTCTGAGTGTAAGATAGGTACCATTTCCCTCGGCAAGGAACTTGAGCGAAGTGGTGGAAGAATGTAGAGCAAATGCGACGTAGTGGTCAGACCGGACATGTTGAGAAGTTGATAGATCGATTCCTGCTTGAGCAAAAAGGCCTGCAATGATGGATCAAGATGAACAGGCTGAGCATTGAGACGAGGTAGGAGATGACTGCAAGTCTGCAACTGTCAAAATTGGCAATGCAGATGACTGCCGATTCTTGCCGAAACGGCATATCGTGGCCAAGCAAAGACAAACACCGCGCGGCGCCGTCGTCGACGCCATCACCCCCGCTATGCTGGCATCTTGATTCCTCCTAATAAGCGATACTATTCCGTCGAGATGGACAAGTTTGCGACCTTGGAACCGGTCAAACTTTACTCGTCGGCAGCATCTACCGGTGCTCGGCTACTGTCGCGGAACACAGCGCCCAAGCCCAGCACACCACCTCTCGTTGGCCGCCTACCCACCGACCTTCATCTCCTCATTCTCTCATATCTCCCCATCCCCGATCTTCCAGCGTATAGCCGATGCTCGCGCTCGACGGCCGCCCTTGCTCGCGACGAATCTGTCTGGGGGCAACGCTGGAAGGCTCTCTGCGTGGAACAGTACTCCCTGACCTCCGTACTCGATGCCTTAGAGGATAAATCAAAAGGTCAAGCTGCTGCATTGCGGGCCGCCGCACCGCCGACAATCTCTGTCGACGATGACTTTGGTGAATTTGCTTCGGTCGACGTGCTCAGCCCACCCGCAACGGAAATGGGCGACTTCGTCGGTGTATTCGACAGCGTTTCAATATCCCCGAAGATGCCTGCGTTTGTGGATACGTCGTATCGCACCAAGTTCATGAAGACGCACCTTCTCTTGAAACCCCTCACACGAATATTGTCGTCACCGCCTCATGTCATCCTCAATGGTCTCTCTGATCTAGTAGCGAAAACCTTGAGGGAGGAAGCACAGACGATACGGCTCATGTCTTTGTATCTGTCCCCATCAGTGCAGCCGTTGCGGGACTGGACCACCATGGCCGCGTCTCTGAGAGCAGCAATGGACCGATTCGATGCCAATCTCCTCGGCGCATTCGATCTCGCCGACGGTAAGGCGGACGAGGCTGGCATGAGAGCTGCCGCCTCTTCTAGCTGGGAAATTTGGGATAGACGTGGCGATTGGGAGATGGGCAAGGTGTGGGCGGAGAAACGAGAGATATTTTACATGCAGGACCAATGGAATCCGCTTGACAATTTTACGTGAGCGCGTCGCGTCTTGAACCGAATATGTATTGAGCCGTACCTAGGAAAGGCGGTCAACTGGAGTTTGATGCTATGGACGAATTCATGAAGGCAGTCATAACCGCAATCACGGAGCATGGATCTCGCGCTGTTCGCGTGTTCCCTCCAGCATCGGAAGTGTTGCTTTCATTCGCTGATCGCGTAGCTGCGGAAGTAGTATGTGAATTCAGTGGGCTTGGGATCACGGCACTAATTTATCCTAGGTTGGAGAGTATATCACTTCCCTTCTTACTCGAGCCAGGGAAATATCCAATGACATCTTCCTCAAAGCTACAGCAGCGACATTCAAGGAAGCTTGGAAGATGGTTGACGCCATCATGCAAGCCTCTAGAGCTAGTCCGGACTTTCAGCTACCCTTAACAAGAGCCGAGGATGTCGTGTTAGCATCTCTCTGCAATTCCACATGACTCTACCTTCTCAACGCTTCTACATAGATATCAGATGTTTGAGATCAACATGGACGAATATCTTGACGAGGAGGTGGAAACTGTCAAACAATCCCTCGACGTTGTATGCAGGGATTGGGAACGTCAGGTTGACTCCTTTGATTCAAGTTCTTCGACATGACTGATACATTTGACAGCATGCCGACACTTCCAATTCAACAGCGACGGCAGCCTCCTCGAACACCGCCCGATTTTTAGGCTCACATAACCCTGCCCAAGTCAAGCGGAACTTACTAGCATCGTTTACCGACGTCTTACTTCTCCCCGTAACCATCGTACCTCGAACAGTCAATGCCGTTGGCGGGGCCATAATGACCGGTGGCACAGCTGCCGCCCAGGGCATTGCCATGCTTAACCCACAACGATGGGGCGGCAGCGTATCTGCGAATGGCGCCGCCGGCTACTCGAAGAAAATCGATGCTGAAGGAGAAACGCTATTTGACGATCCGGAGGACGACAATGACGCCGACGCGGAGACCTTGGTGGAGAAGGAGAAACCGCGTAGGGACTTGGAACAAGGTTGGCTATTTTGCCAGCTCGAGGATGTCGCAGTGACCGAAGTGTTCGTATCACAGCTGATGACGCCTTCCGCCCTCCGCTGCAATCCTCAAAAAGTTCTGCCATCACTCCGCTGACGGCGAGCTCTGGAGCCAATAAAATGGATCTACTCCTCTCACTCGATGTCGCGCTGGAACTCATACATGCTGATCGAGAAGGTCTCAAGCGCGTAGAGACCTTTGCTGGTTATCCTGGACATTATGGACACCGTGTTCGGGATACGATCGAGGAGATATTCATATTGATGTTGCAAGCCCTTGGCGAACGCCATGTCTCGAAAGGGTTTTCTCAGTAAGCGCTGCACTGATTTTAAGCCCTTCTGAATGCTCATACGTGACAGAGCCACCGAGCAGATGATGTCGTACAAGCCGGCAGAACACGAAGAGACGACAAGCGTAGCACCTCTGCTGCAGTTCTTCGAGCTTGTCCATATCGGGGATACTATACAATCAATGGTCCAAGTGTATTTTGACAAGGAACTGGTGAGCGTCATTCAATTCAAAGGTTGGCATGATTTGACCAGGTCGTTAGGCACCGCATATTGACCGTACCGATTTCCTAAACGCTGTGGTTCGGGAGAAGAAGCGCTTTGAGAACGCATTGGACGAATCCGTGGCCGGTGGATTGAATGCGGGCACGGAAGTCTTGATGAATCAAGTACGTCCACGTCGAAGTCTTCCACTCCGTGACTTGACTTGGCTCATGGGCTTCTGACAGGTAGAGCACATAATCTTGACGTTGACCAAACCGCGCGAGTACTACCCGCCAGAAGACGCCCCGCTCGAATTAGGTCCAACGAAAGGTTGTACCGAAGCTATCAAATGCCTCGAGATGCATTGCAAGTTACTCAAGGGCAGTACGAGCAAAGAGGTTCTAGAGGTGTTCCATCAGGAAGTGGGTATACGTCTGATTGCGTGCGTACACATGAACTTTCACGCCATAGTAGCTAATTTGGCTGTCATCGACAAGCATCCTACAAAAGCACATCAAGCGCCAGATCATCTCATTGAACGGCGGGTTCCAGGTTATTGCCGACCTAAACACGTACTATACGTTCATCTCGTCGTTGAAGATTCCGACGATTGCTGCTGATTTCTCGCACCTGAAGATGCTGGGCCATGTGTACGTGGTGGAGGACGCCAAGGATTTGGCACAGATTGTGAGAGATGTGACACGGTATGGAGGAGCGTATAGACCGGAGGTGGGTTCGGTTTCTCCCATGGGCTTGACAGTGGGCTAAACACGGCGATAGGATATCTACGAATTCGTCCAGCGTCGGTCTGACTGGAAGAAGATCGAGAAAACAGTCGATAAGACGATGTACAATTTGAGTTTCAAGGAGGATTGTATAATATGCTGAACATCATATCATCTTGGGGGTTCTCGCTACTTGAGGATGGCAAGATGAATGGTGCGGCTAATCGCTGGCTTTTGCGCTTCACAAAGGTAGGGGGCGCCTCCTGGCGAGTCTTCGGGATAACCTTACCCATTGCAGATGTTACTCGGTTGTCGGCCATCGCACTGGAAGTGAGTACCTTGAGATCACGATATGATAGCAGAAATTCACGTTGATCATTCACCAGGAACTCACCTCCTCAAGCTCAACCATACTTATGAAGACCCCGTTTCTTGCTGTTCCAAAGATGGTCATTGATGTCGACGACCTCTATTCGCACCGATCAATGGCGCCCGGGAGCTTGACCTGTAGCCTGCCTATGATTTCTATTGGGTTCGACAGCCTTCGAAGATCTACCCTTGACGTGTATAGATTCATCACACACGGCAGTATCCGCGGGATAGGCTGTCATGTTACCGCCACTCGTGATACCACGCAAGCTTCACAGCTCTCGACTCTGACGATGAGGGGATGCACAAAAATGGTACAATTGCTTGGGTTTATATACGAGAGTCAATACGGTTACTACTTAATGTACAATTTGGTTTGGGATTGAGTTGATTGTCGATACTATATTTGAGGCAGTTGTGAGTGACGAGCGATGGTGCAAGACTAGACGGTGATGGCGGATATAATCAGACCTGCTGAGCGATGTTAGCCAAGCTCGGGGAGGGAAGTGAAACAACGGACCTGGGTGGCGGTGGGGGAGGACAAGGTCTTGTGATCAGGAGGGGAGGCTGAGACAGCGGCCGATGTGCGCGCGATGGCAGCGAGGTCAACTGGAATGGATGAGTAAGTGTTAGATACAGCAGCAACGGCCAACTCGAAACAGCTCACCTTCGCCTTTGAAGACATTCTTCCTGAACTCTTTAGCAGCACCGAGCTCTTGTTCAGAGACGAAAGAGGTCGACCGTGCCATGACAGGCTTCGAGTCAGAAGCTATAGAGGAGCGCTCTTGAGTAACATGGCCACAAAAGCGGACAAGGATGGCGACGCACTGGAGTCGGAGCTTTGACTAGCAGTGTCCGCATCGTCCGTGTCTTCAGAGACCTGTTGCATGTCGTACGCCTCGTCGTCGAGGGCAGCAGACTCGAGCTCGCGTTCATCGGCGAGCCGGCCCCAGTTGTGCTGGCCTGCGCCGTTCTTGCGCAACGACTTGTCGAGGCCGGACCTGGACTCTGAGCGGTCCTTGAGCATGGCCTTGGGAAAGCCTGCGCGTTCGGTGCGAGTCATGGTGAAGACGAGAATAAGATCTGCGAGTGGATGTGATTGAAGTTGTGGCTGATGGTGGTGGTCTGGACAAAGAAAGTCGTCCAGGCAAGGTATTTATACGCGGCGCCACCTGCCGAGGGGGTGGCAAAGGATCAATTGAGGCGCGTGACCTGAATGAGGCGATTATCTAGACCGCTCTGGTTGCCAGCAACGCCTTGTTACCGGAGGGCCTTGCTTCCTTTGTCGCTGTCGGCGACGACGTGCTTGGGCCCTTTGACTTGGCATAATGATGAATGTGGACGGAAACAGCAAGAAATGCGGGGAACCGTGAGAATTCATTCCCACGTGGTTATCACCGTGAATCAAGCGCGTCAGCCTGCTGCTTGCTCAATGCACTTTGCCAACACTTTGCAGCATCAAGCGTTGAGATTCGTTGCGTAGCTGCGCTTTCCTGGCTCTGTCTCGAAAGCTACACGCGATCCATTCATCATTCCGTTACCTTGAAGGTGCCCAGACCAGTCCGGGTTCCGCCGGAATGAATAGTTGAGCGATCACTTGAAGGCGCATTCTGGCCCCATTGGCAAGGGATCTGCGGTCGAAATCCGATGCCCGAGCAACACCCATCGACTCGGATCCACAGATTTTGTGGGGTCACTCTGTACAAACATGATCATGAGCACTGCAACTGAAAGCAGCGGCTTGAATCAGGTGGCCCACCAACAAATCTTCATTCTCAGTCGCAGTCGCGTCGACTGCTCGTATCCAGTAGATCTTTGACTATTCCATGTCCACTCAAAGTCATGAATCCGGTCGTGCAGTTCCCATGTTCGAACCTGGTTCGACGCGTCAAGAATCAAGATGCTCTCGATCGGGCTACCGGTCCGAATGATCCTGGTTTCGCTGTTTCCATGTCGTCATCTTCTCCAACAACTGCGACGTGCTCTTGAGCGGCTTGAGCGCGTCAACTCTTCGGTACCATGGACGGCATTGACACTGGGCTTCGCATGCTCCTCAAAGACTCGGACGATGCCAAATCTACTTTACCAGTCCTCCTCATACCCGGTCCATCTGACTCCCAACCCGGTGACCCCGTAGTATCTCTTGCGACCGATGACAGGAATAAAAGAGTTCTCGCTGTAATATCGCATAAAGACGAACTAGACCAGCACGAGGAAGGAAGGTGGGGCTCTTTTCATTCGCCGCCTCCTGCGCTCCGACGCATCTTAGTGTATCAAATGCTCGTTTCGGTCCTCGTGAAGCTGTTTCGAAGAGCTAACTGACATCTTATGGGACGTCAACCGAGCTTCTCACATAGGAGATCTTCTTCATCTAGACGCACCTCGCTTGACTCAACTTTCTTTACCCGAAGCTAAAGTTCTCCACCAGCGTATTCATTCTCAAACATAAACCATCAAATCATGCGTTCCCCGAGACTTTGGACATTCAACGCGTCTTCCCCGTAGTTGGCGATTTTTCAATCACCATGGCCCAGTTCAAATTACACTCTTCCGCTAGCTCACAAGACCGTACAGGTATGCAACCTTACCTAAATCTCACGATTTTTTGACCGTTCCAGGCCTGAGGATAACTGTAACCCCAAGTCACAAGGATGAGCCTCTCTCATTCTACACACATGATGTGCAAGGGCTACAAGCTCTCTTGGCAGAGTGCAGACGGCTCAAAGAACTTTCAGGTGACTACATTTCGGGAGTCAGTCTGCGACGCTTACACGTCCGTAGAACATTACAATCCATCATCTCCTTCTCAAACGTACTCATGGCTGACAACCTACACGGCCGAACACTCCCTTCCAATACGCACGTCGTTCTTTACTCGAATCCGAGCCGCTTCTGACTTGGAGCTCTAGTAACTTCCGTACCGCCTGACCTAAGGGTAATACGCCAACCTTTGCATGAGCGACTGTCACCTGCGAGTGCTGGGTCACCTGGTGACGACACGAGCGATATACCGATCCTTCGAGATGACTGGGTGCGCACGCGGGCGAGAGAGCAGACACGCAAGGGTGGAGCCCGTCTCAATATTCGCGTCGGAACATTCAACGTCAATGGTCAGACGCCCTCACAAGACCTGGTATCATGGGTTCGGGGAACTTCCAATTACACCGGTAGTCACCTCATTCCGCCTTTGCAAGAGGTGTCTCCGTTCAAAGTTGACGATCTTGACAAAGATCCGCTCGAATGCAAGTAGCTGCAAAGACTACCATCAAACATACAACTGATTCTGGTCACCAGCAGCAGCGGAATTCTCATCATTTATCGCTACTACGGCCTCGACATCTTCCACAATCAAAGTCTATTCTCCCCTGCCACCGCCTCTCGAGCTTCCTGATATCTTCGTTTTCTCCTTCCAAGAGCTCGATCTCTCTACTGAAGCGTTGCTCTACTCCACCAGCACGCTCCGAGCCGATGCCTGGTGTACGGCCATATTTGCCGCGCTCGGCGAGCATCACATCCTGTACACCAAACTCACAACGAAGCAACTGGTTGGACTCCTCATGGTCGTCATAGTGCGCAAGTCTATTGCGCACCGGCTCGCAGAGGTGCGGTCATGTTCTGCGGGGGTGGGCATCATGGGTATGATGGGCAACAAGGGCGGAGTGGCGGTACAGCTGGTGTATCGAGGAGGGATCGGGGATGACGCGAGTGAGTCCGGGGGCACGGTCTTGACGTTCGTCAACAGCCATCTGGCGGCGTTTGACGAGATGGTGGAGAAGCGGAACAGTGACTTTGCGGATCTGGCGAAGAGGTTGGTCTTTGGAGGTGAGGGGTCTGTGGGGGTCTGGGAGAGCGATGTTGTGTTCTGGATGGGGGATCTGAATTATAGGGTGGACCAGCCGGATGGGGTTGTCAGGGACTTGCTGCTCGAGGCGAACGAGAATAGGTGGGCTCGGAGGATGAATTTGGATGAGTTGATGGCTTATGATCAGGTGTGTACTCTCTCAATCTTTGCTGATTGCGCCAACCCTATGTTTCAGTTGAAGATGGCCATGAAAACCGGAAAGGCATTCCTTGGTTTTGCTGAGCTTTCGATAACACACCCACCGTAAGTGACCTCATACAGAATGAGTTCATTCGAGTGACCAATTTGATTAGATCCTACCGCTACAGTCCTGGTGTACTAACCGATGCATTAGGATATGATACCAAGTGAGAGTCTCCTCAACTTACCTGTACCTTTCTCAACGTTCGATGGCACTCAGGCGTAAACCGGCTTGGACGGACCGCATACTCAATCTCGTTGGCCCAGGCGTTCAACTGCATCAGCACACATACACAAGTCATCCGCAAATAACGATGAGCGACCATCGACCTGTATCTGCCGACTTCACTCTAGAGGTCGATATATACAACGAGAAAGCGCGCCTCACGGCAGCCCGGACGTTATATCGACAGTTGCATGGTCTTGAACAAGAGAGCAGGAAGGTGGTTGTCGAGCCTGAAGAAGTCAAGCTTGGGGAAGTGAGGTGCGTTGATCTGACTTGTCTCGATCTTTCGGGCGAGATTCGACGATGGTGTCAGGTACAAGGAGAGAGTGACAAAGAATGTGCGATTGCGCAACACTGGCAAGAATCCTTGTATTTTCAGGTTCGTTGCTACAGAGCCTGACGGCGAGATACGTACGTACCAGAAGGACCTCCTCCGGCTTTGGCTGACTTGTTAACGATTAGATCCTTCGTGGCTTACAATCGAGCCTATTGCCGTAAGCACAACCGCTTGCTTCTCCTGGCCTTGCAATCATGTTAATGACACTCTTCTTGTCAGGGAGTCCTTCTTCCCCATCAGCCGCTCGAAGTTACCTTGACGATTCTCGTTGATGGACGGACTCCCTACTACTGTCGCGACCTACAGACTACACTCGTTCTGCACACCGGACCAGGGATGGGCAAAGATCGTTTCATCGTGGTGCAAGGCGATTATCGTGAGTGTCTTCGGTGCAGTCATAATATCGACTGAATGTGAATGATTCTCTGCAGAGACATCCTGTATAGGTGTCCCACTAGTCTCGTTGACGTATCTGCCAGGCCCAATCAGGACGACGTTTGGTCAAGACACTTCAAAACAGAACTTGAATGCACCTAGAGAGGTGATGCGACTGGTCAACTGGATGATGGACAATAGGTTAGCGGAGGCATTTGAGGATGTTGAAGAGCCTGCAAAGGACTCGGACGTGGCACAGGTCTCCAAGCAACTTCCAGAACTCTCGAGTACTGCGTCCTCCAAGAGTCTTCAGGTGTCCGCGCCCGACGGTCTGGAACCCACGGTTATGTTACCAGCGTCGAAAAGCACACCCTCCTCGAGCATCGAGAGCAGTTCGTGGAAAGCAACGATGGAGGAGCGTGTATCGGTTATTCGAGAATGTTTAGATACTGGCGCTGCATTTCCAGCGCAGCTACCGCCTCAAGCGTATGGTACAGTACTGTTAGAACTCTTAGAGGGCCTGATACCTGCCGAAGTCGACATTGTCAACGTTTCCTGCCGAGAGGAGGCTTTTGAGGTATGCTTTTTTCGTTTGCTGTCCTTCAGCCATGAACTATACGTTGTAGGTATTGGATGCGTTCCCAGTTGTGAATGTCAATATCTGGATATCGGTGACCGCATTTTTGCACTATATTGTGCAAGGGTCGGCAGACAAGGGAAAGGTTATTGGTCAGTGCCCCACTTACTCATGTGCGTCTGCGAAGCTGAAAAAGGTGCAGCATCTGTATTGGCGCCAGTAGTATTGCGTGAATCTACGGCCAGTATCATAGAGAAGAGACGTTTTG
Organism: Strobilurus luchuensis; assembly: GCA_019915105.1. Taxonomy (NCBI): domain Eukaryota; kingdom Fungi; phylum Basidiomycota; class Agaricomycetes; order Agaricales; family Physalacriaceae; genus Strobilurus; species Strobilurus luchuensis. The sequence goes on from JAHLMJ010000004.1 coordinate 500,592, forward strand.
TGAGATATTTTATTGAGGGATAATTAGAGGTTATTGGATCACTTTAATCTATGCTACGCGGATGGACGTATACGTAGAGGATGTATCACCAATATGATGGGCCGTTATGCGGACAAGATGCACGCAGGTTTGACCTGGAGCTGAAGCTTTGAAGCGCAGATTGTCCTTGCCAGATGTACCTTGGGCCTGTTGTATAGCCACACATAAAGTGTTTACGTCAGGTTCAGTGGTCTAGTGGTTATGATTTCTGTCTCACATTGAGCGGCACAGAAGGTCCCCGTTTCGAGCACGGGCTGAACCATTTTTGCCAGGGAGTTGTAGCGTCATGTAGAATGCGTTTAGAGGAGAAACGGTGAATGCAAAGGTCCATTTTATTGCAGAGATAAGTACGTGTACAGTGTATTGAATCATATTTCCTTACTGCGACCTCGATTCCATGCCTCCTCATACGACCGATCGAGGTATCGCTCTACGCGTACCGTACACGAGCTATGAGACCTATGACTCCGCCGCCTCTACCATCCCATCCAACGATAGGGGCGCGGCACACAGGACACCTGGAAGAGTCAGTTTGACTTCGAGATGATCAGATACAATCGTTACCGCGCTATTCGATCCTCTGTTCGTCTCAGGGCAACTCCGACTGCATTAAACAAACAGGCCCCGCAGCTGACGTGTCCGCAAGGAGTGAGCGTCGCATTGACGGGCGGTGTGAAGCAAATGGGGCACATGAATGTTGATAGGGCATTCGACGAGGGCTCATCGGGCGTTCGTGCGATTGGATGAGGGTCGGTGCTACACTTTTGGTCGGCGTCCCGCGAATCCTGTCCAGCCTGCTTGTATTGATCCCGCGCATGCAAATCATTCGGAGGTGTGAGTGCGGTCTGGCCGGATTTGACACAGCAAGACGGGCCTGCAGTCGAGTCCGACGCCATGGAAGCGGATTGTCGCGCCAATCTGCTCGCAGTTGCAGGTCTGTCACGCGCCCTGAGGTTTCTACAAGTCAAAGGCGCTGGCAGCGGATCGTCGCTCGTGGCGGTCCGGGTCATGGTCCAGGTCAGGAGAAAACGTTGCACCGCCACCGCCTGCCACCGCTTTGTATTGACCATCATGATGTCACGTTCTCATGTTGAACTTGACGGTTCTATCTTCGTTCCGCGATGGCAGACCGTCTGTACCCGCGAAACACGACTGTCAAGTATGCTGCTCCAATCACTGCAATGGTAGGACTCTCTTTACTGCCGACCAGTCTTCTACTAACTCGTCATTGGTAGCTTTTTTGGATCGTAGCGCTTGTTGCCCAAATCCTGGTAGCCAAATCGTGTATGGGCTTTTCTATAGCCTTCACTGCGGTCCCGCTCTTCTCACTGACAATACTATCAGATGGACGTGAAGCGGTGGGAGTCATGTGGTTCGCAATCGTCCTCCAACTGTTCTTGAACTTGGACGTGTTGTACTTGCATATCCGTGCGGTGTACGATCACAGGGTCAGAATCACGCACTTCGCGTCTATGACTGCAGTGCTCGGCTCTATCGGCTTGGACAAGTCGATCTACGCGACAAACTCTTCCCAGCACGGGATGGCAGCCGGTTGGCTCGTGCTCACCCTTATTGACATTCTTTGGGTCATTTATTTCTCGACTGACGTCCGGTATGGACGCTTCGTACAATCCCCGTTTGACGGTGGAGGCGGAGACAGTCCTACCGTGATGGACCACGAGCCCAATCACCCGCAGCTAGAAAAGGCCCTGCCCGTTATCCAGGAGGAGAGCCCTACTGCGTCGACAAATGACACTGTCAGTTCTGTTCGCAGAAAGGCAGCTCCCTCAAGTCATCACATGAGTCGGGATGAGGAGTCGCTCTTAGTTCGTGTTGAGCAATTGTTGACATTTTCTTCTGACCTCCAATCTCAGGCTCCTTCGGATGATCCCTACAAATCTACATTGACAGTGCCGACCATTTCAACGAGCACTAACACTCACAAATCATACGTGCTTCGCGGTGAGGCACTATTCGGATGTACGTTCACTGGTCGCGTCAATCATTCGTCTTTCTGATTCTGAGCTATCAGACATTGGTTCGCCGGATGATGAAGAAGAGCTAAGCTTCAAAAAAGGAGAGACGTTTTGGATTTCTCAGCCACAGGGCGACAAATGGTGGCATGCGAGGAAAGATGATGGCACCACCGGAAGTACGTGCTGTTCAGACCTAGTCTCGCGCTTTGTTGAGTCTGACTCAAGTCGTACCCTCCAACTATGTTCGTCTTCTATCGTGATGACATGTGTTGATGGTGAGTTTACTGTGAGGCGCTGCTTTTCATAGGATTGCTGATCACAGCTCTTGAAGTGTGGCGTAAACATGTGGCGAACAACTTCGACCATCTCTTGTTGATCGTCCGTGCTTCTGTTTTCGCCAGATGTGTCCAGATTTTCGAAATGCCCAGGGTGTGGTGGCTATGTAAAAAATCGCTCTGTGACGCACTCAATGTACTACCTGTGTACTACTGTACCTCCGGAAGCGAGACCCTGTCTCATTCCGACTCTTTGACCCGTGACCCAGAGTCATGTACACATCTTCTCACTGCGGTCTCGACAGGAAGGCCTCGTTTTTTGTGGCTGTTTCCCACAGCATATCAACTAAAACCTCCGAGCACTAGGGGATGACGGCACCCCAAAGCCCATATAGGCCGGACGATCTATGACTCTCGTCATATTGTGCCATGACCACGGTACACACCCTGCGATCGACGCGCCAACGACGAACGGCTGCCTCAAAGCCTCTCAGCGCTATGGCTGTCTTCCAAGATGACACGACTGCGAAGCCTGTGGCGACCTCTTATCTGTCAATCCCTGTCGACCGAGCAGAACAGCGACAGGAACGCAAAAGACTGAGGAAGGAGAAGCTAAATAAACCTCTTCCACCACCTCCAGAGCCGACACTTAGCGCACCCGCCGATGCAAATTTGGACGTGTCAAGTTGTGAGTCCATCTATCCAGAGTGACGTCGACGTGTGCGATAATTGATTACAACAGTCCTACCACGTAAAGTGAGTAGTCTCCCCGACAGAATACAACACGTCTCCAATCCGAGGTCCTTTTCGTCCAGGTCTGCAAGGTAAGACTGCTCTGTCTCCAGCACATAGGGCGCTCAACGTGACATGTCTAACAGCACTTCCACCGGATCGTTCAACAGGAGTTGGACTCGGTCGAGAATTCTCGGTGAGCTATTGTATAGCACCTGTGTGACTCCCCAGCTGATGTGTTTGCCGGTAGTTATCAGGAAACTGTCCAGTCATTCAATCTGCTGACGCCTCCAAATGCAGTCAACAGTCTCCTTGAAAGCCGGAGATATCAAAACCGCTTGGACGAGGTTAGTCATGGGTAAAGCAGGCCACCATCTCCTAACGTTGAACAGATACTCAAGGAAGCCGATCTGGACCGGTATTATGCGCTCACTTCGAAGATCAGCGAGGCAAAAAAACAAGACCATTTGCGACTGTTGAAGCTGGTCAAGCACATCATCCAGCGGGACATAGAGAGAAGCAGTGTTTTCGTATTGGACGAGGGTGATTCGGAGGACGTCATGGATGCTTTCCAAGAGGTACAATCACTGGCATGCTTCACAGCTCGCAACTGACATGACTTTAGATCCTGGATGGTGGTCTTGACGATCTCGAAGATAGGTCTAGAGTCAAACAACTCATGAGTGCGCTCGTGAGGAAGACTTCTGGATTACCGGAATCAATGTTTATCTCTGGAGTAGCTCTTGCTCGAGGGCAGTGCAGCATCGGCGGAACGTTTGGCGATATATATAAGACCATGTACCACAATCAGCCAGTCGCGCTCAAGTTCCTTCGAATACTTGGTTCCTCCCCTGCAGAGAAGCGAAAGACGTGTAAAGTACGTGCCCTTCACATCTTGTAGCATTAGCCACTCATGCATCACCCAGAAATTCTACAAAGAAGCATTAGTGTGGCACAAGCTTGAGAACAAATACGTTCTTCCATTCCTCGGGGTGGACACGGAGAATTTTCCCGGTCGACCATGCATGGTTTCACCCTGGATGGCCAACGGTAATGCGCATCAGTTTGTGAAGCGCCATCCCAAGATGAATGTCGACAAGCTAGTCAGTACTCATTGCAAGTCACTCTCACGAGTTCCAGTTCTGACGCAAGGACAGCTTTTCGAAATTGCACAGGGAATACAATACCTTCACTCCAAGCTCGTAGTTCATGGTGATATCAAAGGGGTTCGGTTTCTTTCCTTTGGTCCCAGCCACAGTGTACACTAACACCACTGCTAGCTCAACATTATGATAGACGAGCAGTGGCATCCGCGACTTGCCGACTTTGGTCTCACGATATGGGCGGATGTAACGAAACAAGACACCACGCAGCATGGTGGGACTGTTCGCTGGATGGCTCCGGAACTTCTCAACCCGAAATCATTCGGGCAGGAGGACAGTCAGCGGACATTTGCTACTGACGTCTACGCATACGGCTGTTTATGTCTCGAGGTATAATTCAGCGCCCACTCTTCTCAAGGCTATCCTGATGCGTGTGTATAGCTCTACACTCGGCAACACCCCTTTCATGATATCTACTCGGAGGGAGCTGTTTCAATGAGGGTATCTAGAGGCGAGCGTCCCACGCGCCCCGTCGATCCGCCCTTCTCGGATGATCTATGGGATCTGGTCACCGCTTGTTGGCATAAAGATGCGCAAATGCGCCCACGATGCACAGAGATCGTGGAGATTCTCAAAACAGTCTTGCGTAAATCGGCTGTGGAAGGAGGGCTGGACGGTCTCTACAGATTTGGAGGTTCTACGACTTCCCTTCTGGACAGTTCGAGTATGAGAGGGCGGGGATCGATACTTGCAGGACCGATCTACGAGGAGCCGGACGAGATGGATCAGGAAAAGCGCTCAGAAGCCGAATTTGAGGCTGCTCTTCTACAGGTTCGACAACATGCCGATCCTAGTCGAATGTACATGGACAAACGGAGGCTTCAGAAAGGGTGAGACGTTCTCTTGAGCCCGTTCCTACCCGAATACAAACACATGGACTTTTAGATTTTCAATACAGGTGTTGCATGCCAAGACCACTTTCAACATCCCAGTCAGGATTACGCAAATCAACATCGAGAAACAAAATAAGGCGAAGATCGTGGAGCTCATCAATGAATTTGTGGCTCTACGATTTCTACACGACGATAACGTCGTAAATTATATTGATATGTTCCGCTATAAGGCGGACCTATGGGTTGTAGAAGAGGATGTTTCGGACACCATTACCTTGAGGAAGGTATTCAAGACATCTGAGAATGAGGCGGGAAGGCGGGAACTGTTCTTGATGAAGATTCTACCATGCCTACTCCAGGCTTTGGAGTATCTACACAGACACGGTGTGGCGCATGGCTATGTTGGTATGGACGACATTGTCTTCAACAAACTCGCACATGTGCGTTTGAGTGAGTCTTTTGATCTCCATTCCTACTTATGAAGCTGCTGACCAGACGCACGGTAGAAATGTGCGCAATGTTCCCAGATCAACAAGCAGCTCAATGGCAACGGCCTCGAAAGCGCGCACCCGAAGTCACCGAAGGACGACGGTACGGTCCTAAAGGTGACATATGGCACCTCGGCTTTTTGATCATCGGTACGTCCATAACTTGGAGGATGACTGCTTTCTCAAAGTCTATCAGAGGCCTTGGATACAGCTAAGAAGGTCGAAATGGACCAAGCACCCGAAAACGTACTGGCTTCGTTCAAGTCCGAATTGAAGCCGTCACAAGCAATTCTAGAGATAGTGAACGCTGCTCTGAAGCCTTACTGGAAATCGCGACCCTCAGCGACGGAAATGCTAAAGGTGGGCGAGTACCCAGTCATTGTACCGCACGTTGCTCACGTTGCGCACTAGCTGGTCACAAAAGTTCAAAATCTACGCCACAGCAGCAGCTCATAATGGGCCGAAAGGGAATCTACAGACCACAACGCTAGAATTGCTTTCTTAAATATATAATTTTCGAGGTTGTGCGATATCAATCAGGCGTGTAAACGCGATGCTCGTGAAGTGACTTTTAGCTTTTGTTTAATTCTCGAACGCGTTACGCGATCACGTGTTTCTTAATTGGCGTGACAAATTGGTGATACGAGTTACAGAGCACTTGTTTCTTCACATCGACCACCATCATTGACGTTAGCCTTCGAGATGTCGACTGCGAAGTTCCCCACAGTCTCTGGTCTGGCCTTTTTCCCTAGTTGGATGTCTTGTTAGCTTGCTTACCTGGTGCATAGGCTTCAACTTGGTCAGGCAAATCGGCGGTGGTGGCTTTTCAACGTGAGTCATCCTTTCACACGAGCGGTCGGGCCACTGAGCTTGTGCAGAGTTTGGAAGGCGGTCAACGTAGTCGAGGAACGCATTGCTGCATGCAAGGTTATACGAATAACGGAGGCTACGACAGACAAGGAACGGAAGACATTCGAGAAGGAGATGCGCGTACATTCGGCCCTCAAACATACAAACGTTCTCGAATTCTACACAGCCGTTGTGGTCGAACTCAAACACCAGCTTTCCTACCACCCTGGAATATATATATTGCTGGAGTTAGCTGCTGGGGGCGATCTCTTTGACAAGATCGGTGCGCAAGCCGCTGCTTTGTGTAACAGTGTACTGACTATGGACAATCTAGAACCCGATGTGGGTGTCAGTGATGCAATGGCGCACATGTACTTCCAACAACTGGTTGCGGGCATGGTCCGTCAACGTTCAATTGCTCAATCCTCGAAGACATTCTCATCTATATCACGTAGGAGTATATTCACCAGCAGGGTGTTTGCCACCGAGATCTCAAGCCTGAAAACCTACTCCTGAACTCCGTAGGCACACTCAAGATATCGGATTTCGGACTTTCGGCTGTGTACAAGCTGGTCGATTCAGGGAAGACACGTACACTGAGCGAGCGGTGTGGAAGTTTACCGTACATTGCCCCCGAGGTAACGCCACAACCATTGCACGACATGAATGCTTGATCTTTGTTGCTCCAGCTAGCCATTGATGCGCCATACAAAGCCGAACCTATCGATGTTTGGGGAATGGGTGTGATATTGTTCACCCTGTTGGCTGGCAGTAGGAGATCGATCTGACTTCTCCTCTCTACATCTGAGAATATTCGGTCCAGATACCCCATGGGACGAACCCACCCGCCACAGTCCTGAGTTTGTTCGATATGTGTCTGGCGAGATCTTTGGCGAAGTACCGTGGAATGGCTTTGAGGCTGACACTCTTGGTAAGAAGTTTCTTTGCCGTATGACTGACTAGCTTGATTGTTGGGCCTGGTCTAGCGTTTCTCACTGGCATGCTCAACACCGATCCATCCCAACGACTTACCCTCTCCGACATAAATCGACATCCCTGGACAATGCGACCCAGCCAGCTTGCCAATTCAGGGCCAGCAGCACTTGCGGAAAGGCTCACTGAAGGATTGCGAGCTAATGGTGATTTGGAGCTTGCATCGCCCAATTTCGCACAGACGTGGGTCTCCAAAAACTGTTTCGTGTAAGACTACTCTGACCATATTCACAGAGCGGACGCAGATGGTGACCAAATGATGGCCTCACAATTCACACAGTCGCTTATGCTCTTTGTGCGTCACGTCGCCTTTGAGTACTACATGTACTGACCTCCATTCAGTCGCAAACACAATCCGGAACACGATATACACCACACTTGACTCGCTTCTATGCGGCAGTGGAGCCTGCAGAGTTATTCACATCGATACAGCAAAGCCTGAAGGAGTTAAACGTTTCGTGCAAAGTTATGCAGCAGGCGAACGCGTACCCAAGGCTACGCGTAGGCGGATACGACCGGAGAAAGCTGATGTTCAAAGGCTGGATCGACGTTGAAGACTTTGTGTATCGGGGGAGCGAAGGAAGCTTCTGTATTATGGCGCGAGACGAAGTGAGTCTTGCACATAGAGTCGTGGCGCTGCTAATCTTGGGCTACAGGGGAGTCCGATATCGTGGCGTCTGCTGTGGAAGTCCTTGATTGAATCGCCTGCTGTTGGACCTCATGTTTTGCGCAAGTAGACTATCTAGCCCTCTTATCTCATCTTTGCTTCATTCATGTATCGTATCTGTCATATCTATTCATTCCATGTAGCATATTTTAGGCCTTGTTTTCATTTCCGGATGGAGGTCGTTCACAAGAAGATTTGGTTCGACTGGGCACTGAAACAATTCCTCGCCTTCTCACAATCACAATGGTGACCCAGTCACTATATCCCCTGGAAAACATTCACGACTAGAAATTGGATGCTCCAGCGGAGGGTCTCGACTCTCGTATACCTTTTCTGAAGGACCGACGAGGCCGGACGCAAAGAAGGTCGCGTCACCTGAAGATTGTCCTTGTTGTTTTGTTTTTCTACAATTTGTGGCCCTACCTCAATAGCACTGTTCGTATATACCATACAAAATCATTTCGTTCGATCACTTACACACGACGCTCCAGTCGGCCCACTGTGTTTTGCCTTGTTGTATGTCCAAAATCCTACTCCAGAGCGCAAACCCTACAGGACCCAATCCGCCTTCAAACACAGGGAAGTCTAGGTCACCAGCGTCGTGGCCAATGCGGCCTACAGGCGCGACGATCGCCGCCGTTCCCACAACAAATGACTCAGCCAACTTCCCTTCCGCGCACCACTGTCTGAGATCCGACATTGTGATCTTCCTCTCCACCGCGTGCATCGCGGGCAGACCGTCAAATATCGGACTTTCTCCGTGAGCCTTGCACAGTGCCAAGACGGACATACGGGTGACACCTGGGAGGATGGTGCCGTCGAGCTCAGGCGTGACGATGTCCAGCCCTCCGTCTTCGCGTTTGAGAGCGACGAAAAAGTTCATGGCGCCGGCCTCGGTGACAACGTCGCCCAGCATCCAGAGGATCTGATCATATCCATTCTTCGCAGCAAGACGTTGAGGCAGGAATCCGGGGGAGTAATTGAGGCCAAGCTTGTGTCCACCAGTTCCTCCTGGCCATGCGCGTACGTGATCCTTCACCCCGAAAAGCGCTAGAGGCTTGGGTCCCAAGCGGAAGTAAGGTCCGGTTGGAGAGAGCACTACGTAGAGAAGGGCATGGTCTGAGGGTGCGGGCCCGAAACCGCTTCGCGTGCCAATGAGGGTAGGCCGGATGTAGAGACTGTATCCCTGTTGCGCGGGTATCCAGCGCTTGTCAACAAGTATCAATTTCTGGATGAGTTTCACGAGCTCATTTGTGTTGAAGGGCTGTGACGCAAAATGGTAAGTTCCGAGCGTCTGCACCTAGCTATCGTGCGCGGAGCGTACCGGGAGACAAAGACGGTCTGCGGACCCAGCAAGACGTGCCATATTCTTGTCAGGTCGGAAAAGACGCGCTTCGCCATCGGCGCCGATGTAGGCCTGGATGACAAGAGTGTGAGACTGTGGAATGAATTGGTCCGAGATTTCGCACCTTCATCCCCTCGAAAAGATTGGTGGCATATTGGAGGCAGGAGCTCATAGGGTCCAAAGGTATGGATCCGTAGGGTTTAATTTCTGGTGCACCCCAGCCCGTCAAGGGGTCAAAGGCTACAGTAAGCATATGATCCGTGGGTGTCTATTGAGGTGTCAAGAACGAACATCAGAAGCAACAGAAGGAGGCACTCGCCTGCCCAAATACAAGTGTCTCGGGCTCAGGTATAGGCTTTAGCGTCTCTGCAAGAGTCACCGTAAGCTTGGACGCCTAAACCCTGCTTAGCATCGCATCCAGCATCTTGAGATCCAACAACACATACGTCAAGGTCGGGAACGCTTGTAACGCCCTCAAGGTTCGGTCCGCCTACTGTCTTCCACAGAGACATGATACAACAGAACTTGATAGCTTGTAGGGTAGAAAGAGGGAAAAATGGATGATCGAGTCATGGTTGTTGTCTTCAAAGTTTTTTATACTTTCGTAATCTTATCAACTCGGAATTATCGGTGATTTGCCTTATCAATGATGCCGCCTGCCTTCAAAATCAAAGCCACTTCCTTGCAGTAAGCGACCAGCTTATTTTAAGGCTGAGCCTTGCACCATTACTCGAAGCAGAACATGGACATGGTGATATGCATCGAGCAGCCTACTCTAGCAACATCGGTCATGAGGTGGTCTTTTCAACTAGACGAAGAATGGCAACCGACTCGACATGAGCCGTCTGCGGGAACAAATCAAACCCTCTCAAACTCTCCAGCACGTATTTCTTCTCTCGCGACGCCTCCTCCGTCCACCTCAACAGGTTCCCAATGTCCCGCGCCTGCGAGTGCACATTGCAACTCACATACACGACAGTCTGAGGCAAGAAGGTCACAACCTGCCGTATGAAGTTCTCGTCGCAGCCCTTCCGCGGCGGATCAATAACAATGGCAGTCTTGTCTGGAGGAAAGTTGCCGACAGTCGCAAAGATGTCTGCTGCATCGCCCTTTTGGAAGGAGATTTTCGAGGAAGGAATCTTGTTCAGGCGTGCGTTACGCTTTGCGTACATGATTGAGTCTGCCGACAACTCGATCCCCGAAACGGTGTCGAAGTGGTCTGCGAGGGTGATACCGAACAGGCCTGCACCACAGTAAGTATCGATGAGATGAGTGGGTCTATCGACGAGTCCAGGAGGGAGAATGGCGTCCTTAATGTAATCGGTCAAGGTAACGAGGATGCTGTTGTTGTTCTGGAAGAACGAGCCGCCGTTGAACTCGAAGAAGGTGTCACCAACGCGTTCACGGACAGAACTGTTGTTGTTGGTGACAACGACTTTGGTATTGCGGGCGTCCTCGACCTCTTCTAGCGATAGCGAGGAAGACAGAGGGAGAGAGATGTCGGTCTTCAATGAGTCGCGGAGGAGAAGCGTGGAACCCTTGTTGAAGGTCCTGATGCTATCGTGCACTTTCTTCCTAGACACACCAAGTTCCTGATTTATGGATGGCGTGACTATCGAGCATTCCTCAATGTCCACAACGCCTGCTGTGCAAGAGTTGAACCCGATGTTCGGAGGAGGATCATCTGGTCTGCGCTTTCTAGATACTTGGAAGTGAGGCGTCATTTTCGTGCGGTAGCCGTATTGTAGCGGTGAGCCAATTGTAGGCGAAACCTCTGGTATCTGCGATTGGTCCAAATCTACGGTAACGTTGGACGAAACACACGAGGGAGAGGAAAGGTCTCACTGGAGTAATTTTTGTACGCGTTGAGAACAACATCGTGCTTGATCTTGAGCTGTACCTCGTAGGGTAGCATCTGGGATGCGTCAGGGCATGCCACGTCGGAGAGGTCTAATAGCGAACCTGGTATTGGCATCCACCACATGTCCGGAAATACTTGCATTTCACAAGACTTTCATCACGGTATTCGGGATTGGGTTTGACAATCTCAATGAGATCACAAATGGAGTGCATTCTTTGCGCCTTGTACACCTTGACGCGAGCTATCTCTCCGGGGAACGCGAAGGGTATTTCCAGGACCCATCGTTTGTCTTTCGACTCCGGCGCAAGGGCGAGTGCTTTGCCTATGTCATCTATCAGACCAGCTCGACAGGTAGCCAATATGATATACGGACCATTAGAACACAATCGCACGATCTCAACCTCGACGACTTCATCCTGCTCAAACGGCATGTCAAACTCCTTTCCGTCACGTATAGCCGCATCAACCTCTTCCTTCCCCAACATCTCCACGATGTCCAGCCATTGCACATCCTCAGCCGAGCCGGAGTCGGGCATCGCCTGGCGCAGCCTTTTCAACTTTCTCTGCTGCTTTGCGGCATCGTCCATGTGCCGTTTCTGTGGCGCCATTTCACCGTCGGTAGCACTGTATTCCCAGTCGTATCTATGGGTGGTCTGCGTCTCCTCTTCGAGATGGAGGCCGGATCCTGCAAAAAGATCTCCGCTTGGGATGTTACCAGTCCAGTCCGAGATTTCCTGTTCCCAGCGAGATTTCGGACGCTCCGGCTCTTTTTCAGCAAATTCCTGAAGCTCGCGCTCTGGAGAGAGATTTGCAGCGGGACGAGGTGGTGAAGGATTCGGAGGGGAGGATCTTTCGCCGGTGAATTTGGTAATGCGACCGTGTTCGGAGACAAAAAGTGGACTGAATACGCGTGGCTTTGGGCGGCGCACTGGCGTGGCGTAGTTTCGAGTTAATTGAGGGCGCAAGTTGAAAGCCTTGGCCAACATTCAAAGCGAAGAAAGATTTGCGACGAGAATAGATGCATGACCAATCAAAGCACGCCAGTTGACGCGTGATCGGCGCTGGTCTCGCGCCGGCGGCCGCGCCCTGGCCGCGCCTACCGCCACCGGGAAAACCAGCGCGCTTTTGCACCTCGCTTCTTCTCTAGGTGTTAGCCAGACTCCCTTTCACACTTGCTTGGTAAAATATTCATGTACAGAGTATGATTGAGCTTCGATTGCACATTGACTACATAATGGTGCCCCCCCCCTACTACACGGTACAGGAAATGATGCAGTTCTCATAATTGTTCAACATTCAACCCTGGAATCCTCGCGGCCATGAAAAAAGAGCACATAAACTGCAATCGCGACTCACCATGTCGATGTTCTCTTGTACTGTGGGTCAATGTCAAGTACTGCTTCTCCATATCGATTCCGAAAGAAGACAATTTCGCCTGTGTCATCAACAAAAAGACATTCCCTCCACGAGCGCCAAATAGCGCGTAGCACGCTCTGACGCTCCCAATGAGCGACGCGTCATCGTCTGTTCGTTGTGAGCCTTACCGTCGAGTCATAGCTATAGTATTCTCCCAGAATAGGCTTGATGGCTTCTGTGACTTGCGGAAGATTGTCTAGTCTCATTAAGCAAACGGTCTTCGATGTTGAATAGCAGACGTACATGAAGGAATGCTGGCAAAGATGTGGTGAGCTAGGTGATCCGTGCTAACCTGTAGAGTAGGACATTGGACATGACATGCAAGTACAAGCGAGAGGAACTCGGACATTGTGAAGCAAAACGCGTCCTGCCCAGCCAAAAATAGGACGATCCACGGTTGCCAGAGCGCCACGCGCAAACGTCCAATCGTTCTTCACCAGCACCCCTTTGAGTCAGACTCGAAAGTAGATCAACAGACTGCCTACATCACGATAATACGGTATGGTTGGATCACAGTGCTGGAGGTACGTGAACATGACAATCCTGATATATGGCGTGAGCTGAGGAGGTAGAGGCAGACCAGTCCACACTACCAGTTATGCGCGAACTAGTATCAAACAGACGGATTCAGTGGTATAGGCAATAGTTCACATGCCAGAGAACTCACCACCCAAGGCATGAAGTAATACTTGGCCACAGACTGCCATCCAAACTTACGCACGCAGGCCGTAAGAATACATGTCATAGCTACGACCGAAATGTTGGAAAGAACCAGTGACGATCCTATACCATACATGAGAAGCAAAGTTAGCATATGTAGAGGAGAGTACTTTGTTCAGGTTTGAAGAGGCTACAGGACGGTAAGAAATGCTGGTACAGAATTAGTGGTCGATTCGTCAAACAGGACATGAAGCAGATCACGCTTGTCCAGGCGGGGTACTTGCGATTTCCTTTCATGTTGTGACTGGTCGAAAAGATGTCAGCCCTGCAAAGCAAACACGAGCCGCGCTCAAGGACGGAGACAAACTCACATCATATACAGTTGATAGCCACTGATCATGCGAGACGATTCGTCAGACAGATGTGTAGCTACCCGCGTACATAGACATACATGGATTGCCGGATTGTGAACTTGACCAGCGTGACAATGGGCATCTCGTCAAGAATCTCCATGTAGTCCATTCGCACTGCGACCTTAGCGTCTGGGAGCTTGAAGTCTGCCCGCGTTTCAGGACAATGTACTTCGTCTCTGTCCAGATGGTTGGTTCCTTTCTGAGTCCCCATGCGTCATTATTGCAGCTTTATTTTTGGAAGGTGGTAAGGGCTTACATGATGTCTGTTGTGCGTTATTCGCCACGCGTAATGTGGCGTTAGAACGGACGAGTGTAGCAGGATACCAAGAATTGCATTGACGGAACGGCTGGGGGAAAGGGCATCGTGACCGGCCTGTTCGATGCTGAATCTGCGTTCAGATGAACTAGATGAGCACGTACTTCGTGTCCTAGAAGGACAGAGTCAACATTCATGCGAAGAGATCAATGGTCAGCTCTTACCGAGGCACCAAAGACCAGCCAAAGAGAACCCTTGATAAGTCCAGTAGACAACCCAGAGGGAGTCATGCAGAAGACGACGAAGCAATGACGCTACGCGCGTGCCATCTCCATGAATAGACACGAATGGAAACGAGTCGATATAGGTGGCCAATGCGTAGAATAAGTAGATAAAAGCCAGATGTCGGGTCAAGTAGAAGAGGCTGCGAGTCGTTGAGCGTTCGAAGAGGTGCCTCGGAACGGCGTCGTGCAAGTCCTTCAGCTTGATGTCAGCTGGGCGAAACGTTCCGCGCAGTTTCCTCCGTTCGTATTCGGGGCCATCTCGAAGAATTTGATACCAGACCATCGTTCTTTGGGAAGGGGCGGGGCTGAACATAACACTAAAGCTAGGGTATTTAAACCTTTACCTCTACATACCATGCCATGCCAATGAAACGATTTTCGGACACATCAAACTCCGATCCATACACATACCATGCTTAGTAGCAACGGACAGAACATCACTATGGGTACAGCGGCATCGTATAATGTATTGGATAGTTGATTTTGGTGACTGCCTGCCCAATTCCCTACGATAGCCCTGGAATGAAAGTTCAGAAGGAATCGATGTTGACAGCATCTTGATGAAAAGGAGTGGGAAGTACAGCAAGAGCTACTTACATCTGAAACGTTCACAGCTGATAGGAACATGGCAGCTGGCAGCTGTGTGTATAACTCCCAGAGGCAAGGGATTTCAGAGCAGCGTTCTTCGATGCATATACTCCAGTGAAGAAGCACTGAGATCAGCTGGTGCTTTGTTTGAACCTCAAATCTCTTCGAGATCGAAGGACGCACGACTCTCAAGGTCATTTCACGAGCAAGGATATACTCGGGATAGGTTAGTTTCTCGAGAGAGAAGGCCACCAAACTGAAGCATAAATCACAGTCAGGGATGTGGGGAATGGTGAAAGGAAGCAACACACGCACAATTATCATTCATCAACCTCCCTACATCAGGGAAATTGACCTTTGAGATGATACTACGAAGCTTGCCGCAGCGAACGGACGCGCTTTAGTTACAAATCAGGAGGTGACCTCAGGCTCAAGTCTATGCCAGTGCCAGTGATGATCTACACCTGCTTCCGAATGTGAGCCTGGCAATGATATCCGCATTTTCGACATATGTAGGAGCGTGCAAAGCATCTAGGAATGGCACGCAAAGTGTAGAAGTCGTAAGCACCTTCGGATTGTCCAGAAGCGGTGATTGGCAAGTGAAGAGCAAGAGCGCGGTTCTGTACTCCTAAAGTTATTTGAAGATTTCAGGTAGCGCAAGCGCAGGCGTACATGGAGCTCGAAGTTGAATAGCACCCGCCTTGTGTACAAAATGAACGATTGGAGAAAGCAGTCCTGTAACCGGTGATGTAAAGGCGCCACCAGGTACCGCTGACGCCCGTTGTAATGCCGTGGCGAAACACCAGTCTGATTCCTCACCACATACGACGAGAATCGATGACCGATAGCTCGAAGCCACCAACGACAGTGGACACCTATGCCGACATCTGATCCCAATCGTTTCGGTATTGTGCCTGTTGGGATTCGTAGCAGAAACACTGATAGCTCTCCGCCAGACTGTGCTTCCAGAGCTTGTCAGACCGTCTTCATCGCATAGAGGAGAGGAATTCGAGACGTCAATACACTCAAGGGCAGTCAGCTCTGCTCCCATTGACATGGTCATATCGGTCCGACTGAGTGCAGCGCATGGATCTTAGACTGGAAGACGCGTCCGACTCGTGTTGTGCTCTTTGGGATAGGTTTATGGGAGCATTGCCTTCCTCGTAGAAGTGAGCAGGGATGACCATCCATGCACCGATGAATAGAGCGCGATCTGCATGGTCTGGTGAGCGTGACTCTGCGAGTTCTGCCACTGTTTTGCCGGACTTTGCCTTGTTGCCTGCGAACTTCCAAAGATTGTCAATCGGAAGAACCGGACCGAGCTACTGCTTGCTCTCATGCCTTCGTAAAACCTAAAATTGCAAGCGACCTCAATGCCAGCAAACCTTTCTCATCGCGGTCTCCGGCAACATAACGACCTGAACGTGTTTAGCAAAAGCTTGAGATCAGTCTAATCTCGCCCCTTCCTTCCTGTATCGGCAGCACCGTACGTGTTACGCGACCGACATTTCTCCAAAGATACACGCAGTGGATCCTAGACTACCGACCGGACACTCACAGCTGTTATAGTACTGTATCCCTCGTGCTCCCCATGGCGACTCCGAAGGGCCCTTTCTTGAATTTCCTTGGGGTCGCCAGGATACTCCGAACACCTGTGTTTATGGTTCACGTACATGGTACTCTGTTCTCCACGCGTCCTGGAATAGGCGAAGATACACCTCTCGGTCCGATTCAGATGTCTGCAATTCCGGAGGACCTAGTCATTCGCACCTGTCACATTACTCCTCCCGTCGTCTGCCACTGTGGCATTGGCCTCGAACCGCTGACTCAGTCCTTTAGCCCGTCTTCCATCGTTCGCGGCGTTCATTTCGGGTACGTGTCGTGAAGTGTCGTATGAGACGGATTAACGCAGCAGCATACACAAGGCTACCATGCACCCAGTCATCTAGTTGAAGGAAGTCACATTTCATCCAGGAACCGGACGAGACAAGGGCTCTGAGTTCATTTCGGTAAGGGAACGCCTAAACGCCGACATGTATTCACTGGTCCCCAAAGTACGGAAGTACGCATGTGTCGGCGGCTAGCTGACATTAAGATGGTCAGTCAACTAAAGTGTATGCGGTGGCTCGATAGTCCGGATGTACGCATTCGTCGGCAAAGAAGGTTGACCTGCAGTCCACAAGTCGCGAAGTTCGCGGTCAGAGGAATCTGAGTTTGAGAGGTCGAAGTCTCGTCGTCTTGTCCGTGGTTAACGGCGACGGTTTAGACTTCTAATGCTGCGTCCAGAGCGCCTAGTCTTGCACCTCAGTGCTTTGTCTTGGTCCAGATCGCAAGAAGGGCCGATTTGGGATAGCTACCAGCAGAGTAGATTTCAGACGTTCAAACGTTCATGACTAGAAGCGTTAACCGCTCATTTGGGCTTTCACAGCTTTAGCACTGCCATTGAAAGACGGCGCCACGGCCCACGAGAGGGTTGCGATGAGCGGTGTTTTGTTGTCAAGACATCGCCGACAGCGGCCAAAAGATGTGATGAGGATGTGAATCTAGAGGAGGAGAGAAGGGAGAGAAGAGAAACACAAGTCGGATTGTTGGATAATGAACTCCGATTCCCAGCTGACAACCGAAGTATGAATAACAGGGTCGATTTGGGAGAATTGAAGACGGCTGCAGGGACTAGACGCGTGGGTATGATGGCGTTAGTCAGCCACATTTAACGGCGCTTTCTTAAGGAAGGACGGTTGCCTTTGCCTACCACGACGCCCAGCGATGCATCTGCTCATCCCCGTGGATTGCGCCTCGTCCTGCGCCTTTTCGGTGCTTTCATTAGCACTGGTCGGTCTCCTGCTCATCGTTCTCTGGGCCTACAAGAGCCAACACGGCGGCAAACTGTCGCTGTGGGGTGTGCTCACCTTGGAGAGCCTCCCCGACGAGGCACGGTCGATACAGGGCTCCCTTGTGCGCAGACTCGCTGCCAAAGCGTCGCCCAACAGTGATAGGAAGCTGTCGCTGGAGATGGTCGAGTCCCAGCGTCGTACGTCTATCGTCTTTACCGCTTTGACTTCCCTTCTCACGCAGCGGCTATGCTCACAGGCATTATCTATGAGTCGCAGCCTCCCGTGTCCATGGCCAAGATGATTATGTCGCGCCATGTATGTGTCTGCGGCCGCCGCCGTCGCCATTGTCGTGTGCGCTGACCGATGACGCTCTTCTAGACCTTCCGCAAACCAACGCCCAGAGTTGCCCCACCCCCACCTCGTATACCAGCCGCGCACCGGCAACAGCCTACTGCCACACCACCACCGCGCCGCTCCCGCTCACTATCACCACCGCGACAGCCGCAGATAGTGACACGTCAACCTCTATCCGCGATGGTGTGACCTCATTCTCACGGCGAAACCATGCTATCTATGAGAACGAAACGACACGAGTTTACGTTGCTCGATGTTACCCACGATATTTTACGGTCCGTTTAGTAGACGCGGGCATGCGATGCCCGCCGCGAGGAGGAGAAGCAGACGGGCAGGAGATACCGCAGGATTTTGCCTGGCATTTTACAAAGTAAATTATATTGGACGAAAGCTCTCATGCTTTCTGGACATTTTTGGATTCGCTTTCGGAGAGCTTAGTAGTAGTTTTACTTATCGTCGTAACTTTTATTCAATCTATGGACTCGACTATGCGACTGGCAGTGGGATGTGCTGTCGCTATGGCGGCCGAATCGCGGCGTTTTTGTTATCTAGATCGTCTTGGTCGTTTGGGATCTATCTCGGGTGTTCATCAGCATCATGATTGAGTATGTGTTCGTCATTCAGGCAGACGGAGTTGGGGCTGGGATGTCATCTTGGAGACTTGAATGTCATGCTGTTTTCCTCTTTCCGTAGATTCAGATTAATTGTCCGGGGCATCTCCGAGTTGACAAGATACATGTACTACATAATGACTAGTTCCGTCATTGTGGCGATTTGTGGCGAACTCGAATGGGCGTTGAGTGAAGCGATCAAGATAAGTCTGGAAGCGACTCCAAGTTGAACTCAATCTCATAGGCCAGAGTGCCTGCTCTGCTAATGCTGCTTCATGCGGGGCGGTACAATGGTGATGTTCAAACAGACGGTAGAACCAGATGCAACCACCGTGGACCCCAGACCAACTTAATCCCACTGGGTGTCCCAGTGAACTTGAATATTCAGTCACTAACCAAATTATTCCGGACTGAAGGGTGAATCTGTGAAAGTAAGTGCATCATTGGGTCCGTCTGAAATTCAGTCGGTCGCAAATTTGAGAATTCCAACTAACTGAAAGTCACTGGAGGAGAGGTGTTCGTTTCACCCGGACCGACGGCATCAAACCCTGCGGAGGTCATGTGCATGTTCGACTTGCTTGCTCCCAACCACCAACTCGCTTTTTCCCTCTGAGACGACTCTCTCCGACAGTGCTGCTCTTTCTGCGTCTGAGGACTACAAACTGTCACTGGCACCATGATTCGAACACGCCCACGTCCTGCTTTCATCTGTGAAGACACCCCCTACCAGGCCAACGAGACGAGGACTAGCACGAGCGACGACGAGGACGAGAACTGTGCGAGACGAGGACGATACGATCAACGAGGACGATGCCGCTACTTAGCAGCTCTGGACATCAGATCAGACACTTCGGGATGAACAGGGACGAACAAGGCGACGTGTGCGTACCAGGACCAGAATTGTCTTACGGACGGACGGGCTGCAGCGACATCATTCTCCGGACACGAGGACGCGAGTCATTTCAGCAAATATCAAGACCAACGAGGACGAGTATGATCAGGGCACGACCTTGATACATGGGATAATCAAGCCGTGAGGAGACAATTTCGACAATAAGGAAGCGAGCCGGGACCCAGACTGTCGACGAGCCTTGCGAACGGGCTACCCTTGTTTTGAGAGTGTTGGTAAGCTCAAATCTGTACATCCCACCTTCCGGATCGCTAACTCGCCTACTTCTAGGTTCTTTGTGTAGTTTGTCGCAGTTGACTTAGACTACTCACGAGCCGCGTTGCTTTGCCCTTAGATGATTTGGTGTAGCTTCTTACTTGATGTGTGTATGTGTAGACCCAAATATCAGTCGTTTCTGAAACAAATCAGCGTGGAATTAAGTAAACAATCAAATGAATACCATCTGTAGGCGTACTGATATAGCTACAAGAATTCATGCAGTTATCGACTGAATGCATACAGGTACCAATTGGATTTAAGCAAAATAAATCTAGTTCCGAAATTAGGTTCTCAGTCCGTATTCAGTCGGTATTCAGTCTGGGGCAACTCAAGTCAATATCACCTGGAAACGACGTGAACTTCCCTGGTGTTCCAAAGTGAGTATCAGTGGAAGTTAAGTGTGTGCGGCATAGTGACGTTCAGTCTGCCTGTAGCCCACGGTGAACCTTTGAAAGGATGTGGCTTGAAGTGCCAGAGCTGTCTCAGAGTCAATTAGACCATCCGCCATTTAGTACGTGAACGTGGAACCCCGATGGAGCGCACTAGACTTTCGTCCTGGTCCTATCTTTATGAGACGCAAAAGAGAGTTGCAGCGGCATGCCGTGTTACACTCCGATTGGGTGAAGGGTCTTGCATCATTTTTCGGTTCACTTTGTCTCTATCTAACCAAACATCTTCTTGAATGCCTTCTTGGCCTTTTCCTTCTTTTCTTTTGTACGCTGTCTTGTTTTTGCCAATTCGTTGGCAATCGCAGCATCCGCAGGCACGAGCGCACTGGCAGCGACCAAGTCCTGCTCCGCTTCTTCGTCGTTCTTTAGCGTGACGTTTGACAGAGCACGGCGATAAAGTGCTTTTGCTGTTGGCTCATAAGCCTACATTGAGGTACGAGACTCATAACACGAACCTTTATCGGCGTCAGACAATGGCGGCTGCAGTTCGAGTGCTTTAGTCGCGAGTGCAACACCAGCCCTCGGTTTGCACTTGGCACCGGCAAGAGCGCCGTTCAAAAGAAGGGCGCTTCTCAACGACGCGTATTTCTCTTTGATCGTTGCCGGGGTGTCCTCCGGCAGGACGTAGTTGACGTCGAGATACCGCAGGCTCTTCTCCCATTTGTCCAGCGCCGCCGCGTGTTGGCCGGCTTTAAATGCAGCGTTGCCAAGCTCGCGTATCTTGGTCGCAATCTCGAGCGCGACTTCAGGCTTATCAGAGTCGTGCTCGTCGTCTGCAGGGAAGTCCTCGTAGATATCGCCGTTCCCGCCCTCCTCGAGGGGAGGAAGCGCGTCAAGCACGCCACAGTCCGCGATGAGAATCGGGTGGGTCGGCTTGTCGTTGGCGCCCTTGGGATAGTTTTCGATCTTGCGCACGATGCCCTTGCCGCGTACGACTTCGCCGAAAACAACGTGTTTGCCGTCGAGGTGCGGGGTCGGTACGGTGGTAATGAAGAACTGCGATCCGTTGGTATTCGGGCCTGCGTTGGCCATCGAGAGAAGGAACGGCTTAGTGTGCTTCACAGGGAACGCCTCGTCCTCAAATTTCTCCCCGTAGATGCTCTTTCCACCAGTTCCATTGTGGTTGGTGAAATCGCCTCCTTGGCACATGAAGCTGACAGAATGTTTGTTGGCGATTTGGGTTGAGACAAAGCATAAACGCACTCCTTGATGACTCGATGGAATCCAGAGCCTTTGTAGCCCAGAAAGACGCCATCGTCGCCCGTGCGGCCCTCACATAGCACTCTAAAGTTTTCGGCAGTTTTTGGCACGAGATCAGCGTAGAGCTCGAAGATTATGCGCCCAGCGGACTCGCCGTCAATGGTAATGTCGAAGTAAGTGAGAGGTTTGGTCATAATGACTGTTAGAGATGAGCTTATGATGAGAGTAGGAGAAGAGGATAGCTGAGTATTAGTCAGCTAAGACGCGAACATTCTCGAACCGAAAACTGTCGAGCAAATCAAGGATCCATCTATACACTCTGCGGCAAATACTACACAAAATAAAGCGATAATATGGTAACAGATCATAGACGCAAGTACAACAACATCGAGTAACATAAGGATTACAGCAAGATGAACGAAGATACATACAAAATTGTCCATCATGATCATGAAAACATCTGGTCGACAGAATGCAGTCATATCATGGATCATAAAGATGAGAGTTATTACCGTCCTGCGTCGACAGAACCGAACTGCGTGAAAGCATCCAGCATAGGGATGTCGCTGAAGAGCATATCCAGGTCCCCGGCAGAGTACGAAGACGGTTGCAAGGGCTGAGGAGATGCAGAGAAGATAGAAGAAGCCTGCGAGTGAGGGTAGAGCTCCAATAGCCTATCCTCCAGCTGCATCTGGAGGTAATCCCTATCAAACCCACCGCTCAGCTGCACTGGCATGCCCTCATTGGCCAACAACGCGGTAAAGTCGTCAACATAACCCGGCGGCGGCCCAGGAGGAGGCGAGTATCGGATCGGTGCAGCGATAACAGACGGTGAGACAGTAGAAGAGCGAGACGGGCCAACTTGCTCTTCAAGTAATTTGGACAGGATAGCAGCGATCTTGAGAGCACATCTCCAAGAGCGACCAATTTCCTGAAGATAGCCTATGCATCTATATCGATGTTAATAAGGCCATCGAAATGCAAGATGGTCTGGTCGCACCGTTCCACTTTGACTATGTGGGCACTGGTGTTTCTGCTAGCATCAGAGGGAGCTCGGCTGAGTGTGACCACCGACGTTGATGGAGCGCAAGGATTCGAGGAAGCCCGGGTACGTGTGCGAGAGTTGCCCCTGGACCGTGTCGCCTGTCCATGCAGCAAAAGAAAGACAGTCCCAGCGCTGAAGACTGCTTGGAAAAGAGTAACAGGGACATAGCGCAGGGTGTACAGTTTCTGCCAAGTCTCCAGAATGTTCATGATTCGCTCTGCCGCATGTTTGCACAACTGGTTGATCAGTCAGCTACCCTCGGACTGACAGGTAGATGGCGAGAGAACGACAGTACCTTGCGATGATCAATGACTCTCCCTGCGGGTTGCTGCTTGCGATGGAAAAAGGGCCGATGCAGAAGTACGAACATCAATTCATAGAGCAGATGCATCATCAGACGATGTGGCGTTGCCGTCGAGCGAGACTGATGGTTGAGGTCCAGTTCCGGTGTCAGACCATCCTTCCAACTATTCAGTTGAACACTTCAATCATTCCCATCAGTTTGAGAACAGGCGAGGTCAGCAAAAGAGAGAGACTTACTCCATACGACTAATCAGCTCGTCGTTGACGATATCGCCTCTGCCTGATGTTCCCAAACCAAAACTGTTCACGACACCCATGACTCTGCGCGCAACAACTATCAGCTCGCAAGTAGCCGCAAAGGTCTTCGTAAGGTAACTCGGCTGCGGCGGTATGTTGGCCGACGAATGATAGAATGGCAATTGATCAAACTCGGAGTCGACAAACGGCACGGGGATATCCTCGACATGAGCGGGAATGGGCACGGAACAGTCTCTTCCCACGTACAGAGACCAGCAGACATCCAGATCGAAGGTTGTCCAATGTGCCCAGTTCCTGTCGAGCTGATCTTCCTTGCTGATGAGGCCTGCACTAACCATGCGAGAGCAGTCAACACCCAACCCCAAAATTTGGCTGATTCTAGTGCTCATGCCTGACATGCCTGATCAGCACTGCATGTTGGAGATGTGATGTAGACTAACCAAAGTAGAGATATCCCAAGTTCTGATCGCCGTTGGAAGAGTGAAAGCTACCAATAAGGCTAAGAGCCTGCACTACACAGATGTTGGGCCGTTCGCATTCTTCCTCAAGGTAAGCCTTGGCTCTTTGCGCATACATGACTCGGTTTTCCCACTTGTTGATGAGAGGGTCGTCAGAGAATGCGGTCGCCAGAGCAATAAGCGCGTTGTGGAGCATCGGAGAGTAATGCGGTGTCTTCGCATGAAGACTGGGGGTGGATATGTAGCGGTACATATCACGAAGGAAGAGGGCAGGAACGACACGAAGGCACCAGGACGTGAAGAAGCGAAAAAGGAGGTCGAGGATCTTGTCGTGTTCCATACGGGTGAGAGGACCGCTGGGAAGGTGGTGAGACCAATCAAAGTCGGGGTTGACTACATCAGAGGACGGCGGCGTCGAGGGAATGCGCGGAATCCACAGCACGTAGTGTGCCGCGGGATCGCTATAGATTTCGGAGATGCGGCGCGTCGGTTGGACAGGAGAGTCAGCAAAACGGAAAGGAGCAGCCGTGCCATAGAATACAAGGTCACGGTCCTCTAGCTGAATAACACACGGGAATGAGTCAGGATGCAACTGGTAGTATGCAGCAGGAGATGTACCCTGAGATGCTCTGTGGCAGCAACAAGCTCTTGACTGGCATCGTCCCTGTCTTCAATAATGTCCGCGTCGAGAGGATTCTGAGGGCGCAGTTCCAGGTAGTTAGCGCCTTCCGTACCGTGCTCCTCGCGGCACTTGTCGACGATGCTCTCGAGCAATGCGCAGTACGCCTCCAGGCTCGCAATTCGCTTGCGCAAAGCCTCAAAATGAGCCTCTGTGCGAGGGTGGCGTGCGAGCTCGCCGGTCCACGAGCACTGCCGCATGTCGTCAGTCTAGGATCACATTGACAATGTTGAGTAGATAGACCTCGCCGTCTCTCCGGGAGGAGGAACACGGTCCGCATGCAGGTCTCTGGCCATCGCAGCGTATCTTTCTGTGAGACCCAGCATATTGAGACCGTACTTCCCGACAAAGAAGCGGCTAACCTTCGTCGGCAAACATCACAGGCTTGAGCGGCATAGGGCGCGCGCACTCTGTTAGTGGACCGGGGGGCGGTGACGCGACTCATGGTCGGTGTGGATGTCGTGGTCGTCGTCTGGAGCAATGGTGGGCAGATGTGGAGAGCGAGGGAAGGAATAAGGCTTGCATGAAGCTCGTTTTAAGTCCTTGATCTACGTATGCGATGCGTATCACAAACGCGAGTAACTTACGGATGTCGCGGGCCGATTCCGCTTGGACCCAGGACCCTTGCTTCCTTCCATGGCTTGCTAGCTCGTGTTTCGTCGATTCAAAGCTGCACTTTTCTTTGTGCTTTCCCATTTGACTCGCTTTGCTCTCCTCGCTGGATATGTCGAATATACAACGTCTGCATTAGCTGACATGCTTCGTACCGAGATATCCCGACGTACACCATCTCTTCCGGACATACCAGGGACAAAAGGCATATTCGCTTATAGGCAAGGGAGGCCGAATCTACGTGTCGGCGCTACCTGTATAGGGCTGAGGCGTCTATCACTGCGCCACCCTCGAGGTCAACACGAGGCGGCATTCCCGGCGAGTTATTTCTGTCATAGCCACACCTCTTCAGGCCTGCAGTTTCAATGGGAGTGTCACTATAGCGTTCTGTCAGAACACCATGGTGCATATGGTCTCTCCTTCGGACCATAACGGGCACAAGAGTTTAACGGCTCCCCACCTCCCTTGACGTAGAGGTGACTCGGTTTGCATAGCCTCTCGCTCAATTGACGATCCTTGTTCTTAGGAAAGCGTACGGAAAGGTGGTAGGTATTATGATCCATCCTCTACCTTGTGACGTATGCTGGCGAGAGCCAAGACCCCCCTCGTAGCAACGCTTACAATTGGTGGAGGTTGTCGTAACGTCCGATATTCCTTCCAGATTCCTTGGACTGGCAAACGTGCAAGGACCCGTCGGAGACGGTGAACCAAATAATTGTCGGTCTTGTCGGAGTGAAACATTTCTCCGCGACATCTACTCATGTGTATTGATTCGCAAAAATGGCGCTTTTCCAAGGACAGACGCGGCCGTAGGCATAGCTACTCGGTGTTCCCTGAGATCATTGATACTTGCACTGCACCACGGGTGGTATAGACGTCACATCCACCCATTAACGCCATCTTCACCACAGTGCTGTCCAGTGATCACTTGTCTCCGAGTCTGGATTCCGTGCTACGTACGCTACCGCTTGTGATTTCGCCAGACTGTATCGCCAACCAGCGACTTCACAGCTGCTGTTTTCTCTCGGTGGGTCGAGGAAGGTTGGTCCGAAATGCGACGGAGCAGCCTGGGAGCAGCCGGCCTGGCAGGTCATTCTGGTGCTTCATGTGGCTCCGAATTAGTAAGATATAATGCTACACATCGACATGGCAGAGTCTTGGCGCGGCGATGTCTAGGCGCCATCAAACTATACTACTGCCTTGGCCACCTCGCGTACTCCCGCAGTCGAGTCTCATGTGATCGTGGTGGCGTCTTGCAGGTACTTGCACATCCATCTCAGATTCGTTGTTATTATCTATTCTATCACCATGTCTCCCGAGATCATTCACTGCCCACGCACGGCGTCTGCATGTAGACACGATTGTCTGAAGGGAGTGAACTTCATAGGACTTGGTTTGCTGACGCCGAGAAGGTCGAAGATATGCTTCTCACTAACAAGCAGCCCTGACGGGGCCCATCTCCCCGCACAGATCTTCGACCGATGGGAAACACGAGGTTGGTGGCGTAGCGTTTACAGCTGGAAGCTGCATGCAACAATAAATCATAGATCTTGATCTTGAACGGAAATCACAGACAGAGCTGAAAACCCAGTCACAGCCGTGCGTATTCAACGCCACACTCCTCCTCGATGAATATCACATCGCAATGTAACGTATACAATCAGTTTCGTAGCTAGAGATATCGATACAATTGTCCGCTTGAGTGTTATTAGATTCGTACACCAAGGTTCGGAGGAACCTCGACTTGTGATATAACTCTGTCATTTTCCACGATTCCGCCAGATTTGAGGCGTGTACAGCACAGATAGAGAAAGTGTGCCACGAATTACCCGAGAGTAAGTATCAGTAACACAGTTTCGATGACTAAAGTTACATGTGTTGGTATCAGAGCACGGAAGTAGGAAAGCGTGCAAAAAACATACTAGAACATTTGCAGACCGCGACCAATGTCTAGCATACTTCCGCGCCCTCCTCGTCACTCGTCACCTGTTTTTCCTGCGCGTTATCGGCGGCTCAGGTAAGGATGCATTGACGGTGAACAGTGGTGAAGATCCAGTCATGTCAGGCTGCTCCATCACGTCCGACTTCCGCTTCTGTCCTCTGGTCATCGGCGGGGAAGAAGTGAACTGGATATCCGGCATGGAAGACGTGGCGTCTTGCTGCGGGAGTGGCGGTGGTGGTGGCTCCTCAGCTTCATGCGCAATTGGAGGGTCGAAATTGATAAAGGCATTTATATCATCAGGGATGGGAATGTTCGCCGAAAGGGGGAGAAGGTTGGTGAGATTTTCTATATCGTTGTTCATGGTGTCAACAGACTTCTCGATCTCGGATATATGAGACTGTAGATCTTCCTGTTGAGCGGAGGTGTCGGTTTCTGGGGCGGGGAGAGTGGACAGGAAGTCGGTAAACGAGGGATCGTTGCCGAGGTTGAAGCTGGACAGGAGGCTTGACCAATCCTGCGAGGAGAAGTTTGGAGTGTATGATGAAGGACTATTGAAGTCGGTTAGCTTCATGAGTTGGGATTCTGGGACATCGCTAGTCATGTCGAAGCTAGCCGGGGATGGCGCCTGTGACTGCATTGCTGACGGGGGCGCTAGGGATCCAGGAGTTTCAACGGTAGGCTCGACTAATGTCACGATTAGGAGGCATTTGAGCTGCATGGGCAAACACTTACAAGAAGGTGAATCAATGGAGAATGATTGATCCTCGCCATCGTCAGTGACCTCCATGATTCTCGCATTCGGAGTAACACTGTCGTGACGAGGCAGATTATCGTCTTCATGATTATTGAGTGGCCGCCTTTTGTCCTCGATCATTAGGCGTTGCTGCTGGAGGGAAGGTGGGGGGTCATGAGTCTTGTCCTTTGTTCCGATTTGGCCAAGCAGGTTGCCCAGGAATTGGACAATGAGATTTATCGTGTTCTGCTGCTGCTGGTAACGCTGCAGAGACCGATGCGCTTCATCCCAGAGTGAACGATCTGTTTGTTTCAGTTCTGCAAGCTCCTGTGTGATGCGTGCTTGGCTACGCCGAATTTCTGTAATTGCGGCGGTCACATCATAGGTCTGGCGAATAGCGGGCACGCCGGCGGTGCTGGTCGAGGCTTCGGAAGCGACAGAGTCGAGAAGCAACGGATCTTTCATGCGGGTGTGTTTCTTCCCTTCGTTTATCAACGTCAGCAAATCCTCTCTATCACGTTGAAAGTGTTGATGGATATATTCTGAAGTCTCCAGTTCGGATTGGCGCTTCAGGACTCCTTGCTGAAGGTGCATGACTTTCCGAAATCCATACTTGTTCAGCTGACGAACAAAGGCGGCGGTCTTGTCCGTCTTGAACCAGCGAGGGAGCACGTCTGACTCTAACTTGGCCTGGTCACGAACTATACTGTGGATGAATTGCGGCAACTTTGGGGAGAGATAAAGACAACGCACTTAAGAATGACTGTCCATCATCAGCCCAGCCAATTATGTCGTTGGTGGTCGGGTCACTGACAATCCTAAGTGGCGAATGAGCAGAGCTATTGACCTAGGTGATGGACGAGCGGACTGGTATAATCTTGGAAGGAATGGCGGAATTTTATTGACGCTCGTAAATGAGTTCGTTAATGCAACCTGGTTCGCGGCGGTTGCCATCTGACTCTACAGATGTGGCGAGAATGGTGGGAGGAAGAGCAAATGTGACGAGAGTGACGTTACTGACGTACATCGAGTACACCTATCAATTGAGATCATATAGCTTCATAATCATAGAAGTCCACGGTTCGATGGCGTAGTTGGTTATCGCATCTGTCTAACACACAGAAGGTCCTCAGTTCGAAACTGGGTCGAATCATTTTTCTATCCGCAGGTAGGCTGTGGCACATTTCAGTCCTTCGCGGTCCTCTACTATCTAGGCCTGACTCCTCGCATTAGAGTGGCCGCCGAATTTTCGGAATGCAAGAATCAAGACTCATCATCTTCGAATCATTCAACTCACTGACTCCGGAACAGTGAAGACCATAGTTTGACATCCAATCTATACACTACAGTTCTATACACTGCAGTCCTACTTTTGGACTGCGGACCACAAAAGTTCCGCCTGAGCTTTTGGAAATTGACTCTTGAGATTTGAGTCAGAGTGAGGCTGCTTTGCCTGCTGACTTCAAAGTCTTCACTCTGAGCTACCATTAGATTCAGGCGACTCGTAGATACAGACGATTATGTCTACAGCTATGTTACCGTACAATTTCCAAATAGACTGGCAGCATTTCCGGTGAGATTCACGTTCTGACAAACGTACGAGGCCGTGCCGTTATTTGCACTACAGATAGGAACGCATGTTAGACTGGCGGCACCTAGCAGAACAGCTGGCACGTACGCTAATGTGAAGTTGTTGACATTGATGTCTCCGCAACGACCGTCAGGAGAGCATTTGAGCGACGCAACAGTGGAACCAGAGCCCTTTCCACTCATTCTGAGAACAGTCATCGAACGCTATCAGGGTGAAAGTGTATGGAATCAATCGCTTACCCATTGAACCACACATCCTCGATGTAAGTGTTGGAAGGGTTGGCAGAACATGCAGTCGCGTTCGTCATATAGCACTGTGAGAAGTTTCATATTGGAGAAGGGGGAGTGCAAGTTGAACGAAACGCACTTGGTCGATAACGACCGGGTTATTCACATTCGAGTTGACAAAGTTGGCGAAGGTGATGTTCCTGACGATTCCGCTCCCAACACCAAGACCGGCCCATGCTTTGATGCGCGCTCCGTTTTGAGCGTTCGCCATCGACACGTCGCTAAAAATGAGAAATTCAATGTCAGAAGGTGTGTAGAAGTAGAACTAACGCACATTGCCGTGACATTCTCAACAATATCGAAGAATTGAGGGTATTGGCCCAAGGATCTGTATATGAGCTCAGTCATTGAGAAGAAACTGCCATAAAGATAGTCCGGACCCGACTGAGATTCCGCTGTACGACATAGTCAGAGGAGCCTGAGAGACGCGAGTAAGACGCTCTTACTGGGAACCATTGCAGTTCAGGTTGGAAACCAGAATGTTCGTAGAGTCTACGGATCGCGCCTCAGTGGGCGAGTCGTGATATCCTTGAACAAGTACTCGTAGGACGTACTCGGCTTGAATGACACGCAGTCGTCTCCGTTTGTGATGACCGAGTTTTGGATAACGATGTTGTCACTACGATACGTGTCCCATCCATCCGTGTTGTGGGTGTCAAGGGCAGCGTCGAGGGTGATCTTATCATAAACGACGTTATCGCTTTCATAGACCTTTAGCAAAGGTAAGTACTGCCCGTTGACTTCACATTCTGTAGGTGAACGAGCTCACTAGATTGAACCATTCAGGACTGTTGATCATCTTGATGTTCTCCACCAAGACACCAGATCCATGATAGATGGTCAAGACGATGGGCCGCACTAGAGACGAGTTGGTCTCACTTCGATGGCGATCAGACGACTGAAAGGTGAATAGCGCGTAAGGCTTACAATGCGTCATACCAGGCCTGAAGACCCTTTCAGAAACAAGGCAGAGAAGGCTACGATGTCATGCGCACCTGACCGTTGCCATCCAAGGTACCCCCGCCAGTAAGGGTAATGTTCGTGCCCCCGAGGAGCCAGAACGTATATTGGGTTTGAAAATCGAAGGGAAAGGCATTCTATCCACGACTCATATTGAGTACAGTTACCAGGGCGCTGAAAGAAAACCGGCTGACCGCAGACCAATAGTCGAGATTGTCGTTGAATCTAATAGTACCTGCGAGGTTCTGCAAAGCCGATGAGAAAGGCATGTCTACACAGAGCCATACAGACCAAACAAATAGGCAGATGCATACAATAGTAGTGTCAGACAGGTCTGTCATGTTAAGACGCGTCGAGATGTTCAGCGTCGTGGCCGAAGGAATATGAACAGTGGCACACTTCTGAACTGCATTCAGGAAGGCTGGCGAATCGTCCCTTCCAGAGGCTCTCAGCGTGCAATGTGCGTAGGCGCCACCAGAGGCGATTAGTGCGAGTACGACGAACGACAGCATGGTTGCCCCTCGGCGCAACTTCTTGGTCCATTATAACCCTCCGGCGGGAATGGCGCGGGCCGGATAACCTTCGCACAGGTCGCGTTCACGTATATGACAGGCGCCCTACAGAAGCAGATGACCTCTGATCATAACGATCACGGCTCAAACGGCCCAGCATCTATATTCGGACTTGGGAGACTGAACGAGTACTTTAGAAGTTTTATTACAACAAACACATACGACTTCTCTCTTTGCTTTCCGCTTCGCTAGATAGAGCAAGGATGACATCTAAACATGAGCGTACAGTCCAGCGTCCTTCCTAATCTTCGTCATGGCTACGGGGAAAACGTCGGTTAATCACCACATGGCAGAGGAACATGGAGCCTGCTCACCTGCAATGATTGCGCTTCCCACCCCACTTCCGTCTTCGGCATGGTATGTGACGATGTTCCTGATGTGCGGCATCAGCCACGGTCGACGACGGCGGGAGGAGTAAAGACTACGCACTGTCCCTTGTCCCCGAAGATATCCTGCAGGCCTTCATGCACACGATCGGCGAATCCAGGATATTTCTGAGGGTTCGAGTGAGTGCGCGTTATCTGATGGGTGGTCTAGAAATTCTACATTGTAGAGGGAACCGTCGGCACCAACAGCACAACCCTCGTCAAGGTATCCCATCTTGCTGACGATTGCAGCGATACCACAAGAGCTCAGGCGGGCCGCTCGGCGGCCAATAAGTTTAGCGAGCGCCTTGAAAAATTGGCGCTCAGCAAGTGTTGTCTCAACAGCGAAGAAGTGGGTGAAGATGCCGATGATCATGAGAAGTTCATCGGTCGGGTCACTCTCCATGAGAGACAGGAAGGCGGTCTCGAAGACATAAGGGGTCTCAAGCTTGTACGTATCCTGACCAAGGAAAAGGACACCATCATCAATAAGCTCGCAGATGACTAGGCGCAGAATCTCTCCCAGATAGCGTCCCGATATCAATTTCTGAGCGCATGTGAGTAAGGAGATAATGCGAACAAGATCTACACACCTCGAAGGCTTGTTCGCCCGGTTTGTTGGAAGTTTCGTCGACGATGACATCGTACTTTGTACGGGGAAGATTCTCGTGTTCGAAAGAGTCAAATGCACCCTACGTCGTCTCAGCTACCACGATATCGATGGCGAAAGTATATATGACCGACGTACCCATTCACAATTAATAGCCATCTCCGCATCTTCGTCGATGCCAAGGTTTTTCATCTTGTCAATGTTGCTCATTTTCTCCATGTAGGCGGCGTTACAGCCTGTACCGAAGATGACAGCAATCTTCGTCCTCGGGTTGACGTAGTGCGAGGCGATTAGGGTACCGGTAGTGTCGTTGATGAGAGCTGTGAGGGTGATGGGTAGGTTCTACGTGACGAACTGCGAGGTCAGACTGGGAAGTTTGCAACCCCAAACAAAGCGGACGCGTACATGTTTTGCGAGGGATTGGCGGAACATGGCTGCGACATCGCGGCCTTCGGTATTAGCGGCGCCAAAGCCTTTGGTCCAACGAATGAGCTCTCCGTGGTCAATTCTCTCCTGACTGGGGTGAAGAGTGATTAGTGAGTCTACCCAGGCCCCTTGCAGCTCATCCGAAGTAACAGGCAGGTACACTTCTGCTGCTCTGTTTGGTGTAGTCAAGATATCTCGCGCGCGCGCATCTGTCTGTGAGGGCTCAGTCGTACTCCACCAAACAGAGCAGGCAGCAAAGTTGCACCAGCCTATCATTCCAGTGAGCTCGTGATGGACTGGCTAGCTGACCTGCATGGATAAGAGAACTGAACGAAGGCTCAGTTCGATCAATCACGGGTAAGGGTAAGTGTCACGAACAGTAAATCCAAGAGGCAGGGTCTCGCCTTCTTGTAACGACAAGCTTCCCGACTCATCGACAAGATTGGTATCGACGAAGGTCTTGAGACATTCAGCGCAGAAATCGAAGAGCTTCTGACCATCGTCTTGTTTTTGCTCTTCGGTCAGACGGTACTTTGCTTGGGTGATCTCGAACTTGCCCTCGCCCTGGAGAGTGACGAGACAGACGCGAAGATTAGTTCCGCCTGTATGAGTGTTAGATATGTAATGGAGGGCATGCATAGATACTATACCAAGATCGACAGCCAAGTAATCGCCGGTTTCTTTGCCCGTAGGCCAACCAAAGACGTAGGTGGGTATCATAGGCTACAGTCCCAGATGAGAATTGGCAGCGCGAGACACATACAGAGCACGTACCACAACCTGATCGGGCTTTTGAAGGCCGAGCTCGAGAGTGTCCTTGAAAGCCTCGACAATCATGCGCATGCGCTGGGGAGTCAGGGTGAACCTGCGCGCCATGATAGTCAACGGAGAACGGCAGGCGATGCACTGTGGCGCACGTACAGACTCTCGTATTTCCGCAGATGGTCTGCCATCGTCCTAAAATTGTTCGCTCAGCATGGGCGGGCACCGATGCCGCGCCGATTGCGTACTTTTTGGTGGCATGAGGCAGCTCGTCCTCATCGTGTGTCCTGGTATGGATGGCCATCGTCTGACCAGAGGGCAGTGTGATGCTGCCACTGCCGCGGCGTGAGGCGACCATGGTGAAAAGTTACAGTGTGTGTGGGTCGTGGAGAAGTGTTCGTCTGGTGGTCGTAGAAGGGAAGAACGGGCTAGGTCTCTGACATCATCATCAATCCACAAGTTCATACAGTGACCACTCTTTCCCGGTGCAATGATTGGCCTCAAGTCCACGCTCAATGTATGCGCTCTCCTCCTCTTGACATGCTTGTTTATTCAGTGCTCACGTGTGGCGCAGGTGATAGACAACTCGGGGGCACTCATAGTCGAGTGTGTCAATGTCCTTAAAAACAAGGTCAACAACGGCTGGGGCTCTGTTGGCGACGAGATTGTCTGCGTTGTCCAGAACGCTCGGCCAGTATCAGCAGCAGCACAGGCGTCCTTGACAGCCGTCAAAGTGCGCCGTGGAGACGTCCGACGCGCCGTCATTGTCCGCACAAGAAAACCAGTCCGACGCCCCGACGGTCGCTGGGTTCGATTCGACGACAACGCGGCAGTCCTGTTGAACAACAAGCGGGAAATGCTGGGAACACGTATTGGTGGAGTGGTCAGCGCCGACCTACGAATGAAGGGCTGGGGCAAAATTGTCAGCTTGGCGCCTCGGGTACGTCTGCTGGCTATCCCTTTCTCCTGCTCATTGCTTACGGTCTCGCAGGTTGTTTAGACCTTTCTGTGTATTATTTTTAGACTAATTCTCCGTCCATATCGTCAAGGTGCTCATGCACAATGCTACCTGCGACACTCCGTTCAAATAGCCCGACCCAAATTAAGTCAACCTCGCCGTCATAGAGTTTACCTACCATGCTGTGTCGTTAAGCGCGTAGACCTTCGAACGCTCCAAACGTTACCGGTAATACCTGCTAGCACTTGTAGCCCGCACGAATACCGCACGACTGAGTATCGATCATACATCAACACACTTGTACTCTCAACCATCATCTGCCGTCACCTTTGCGAAGTCCTTATATTGCACAGCATAAATGGCAGCAAACTGACAGACAAGGAGACGCGCTAACTGACACTCATCTCACGCCTGACACCATGTCGGAATTCTTTCGGAACCTCGCACCATAAAAGCCTGCAGCCCTTCATTGCCCACATCATCCTGCACAATGACGCGTGGAAGTAGTTCCAAGAAGCCGGCCACATTGCGCGGTCGTGGCACCTATGCCTTGAAAGCATGCAACATTTGTAAAGCCAAGGTTTGGTGATCTGTCCGGCCTCACATGGACCCACTCACCAAACCCGCCCTCTAGAAATTGAAGTGTGACGAAGGCAAACCAGTATGCAAGCCCTGCCAAATATCAGGCCGCGACGAAGAAGTTAGTAGCTCTAGGAGACTTCAACAAACCTCAACAATGACCCTCATCGTTAGTGCTCATATACTGCACAAACCGCTCGACGACCAAGGACGGAGGCACACTATGAATCAATGCGGCAACATGCAGCCGCTCTCACATCCTACGTCGACCTCTTGGAATCCCTTCTCGAGAAATGCCGGCGAGAACACGGCGGCTTATCAGGCGAAACTCCTTCTTACTTACAACACCGGCCATCAGACACCACTGGTTTACTCGACACCGATTTTGTGCTGGATCAGCCTGATAAAGTCGAACCGCTCACAGACGAAGAAGACATCGCGTTGGAACTGTCCGTTCCCGTACGCAATTTGAAGGTGATAAGCGCTTTACCTTGAGCCTAGATCAGTGCTGACGATTGTATCCAACAGCTTGAAGACAGTGATCTTCTATACTACGGCATTGCGGCACCATTCCGCTACGATGAGGCCCCAATATCACCGAACATTCGACCATCGCGATTTCCAAAGATCATGGATAATCCACGCCATGTTCTGCAGTTAACTGCTTCGGACGGAAAGGACTATAACCCAGACTTTGATTGGTCCCGCCATCTTCCTAATATCGTTCCTCTTGACCGAACAGAACATGACAGGCATGTTCATCTTCTGCATAGTCCTGAAATGCCGCTGAGAACAAGCCAACCAGAATAATAGACCTTGTGTTCAAGTTTTTCACGTCCTGGTGCCTACGCATCGTACCGGCCCTCTTCCTCCGTGACATGTACGTAGCGCTCAGTGTGCCGCCACACCAAGTGGCCCCAAAGACGGCGCATTATTCCCCAATGCTGCACAACGCGCTCGTAGCTCTAGCCACGGCATTTTCTGATGACCCAAAGATTCGAGACTTCAAGTCTCGCAAGTACTTCGCCGATGAGGCAAAGAGACTATGGGAATCCGAATGTGCAAAGCCCAATATAGCCGTGGTCCACGCATTGTCTCTTCTCGCCAGCTTCCATTCGACTAATGGAGATCACACCATTGGTTACATGTATTTTGGAATGAGTGCGCGACTGTCACAAGCCCGTTCGTATCAGAAATGTTGTAAACATTCGCTCTATACTAATCACAAGCACAGTGGGTTTGAACTTTGATAGCTCTCAGTGGGTTCAGGCGGGCCTAATCACACGAGATGATATGCTGGATCGAAATTGGGCATATTGGACTACATTCAGCCAGGCACGGCGTTCGTTTGCATCCTCCACTTCGCCGATCTGATCAGGTTTCTGATGACTTAGGATGTATGTTGGTCGCTGTTCGTGGGGCGTGATTTTGGTGTTAGTCTGCCGTCAGAGCGCATAGTGCCGGTTCCTTTCATAGACAAGGATTACGACGAGGCGCCGTGGGCCTATCCGCCTGATAATCCGGTCATCCAGCCGAGTTACTTGTCGAGAACGTTTGCTGCCTCTTGCGGTCTGCTTCAAATCGCGCGGCGCGTCATGGAGGTCATGTGAGAGGACCATCATCTTGGTCATACTTGATCTCAACCCCTCGCAGAAGCAGTCTCAATACCCATGGAACGGGAACTGCGCGGATAGAGGTTAGCGACGCTGTGATTAGCAGGATAGAGTTAGTGAATGCCACTGTTCGCCGAACATTGTCGCTGATATCAGATCAAGCCTTCAACTCCATGACTGGAAGAGTCAACTACCACCCGAGGTGGAATTGACTATCCACAATAGATCTAATGCCACACCCCATCGGTTGATGACCCATCTTGCCTTCTGGTGGGTATTCATCTTACTACATAGACCCTTCTTCCACCGTCGCATGCGAGATCCAGACAACGCTGTTGATCATGTCAAGGTGTGTTCCCCTTTCCGTCACGGACCATCTAGCCCTCCCTTTATTGAACTGCCCCTCTGTAATATAGCTCTGCAAACGTGCCTGCGACAACATCATTGAACTGACGAGCATATGGCGATCTCTGTACACTCTCCGTTATGTGCCCATCACACTCGTCCAGATCGTTTTCTCTGCGGGTACCGTCGCGCTTCTGTTGGCGAACAAGGCCGGTTCTGGACTCCGCGTCGCGAAGAAGGACTTGGAGACATTCTCCAGCCAGGCCAGTCTCTGCATTCAATACCTGAATGAGATGGGAAAGTCTTGGCACAGTTCCACAAAAATCGCAGAGATACTTGCCAAACTATCCAGGAA
The DNA here is from genome assembly GCA_019915105.1 of Strobilurus luchuensis. NCBI lineage: Eukaryota > Fungi > Basidiomycota > Agaricomycetes > Agaricales > Physalacriaceae > Strobilurus > Strobilurus luchuensis. The sequence continues at coordinate 537,499 of JAHLMJ010000004.1, forward strand.
ACAGTTGGACCCGTTGATGCAGCGGCGGATGTCTAAGCGCTTGCCGAAGAGCAATGCTCGACCTCGCGAAGCATTCAGTAGTTCAGCGAACTCTTCCGAACCAGCGAACTTTTCTGACCCTGTCGACGAGAGATTACACTCCGAATCATCGTCGAATCTTTCCCCGGCGGACGCGGCGATGGAAGTAGTATCCTCAGAGCTGTGGGCAAGCGACCACCTCCAGCCGTCTTCATCAATATACGACAACACGAACCTCGGCTCTTTTGGGTATCTAGGCATGATGGGTGGGACCTCGTTCGCAGACGAGCCATTCATGCCGAATGTAGATGATATGTCTTTCGACTACAGTGACTTGAACATAGGTCTGGACATGCCAGGAGTTGAGTCATCTCAAGATTTGGCAGACCTTTGGAAACTTTTTGGCTAGTCAAGTGGAGGAATGCCTTTGTTGCACCTATTTCGTTTTGGACTCAAAGTGAATACAATAGTTGTAATCATATTTCAGAATCTGCGCATTCAATGCGATCCATGGACCATCACTGGTCCATCAGCATATAGAAGTTCGGCAAGTTGCGCGCCCCTTGCACTCAATGCCAGTGTCGGGCCAGTGTGATCTAAAGATATGATTCTTTTGTGATCCTTTCTCCTTTCTCGCTGTCACGGCACCTTTAAATATACGCCATGAACGTTCGTCCGTGCTCCTCGTATGATAGGCTGGCATGCTGGGACAAGTCCCTGTTGTAGTATATTGCAGTACTTACACTGGTGATGGCTAATCGTTGCTTAAGTGTAGACATAGGCGCCGAATCTGACGCCTCATCGTTCCATTCCTAACCGCCTGGTTGTGACTCGATGTCCAGCACCGAACATGGGTTCACGAACGCGAAGGCGCAGATAGTTGGTCTCTTCATCGAGTGCTTGCTGTATGGGTGCGTGCTTGCATCATTTGTGTCTGTGGGCGGCGTGGAGCTGACGACTGTCATATAGTGCGTCCTCCATGACTTGAAACGATACCTTCTTGCTAACGTGAAACCATTCAAGGGATATTCTTCGTGTCATTCCTGTTCTGCTCCAAGGGTCTCGTGTGGCATGATGGACGCTTTAAACGCAGGCATCTGTGCAACTGGCCGATGATCATCTCTACCACCACACTCTTCATTGTCGCGAGCATGGATGTTGCACTGGGCTTGGTCATCAATCTACAAGGATTCATCTACTACTCTGGAGATCCCGCAACATGGTTTGCCAATATGGGATCCATACTCTGCATCTTTTTTTTTTTTTTTTTGGAAGCACGATAGACGGTGCCTGCACCGTCTGCTGTCCTTGAGCCGATTTTACCGGTTGACGGACAAACGTGAGTGGTAAGAAGAGGAGGTCGGTCAAAATGCATTTACGCACGCGGTTGTGCCGCAGTGTAGGACTCAGGCTAACTTCCTGGAAAGAAACTTCCCAGGTATAATGCTAGCCCACTACCCACTAAAACCCCGACCGGCCCGACATGGGCTCGTGCTCCCTCTTCTTCCCGTTCGTCGATGATCGCCAGCCTCCTCCATGTGTTTTGGACTTTCGTTATGGGGAGGGTATTCTTCCCGTACTTTGCTCGGTTCGTCATGGCAAAGTCGGTTCCGGCCACTTCGCGGATGATTGCGTGTAGCCTGTTTGTGATTTCTGGTCGTGTTTGGTACCTCGTCGGGTCGTCTTCGAATTCTAGTCGTCGTTTGTTCCTCAATGCCCAGATGAGTCTTGCTCCTTCTGACACCAATTTGCGCCACAGTCGGTTCAGACCATCTCTTTCTTCTCGTTTGCCTGTTCTGACCGGGCAGCCACCCCCACAGCCGAGGATAGATCCGTAGGACAACTCTGGCCACGTTTCGCCGGTCGACTCCCAGATCATTTTTAGTTCGTCCCACACAATAGCGTGAGTGTTTATACTGCATTCCAGAAGGATGTGCTCTAATGATTCTAGAACTCCACATTCTGGGCACGGCGCTACGTGGGCTAATGTCTCCATCCTTTCAAAGAAAGCCCCTGTCGCATGGGCTTCATGTATCCCGCGCCATCTAAATGTTTGGGACTTCTTGCTTGTGTCTGGGCATCGTACCGCTCTCCAGATCTTGGTGACCGAAGGGGCTCTGCCGTTTAGGTCCTTCAGTGCGTACCTGATGCGTTCCAAGTTCATCGTCGTTGCTCTTCGTTTCTCTACCTTCATGTTAGCCTTCAGGAACCGGTATGCATTCCTCTGTGTTATGGTCTTCAGGGGGATTCCGGTTAGGAGGGCATTCGACTTTTCGAGGCCTGGTATCGGGTCAGGCTCTATTCCGGCTGTGTTTTGTTCTGCCGCTCTAAGTGCTAGCCTGTCGGCGGCTTGTATTCCTGGGTGGCGGTCACTGCCTTCAATCACAAAGGTTGTAGGCGCTTTCCTGCTTCGCAGCTGTGCAGTTACCCCTTGGAGGATCTGCCTCTCTTTAACTGATTTACCAGGCCAGCCGTTGTACTCATTCTTCTCCAGGTTCTTGGTGAGTTCCTTCACTACTCGCTTTGATCTAGTATGAATTGACAGTGGAGTGTCATCTAGCGTTATTTCGATGGCTCTCTGTATTCCCCATGCTAGGAGCGCCGTCTCATCGTTCACTTTCTCGGGGACGATGACGCTATCATTTCTAGCATCCGTTCCAGCAAGCCAGATCCCAACCCCCGGATCGCTGAACGAGTTGGTTCTGTACGTGATCCACACTGAGCGTGGGTTCGCATCTGGTTCGTCGTTTTGTATGCATTCATACTGCTTCTCTCCCCTCAGAGTGGGGCCTGTGGTGAAGATCCGCCACAGGTCTTTACAGGACGTCACCTTTGTAGTCAATTTTGGAATTTGGAGTTCAGGGATCGCCACGTCCTCGTCGTATTGGGCTCGCGTCAGACCTGGCACCCATTTGGGATCGAGTGCGTCGATTATGCGGGATGCGGTTCTTCGGCACTCTTCGGGGTGGGGGCAGTTTATGTCTCCGCGTTCATTTCCTTCCGCCACTGATACAGCGTCTCCGACATTGAAGACATTATGCTCTGCCTGGAGACACCGGCTGTACTTGTCATTCATCTTCCTATTTCTGTCATTCCTCCAGCCCTGGTGGAGCCATACTGGTTGTTCCGAGAGGACCTTATCATCGATCGTGAGCCCGTCTGCCATCAGGTGGTATTCTCGTGCTAATTTGATCATACGCTTCATGTCGCTGGGGAGTGTAGTCTTGTTAGTATCCCAAGTTTGAGTGAAGACGTTTGCCAGTACAGATTTGTTTACTTTCTTGTAGGTCGCTAGGACATTTGTACGCATCGAGTCTTCTAGGACTATAGCCCACCTCGGGCGTGGGCCGGTGAGGCCTAGGAAACTGGCTAGGTGTACAAGGTGAATTGCATCATTTTTGAGCTTGATGTCCACCAAGTTTTGGCCCCCTTCGTTCACAGGGAGTTTGAGTGTTTGTTTATTCACTCTTGCCATCTTCTGTTCCCAGAAGAACTGGAGGACTACTTTTTCGAATTGTTTCTCGATTGTACTGGGCATATCTTCAGCGGCGGACAGGTATTGGGTGCGCGATGCTGCATAGGTTTGGATTCCAACCCTCTTTCCATTCATGGTAGGGTGAAGTCTCTGGACACGGTCTAGGATTCCCTTCGTTGTGTCGATTATCCCGCTCCAAGGCGTGGTGGGGTCAAGTTCGTTGCCGATGTAGGATCCCAGCGATCGAGATCCTTCTCCGTCTTCGGCTATGTGCATGGAGTCAGGGACTGGTTCAGGCATCGCGTATGACCGTCGCGTATTCATAAGTTCGCGTCTGTGGAGTACGGAGCCAAAAGGTATTATTACCGTCTTGTTTATGTTGAATTTTGCACCCGCAGCCGAGCACCATACGTCGAGTATCTTCTTGAGGTCTGAGAAGCGATCTGAGGCGGCTAGGTATATTGTGGTATCATCCGCAAACAGGGTAACGAGAAGTCTCTCTACTATACCGGGGACTTTGTATCCGGCTAGGTTAGATGTACGCAGCATCTCGGCCAATGGCTCGATTGCTATGTTGAAGAGGAGGCACGAGAGGGGGTCACCTTGTCTCACCCCTCGTTTGACTATGAACCCGGAGCTGATTTCTCCGTTCACAATTACTTTCGTGGATGCGTTCGTATATAGTTGCCGTGTAGTTTCGATGAACTGAGGGGCAAGATTGTGCCTCGCCATTGCTTGCCAAAGGTAGTCGTGGAGGATTTTATCGTATGCTTTTTCCTGGTCCAGAAGGATCATCATTCCGTCTTGTTCTGTAGCATCGGCATGGTAAATAATTGACTTTGCTAGTTTGATCTGGTCTATGATACTTCTTCCTTTTATGAATCCCGCTTGGTCTGGGTGAATTAAGTTCGGCGCAATTTCCGCTAGCTGTACGGCCATCGCCTTCGTCATGATCTTATAGTCAGTATTCAGAAGGGTTATTGGTCGGTAGTTTGCCATATCTGTTCTGTCGGCTTTCTTATATAGCGGGCACATCCAGCCATCGGCAAAGTTTGAGCCCTCGATCAGTCCATAGGTCTCAATGTCGTTGTATAGTATGGTCAGGGTCTTGACAATGTTGAAGGTTGAGTTTTCCTTGTCAGTTCCTTTAGCTCTCAGCCATTCTTTGTCCCATGATTGGTATATATCGTACTGTAGACCATCTATCCCGGCGCCGGAGCCTGATTTTGATCGGGTCAATGATTCGCGTACCCGATCCTCGCTCATCAGTTTTGCATTCTCTCTTCTTTCGGCCACCGTGAGGCAGCGTGCTTGATTGTCAAAGACTGTCCGCATGTCATTGACTCGGTCCTCAATCGCGCCTATATCTTTGCTTTGTAGAGCATCATGATACGCGTCAAGCATTCCCGCCATTTTCTTTGGGTCGCGTTCATACTGTGCGGGAACCGTATCTGGAATCTTGAAGGAGACGATCGGGTCTCGTGGTTTGGAGCCTTTGATCAGGCGAGTGTAGTATTTACTGTTTGACTCTCCCATTATGGTTTGGTTAGCTCTTGCTGACGCTTTCTTGTCCTGCCAGACCTCCTCTCCGAGATCTGTTATCTTCTTCTCGATCCTGGCGGCCTGTGTCTGTTTGACCTCCTCGGCTAGGTCGTTATCGTTCAGCGTTCGGTTCAGCTGTTCCTCTAGATCCATCATCTTTTTCTTTGTCCTTGGGATGAGTCGTTTGGCCTCTTGGCGCATATCTTTTGCGCGCTTAGTTTTCCACGACTCCCACAGTGTCTGTGGGTTCTTACTCGCGGTGCGAGTGTTCCCAGTGGCCGCAATCATTTCTTTTGTTAGTGTTGTGCCAGTTTCGTTAACTGTCTTCCTCATCTGGACTGTCTCTGCTATGTAAGGGGGCACAGTGTACCGTCCGGATCCTTGTGTTGGGGCGTTTGCGGTCGTAATTTCGCAAGAGACTCTACGGTGGTCTGTTTTGATCCCATCGGGGCTTGTGCTATCCATGTCCCAACTCCGGGATTGCGGGTACCTGGTCTTCCTGATGTAGATGCGATCGATTCTCGATTGACTCGGGCAGGATGTGGTTTGCGAGAATGTGAAGGCCACCTTGTTCGGATTTTCTTCTCGCCACCCGTCAACTAGATTGCAGTGGTGTATGAAGCTTTGCATAGCGTCTACCACATCGCCTCTGTCTTCATGTGCCGGCAGTCTATCTATGGCGGCGGCAACTCTGTTCGCGTCAAAACATGCTACGTCCGGTTTCCAGGTAGGGTTCTCTTCAAAGAACGATTGGCACGTTTCCCAGAACATTTTACTTTCAATCTCGTCGTTCGGTGCGTAGCCCACCATTATATTCAGGACATCCTCGCCATGCCAGGGTGAACGGACCACAAATGCGCGTCCCGGGATGATCTCTACTTTTGTGAGTCTACTTATATTGGTCGTGGGCTTGTAGAAGATCAATGCTACACCTTCTGCTTGTGTAGCTCGTCGTCCTGTTGGACGCGAGTATTCGATGTGAATCGTGTCGCCGTATTTCTGTATTATTTCAGCTACGTAGTCTTCCGTGTAGTGTGACTCTTGAATTGCTAGAATGTTTATTCGATTGTTCCTCAACAGGTTGGGGATTTCGTCGATTTTTTCGCGTCTTGTCCCATTGGCCGTTGTTGTAGCGCGTCCGTTCATATTGAGGGAGGACACACGGATGTGGGCTTTTGTTTTCAGTTTGATCCTTGCCCTTCGTAGTGTTCTTGTATTGCGAGAGTGTGGAGGTGTCCTTCTTCTCCCACTTGTTTGACCGTCAGCTTGATCATTGTCTCTGCTGGTGTTATGATTTTGTTGCCTCTGGGTAGATTGTGCTTGTGCTGTGTTCCCTTGCATTTGTGGCTGTGTCTGAGCTTGTGAGCTATTTGTTACGGTCGGTCTGGTGTCTGAGAGGGTCGCTTGTGTGCGCGAGTTGTTAGTGGCGGCGTCTCCTCGGGAAGGTGAAGTTACTCCTCTTCTTGAACGAAGGGGATATCTACACCTACTAGAGGGTACGTTGCCCGAAACCGGAGAAGAAACTAGGTTCCCATCGTCCATCTCCCCTCGCCCGTCATCAGGAACACCACCGGTGGGCAGGCGAATGTCCCCTCTTGACGTGGGAAGGCATAAGCCGGTACCTGCACTGGAGGTCGCCGATGTTTGAACCAATGTATGTTGTAATATCATAGATTCGAAGAAGTCTAATTACTGAGCGTGACGACTAACTACGCTCAGAGCTTTTTGTTTTCGCTCTCTGTTGCCATCCAGAGAGAGGACGGTATGCTCCCCATCCCTCGGAGGAGTCCTACTTTCCTCTTCACCTCTTACCGAACTCACAGACAAGAAGCACGTAAGCGGATTCATTGCGTACATATACTGTACAACGGCGGTAAATATGAAACGAATACATACACTAGATTTCGTCGCCCGGGTAGAGATGACTACGGTAGTGCTGAGGGTCTTACTGGTACAAGGGGTGAGGCGGTTCACGTGTCACGGATCCACCGACGATGAGACGAAGGGTACATAGGTCAGCCAGTTCACGTATCACGGATCTAGGCTGACGGAGTCGAGGTACATAGATGGTTGCTTGCCGTTCGACGTGTCACGGATCGGCAAGTAAGGAGATGAAACAGAGTGGGGAAGAGAGAGATTCGGCAGAGTCAAGGGTGTTGATACATGTCCGCGTGCATAGATATGTGGCCGTGGTTGTGGAGTGTGAGCTGAGGCGGGGCGGTCAAGCCTCCCAAGCTTCGCGATCCGAGTTACGCTGCTCCCTGCGTCCTCGCCCACCTCGTTGAGCTGGGCGGCCGCGCTGGGGTTGTTCGACGGGTTGTCCTGCGAAGGGGTTTGGACGGTCCTGATCGCGACGAAGTTTCTGGTTGCGATTTTTGGCGGCAATAGCATGGTCAATGTAACCTGTGACTCGAATAATGGGGCATAGACCGGAAGGATGCTCCCTGCTTCTACAGGTTCGACACCAGTAGTCCTTCACGGCAGGTGTGCCTTTCCCACCGATGGCGAGGAAGAGCTGTGAGGTTGGTGTTTAGATCTTACTATATCAAATGATGGTAGTCATTTACCGTTATGGTAATTCCTTTGCAGATGCGCCTCATTTCGTAGTGGACGGCGTCGTTCTCGTTATCGATGGGGTCGGCGTAAACGATCCACGTATAGGTACCTGCTCCATTCCCTCCTCCTTCGGCACGCCACATTGGCGTCACGTTGATGGAGTCGAGGAATAGATCCTTGGCCCGTTGGTTCCCCATACCAGTCCTTTGTCCTGAGTGGTTGTTCTCGATGAGGGCCATGAGTTCCTGTGAATCGCGGTATGCGCGTACGATCGCGTTTCTAACCTTCTCGTGTTCCTGGGGCAAGAGTGTGAACCCCTCGAGGTTGACTAGGTGGCGAGGGATGATGTTCTTGGGGTCGCGGAAGGCAAGGTTTTCAACATTGGTGAGCCAGATGCCCGAGTACTCTAGGAGTGCGGCTTTCTCCTGCGCCTCCAGCCCGGTGATAATGGCGTGCAGAGGGGGACCGAAGGGGCGTTGGATAGGGCCTTGAGCGACCGGGGGAGCAACTTGCATATCCCTAGGAGTATAGCCTAAGATGGTCGTGATGATGGCGACGGTGTTCGCAACCTGGGAGTGGTATGATTCGAGATGAGGACGGCCTAGGAATTGTACCAGCAGCATGTGGGGGTCGGCGACCTGCAACATGTCCGAGAGCTGTTGACGAGATTGGTTGGCGTAGATGGACTTCGGATCGAGCTCCAGGGGGAAGTGGCCGTGGGGAGGAGGAGGAGTGATGGTGATCGCACCCACGTTGTTGTCGGCACCGACTGTGGACTGCTCGGTGTGGCCGTATGGGCGAGGGGGTGACTGCTCCTCGAGACCAGGGTGCGAGTTGAAGGGAACGGTGTCGTCGTCGTCGTCCACTTCCTCGACACGTGCAAGCAGCGGCATTGTCGTGTCATCCTGAGCGACTGGACCCCATCTGTTCGAGAAGTCGGGCTGGGGTGGGTTGCGAATGTATGTAGACCAGTTCTGGATGACTGGAGCTCTCGCGGAGGGGGCGGCTGAGTTGTGGGACGGGTTTCCTGCGCTGAAACCGGGGATCGTGAACGCCGGTCTCGTTTCCTTCACTGGGGCGGGGGACGGGACCTGGGGGTTCATCGGCGGTCCTCCCAGCACGATATTGCCGGAGGGACGTTTGCCTTGTGTCTGCTCCGCGGTCGCCTCGACCTTCTTGAGTTTCGTGTCCTGCTTCTCTGGTTTCCGCTGAGTCGTCGGCTTCGACTTCGCTGCATCCCTCGTTGCTTTGCGTTGCTCATATTCCTTGACCAGTTGTGGTTGCGCCAGGAGTTCGAGCCTCTGACGTTTCGCCGTTCCTTCCTGGTCATCCACTCGAGGGAAAACCGGTGGGGCGTTGAGATCTACTTGGGCGTACATGGATTCCGCCGCGTCGATGTTCATGATGAGCTCTTCGCCCCCCTCGTCGATAATCTCGGTGTGAGCCTGGTGGCGACGTTTGGTCGGGGTAACTGGGGGTGGTGGGTCGGCGCGCGCCTTTCCCTTCCCTTTTGCAATCGTGGTGGCCCGGGCTGTAAGGTGGGCATCTTCGTTAGTGGTTGTGTAAGCCCCGTATATGATTGAGGATCTCACGGGAGGTGGCAATCGCTTTGTCGAGCTTCCTCTTTGACTCCCTCTCCTTGAGGATCCTTTCTGCTTCTGCGATAAGTCGGTCTTCCTCATCGTGACGCCGTTGGATCTCCCTCTCCTCGGCATCGCGGGCTTGTTGCGCCTTGAGTTCTTCATACGCCGCAGCGACTTGACGTGCGACTGGGATGTCGTCGTGCATCGTCTGTCCGGTGGCCTGGTGACTGAGCTCAGCGATCGGGGGGGCCTTAGAGGGGGCTAGTGATTGTTCGCGGGATGGGATCTGCGACGGGGCCATCATCTCATCTTCTGATTCGACGACATGGACTTGGGGGGTGGGGGTCATCTCTTCCTTTAGGGTGTTTATTCAGTGTTGACCATTTCATTTCATCTGCGTACTTACTTCGTCGTCGTTGATGATGCTTTTTGTTTCCAACAGGGGGTCAGCGTCTTCCGGGTGAGCGCTCGTGATGTCGGGGTCCGTGGGGTCTCCACCCGTCTCGTTCTGTAGCTCGTCACCCTGCGCTGCTGGGTTCTCTTCGACCGATGACGGGGTTGCAGCGGAGAACTTCTTCGAGGTTGCAGCCGTCTGATTGGCGTTCGCTGGGGTCTTCGGGGGGGAGTTCTTGGAAGTGGACGGCTTGGAAGCTGGGGATGTGTTGGCGGAGGACGCCTGGGGAGTGACTGCGGGTGTTTTGCGGCGGTTCGTAGCCGCTCTCGACGCTGCGACCATTTGACGATTGTGGTGGGAGCGGTGGTGACGGGGTTTGCGGGGTGGGTATGGAATAGGAAGATTTTGTTCTAGAGCTTCGACTACTTGACGGTCAAACTCGTATCCGTGTCCTTCGTTTCGTAAACCGATCTTGGGGATGATGTCCGCAACATATCGGATGGACCAGTTCTTTCCTGGCATGGTTGGACCGGGATAGTGGTTGGGTGCGGTGGTGTTATCTTTGTCTCGTGTGCTCCGGAGGATTTTGACTCATTGAAATCGAGGCAGACTCGCATCCGATCGCTTTGTGCATGATGAGGGGAGGCGGCAAGTGTGGAACCTGTGTATGACGTCACGAGTTCTGGCTATCTGCTCACGATCTCTTTCATCTCTTGTCTGACTTCTGGCCGGCGTGCTCCTTACCGGTTGGTGCCCTGCAATCTGATATTGGTCCAGGTGCGTCTCGGTCTGTTCTCCTGTTTCACTCTCGTCGTCAATCACATTGATACTGTATGTAGTATTTAGGCGCGTGTTCTGTTACATCGTTGTGTCTACCTATGTGTTGGTAGGTAGCTCTGACTAGGAGTTCCAGTGTCTATTATAGTTAACCATCTGACGCTTCTCATCCCGTCGTCGGTTCTGTGACCTAGTTGCATAATCTCGCTTTGTACTCGCAAGATTCTTCCTCGTGGTCTGTTCCATAGCAGTTGAAGCACAGTACCGGGAGGAAGCACTCGTCTCGTCCCTGCCATCCGTTAGGCGTATGAATCCCGGCCTCGTTGAGAGTTGCAATGAACAGGGGAGTGACGGCGGCGTTTTGGAAGGTGATAGGGATGTGGACATGGTACGCGTACCCCCCCTCCGGATTAAATGGGTTCGGTTTCATGTTGGACGTAGTGATGGAAATGTTATCCAGGACAGCGCTTAAGACAGCAGCGGGGTCTGTGCCGCGGTCGCTATGCCTGGTTATGAATTCCAGGAATTCCTCGCTCGAAGATAGGGTGTACTTCGCGTACTTGAGCACTCGGCTGATCGACTGCTGGGAGTCGTCCTCCGAGGTATAGTCAAAGATGACTGCCTGAATTTCGGTTAACTTCGCGTGGGGGTCATCCAGGATGAATCTGGTGTCGTCGTTTGACGCAGCCCGGATGATGCCTTTGCTGAGGAGGGAGACTTTCTCCTCGGCGTTTAGGCCCGTGACGACCGCCATCTGTGCAGGGAAATTCGCGCGCGACCACGAGTCTGTGCTCTCTTCGATCGGGTGTATTTCGGCTCTGCTCCCGAGACGCGACGCGTCCTGTAAGGCCCTCCTTAGCTGAAGCGTGAAGAGGCGGTTTGGGAATGAGCGGCTTGGGTAACCCATTTTATACGCGATAAGCGTGTTTGGGTGGTCTAGCAGGTGCTGGATATCCCCTTCGTTCGTTTCGGACGCGTTGAGGAAGCACGCTCCCGGTGGAAGGTGATGTTTTGGAGGCAGTGTGGATTGGGAGCTCGTCATCGCGGGGTGGTCGAGGAGCAGTCTTGGTGGTTCTGTTGAAAGGTAGTGGCGGGGTAGTTTCTTTGATCTGTATCCTCGGTTCCTTTGTTCCCTTTCATCATTTCTGCGCTATACGTTGGCGACGTTCTCGTCGGCGTTCGTGTTGCCGCCTTGTGTCAACGTGGGGCGGCGCGTGGGGGCGAACAAGGCGACTGTGTGTTTGGGAGGACTTCGCATTTGGTAGTGCTTCTGGTGAGAACCTATCACTGGTAAACTCTGGTCGCCGAGTGGCTCACGTCATGGTTCCAGATCAAGGGCCTCCCATACTCTGCATCTTGAAAAGGGTGGACTACGTCGTACAGACTTTCATCGGCGATTGTATTCTAGTGAGTCTCGTGCCTCGGTATACTCCCTCGATAGTTATGGTTGGCTTTCCAGATTTATCGTTGTTGGGTCATACATGGACGAAAAGCTATGGTTGTAATCTTCCCTATCCTGTTCTTGCTCGGAGAAACAGGTAGTGTTCATTCTCCACTTGTCTTCCAGGGGCATTGACACGTTCTCCGAAGCTTGTGGCGCTCTGATTGTCTATACGCAAGCTCATCTAGATCCCGGTGTTGACGTCGACTCACAGTTGACGCCGTACCTGATGAGCATGCTGACGTTGACATTGTCGGCAAACGTGCTTACTACATGTGAGCTATACCATACGACACCACTGCGCCTACTGATTCGACGGACAGCTCTCATTGTCTATCGCCTCCATGAGATACAATGCGCTGTCGAGGATTATCAGGTGGATCGCAAGCCCGGCGCCTTGACCCGCGTCAAGATGATGATGATTGAGTCGGGGCTGTTTTACACCATGACGACTCTCATCTTCTTTGCCATGTACGTGTCGTCAAACAACGCCGTCTCTGTTCTCCAGGACACAGTAAGCCTGACCTTATGTCGCTCTGCGTTGATGCTGTGTGCCAACATTCTGCAGATTGTCCAGGTCATTGGCATCACGTTCAATTTGATCATCGTCTCGGTGACTACCAATTCGAGGACTTCCCGCGGGTCGGGCGCGTCGCGAGTCCCTGTGTCGCTCAATCCTCGAATTTCTCTACAAACAACGAGCGGAAGATATCCCGCTACGCATAGCGACAGTCTCAAAAGTCAGACCAATCACATAAGTAAGTCTTGGGCAAGTTGGGAGAGACCTGCCTCAATCGCGGAAGACGTCGGCGGCGATGCGAAATGAATAAGTCATCCCCATATTTGTATCATTATAGCATCATTTTCACGTATCTGAAGTGTCGTACCTACTGTATCGTTGTTTGCTGTGACATTCCATCAGGCCCACCACAATCAACGACAACTCAATTCTGTTCGGATACGTATAACTCACTAAATTGCGCCACAGTCAGTGCACCTGACACCGATCTTCTCTTTGATAGTATGTTTTATTAGCGGTTCAACGTTCATTGTTAGCACCGCGGGTCTTTTAGGTACTTTGACTTGTCATCACCTAAGTGCTGCTTCAATTAATAGTAGAATTACGCGACTCAATGCCCAGTATTGAAATTCCCGGGCTGCGCGGGGCGTCAGCTGTGCGTTTCACAAATCAAAGACAACAACCAATTGGTTCTTTGGAAATCACTGGCAACTTCATCATCTATGCCATGGAGAACGTATGGAATGACTCAATACTTCAGTCGTGAACGGCCTGGGGACGCCAGCCGGGGACTACCTGAGTCTAAAGTAACGGTAAGGCTGACAATTGCGTCTTTGATATGGCTTCACTCGGGCCAACAAGAAGATCATACACACTCTCATGATCCACGGTAGTCAGCTCAAATTACGGTGAGGCTGACAATCGCGTCTTCACTACGCCTTCACTCGGGCTGATAAGGCGATTATGCACACTCTCATGATTCATGGTAGTAAGCTCACGCGACTGGACGGCAGATCCGGCTCCAGACATGAGCCAGTCCGGATCATCTCATGCCATGAGAGACCATCGTTGACGCTCACCAGGAAAGAATGCACCGCGTATGTCGCGGAGTAGTCTGGTTCGCGATGTTTCGCCGGTGATCCCTGTCTCGGGAACATAGCCATCTGAAGAGACGCAGTATACTCCTCTCTCAAATCACCGCCCCCGACGCCATCGCCAAAACGATTTTGTGACAGTTGCAATACGGAAGTATATCCACTTACCAGTGATATACCTTTTGATAGCGTCATGCATGCAGTGGTAGGTTACTATTCCATAGCAACGATATCTAGATATCCGCACAGTGTGCCAAAGCTAATACTTATGACGGATGTGGCGTTTGAAATGCCCTCGAACGGGGGCCTCTAGACGGGTCACCTGTAAAGACTCTAGAATTTAAGTCACTCACTTGTAAAATGAGTCTTGAGTCTTGAGTCTTCAATATTGCAATCCTGAGTCTTGATGAGTCTTGAGTCTTGAGTCTTGACCAATGACAATCTTGCATTGAGATTGAGTCGGGAGGTTTACCCCAGTGCCCACGACCCTAAGAATCAAGATTCGATGAATCGAGTCTCGAGTCTCGACTCCTCGCGAGTCCTCGGCTACTTACTGTAAGTATGGGAAAAAGTTGGTTCAGCCCGTGCTCGAAACGGGGACCTTCTGTGCCATTCACTGTGAGACAGAAATCATAACCACTAGACCACTGAACCTTCAAAAAAGTGTGCTTCTCTGTTTGATCGGCTGTAAATTACACACCTCGACTAATGTAGAAAGCTGCCATGGATATTAGTATCTTACTTGCTGGTTCACTCGTTTCACCCTTAGAAGCTTCTTTGAAAGCTCCTACAGGGAGTTCAGGTAGGCTCAAACCATTACTGGTATGTACGCCGAGCTACTTGTCATGCTCGATATCAACATATTCAGAATATGTTGTAATTATTGTTGTACATAACTGAACAGGACACATTGGCAGCCAGACGCTCTCTCATAATTGTGATACTTGTCTTGCCTCGAGCACACAAATGAAAGGATCAGGCAGTGAATCTAACACTGACGCCACACATGATGGGCAGTTTGAAGCACTCAGGCTGAATTTTGCTTATGATCGGAATCTTTGGAAGTTTCTGTATAGAGTCTTGCTCGTATCTGTAGGCTAACTGGCTAGGTATTTCCGGCGGGGTACATATGGGTACATATACGGCGGCAATGATGGCAGCAGATTCACGACGCCGTACAGGTCAGTGTTCAAGCTCAATGTGAGCCCCTAGTGCATCGATAAGTTGCAAAGGTGTGAAGTTGCAGCAACAACAACCTGACTTGACGAAAACGACATGTTCATTCACCTCAATTCCGGCTTGCTCGCTTCAATTTGAAGGCGTCACGGTCGTTGACGCGATTCGAACTTCGCGCACGACAGGCGCACGGCATTCTTCCCCAGGAAGGTGATACCTGTTCCAAATGGGGCTACCTTTTTGTCTACCTTGCAACTTGCTTGCGACTCTCATGTGCTCCCATCGCGCAAAGCCTGTTTTCTTCGTAACCTGCTCGACTCGCGGATTTCCCCAGTGCGCTGAAGATGGGACACTTCTGCCGCACCAATTCTGCCTTGTACCGTGGCCCTCGGGCCCCGAGCCACGTCCGGATTTACTCAGCTTGCGCCGGTTCAGCACCGATCTTAGCTTGTCCTTTTGCGGAGCTAAATAGACGCGATTGCGTGTTCAGTCTCTGTCAACGGGCCTTTCGCTTCTATATAATAATGCTCGCTTCTCTGGCCCGCCGTTAATAACCTTTCCCTCTTTCCCATCATCATGAATAACCACGATCCACCACCCGTGGCAGAAAAAGCTGACGACCAGGACAATCGCTCAACGCGCACCGCCGTCGACTCTCTCGATGACAACGCCCAGCAGGAGGTCATTCAACTCGTCCGCACAGTCACGAACGCTTCCATCGCCCAACAAGGCCTTTCCGAAGGCGACAATCCTTTCGAAGGTGAACATATTCCATTCACCCCAGTCTCAAACTTACGCTGCGCAGGGAGCCTCGATCCACGCTTGAATCCCAACTCGGGGACATTCGACTTCCACCTATGGATCCGCAATATGCTCAGTCTGGCCAAGCGCGATCATGACCGCCAGAGCCGCACGGCAGGCGTCTCCTACCGAGGCCTGAACGTCTTCGGTTACGGTAAACCAACTGATCATCAAAAGACGGTCGGGAACGTCCTTATGGACCTACCCCGGATGGCTAGCAGCATGTTCGGCAACGCTAGCAAAGGCAGACGGATAGACATTCTCCGCGACTTTGAAGGTCTTATCAAAGCCGGCGAGATGCTCGTTGTCTTGGGCCGACCAGGAAGGTACGCTAGACATCCGCTCGCTCTGCATCTTACTCACTCCCCGTACTCAGTGGATGCACTACGCTGCTAAAGTCTATTTCTGGTGAAACACACGGTTTCTTTCTCGAAGAGGATGCGCAGATCAATTATCAAGGTGAGTCACACTTGATCAAGTTATGTAGTCTCATAGCACGTCTCAGGTATCCCATGGGAGATGATGCACAAGGACTTTCGCGGCGAGGTCATCTACAACGCCGAAACCGACGTGCACTTTCCAAACCTGACGGTTGGTGAAACTCTCTCTTTCGCAGCCAAGGCGCGTACACCGCGCACTCGCCTGCCTGGCGTGACCCGCGACATGTACGCAGACCACATGCGCGACGTCATCATGGCTGTGTTTGGTTTAGGCCACACCTTTAACACCAAGGTCGGGAACGACTTTGTGCGTGGCGTGTCCGGAGGCGAGAGGAAGCGGGTCAGTATCGCCGAGGCCGCTCTCAGTGGCAGTCCCTTGCAGTGCTGGGATAACTCTACCCGTGGCTTGGACAGCGCGACTGCTCTCGAATTCGTCAAGGCTATTCGGCTCGCGACAAACTATACGGGATCCGCCGCTGTAGTAGCAATCTATCAGGCATCGCAGGATATATACGACGTAGGCCCGGTTTCCTATCAATCATTTTGCTCTCTAAACATCTGCCAGATTTTTGACAAGGCCGTCGTTCTGTACGAAGGTCGTCAAATCTACTTTGGCCCCATACATGAGGCGAAGGAGTTCTTCATTAACATGGGGTTCCACTGCCCTGATCGCCAGACCACCGCAGACTTCTTGACGTCTCTCACTAATCCGGCCGAGCGAGAAGTACGACCCGGCTTTGAGGCGAAGGTTCCTCGCACACCCGACGAGTTTGCTAGGGCTTGGAAGGAGAGCAAGGACCGGCAGCGTCTTCTCAAGGAGATTGCCGACTTTGACCACGAATTCCCAGTCGGTGGTGATAGGATTGCGCAGTTCCGTGAATCCAGGAAGAACGACCAGGCAAAGGGAATGTAAGAGCGTCTTCATTCCTTGGTCATCCGGTACTGACATCGATCAAGGCGCGCCCAGTCGCCGTACACCATATCAAAGCCGATGCAGATCCGCCTTTGCTTGAAACGCGGTTTCCAGCGCTTGCGAGGCGATATGTCCTTGTTCCTCTCAAGCGTCATAGGAAACTTCATCATGGGCTTGATAGTTTCCAGTATCTTCTACAATCTGCCCAAGGACACAAGCAGCTTCTACAACCGAAGCGCCCTTATCTTCTTCGCTATATTAATGAATGCCTTCAGCAGTATTCTCGAGGTAAGCTTTCAAGATTTCTCTGTACACAGCGTCCATTTACATGTAGCCTTCAGATTCTCACCTTGTACGAGCAACGCGCTATCACGGAGAAGCACGCACGTATGGCATTCTATCATCCCGCCTCTGAAGCAGCAGCAGCCATGATCTGTGACTTGCCGAACAAGATCTTGACCGCCATCTCATTCAACACTGTCATTTACTTTATGGCCAACCTGCGCCGCGCAGCCGATCATTTCTTCATCTTCCTTCTCTTTTCTTTCGCGTGTACATTGTCCATGTCCATGATCTTCCGGAGCATTGGGGCGCTCTCACGTACGATATCACAGGCTATGGCTCCTGCCGCGCTCATGATTCTTGCTCTGATCATCTACACCGGTTTCACGATCCCCATTTCTGGGATGCACCCTTGGTTCCGTTGGATTAATTATGTGAACCCTATCGGATATGCTTTCGAGAGCTTGATGGTCAACGAGTTCGACGGTCTCTACTTCGCGTGCGCGTTGTTCGTCCCTTCGGGGTCGGATTATGATGCCTATCCGATCGGCAACAAGGTCTGCTCTGTTACGGGCGCTGAAGTCGGTTCGGATATGGTCTCAGGTACTGCCTACCTGGAGAAGACTTACTCCTACTATCATTCCCATCTTTGGAGGTACGCCGATTTTGGGTTTTCGATCCGCTCATTCGATTTTGACTCCCATCCAAGAAACCTGGGTATCTTATTCGCGTTTATCGTCGGATTTTGCGCATTCTACTTGACCGCGACCGAGCTCATCACCGCTGCCAAATCAAGGGGTGAGGTTCTTCTCTTCCGGCGGGGACATGTGCCTAAGGTCGCCACTAAGACTGATGAGGAAGGCGTGGGTGATGTCAAGGCGGAAACCAGGGCAGCGCTCGAGAGTGACCGAGGCGACACTGGTTCAATCAAGCTGCAGAAACAGACCGCTATCTTCCACTGGGAGGATGTTTGTTACGATATCAAGATCAAGGGAGAACCGCGTCGTCTGTTGGATCATGTCGATGGCTGGGTTGAACCCGGAACACTCACCGCTCTTATGGTCTGTGGATCGTTCGTTCTGTCATTCTCTTTCTCACTTCGATGCAGGGTGCATCAGGCGCGGGAAAGACGACGCTACTGGATGTTCTCGCCAGCCGCGTTACCATGGGCGTTGTATCTGGATCTATGCTTGTTGATGGACATGAACGCGACGATTCCTTCCAGCGCAAAACGGGATACGTTCAGCAACAAGATCTGCATTTGCAAACTTCCACTGTTCGCGAAGCATTGGAATTCAGTGCGAGGCTGCGCCAGCCACGCGAGACTCCTGACAGTGAGAAAATTTTGTATGTCAACGAGGTTATCCGTCTCCTCGAAATGGAGACCTATGCCGATGCCGTCGTCGGTGTTCCCGGTGAAGGTGAGACTTGATTCTGTATTGCGTGCCTCGTTGGCTCACTTGCATTCCAGGTCTGAACGTCGAGCAGCGTAAACGTCTCACAATCGGTGTCGAGTTGGCGGCAAAGCCCCAGCTTTTGCTCTTCCTGGATGAGCCTACCTCAGGTCTTGACAGGTAGGTAGTCTTTTCCACTTGACTCCAGACAATCCTTCTGACTCAGGTCTTCAGTCAAACTGCATGGTCTATCTGCACCCTCTTACGCAAGCTCGCAGCCAATGGCCAAGCTATTCTTTGTACGATTCACCAACCTTCAGCTTTGCTTTTCCAGGAATTCGATCGTCTCCTCTTCCTCGCCCGCGGTGGTCAGACTGTTTACTATGGCGATATCGGTAAAGGTTCTCGTACGCTCATCGATTACTTCGAGCGTAACGGCGCACCACCTTGCCCGCCTGATGCCAATCCCGCTGAGTGGATGCTCACCGTCACCAATCGTTCCGTCGCTGCCTGTGACTTTCCGCAGGCCTGGAGGTCTAGCCCGGAACTGGTCAAGATCAAGAAGGAGCTGCAGAGAAAGCGAGAGGCCGCCAAGCCGAAGGAGGTGGGAGACAAGTCTGTGAACAAGGCATTCGCGGCACCGATATGGTATCAGTACCTTGTGTGCACGTATCGCGTGTTCCAGCAATTCTGGCGCACGCCGTCGTATATCTACTCTAAGGCTATGCTGTGCACAATCTCGGTATGTCGATGATCTTCACTCCATACTGACCTAGCCTAACTCGCTTTGTTTTATAGGCGCTCTTCATCGGTTTCTCGTTCTGGAAAGCAGACAATTCGCTCCAGGGATTGCAGAATCAAATGTACGTGATTTCATTGGTCTTTGGTCGCGATTGAGGCTAACTTCGCAAACAGGTTCAGCATATTTATGTAACAGTCTTCGTCTTTGCGTCGCTGTGTAGGTGGCTGACTTCGCCAACAGGCTCTTCACTATCTTCGGCAATCTTGTCAATCAGATCATGCCGCATTTCGTCACACAACGGTCACTGTATGAGGTTCGCGAGCGGCCGTCCAAGACCTATGCTTGGCAGGCATTCATGCTTGCGAACATCACGGCAGAACTCCCATGGAACTCACTCATGTCCGTCATCATCTTCCTCGGCTGGTACTACCCGATTGGGTTGTACAGAAACGCAGAACCCACTGGGGAAGTGGCAGCAAGAGGCGGTCTGGCGTTCTTGTTCCTTTGGGGCTTCTTGCTCTTTACCTCCACGTTCACCCACATGATCATCGCTGGTATTCCGACCGCCGAGACAGGTGGCAACATCGGTATGCCCCTTCCTTCCCCCCAGTTGCCTCTCAGCTCACCTTCTTCCGCAGCCAATTTGTTGTTCTCCTTGACCCTCGTGTTCTGCGGGTATGTCGCAGTTTTTTCTCGAGGGGTCGTGACCTAACGTCACTGCAGTATTTTGGCATCGCCTTCGACCTTCCCGCACTTCTGGATCTTCATGTACCGCGTATCGCCGTTCACGTACCTCGCGAGCGGTTTGATGACGACGAGTTTGGCGAACAACGCTGCGGTCTGCTCCGACATTGAGGTGAACACGATCCAACCGCCCAGCAATATGACTTGCGGGGACTACCTGGCTTCCTACATCAAATCTGCTGGCGATGGAATTGTCAGCAACCCAGACGCCACCTCTAATTGTCAGTTCTGTTCAATCACTAGCACCAACACGTACCTCAGCAGAATTGGTGTACACTACGACGAACGGTGGCGCAATTATGGGATCTTCTGGGTGTTCATTGTTTTCAACATATTTGGCGCTCTCTTCCTGTATTGGCTAGCGCGTGTACCTAAGGGATCAAATAGGGCCAAGAAGGTCTAGCTCGTAGATAAAGGATGTCATGACTGTTACTTGCGATACTTGCGCACGTTTATATTACTAGAATCGCGGACTTTTTGGTACTCATATGATGTATACTATCGCAGACAGAACAAGCATAATCAGCTTAGTAATTTCAAAATTCCACTCCTTTCTTGAGGACTGACGTTCGATTGGGTGCTCTCGATCTTCCGAATATAAGTTACTTCGGTTGAACGTGACAAGAAGGTGATATGAGTAGTACTATGAATACAGTGATGTGTGATGTATGTGGTCTATAATGATGCTGAGAGGGAGAAAATCTAGGAGATACAATGATGATGTGCGTGAAGTCCGGAGAAGTATGGGCGAGAAGAGAAAGAAAATCTAGAATTCGATGGCAACGTCGGCTTGCCAGGAGTTCTCCATTGGATTCCAAGCAGAAATCAAGACAACATTGTCGATGGTTATACCGTTGGTACCGACACGCCATTGAGGTGCTGAGCAGGACTCGTATTGGGTCTTCTGTAGAAGAGGTCAACAGGTTTACTGTGAGAAGGAACACATGTACTTACATCGATCCAGCGCATGAACATGGAAGCGATGGCAGTCCCCAGCTGAGCACGAGTCATGGGACCGAACCTAGTGTTGATGTCCACTGAGCGACACCAGTCGACATGCGAGTAACCCGGCCACTGTCGCAAGTTCAGTATGGTGTACGAAAGAAGACAACGATAGTCACGAACCATTATGTGGAACGTGACCTTCGTCAAGCCGGGTTTGAATACCAAGTCATGGCCGCCAATGAGTTCGTTAGCGAGCTGTTCGTATCCACGCATGGCAAGTTCCACCATCTTCACGCCCTCACCGGGCTGTCGCCCCCGCCAATCGAAGGTGATGGGCTTCACGCCGCTCGTGCGTCCGACCTGGTTCCTCCATTTCGAAGAAGGTGAGTTGACCTCCAGCGGAAGTTTGACCCTTCTTGACTGAGAGTGGCTCGACTGTTTCGGTACGGATGGTGCTCCCAGACTGGTGTAGGACGTGGAAGGAACAGAAATAGTGTGCAGAGGATTCCTATAGGCCATCTGAGCTATGTTCGAGTGTGGATGCCATCTTCGCCGCCATCCAGAGCAAGTTTTATACCGACTTAGAAGCGCTTTGTCGACAAAGTACAGACTGAAAGTCCAGCAGAGCATAAAGAGTTCCCATTGATCAGTACAACAAGCGGCGTCGGGAAAAGCGCTGGCTGAAAGAGACCATTGCGAGGTCCGCCGTTTGATGGTTGGCCTACAGGGTCCAAAGGGCGTAAAGAGAGCATCGGAGTGCGGGTGATAACAGAAAGAGTCCACCCTTGTTGCCAGTCACCAGCATAAAGGAATGGACGAGTAGCCTTTTTTGGATGTGACGAGTGTGAAATGGCTGCTTTGTGCCTTGATGATCACTTCCACTTTCCGGGTCCGAGCGCGATCGTAGTCGAGTACTATCCTTTGTCTCGGCAACCCAGGAGGCTACACAAGTAGGTATGCCTTGTACATCTATGGAAATCTGAGGACCTTCGGCGTCACCGATTTTTAGGATAAGCGATGAGTCGCAGAGAACTGCTTGCATGCGCGAAAACATTACAAAGATGCTTCCATGGCCATGTGTAATAATAATTTATGGAAGATTGGTGAGACATGACATCAATATTTTCGCCCCCACTCCCATCCAATCTATTCCATCTACAACCATGTCGATCCCTACCTCAACGCGCGAATACTACGTGACCAAGGCGAGCGAGGCTCTACCTGTAAATCGACGTGCATCTGACGATCTTCCAAGCCCGGTGCTTTCACCAACTTGGCAGAGAGAACTACTTCTCTTTCTCCGTTGAAAAACAGTGAAGTTCTTGTCAAGATCCACGCTGTTTCCTTGCAGGTTAGTCACAACCAGTGCCTCTAGTGACCCGTCCGCTCAGCGCGTTTCTTGAAGTATCGCGATATCATGGTGACTACGGGCAATTACCCTACGTAAGTGGGTCATAATATGCTACGCATCAGTGCTTATCCTTCCAATGCCAGGAATATCAAGGAATTGGTCGTCCCGTGCTCAGATATGGCTGGCGAGGTCATCGTCGTTGGCTCGGAGGTCTCCGAGTGGAAAGTTGGTGATCGCGTCTGCGCCAACTTCTCGCCCGAGCACCTGCACGGCGATCCCAGTCCTACAACGGGAGCGGCTGAGCTTGGCGGACCATCAGACGGTGTTCTGACTCAGTACAAAAGCTTCAAGCCATACGTATGTTTTCTGCCATTTTCTTTCGTAATCGGTTTTGACCTCCCCTAACAGAGTCTCGTGGCAATTCCCGAGCACTTGTCCTATGAAGAGGCTTCTACACTCCCATGTGCGGCCCTCACGGCCTACAACGCGCTGCTTGGAGCTCGCCCTGTGAAAGCAGGCGATAATGTTCTTGTTCTCGGCACTGGCGGTGTTTCCACGTACGTATCTCTATACGAAGATCTGTCCACCTCATCACATTGAGTTCCAGCTTTGGGTTGCAATTCGCAGTCGCCTCCGGTGCTACAGTCATCGCCACATCATCCTCTGATGCTAAGCTCGAGATTGCCAAGAAATATGGCGCTAAACACCTCATCAACTACTCCAAGACTCCCGATTGGGAGCAAGAAGTTCACAAGATTACCGCTGGACGAGGTGTCGACCATGTCCTTGAGGTCTGCATTTCTGCACACGCCTGAGGATGTTGAGCTTACAGATAGTCGTCTAGATTGGTGGTAGTGGCACCTTCCGCCGGTCCATGCTTTCCGCTAAATTCGGCGGATACGTCCACATCATCGGTGGTCGCGCCGAGGTATGGAGATTTGATCAGAGTTTACATACATCTGCTGATGTTGCGAGATAGCCGGGATCTGTAGACAGTGCCTTCGGCCTTGCTATTGGTCGAGGAGTTACGATGCGCGGCATCCGCATAGGTTCTGTCTCGCAGTATGCATCTTTCTCCTCTAGTGCTGGCCGTATAGTTCGCTGACTCCATGTCAAAGGTTCAAGGATATGATTCGATTGATAAACGCACACCCCGAAGCAACGCGCCCCGTCATTGATAAGGTTTTCCCTTTTGCACAGACCGTGCAGGCGTTCGAGTACTTGCACTCGCAGGCCCATGTCGGCAAGGTGGTGATCAGTTTGGAAAATATCTGATTCGGAAGCGTGTAGGCCCATCGGTATCATTGAATAAGAACGCTATCAGTGAACGTCACTCTGGGATGCATCTATTGTACTCAGCTGGTCACATTCAACAATTTGCGTGTTGTATGCGCTTTCTTTGTTGATAACGTTAACGTCAACACTCAGAGCTTGGCATGCTCTGGGCTTTGATCAGAGTAAACCAAAACTTCCACTTGGTGAGACACCAACGTTGTACATTTAGAAACAAGGTCCGGCCAAGCGTCAAGGCTTGTCAGTCAGATATTGGAAGGAACTCGCCACGAGAGAATTGACAAAGTATCGTGGCGAGTTGCAGGAAGACTCAAGATCAATGCTGGTGACGCAGTTTCACCTGCTGCGAACGAAGTGGTCAAGTTATGGGTGCATGTGCAGGGATATTATATAGACGCCCGTATAATAGGGCGACAATTTCACAGCGAGACATGAAAGAGATGTAAGATGCAGTACCGATACAAATACACGACGCGAAGAAAAAGACATCTCCACTATCCAAACTGTACATCGTTTATGATAACTTGTGCAGCCTTTTCAGATAACTATACCGACCATCAGTCAATCGCGTATTTCTTGCAAGTGGTTCGTACCATGTATATTGGTGTGGTGACAAAATATCCCGGCACCACGGGCCAAGAGCTGGCATCCACTACGCGGAGATTCTGAAGGCCACGTACGCGAAAGTCTCCATCAAGCACGGCGTATATGTCTAGACACAGTCTGTTTCAGTACATTAGTTCTTTGAGAAACCTACGCGTACCGTCATCGACTCCGATGGGGCAAGTACAGCAGATATGGTGACCTACGCGCTCCACGTCAGACGTGACTGCACCTTCCACTCGGCGACGTGGTACGAACCGAAGATGTTCCTGTATATATGGTCGTCAATCTCCTCGTCGGTCTGTGCCTGCTCGCCCGGGAAGATTTCTTCTTCGACGAAAAGTGCTACAGGTAGCGTCTTCATAATCTGGCGCGATCGTTTGATAGCTTCCCGAAGGTCCTCGACATCTCGAGTCCCATTGACACTTTGGAACCGATTCTTCTCGATGTCTAAGAGGTCTTGCGGATGGGAACCAGTCAAGCGCACCGTGCCCCGAGATGACGGATGAGCCTTGAGGTGTATCGCCGAGACAGAGTTGTGATGATCAACGAAGTCTTGTGCAAACCCTTCAGTGGCGAGTCAATGGACGGCAGTTCATACACACAGATTCTTACTGTGCCTTGCACGAATCCTGGGAAATATGCTGGTTGCCAATATGTCAGCATATCGGGCTCTGCGTATTCCTCGCGTGACTTTGAAGTGTCGGAGAAGAGGGTTCCACCGAAAGAGTAGAGATTTAGGTTGCCTTCGAGGTTGTATTCTAGGCATGGGTCTTCCTCCGGATCAGCACGGAAGCTACAACCGTTGAAAAGCGAGTAGTTCTGTTTCATTTTCCAAATCACGCTAATCTCATCGTGATCTGGCAAGTCAAACATGGCGGTCAGGCAGGAAAGCGTCGCGTGAGGTAGCAATGACCAACCTTGCAAGTTTGTTCCAACTCCTGGCAGGTCAACGACAGTTTCGATCCCAAAACTTTGCAAATGTTTTCGATCGCCGATACCAGAGAGCTGTAAATTGGGCGTCAAGTGATGAACTGTGGACCAGTAGTAAGCCTCGGCAATACCATCAGCTGTCAGGCATCTCAGAAGTGAGACCGGCTGTAGACGTTGGCAAACGTACTAGCTGGGGAGTCTGAATCGCTCCTGCACTGAGGATGACTTCTCTTCTGGCGGTCACTGCTACAGTACTAAGATTTTCCTTTCCGTGAAAATTTCCGGCGACTGGAAGAGCTGCGCCCTTGGCAATTTCGACGCCATAAGCCTTGACAGTACCGTTATTGAGATCTGAGCACGTCAGGACTTTCGTAGCAAGAGTATCCAGAATGAACGTCAAGCGACCACCCGCTACGTTTTCAACGGAAGTTCATCTGTCTCGAACAGAAGACCGACGATAATTCTCTGTGAGAGTAAAGCTCGGCATCGTCAAACCAATCGCATCGTCACCGGCAATGCTGTTAAGGTCGATGAGGAGTGGCAAGTCATTTAAGAAAGATGAATCGGTCAGAAGGGATTGCGGCAATCTTTCGAGCAAAGCCGGAATACTGGATCCCGCAATGGAGAGGATGAAAGATGCGATTTGAAGATCTAAATGCCGGTCAGTCCGTTGGCCGATACATCAAGTGAAGGTGGCTGACCGAAAAATTGAGGCTCCAGAGCGACTAGGACTGGATTGAGGTTGGTAGTCAGCCACCCGTCCGTCCCATGGTCGTTGTTCAAGACAGGATACACATGTCTTTCGAGCTTCTTGTAATAATTCTGCATGTTGTCCCTTGACCACGTCGAATTGTTGAACATCGCTGCGAGACCATCAAAATCGACACGCGGGTCAGCTATGATGTTGATCAGCGCATTATGCACCTGCGTGGCGTCAGATCTCTACCGACATCGAAATTAGACCAAGCTCACTGTGGAGCCACCCAAAGCCCGCGAGCGAGGATACCAAGAGCTTTTCTGGTACTCGAAGCCTGGAGGATACTCGTTCACCGTGTAGGCCAGCTCAAGGGCCTCGTCTACACAGAGCCGTGTGAGCGGACATCGACAAGAGCACTGACACACTTGCCTTCGATGGCACGAATGAGATAGAGAGGGATGGTTGTGTTAATGGTGGTTACATCACTGCCGGCGTCTACCACGAGCACTGTGGACAGCCCATTAGAGCAAGCACATCCGTCACTGATAGGCGGCATTACCAGAAAAGCCCGCCTCGGCCAATTTGAAGCGTGCAGCAAGCGGAACGCCGCCAGCACCTGCACGCTCGTTCAGACATAAGGAACACGAATCATTGGACATGTCCAGACAAACCGGAGCCGACCACAATGTAATCATACTCAGCTTGAGTGGAGTCGGGACACTGCGCTGCAACAAAAGACGGGCAGAGGAAGTAAAGAGCGACAAGGAGATGGATGAGAAGACTACTCGTCATAGTTGGCTGAGAGGCTCGACGAAGTAGAGCGTCATCCCTCGCATTCCGTGGAAATTGGTTGAAGATGACTATCATGAGGTTGTGGGTACGAGAAGCGGCCATTGGCCAGCCGATCGCGTCAGATACAATACTGTTACATGATCAAGTCCTCAGATTGACACCTAACATTTCGATCGGCACTGGGAAGTATGTTGCGGAAGCTCAGCACGACTACAGCACTCTAAAAGCTTAGCACCGAACCCCACTGAGATCATCCATGACCGAGAACAAGAAGATGAGGTGTGAAGAGAGCTTCTGTCTTGCGCATTGGAAGAGACCGGGGGGCAGTGTCAATTGATGTAAATTTATCCATTACGACGTCTATACTCGACACTAATAGAACATCATGAGGTCGATTGATATGAGTGGAGTGATGAAGACATACCACTACTTCCTGACCACTCACAGAGCACTCGCACCTGGATAGACATGAACAAGGGTACCAGGAATCCGCCGCAAGGAGACGTACCAGTAATGATGTCGACCAGTTCGTTTGTGATAGCAGCTTGGCGACCACGATTGTACTGCATTTGGAGAGAGCCAATCATGTCCGTAGCGTTCTTGGACGCGTTGTCCATGGCGTTTCGGCGGGCAGAGATCTCAGACGCGTGGCCCTCGACGAGTGCAGAGTAGATGGCGTTGGCGAGGGAGAATTGGGCAAGATCCTTAGTAAAGTCATCCTCCATCTCATACACCTTGAAGTTCTCGCTCGCAGCAAGGGCCTTCTCGCCCTTTATTTCCAGTGCAGCGGCTTCGTACGAGATGGCAGACACGAACTTGTTGTACACCAAGACGACGGAGTCATACTCGACACCGCTAGTAAGGATGAGGTCTGCCACGCCAGCGGCATCGGCAAAGGTCGGGACGTCTCGTCCAATTTGGTTGAAGGTGAGACGGATGTTCGAGGCGTGCACACGCGACAGCTGAGCCTTGGCCTTGTCACCAACAATCATGACGGGGGATTCGGGGTCAATCTGGGCTTTGATGGGAGAATCCTCAGCACCAGTGAATGCGCGACGAGTAGCTTTCGTGACGGAAGAGTGGATACCACCGCAGAGACCCTTGTCAGAAGAGATAACGATGAAGAGTTTCTTGCCGGTGGTTGGCTCGTCGGAATTTGTGAACACCTCTGGATCGACGTTGAACACTGGAGGGCAAATAGAAACGTGGGTCAATCCAGCTCACCCGCGTTGGCCTCTCCGTACTGCTTGGCAGCCACCATGGCACGCTGAGCTTTCGCCAGACCAGCAGACGCAATCATTTTCATGGTCTGTAAGGAAGTGGAATTAATTTAGCAAAAGGGCGCAGAGGGTTGGCATACACCGGTAATTTTCTGGATGTTGCGCACAGACTTGAGACGGAGCTCAATTTCGCGGAGGGTGGCCATGTTTCTGGCCCCAGCGCGGGTCGCTGCCAGCGACGACGACTGCGCTGCGACGCGCGAGAGCGATTGGCGGGCAAACATGGCGGTGAGGGAGGGAGGAGGGACTGAGGCATCGGCCAATTTCGGCATACGGGTGCGGGTCTTTCCCACGGTCGTCCCCCGGGTACAGTGCTAGATCATTTACTATCGAGTCACTTATCCAGTCTCATCCATGTCTGAAGAGCCATTATTCGACCCGTCGCTCAAGAAGCGCAAGAAAAAGATTGTCGCCTTCACCGAAGACCCCCTTGGTGCCGACGCCGACCCCACCGCACCCGCCCCAGAGACCATCGACAACACCACCACCAATGGCGAGGCGGTCGATCTTGGTCCAACGACCGCGCACGAGATGATGCTCAAGGGTGACGAGAAGGAGAAGAAGGAGGACGATGAGTTCAAGGCAATGTTTGGCGATATGAAGAAGAAGAAGAAAAAGAAGGAGATTCCGCTGGACTTGGTAAGCACTTGCTGCACGCCGGGCCTTGTCGCTAATCGCGAACTAGGGCGACGACTCCGGCACATCTACCCCCACCGCTGCACCTGTTGCTCCAGCCGGCGACGACCTCGACTTCTCCGATCTCAAGAAGAAGAAGAAATCATCCAAGAAAAAGGCTGCATTCGATCTGGAAGCTTTCGAGAAGGAGCTCAACGAGTCAAAGTCAAAGGGTGACGACGACGACGACGAGGTGGAGACAAACCCGAATCTCGACAACATCGATGAGGCCGAGCTCGGCGATGATCCGTTCGCGCAGCCCGAAGCACCAACTGCTGAAGGCGGCGGCGAGGCATGGCTGAAGAGCGACCGCGACTACACATACCCCGAGGTATGCTCTCGAATCTTGTCCGCCTCGTAATCTCAACTCTGTTTCAGCTTCTGACGCGTTTCTACTCCCTTCTTCACGCCGCCAATCCTTCTCTCCTCTCAACTTCTTCCGGAAAACGCTACACAATCGCCCCGCCATCCATTCACAGAGAAGGCAACAAACGTTCCATCTTTGCCAACGTCACCGATATCTGCAAAAAGATGCATCGACAGGTACGTTACTCGATTGCATTTCTAACGCTATCCAACGCGTCATCAGCCCGAACACGTTATACAATTCTTGTTCTCCGAAATGGGAACCACGGGCAGTGTCGACGGTGCTGGTCGACTCGTTATCAAAGGTCGTTTCCAGCAAAAGCAAGTCGAGAACGTTCTGCGACGGTATATCGGTGAGTAATCATCGTCGGCTCAGTCTTCCACAAACCTCATTGCGTTACAGTCGAGTACGTCACCTGCAAGACCTGCAAATCACCCGACACCCTTCTCACCAAGGAGAACCGCATCTTCTTCATGTCTTGCGAATCCTGTGGAAGTCGTCGTAGTGTCAATGCCATCAAGAGTGGATTCCAAGCCCAAGTCGGAAAGAGGAGTAAGAACAAGACGGGCTAGTCCCATTCTCAATGTACACTATGCTATGATATACATCCCTTCACATGCACCCATGGTTCAACCACTTTGTGCGCAGCAGGTGAGACTGCGTACCAGAGTCAGCCACTTACCCCAATGATGCTCTCTCATTTTCATCTTCATACAGGACTCCCGTGGTGAGTTACTGACAATTCATGACTGACTGTCGGAAAATTACCAACGTCCATATATTCGGGATAGATGTACCATCGCGTCTTCTCAGCGCTAATATTGCCTAACATGGGCTCCACAGGCTCCGCCAGGTGCGCCATTTTAGGCCTGATGGTACATCTTTCCCTTATATATGGAGCGTTAGGCCCGTCAGGCACTTGGTAAATTTCCGACATGACAAGTGATTTAGCCGATCCTGTTCGTTGTGCACAATGGTGACGCATCAGTTCAGGAAACCTTTCTCTACTCTGATCAAATCCCAGTGCATCCCAGGCTGAACGTTGAGTCTTGAAGTTATCGTTCAAAGAAAGCGTCGTCAACAGGAAATCATCGAGCCTGAGATCCAGATTCAGGTGAGGACAACGGTGCACCACGTAGGCTGCGCGGGCCAGCTGCTCACTGGTCCAGACATCATCGACGCTCAATACCAATCTGGTAGCGGGGGATCGAGACCATTTGAGGATCTGTCATCAGCTTTCGACTCGCTACTGAAGGGTTCGCAAAAGACTTTGTGAATCATCGCAACTCTGTCACCGCGATACACTGCAAGGCTCATCCGCCGTCTCGGGGCACGGTACCCTTGACTGGTTCCCATCCTCAGGACCCTCTGGATATTGACAAGAATCGGTTCAAATGGCCAAATGGAACTCGAGACGTCGCGGACCTTCGTGAAGCTATCAAAAGATCGCGCCAGATTATGAAGACGCTGCCTATAGCACTTTTCGTCAAAGAAGAAGTTCTCCCATGCGAGCAGGCACAGACCGACGAGGAGATTGATGACCATATATACAGGGACATTTTCGGTTCGTACCACCTCGCCGAGTGGAAGGTGCAGTCATGTCTGACGTGGAGCGCGCGCGCTTCGTAGGTCATCATACATGCTGTACTCACACTATAGAGTCGACGACGTACGCGTATCTCGTCCCAGAATTGACGTACTAAAAAAGGGTCCTAGGTATAGACGAGTCCGCCGTGCCCAATGGAGACTTTCGAGTACGTGGCGTTCAGAATCTTCGCGTAGTGAACGTTTTGTGTTTGTATCAGAACTGTGTCGTACATCTCCCTTGGCTCGCTCATTATAGGGACGTCTGGTCAGGTAACCTTTCCGAGTTTGCGCCCTGGCGTGAACTGCTCCGTGACGCCGCGTTTAAAGCCATCCGGCCAATCTTCACGGCGCTCCTTGTCATTCTTGATGGTATCAATTGTCAGGATTGTGGGCGGCTGTGTATGTCTTTCTCTCATGAATCCGCTCTCGCCGCTTGGCGGTCATTCGAAACGGGTATGCACGGACGAGCACATCCACTGGAGAAGGTATAAAGGACCTCACCTACCCACAGTGTAGTAGAATTATCACTGCAGGCCCGTCCCTTCTTTTCTCTTCCGAGTCGAGCTCTCTGCAAACTGTCAATGCGTTTCTATCTTCTCCTTCCTCTGACCTTCGCCTCTTTGGCTTTAGCCAATCAATGCGAACAGTGGTGTGCTAGCCACGGGTCTGGGTCTTACAAGCATGACCCTCATGCATTCAGAAAGGCCGGGCATGGCGATTCGCGCTCTCCTTGCCCTTTCCTCAATGCGTGGGTTCATTTCTGCTTCCAAACACATCATACCAATGTGCTTATATGTGCTTTCAGTTTGGCCAATCACGATTACCTTCCGCATAATGGGAAGGACATCACCATCCCGCAGGTATTGGATGCATGCAAAAGTGGGCCGCTGTCCTTGCCATCTCAAGAAGTCTATATATAATTTGCCTTTGGAACAGAGGTTTACAATGTCGGTCCGGATGTGTTGGGTCTCTTTGCGAAGCTTGGTGTCATTGCTTCCCCAAATATCTCCACTTTTGATCTCGAGGACCTCAAACTGTACGTCTCCATCTCTTCTGACGGGCGCGTACTTACAAGTGCGATGATTCGCAGCCACGGATGCATCGAAACGGACGCTTCTCTCTCCCGGGCAGATGCCTTTACCGGTGACGCACTTCAGTAAGTCACTTCGCCTCGTGCTTCAGGGTCTGCTCCAGCTGATGTTGCTGCTTGAGCTTCAACGAGAAAATCTACAGTACCCTTGCTAGTAGCAACCCTGGTGTTGACTATTACAACACCACTTCAGCTGCCAGTGTCATGGTGAAACGTCTTCAAGACAGCACACAAACGAATCCTCAGCTTGTTAGCGGAGGAAAAGAAATCGCGTTTCGCACAACAGAGAGTGTTCTCTATCTTGCAGTACTGGGGGACCCTGTAAAAGGCCAAGCTCCGAAGAAGTATGTTCTCTGTCATGCCACAGACAACATCTGACATCGACAACGAACACCAGGGTTGTGGATACGTTATTTCGTGAAGAGCGCTTGCCCTATCAAGAGGGGTGGAAGACGCCCGCTGAGCCTATCACAGGCGACGTTATCGGTGCACTTGCACCAAAAATCAGTAAACTTTTGAACTTCGTACCCAACAACGCGTCGTACTCAGGAGCGCTCCCCTTCACTTCTGCGCCTGTGGGCTGATCTGACATACATATCATCTCATTCTTTGCTACACCTGTCTCTCGCCACTCCTTACGGACCATGAATTCTACACTCATACTTATGAGCCTTATGTTGGCTTTGTTCAATGTTGCTTACACAAACGGGATTTGCCGAGTTACCTTCGATAACGACCGTCACTTAGGACCCCGGCATGCCGCCTGAGAGGTCCGGATTTTTTGTCGTACATTTTCGGTCAAATTATACCCTCATGTCCGGTTTTTTGTCGGACATGTTGGATGAGAATCTGTGTGAGGTTCGGATTTGTGGTCGTACATAAAGTGCCCAGGTAGACCGAGGTTAGTCTGCGAAGTCGTACATTTTCAGCCCTCGGGTAGCTGAAAATGGTTCGAGCAGCCCATGATGGGCTCGTGTTGGCCACAATTCCACAGATTTAGTCCGGATCTGGCCAAACTTAGGTCCAGGTGCACTGAGGTACGGTCAAGAACTCGTACATTTTCGGTCTGCCGAAGCAAGCCCTGGTTGAAAACTCGTACATTTTCGGTCGATGAACCTCTGACAGAAACACCCAAAATTGACCTATTCTGAACCGGACCTCGCAAGCGGCATGCCGGGGTCCTCGTCACTTGTCTGGGTTTCAAAAGAATGTCGTCCAAGCAAAACCAGTCGCAGACCAGCGGGAACAGTGCATCTTCTTCGGAGGATCGTTCGAACAACTCGTATTACAAGCCTTATGGGTAATTGTCCTCATCCGGCATCGCTCAGGCGCAATGGGTCTGGTTGACAGCTACTTGGCAGCGGCTGGCAAGGCTTCATGCACTCACATGGTCTGAAACCATGGGATTCCGACGACGTGGAAGAAGGAAAAGCAATCATTCAAGCCTTCAAAGACGCGGACAAGGACCAGCGCGAGCAGGAACAGGCAGCAAAGATCAAGGGATAGTGTGACTGGGATTATAATCTCCGTGAGTGTCCTGTGCAGCCGATACTCTTGTGTTGCAGTCGACTGACCCTTGCTATAGAAGAAGTGTACACCATTGTCATATCAGCAGAGAATTAGCACGTCCTCTGCCTACCATTGATCATTTGCAGGAGCCATGTCATGAAACACCTGCGCTCGTTGCATTCTTCGATACCTTATCGCACGTCCAATATCCTTGATCGGTTAATCTCATTTCGGACCCCAGAAAAGCGGAATATCTGGGATGCGAAGGCTTTGCGTAATCTTGGCTTAGCACGCCTCCTATGGCCAACATTCTAGCTTTCAGCAGTTTCATTGCGTTCCGGCATTTCACCGGCCAGTGAAAGCCCGATTTTCAGTATAAAAGGTGCATCATTTTGCTGAGAAAAATAACGTACCTCTTCTTGTGGGGAAAATGGTTGTGGACATCCAACTGCGAGCTGATCAGCGTTGGTACAATACTGCGCCTGGAATCAGATACATTTTACCCTCGGATGAGATGGAGAAACAGAGGTGAAACTCATCACATTCGCCTTGCTCCTTCAACTTA
Organism: Strobilurus luchuensis; assembly: GCA_019915105.1. Lineage (NCBI taxonomy): Eukaryota > Fungi > Basidiomycota > Agaricomycetes > Agaricales > Physalacriaceae > Strobilurus > Strobilurus luchuensis. Next base: position 571,078 of record JAHLMJ010000004.1, read on the forward strand.
CCTCATTTGTAGACTCGAGCTGCAGCATCATTACCTCGTCCGGAAGCTGTGTGATGGAAGACTTATACTGGATCCCAAGGTCGAGCTTGATGATCAGTCACAAGTCCTAGAGTCCGCCACAGGAACCGGTAAGCAAGCGAATTCCATCTAAAGGACACGAATGCTCACTGTGTATGGTCCTAGGTATCTGGTTGAGCGAACTTGCCAAGGAAGCGCCACACACTCTGAGCTTCACCGGCATTGATATACAAGATCGCCTTTTCCCCACTGTCACCCCGCGCAACATGTCTTTTTCGATTCAGTCAGTCCTGGATCTGCCAGCAGATTGGAGTAATCGATTCGATCTTGTCAATCAACGACTTGTACTGTTGGCGTTTTCACGTGAACAGTGGACTACTGCGCTCCAGGAAATCCACCGTGTCCTCGTCCCCGGTGGCTGCGCCCAGTTCATCGAAGTGCAACCTATTCTTGACAATCCGGGTCCTGTGACAGCGACATTTCATGAGATTATCTTGGCTCTGCATGCGGCCAGGGGACTCCATAGCTATGTCGCCAGGCATCTTCCAGATATGCTACAGAAGGCGGGACTTGTAGGCGCTCGAAGCGAGACTCGCAGCTTGCCTATCGGAAGGTGGGGTGGCGAGGATGGACATATTCACGCGGAGGCCCTCTTCGGTGTCTTTTCTGCATTCAGAGGTCCATTGTTGGATCTGGGTATCGTCAAGGAGGAGACAGAGTTCGAAAGGCTTCTTGGCGAGATGCGGCGCGAATGGGACGAGATTCCTGGTATGGGTCTCAGCTGGACGATGGTATACGCTCGCAAAGTAAGCCAATTTGAAAGCGACAAACCGCGTCTTCCTCACGACTGTCAGGTACGCAATACATGACAGTACTACCACAAGACGCATATACTTGAGGCTATGCTACACTGAAAACTGTTATACGCGTCTTTGTATCGAGCCACGCCGGAAGAAGCACGATCGGCGTTGTGGCTTACACGATCAGCTCGTCGTGTCAACTCTCTTCTCTATTTCTTTCGACGTAACCCTTCTCTTTCATAACACACATTCCGCCTACGATCAAAATGCAGTCTTTTGGCCAATCTCTCCCTCGCCATTGTTGGCATTGTCCTCGGCGCATCGCAGCCTGAGTGAGAGCGCTCATCAAAGACAGGATCTACGGAGCGCGAAAAGATCCATGGCAACCGGACGGTCCGCTCGAATAGGCTCTTGGAAAATGTGATAAGTTCAACACGAACAACCTATCATGTCTTTCAAATGGCAAGGCCGCGATCATCTTGTCCTCGAGTGTCCTCCTTACGCATCACATACAACTTGCACGTCCTATCTAAACTGGTGATCGTCTACACAGACTGCTAATTGTCACATAGCTCGTGGGGCGCCTCATAGAAGGAACGCTTCTCGGGGCCGACTCTACCATCTTTGACAACTACGGCTACAGATGTGATCGGTCTGGAGGGCCAAGCTACCCGTGAGGGACCCTCGTCTCGAGCGAGTGATATGATTGATGGTATGAAAGAGGCAACGACTCGGATCTATGCCCTTCTATGTCTCGCTAACCCACCTTGTCTAGCCATCGTGAGACCTTCGGCATGAAGGTAGAATTTCTTCCTGTGTGTAGTCGCTGTACCAAGAGTGAAGAAGCAACTTTCAAGGTGATACTATTGTGCTCTCTTCATCGTGCCGCTCGACTTGTCAAGGTTGTCGACTTGCGCCTTGCAAGTTCAAGGTCAAGGCGGCGCCGCCGTATGAGCGACTGGCAAGGCAGGCTGTGACCTTGTCATAGAATTCTCTGTGTAGACCATGCCTACCTGTATATCACCACGGGAGTGAGGCAGACAAACATTCGAATGCAAGTACGCCAATGATTGAATAGATGTTGCATCCTCAAGTTGGAGCTACCTTCAGTTCCCGGGACCAGGGAAATTATAATGGCCCAAGTTTAGTTCATGTGTTTCGCCTAAGGTTTTTTTTGGACCTTGGGACTGGTCATTCCACTGGACGGCTATACGGGTCTTCAAGTTCGAGCTCGAGGCGGCCGCATCAAGCTGCCCCATTGATGAACAAATGCATCAAATCGAACCGGCTCGTTAAGTGAAGTTCAACAGTTTCGTTCATAAGATACAAAGAGCTTAAAAAAAGGCAGATGCGAATCCAGCGCATCGTCTATAAGGCAAGAAAATGTCTACTCCAGTACACAGACAGACAAGAATGCGTTCCTTTGTGACGCTGATCTCTATCGACCCTTACGATGAACAATTGAGACGTTGGCAGGCATCACACGGCATCATGATTTCCTCGTGAAGATCTGCGCTTTCAGTGGCGACCAACAGATTCATTATCACGTCGTTGTGATTAGCTGGAAGCAGAACACGGACCACTTACCGGTATACCTTCTCTTCCTCAAATTGGTGACGGATCTTCCTCCAGTACCTTGATTCTTGAGTTGTTGATCATCATAACATAAGGAGCTCTGGAAAGTGGGGGATATCTGAGTGATGCGAACAAGATAAATCTAGAATGTACACATCGGCCTTCCCTCTGGGCGCGGAGGATGAATACCTGTCACGGCGTCGCAGTACCCACGATCTATTGTCGGCCATTTCTCACCGGCGAAATCAAGCACGAGTTAAGCCAGCGGCGGCATACGGCTTCTCCTTGTAGCGGATTGAGTCCTCTGGGCGCTGATGTGAATACCGAGGGAGAAAACAGTATACAGCAGCTTGCAATTGTGTTTATATCGATACAGCAAAGGAAATCCAGATGGAAAATACAAGATGTCAAGACAGCCTTCTCTCACGGCATCCGCGTTCGCAAGTCGCTCTCTCGGGTGCGAGGTCGTGGCGGCGGGTTATCAAACACCCGCGGTCGGTACGGGTCATGAAAGGACCGGGCAATGGGAGACGGACTTTGAGGGGACGGAGATGGAGATGAGTAGTGCTGTGCGTGGCGCAGAGATGTGCGATCACGGGTCTGACGAGAAGGATACGGAGCAGGAGCAGGCGGCGGAGGCGGCGTAGCAGCACCGTCTTCTTCTAGTTGAGCTGCGGCGCCCGAGGAAGAGTGGTTCCTGTAGTGGCGGCGCATGTTACTGTTCACATTGAACTCTCGGCCACACCCAGGGAATGGGCATCGGAAGGCTAAGTCGATGCAATCAGGATGAGTCGATCGACAAGCGAGGAAGAGCGACCTACGCGTGGCACCGGTATGGGTGTTGATGTGGATCCTTAGACTGCTGGGGCGGTTGAAGCGCTTGTTACACGTTGTGCACAAATGTTTCTTGGTGCCAATGTCATCTTCGCCGTCACTGCCGTCACTTCCCTCACTAGAGCCATTGTTGGGCTTGCCCTCTGTCTCAGAAGAGGAAACATGGGTGAGCGTCGATGCAGATGGGTCTGAGCGCAAAACATTGAATCTGCAGTCGAGCTGTAGGTGTTTAGGCGGAGCACTGCCTCTCACGCGCGCCTCGGGCGAAACACGCATTAAATGCTCTGAGCGGACGATGAGCACACGATAGCAGACTCGGATGGGGACGCAGCATACCAGGGAACATCTCGTGTATACTGGGAAGGGAAAACGCAGTGGCCATGGTAGGGATAATACTGCTGCGTGTATCGCGGGCTGTAGATGACCTTATGTAGGCGCCGGCAAACCCAAAATAGCCGATGGGTAGGATCGACGTCAGCCGTGCCTCGATGATTGTCAGCGCGACGATGGAACGGTTGGAGATAGATTCGTGGCAAGTATCTCCATCGAACAGATTTGCTCTTTCGCAGTTTCGACGCCCATCGGATCCGCTGAGACCGAGGCCATCCATGGTTTCCATCTGACACCATGCCAGTATGCCTTTCTATGCTGATAATCGCTTGGATCCTTCCCGTCGACGCATATGTCTACCCGCGTAGCATAAATCTTCCTAGTTGGGGAGGAGCAAGTACCAAGTTCCAGGTTCGGGCGCGAATCCGAGGGCAGAGTACATATTCAGAGGGACGGATAAACGGGAGCCGCGAGGATCCGGATGATATCAGGCCTTGATTGAAGAGTAAATCAGCACTCCAGAACCACGCACTCGACCACCGATCTTACTATTTTCGCGCCGCGTTCATTCCCGCGGGAATGAGGATGCGAGGCCGTGAGTATGGCCACGGTTAGTCCGTTATTCCACTCTAGCTTTCACTGGGATTTTTCGTCTGTGGACTGCTCACAGCTGATGATCAAGCTGCGGGATATAGTCATCATCGCGCGGCCTCCAAACCCGGGAAGTCAACCCCGGTAAGTCAATTCAAAGAGATTTGGCAACACTAAGCTAACACTAAGCAGGACTCAGGCAAGAGGCTTCGATTTGTTCTTGAAGAGTGCGATGCTTAAATTGGCCGAATCAATCATCACTGAGGCTGGTGATCTAGCAGCTCGATCTCCCAGTGATATATATGTAACGCCTGCGCTACGGTGCTACAATCCAGTTGTGTCCATAGTTTATAGCGCCTCAACAATGCAGACCAGAAAGGAAGAGCACGAGATTGCCGCGTGCCCGGCGGCAGCTCCGTCGGTTTGGCGTTTGTCAAGAGTCTGAGGATCAATTTACATTCATAGCTCTCTGGGGTATAGCTCAGGTTAGCTCAGACGAAAGGGCACCCTGGTAGGCCAGTTGACAAATTATGCCGTCGTGAATAGATGGCTACGAGCGGTACACAGTTCTCCTAAAGGCAAGACCCAGACACTCGAGGGACGGACGGGACACATCAAATAGGTTTAGATCGAGAGTAGGATCGACTGTGCACCAAGGTACTCCCTTATCCCAGTCCGCGGTCAAGTATGCGAAAGGTGTCACAGTATAGATTCTCAAGAAGCTTGTTCCCTTACGATTGAATGGAGCAGATTCGTCGTCAAGGCATGGCCATCTTGCAGCCGCAGATTCACACCATGCTGTGAACGCGTGCAAATCGAAGTTGACAACGCTGCAATGGATCTAGACCTTCGACTTCTGTGTTGAGGTGGCGGCCGAGAGTCCGAGGGTCAACATCTGGCGAGAAATGAACATTGCCTGAGCTCCCTCGCCGACACTGAGAGGCAAGTTGGAGCCTTGTGTTCCCTTGGATTTAAGATTCTTCAATAATAAGATTACTGAAGAATTGTCTTTCACACGTGTTTTAGCCTAAGCTCTACCCGGGCTCGCTGATCGTATGACTCATGCAAACCTGTAATCCACTCTGACGGCACCAGTCATTTTGAGCTTATGAACTTGAAGAGAACGATGTTGCTCTGGAGCCGGGTTACGCTGGCTTGACTTTGGCCAGCCTTCAATCTGACTTGGCGATGACATGTTCTTTGTCAACAGTCAAGTGTCGAATGTTGAGATAGCGAATGCACGCATGAAGTGTCGATGTGGCCTGAAGATGTCTATCTTGGCACCGAGTATGTCATCGCAGTCAGAGTGGTGTCACGCATGGTCAATGGAGCTTGACATGACTGTGAAAGTGCAAGGTAGCATGACGGTGCGCCTGACACCGCAGAGGATCGGGACAGACACTGAACTCCCAAAGATAAGTTCATGTGTTTGTCCTGGTCTCCTAATGATGAATTCCAGAAAACAATCGGCGGATTGGCGGTCATGTCTAAATTTGGCTATCACCAGACAGACGGTCCAGACGGTCCCCAACAACAGTCGACTATGGAGCCACACTTTGCGTACACCTCACCTTTGTGGGCTTGTCAGACAACAACAGGAGATACAGGTGTAAATGCTTTCAATTCTATATCATACATGATTGTAAGTGACCAGCTGGTTTTCTTTGTCTGCTGTCTGCGGTGTATTGCACATTTATCAAACTTACCGAAGATAAGAGTTACTCTGTCAAGCTTGATTCAACATATTACCTTGCATCTTTCTGTGAGTCCGACACAACTGTTTGATTGTTGATGCCTCCGACAACGCAAATGGACAATCTGACCTGAAACAGGGATACATGAGGACATACGATGACCTTAGGACTCACACTGCAGTCTTGTCTTTTGCTAAGCATGTTCAGTTACTCCGTAAGCTTAGCCGCCTTCAGGGACTGTGACATGGCGGCGTAACTACTGATGCCTGTCTTCAAGTCCGAAAGCTCAAGTCCGCTGCCAACAGACATGGACGGATTTGACGGGCTCAGGAGTAGTATCTCCCAGCTTGTCACGAGACAAACGCCCTCTTCGCAGCGGTGCACTTTGCTATGTAAGGACCATGATTGCTGCACTGTGTATCGTTCTATCATGGATTTATTCACTCATGAATTAGATGATTGAAGGTCATGATCACAACTGTACGCACTCCTTCACCCAAACATCAACAGCCATCTGCCCATTTGCTCTGGTAAAAAATGTAGAACTGACTGTCATATTCATCGTTGGTGCGTTTGGTAGTAACGAGACAACATTAACTCACGATGTATCAAGAACTTCACGGGAAAACATCCGCCACCTCGGGTCATCATTGAGTGAGCTGCAATGTTCGGGCACTCAACTGAGATAGAAAAGCATCTGAAGTGTACTGTCGAGTTACGACAGATCCGGAGAGCCACTGCAAACAGGAATGTGGCATGCCGTGACCAGATGGATGGTTTCATCAAAAGAAAATATTCTCGTGACAAGACGGACGGGAAAACATAGCCATGTTCAATGCAAAGCAGATAGACAAAGCACGAGTCAAACACTTCCCCAGACGGTTGTGAGAGATGAGGACTGCGAGGCCTCGAGCTTTGTAGGAAAAAAGGCATATGATTCTTGCTAGCTACTGGATCGTAAAAGGCAGCTCTACGCCATAGCTTGGGAGTTTGAATCTGTTTTCGGGAGTTAGCATCATGATGATGGAAAAGGGTGTACCGTTGCTAGTTTCCGCAGAAGCGTGGTCCGGTAATTCACACCTGCCTGAGCGTCAGTGCCTCGCCTCTGCAAATGATACGAGCAACAGTCAGTACATGTTGAGAGTGGGGTGCATGTGCGCTCACCCAAGACGGCTCGACCTGGTCCCAAAATCAGAGCACTATTCACGAGACGCATTGTCATCTTGAAGGATACCTTCCTAAAAACAAGAGACACGACTCAGTCTGGACAGCGATCCAAACATTGTTCGTTCGGTTCCAGCTCAATTAATCGTTGGAACCGCAGCACGACTGACGAACGCATCAACACGGCTACATGAGTGCTCCTGCCTGGGCCCACAAATTTCACTGGGGTGGTGATGGAGCTAAGGTAACATTCATGCTGTTGGGGCCAGAACTGCACTGAGAGCACTGAGAACCTATCGGAGGTACATCCAGATTAGGCTGATTTGTTGCAATATTTCGCTCACCAGACGTCGCAATGAGTGCTGTGGTATTTGGCGGTGAGATCATGAACATGGGTGACCGCAAAAGCATCGCATTCACCCGAGGCGCAACAAGTATGAGAGCCCATAGAAGACTGTCTGTAACCAAAACAGTCTGTAGCCAGATCGGAAAGCTCGGTAGGTTTGAAGTGATGTCGGTGACGTAGAGCAGTCTCCAGAGAGTGAAGGTTCCGGATGATAGCTTCACCTGAAGAACGCGAAGACTGTCTGAGAGTCACAACGTCCACGCCTCAACAAACGTACCAAATTACAGCAAAGAGGAGCAGAGTCGGTCTGCATGTCAATGCTTCATGTTCATTGTCGCGACGAAGGATGCGTGTGCGGGTATGCAGGAGAGCACAATCACCTTGCTTGTCAAGGTCCTTCGTCCATTGAAATTAGCCGCCGGGATACTTACAGTAAATAAGGACAAACCGTGCAAGTTTACCCCGGTCTGCCGCGCTACCAAAGCAGGACGATGCGTCGCCGAACGCGCTTGGCGCCCTTCCATATTCAACCTGCTCACCCGCCTCCTCCATTGGATCTTGTTTCCGTTTGCATTTTCTAATTAATTCTACCATACACAATTCCAATGCTGCACACGCATCAGTCTGCATCATCATCAAGCTCATCTCAACACCAAGTTCCAACCACTGCAAAAGCTGAAGTGGCCTGCATACATTGCACACTTCACTATCCCGATTCATAGATTTCTTTGATGATTACACTACAACAGGAGAGTGGTCCAGAAGGTAGCACGCCGTCCGGATCCGACCAACATACATGTCACTCTACAAGGACCAATCAATGGCAATGTGTGTCATGGCACAAGGGTTCATCAAACACCGCTGCACATCCGTGCAGGTCCCTGTTGTAGTGGTGCGCTTTCAGTAAAGCACTGCCGTGCAAGAGGGAGAGTGGGTGTTATTGCCCAACGTCAGCATCATAGACTCGCAAACCCATCACATCAATATTTGAGTCAAGTCAAATTTAGATTTTTGTAGAGCACAACTTGGAGGTTCAAGTAGTGTCCGTCTTTTTGCAGCCAGTAGTGAATAGGCTTCGTCGTCATCCACATTATGATTCTGGAAGCAGTATTGAGTCATGATCAGTGGTAGCCATGCTTGTGGGCATGAGTCGGTGGTGGCAAGAGACAAGCATCTTCGTCAAAATCTGGACAGCTTACGACTCCATGACATTCATAGACTCTCCTGCCGTGCTGTACTCAAAGTTCTTCCTCTTTGATGACAGGATGTACACAGACCTCAGCCCTGACTTTGTACACGAACAATCTGGTGCCATAGTGTAAGTAGGAGCCGGCGCTCGCATGCGCCATTATCTTGCTCGGTACTCACCTCAGTCGCGCCAAGGGCTTGTTCATCTGGCTCTCATATTCTCTTGTGAATATCTTGTCAGTACGGACTTCGTATTCATGTACCCACCATACACATCCAGATCCATGAACAGTACTGAGTGTATTCTATAAACACACATTTGCCAATCCACAAGCAAGGTTGCGCGCCGCCGCAGGCGGCACTTCCCAAGTGCTGATAATGACGAGTGAAACTAGTGATGAATGGACCCAGGCAGACACAGTCAAGAATTCAAGTCGACTCTGAACTATGACTCAGGACCGCGGTCCTAAGCAGTGGCGGTGTAGTCCTGCCGGCGGCCAGGGAGCGGCAACTGCAGATCCCGATTCGCTCGGGAAACGAACTGGCTCCTGTCCTGGTCTTGTCCTGGTTCGTTTCAACCTGCAACTTGTCCTATTGGATTGATGGACGGTGCTGTGCGCTGTAGTTGCGCCAAAGGCGCTTTCACACGCGCTTTGCTGCACATACACGCCAGCAGCTGGTTGTGTAATTCCAAACTGTCAATCCTGTCTCAACTTCATGAACTATTGAATACGGATCAAACAAGGCCAGAATAAAACAAGGACGGTGCCTGCATATTGACCACCAACACAGCAAACGTCCCTCATATACTCACCCCTTGAAGCAGCTACCTAGTAGCCACAGTCAATGGGCACTGTGGCACTACAGAATGAGTCATTCCTGACTTCCGTCTGTACCGACTATGGTCCCGCCTCTCGTATTCAGTCCAGCCAGAGTCCAGCCGACCCGCTTCGCTCTCTGACAGCCGATCCCATCGTTCCGAGCATCACTCGAGCCGAGATGAGCGTATGCCTCGAGTGTTGATTTAGTCGTAGGAGACGGTGCACACTCACCGAACCGCACTACTCCCGGGCCCATACCTGGTTCACGATACCCGTCGGAAATCAAATCATGGATACAAGTAATGATCATCTTGCCTCGTGAGCGCCTTCTGAATCGACCCCGTTGTAGCCTACCTCTCACCATGGCCAACAGGTATAGCGACATTGCTGACATTCTCAGTGACCCTCCTGCAAGTACGAATCTCAAAACTGCTCTCGAGAAACTTGCCACCCGACAGGCCAACATCACCACCACTCTCTCACACATCATGGACCAGACGACTGCTCTGGATTTACAACGCATAGCGCCTCCGATACAGCCAACCTGGACCCGCTTTCAGACGGTACGTCGTGTTTCAGCAAACCCTTGATCATCTCTCAACCAAGCATCCCTTGTATTCACAGCAATTTGACGAGCTGACTCAACTCAGCCGGAATAACATCAGTTATCTTCACGGTCGGCTCAAGAGTAGGTAGTCGTCATGCACTGAATCGCTCGTTCACGGTTTCTCCGTAGTGTTCGTTACAACCATTCTTCCCTATATGGCGAAAAACATGTCGAATGACACGCCACACTCACGTCAAGAAAAGGCGCAAGTTCTTGACTCGTTCATAAAGGTTCTGTGCCATCATCAATGACGGAGGATACTGATTCTCCATCTGCCATCAAGATTTCGGTTGCTCATTCGAGTTATGCATGCGCTTATCTAGAAGCCTTCCTCAAAACGTCCTCAGGATTGACGGCTCTTCATCTCGAGGTTTCCAAATACTCCGCACGAAGAATCCCCATAGGTCAAGAGCAGATACAAAGCTTGGCTTCCAAGTTGCAGGAACTGGACACCGTTATGAACGAGTAAGTCATTTGGAGTGCACAACATCATCTCGCCTCTGACATGTGGCCAAGCTTGTATCGCACTGTGAGCCGTATCCATCCAAATAGGATTGCATCGTAACCCAGGGGTCGCAGATGAAACAATCAAAAGGCATAGAAACATTGGCGTATGCGCTACCTCGACTGCTGTCTACCGCTATCGGAAATCGTAAACTGTCGAAGAAAAACCCCAAACACCGCGCAAGTGCTTTTGAGACCTAGTCGTTGCGTTCATGACAGTAACACATCTCCAGGACCTAGAACGCTACGACAAGATCCACAGCGAGGCGGTTCATGCCAACTACACGATGCAGGTTGCACAGCGACAAGCTGACGCACTGACGAGTACCCGAGCGTCTATAGCATCCGTTCTCTTTGACATTTCAGGCTTGCTGAGCCAGATCATGGTCTTTCTGATGGGTGCCTGGTTGACGTTGCAAAACGACTGCAGTCAGCTCGCTTCTTGGATTCAAGCTGAAGGTCCAGTGAGTCGGAGTGACATATTCTCATGCACTCTGCTCTTTGCTCACATACGAGAAAGGACGCCCCTCTATGTCTAGTTTTGTTCAGGGATCCAGGAGCAACGATTTACGAACCGCTCATTGTAGCACTGGAAGCGTTCATCGCTGAAGCTAAGCGCTCAGTTGATTGAAGCCCTCGGAATGAGATTCGAAAGGCATCGATGTGCTCATACTTAACGATTGTCCCGGACTTTTGTAAGATACAACCTTGCGAAAATGAACATCACACCACCCATACCCACACAACTCCCAGCAAACACTACTGGACGCCACCATACGTACGATCTCGTGAGCAACGCTCCGGCTATGGGTGATCCTTTTTCGACGATGTCAGCTCTGTTCGCTGACGCAGTCAATGGCGGTTCGCTTACCAAGAAGACCTCCAAGACCTTGTGGAACAATCGGTATTGTTGCACGCCGCGACATTGTAACAACTTACCGGTGACAGCAAATGCTATGCCCATCCTTGCTCCCATCTCAGAATCCGTTCGCGCCAGTGATCCGATCATGGGGGCAAAAACACCCATGACTAGCCGAGACTTGTCAATGAGATGTCGCGTCCGCCACTACAGAAGGACTTACATGAACCCCCAAACAATCCATACAGGACTGCGAAAGTAAAGATCGCGGTGGGGCTATGAGCTGCCAAAGAAGAAAAAACCAGAATAGTGTAGGCCAAGATGCATATTGTGACCACATTGAACACGCCGAACCGTCCGGTGATGAAGGCCGTGCCAGCGATACGTCCAACGATAGTAGACCCATTTAACACTGTGAGCTGTCATCACCGCAGCATCGTGAGTGAGTAGCGCTGGCGAAGGTACCGAGACTACACTCACGACGTAAAATGCCAGGCTCGGTTCAGCACCAGTTTTGATTGCCATGAGCTGGATGAAGAAGATGGGGAAATAAATTCCCGCCATAGCAAAGAAACTCCTTGACGCCGGTCAAGGCTAGTGACTAGGGAGCTCTAGTGGCCATCGACTTACCCTATAACCGTCATAGCATATAGCGGCTCACGCATGAATCCGAAGGCTTGCACTAACCCTAAATGCTTTCCTCCCGATGGCTGGGTAGCGCGTGGAGCCCTTTTGGTTTTCATGCAGACAACGGCCAGTGCTAGGATCCCAAAATTGAGGGCTGCACTTGCACGCACACCCTTACGGAAACCAACACCGTTGTGAAACAGTCTGTTCAACATGATGGGTTGTACCATTCCTCCGAATCCAGATCCCTGAAGCAGCGGTTAGATCGAAGCCAGGGGGCACGTAGTGATATGATGTCTGACTTACCGATGTCGCGAGTCCCATTGCCAAGGCCCTTCGTTTGCTGAAATGGTGAGAGATGATCGCGATACTTGGCACGTAAACGGTTCCTATCCCGAGCCCTGCACCGAATCCTTGCGCGAGAAGGACCTGTGAACATGTCAGATCACACCGAGAGGTCATCATTCAAGGGATGAACCTGGTAATACTTCCCGGTTTGCAACAATGATAGCATGAATAGACTGAAAATAAATAATGCGCAACCGCCGATCATGAGATGGTAGCTACGCATCGACCATGAAACGCGCAACGTTAGGTTTAAGAGACATGTGTAGGTCGATGGTCTCACTCACAAGTAGCCGGAATCGTATAGTCTACCGCTCACCAATCCCACCATCATTACAAGCATCAACTGGACGCTTCCGACCCAACTGTTCGAACCTGTCATTTAAAGATTTCCTAGAAACGTTGCGAACTTGCCTCATCTGCGACGAGGAATACTTGCCAATCATGAACTCGCGAACATAAAAATCTGACAGCAAAGAGGTGTAACGACACTGAACGGCACCGACACGACAGAAGAACGCACCATTGTAGACGCCGTAGGAATTGGTATAGCTGGAAGGACGCATGAACACCACCTGCTATTGGAGTAACAAGGTGTTACACTTACCCAAACGTGGAAAATTGCACAAGCCATCTGTATCCTTCTGGTCAGGCAAACAGTCTGGAACAAACATATGGGACTTGCACGCCAAACACCGTCAGCCAGCCAGTGAAACCACCGTCGAGCGGCGGTTCTGGTATAACATCACCACGACCGTGGCAGTCCGCCGAGCTACCGCGAAGTTCTTTATTCGTATTCGGGTCTTGAAGCCCAGCTTCAATCCCGTTCAATGACTGCAAAGATTTTAGGGCTCGTCCACTGTTAGAGGGAGTACACGGACCATTTTCGTTCGAAGGTGAGCTCAGAGAGGCGGAGATATTCGTGTTTGATTACTGGTGGATCTGAAGACTTTAATTTATAGTTTCTGTGTACCCTGTACAAATAGTGAGCGGCAATGCTTCGTGAGCGTGTGCAGTTGCTTCTTGAAGACGCCGGTGGCTACAGGCACAGCTTCGTCGCCGCGTTAGTACGTCCAAAACCATGGCTTCGTCGCCGCACGTTTAACTTAGAACGTCCGAGTAATCACAGATCGAGTTGAGCTGGAGCGCTACACACACTGTACACGTGAGGCTCCAACGCTGCTTCTCATTCACCAGCACTCGGATTAGGCAGAGAGGACCGAGTGGGTGAACCCAAGACGTGTCGATTCTGGAGCGGATTCTGAATCTTCGGCTGCCCTGGGTCTTAATACGTTTTGGTATGGTACCTTTTGATTGAGATACGCATGTGGCGTCAGTATGGAGACACTTGAGCGGTGTGGCAAGGTCCACTCATCAGACACGATGAGTATGCTTTTGGGAAACGAGGAGGTAGCGTGCAAAGCTAAAGCAAATAGCCCCCGAAGTTACCAGCAGCCCGGCGAAGATGATAGGTCTCCACCATATGTACGAGGAAGTCAATAGAGCGCCAGCAATTGGGGTTCCTGCAAAGCCCGAGAAGGGATGTCTGTTAGTAACGGACATGCAAAAAAGAAGATCGAAGACTAACCTATGAGACCGCCGAGTCCTGGGAGAATGGAGTCAAACGTTGTCTAAATTCGAAATTCGAGGCAGCTAGACACACCAGTAAATGCGAAACAGATGCCCAGACGGGCGCCGATTTCGAACTCATTCTTGGCCAAGGATCCAACCATGGGTGCAAAGATGCCGACATCTGACGCGGAGACACCTTAGTTGACCGCTAGAGCGACACGAGGAGAACTTAGCGCCTCACAAGCTCCACAGAACAGACCATATAGAACGGCGAATGTGTAAGTCGTGGCGACGCTTTTGACTACCAGCATGCAGAAGATCAGGATAGCGCAGACGGACACGCAAGGTATGACGATGTTGAAGACGCCAATCTGCGGCACGAAGGCGGTTCCAAGCAATCGTCCTATCACCGTGCTACCGTTCATTACTGTAAGCTACTACCTGTATCACTTTCACGCAGAACTATAGTCAGGCAATCAACGCACCACGTAGAACGCAATGCCTTCTTCAACTCCTCTTTGAACGGCATTGAGCTGGAGGAAGAATGTGGGGAAGTACAGCCCAGCGAGAACACAGAACGTCCTAAATTCGTAAGGCGTGATACGTAAGTGCCGATTCTCATCTTTGGGTCAATTTGAAGGTCCAGACGTACCCAAGGACAGTCAGAGAGTATTCAGGTTCCCAAAAAAATTGTCGTAAGTGCCGAAGGAGACTCCCCTCTTTCCCTGGGCTCGGAGGAAGGCGAGTTCTCATCAGAAGGCCGGCAATGGCTAGTATCCCGAAATTAAAGGCCGCACTTGCGCGAACCCCGTTGTGGAAGCCGACAGATCCATAGAACAGCTTGTTGAGCATTATTGGCTGCAGGGCGCCACCTAGACCCGAACCCTTTGAAAAGGGTGGATGTCACGAGGGTGTGGTCTCAAAGAACGGCACTGACCGATGTTACGATACCCATTGCGAATGCACGTCTTCGAGAGAAGTACTGTGAGATGAGCGCGATTCCAGGAACGTACATGATCCCAATGCCCAGACCGGCACCAACTCCCTGTGCTAGGAGCACCTGATCACGCCTTGAGTGCTAGCACGACGCGTCGTTGAAGATCCTGACCTGATAAAATTGTCCTGGCTGCGCGAGGGAAAGCATGAAGAGGCTGAATATGAAGAGGAACCCTCCGCCGATCATGAGATGATAACTGTGTCAAAATGTGTCCGTAAGTAGGCCCATATCGAGTGTGACGCTCGCCAACGGATTAGAACACGCACAAGTATCCGATATCGTATAAGCGCCCGCTGATCAGCCCCACACTCATGACGAGCATCAATTGGACGCTGCCCACCCAGCTAGACGGTTTGATATCACGAAAGTTCAGCTCGAGGGTGACAAGTGGAATCACCTCATTGTGGACGAGGAGTATTTATTGACCATGAAAACGCGAACATAATAATCAGTAGTCCTGGTGTGAGTCATTCATCTCGACAAGTTGAGCCAGATCATACCGTTGTAGACACCATACGCATTGGTGTATCTGCAGATTCGTCAACCGTTGTAAGCATTGAAGGTGAACCTATGTAACATACCCGAAGGTGGAGAACTGAACGAGCCATCTGAACAAAATCAGACCACAATTATCAAGACGTGCAGAAGACTTACACCCCTGCCACAGTGAGCCACGCCTGTAATCCACCCTCAGGGTACGCCTCAATCCGAGTCAGCGTGGTCGTCTCTTCGGTATTGACTTCGTTCTTCTCTGAGTCGTGTTTGTCCTTAGGCACCGCCGCGACCTCACGAGCGTACTCGCCCATTGAGAGGTCAGAGTTTGAGTGAGAGAGAGGTGACTATGATATCGGATATGTAAGCCCCCCTGGATAACCTGTGATCAGGTTCCGACACATTTCCGAGAGAACTATCATCCATGGAGCGCCAGCATCGGGCCGGAATATGCAAAGACGATAACCTTTTCATGAAAGACAGTCGCATTTCAAGGATAGAGTACACGGCGTGGGTCTGTTACGGGACTGCATATGGTGATGCTATCAGGTTTCCATTCGATGTTCGAGCGAAGGATCCATGAAACTGTGGTTACACTTGACGCAGACATAGAATAGAATCATGCGTGTTTCTTTTCGCTTCGACTGGTCCTGATATAGGACGGCACTGGGTGCGCGTATCAGAATAAGTACGCGAGATAGTGGCAGAAGACGCGTACTCTTCCGTGCCACACTCAGGACATGTTTGGTTAGAGTGGGCCTACAATGTTAGATGATCGTCCGTTTAACTGTTCATAAGAAGCGTACCAGTGTAGGGTCTGTCCCAAGGTCCGTGGTGACCCCCACTTGTTCTCTGCGCATTCACTGATCAATTCCTGGGTAAATCAGGAAAAGCAGGGCAACCCACTTTGTCACCGTCAGCAAATCGTTCCTATACACGCATGCGTTGTCGACTTGTTCATCGAACGGGCAGATGCGGCAGGCGTAGACCATCACCCGCCGTTGTTGGTCAGCCTTGGGATAGAGAAGGTTGTTGCATTCCGAGCAGAAATTAAGAGATGCCTGTGGAGGGCAAGTCAGAAATGCCAGATAGTATTGAAGCAAAGATGCGCGCCATGACTATTGCAGTATTGCAGTTGAAATGATGACGGGAAGAGGCAAGATAGTCATGACCGGTCAGTCAGTGGCGATGACATTGTGTGTTCCTGCTTGCCTCCGCCCGAACGGGAAGACCGATATGGCCGAGCCCTTGCTTGGCCTTCCCACTGTCAGTGTGTATGTCTTCGACAGGTCTTCGATCGTGAGGTATCAGCTCAAGTGTCAAGTGTCTTCATCTTGCGGTCCTAGTCCCTGTGACGGTATCTCCTGAATGCTCTGTCCATGCGCCACAGACAGGATACCCGCGACGATAACGGGATGACTGGCGATGTGCTGTACAGCTATGCGTACTATTTTCCTCGCACATCATAGCATCGGGTTTCATGCAGGCCTCTTATGTCACTCGCCCTCGCTTCTGGCGTCTATGAATCCATTTGATCCCGAGATACTAAGACGGCTATGAAGGTCATTTCTGCTGTCTTGCTAATGTCGCTGATTGGTCCGCCGCATCTGCCCCGACCAAGGACTGGCCATGGCTTGCATACGCGCATCACCGCTGGTGGAGCTGAATGGCTTCTGCCGTCTTGTATCGGGCGAAGCTTAACAGATGGAGGCGTGCCTGTGCTGATGGCACTCAAGGCGAAAGTACGCCGTCCCTACACCGGTCTCTCGTGTGTTTTCTATGTTTCCTATGGACCGAGTATCATCTTCTGGTCTTCTCGTTCTTGCCTGCCGCCGAACAATCCCGGACGGTGTAGTCATCTTCGAATCTAGAACGCTCTGCAACAACCTCATCGTCGTGCGGACTACTTCGAATAACCTATATTGTCGGTAGCTCAGCGCGCTACTCGCCACCGTAACGGCTGATTGCGGAAAGTTTGATCTCTATTGCATCGCTCGCCTCCCCAAACAAATGCTTTACGAGGTACTGTGGTCAACCCGCCTCATTCTCCAAGTGCTGACGTGAATCCAGGGCATTTTGTCTGTCGAACGTCAAGCCGATACATCTACTCGTCCCTCATGTTCATTTTTCGACCGAACAAGCGCCGCAGAAGCTTAGACTTTATTGATCCTTCTCCTGGCAATGACTGAGGTATATAATGGAATCATATTTCTGGGTCACAACATTCCAGCATTCGCTCCTGCCATCCATTTCCTGGAAATTCCGACCATCCGTTGGCACATGAAGCTCACTACCTTCGCTCTCGCTTTTCTCTGTCTTCTTGTCGCCTTTGTCAGCGCTGCTCCCGGTGCTGAGACCAATGCGCAACGCCTTGCTCGAGGACTGCCCCTCAAGGCGCCTGTGATCAGGAGAGATGGGCGTACGTGATTTTTTGTCAACCCTTACTATTAGTCTCACTCTGATTCATACCTTCACATAGCGGTTCAGCGCTCCAAACCGTCCGGCTCTCCAGGAGGCTGCTCAACTGGAAGCGCCCAATGCTGCAACAGTGTTCAGAAGGCCGGTCTGTTATCTGGACTCCTCGGTCTTTTGGGCATCCACGTCTCTCCCGATATCGACATCGGCCTCAGCTGCTCTCCGATCAACATCTTAGGGTTGGGTCATTCGGGCTGGTAAGAGACCGACGCGCCGCCTTCTGGGATCTCACTTATCAACAATTCTCTAGCGATGCTGAACCGGTGTGTTGCACTGGTGATAACTACGATCACGGGCTCCTTGTCATCAGTTGCCTTCCCAGTACGCTTTTGTCTGGACCATCATGTTCAAACTGACTCGCCGCACAGTCAAATTGTAGCTTAAGGTTCTCGGGTGATACTTTCCATCGCCGATGTGAATGTAGCTATTGAACCCGGACTTCATACCACTTGTTCTCTCATTCTATCGTAGTGCTTAGTTTCTTTCGCTCGTTCTTCACACAGGATGCCTCTTCCAAGGACCTGAACTATCCCTATTTAGTCCTGTTCTTCCTGGGCTTTGAGTCGCTTTGGACAATTAATCTTTGTTGACTTTCCGAAAGAGACGTTCATCAGTCAATCTTAAGTCGCTAGACTAAAGCAATATATACTAATGGGGTCCCAAGTACAGTACTTGCACAGCGACACAGGACACGTCTAGTAAGCCCAAGCGCGCGCTGTCAGTGTCCAATCTTGTATTCAGATCACGCCCAAATGCCTCCATGTATAAGCTGCGCCACGGAATCACTGTGTGGGCCATACGTTGAAGAGAGTCATTTATCTAGGAACGTTATCATGATATAAGCATAATCGTCTCGTTCGCATCCTGCCAGGCGCATCGTCTTGCGGTGCTCTCTGCTAAAGGCAGGCAGGCTTCGCGCTCCTACGCAGATCTTCGTGGTTGACATTAACCCACACATTGCATCTCAACGCGGTGTCGATGATGAGGAAACTCGATAGATGTTAGAGAATATATCCTGGAAGGAGACGACGCAGAGTCTCTGAACGGACTGGACACTGGTGTTGCGACGGAGACGGTAGACGAGCTGCAAGAAGGCACTAAGCCAAGGAGAGTACGTGGAGGGCGGCAATAGTACACGCCCGAAGATGAACAGCAAATGAACAGGATATCGAGACTATAATACAAGGTCCGACACCACGGCCCAGTGCTGCCTTAGCCGGCCCGATGAAACTGTACAGCTAGCGCAAGTAAGGTTTACCAAGGTCACGTGGAGAAGCCCACAGGCCGACCTCGCTAGGGCAAATTTCCGATCCCCGTCGACGAACTCCTCAAGAATGGTCAAAGGTGCGCCGCCCTGCCGCTCGTCGTGGCGATTGCGCTGATGATCCTGCAGTATACAAGCCCGGCAAGGTATACGCCATCTCTACTCGTTAGAGGCACTCAAATCTAACGGGGAATATCATAGGTCGCAATCGTCCTACATGGTCGCCACGCCGGCAAGAAGGTCGTGGTCGTGAAGCAGCTGGATGACGGGACAAAGGAGCGACCCTACCCTCATGCGATTGTGGCTGGTGTTGAGCGGTACCCGAGAAAAGTGACGAGGCGGATGGGCCAGAAGAAGCTCGCGGCGAGGAGCAAGGTCAAGCCTTTCATCAAGGTGCGTCGAGCTCAGCCATCGGATCTGCTGAAGGGTCTGAAGAGCAATAAACAGGTCGTCAACTACACGCACCTCTTCCCTACACGTTACAACCTTGAGATGGAGGGCCTGAAGGGCACCGTCTCCTCTGATACCTTCAAGGAGCCTTCACAGCGGGAGGACTCCAAAAAGACCATCAAGAAACTGTTTGAAGACCGCTACATCTCTGGGAAGAACAAGTGGTTCTTCACCCAGCTGCGCGTACGTTCTTTGTCAATCATGCTATCCTCGATTTCTGACTCGTCTTGCAGTTCTGATTGTCTTTGGCCGGGTCGTCGATGCTCTTCACTACCAAAACATCCTGTATGCATTATGATAATACATGCCGCCCATAACATCAAATCACACTGCGCGAAAACAAAAAACTAATCAGTGCCGAGGCAACCTTCAGCCGATCTACATTGTTGATTTTCGGGCAGGCGTCGTAACGCTAGCACCGTTATACGGTGGTAAGGTCTCTTCCGAGTGAGCACCACTGTCACTCAC
This sequence comes from Strobilurus luchuensis, assembly GCA_019915105.1. Classification (NCBI taxonomy): domain Eukaryota; kingdom Fungi; phylum Basidiomycota; class Agaricomycetes; order Agaricales; family Physalacriaceae; genus Strobilurus; species Strobilurus luchuensis. Next base: position 591,099 of record JAHLMJ010000004.1, read on the forward strand.
TTGCAGTGCCATCTAGTATATCTGATGGAGGTTTACGGTCAGGCGAGGACTGACGTTACTTCAGAACCAGTTCTCTTGTCGGAAATGAATGACGCTGCCACTGCTAACCTAGATCATACCTACCTAGACTGCTACTGGTTCTCGAAACGATGTGCAAGGGGTGATTATAGCATCGGTGATACCGCGAAAGCCAGTGTCTACATCGCGAGTAGCCCAGGGATTCACACATAGAGCGGCCATACGGTATATTCCAATGAGCGAAAGACTCCGAAGTCGACCAAGTCCACCGTCTTGACGTCCTATCATCGTCAATCTGACAAACAAAACTCGTCTTCACCACCGACTCGGACTTGATTTCTAGTCTGGTGCTCGTTTTTATGCCGCCCTTCACGGGCTCCAGCGGCTTTTCCTCGTCCTCGGTATAGATTGTTCGGGAAGAACGGTCCCAAAATTCAATCGCACGATTTACGTGAGTGAATCTTCTCTGTTCACCGCACCTGGACTCGAAAGCCCGTCTTTTTCTCAGCTGGCGCCACAGACGCTAAGGTGTACCTCGAGTGAGACTACCATACTCATGTATTGGAGATTTTCGAAGAAACTCCGGGGCAGTCAAGCTAGCGATACATCTTGAGGCTCACTCGATTGTCCACCAATGACCGGTACGCTTGTCGGCGTTCACATACGCGATCTGGGTACGAAAATCTTCTCTTCGAATCTTTACACTCACCAATCTTTGGCCCAGGCACGAGGTTTCCTATCAGATTCAAGCTCCTCCGCCCGAGCCATCGACATCATGATGTATGTCCGCCAGGTGAAGTCTCGGTTCCGGCTTGTCTGCGCCAGAGCATATAGAAGGACACTTAGTACTCAGTGCGCACCCATACCGAGAATGACTTGCTTTCTCAATTCTCCTACACCAGGTCCCATTCCAAGCTTGAGTGCGTCACTTCCTGCTCACAGGTAAATCACGGGAGTCTTCATCAGGGTCTTCTGTATTCAAGGGAGCCATGTCAGCAAGAGCGAGCGTATACTATGTCAGTGGGGCGATCACTGTCACAAAGTACGCACACGGACTTCAATCTTGCGTGGTATCTGGATCCGCCATGGTACGCTGCATCCGGTGCTGGCGGAAGGTCAAAGCTCCTTCGTCGACAGCGTACCGTCACAGCAACCGATATGTGCCCATGGCGTTGCAGTTGGCGCCCCAAACGCCGGCATAGTTCCCTTGCAATCGGGTGCCGAATGCCATACTACTTCCTCCTCCGTAATAGAACTCGGCGATTGATACCTATAGATAGAGATCCCGTGGACTTCTGGCCCTTAGGAGGTTTTCTTTATAACGCGAGCAGGTTTCCCATGTCAATTGAACTTTTCTTCTTCCCGGTTGCGATGCTTGCGACAGGCTACGAGTTAACTCTGCTCGACGCCATTGCGTTTGTCCTGGTCTTAGCCCTTGTTCAGCGGATTTGGGGCTCGAGGAGGTTGCCCGCTCCGTTTCCTCCTGGACCCAAAGGTTACCCACTGATTGGCAATCTCTTTGATGTGCCACCTGTTGCTCCATGGTTAACCTTCGCAGAATGGGGTGATGTCTACGGTCGGTCTCTGTTCTTTTCGTCATCCGAAAGCATCTCTCACAACGAACAGGCCCACTAGTGTCCATTGATGTATTCGGTCAGCGAATGGTCATTGTCAACTCCGCGGAAGTGGCTGCAGACATGCTTGACAAGAAGGGCAGCATCTATTCAGATCGACCTGTCATTCCTATGGGCGGCGAACTAGTGGGGTGGAAAAATACGCTGGTTCTCTTGCCATACGGCGCCCGTTTCCGCTCCTTCCGTCGTATGGCGCATCAGCTTTTTGGGAATCAAGCTACGATGAAGCAGTTTCATCCTGAGGAGGAGAGAGAGACGCGGAGATTCTTGAAGCGCCTCTTGACAAAGCCATCGGACCTGGGCGAGCACATCCGAAAGTACGCGCCTGAATATAGCTCCCAGTTGGACTCTCGGCCATGGTCTCATGACGTTTTTAGGACAGCTGGAGCTATCATCCTGCATATCTCACACGGATATGAGATCCACGAAGAGAACGACCCATTCATCAATCTGGCAGACGTGGCCACAGATCAATTTTCACTCTCTACTAGCCCAGGCAGCTTCCTCGTCAATCATATACCAGTCCGTAAGTCAAGATTGATGCTACTCATTCTGATGATCAATATTCTAATCACCTCGCTCAGTACGGTATATCCCCGAGTGGGTACCGGGAGCAGGATTCAAGCGAAAGGCGAGAGAATGGGCTGACACTCTCAACCGTACAATCGATCTACCATATGATCTCGTCAAGAAACAGATGGTACTTTCGTCGTACCAAGACGAATTTATGACTGACTTGTATACTCCAAGGCAGCGGGGAAGGCCCCCCTATCGCTCACCTCTAGTCAGCTGGAACGAGGAAGGGTAACTGCCGAGGAAGAATTTGACATCAAGTGGCTCGCCGGCTCTCTGTACACTGGAGGAGCAGACACCGTAAGCTCTTCACCTGTCCATGTCTTTTGACATTGAGATGAATCTGCAAATAGACGGTGGCGTCAATTTATGGGTTCTTCAAAGCTATGATCATGTTTCCAGATGTTCAGGGCAAGGCAAAAGCTGAATTGGACGCCGTGGTGGGTAATGAGAGGTTACCGACATTCGAGGATCGAGAAAAGCTTCCCTATGTGAACGCTCTTGCTCTTGAAGTACTGCGCTGGCATACTGTTGCCCCAACAGGTATGTTCCGTCCCTTCGAAGGTCGCCACCTTCTCATGTGCACCCCGTGGAAAGCTGTGGCACATCGGAACATTGCGGACGATATACACGACAAATATTTCATTCCCAAAGGCACGCTTGTATTGGTCAACCTATGGTCAGTCTTCCATGTATATTCACGCATGTTCCCGTCCAATCTGTGATAGGAAAATGCTCCATGATGCCTCAGTGTATAAAAACCCGTTCATCTTCAACCCCGGGCGGTTTCTTGGTACCAATCCAGAGCCGGATCCGCGTAACTTGTCGTTCGGTTTTGGGAGACGGTATGTGCAGCTAATTCATCTTGGAAGTATGCTCTCGAGCTAACGACTGGAATCACACTGGAATTCTAGAATTTGTCCAGGTACGTGGACATCCTTTGATCGTTCACCGGATGCTTATAGGCGTTCTAGGACGTGTATTGGCGGATGCGTCAATATTCATCTCTTGCGCCATGTCATTGGCCGTCTTTGACATCGAGAAATACACAGAAAACGGTTTCACCTTTGAACCAGACATGGAACAGAGTACAGGGACAATCAGGTGCGTAGAGTTTGTGTCAGTGTGGATTAATGCAGTTCTTCTCATCGCTTCTACATAAGCCACCCATCGGCCTTCAGATGCGTGATAAAGCCACGGTCGGAGAAGGCTGTTGAATTGATCAAACAGGACAGTTAAATTTAACTGAGACGAAAAGGATAACGAGTTATTTGCTGATTATGGACTTAACCTAAGTCTGTGTAATAATGAGAGGCGAGCCTTCTGGTGGCTTGATCCAAGTAATACCAAATTGTCTTGGAGTCTCTGGGTCTAGCCGCCGACATTTGATCAGATGTGCGCACTCGTGGGTCTGATTGTTTGACAGCACAAGTCTTGCTTGGGACATCACAGATCCGAATATGCAATCTACAAGTATACCTAAGCTGGACAAATCGGTATTTATACGAGGTCCGACCGGTGGCCATTGGCACCAGGCAAAGGGGAAGGCTAGCGATTGACCCTTTTCCAACTGTTTTCCACACTTGTTACATTTGTACACCATTTTCTTTGCCATTTCTGATAATTTGTTTTGTTACCAAAGCGTTACTTGCTAGATCGTATCGACCACTTACATAAATCTCGTGAGACAGACCCGCCACAAGCCGAAGCGCTTTCTACCTCTTTCCACCACCTTCTCAGTGTGCTCGCCTTTGTTTGACGCGTCTCCCCCCGTCCACTAGATCCAGGGAAGCCGTAGAGCCATACCATGCGCTTCCGCACCCTCGAAATTCGTTGGCACGACTCCAAGCCCATCTCGACCTGCGACTTCCAGCCGACCACCTTCAAGAAGGCGCGTCCCCAGCAGAATGGGAGCGACATGAACGGCATGGAATGGGCGGAGAAGTGGGCCGAACAGAAGTACCGCTTGGCGACTGGCGGCGAGGACAATCACGTCAGAGTGCGTCCTGTCGTGGCGTGTTCTCTTTTCAAACTGTCTCATTTCCATGCAGATATGGATGGTACACCCCAATATACGCCCCGTCGGCCCGCTTTCGGCGTCGACGACAGCGCCGCCGAGACCTCCACGCGTGGAGTACCTTGCCACTCTCAGCAGGCACTCGGCTGCTGTCAACGTTGTTAGATGGAGTCCAAATGGTTTGTGGCTATCCTTGCGGTGATTTGACGACTCATCTGCTTGGATTTTGCCAGGCGAACTTATCGCGTCGGCTGGGGACGGTATGTTCCTGTATTTTTAGCTGCTCCCTGATCCTCACGCGGTCTTAGACGGCATGATCATCATCTGGGCACCCTCTACGACGCCACAGGCATCGACGTATGGTAGTGATTTGAGCCCGGAGGAGCTGCAGAACGAAAAGGAATACTGGAGAGTACGCTGCACATTCAGGTCTGTACGCGCATGCCTCGGACTTCAATCTTACCTAACCAGTGGCCGCGACAGATGTACGTCAATGCAGGTGTACGACCTGGCCTGGAGCCCAACTGGAGAATATATTATCGCCGGAAGCACAGATAATGCTGCTCGTGTCTTCCAAGCAAGTGATGGTGAAGATTTCGATTGCCCTTTTGAGGACGCCATTCATTCCTCTAACAGGCAAATGCGTTCATGAAATTGCGGAACACAATCACTTTGTTCAAGGCGTATCGTGGGATCCTCTCAATGAGTATATTGCCACCCAATCATCCGACAAATCTATGCACGTCTACCGAATCAGTACCAACCGGAATATGTTCGAAGTGCATGCCGTTGGACGGAATCGGGAGATGAGCATCAGTACCACGAAACGCCACCAACGCACGCCAAGTGTAGTCAGTGAAGATGGTCGAGGAAGGCAGGCTACACGGCCCCACTTTGCGCGTCGCGAGAGTACGGCCACTGCTACCAGCGATGTGGAATCCGCACTAGATGACAAGGAGGGCCCTATGCTTTGGTCGACCACTGCTACGCCCATCATTTCGGCGAAGGAGACAGCGCCGCTTACTCCGGCGACATCCGTGGCTTCTACGCCCTCGATGTTCCCGCCTCCTGGGCCTTCTGAGAAAAACATTCCCCAGTCATCTTCTCGGCGATCTTCATTTAGTGGTTCCAATGCCCCGTCTTCGCCAGCCCCCTCAAACTTCAGTCGATATCGATCTCCCAGTCCAATGCCCGCTTTACCTGCCATCAGAACCGCAGCCTGGCTACATGCAGGGGGAGATGGTCACGTTGGATTGTACGGTGACGAGAGCTACACGAACTTCTTCCGAAGACTGACCTTCAGTCCCGATGGTGGGCTCCTTGTAACGCCCGCCGGTCAATTCGAAGACCCCGAAGTCGTTATCAAGGACGATGACGGCGTAAAGCGCGGAAGAAAGCTGCGCCCTACGATCACCACAGAAGGACTGGACGACGAGGACGGCAAGAGCAATAGCTCTTGTGTCTACATCTACACCCGTGCGAACTTTGCGCGTCCGCCTGTAGCACAGCTGCCAGGTCACAAGAAGGCGAGCGTAGGTGTGCGCTTCAATCCGGTACTTTTTGACTTGCGCAGTGGCGTTGGCGATATCGACGGGACGCCCCCGAGTGCTGTTTTGGAGAAGGGGCCTAACGAAGGTGGCATGGAGGTAGACATCCTCGATCAGAGCAAGCCCAGATCCGGCACCCTCCTCGATGTTCCCTCATCTTCCCAGAAGATCGCCGCACCTGCACCAACACTTCCTGGTGCCTCTGGATCTATGTACAACCTCGTACAATCGCCCGCATTATCGCCTATGGATGGTCATGGTTTGCGGCCAATAACACCTGCTGCTTCGAAACCTGGGACACCCATTCATGTGGTCAATACTCCAAGCACAATGGCTCTAGGTGCCGCTCCTGTTCCTGCGACGGGAACGGTGTTCGCCCTGCCTTACCGCATGCTGTTTGCTGTTGTGACTATGGACACGGTGGCTATATACGATACCCAACAGGCTGGTCCCATATGTCTGCTGACGAAGCTACATTATGACGAGTTCACTGATGCTACATGGTACAGAGAGATTTCTTCACATGCCTAGATCATGACGCTGAGTCTTCCTCCAGGTCGCCGGATGGACAGAGTCTGATATTATCCTCGCGTGATGGGTACTGCACTCTGATCGTGTTCGATGAAATCATTCCCGCCCACGCCACGCAGCAACAAGCACTTCAGTTGCAATCAATAGCGCACCATAACTCTGTTCCTATCGATTACACCCCAACTCCGTCACAGCGTCGAAGCGCCTCCATTAGTTCGCGAGCTGGGACTCCCAACGCAACACCTGCGTTCGCAAGCATGCCTCTTCCATTTGCGCCGCCCACTGCCTCGAGCTCGAAGTCCACAGGATCACATACGGAGCCGCTCACACCTGCCGGGAGCGTGGATGGCGCAGACACGTCCCCAGAGTTCGTTTTCCCACCCAAACGCGAGAGAGAGGAACCGATCAGTACTGCAAAAGAAGCGAGCACGAGCGTGAGCGAGGAACAAGAGCCGCCAAAGAAGAAGCGGCGCATCGCGTTGACTCGAGTAGGCGATGTGGGTAGTTGAAAAGGAGTTTGATCTATGTTTGGCTGTACATTATATCTCTTGTCTTGTTTTGTGTCTTGTGTCTCTGCCCACATCTACTTATCCAGTGTATACTACTATCTGCTACTACCTTAGCATTCTTGTAATGACCTAGTAGTCTCACGATTTCTTGACAGACACGCATTTCACGATTGCAGTGCGTATGTTGTGTAGTAACTGTACTGTTGCAATACTTGAGATGTAGACTCGAAACCAGTCCCATCCAAAACACTTGATGACAGTCGATCAAGTGTACATGTTGGATGGGACTGGAACAACTCGGGCCCTCTTTGGCAGGTCGACCATTTTTCCCACGGGGTTTATTCGACTTCAACGTGAGGGGCTTTTGCCTCATAACTTCGACTGTCGGAATGCTTCCTTATTATAATATATCATATAGACAGCTAACTCCAAGGCACTCTATGTTTTGACTTCTCAAATGTATTCTCACTGGCTCTCACAATTACGGGTCCAAGGTCCACGCGAGCAATATCTGCTTACGCTAGATTGCCTCGGTCCATGACTGTCATCGTGCTGACTTCATTCATATGGAATGCAGAGGTCGTTGTAAGAACTAGGGAATGAAATCAAGAGAAAAGAAGACATAGAGCACCTTATATTGTGGTTTGGAGGTGACTGAGAGCTACCATCAGAGATTTTGCAGTTCTGAGTTATGGGCCAAAAGGCTAAATTTGCCCTCTCGCGTTGAAGTCAAGAAAACCCCGTGGGAAAATGGCCGACCTGCCAAAGACAGTCCGAGTTAAACCAGTCCCAATCGGAACGTAACTGGATCGACTATCATCAAGTTCGCAAGATTGGGCTGGCTCGAGTCTACTTGAGATGTATCATCTACGTACTGCATATCGAGCGCTAATGGCGTGCGCGATTAGATGTCCATATGCGCGAAGTCATCAAAGCACTTCTCCTGAAGGCCAATGGCCAGCTTAACAAGGCCAGCAACATACACGCAAGATGGCCACTGGAAGCGACCCGAACGCAAGACATTCTAGATCATCCTGCAACAGCTCCGGTATCAAGGCCCTTCTCGCAACATAGCCCAAGGAGCCCAGTCAGGTCTTCATGAAGCTTTTAGTCACCGCGACGAAGCAGATAGAGATCATCGTCAATCAGCGAGTGCGGCAGGATAACATGCTACGTACCTATTAATGTCTTGTAGAGATATAAAGGAGTTGGAGGTATTTAGGCGCCTCAGAAACGTGAGAGACCTCATTGCCTTGGATTGCGGTGGTGGACTCGGCGGCGCCTGATATATTGAGAATCATACTACGAGGTTTGCAAGTGTCCTAGATTTCGACCTTCACTATTTCCCTGCATTAGAGCTTGTGGGAGGTCGAGCTCTATTATCGTTGCCTAACCTAATTGGGACCGATCGTGTCGGTACCGACTCGCGGAATATGGCATGCCGCTGGGCCTCATGCAAACTGAATACACGACGAAACGATGCACAATTGCACTCGGGATAGACATGTATGCAAGACGAGAGTTTGTGTCTTCTAGGCGGCATGCCGGGGTCCTGGCGGATGCCTTCAGGTGCATTCTCGATTCTGGACAACAGTGGCGTTTTTCTCGTGCGCGCGTTGCATCTTTAGAATGGCAATCGAGTACCATGTCTTCGATCTGAAATTCTGAATTCCTTCGGGGTATACCTAAGCATAATTGAGCTGGTCCGGCCAGTCACAATTCATATACTTTGACTAGAATACATCTCTATGATTCTGGGGTCCCGTAAGTGGAAGTGTTAATTGAGGTGATTCCCGGACGTACAGGAAAGTTGTTAGGCATCGATCGTGAGCAGTTCTAAGGGTGACTGCGACGTCTCCGTTGGAATCTTCGGGGAGTCGTACGAAAGACGTCTTTAAATTGTGCTTCTTTGGGCATGGGCGAGGATGAGGGTGAAGGCGAGAATGTCGAAGTAAAAATTTCGGCGGCGCTAACGGCCCCGGATGCATGTGACAATGTGCAAAGGTAAAGTAGTACGACCATCGCGATCACTCGTATGTGATTTGTGAAGTGTGTCATGGTGGTCTATGTAGAAAGTCAGAACATCATCAAGTGAACCAGAGGGATGCCATCCCACCTTTTCGGGGAGGGAATACGTAGGATGAGCTCAGACTGGGCGGTGGGCAGAGCGGAGAAATTGCCTAAGTCTTTATATGAAGACACACGCGCTGACCTCATTTTGGGGTTCATAAAGAAAGAACCGGTGAAAGGGCTCGCACAAAGCCTCAAGGCCGATGGGCAGTTCAATGATCCATCATCCTCCCTAAAAACACGATGGCCGCGCGTGTTAAGGTACTGTCGGCATAAATCGCACGCGTCCTTGACACTGAACTAGACTCGGATACCAAGACACACTATTATACATACTTCCGTCATCCCTCTATTCAATTGTTACGTTCCACAAGTGCTCTATACAACACCAGTCCGTCCTTGGCACTGTAATTGACCGGGGCACCAGCGCCTATGAAGAATACATCTCCTGCGCTGATTCCCATCGACTTGCCAGCCCATGAGACATTTCCTTCACCTTCCGTAACTACAACCAGACTGGGACCACTGACGGCACGATGTTGCTCTTTCCCGTTGCTGAGCTTTACCTGAACAACCGAAAACTCCGGAATCGGAGGATCGTAAAGTGTGCTAGCAGCAGATGCAAACGGTGTGGGTTCTACTCGGTGGCGGGTCCCTTCCGCAGAGGTGTATGTCAAACCCGCGATCAAGTTGGGAATATCACGCAGCTTTGGCGTCAAGCCTGCGCGAATGACATTGTCGGAATTTGCCATACACTCGATGATATCTGGGGTCTGATTAGATTCAGGTGTACAGAGAGCAACAAAGAGGGGTTTGTACCTCCAGAGACGTAAGCGTGAGGCTCACCAGCGCCTAGAAAAATTGCTTCGCCAGGTCGCATCTTGACGTAGTTGAGCATGAAAGCACAGAAGACGCCGATGTCACCAGGAAATTGAGAATTAAGAAGGAGGACCAGCGACTCGATCTCTCCTTCTCCAGTCTTGAGATATCGTGCAATCAGAAGGCTGAGCTGAGTTTTGAGCGTGTCTTCCTCCGCAGTCATCAAGGCGGCAAAGAGGTCTCTGAGAGCCGCCTTCTCAGTCGGGCCGGTGGGAGTGGGGGATCCGGCGATTGTGAGGAAGGCATCGACGATGGACTGAGGTATCAGGGCGGAGAACTCGGGAGTCGAGTTGAGATGATGAGCGATGGTGGGTAAGGGAAGGAAACCACATAACGCGCCAAATGGGGTCAGGGCCAGAGCGAGTTCGGGTTTATGATTGTCATCTTTGGAATGACTTAGTTCCAAAGCAGGAGCTGATGATATTGGAGCCGCCACCTTTGTATATATTCGGCAATTCTGCGTGTAGCCTCTCGGCGGTCTCTTTGTCGGGGTGTGTCTGTATACTCAGAGCCTTCGCGATGGAGAGAACCTTGAACAGGAATGGCAGATTCCCCTCTGCAGCGCCAGGAAATTGTTCAATGATATTCGAGCCAATCAGATCCGGATTCGCCTTCAAATGTGACGACAACAACGCGTCCGATGAGAGCTTGGAGGGTGACGTGGGGTGGGTTCCCATCCAGAGCTGTAATGTACATTGCCATCTAGTCTCTGTCTTGGTGGATAGACAGTGCACTTACTTCGGCGTACGGCTTGTCATTTTCGAGCTGGAAACCGGGATACTTGGCCGTTGCGGCGAGGTGGGCAACAGTCGAGGTCGATCCAAGCTTGCCCCAGTCATACTGCTGGGTGGTCGGAATTATCTTGAAGACGGGCTCAGCCATCGTCGACAGTGATATGTATGGAAATATCCAAGCGCTGGGAGAATGAAACACAGGATTGTTCGATACCAGAATTTCTATATCAGGCAACTTGCTGGAAATTTACTAGGGTTAGGGCTAATCTTTGGTTGCTTTACACCATGACGAAACACAGCAAGAATAATACCGCTTCTTCGATATTTTCGTATGCAGAATACAAGAAGCTAGACTATGGGACGAAAAAGGTGCTTGGTCTGCTGCCAATCACGAATGTTCACCAACAATATCCAGCAACGACTTGGCAATGAATCCATGCGTCGCTTCGACTCGTGCGCGTTATGCCTTTCTAGCGCCAGGGAACCATTAGCCTGTAACGAGGGACATCTATTCTGCAAGGAGTGCGCTTATGCCGATTTGCGTGAGTGTCTCTCCATAACATGCCTCAAATTCAAACCTAATATGTCATCCTTGAGTCAGTGACCCAGAAAAAGGATATCAAGCAACAAAAGGCCAAACTAGAGAAATTGAAACGCGAGGCCGAGGAGGAGAAACAACGCGCCAGACAGGCAGCTCGCGAACGCGTTCTTCTAGAGTTTGAGAAGGGCCAATTGGGCTTGGCTGCGACAGCAACAACAGGGAAGACCTCATCAGGCGAAAGTGGTGAGCAGTTTGTGTGCATGTCTGCGCATTCCGTGAACTAAAATAAGCAGGCAGCGGCTTGAAGCGCAAGTTTTCTTTCGACTCGTCCAAAGTGGAAAGTCTCGCGTTGGAGGCGGAGGAGGACGCTCTCAAGCAAATAGAACGCGAGCAGGCTGAGGCATTGCGAAACAAGCTGCCAGACTTTTGGCTCCCATCATTGACTCCCACCTACACCACCTCTGGTCCCCCGAGAGCCATAACGGACGTCAAGCTACAGACCTCATGTCGTGGCGGTAATCCTGCACATCCGATAGCGTATGTATCGTGCATGATCTAGTATTCAATGCTCTAACCGTCACAGATTGAAGAACCTGATACCCGTCAAGTTCACATACTACTCCAAGTCTTCGTCGGCGGGGTCTGAAACCGCAGGGAAGGATGAAGAATCGAAGCCCATGTGTCCTTCATGCAAAAAGATATTATCCAACAGCATATTGATGTTTCGTATGCGCCGCCTTGTCGTTTTCTTGCTTCTACTGATCTTCTGTAGTAATGAAGCCGTGCGCTCATGTTGTGTGCAAGACTTGTACAAACTCGCTCGTTCGATCTTCGAAGCAGTGTGTCGTCTGCGACTCCAAACTCGCAGAAAGCGATGTCATCGAACTCTCCAGAGAAGGGACCGGTTTCGCTGGTGGTGGAATGGCAGAGTCGTCTAGGACAGGTATCGCTTTCCAAGGTTGAGGCTCTATGCTTGGAATCACACTCCACTTGCGACTCGTCTTACCTGTGTGAGCCTTCTCGGATATTTGTTCGCAGCGTAGAAGTCTGGCAGCTAATCAACACACTGTGATAGGTAAAGGATGTACACATTTCGAACTTGAACGAGCGAATGGTATGCAAATGATGCAGTATACAGAAGATTGAATAAGAAAATGTATGGGAAGTCCTAGATGGGCGATGGTTCCCGAGATCGTGTACCGGGGTGCAACGAAGATGGAGTGTGAAAGTGCATTGATGAGTCGACAAAAGGGCCATGAATGGGAGATTCGCTGGTGACCGCCCAGAATCCTGGTGTTTCACTATCGTGCGACATCGTCCGCTCCCTCACTGGCGTGAATTCTTGACCGCCACTCCAGCCGCCGCCGCCTTCGGAACCATTGTAATGCCCGTCATCACTTTCTGGCGGGCTCTCATGTGTCACGTCGCTCACAAGTAGGCGCCGCGTCGAGATCGAGCGACGAGGACCCGTGACAGGCGTCCTAGCTGGGTTTCCTCGTCTGCAACTTACCCACGCCTGCGACAATTTCGTCGCGAGTGAGTCTGACCGCTCCACCTCAGACCCGTACTCGGCGACCAATGTGGACGCTGTCGTGAGCGTGTCGGATCGCCCTTCCACCGGTCGGTATCCCGATGGCTGCCCAGGCCTGTTGGGAACAAGTAGCGGGGGAACGAAATTTCCAGGCCGAAGAGGTTCCAGGCGCGGAAGAGGCAGCGAAGGTGGGAGACGGTCAAAGCTTGGCTGGCCTACAGTGACCGTAGGAAGAGAAACAGCGGAAGGTAGCGACGGCGCGGATCGCGGACGCCGATTTGGCTCTAGCCGAGGTTCTGGGGGTGGTAATTGCGATGCGAGCTCTCTCATTAGTGGTTGCTGGTCGGGATCGCGAGGAGGAATAGTCGGAGGTGATACGAGGTAATGGGATCGGTCCTCCTGAGGCTGAGCGTCGTAGCCCTTGTTTTCATGATTCCAACGGACTTTGTTGCGGCGTAGAATTACCTGCCGAAGCACCATCAGAATCAGTGAGGCGATACACTTTCGGAAAAGTGGGTGACGCACAAGGCAGGCTATGACAAGCCCGAGCAGGACCATAGATACAACGGTTGCACCGATTTCCACTGCTTGACTCCTTCTGCGTGGGTTGGTGTTAGCTGTCTCCCAGACATGCATTGTCACAAAACTCACTTTGACTTTGCATTGCCGCTGTCGTCGGTCGAAGTTGAAATTGCTACAGAACTCGACGCTACCGCAGATGTTCTCAGAGGCGTTGACTTCGTGACGCTGAGAAAATCTCGTGAACCTACTCCTCAACTGGAAGAAATCGTGGTCACTGCAAACCTGTCCGGATCCACGTAAGTGAGAGCATAGTCGATTTGCAAAATCTCGTCCTGATCATGATTTTGCAGGACCAAGCTATGTTCGCCGTCTCCGATGTTGTTTGCTTGATACAGGAGGACTCGAGCGGCAAAGTACTGCTTTCTCGCAGAGAACGTTTGAGAGGTGGTACCATCAAGTTGGACGGAGTATCGGGAGTTGTTTGGACCTATGGTCCCGAAGATGGAAACGGCATCGCCTGGCAAGCGGGAAGTTATCAGTCACTAAGTTCCGCCGAATGACAGTACTCAGATGAGCACACCCTGTAGTATCATCAGTGGGGAACGTTGAGTTGGGACAGGAAGTATCAACAGACTGTGAATGCATAGTTGACAATCGCGCCGGCACTGCTTGTAGAGCTGGAGGAAGTCTGACTTGAAATCTCAATGACGTAGAAAGAACTTGACATACTGTCCGGTGAAATTGCTAAAATCATCCAAGTTGACTGTCGGGACAGACCATGCGCCCTGTGGCGCCCAAGTGAACGCGGCCTGTGTATCATCCAATTTCTAAGCGATCGACTTCGTCAGGCTCCCTTTTCCGACAGTGGCGGTCCAATATATCTGCACCCCACATCAGCACCGAAGCCCAAAGAGCTGCGCCGAGCACGCACACTATCAATATCCAAAGAAATTCCAACGTTCTTCATCACCACCGTATGTTGTGTTTGTTCAAAATTCGTGGCATTATACAACACCTGCTGGAACTCCCCAGGTCCAGTCTTGAAAGCGCTCAGATATTCTACCTGGCCGTCCAAGGTAACGCTGTAGTCCCCGCGGAAGTTCCGTTTTGCGCCAAAGATGATAACACCTGTGCCCTCGAAGTTGAACCATGCCTCTGCGTCCTCCTGGAACGCGTGCGTGTAGGATCCCTCCCAGTACCTGCTCCGGGCCAAAGTTAGCACTGCCTATGCAACCAAGGAACACACGCACTCACTTAACCAGCTGTGGGTCATCTCCTGCATTCCCTTGTGCCCAAGCGCCCTCAGGGCGGTAGATAATGAGTGGATTCGAATCGTCGATGGTCGTGTTGAGGGTGTACATCGCCCCCAGCGCCTCCCACGGCAAATTCGTTAAGTGAAAATGAAAGTCGAAATGGTGACCCGTCAGGGTCTGAGACTGTGTGAGCTCAAGGAAATAGTGTTGATTTGATGATTGGTGGGCACGGTACGGGCTAGGCACGGGCTGCTATGGCAAGAACGAGATCATACTTAAGTAGATCTATATCAAGGTTCGACCGTCGCCCAAAGCCTGAGGCGATGGGATGGTCCTGGCAGGGTCCTGGGTTTCAGCAGCAATCGCGTCGCCCACTCACAGTTCCGCGGGTAGTTTACTCGTCGTTATCTATGGTCTCTCGAACATGTCATGCTTTATCTGTTTTTTCACTTAAGTGTCGTTACGTTTGAATAGGAAGTGGAGGTATACACTGATTTGCGCATTTGTTTTGATCACTCCGGCTGCCCGCGGTGATGTCCGACGAACTTCCATCTATGTGGGCGGTATGCCATACATCTTCTGGAAGTAGCATGGAGTTGATCTGGAGTTAATATCCAGAAATTAGAATCATCGACAGGTGGCAGTAAGTATGAGATGCAAGACAGGGTTAGAGTTACCGCAATCCTTGGCTCTTACCGGTAAGTACCAGCATGGCATAGCATCATGGCTTCGGCTCAGACAAGCCCATCGGCTTCTGTGAACCACTACTTCTATGCCCTGCAAACACTAGAGGCTTACACAATGACCCGCCTTGTGTAATCAGGGCAAAATTTCAAAAGTCTACTCTTCGACTACATCTGTTGGTCTACTCTCTTTCCCGTATTGCCATCGTCTCCCACCGCTACTGGGCCACATGAAGTACTATTTGCGCTCGCTATGGATGCGTGCCGGACTATCGCCACAAAAAAGGACGGCTATCTGACCGCATCTGCTGAACGTGACGCAAGAACCTCCGCTAACGACCTGAATGTATCTTTGCCGCCGCTATGTGTACCACGTCGAAAATGAACCGTAAGCCCTCTGTAACCCTAGCTTTTGCTCTCGACGCTCTTAGTAATGCAGGCACTATCATATTTGTGCCAGCTTTATATCTGCAGGAGATTCTTCGCAACCAGTGCTAGTCGACTTCGTTAGCGCAGGATTGTACTACTAGGGGTTTCTTGACACTGCAAAGTTGGTACATGACTATCAGCAAGCACACCCGGAGGGATTGGCGGTGCCCGAGGTGATAACAGCGTACGTGGGAGATGGGAAACGAATATGACGAGCAGCGTTTGTGATGTAATGCTGCATCAGCAAGACCACAGCGGACTTTCCTGCTTTTTGACGCTTTTTCGCTGGTCACAAGCTGACAAGTTCACAAGTTGACCAGTTTAGTCGTTCTGCATTC
This sequence comes from Strobilurus luchuensis, assembly GCA_019915105.1. Lineage (NCBI taxonomy): Eukaryota > Fungi > Basidiomycota > Agaricomycetes > Agaricales > Physalacriaceae > Strobilurus > Strobilurus luchuensis. Next base: position 606,908 of record JAHLMJ010000004.1, read on the forward strand.
CCACAAGCTCACAAGTAGAAAAGTAGATAATTGAATTAAGGCGTTCTGAGGAGAAACTCGTGGGTATGATGGTCTACAAACCTGTTGACATAATACGCTCGAAAAGCGTCTAGTGAATATGTAAAATCGAAGTCTTCCGGTAAGGGAGTAGAGCCATAGACAGGCAGAAGGTGGGCGGCGCGTGCGATGGAGTCGAGAGGAATCACCTCAAGAGTGCGTTGATTCCCGACGAATTCCGGCTTGACAACACACATGCCCGTGTCCTCATCGATGCCATCCGGCATGAGCCAGTGCACAAGAGCGGCAGACTGATGTTGGCCGCGCCAGGTGAACGACACTAACAGCAGGACACGCGCTATGACCATGCCTGCCATTCCCGGTGCCTCTGAGTCCAGGACAACGAAGACAGTATCGTACCGTGCATACTGATTGTACCAGTTGGCGTTGGACCGAATCCGCTCGCGGTACATGCCTCCTGCACCGCAAGTATCACTAGGTGCGTAGAAGCGAGCAATGGCGGAGTGATGGATGTAAATGAGATCAGAAAAGACAGGGCACTCATTGAGAGGAACAGGAAGATGGGGAGGATCATCAGGATGGTCCAGTTGATGTAAATAGCGGCGGAAAGCTTCAGGAAAGCGGGGCTGATTGACAAAGGTCGCCAGTTCTGGAAGTGTGCGGGGGTATCCACGTTTTACCACGATTTGAGACGTGCAAAAGCAGAAGCATGAAGGATTGACATACCAGCAGTGCTCGACAGACTGATGGAGCTGGTGGTCTTTGGTCCCGTGGCTGGACCAACGTCCTCAAAGTCATCGTCATGGTCTGCGGGCTCCTTGAACCGAGGAACTGGAGCCTCTCCGCGCTGCTCCATGGCCACGTATTGCAGAGTTGTACCATCCAACATGCCGTAGTCTAGAAGAAGAGAGCGTAATGCGGATAATTTATCGAGACGGGAGATGGTCTGCACCATCTGCAGCAGCGCTCGGTACCGGGAAGAACGACGCCATGGTTCCTTCACGGCCTTGATGTGCTTTGACTCTGTAATCGAAGAGCACAGGCCATTTGGGGAACCAAAGAGCTCGATTGAGCGATGATAGTGTTTGAGCGAGTGCTGGCGTGGGAGAGAGATGTCTTCACGTACACCAGTACGGATAAAGACTTGGCGATGCAAGTGGAAACGGTCCAGGGCCTCATCGATGGCATCAAGAGTAGACTGTGCGATTGCATTCCTCCGAACAAGGTAGCAGAAGTCCAGGAAGGCGGAGAGAGCCTTGACCATTTCTGAAGGTACATAACCAGCAATGGCAGCAAGATACACCTGTGTCGACTTAGCGTTGGGGACATCCTGATAGTATTCACTGTACCTTCATCAATGCTTTTGAGTCGTCGCCAGTCCATTGCGAGAAATCACGGCCATCAGGGAACCGTCGTAAGCCAGGAAACGGAGGGACAGCAGATATTCTGTGAGACTTGTTAGCAGTATGAATGAGTGACGGCTAGCAATGGTACCTTCGATCGATGTCCTTGATGATATTGAGAGCCGCGGCTTCGGGATGAGTCAGGAATATGTACTCCATAACCCAAGTGACGAGGTGATCCTTGAAGGTACCCTTAATGACTTGATGAAGAAGATCAGGCGTAAGAAGCTCATGGATATCGGCACGCGGAAACCTTGCTGTGAAGGGCTAAGACGAGTGATGAATACCCAGCGAGCTTAGTGAAAGGCTTTCTGACCGTAACATCACTTCGAACACCGTACTCGTCCCACAGTATCCCAGGATCGAACTCTTTAAGTTGAAAGTCGGTCACATGGTGACTTCGGCGTTGCGCATTTGGATCACTGTCAAGATGGGCAGGATGTGCAGTGCATCTACAGAACTCTTAGCCACAGGATAGATGCGACAGAAGCTGACGTACTTTGGACACCAATTGGACACAATTGCGCTCAGCCAAACCTGTTCAGGGTAGTCCGCAATGTATGGGCCCAGTCCATAGATAGCGCGGCGATAATGACCATCCGGACAGCGTACTACTTGAGGAGTAGTCATGCCCACACGTAGAGGCTCGAAGACGGCAGCAAGACACGCGTGGTAGAGTTGCCGAACAAACGTTTGATATTCCTTCGTCTTCCGTGCCGCTCTCGATGCTGACAAAGCTAAATGAGACATGATAGACATTGGAAGACTGAGATACACACCCTTGGGTATAGGTAGAAATGCTGTTGGTAAGACACCAAGGCCGTGACCACGACGAGCAGTGTTGGTGAGATTACCCGGAGACTGATACACGGGATGGTACTCTTGATGCCCAGTAGCAACGGATACTGTTGTTTTATCACTTCCGGAGATTACAGGCACGAAGAGGATGCCCTCGTTGCCTGCTGTCGAGCAAATTTTATCCTACAAGCTTAGATCAGAGTGTGTCAACTCTCACTAGTTTGAACGTACCGCTTGTTTCCAAGCCCAATCAGCTGACATCAAGTTGGACCATACACGGTCTCCATCTGGCTGAAACTGTTGATAGGGAGAGGTATTGAAGTGATCGCGGAAGTCCGGCGAAGCAAGCTGCAGGAGGAGAACCTCTCGTGAGTCGCGTGTGATGAGCTGGTAGGTCTCGGTCATCCAAAGTGGGGGATTCGGAGGCATCTCTCCCGTATAGCGGAACTCGATAGATCGCCATGGTGCGGTGCCTTGCTGAATGATATCGATGGTGGCGTAAAGTTCGTCAGCATTACTCCACGGTGTCGAGTGATTGACTCCTGCCTGCAGAAGTGAAGCAGCCCACAGGTCGAGAGCCTTCTTGATGGCAGGAGCAGAGCTCTGCTCTTCGACAAAGTGAAAATGTGTGAAGTCCAACTCGACACGATTGGCAAATGGTGTCCATGACGGTGCCGGAGGACGTTCAGGACCACTGTGACGGGAAAGAGGAGTTCCGTCTGCTTGGCATGGCTGTCCTACTCAGAGTGAGTGATAGTCTACTGTAACAATAATGCAAGACCGTACCCGTTGCCTTTGGATGCCTTCTGTAGTGAAAAGCTCGACTCTCGTCATCAGGACTGTCGGGCTCTTGTGTAACATCGCGATGCTGGCTATTTTCGTGTCGAGTGCAGCCGCCAGGCGTCGAGAAAGTGTCAGAGCAGTAGCTGCAGCGATAAAATTGCGTAGTGGCAGCCATGATAGAATCTGTCTGGTGGTCTGAGAACGGAGAGGAACGGAAATCAGCCACAAAAACAAACACGGTTTAGACAAACACAAACAGCACACGTCCGCAAAAGTTTCACCAATTTTGCATCAACAAATATCCATTGCGCTGATACGCAGGGTACTATTCCAGTACTAGAAACAGGGAATTTTGCAATTCCTAAGTAGCCCAAGGACCTTAGGAACCTTCAGTCAAGTACCTAGGATAGAGCACGCAGGAGTTACTGCCTTGACGCGGGCAAGCCTCCAGGACAAGGTTCTGGCGTCTTAATAAGTCCATTAGGACAGGCGCGATCGAAACCTTCGATCACCTTTGTCCGAATATCCTTATCCGCGCGTTGGATCTCTTTCAAGATTCTGTACCTTTGCGTGTACCTTGTACTACAGACTTTGTGCTATCACCATTCGCACTCAAGGAGGTCCCAAAGGACTCTAAGCTGCTCAGGCAGAGCGACCCAGGACCTGCGCACGTCGGAACCTAAGACCTGGAAGGTCCCAAAATAGCTCAAGGACGTCATACCCTTCTGAGAATTACCTTCGGAGTTGTCACCGACTCCGAACCGACGCCTTCCGCTATGTCAATCGATCATGATCCACGATCAAGGACCACCCCGAAAGAAGGGTGTATTACCACCTTAAGAAAGCACTCCTCTGTGGCGTCCGCGCTCGAAAGGATGTTCTTGCTGCTATCAAGCCGACCTAGTCACAAGAAAGCAGGTGTCCATAGGACCTTGCACCATAAAGATACAAAAGGAACAAAGTCCTTCTCGGACCTTGAGTGCCTGGCACGAAAGGATTGCACCATACCGCCAAGGTGGCGTATATGGCTAAAGGACCAAGCGCTCCACCCGCAGTCGTTTCGACAAGGGATAGCCAATGAGAAACCAGTACTTGTATGACTCGAATGTCCGATGTATCCGATCCTAGAATAGATGCTTACTCAGTAGGAGTCCACCAGTAGTATAAAAGGGGCCAAAGGACCCATATTTCGGTAGCTTAGATCCCCCCCCAGTAGCCGCTAGTCAGACGCAGCCATTGTAGTGAATCTATCTCGAGTTTCGACTCATTTCTGCAAAGTACCCCAAAGACCTTTCCAAAGATCCCAAAGACCTTTTCAAGATTTAAAGACATCAGGTGTTGCCAAGCTCCTTGAAGGACTCAAAAGAACCTTATTCCGACGTACCAAGTCAAGTACCAACGAATCTACTTGGTGTTAGAACCTTGTATTCGCAAGAAGGCCGGTTTGCAAGTGGTTCTGCCCTGCATTCACGCTATTTCGTGAAGTACTTTCCTTTGAGGAATAAGTTGAGTCTGAACGAGTGTTGTCAACGTCTGAGACACCTTTCGGAACCTTTGGTCCCGGTGCAAGACACTAGAAGTTTGGTTTAAGTGCAAGAAGGAGTCCTTATCGTTAGCAGTCCAGTGGCGTAAAACCTGCGGTAGCGGCCTGACGATTCCAAGACAAAGTCCTTGTACACCAGAGCACTTGATAGGTAGAAGCTACATTGCCTCGCGCTGTTTAAGGTCTTCATACGTCAAGAGGTTCGGCCTACGACTTCAAGGTTTTCTTGTATCATTTCGATCAGAATCCCTACACCCCCAACAACAACTCGTAGTTTAACTACAACGTTCGGAATACATCTCTATTTCTCCATTACCCAAAAGCACCTTGTTCTCTCGAACCTTTGTGCACCCCAGCTCCCTTACAAGGAGTGTTAGTTGTGATAAGGATTGATAGTGTGGTTAGACAATAGCTTCTTTTCAGAGGTCTATTCCGAACTTGCACATCATATTTTGGAGCCCACCGCGAGGGGGTGTAAATTTTGATTTTGAAAGAGACTTCTAAGTCGACCTTGAAATCAGAATCTCCATAAACAAAAGACACTGGCTGCAAGGAACTCTGGTCGTTACACCAACAGCCAGAACCGTGCAAATCCACTACCACCAAAAGGAGACCCAGTTATTGCCGGATCTTCAAATCCATCAACCTCTGGTGTTGCTAGTCGCCTAAGAAGCAATCGTCCAATCGCCGGGTCACTTTACAACGGTTTACCCAGTGAAGTAGCTCAAGCACAGCGACGCTTCGCAGACCCGACTACTCCAAAGAACCAAAAGAAGAAGAAACGTACACAAGTACCGCCTTCAACACCTACTGCCTCTAGGATAAGATCTTCATCGAATCCAGGATCACCTTCGAGAACTCCAACCAGTACCCGAAGGCATTCTGATTCTAGAACCTCACCTAGTCCCGCATTTGTCACACCTTTCGGAAGTCCTTTGACTGACCTTGAAGACCCCGAAAGTCCAGAACCTATTACTCCCTTCATAAATTTCAATACGTCTACCCAAAACACGATACCAGTTCCAGTAATGGCAGTACGAGCGATTGTACCTTCCGAGGAGCTTAGTGCTGAGGCTAAAAAGGAGATCCAAGGCAAGAAGATTCCGATACCATTCTCAAGGGATGCCCCCAAATTCAAGGGACACTCCGGCGATGATGTGAGGGAGTTCTTCACAATGTGCAACTGGATCTTTGACCAGACAGGTATCGCCGAACAAGGTACCAAGTTGGAAGTAGCTGCGCTATATGCCGGCCATGAACAACGCCTTAGGTGGCATAAAAACCCAGACTACTTAAAAGGTGTCTGGGCGGACTTCCAAGAATCAGTTCTCTCCTCATATTCAAAGGGAAAGAACAATCCTACGTATGTTCCAGCCGATCTAAAGGATGCCTTGGAACCGTACCTGGCTAGGCCAATAGCCAATAAGCAAAAATGGGAAAGCTTTCAGCGTGAAGTGCTCCATATCATGGGACATCTTATCACATCGGGAGAACTTACCAATAAGGGAGCCATAGAAGATATCAAGTCCTCTATTACAGAGGGAGTTTGGCATAATGTCCTTGGGGATCTCAGACGCGACGCTAAAGCTAACGCTGCGGCCGGGACTACCCCCACCTATGACTTCACCTTAGCAGAGGTGGAGGCGGCAATCTCCAATTACTTCTTGACGGATAAGTGGATGAGTAAAAGCGCTAGGGAGAGTCCCTATAACAGGGACTTGATTCCTGCCTCTACCACCCGAATCAAAACGGAGGAGTTGGACGAATACCTTAACCGGGTAGCTAGTCTCCAGGATATTATCCAAAAAGGAGAAAAGGAACGCGAAGAGGCCCGCAAGGCTGATCAAAAGATGATAGCAGAGCTTCTCCATACCTTGCAACGTGGGGGTCCGCAAGGGCTTCGCACTCAAGGTTTTGTACAAGAAGCCTCGCCGGTTTATCTACAAACGCCTGCTCAAGGTGTCTCAGTTCCGACCAACCTACCGAATGGAGTATACAAAGCTCCTTCAGGCGCGTTCCCAGGAAACAAGTTTGTAGTTAACGATGGAAGGTGCTACTTCTGTCGTGAACTAGGACATATTGTAGCAAATTGTCCCACCAAGGAAATGTGCGAAAGTAATGGTCATATCTACAAGCCTGGTGGTACCAACATATATCATGTAACCAATGGAACTACCAGTCAACCTATTCAAAGGGTTAGTCCGAAGCAACCTCTGAGTCCCTGGGAACAGGTTCAGAAGTTCCAACAAGAGAATGCACCTAAGGTATCTGCGTTTCAATCGCAGGAAGACGAGTTTGCACCTGAGGTCTCAATGTATGTGCAAGCTCCCGCCCAAGATGAAGAGTTTGCCCCCGACGTCTATCAGGGTTTCGGCAGGGCTCGATGAAGGAAGGAGTGCAGTTAGCACATACTCCTCCGGAGAGCCAGTTCACTGTAGAAACTCGTCAGACTCGTCAGAGCACAAAAGCACCTAGTGCACCTTTGGATTCAACTCCACAAAAGAGGTTAGCCTCATGGCCCAAGGACCGGGTGTCCGTGGTCATTCCAAAAGCAGCGCCGCCTAAGGTATCATTCTCCAACCCGGAGGTCACTCAAGAAGTAGAACCTGTTGACCAGGAACTCCTTGAGGAAGTCCTTGCGATGGAAGAACCAGACCCGGTGCCGCAACCAAAAGCAGATTCAACTCTGCCAGAAAAGAACCAACCTAAGACAAACCCTAAGGAACCTAAGGTAAAGAGTTTCCAACGCCGAAGTCTGGCAGAAGAGCTCTTACACAAGAACCCCAGTTGGCGCGAAGCTTGGAAATTCTTGTTACCCGAAGCACTACTAGCCACCAACCCCCCGTGGCAACAGAGTATTTCGGACTTCATCAGGAAACGCAATACGCCTGTGTCTGTATTCCGGACAGAAGTAGTGGCCGATACGGTACAGGATCACTTCCAACCAGAGCTATATTCAGTCAACTTTCAGGAGAAGGGTGATTTACCTATTGGTGGCATTGTAGTCCACGATGCGGTAGAACAGTTTGTAAACCTTTCAGGAGGTCACTATACTGGTCCCTTTCAAATAATAAGTGGTAACATGGCACCGGAAAATGCAGACCTACGAACCTTTTGGCCGTTGATCAACAAGAATGGTAAAAAGGAGAGTTTAGTGGATGGTGGGTCTCAGATCGCCTCCATTTCACTCAAGGCAGCATTGGAACTAGGAATAGCCTACGATCCCACTTTCACCATTACCATGGAAAGTGCGGACAAGGGACGAACCAGTACCTTAGGGTTGGCTCGTAACATACCCTTCGACTTCGAAGGAATTGTCTACTACCTCCAATTGCATGTGTTACAGGATCCAGCCTATGAGGTGCTACTGGGACGACCTTTCGAGATCGTGTCCAACCTGGTCATCACCAACCTTCCCAATGGAAATGCAATAGGTACTCTGACGGATAACATGAATGGAAAGAAGTTATCTTTACCTTCCTACCGTAGAGGTCAAATCCCAAGGCATATGATCCCCGGTGGACAAACGGGTTTTCACAGGACCCCAAGGACGTAGGGGATTCCTACGGAGAAGCAGTGTTGATCCTCGAAAGGTCACCAGAAGGAAATATCGAAGTAAAGCAGTCTTGGATACCTGGGGATGACAGGGAGACCTTCAGCGAAGGGGACTTAACGTCCTTATACCTGAAGAAATCACCCAGTAAGGTCCATCAGGCAGCCAAAATACTAAGGAAACAACACGCCTTTATGCAGGCATCCATGCATCAAGCGTCAACACCTATGACAGTCCCAGGCCACATGGTGAGACCTTCGGGACTGTTGAAGGTCCCAACCAAGACACAGGGCTTTCGCAAGGTATTCAATATCAACCAGATTGCGGAAGATCAAGAAGAATTTAAGTCCTACGCCACGGCCACTTTGAATCTCTTTTACGGGGTACCAAAGGGGCTGGAACAAGTTTTTGAGGGCTTGTCGGTAACCTTGCCAAAGAATTACATGGCGGAGGCGCAACAGGAGTTCCTAAGGTTAGAAAGTCGGATCCCTAAGAGGGGTGTATTCGTAGGGAAGAAGTACAAACCAGTGGCCTTGAAGACCAAAGCTCATCTTGGAACCTTACCTGAAGAATTTAGGATCCAGCGCCACATTCATGGAGACCCACTAGCTGGGATGCCTGAATTAGTACCTGATCCACCACCCTTCGTACCCACTGGTAGATATACCGCGGAAAGGAGGGAACAGATACAAGCCGACCATGTAGGAAACTTCCTGACGGAAGCAGAAAGACGGATTGTGGACTCCCTGATCTGTAACCAGAATGAAGGCTTTGCCTGGGAAGAATCTGAGAAAGGACACTTCAAACCAGAGTTCTTTCCACCAGTGGATATCCCGGTAATACCACACACACCTTGGGTGTTAAGGAATATACCAATTCCACCAGGAATCTACGACGAAGTCTGTAAGATTATCAAGCACAAACTAGACTCGGGCGTGTATGAGCCTTCGAACTCCTCATACCGCTCCAGGTGGTTCTGTGTGGTTAAGAAGGATAGAAAGAAACTTCGCCTAGTGCATAGTCTGGAACCACTTAATGCGGTGACCATTGCGCACTCAGGGTTACCTCCAGCCACGGAGGAACTGGCAGAGTCCTTTGCAGGACGAAGTTGTGGAGGAACCTTGGACCTGTTTGTCGGATACGATGAACGACTCCTTGCCACCGCGTCCCGCGATATGACCACCTTCTCAACACCTTACGGGACGTTAAGATTAAAGACCTTACCAATGGGCTGGACCAATTCAGTACCTATCTTCCATGACGACGTTACAACGATTCTCAAGGATGAAATACCAGCTTTTACCAGACCTTACATCGATGATGTGCCCGTCCGCGGACCCGCCACGCGATATGAGCAAGCAGATGGTACCTACGAAACACTTCCAGGATACCCTGAAGTAAGGCGTTTTGTCTGGGAACACCTTGTGAACATGAATCGAATCATACAACGAATGAAGCATGCCGGAGGGACCTTTTCGGGCCACAAGGCTATTATTTGTGCAGAAGAGATTGTGGTAGTGGGACATGTCTGTACCTATAAAGGTAGAAAGCCAGCCGAAGATCGCGTTAAAGTGATCTCGGATTGGCCCCCTTGTAAAGCGCTCACGGAAGTCCGTTCGTTCCTGGGAACAGCTGGCATCTTCAGAGCATTCGTAAAGGACTATTCTAAGAAGGCGTTACCTTTGACCAGGTTAACCAAAGACATTACCAAGTTCAGATGGACAGATGAGGAGCAAGAAAGTATGGATACCTTAAAGGAAGCCATACGGACTTGTCCAATGCTGAAACCACTAAACTATGAATGGTCTACGCCCATCACGCTCTCGGTAGATACATCTTACCAAGCAGTAGGGTTCTACCTATCACAAGTAGATCCCAATGACCCCAAGAAACGATACTTTGCAAAGTTTATGTCTCTGACACTGAACGAAAGAGAGGCCAGGTACTCGCAAGCCAAGCGAGAACTATACGGGCTCTTCAGAGCCCTGGCCGCGTGCAAGTACTACCTTCTAGGTTGTAGAAAACTAGAAATTGAAGTGGATGCCAAATACATCAAGGGCATGTTATCCAACGTGGACTCCTTAGCGAACGCAAACCTACAAAGGTGGGCTGAGGAGATCTTGATGTACCACTTCACGCTTGTACACGTACCAGGAAAGGTTCATGGCCCGGATGGTTTAAGTCGCCGTCCAGCTTCAGAGCAGGATGTAGTAGTACCCAGACCTCAAGTAGAGGTAGAGGATGACGAAGTCAATACCTTTGAGTACCAGGAGCCCAAAGGTCTGCCTATAGAAAAGCAACCTTTGGACTTTGACACCTTCAGGAATGACATCGACAGCAGGGGAGGCTTCTTCCAAGAAATAGTACGGAGTCCTTTGCCAGACCATATAAAGGTTTCTAAAGCGGTAAGGACTTGCGGACTAGTCAACGTCAAGGATATCGAAGGATGGATGCATATCACGGAGTTCCCGGAGCTCAATAAGAGCAGACGGGAGCGGTTGTGGGAGACCTATTTGCCCAAACTCCAACCTTACTTACAATCGGAAGATGTACTGGAGGACAAAGACTTGGAGAAATGGAGCAAAGACTTCTTTGTCCAGCATGAAAGGTTATACCGAACACATGCGGACTCCCACCCCCGTCGAGTGTTACTTCCAAATGAACGAATCCCGGTTTGTAAGGCTCTACATGACCGAGCAGGACATAAAGGACAGTATTCCGTGTTACAACTCATCATGAAACGGTTCTGGTGGCCAGGTATGGAAGTCGACATACGATGGTATGTAAGGACCTGTGTACTATGCCAGAAACGCCAGAAACGAAACATAAAGGTTGCACCAACCATTACCTCTACTCCGGGTATCTACGAAAGGGCTTATATAGACACCTTCAGAATGCCTAAGGCAGGCGAGGAATCCATTCAAAAGAAACGACCTTCAAAATGGGCTGGCTTCAATGCTGTGACCGTAGCAAGGTGTGGATTAACAAGTTGGCCAGAGGCAAGGGCTCTCAAAGAAGAGACCGCCGAGTCGCTGGGAGAATGGATCTTTGAAGACATTCTGTGCAGATGGGGTTGTATCAAGGAAATTGTAACCGATAATGGGCCAGCAATCAAGAAAGCCTTAGTACACATTGAACAAAAATATGGTATTACAGGTATCTTGATTACGGCGTACAATAAACAAGCCAATGGAAAGGTTGAACAAGGACACTGGGATATCCGTCAATCTCTCTTCAAGGTATGCAGGGGAAAACCTGAGCAATGGCCAGAGTTCCTACACGAGGTTCTTTGGGCGGAGCGCATTACCATAAAGAGAAGTCTAGGTACTTCAGCGTTCCAGGCAGTAACCGGTTGTGAACCAATCATGCCAATGGACCTGGAGGAATTGACTTGGATGGTTGAGCCCCCAAACCGGCTAGTCTCCCATGCGGACCTTGTTGCCTTCCGAGCTAGGCAGCTCATCAAGCACAAAGAAGACACTGTTAAACTAAGGTCAAAGGTCCTCCTAAATAAGCAGAAAGCTGCTGCGAAGTTTCTGGAGGACTTCCAGAACAGTATCCCTCGCTACAAATTCAAAACTGGTGAATTGGTACTAGTGAGGAACACTAGGATCGAATCAGAGATGAATGCAAAGTTCAAGGAACGGTTTATGGGACCTTACGCGGTAGTAACCAGGACCTCTGCAGGAAACTACGTTGTCTGCGAGTTGGATGGAACGATCTACAAAGACAAAATAGCTCAGTTCCGTGTAATTCCTTTCGTATCGCGAAGAGATCCTATAGACCTGGGAAAACAGTTCTTTGATCGACTACACTTCATAAGTAAACCGATCACAAAGACCTTAGACGTCCTTGCAAGAACTACGTGACCTTAAGCACTCAGGAACGAACCAGAAAGGTTCAAAGGAAGCTAAGGTATCCATACCGGATGACGGGGACGTCATCAGAAAAGTAAAGAGGGAATAGAGGGACATCGGTCCATTTATTCAAAGACTATAAAAATTTTATTTAAGACTTATTCTATGCTCAGCTGGCTACAATGGTAGCTAAGGTAGCTCTGAACTAAGGACAGAATAAGGAATCAAGACAAGGCACAAGGCATCAGGAAAGTGGGCGTTAGACGCCTTCTTGCAGCATTGGAAAATATAGGCGATGTGGTGCGTCGGTGTCTGAGGGTGAATCCCCAGGAGGTGCACCAACATCCCAATATAGAAGCAAAGGTTGAAAAAAGAACGTGGCCATGTCCGTCGACACCTTGGAACCAGCAAGAAAGGTCCAAAGGACATAGGCAGCGGACTAAGGAACCAAATACAAAGATAAAGTTAGGTCCAGGAAAGATCATAGCAAAGTAAAGGACACACAAGGACTTGCTCCATGATCTTGTCAACATAAACCGTAATCTCCTGTGCCAAGTCGGGGTTTGCGCACGCCTTCTTGAGGTCCAGATGATGGACTTTAGGAATGAGAAGCGTAAGGTGCATGCCAAGGTACATAAGGAAGTCGGGCGTGTTGTCAGGAGGGTCGTAGTCAATCGCATAAGTGACAAGACCGGCGCCAAGGTCGCAAGTAGTGATCAAGTCCTTCGCGGACAGAACATATGGCGCTGTGGGGAGCAGTTTTGCGATAGGAGTCCAGGTTTTGGAAGCCATGAGACGAGAAGAGACAGGAATGAAAGGTCTGGGGACAAGTCCCAGAACCTTTTATAGTGGAATAAAGACAGGCAAAAGGAGGGTTCATTGGGCGCCAGAAACCGAAAGGGGACTTCGTCACGACGACCTGGTATTCAGGATGACGGTTATGAACTGTCCAGGACTATGTCGGGGACGACATTTCATAAGTCAAGGGGAGATGATACGCAGGGTACTATTCCAGTATTAGAAACAGGGAATTTTGCAATTCCTAAGTAGCCCAAGGACCTTAGGAACCTTCAGTCAAGTACCTAGGATAGAGCACGCAGGAGTTACTCCTTGACGCGGGCAAGCCTCCAGGACAAGGTTCTGGCGTCTTAATAAGTCCATTAGGACAGGCGCGATCGAAACCTTCGATCACCTTTGTCCGAATATCCTTATCCGCGCGTTGGATCTCTTTCAAGATTCTGTACCTTTGCATGTACCTTGTACTACAGACTTTGTGCTATCACCATTCGCACTCAAGGAGGTCCCAAAGGACTCTAAGCTGCTCAGGCAGAGCAACCCAGGACCTGCGCACGTCGGAACCTAAGACCTGGAAGGTCCCAAAATAGCTCAAGGACGTCATATCCTTCTGAGAATTACCTTCGGAGTTGTCACCGACTCCGAACCGACGCCTTCCGCTATGTCAATCGATCATGATCCACGATCAAGGACCACCCCGAAAGAAGGGTGTATTACCACCTTAAGAAAGCACTCCTCTGTGGCGTCCGCGCTCGAAAGGATGTTCTTGCTGCTATCAAGCCGACCTAGTCACAAGAAAGCAGGTGTCCATAGGACCTTGCACCATAAAGATACAAAAGGAACAAAGTCCTTCTCGGACCTTGAGTGCCTGGCACGAAAGGATTGCACCATACCGCCAAGGTGGCGTATATGGCTAAAGGACCAAGCGCTCCACCCGCAGTCGTTTCGACAAGGGATAGCCAATGAGAAACCAGTACTTGTATAACTCGAATGTCCGATGTATCCGATCCTAGAATAGATGCTTACTCAGTAGGAGTCCACCAGTAGTATAAAAGGGGCCAAAGGACCCATATTTCGGTAGCTTAGATCCCCCCCCAGTAGCCGCTAGTCAGACGCAGCCATTGTAGTGAATCTATCTCGAGTTTCGACTCATTTCTGCAAAGTACCCCAAAGACCTTTCCAAAGATCCCAAAGACCTTTTCAAGATTTAAAGACATCAGGTGTTGCCAAGCTCCTTGAAGGACTCAAAAGAACCTTATTCCGACGTACCAAGTCAAGTACCAACGAATCTACTTGGTGTTAGAACCTTGTATTCGCAAGAAGGCCGGTTTGCAAGTGGTTCTGCCCTGCATTCACGCTATTTCGTGAAGTACTTTCCTTTGAGGAATAAGTTGAGTCTGAACGAGTGTTGTCAACGTCTGAGACACCTTTCGGAACCTTTGGTCCCGGTGCAAGACACTAGAAGTTTGGTTTAAGTGCAAGAAGGAGTCCTTATCGTTAGCAGTCCAGTGGCGTAAAACCTGCGGTAGCGGCCTGACGATTCCAAGACAAAGTCCTTGTACACCAGAGCACTTGATAGGTAGAAGCTACATTGCCTCGCGCTGTTTAAGGTCTTCATACGTCAAGAGGTTCGGCCTACGACTTCAAGGTTTTCTTGTATCATTTCGATCAGAATCCCTACACCCCCAACAACAACTCGTAGTTTAACTACAACGTTCGGAATACATCTCTATTTCTCCATTACCCAAAAGCACCTTGTTCTCTCGAACCTTTGTGCACCCCAGCTCCCTTACAAGGAGTGTTAGTTGTGATAAGGATTGATAGTGTGGTTAGACAATAGCTTCTTTTCAGAGGTCTATTCCGAACTTGCACATCAGCGCGCCATGGCTGGTCGCACGACACGATCAAGAACACAGGCCAGCGAGGCTGCAGCAAAGGCACAGTCATTACTTCCTCCCGCCCTAGGTGTGGCAACAATTATCAACACTCCTTTAGTCGACATTGACGTTGACATGGACCCACCTTCTACACCTTCCGAGTCGGCAAAGCCACGACCGAGACCAAAACCCAGAAAAGCCGGTACCGTCACCTCAGAAGAGTCTACCACAAGGCTTGCAGGGGGTGAACCACAGACAGAGCCAACAATTGTCCCCAAAAAGCGTGGACGGCCTTCAGGCAAGGTGAGTCGCTGTCAACGGTGAATATTTGGATATTGAGACTTACGATAATATAGGTCAAACAGACTGCTCTTTCTGCCAGTGTGTCTGCTGCCCCAGCTACTCAGACGACTGGTCCCATTGTCAGTGACGCTATACCAGAGTTGAAGCGAGTTCGCATCGACGGTCAGGATGGTCTTCGCACACTGCCGGACCGCAATGCGCGCCCAGTCAACCCAGGGAAAGCTGATAATCCTCGAGCCAAGAGGACTGCCGCCGAAATGGAAGAACACCGCATAGCTCTGCAGGATATAGCCGAGCAGGAAGCCAGACTAGCTACCGAGAAGCGAGAGCGGCTGGCACAACTTGAGCTGGATCAAGAACAACTGGATGAGGAGGAAGAGCAGAATGTTGTGAGGAAATTCGTACCCACCATGGTTCCCGATGAACTTCTGAACAACAATGCCGACGAGGACGATCTGCCAGATGCTGGTGAGCTTGCAGAATCTATGATCAAGCCGGTATGTCAATCGTCTCCTTCTAAATTTCAGCTGAGCAAGCCTCCAGTCTGGCAAGAAGAGGCCGGCCAAAGGAGAGACTCGCAAGGCGAATGAAATTGCGAAAGCGAACATGAGAGTGCAGCGAAAAACTGCGAAGGGGATCAATCAGGATGTCATGTATGTAATCGTCTCTCATGGTCATGCGTGCCGTAAACTTACCTCTTACCATCGCCAGCCCTGTTGATGTCGTCAAGAAGACGGCGAGTACGCTTCAGCCAGACTGGAATCATCGGAAACCCGGAATCATCAAGGCAGTCACTGCACCTAAAGCACCTGTTGTAGCTACACCATCATTCTCTTCGTTCGAGCTAGGTGGCGTAGATGATGAAGATATTATCGATGAAAAGCCAGCATCAGCTAAGGGTCGAACGGTGCGTAACAGATCCCTTTTCTATACCTCTCTATTGATGTCTTTAGATTGTTGGTATATCCACGGGAACGCCTGTTGCGTCAGCTTCAGTGAAGGCTGCGAAACAAATTGCCAAGCTTCAGAGTACACCAACTCCTACACCACGCTCAAAGCCGAAGTCTACAGCGATTGATTCCGCTGCCACTCCTCCCGCTACTGCTTCCATTCGAAATCCCTTCCTCAAGTCAAGGGCTCAAGTTTCCGAGACCGACACGAGCAGCCTCCCGCCGTTCCTGAAAACTATCTATAACAGCCAATATCTCCCAACCGTCTACAGCTATATGTTTGCTTCGATTCCCTTTGGTAGGGAGTTTGCGAAGGGAGCCGACATCGTCAAGTTCATTCAAGCCCGCATTGATGAAATCGCCCCCGGTAATACCTACGCTGCCGAGAAGGATGATCGTTTATATACCTTGGTATGTTTGCCATCGTCTTGCTCAGTCCTACACTCATACGGTGTCCTCAAGACGTACGATCGCCTCAACGAGAAGCGTGCGGCCGCCGGATCCGAAGGGTTCAAATGGGTTTCAGCCGAATTAGAGGGCATGACAAAGGTGCAGAAGGCGGCGTATGCGCAATGGGCTATTCGCCCTAATGGACCGGCACTCTACTCGAAACCGACACCGATTGACTGTACAGTCAAGCCAAATGAGCCGGGATACATTGTCAGTTTACTTCACATCGTGGCAACTTCTTGAACCTGACGTTCACAATTGATAGTATCCTCGCGGCCTCGGTGAATCTGATGCATTCATTGCAGTCTTCAAGGCCGTGGTCAAGACCTCCCTGCGTGATGCTCCTCTGGACTACGGCCACCCCATTGGAGCCTTTGCATTGACAGCAGTCTCGGTGCGTGTCTATCAAGCAATGACTCACAAAATGTCTGATATGTTATCTAGCTCATCCGTGCGTACAACTTTTACAGAACGGGCGAGTACATTCAGGACGCAAAGAGCACCTTCTCCCAGCAGAAGGTTGGAGCCGATGTTGTCCGTCTCATGGAGGTTGGACGCCAGCTGTCTGATTCCGCATGGTCTCGCATTCACAAGAAGGCTGGAACGTCTCCGTACCCCGATGAGACCACAGACGAGCCACCCGCTACCATCCTGCAGCCCAACGAGTACGCGTTCGATTATTTTGTGCCGAGAAGCAGCCCACCGCCTGCAGAAGATGTCGAGATGGGCACCATGTAGTGCGACTCCCATCTCTGCCCATTGGGCGTGTTTTTTTCGTTCTGCCGATCCGAGTCAGGCTGATCGTTGTCATCCACCGCTTTCTATTCGCAATTACGCTACCTTTTCACGATTCCATACACCTGTAATCTATCCCCAGTCTTAATCCACGAAAAGTTAATCAAATCACGGCCTGACTTGCGAGCTTGTCAACTTGTCCAGCTTGTGGAGTCGGGTGGAGGGCCAACTTGTTCGCATTTCCGACATAGCTGGTCTACTTGTTACTTGTCTACTTTTCTGTATGGAACAAGCCGATAAAAGCCGTGAAAAGCCATGAAAAGTCAGGCGGGGAACTTGCTGATGTGTACGATACTGGTAAGTAACTAACCATACGGCAAGCCCAACTTATCATTCACAATCAAACCCTGCTCAAGTTCGGAGTCGACGAAGCATGGTCTGACTCAGGCGATGGGATGTCCTGTGATGATCTGGTATTCAAAATCCATGCATATGGCTTGGCTTGTATGAGCGTTCGAGCCTCTGAACGCGGACAAAATAATGATATTCAATCAAAGGCCCGTATGTTGAAGTAACCACAACGAATTTAAACTTGCAGAGCTTAGCCCTGACTGGGCAACTGACTGGTAACGCCCCCATATCCGCCGTCAGGAGCTGAATTGTTAATCAAGGGAGTGCGCTCCTCAGCAACCGTCGATGTAGTATTGCGACGCTGCCGCTCGACGATTCTGGTGTGGAGAGTCAGCAATTGCGCGGCGCTTCCGCTAACACACACACCCTCTCATGACTGCACTGTTAGTCATCCTCTTTGCTTGGCGCTTGTGGGTGTTGTCGTCGTAGCGATCGGTCTCATCGACGATTTCTTCAGATATGATTTCCTGTAAAACGGCGTCAAGTCTCTCATATCCTCTCATAAATGTGAGAAAGTGTCATCACCTCAATGATATCTTCACAGGCCAAGACGACAAGGATCAGTGAGCAGTACATGCACCAAAAACAAGCCCATCGCACCTTCGAGAGTGATCACGCCCAGAGCACCGCCGGCAACACCAGGGGTGTTAGATATAAGGAGAAGATGGGCGCGCCCAGTTTGACTGCGAAAGGAGGTTATCATCCCAATGCGCCCATCAAAGACTAAGACGCACAAGTAGTCCAAGGCCTGGAAGCAGTTTATGGATGGGTGCGCCTCGGGAAGAATTGACAGAGCAAACTTGGAGACAGGGAGCTCTTGTGAAGGATCATAGGTCAACAGCTTTGTTCACGATTAATCCTTATCGTCATTTGTGAGAAATGAAACAAGCTACCCACCTTCTTGATGAGCAAGAGACCGACATATTGCATCGGCTTGCCAGGTTCGTGGACAGGGAAGCGAGAGTATCCGCTAGTCAATCTGAACAATTGTCAGCGTCGTTCGGTGGAAATGCCACTGTGAACATACATATGTTCAACAGTCTTCTGGTCCAGCACTGTATCAGAGCTCAAGGTGACTACATCCTACACGCTATATTGAGCACAATCATACTTAGCGGCGTAGGCCAGCTACCTTCAATGGCGTCATGATTGCCTCCACGGACTTCGTGTTGAGTTCCAGTACACCATTGAGGATGTTGATCTCGTCGTCGCGTAATGGCTCTTCACCGGTGCGATGAAATTGCAGGAAGGACTTCAGTTCTGCCTTCTTGTAGGTGTGAGCCTCGTTCGCGCCGAGCATGTAATCAAGGAGCTTGGCGATCGGCCAGGCTACGGGGGCAAGTATCCACATCATGACCAGGACAAAAGGCGCGCAGGTAGAGCCAATGGCCAGGCCATAGCGAACGCTGATTGATTGAGGAATGATCCTATGGAAATGAGGCAGTCATCACGAGGATGATCTGTGAAGAGAGATATAAAAGACATACTCTCTGTAATGCGATTAACAAGGTACGTGAGATGGATTGGTTGTATACTCGACTTACCCGAAGATTACTAGGAAAGGTTTAGCATTCGCCGCATCGATACCTCATACAAGACATACCAATAGCAGTAGTAGACAACGCCACTGCAGCGACGCCTCCGCCAATCTAAATGGGATGACATTCTGCAATTGTTGAGGTAGTAGGTGAGACGCACAGCGCTGTCCAAGAAGATTGGCAGACTCTCATTTATGATCTGACAGAATGGTTGAGAGTCTGAACGATGCCTCGGGCCAAAACACGGACGACGTTTCCTAACAATAACACCTGACGACGGTTGAGCATACATAATGATAGAAATGTCGAAGTGTGCGCCGTACCACCAGAACCCAGTGTCGCCCTCTGCTCATCAAACGAAGAACTAGATTCAGACGTGTTATTCAATTTTGATTTATGGTTCGCAGGTCGTACGCACCTTTCTTGGCATGTGCCTTCTCTTTGGGATCGTCCGATGATGCAGACAGTACACGCAAATGCAACTCGTCCAAGCCCATCAGTCCGAGGGTGAGCCTACTCTCTTCGTTTCCACATAGTGACCTGACAGTCCAAGGGACTTACCCGGCAAAAACTCCTCCAGCAAGCACCAACACCGCACTGATGATTATTTTGTACCAGAACTCTGCTGAGCCTGGTTGCGCCTCTGGTTCTTCAGGCGAGACAGAGGCATTGATGTATGGGCGCGCTAGAGAGACGAGAGATTTGGAAAGTAAGAGAAATATAGAATACTTCATTGAAGGAATGTGGGCGAGTTTGGGGGAATGAAACAGACACTGGATGCGGCAGGGACGTGACGCTTAATGACGCTCACACTTTAGGCTCACACCTCGGTCCGATTCTCCGCTCCTGAATCGGATTGTGGCGCAACTACTAAATTTAGGCAAGACCGACGGACTTGTAAGTGAGTAAGAATGTTCATGCACCGTATCGCAGTATATATACATAGTATTTTATTTTTAGGGTGGTGCTGGGTAGCTGGAGGAGGAGGCCAAGCACTGACTGCCCGCGCGGAGACTGCGGAGTTCTAGCTGCCCGTGAGGCGTGAGCGCCGATATGGCGCATAGATCAAAGTTCTCCCAGATTGTTGCGTATTACTTTGGAGTACTTTCGAACGCTATGCTAAGACTACAAGAAGTGCTTCTGAATGAGAAAGCCGAGCCCGCTGCTACAATGATGGGAGGGAATTGTCATCAAGGCAGCGACCTTTGGGATATTGTGGAAGTGCTCAGATCCTCATAAACTCATTCTAAGAACATTTTATACTTATCATTACACCTCACACAAGCTGAGAAAGCTTCGCAGTAGCGTTGGACTGGCTATACTCTATCATCGCGCGCGATTCATAGCCTAATTAGGAAGGACCGACGATTGATCAATACCGAGTACCGACCTCCTGTGATCTAATCTGGACTGCCAACTGTTCATTTCGCCCCACCTCAGCGCCTCAGTTTCCAATCCACATTCACCATTGACAAAAAGGTGCACTTCTACATGGAAAACGATTCACTCGATCTTCTACGTTCAGTGGCGCATGGCTGGAAGGAGGAGGAGCTACACGCCTTGCTGAAGAGATACAATGGCAACTACGAGAAGGCGGTCAACGCCGTCTTCAACGACGAAAACATCCGGAGTACGTTGAAGACGACCAACACCCCGGAAGTTATTGATCTCACCGGTGACGACAACAACGAGGAGATGGACCGCGCCCTGAAGATGTCTTTGGAGCAGAGTGGCTCGACCGACGTTGCGGCTTTCGGGCCTAGTAATCGCGCGCCGGACGCCAATTGGCAGATGACGGTGGCGGCGCCGGTGAGGAATATCATAACCTGTCATTGTTCATCAGCTTCATAGTGCCACGGCAGCAACCCACCGTGCTATTCGACGAAGGAGAGCATGCACTGCAGCAAGCGATCAAGCTCAGTATGGAAGAGATTCCCGTCGATGAGGACTCCAGGGAGGTCCCTGACGCCGATGTTCCATTCCGCGAACCGTCGACTGGACAGTGTGTACCATTTGTTTCGTCGACGCGCTCATACTCAACGCGTTTGCAGACCGCTGTCCATTCACTCCCGCACTTCTAATCTGCAATATGTTGCGAATCTCATACACGCTCTTATCCAGGTCCCACAGGTCCAATACAGTCTGCGTCTCATCGCGAATGCCTTCGACCAAGTTACGACGACCTCCTCCACGGATGCCCTCATCAATCACACCGCGCACCAGGACTACGCCTATGTTTCATTTCTCATGGACGACAATATCTTCAAGTACTCAAAAGCCTACCCCACCAATGACCTAAGATGCATTCGCGATTATTCGAAGGGTTTGTTCATATCGCATGGCTTGTCGCGCGTATCGTTATTGAAACTAGTTCAGAGCTCTATGACGAGATTATAAGAGACATCGAGTTTCATCTCAATCAGCTACAGTATGACCCAAGTGCCCACTCGACGTTGGTCAGATCTCCGTTGCAAGAACGCATTAGTAATTTGTTATTAGGCTTGGATCGATGCGGCTTCTTCGCATGCGCATTGAGCACGAAGGTCCTCCGACGCTGGTGAATCCAGAGCAGGAACACATCAAAGCACACACCGTCCCAATAACATATGGAAGGACCGATGTTCGCGATGATCTCGTCCAACTCATATTCCAGATACTGTTCCAAGAAGGTGACAATGGCACCTCAGATAACACACTCCTCGAATCACCCACTCCTGAGATCATCGCATTCGAGCTTCAGAATGATGGCAAGTGCGCTGAAGCACCTTCCTATCCACCCACCCTCTTCTTGGATCGCTTCTTGTCTGAGAATCTCGAAGTCGTCAACGAGAAGGTACAGCAGCTCAGAGACATGCAACGGAAGATGACGAAGCTGGGCGAGAGGAAACAAGCCCTCACCAAATTCAATGTTGGCCCGGATTTCACCTCTCGTTCCTACGACAGGTACTGACGAAGCTCCAGGGTCACGACACTATGAAGGATCTTAAGACCACACTGCAGTATTACGAGGAAGTTGCACAGGGAAGGGATGACGCAGAGCGACGAGAGCGTATCGATAAGATGGTTCTCAAATTGAAGAGCACTCTGAAGACGCTCGAACAAGAACTCACCGGTAATCGAACACACTCTGGAGTCTTCGTGATACGTCCGCTTACCATCTGCCTCGGTAGACATTGAGAACGAATACGACACGCTATCACAGGACTCTCAGAGCGTATTCGACCGCCCCGAATTGCAACAGCATCCAGTCAGTCAACCCTCCATTAGGCTCCCATCTCTATTCACCTCGTGTCATTTGCAGTACGACCTTCGCGCTGTATTGGTGAGCGGCGGGCCTCCAGGACGAAAGACACTATATTCGTACACCCAAGACGCGGAGGAGCGCTGGTGGAAGACCGTGGACACCATAGTGACTGAGGTGCGTTGTGTTGGCCTTCGTGACCACACGTCTGAGCTTGAGGAGCAGGTTCCTCAAGAAGAAGTTTACAATGATTCGAACGGAGTGCTTCTCGGGGCGGGCCCTTACATGCTGCTGTATAGCCGAAGGATGACCAAAGACCAAATAGCCTCCTTCCCCGTCTGGCCCAACTATCTAACGGTGTGTGGATAATGTGTTGATGGCCTGTCGTTCGTCGAGTTGAAGGATTTTTGTCCAGGAACCCATACATTCGAACAACAAGCTGTATATGGCGGCCAAGAGCCAGGAAGTACCCGGGGGTGGTGGCGTTACGAGGGATGTTAGCATGCTGGATCTATCGCAGGTGTAAGCTTATGTCACATTTACCCTCAACGACGTTTTGGAACTCCGCGGACACTGTGGTGAAGAGGAGTGTTGAAGTAGTGTCGAGAAACGAAGAGGCTACCTCGGTAGCTTACATTGTCGCCATGATGATCTATATAGCGGCTCAGGCTGTTGAGTCTCAATTTATCACGTCCGCCCCTCGTTCTAAGGCTCAATTCTTGGAGACTTGGACCGTACGTCAGCGTACAGGATGCGATCGCTACAAGCCATTGAAGGCCTGAACAGAATGAATCGGACCATGCTGCATATCAGGTGGCGAGGGTGCGTGGGCGCCACAGCCAAGAGTGACCGCAGAGAATGACTCTTCAATTCCATTCGGGATTCATCCGAGAGCCGAAGACGGAGTATGCTTCACGACTGCGGAAGTGCATGCCGGGCGTCGCTATGGTTCTTTCGATGGCCAGCTTATATGGAAATATATCTGTTACCTGGTACGAAGGAAGATGGACATGACTCTAGGTCGGTGGAAGCCAGGGTTTGAAGCGACTGCTCACTCACAGGTCGAAGAATGAAACAAGGGCGGTAACCAGGAGAGAGAACGCGGATCGATCGTCTCTGCGTCGGTCGCCGTCGGGGTCTTGGCACCCCGTATTTAGCAATTGAAAATGCCTCAAAGGATAAGATCGGATGATCGGACATCCCCTCAGTTTTGTATCTCTTCCTTTGACCGCCACCTTCTCCCACCGAGTCCGCTTTCCCTCCTTATATTCCGCTCTTTCTTTCTAGTTTCTCTACCCGGCGGACTCTGCACATTCATTCACAAACTGCAGCAAGCTTACGACCCCAGGTCCCACTATGCCTTCAATCCTCGCTGTCCTCGCTGTCCTTGCTCCCCTCCTGCCCCATGTCGTCGCTCATGGACAAATTGCTGCTGTCACTGCTGACGGTACCACTAACACTGGTCCCAATGTGCGTATTCTCATGACCTTGCTAGTATCTTCTGACGCGCACGCTCAGATCTACTATGCTGCTGATGCCAAAAATGCCAAGACAGCCGTAACAGTCATGTATGAAGCTTCTGGCAAAGCCTACAACACGAATGCCGACTACAACAACAATGCGTACTTATAGTCTGTGTTTTGTGGCCGTGCAATTTGATTGACATTTCCGCAGTGCTATGTCTTGCGAGAGCGCTTCTGCCCCTCCCGCGGCTATTGCAGTCACCGCTGGCTCGACCATTCGCACATATTGGAATGGCGCTACATCTGAGCTCCTCAATCAAGCGGGCGTCGGCAATGCGTACAACGGTGGGAACCCATGGGTCCATGCGTATGTGGTACTTCTCGTTGTCCATCAATTCGCACTGATTACCTTTCAAGCATGGGAACGGTTGCTGTGGATATTGCAGACTGCGGTGACGACTGTACCTCTGTCGATCCCTCCACCTTGCTTTGGAACCGTTTTGTGTATGATGGACTTGACACCAGCAAGACCATTTCCGACGGCCTCCGTCAAACTATGACCAACAAGCCAGAAACCTACTACCCGACCTCAGGGAGTGGTCTTTGGGGCATGGCTAGTTTCGTTGCTCGTGGCTCCTACGTCGATGCGACGATCCCTTCGGATTTAGCCTCCGGTAACTACATGGTTCGCGTCGAGGTGGGTGTTTCAGCATGGTGTTGCATTCTGTCAATACTCACGTCAAGACTAGCTCGCCGCCATCCACTCCCCCGGTGTTCCTCAGGTCTATATTGGATGCATCGCCACAACTGTCAGCGGATCCGGAAGCACCTCCCTCACTGGTGGAACTCTCGGTGGATCGTATGTTCGTTCTTCCAATACCGGATCTATGTCCTTAACCATCATCTCATAGTTTGTACAAATCGTCCGGCTCTTTGGTCACCTTCGATGTGTACAGTGACAAGGTCTCCAAGTGGACTGATGACGGACCTGCTCTGATGGACCTCGCCTCTCAGTCCTCCGGCAGCTCTTCTTCCAGCTCCAGCTCTTCGCACGCCACTACCACCAAGGCCGCTGCCACTACCACCCAGGCCGCTGCCACTACCACCCAGGCCGCTGCCACTACCACTCATGCCGCTGCCACTACTACTAAGGCTGCTGTCAGCACCACTAAAGAGGCCGCCAGCACCACTGAGGCTGCTGCCACCACGACCTCAGAAGCAGCTGCCACGTCTTCCGCGGCCACATGCAGGAAGCGTCGCCGCAGCCTTACGCGCCGTGTCTCCTCTTCCCACAAGAGGCAGGCATTCCCCCACATCCACAACAGCCATTAAATCCTCATCTTTTGTCTCATATTTCTCCCATGCTCTCAGTGACAGGTACCGTAGAGGTCTGGCTCACTCATGTTATATCTGCTGTATCTTACACGTCTTTGTCGCTGTGCGACTGCGTTATAAATGTCTGTGTTTCTACATTGATCTGCGTGCGCTCCATGCAAGCTCTCTATCTACGCTAGCATCCATCCGATACCGACTTCCAGTTTACGTGAAGCGGTCTGCTTTCGTCGACTACAGTACGCGCTTTCTGTAAGCAATGTGCTGGTCGGCTCCGAGTGTAGGTCACCTGTGCGGTACTCACAATATCTCCAAGCCAACTAGTAGTACTACAAGCTGGCGGAAAACGAGATTTCCGATGCTTGAAGTAGACTCAACTCATTCCTAAGCGCTAGACGCTGGTTCCTACGGTAGAAGGCCCGACTCGAATCTGATTGGAATGCCTACTGAGACACAATTTCCTTGAGTTTAACGTGCTTACATGCCAAGTACAGGGACTCGAATGGGACCCTTACGTTGTGACTCTGAGTTTGACATGACTCATAGATAAGCCTGACTGGCGTTATTTGACTTACTTATTAGCCTGGTCGTTCAAAGTGACCATGTGCTACATTTCAAGTTTTACGGTTGTTCTCGTACCACCATGGCCACTGAATCTAGTCCTCTCTTGCCAAACGATGAACTCCCCAACATCCACGATCATGAGGCAGTCTATTCGCGCTTTCCCGATCACCAGAAACGCCGGATCGTCGCTCTTGTATCTTGGAGCGCTTTGCTACCCAGTGCGTTCCCGGAAGAGTACGATCCGAGACTTGATTTGACAACGAAGTTCCACTGCTCCAGTGTTTGCATCAAACACCTTCATACCGTCAATTCCCCAGATTGCGGCTGACTTACACTCCGACCCAGAGACTGTCAGGTGAATACATTCTTGCTTCGCTTGCGCAATTGAGCGCAGTAATGAGTTCTAAATGCTTTCCAGCTTGGCGGTCAGCCTATCCATTTTTTCGATGGCCATAGGCGGCTTAGTGTATGCTGCATATTCCACATTCTGTTCGTCCTCACCTTAGGCGATGACCCCCGTTTTCTTGCAGAGGCTGACTACGTTATATAGATGGACGTCGCGTCGCGTACTTGGCGGGTTCGCCTCTTCTCTTTCTTGGGTCTATGGGTGTCTGCTATTCCCGAGCTGTACCTGAGATGTTATTTTGGCGATGCATACAAGCGTTGGGAACATCGGGCGGAATGGCTATCGGGGCCGCAGTGATTGGGGACATGTACAAGCTCACTGAGCGTGGTCGAGCAATGGGTATATTCTTTGGGGTACGCGAGCATCTACATGGCAGACAATCTTGCTGATCAGAACCTCGCAGGCTGCACTTCTCGGGCCCGCCGTCGCACCTTCAGCCGGCGGTAAGCCATCTGTGTACGCTCGAAGTTCCGACACTCATAACTTCTACAGGCTGGGGAGCGCATTACGCCTCCTGGAGATGGACACAATTTTGCCTTGGAATCGCGGGCTTTCTTACGTTCGTTATGTTGTTTACGCTGCTACCAGAAACAAGTCATCCGGGTTCTCGTGGACTAGACAAGTACCGCCAACAGCCAGGCAAGGAGGGAAAGAATGTCTGGGTGTGGTTGAATCCTTTGGCTTCTTATGCTCCGCTTCGAAGCCCGAACCTCCTGATAGTGGCATGTGCAGTCTGCTTACTGTTTGACCTGGTCGTACTGACGTCTACAGACCGTTGCGGGTACAGCCGCTCTGTTGACAGACTTTGGTAAGTGTTGAGCTTAGCCACAAACCATCGTCATGACCCGCCTCTGCACGGACAGTTCTGATGATGCCCATTGCTTACACCATTGTTCGTCGCCACTACCAAATGTTACTTGTATCTCTTTCTCGATCTTATCTGATTCCAGGGCGTTCGTTATGATATCACGAATGAGCTACTCATCGGAGCTTGCTTTTTGCCCCTTGGCCTTGGAAACATCAGTACGCCAATTGCTACTTTGCATCACACGTTGCTCACGATGCTAGTTGGGGCACCGCTTGCAGGCTTTCTAGCTGATCGCGCCGTGATCCAATCAATCAAAGAGCACGGTCCTAATGTCTGGAGACCTGAAGACCGCTTGAAAGCTTCCCTGTATGGGGCGCTCATCCCCGTCCCCCTTTCCATTCTATTCTCCGGACTTATCACTCAATTCATACCCGGAACATTGGGCCTCGTACTCAACTTAATTTGTTTCTTCGTGAATGGGATCGGTGTGGACATGGTCCTTACTCCCTTGAGTGCATATTCGGTCGATATTATGCGCCACAGAAGTGCAGAAGTCTTGGCTGCCACTATGTATGTTGTCTTTTATATTCTCGAGTGCGACACTGGTTCTCATGCACATAATTTTCAAAGCTCTTTCAGGTCTATCCTACTATCCTCTCTACTACCACTTGTCCTTCCGAGCATAAAACTACTTGGTGTGGCAGCCACGGATGCCATGATTGCAGGAGTCTCGTGGTCAGCTTTCTTCCTTCTCCTACTGGTGATCCGCTACGGGCAACGGATGAGAGACCACATCGATGTCGGCTACACTAAAATTGACAATACATAAAGCCAATAGTAGCGGCAATCTGCTACTACCACTATGCATCGTGCATCATACAACACAGTGATTAGAGGAAATTTACCTTACATACATGCCAAAAACAAGCACATGACATGCACTGATCTACTCGAAAAGTACGTCCAACTTGGATCTCACATTCACGGATCTTCAATGATCAGACCGTCTCCCAAATCTCCCTCAATCTCGTCACCCTCGCCTTCATAACTCCCAAGGAGATTACCACCATCTCCATCTGCCCTCAAAATCAAGGCTTTCAGGCGAGAGAGCTCCTCTTCCACTTCGTTTCTAGCCCTGCAGGTGACTTCGTCGACAAAATCATCCACCGTGCTTCTAGGATTCCACGAGATTCTATGCCCTGTCCACCCACCGTTCTCGTAGACATAGTTCATGAATGCACGCCAAAGAGCATCTAATGCCAAGATCTCTGAATTACCCACGACGATTAGAAGAGCCTGAGCCCGAGTCACGGCAACTAGGCCAAACATCAACAAGGGAAGTGAATGGACAGAGGATGCTTTCCTACCATTGAACCGCTTGTCGTTGGCGACAAAGCCAAGCGAGCGTTTGATGTCAGATGTGACAAATTCCCTGTTACTGCGAACAGTGGACATAATGATGACGCGACGTTCTTGTCCTTGAAACTCCTCTACACTGCCGACGGTGATGTCCATGAACTTTGGGTCTCTCTGGAGTAGATCAAGGATCTTCATCCTCTGAGCGTGATACGGAGTAATAACACCAATATCTTTTGCAGCTATGGCACCAATGAATGAGAGTTATGGTTATGAATGACAACAGCACTGACCAAGACCTTTCCTCTTATCAGCAAGCAGGTTGGTGCAGTACTTCTTGACAATAGTCGCTTCATCGATGTTGAAGAAAGACGGAGAAGACTTTTCCCTTTGGTCTTTTCCGATTACAGAGTGAAAAATGAGAGGGAACCTCTTTGTCGGAAGTACGTCCGACATTTCCAGACTCCTCGTCAATACAATATCGCCGCAGGCCTGGAGCTGATTGTCATAGAAATGCTCGTTGGAGAACTTCAAAATCGCAGGGTGTGACCGGAAACTGCGAACAAGCTTCATGATTCTGACAAGTGAGCCGGCTTGGCGTTAGCATTATCGAACAGTAGTGAATCAGAATAGCCTACGTGACGCCGCGTCCTCCAGTGAAGGGCTGAGTCGTAGACAGATCATAGATTGGTCGCTCCATCAGTCTCTCGAGATAGCTCTTTTTCAGGCCAAGATCCCTTGCGAGTCTTGAATGAACAACGGGGCCCAATTGCTTCAAGTCACCTGCCAACACAACATTCGTATACTTATCCGCCAAGCCCTTGATGGGTATTGCAACTTCCGGCTCCTTCCCTTGGCCAGCTTCATCTACGAACACCCACGCGAAGTGACCTTTCTTGACTCCGAGGCCTTCCAGCGCCCCAGCACTGATACACGTGGAAACGACGACGCGATACTTCAGAACCTGATTCAAAGTAGGCATGGCAAAGATCTTGTTGTCGTTGTAAAGCGCAAAGGGCTGTAGACCTTCGGGAAGGTCTGAGAATTTGCGAGTCATCGAATTCAGTCTGAAAAGCTGCATGGACGTCAGATGGGTGAGTTTCTGGACCAAGATATCGGCGGCTGAATTGTTCGGGGTACAAGCCAGTATGCGGATGTCGGGGTCTTTCTTGAGGAGTTGGCAAATGGCCTCCACAATTGTAACGGTTTTGCCGGTGCCAGGTCTACATAGATAAGTTGAGCCGCTCGTACATAAGCAGAGTACACGTTCTCGAGTCACTTACGGTCCAAATACAATGAACGGAACACTGCCTGAACGCTGGTTCACGATAGCGGTGACCGTCTCCATCTGCTCATCGTTCCTGCCCACCAGTCGATTGAAAGGATCGATGTCTGCGATCATAGCATGTGTGACTCTCCTAGGCGTGTTTAGATGCTCTGGCTCGGGGAAAAGCAGCCGAGGGGGCGCGTTCTTGTTGACAAGAGCCTGATGCATCCGGCGGAAAGACAGGCGGTTCAGAACGAACCGGACTTCGAACTTTTCTCTCTTGTAGGTGTTGAAGTCGTCGCCGAATCGCATACTGACATATTTCTCGGCGACGCGATGAACACATCCCTCGAACCATGTGGTGTCGGTGTGATCCACGGCTCGAACTCGAATAAAGTCGCCAACGTTCACAGATGGGCGCCCTTCAGATAGTCCTGGTACTTCGATGCTATCAAATCATAAACACGAGTAGATGTCGAAGAGCACGAGAGTTGGCTGACTTGTAGCGAGGGTAGTTAGCCTTGATCTCGACGTCCGTCATCGAATAAGCATCAAGATCTTGTCTATCGAGTCTTAAGCATCGTAGCCCAAATAGTAGACAGAATCACGTACCTCATCTGCTCTTCCTCCAGGTAGATCATGATTTGGAAATGGGAGCCATAGGTCGCCGCATTGAACACTGAGGGCATGAACTTCTTGGCGTCCTGTAGTGCAGAAGATTTCATGTACCCCTCCTTGGTATAGATTGTCTTCGTAAGAGCAGCAGGTATGTCGAACATTGGCAGCCTAGTAATCCACTTTGTCGGGGTCCAGTTAGGCGGTCGCAAGCTGCGACTGATCGGTCCATCGAAGCGTATGTTACGGCGCTTGCGGGGAGCGTACTCGGACACAGGTCGAAGTTGCTCGTGATCTCCTAGATCACCAACCGTCGCACTGATAGAGCGGTGAATGACGAATCTTTGGCGCTGCGCCTGATCAAAGAATTGGAGTTCAAGAGTGTCGTTGAACCGCCCGGCATAAGCAGGATAGAATGTGATGGTGACAGCGCGGGGCCTCCCCACTCTTAGCGACTTTGAGCCAGGCTCTAGATGTGCAGAAAAACTATGACTGATCATTAGGACAGAGTATCCCCTTATTCAACTGCTTACATGACTTCGCGAGCATTCCGCTCCCTGGCAGAAGCCAGTCGACATTTCAGCAGATATATTGGCGTTTCTGCACCATCAATTCGGTTGATAGTCGCCTGGACATGGCGAGCGCCTGCATCCTCCTTCACAATGCCAAAATCGACGCCTCGAGGAGCCGAGACAGATACGCCGTGCTTGTCCTGCTGTGCTATGGCCATAGTCGTCGCCAACTGCTCGTGAACGGAATGGATTTGCAGATGTGTATAGAAATGAGACTCTGGGTATTCTTGTAGACAACTCTGGCACAGTAGAGTAGAAGCAGTTCCTGCCTCTGTTCGGTCTGACCGGGCAGGAGCTGCTACTTCTCCGAGACGTTGCTGATGTTTACGGCCTCGCAGATGAGGCGCAAGGCTGCATCGGTAAAGAATGAGGCCGCAAGAGCATTTCGCGATGTCATGGCGCAGAGGGCATGTTCCTAAAGGCTTAGAACAGCCTTCAGGGGCCACGGAGTCATAGCACCAGCTGGGGTGATGCATGGTACGAGTGCAAGTGAGTGTAGCCTGGTTTCAGGGGAGGGGGTCATATCGACGTCTCCAGTTCGGCAACATTTTCGTGATCCGAAGCACAAGCCGACCGAAGCCTTGCACAATCACAGCCCAAAGGTTCAATGTCGTCTTGCTCATTGTCTTTGCCGCCGTTAACGGTCGCTGTCTCAAAATTGAGCTTCAATGGATCTGTATGTGGGAGGACCAAGTGCGCGTGCATGGTCTAGCTGTTTTACCAGATATGGTACCCGTGGAGTATATGGGGCGTGCGCCGTGCACGGGAGAGAAAAGGATTGTGTGCATGGGTCTCTACATCTTAGTGTCTTGAATTGTATTTGAGTGCACTCAGTTATTCATTGGGCGTAGGAGGACTTGTAACGAGTCAAGAAAGGATTTTGTACATTGCATTCTGTGTCACTTATTATTACTCATGAGCCGCACACGGCATTCGGCCGGGATGTCAAAAATCTGATGAACGGGGGACGTCGATGTGGACCCCTCCCCTGGATCCAGGCTCTATACGAGGGAACGACTGTCTTCTCTCGTACTAGAGTCGGGTTAACCAGGCTAAAGTGAGTGTAAGCTACAGTCGTGCTGTCCTCATGCCTTGACCCTGCAAAAATGATGGCTGAGTCGTCTTGGACCGACTTTCCGCAATTGCCACGTACTTTTACGTAACGGCACCGGGCAAAAGGTCGAGTTCTATAGACTATTGTTGCCTTGCCGCTACACAGTGTACACGCCCTTTCAGAGGGAAACATACGACAAAGCTCGAACCAAGAGCTCTCCGTAGCGTTGGAAGAATAACATAGAAGGTCAGTTAAGATGGGTAGTAATATACGACGAGAACGAAGGACAAGGTAGACACCAATGTTCCAATCTAAGGCTCTATGTTCGCAATTTCTACCGCCCTTTCAATGATGTCGTCCACTGCCCACCTCTCCGACTTCCTGAGACCATGCTTCAAGTCAAGGATATCCCCAACTTCGTCACAAGCGCGCAGAATAACATCGATGTCCTCCTTCGTATGCGACGCGCTAACACAAAATCTGACCCTACTGGTGACAAGCGGTGTCGCTGGGTACGCTACCACGACAACAATGATCGGCGTCTGACGCTGCTTCATCATGCTGTGGAACATGTTCATTTTTCCAGGGTTGAAGAGAAGGAGGGGCACAATAGGCGAGCAAGGGTGTCCGTAGGTGATGAAGCCCAACTTGATCAAGCCTGTGTGAAGATAACGCGAGTTGAAGGCGAGTCGGCGGAGACGGTCTCGTCCCTCTGCTCCCGAGGAGAGTATAGGGGGTAACGAGACCCAAGAAGGAAGCGAGGACAGCGGCGCAGGCCCTGGATGGTGGTATATTTCATCGTCGTTCGATCCAAGGCTGCTATGGCGAGACGACGAGGACGGCAGTTGTGGCATCTTGACACCCATGATACTAGCCATGCTGGCAATGATTTGGGTAAGAACAGGCGGCGTCATGGCTTCCGCGTAGGCACCGGAGTATCCACGGATACGAAGACGATCGATGAGAGCCTTGTTACCAGAAATGTAGCCACCAGCGGCGCCGAAAGATTTGGTGAACGTGCCCATGAGGATGTCGATCGAGCGCGGGTCTATACCAAAGTAGTCGGCTATGCCGCGACCATTGGGTCCAAGGGCACCAATAGAATGGGCCTCGTCAACGAAGAGGTAGAACTGGGGAAAGGGTAAATAGAAGCAAAGATACGATTCTGAGAACTCACCTTGTACTTCTTTTTGAGCTGCATGATGGCGGGAAGATCGAGCAGGGTACCCTCCATACTGTACAAGCCCTCGACTATGAGAAGAATCTTCTTCCATGGACGATGCGTCTTTGGCTGGCCTTGACTGATGACCTCTCGCAACAGAGACTCCAAACTGTTCATGTCGTTGTGCTTGAACATGCGGACGCTAGCACCGCTGAGTCGAACACCGAACCGGATGGAGGCATGATTCAACTCGTCCGAAATGATGAGGCACCCTTTGTTGACCAGAGCCGGAATGATCGTAGAGTTCGTTGCGAAACCCATGGAGCTGATCAACGAGTCCTCCTGACCGACAAATTGGGCGACGAGAGCCTCGCCGACTTTGTGCAATTCACTCGTTCCTCCCTCGAGACGCGTTCCACACGTCGAGACACCGTAGCGTTTGATTGACTCCTCGACCACGTCCGCGCAACCCCCGCGGGCCTGTGCGAAGCCGAGGTAATTGTAGGAAGAGATGTTGAGTGCGCGGGTCTGCGTGCCTGTGTATATTTGAGTGTGATTGTAGTCGGGGGAGTATCTGTCCAAAAGCTGGATGGTGCGTCCAGCGACACCGGTGATGGGCTGGGAGAAACACTCGTCCATCCGCGTTTTGAGCCGACGGGTATAGAACGAGTCGAAATCGGAATTCAGGGGAGCATATCCCTGTCAACGCGCATTAGTCAAGTATAAAGACGACCAGAGACGGACAGACGTTGTGGGGCATGAGATGACTATACGACTTGGGGCTGAATCTCTTGCCGAAGAAGTCGCGGAAGTGGCCCAGACAGATGAGAATGAGGTAGCTGATATAGGTTGAGAGGAGGATGTAGTAAGGGGGGTCTTGCTCGACGTGCGCGGGCAGGTCGGTACCAGGAGCATGCTTGGAGACATAGCGGTAGCTCTCGTTGGCGCAGTGGCCAAACTCTGTGTGGACGGTGGTGAATACCTGTTCCGAGGTCGGCGGGCGAGCCGGAATGGCAAGTCCATCGCTGTTGTCGACGTCAGACTCGTTCAAGACGGTGTCTTCCGTGGAGGTCGTAACTGACGACGAGAGCGACAGTGCCGGCGTCGACGTCGGGGACCGTCCACTGCTGCGTGCACGGGCGTCTGCCTGGGACAAGGCAGACAAGTAGGATGCAGCAGAGGCCATGTGAGACGCCGAGGGAGTGGAACGCTTCTTGAACATAGACGGCTGGGGAGTGGACCTGTTCAAGGCCATGGGGGATGGCAAGGGCGAGCTCGCTGGCATGGATCCGCACGTCTCGTCGGAGTCGTTGTCGTCGAGTAACAACCAGCAAAGTCCCGGTCATCCAACTCATGCATGACAAATCTATCTTACGCGATTGAAATTTCGATACATCAGGTCTAGACTCTAAACCGCTCTCTGTCTTCAAATTCAGCCTGCATGTGAGCAAGCATTCTCCTGTTGACGACGAAGGTCGAGTGAAATCCGGAAAGAATATGAAATTCTCTTGTTATGTATCATCCAGCGCCGCGTTCAGAGCTATGTATGTAGGTCCGACTGGAGCATGCTCACTTACTTACAAGTTCAATAGTTGTCGTCTACGCGGCTGTAACCCGGTTCTTCACAAGGGCGGAGCGGCTCTCCGCGTTCCCTCCGCTTATTTGTCTGTCGAGGGTGTGTGGAGGGTGTTCAATCACAGAAGTGCCATACATGGCCTAAACTATTCCTAACAAGAACATCCGATCGCTCCCTTGCGCTTGCCTTCCACGTCGAGAATCACTCAGTCCTGTTTGCATCTTGGCCACTGCCTCAGTCGTGAACGTCTAATCTGTATTCATACTTAGCCATAAACAGCGGGCCATCTTGGGGCCATCTATAAAGGGACATCGGCATCGGAACGTCATTTTACAAACTACCATCATCATGAATACGGAAAGGTAAGAGTTTGTGTCCAGGTCCTGCCGACAATAACCATCGCTCACGTCGGTCTTGACTCAGCTTACAAGCCCTTGGCGAGGCCCATGTAACGAAAGGGCTTAGTCGTCTAACCGATGGAATCATATCCAAAGCAAGCGGATCTTATCTCGAATTCGCAGATGGTCGTAAACTCCTCGACTTCACCTGTGGAATCGGTGTTACAAACCTTGGTAACATCTGCGCGAACACATTCCAGTCGACATCTAACAAGACTGCAGGTCACTGTCATCCAAAAGTTAGCAAAGCCGCTGCCGATCAATGCATGAACCTCGTCCACGGCCAAGTGCGTGCAATCGCACCCCGAGTACATTTATCACGCTGATATCCACCTCAACAGTGCAGTATCGCGTTCCATGAGCCTTACCTACGCCTCATCGAGAAGCTTCTCCCAGTCGTCCCCCACCCGTCCTTGGACTCCTTCTTCTTCTGGAACTCTGGGTCCGAGGCTGTTGAATGCGCAATCAAGATGTCGCGAATCATTACCGGACGCCCAAACATCATCTGCATGCAAGGTACCATTGACCAGTTTACCATCTCCCTTTTTGACACTTCGCAGGTGGATATCACGGGCGGACATATGGTGCGATGGCCGTTACCACTAGTAAGAC
Source organism: Strobilurus luchuensis (assembly GCA_019915105.1). Classification (NCBI taxonomy): domain Eukaryota; kingdom Fungi; phylum Basidiomycota; class Agaricomycetes; order Agaricales; family Physalacriaceae; genus Strobilurus; species Strobilurus luchuensis. Next base: position 642,348 of record JAHLMJ010000004.1, read on the forward strand.
TATTTACTCGGAGGGTAACGGAGCTCTGATGGTACTTGTTTACTGGCTCATGAAAGTCATCCCATCTAACGACGCGTAGCCCGGCGCGTACGCTACGCCCTTCCCATTCTGGCACCAAATGGGGATGCCACCAGATACGCCCACTGCCGTGCTCGTTGAGGCCGCACTGTATCAATTCCGTCTTCTTCTTGTACAGCAATCCGCCCCAAAGGACACTGCCGCACTGATCATTGAAACCGTCTTGGGTGAAGGCGGTTATGTTCCTGCCCCCGTCGAGTTCCTGCGCGGCTTACAGTCAATCTGCAACGAACACGGGATCCTCCTCATTATAGATGAGGTTCAGTGTGGATTTGGACGTACGGGGTCTTGGTGGGCCATTGAGGAAAGTGGTGTGAAGCCTGACATCCTTCTCTCCGCCAAGGTAGGATGGCTTCGTGATTGTAATCTCGATAAACCATGAACGCACCTTTAGGGCCTTGCCAACGGTTTCCCTCTCAGCGCCGTCATCAGCAGGAGAGAGCTGACTGACAAGCTCAAGGGGGGCATGATGGTGCGTTCGTCTTCATTGAAATCACATTCAGCCTCATGGAGCATCTACAGGGTGGTACATACGCTGGAAGCGCAGTCTCCTGTGCTGCTGCCGTTGCCGTCGCAGAGGTGTTCCACGAGGAGAACATTCTCGCTAACGTTAACGAACGGTACAGTTTCCCCTTGTCAGATTGTGTAACACCGTTCTCACCCTTGCCTCAGCTCTGCTGAACTCTTCGCAAGTCTCAAAGCCCTTGCTGCCGATCCCGCCGTATCGCCTTACATCGTCGACGTCCGCGGGCGGGGTCTCATGGTTGGTGTCGAGTTTGCCTCGGCCACCTTCCCTGCGGCACCCTCGGCCAATGCTCCTGCCCCCATCCCCAAGCTGGCATCCCTCGTCTCGCAGAGATGCTTGAAGAAGGGCATGATGATTTTGACGACGAGTATCTACGAGGTCATACGTTTCATCCCGCCTTTGAACGTGTCGGCGGAGGAATTGAAGGATGGATGCAAAGTGTTTGCCGAGGCGGTGAAGGAAGTCATTGCGGAGAATCGCAAGTGAAGAGGACTATGATGTACGAAAACACTAGCCTAGTTCAAAGTTGAGGTAGCACAGAGGTAGCACGATGGTAGCACCGAGGTAGCACGGACAGGTAGCACCGAGGTAGCACCAACATATCATCACACTGTTGTCGCAACAGAAGGCAGTACGGCTACTCTCCAGCCCTCCCAATTAGCTCCACAATGCTGCATGACTCTCTGGGCTGTATTCGTTGTGTTATAGAACCATTTATGTGGTTCAAAGAGGTACATAGAAGTAACGATTGCTGCCTAAGCCAGTTGTTGAGCAGTGCAGTCACAGCTGAGTCACGAAGAAATACATCGTGCTACCTCGGTGCTACCTATGCGTGCTACCTCGGTGCTACCATCGTGCTACCTCAACTTTGAACTAGGCTACTATGTGGAATAACACACGGAACATTTCTTTGGACGATTGAGAATCCACTGGCGGTCGCGAATTGCATTCGAATGACCGTAGACGGTACAATCGGTCGGTCATTGACTGAGCAGGACCGGATAGGCATGACCTTTCTCGAGTTCAGCCCAAAGAAACAGAGGCTTGCTCACCACCTGACCCGTATAGCATGCCGCCTATGTACGTAGGACTTCGACACTTTGGAAACGAACATCTCGTGATCTCACATCATCAAGGATAAATCCGGAGAGTCGTACTTGGGACAAAGAATTGTCGAAGTGATATGCAAGTTCTTCATTTCCTCCCCGCACCATCCTCTTAGTGTTACATCTCGCTATATATGACGCGCAGCGTTAAATTGAGCTACGCGTACAGGTGACTTCGCAAACTGTGGTCGACTTGTTTCAGGCGTCAAATGAGACTGAGGAATATGAACGCCGCGTACGTTGTTGATAAGTTTACAGTTTGAGTCTTCGCGCCACACATCACGATACTTCTGCAAGGTAGCGATAGCCTCCGGAGCTGTTGCTTTTGTGGAATTGGCGGCAATGTACTCCAGTGCCTCGTCAAGAAGACTGGAGGTAGACAACAGCATAGCACCATGCAGTCTGCCCAGAATGTGGGTGATGTAGACTCTGTCCAGCGTGTCGCAAGCCTATCAAGAGTCTGTCAGTGAGGACGTTCTGAGCTTGTGAGAGGAAGGAACGTACAGGGCTGTTCCAGCAGCGGTAGAAATATACCAGCATGAAGTCCTCAAATCTCTCCTGCAGCTCGAGCACAGCATCTTCTTTAGAGCTCGACAACTTTCTAATACAGTCATATAGTTCCACTAGAGCAGATGGAGTATACTGGCGGCTCAAGATCGCCTTGACGAGGTCGACAAACATGCCCGGCGCCGAGCCGGCGTGGGTTTTGATATAGTTGCGCGCAGTGGCGGCAATCTGTTGAACACTCAGGTCACCTGTAAGCTTGGAACAATCAGTTGTGAATTTGTGACAAGGACTAGATACTCCCAGGGTGCTGGGATCCGTGTTAGTAGAAGTCCGTGACAAACGAGAGCTGATCAAACAAATTTGAGTCTGGGGTTTGAGTCCTGGAAGAATGGGACAGATACCGCAAGATGTTATTCACGAGACCGAACCTTTCTCGACGGCCGAGAACTGCAGGTTGAGACTCGGACGCGCTCTATTGCAATGCTTGGTCAGACCACAGGTGATTTGTCACTGGCACAAATTCAACACACCGCAACATCACTCGATGCAGTGATCATGGACAACGGCAATGCCCTTCGCTTCATCATCTTGTGGATATGGTTCACCAGCAAATCTTTGCGTGGAGTCAACTCCCCCAGACTGGTTTCGTCTGCCACGATTGGGACTTCAAAGAATGACGGAGGAAGGGAGCGATGAGGTGGTCGTGTCACCACTGATTCTGGAGTGAACGTCACTTGAGGGCAAAGCGGGGAAGGTCGCGCCAGGGTAAGAGCTTGCTTAGCATCGGAATGCGAGGTCGTGGCGTTGGACGCAGTGCTCTCATTACCGAGTCGTACTCGCCAATTCGGGCTGTCCGAGCCCTGTAGTAGATGTACAGCGGTGTTTCTTCGGACCGGCCCAGAAGTCGAATCGCCCGGCGCTGGCGTCGACGCGTCGTTGATCGCGCGATTGGTTGGCATCAAGGGAGTTTGGACGCAGGGTGCCAGGGCGACTCCCTTTGCCACAGCAAGTTCAGGTGCAGACGCCGACGAAGGAGCATTTTCGTCGATTACAGGTATGGTCGCACGGGAAGAAGTCTTGGTCTTCGAGGCTCTCGCATCCTTGAAGACGGCAGTGCTGAGCGCTAGCATACGCGTCACGTTGATTTGAGGATACAGGACAATGTCGTCAGTATCGGGGTCATCCGCCTCCGGGATGGACACATCGCTATCTTCCTCGGTGGGGACCTTTCGATTCGCGACGTAGAGTGGCGGGCATACCGCTCCTGACGATACTCCGCTACACGGTTCCATTGGCAGCGACGGCTTCTCAGGCAACGGTTTTCCTGCTGGTGGACTGACCCCCAGACGGGGTGTGGGTGCATAGATCTGTCGATGTGTCTCCACAGGAGACGGTTGGATTTGCACCAACGGTTTCTTTGTGGGCCTAATGGCCGTAAGACCAGCTTTCCGAGCGTAGACTGCGTTGGATTGGGGATAATCCTTCACAAGACACGGTTTCATTGGCAGCAACAAGTTCTTCGTGGGTATGACGACCCTGATACGGGGCGTCGGCGCGTAGACACCGTTGGATTGGAGATATGCCCCCAAGGGAGCAGTCTCGAGAACAGAAGGGAAGGGGAGTGGCTCATGATTCTGGAACGCATCCCGCATCGTGATAGCGGCCAAATCGTTCTCACTGCCAGAGTGATCAGCCAAGGGTGGATTGAAAGAGGGACTTACGGAGCGGCGCGTCATAGAGGACTGTTTCGCGCATAGTGCAGTCATTGAGGTCAAGATACAGTAGAGGCTTTGGTCAGAATATACGCGTCTGTGAATTGAGAAACAACCGATGAGTGGCCCACAGCGCGTCCCTTTTAAATCGCTTGAGGGATCACATGATGGAGGTCAAAGACCATCCATTGATCCATAGTCCAATGCCTCTAACGCGCTCGAAGAGTCGGCGATATTCGATGCGAGCCTGAGAGCTGAGGACACGATTCGACGGTAAGCAAGGCTGTGCAACTGATGACCGTTTTGTTTGAATTCAGTATTTTCAAAGTTTGTCGAGATTAACTGTGGCGTAATTGCATGGCCCTTCAATTTTCAGTCTTGTACATCGGAACCCTGCTGTTTCGAAGTGATATTGGGTACATGATCTGGCTTGACAACATGCGCGACCGATCTGGGAAAGTCATGTCAGAATACTCTATATGCTGCCATGACGCTCTGCAGCTGAATTCACTTGCAAGTAGATACAGTACACACTGGCTCATGCAGATGCTTCCAACAAGAAGCTCAAGACCAAGGTTTTGAGATCTTGCGCGGCGGAGAATTCTTGGAGAAATCGTAAATAGCACGGCGTGGGATTGCAGTGGCGAGGACGATGCCGGTGAGTGAGTGGTACGGATAGTATAAGACCCACGCCTGGCACAGACCTGCTCTAGCGGGATGAGGTGTACATAGTAGTCGAGAGGCGGGAGGAGCAAACTGACGGCAGGCGGAGATATTCCTATCCGGGACATTTGAATTTCACGCACCCAAATTTCATCCTTTTTCTCCAACGACGACGACCGACGTTTTCGGCACGAAAGGCGCCATCCGTACGATGGACACGCGCATAGACGACCAGCAGCAGAAAGACTACATGGCGTCCTTCTTTCCCAATGTCGACTTGCATCATCTTCAGGCGGACGGGAATATGGACCTCATGCAGCAACCGGCGCTCAATTCGCAGCAAAATCAGACGATGATGCCAGGCCTCAGCATGCCGCCCCAGCTGGACATGGAAATGCTCGGCAATCTTATGTCTATGCAAGGCTTGGCCAGCCCACATCACCACCAGCTTAGCGCGGCATCCTCCTCTCAATCTCACTTCCCATCAACCTCCAACACGGCCAACCCGCAGATGATCATGGAGCAGCAGTTCAAGCTCGCACAGCTGCAACAACTCCAGCAACTCCAGAACCAGATATTCCAGCAGCAGGTCAGCACCGTATTCGTTGGTACTCGTCCGCCCGCCCGCCTGCTAATGCGTCTCGGTTCAGATTGCGCTTATCAGCGGGCAGTCGACCAATGCAGACACTCCCGTCCAGGAGCCGCTGCGCGAACAACAGACGAACTACCATGGATTGCCCACTCCTGGTATTTGGCTTGCTTGCCCTGCATACCGCATCCAATACTGACTGTCTCATAGGGTCGTCCACTGAACTTCGCGCCCAGCAGCAGCCACTGGAATATGTGTCCCCAATGATTCTCAACTACCTCGAGCCTCCTGCGGAAAACTACCCAGAGGCAATGACGCCTATGCCCTCCTCCATGAACCCCCAGTACACCATACCTCCCCGCGGTGCCGCGTCCGCTCCCGCGCACATCGTCTTCCGCACCAATTCCTCAACTGACATAGATGTCGACATCTCTCCGTTGACAAGTCCCTGGCTTGGGGCGCAGCAGCATCACTCCTCGTACATGCAGCGCAACAAGCGGACCGCTTCTTCAAGCGGTGACGAAGCTTCTTCCAAACCCTCAAAAAAGAAGCAGTCCCCCGCCATCCGTCCCTACAATCATGCAGCAGCGCCGAAACGGTCTACGCGTACTTCTAAATCGACCACGTCTACTCCAATTCTCCGATCAGCACGTTCACGCAATGGCAGCATTGTGGGCAACGAGATCCTCGACGACTCCCCATCTCCGGTTGATCTGTCCATGCCACCTCCTGCTTCCACTTCGAGTCAATCTGTAATGACAATGCCACCTCCTGACAGCACTGCATTCCCTTCGCCTTCGCTAACGCCCGTAACTCCTGCCAGTATAATGAACCTCGGCCGACTCGGTGTCAACAATACCAATAACCTCGCGCCTGTCAAGGTTCAGGACAAAGGCAAGGCTCCTGCCATTTCTTCCAGTTCCACCGGTGCGGTCCTTCAGCGGACCAAACCCACTAGAAGAGGCTCGATTGGTGCTTCGCCTGCGCTTAAGCCGATTCTTCCTGGTATGTGCCTCAATCTGCTCCTTCCTTTCTTCGAGAACTGACTTATTGCTTGTAGCTGGAGTCGCCAATGCTCCCATGCGGAACGCTGGTCCTGCACCTGTGCCCCCGGTACGCAAGACATCGCATAAAGCAGCGGAGCAAAAGCGACGCGATTCTCTCAAGACGACATTCGATGAGCTTCGCGGGCTCATTCCACCTATCCCTCTTCCATCAGACGGCCGGAATCACGACGAACCCGTTCTTCCTGGTGCGCTTCCACCTCGAGGACCACCCAAAGCGGGTAGCGACGGACCAAATAAGGCTGTCAGCAAGCTGCAACTGCTCATGTGCGGTAACGACTTCATACGACAGTTAAAGGGGCGGGTGGAGAGGCGGGACGATGAGATCATGAAGCTGCGCAGGGAGTTGGCACGGTTGAGGGGTGCACTGGTGACCTCTGCGCCAGGTATCTTGGAGGAGGGTGAGCCTTTGGATCTGGAGAAGGATCTTGATGAGATCGAGTCGCTTACAATGGGATTCGGGCGGGGTACACTGCTTGGTGCGGACGAGGATGCGGACGAGGAAGGTGAGGTGGACGATTAGACTCTAAGTATGGTCCACTTTACAGTATGTATGTCTTATTTACACATTTCGGTCCACATTGTGATACACACATACACATTCACCTCAATACGATTGATGTAAGGCTCGTTCGACGTTACTTCATCAAATGATGAGAGTCAGAGACGCTTGAGCGGTTGACCTACATCGCTGATAATTTCCGTCGGGATCCGACCACACGGTACATAAGTATACGTAAAGCTGGCGCAAAGTGCTGTCCTCCCCATTCCTGCCCCATTCCATGATCAAAGAACCAGAAATTTGACGCAATGCGCATCGTGGCCGTCTGCATGTCCTCTGGAATAGCTTCTCTATGCACCGAGCACACTCTGTATGATGACGTCCGAGTCGTTGGGCCCCTCACTCCCAAGTCAATGGAAAATCAAGCGAGATGAAACCTTCGCAGTTGTGTCTGTCCCGAAGAATGGATTCACTAATCACGCTTCAACCTCGCGTAGGTACGTCAGCTCGCTATTGTTTATTTGTGGCGTCGATCCAGTTCATGGGCCATGTCCAAGGCTTGATTCTAATTATATCTCGTGCTGCATAGTTGGTCTTATTGTTATTCTTGCCGTCACTTTGCGCTTAGTTATCGACATAGCGAGCAAATGAGGGAGTCCTAGGACCCACTTACAAACCGCAAGTCCGTATTATGAGGCGTCAGTAAAAACGAACTGCCTACCACCAGCGACGATTTTGACGCTGCGTAATCGACATCAGGCCGAAGTAAACCCACCGTCGCCAGACATCGACAAAAGCTTTATCTGAGACACTTCAATTGCATCGAGACGCTACTAGGCATGCGCACTGTCAATGAAGACTTGCATCGCGCGTCGCGTGCATTCCAGTATCGATCGCACACGGGGCTAACGCATATGAGCGATTTGTTCTAGGTGGGAGTGGGCGTTGAGTGGGTGGGTTCGTGTTGAACAGGTGTCCAAGAGCAATGCTTCTGAGTCAGGGATAGGACGATCCAGGAGAGTTGAGTTGTTCATATGTCCTGCTTTATGCAACAACATACTGACAACATAACGACCGAAGAACAATAAAAACATCCAAAGATGGAAATAGCGGGGGCTTTACGCAAGGAGATATTCAAATAGAGTTCAGCGGACAGATGGAGGCGAACATTGTGAATATAAGTACTACAGCTGCGTGTTTCCCTCCATTTCCACGGAATCCTGGCTTACCCCCAGCAGCGACGGCTCAGGGAGCGATGTTGGTGGCTTTTGCGCTGGCAATCATTGCGCTTTGCGTCGCTGTGTATTGGATCCAATGGCGGTCCAACCCACTTCGCAAGCTTCCTGGTCCCCCGGTTCGCGGTTTCTTTGGATCCCATCTGAAGCATGTATCCGGGTATGTCTCTACCCAATTTCTCGACTTGCCATTGCTCATCCGTACTCCCGACACAGCGCGCAGTCTGGTTTCAAGGTTTATGACTTCCTGGGCAGGCGATATGGGCGCACCGTTCGCATTCGTGGCGCGTTTCCTGTACGAATGGTTCCTAGCCATCATTGCCTAAGATTGCTAACTCGATTGCTTGTAGTGGGAGGAAAGACTCCTTACCATGGATCCTATCTCTATGGCTCACATCCTGAAAAACGCCGACCTGTATCAGAAGCCTGCACTATCGCGCCGTCTTATCACAAGTCTCATAGGATGCGGAATGCTTGCCGCGGAAGGCCACGTATATCAGCGACAAAGACGCGTCCTTTTACCCGCGTTCTCGAATCATAATCTCCGAGGATTCATACCCCTCGTGTTGAAGAAGAGTGTGCAGTTGAAGGAAAAGTGGCTTCAGATTATGAAAGAGAGAACGAGCTTGGAGCCAGATGCAGCGGCCGTGACGTTGGATCTGAACATCTGGACCAGTAGACTTACGTTTGATGTCATGGGTCTCGCAGGTAAGGTTTTCATATACTTGTTCTTGATGAATCTGTACTGATGGAATATTCGACTTCATCTAGGTTTCGATTACAACTTCAATGCGGTTGAGGACGAGTCCAATGAATTGTTGCAGGCGTACATGGAGATGTTCCAGAAATGCGCTTTACAGCAAGGACTGTTTTCCCTCATCTGTCTGTATAGCCCCTTCATGAGATGGCTCTTCGTAAGTTATGGCATACTTCTGGGCTATTCGACTCATGGCATCTCTGTTAGCCCGATCGAGTTGCCAAACGGTGTAGAGCCACGATATATCGCATAGCGGGACAACTCATTAGAGAGAAGAAACAAAAACTGGCACACGAGGAAAAGAACGGACACCTTCAGTCCGGCGACGATCTCCTTACCTTCATGTGTGAGCTACAAGTATTTCTCATCCGACCCATCTCATTCGCTTTGTGCCCCAGTGAAATCAAATGCTGATCCAACGTTGCCACCCGAAGCTAAGATCTCGGAACGCGATCTCCTCGACAACATCAACACTCTCATGTTTGCCGGGTCAGATACTACGTCTCTTGCTATCAGTTGGACTTTCGTACTTCTTGCTCAGCATACCGCCATCCAGGACCGTGTCCGGGACGAAATTCTCACCGTGATTCCCTCCGACACGTCTCTAGAAGACCTTTCGTACGAGGAGGCCGAATCGCTGCACCAGGCTATTGCGTCTTTGCCGCTTCTCAACAACGTCCTGCGAGAGTCACTACGATTGATACCGCCGCTACACTCGTCGCTGAGGGTAGCGACTCAGACGGACGAAGTCCCTACGATGTATCCTGTTCATCCAGACGGCGACTCGTCGAAGCCCCAGAGACAAAGCTTTACAGTGCAGAAGGGAACTTTTGTACACATCTGCGTGGAAGCATTCAATCTGGACAAGACTGTCTGGGGAGAAGACGCCTGGGAGTTCAAGTAGGTCGTCCAGACATGCTGTACCAAGGTGTTCCTGATGCCAGGCCTATAGTCCGGACAGATGGGACTGTCTCCCTGATCGTGTACTCAAGCAGCCTGGGATTTTCGCGCACCTGCTCACCTTTTCCTATGGACCTCGAGTACGTGCCTCCTTCGACCGCCTGTTTCGAAGTGATGAGCTTGAATTGACAGGCATGTACTGGGATGCGCCTATCGCTGACAGAAATGAAACTTTTGATTTCTGTCCTACTGACCAACTTCGTTTTCAATACCCATCCTGACCGGGAGATCATCAAAGTCAATAAGTAAGGCGCGCGATATCTGTGTTACTGTCGGCTGCTCATGTATGCTCCAGGGTTCTAACGCGTCCTCAAGTAGCCGGAAAGCCTGAAGAGGGCACCCAATGCCCACTTCTAGTTTCAAGATATCGGCGAGTTTGAGGTGCCACCTCTAGTACTACTTGTGGGATGGCGAAAGTGTATCTGTATTTCTAGTAGTCACCTTGTTTTGAATATTTGCACCAGACCTTATAATATCCTCGAATCAATTTTGTTTTATGCGGCAAGGAGCGCTAAGCGGACGTCTGAAGATGGATTTGCGACTTGCAGATTCGATCTTTGTCGCGTGGCTGTGCAGACGACCTTCCCCTTCCTTCCCAAATGGCCAAGAAGAACAAAAATCGCGAACCCTCACCGACGCCTGCAGCGGCAGCCGAAGAATCTGCCGATGCCCCGCCCGCTGTAGAGCCGACGCCACCGGTTGAGATGCTATACTGTGCAGGTAGATGACGAGCACTGGCGCTGCGAAGGACACCGTTGACAGCATCTGCTCTAGTGTGCTCATACCCTCCGGAGTACTGCGAATTCGGAGAAAGATTCACTCGATGTAAAGATTGGCTGGAAGAGGCCCATCCCGACCTTTTCGCCAAATATTACTCTGATGGTGCGTTCCCAGTAATCTCCTCGGTCGATCCTTCTGAATCCCCGCGTAGAGGCCCTACAAGCTAAGCTTGGAACGCTGAGCTTGGAGGCACAGAAGAAACTGGAGAAGGATACGGCCAAGAAGGAGGCAAAAGCCGAGGCCAAGGCTGATGCAGCGCTCAAGAAGAAGTTGTCCTCGACAGTGCGTACCTTCCTCATTTTCCATCCGGGATACAGTCTTATTGGCATGCTCATGACAGGTTACTATCAAACGAATAGAACGGAATAAACGGAAACACGTCACAGCCATACACGGACTGGAAGCGTTTGGAATCGATCTGAAGAAAGTCGCTAAACAGTTTGCTTCGAAATTTGCCACGGGAGCATCCGTCACGAAGAATGCGCAAGGTCAGGATGAGATCGTCGTACAAGGCGATGTCAGCGATGAAGTGCTCGAAATGATCGAGGAAGAGGTCGGCTTACTGAAGGGAATACCGGCGGACAATGTCGAAGTCGTTGAAGAGAAGAAGAAGAAGAGCGCCGAGTGATCTACTTGTATAACTGGTCAGCAAATTTTACTTTTGTCACTCGCCGGTGGTTGCTGATACTGTCCTAGATATTACTTGTACTAGTCTATTGTATACTGGAATGAGCGGACCGCCTACAACAAATACACAAGGTCTTCCTGTGCTCTTGTTCTGCATTGGTCAAAGTCACTGATTAGACAAGTGATACCGGACAATGCTCTGATGGTCCACGAAGAAAATATCAACTTTGTTGCATTGATCATCGGCAGTCATCGCATCCGCACAGCTGAATCATGACTTGGTTCAATCCACGCCACTGAGAGGTCCTTTGTTCAGATGCCGGATCTTGGACCAGCGATGCCGAATCCCTTTGCTGCAGGGTGACCCGTCCCTTTAGCCGGTGTCATGCGACCGATGCTCGATCAATGCTACAAACCGAGGGTATAAAGCATCTGCCATTATTCGAGGGCTATCTTCACTCATACCACCATCCATCGAGCTCTCCCCGCAAGAGAACTCACTCAGCTACCCTCAGCCTTCACACCTGTTCATTCATATCGTCATCCAACATGGTTCAAACTCGTAGTCAAAAGGCGGCCGCCCAGGCCACCCAGCCTACGGCTGCACTTGAGGCGACCGGGAAGAAGATGTCCGCCGCCGCTAAAGGTCTCGTCGACCGCGACAAGAAAGGTACGTGCTTTCTGTCACCACTACTATCGCATGTGCTGATCCTCCCTAGCTGTCAACGACCTTCGGGACAGCGTCCAGCGAAAGGCCACCAAGGCCGTCAAGCGTATGTCGACAGCTCATCCATCAATCCTCTTGCTCATCTTTCTGTAGGCAAGCCCAAGGCCAAAACCTCTGGAGACTCCAAGTCCAACCAGGACGACGAGAAGCCCAAGACGGGCCCTTCCGCTGCTGCCGATTCCAACGACGAATCGGTAGGTAGCCATGAAGGGTCGCCCATTCAGAGAAACCTACCGACTGCCAATGCAGTTCAGCCCACAGTGGGAGGGTCCGCCCTCGCTGCTGCCTCCGACTCCGGTTCTCAGTCTGTCGGTACGTTTCAACCACTGACTTCCTCTGGGCCACCCACTCACCGGATTCTCTCAGGTCAATCGCAGGGAACCGCCGTCTGTCTTCGTCGCTCACCTCGCGAGCACAAGGGTACGATCAAACCCGCCGACCTACCTCCTTTGAAGCCCAAGAGAGGCAAACGCGCCAATGCGCCGAGCCTGGAGGCCCAACACCCTGCAGCTGGCGCTGGTGCGGCTGCTGCTTCCAACGACACAGCCACGGTTGGACAGGCTCAGCCCTCGCAGCCTGTTGCTTCTTCCTCCGCCGACAGCGGCTCGTCCTCGTCGGGGGGTGAAGGGTCCTCGAACACTACCGCTGCCACTCTTGACTTCGGAGATGATGATGACTCGGATGTTAAGCCAGACATTCGCAAGAACAAGGGCAAGGGCAAGGCTCCTGCCAGCGACTCCGATGATGAGGACTATATGGACATCGACGACGACGACAAGCCCGACGACAACGACAAGCCCGACGATGATGACGATGATGATGACTCTCCGCCCAAGGGCAAGGGCAAGGGAAAGCGCAAACGCTCCCTTGAGGATGACGACGAAGACATTAAACCTCCCCGCCGACGCGCTCGTCAAGATGGTCAGACATTTTCTTTCATGCGCGTCGAATGTTACTCACTTTCCTCCAGCAGATGGCGCGTCCCCGCAAGCCTCGCCGTCCCCGAAGCGCAAGCGCGACGATGACGACTCCGATTCAGACGATGAGAGCCCTCCCACCTCTCGTCGTAGACGGGATGACGGTAAGTCTTGGTAATACAAGTCTGAAAGGCGGAATCTGACGCGTGGTTTTCTTTCAGCACCACAGGGTTCCTCCCATCAGTCGATTGCCATTCCGGCAAACTCTACCGCTGGACCTAGTACTCTTCCAGCTGCCCCTCCCCCTCCCCCCTTGGTACCTGTGTTTGCACCAGCTGCTCCGGCCCATCCTCAGCCAATACCTGCATTTGTGCCACCAGCACCAGCTGCTCCCCTTCCCGCTCCCGCTCTCGCACCGGCCGTACCTGCTCCTGCCCCAGCCGCTCCCGTGCAAACAGCTGCCGACATCCACGCTTTCCACGCCGCCCAAATCTGGCCTCCAGTAGTGTATAACTTCGGCCCAGGGCCACGCGCAGTCAATCCTAACCCACCGTTTGTTCCTTGGCCTCACGGCGATGCCCCCGGTTTCAACAACAACCCCCCGCCTCCTCCTCCTCCGCAAGCCAACGGCTCGCGTGCTCTTCGTCGCGAGCTTCCCATCAACTTGAGCCTACCGCGTCGATCTTAGCCAGCCCAAGCGATTGGCTTCTCCTCTGTGTCCTTTTCTCTGTCTCCCTTTTCTGTCTCTCTCTCCAGTAATCAGCTCTATCCATTTCTCCCTTCACTCTATCTTAGTGCGCTACATGGAGAGTATAGTCACACCTTCCAGGCCTCAGCATCTCGAGCCCCCATTCAACTCTTGACATCCGACTTCCGATGACACATCTCGCGCCTTCATGTGCCGGGACAGTCGCGTCGCTCCGAACCCCCATGGTTTACGATAGACGAAAGCGCCCTCGCCACACGGCTGGGGTTGTTCCCTACTTGTCGATCTACCTTGGGGGTTCCATGGTTACCCTACTTGCCGACTCGACGCCCAGCGACAGGACTAAGACGCGGATAGCATGACGCGGCACGGGGCGTCTTACGACGACTACCGTTTGTGCCAGCAGTCGCTTCGCGTGCTCCTTGCCAAAGGCCCATGGCTTACGACTAAAGATAGATGAAAGCGCCCTCGCCACGCGGCGGGGGTTGTTTCCTACTTGTCGATTTGCCGTCGCTGGGTGTCAGCCGAGGTGTGGGGTAAGTGCGACACGTAGTGCTTTGTCTCGTCGTTGGGTGGTCAGACTGATGAGGACTCTTTTTGCGCTCGGATCTTGACTTCTTCATACACTAGCTTATTTTGTCGCTGCATGCTCTGTGTATATCATCTTAGAAAGTAGCATGTAGTGTACTTCCTTTTCCTTGGTCTCTCCTCTCTCTTGTACTTTTTGTATCAATGATTATATGTCAGGTTGTGCACGCCTTCGGTGCACCTCCCGACTCTCTGGATTATCAGTCTGTGCGCGATCTGATTCTTAGAAGTGTTGTCGTTCTTGAAGAGTGTATATAAAGAGTATTTGGATGCGAAGAAAGTGTAGTGTAAGGTATTGAATCATACCAGTGCTGAAAGAACATCAACCTCTACGCATTCGAGTCAACGCCTGGTCAATGCTTACCATCAGCACAGCAGAAGCAGCACATTCCTGCCATGCATGCTAGACAGCAGCTCCCCTCGTCGCTCTTCTGAGGCTCTTGTTGGCTGAATGTGACCCACCAATGTCAGCCCAGGAGTGGCGCATAGAGATGACTGATCGTTACATTATGATGGTTTGCGGCGGCGGCTGCTGCTGATATCCTCCTGAGGGTGGGCCATATTGACCCTGGTAAGCTTGGGGCGGTTGCTATGTTTTTTGCTGGTTCACGGCGTTTGTGAAGTAGTAAACGCCGTGTGCGGACCTGAGGGTAGTAGCCACCGCCTTGTTGCTCTCCTGGAGTGCCTTAGCGTCAAGGGAAGAGTAGAAATGATGGGAGAACGGCCCAAACCTTGTGGTGAATAATAGGACATTAAGGCAAAGAGGAGGAGGAGGAGGAGGAGAAAAGAATGAGAGTCAATACCTTGGCGTCGTGTCCTTTATATACAAGTAACGGTGAAGTGTCAAGTTGCACTCGGTGTACGGTGTGTTGTGTTTTCCGAAGGGAACACGGGAAATGCGCTCAATGACAATGTGGACGACACGAGGAGAACGCACAGACGAACTAGGCGCAAGTATGCAATTGTCCAGAAGTGTTGCCCGGGTACGGACGTCAGTAAATACTCGGTGATTATCCAGCCTCCGATACTTATCTCAGCCAAAGTCCTACTCCCAGCCCGAGACAGAACCCTCCTACAATGGCCACCCGTACCTTCAAATCGCATAGGAAGGACTTGATAGATCGCCGAGCAGGCCCGAGGACCGAGATGGTGAACATCATCATGGATGTGAAGTGCAATGGGTCGAAGCCTGCTTCGTAGCACGGTCTCGGAATTTCCGACTCCGAGTCATCTCTCAGCTGCTTTGCCACGTCATAGGAGAGGTATTCCCCCCAGCTCTTCTCTGTCCATGGTGCGCTGTCAGGGTCTTTCCGCTGCCGACGCCCCCTTACGCCCTCGGTCAAGTGCAGTACTTCGCGCCAACGGAAGAACCGGTCTGCAGCCTCGGTCCGGACATTCAGAAGGACTTCTGGGTTCCGGAACAGGCCCTGTCGTAGCGTGATGGGAGAGGATGGTTTGAAAGAGGATAACGTGGCGTCGTTGATGTCGTCCGGAATGCGGGGAAGTACAATGATAGGAATGTACGACGAGAGTTCTTCGATGATTGTACACTCAAAGTCCGAAGTTGCTTGTAATGATTAGTAAGACATCGATACAAATTCTAAGAGACTTACTCGATGGTATTAATAGTACAAGTGCCGTATACAAAGGCGTATATGGTGAGGATAGCAGGCCAGAAGCGGTACCGGATGGATCACACGAAGGATCCAGCACCTCTGCCAATGACCGGAACGGGTTTCGTATCATAGCCTTGACGTGTGTCACTAATTCGTTAGGCTGCAGGTACGCGTCAGCCATAAAATTGAGAAATGCGGATAGAGGCACCCTACGTTGTCGTTGCATTCGTATCCTGGTAGTTCATTTATTTCGACATTTCGTGTGGGTTCGTACTTATCCAGGCCATGGGCGTCACGGTGGTCTATCCAGTCCGTGGAAGCACGGCGGATGCGTCCATATCCGGTATCCTCCCACTCTCCAGCATCCACGATGTCCTCATTGTCTTCCAACAGCAGTTTCGCCAGAAAGTCTTTACCACCAACAACTAGCAGCCTCAAATCTCCCAGTGTTTGACCGTACGGCGTGGGCTGATGCAGAGCCTCCGGGAGGGTCAATGATGGGATTATCAGCCCTCGCGTTGATTCCCGGGCATGATCAGAGGGAGCATGTGAGTGCGGCGGACTGGCGGCGGCCGAGCTGAAGAAGAAGGACGACGAGACAGAAGGAAACGACGAGACAGAGCTTGTGGATGGACTGTCCGGGGGTGATGGGAGAGCGCTGGAGCGTGGAGAGGAGGGCTGAGAGGCGGACTGGTCGACTGAAGAGTCAAGCATAGCGGTGTGGAGTGCACGGATAGTGGATGCGCTCGTACTTATGTCTGCCAAATCCATTGTATTGAACTAGAGTGTGGTGGGTGGGCACTGTAAAGGCCTCTCGTTCGAGTCGCCCTGATCTGTCAGCAAGTGACAGAGAAGGGATGTCGGCGATATCCTCCGAGCCAAGCGATACCGGATAATCGTCGGATCGCTTGCGTGTCCATTCTCTTGATTGCCGGCAGCGCTCAATGGGCCGGACGCTCCGGACCATGTTGGACGGATAGGGTAAGAGCGCTTTTCCCTCTGCCCACTACTCCCGCCGCCATTGCGCCACTTCTCACCACCCCCTCAGCGACTGCCTCACTTCCACCTTCTTCAAGCCAATGGTAATTACTATAGCAGGTAGGTGCAGGCATGCTTGCGCATTGTCCCATCCTAACCACCTTTTTCAGCAGCAATGATTCACACTTCCGCCCTCTCAGACTCACCCGCTACAGTACGGCGCAAAGTCAGTCTCTTTGCTCTTTGAGAGCAATGCTCACAGCTCTGGTCACCATAGTGTCTCTCAAGGCCGTGGATCTCGCGACCGTAGGTCTACTCTGGAGACGATCATCCCCAACAAGCTAGCACCGTCCTCGATCACTACGTCCTTCGTCCTTGCACGTCTGTCTGTCTTCAAGTCACATCTACCCCCGGATTATGGATCGTTCTCTTGTGCACCTGAATTAATCTAGCTCCGGTGCGCGCATTTTTTCTGTTCCCGATGGCAACCGCAATTTAATTCGACATCCAGAGTCATCCCTTCCTTCTCCCGCTACTCCCATGTCCAACGTTATCTTCAACTTCAACGTTGGCTCAGGCAGGGGCGGCCAGCAAGTCTCACAGAGAGGCGGACGAGCCGCTGCCTCAGCCTTGCACCCTTTGTCTGAGGTGAAGGAACCCGCCTTACATCCAGTCGAACTTGGACTTCGTACATCGGACCCATCTGGAGCGCGTCTTGGCGACATCCAGAAACTCATTGAACAAGCCATCTCTCATGGGTACATACTTACCGTGATGAGGGAGCCTCCGGCCGACCATTCAAAGTGGGCGATCGCTAGTTGGGAAAGGTAAGCATGCGCTCTTGTTTTCTTGAATTCTCTGACTGGGTCCCAGACCAATTCGCACCATCAGCAAGACTTCCGGCCTTCCTACGTACCATGGACCAGGCGCTTTCTTGGGTCTCTTTACCAGCGGGGATGTCTTGCGGCCTCTTTGCCCTGTTCATGGACTGAACCCGTTCCGGGAGACCCAGAACGTGGAGATGGTTCACGGAAAGGTGTCCAAGGGCGACTCTGATGGCTGGACTTTTTGGTGCACGGTACCCAAGTGCAAGATTGCCTGTGAGTTTATCTCCCGTCCTCATTGACGCTCTTTTCAACCGCTTTTAGTTCCTATTTTGGCTCGGAGTAAGATTCCCGGACCCGTACCAACCATTCGCAAGATTCCAACCGAGACAGATACACCGTGTAAGTGTTGCTTACCTTGGAGATCTTTTGTGCTGACAGATTACTCAGTTGCGCACTTGACCGACGAAGAAGCCCCCGCCGCGCCCAAGAGGAAGAAGACCAATACGAATGTCGAGATCATCGACATTGACGACTCCGATGAAGACCAAGTCCGCAAGAAGAGCAAGGGCAAGGGTCCCGAGCGAGTCTCGAGGCCTTATGCATATGTGCCTCCCGGTCGCGCCTCGCCTCCCAATCCTCCTTTCCCCACCAAGCCCACTTCGTTCAGGTCCACCCCTATCAAGTCTTCCACCTCTTCTCGGCCTGCTTCTTCCGTTGGTACCGCCTCTCCGGCCACCTCTTCAACTTCGTCTTCGTCCCCTGCCTCCACCTTCTCTTTACGCCGCGAATCCAGACCCTATTCGTTCTCAAGCAGCTCCATTCCCAGCGCCAAGCCCATCACTTCTAGGATTCAGGTGGACCGTCCACCTCTCGTCGACGGTTTCTTCAGTCGATTCGCCTCTGAACAGGCTGAAGCGCGGAAGCAGGGCGGTAAGAGTCTTGTCTCCGTCTGTGCTTACACTGACGCTTCCCATAGACACAGTCCTCCTAGCAGTCCTCAAGAAGTTCTTGGACGACAGAGTCACAGGTGAGCTCTATTTCTGCATGGAATGTTTCGAACTGCTGACACTCATTTTCAGACTACACTACTCATCCAGCCTGGGAAGGGCACTCTGTCCTAGATGTTTACGACCAATCCAAGACGTCCGCTGCCTTCACTGATCGCTTTCGCTATATCTTCGAGGAGACCAGTCATGGAGCGGCAATTCGATGTCTTACGACCGCCGTGGGATTGCCCTGGAGCAGTGTCGAAAACTGTCTTCTGAACATCGGTTGTAAGTCGGGCTGTCTTTGCTGCTTCTCGCATGACGGATACCGAGCACACATCACCTCTGGATGCTGTGGAAACCAGCCGACGCAGGTTGAAGGTCAGTGATGTCTCATCTTTACTGCAAATACTAAACTCTGTACAGTTCCCACTCTTCCTGACGGTGTAGAAAACGAGCCGGACATCCCTCTTCGCGAATACCCAGCATCGCTTCCTGCAGCCAATCATCCGGAGATCCGCCATTTCTTTGAATACGGGTCCGACGATTCTTTCGCAAATGCTTGGCGTGAATGGAATTCCCCGCTCGGAGTGCCCCACGATGTCTGGGCGGTTATCAGCAGTGCAATCGTCGAGTGTGGTGACTGCCAGCTTGCACGAACCTACCCCGCTCATCGTGCCCATTTGAACGCCACAGGTGGTTGTGCTGATGTTGGTGGTGCAGAGGTATGACTACTGCACTCTTTCATCGACCTGTTCTCATCTCCTCGAAGGCAAAACTGGCGTAGAACCACTAGTCTGTCCTTTTCTATTATCATGCAGCACTGAATGACGGACCCCGAACTACGGTAGATACATTATAATCACTGCTAGATATGTTACCTGCTGTCTCTCGCATACTTTGCTTCGAATCAATTTACACTTGCAAGATGTAATAAGAAGGACAACGCCTTGCTCAGAAGTGTCAAGGTGTCAAACCTTCAGCCTAGTCAGTAGACGTCTTCCTAACACCCTCCTTACACCCTCACCATGAATCACTGGGTCGACGTGCCAGACTTGCGGGAGTTGATTGCTGACGAGCTTGTACGCCAAGTTGTGAGTACAAGTATCACTTCGAATACTCCACCTAATGTCAGTTATCAGCTTACACCGGCAAATGAGGCCCTGATCAAACTGTACTCTCCTGCCTTCGAAGACTCTATTGCTCTCACCAGACAATACAACGACCTGCAATATGTAGAGAGTTTTCTAGGGGAATTCATGGCTTATTTCGACGGGAACAATCCAATCGAAGTCACTGAGAATCGTACGGTCGCCCTTGTCAGGACACTTGTTGCTGTCCGAAGAAAAGTATATCTCAGTACTGGAGCCCATTTGTGCTGGTCTGAATTTTTGACAGATCCTTGTGTACATCTGGACACAACTCGTCTCTGATGAGGAATGGATGAGGACGTTGAGACCGGCTCGAGGTCCGTTGGTGTTCGGATTCACCTACGCAACTCGAGGTGGTGGTACATGGATCCGCCAGTCGGCTGAGAATCTTCCCAACGCTGTACGCGCATCCGCCGCTCGCGTCCGCCGCAGGACTTGGGAGTCGTCTGGAGAGGTCCCTCTTGAATTGGTCATGGAACGCCTGGCGTTGTTCACACGGGGCCACATTGGCAACGAGGGAGATACCGACAACGAGGGGGCCTCTGACGGTGGGGACAGTGAAACAAATGAGGACACGGACGGCGGCACTGATGAAGAAGATTAAAGTAATTTGTTTTTGGTCCGACCGCTAATTCTGTAAGATGAAGTACTGTTCATTGACAAGCTCGAACGTGGTCCAAACATATTCGCGTCCGTGGATGATATGAGTAAGTCTTGGGTCGGTTGTCGTGTCTGAGCCTTTGGGGTTGGCGCAGCTCATATGGCGAGAGGTTAGTCTTCTTCAGAACTGAATCGAATCCCGACTTACCGTTGAACGAACTCAAAAGCGGCGTTGTGCGCCTGATCCTGGTTGAAGGACCCACAGAGCGCGACAATCGCGTCTTTGCCAGTGACGCCAGGCGCGATGGCGTCCTCGGACGGCTTGCTGTCGCCGCACATGAACGTGTTCGCATCGCGGTACAGGTTGTCGGCGGCTAGTTGCTGCCCTAGGCTTGTTGGGAGGAGCTGAAAGAGATGTGAGCTTGCAGAGTGAAGGATGAATGGGAAGCGCGTACCGCCGATGACGATGAGCCTGAGCCCCGTGTCGGGTTGAACGCTGAGAGGGTCCCAGGCGCTGACCCCATTTGCTTGTTGTACGCAGCGAGGTCCGGCTTGATATGATCCAAGTCCTTCTTGTACCGCCTCCGCGCTGCATGAGCGTCGTCCACCAAACATTGTCAGCACATAATCTCCTCCCGTACTTGACGCACGCACCATACCACTGTCTCGTTCAACATCTGGGGCCGCAGACGATGAGGATCCAGACACCGAGTCACAAGGCAACGAGCAGGCAGGCGACTGGGGTGGTTGCAGAGGATGAATATCCGTGGCTACCGGGCAGGTAGAGTGGTATGTTGGAGAGTTTTTGCGCCAGGAAAGAGCACACGTGAGCGCGTGCAGGTTCGCGGAACGCTGACCAAGGTATGTTTTCCGTGTTTTCCTTGTTTGTTTCCCCTCACCACACAACCACACACACACACGCGTCGAACGCGCTTTGTTGACGGACACCGGGGTATATAAAGGTGAGTGCTCTTACCTTCTGTCCCCAGACTGAGCAACAGTGCTGACAGCAGACGCTGCAGCACTCGGCCTTCGCACCAGCCAGTCCCACGGGCTGCTCACGCGCCTAAAGCAGCTCGCTGCCGCCGTCGTGCACCTCCTCACCACAATTCTGCCATGGTCGCTCTTACTCGCCGAGGACTACGCGATTTCATCGCCAAACTTTTCGCCACACCCAGGTCAGTGCCACCCCCGATTGTTTGTTCGTCCACAGCCGCCCTCAACAAAAAGAAACAACAGCATCATGGACGAATGCACTCGTGGCGAAGAGGTTACGCTCAACGTTGACCTCGAGTCGATTGCTTTGATTCGTGACCGGGATACGGTTTCAGAATCACAGAACCGGGACCCCGCGATCCAAGCGCTCTTGGACCACCATGCGGAGGCCCTCACATCGACCGCCACCCTACGCGCCGCGGACTCGTCAATCTCTGGGCCGTTCACTTTCTCCACGCCGCGGTCCCGCGACACACCACCAGCCGCCCAACCGCAATCGTCAAACAACACCACCGCCGCATCCGCAAGCCTCACAGCCGCGCCGCCTTTGGCTGCCATCACCGCGCGTCGCCCTCAACGCCGACGTGCCCAAGGCCTTGACACCTCAGCGAGTCACCCCGGCGCCTCATCATCACATGCCCCACCTTCATCCACAAACCTTGGTCCAGCTCGCAAGACATCGCGCGCACCTGCGACCAAGCCAAAGCGCGCCAAAAAGCGGCAGCGCCCCACCCACGGGCCGACGCCGACTCCCCCCATGAAACGCGCAAAGACGGACGGTATCAACAGACCGTCCGTTGAGTATACGCGGTACGTCGTGACCACCAGCCACAACCCCACGGAGCAAGGCTGACACAGCACCAAGTTACAACAATGCAGCAGAGTCCCAGTTCACCGTCCCCGCAGGTCCAAAGATGCACCGCGATCACCGCAGGAAACTCCTCCGCAAGCACAGGATAAACCACACAGAGGCGGAGACTCTGCGCGCAACCAACGTCTTGAAGGTAGAGGCTCTTCCAGCCTCATCCACCTGGTGGCAGGGTACACATTTTGCAGCCAATGCCGCGAAAATTCTGCGCGCTGCCCATGGCAACCTGGAGGATGTGTGGACTCATCTCAAGGGCATTATTTTTGTTCCATACAACGGGTACGCCAGCTCTTTGACGCCGTAAACAATTCTCACCACTCTGCAGGGTTGCCACGAAGTTTCTCGATACCTCTGGCCGAACTATCATTTTCCGCTCAAAGGTCACCCAAGCGGCGCTCGACATCATGCCCGACTTCATCGCACAGGCAAAGCAGTTTGTGCATGATTGTAAGCCGATGCCTGCAGCTGACATTGACGCTAACCAGCGTGGACGGCATTGGTTCTGTGTGGCGGGCTATGACCGCAACAACAAGGATGTGAGTGTCTTCCTTCGTGAGCCTCCTGCAATGCCCCTAAGAAGCAACTAGAAACCAAAGCTGTCTGCCTGGCACAAAGACAACAGCAGTCATATTGAGGCTGCCTTTGCCCCAGGTACCGCCTTCTCCAAAGTCAAGTAAGTTTCCCCCTCTTCTTTCGTAGTGAGACACACAGACTTAAGAATTCCTCGCAGCGGCATGGCCGACAGCCTTCTTCACAGTGTCTTTCCTGGCATTGCGGCGCGATTCCTGCACGGCGCATACTCAATTCACGACTCTTTCGGATTTTGGCCCCAGTTCGGTCTATTTTGGAATTGGTGCTTGAATGCGACGAGAGAGGGCGTGAAGCGCGTGTACTGCGATCCACATGTTGACTCCAAGAACCTCGCCCTTGGGGTTTGTATCATCTTCATTTATGGTTTGTCTCACGTTCTCCACAACACACCACAACTGAGAGCACTTCAGGCGTTTTCAACCATCATGAAAAGGCATGGCTTGTCATTTGGGAGGCCAACGTATGTGTAGAGCTACCGCCTGGGGTATTTCTGTTATATTCTTCATCATTGTTCTACCATTTCAACATCGATGTCAACGGTAAGTCCTTGTCTTGTGAGCATTAGCCCTTGCAGCTCATAGCCTCCTTCGGGACAGACTTGAGGTTTGTGACCACTGAGAACGGCGAGAAACCCACACCAGAAAACTCACGACCACTTTGTCGGCCTCCGTTACCACGCCCCGAAGGAGTATCTGAGGAGGACTGGGAGGCTGGGAGTGGGCGAGGCTCAGTCGTCTGGTTCAACCAGGCCTCGATGTTCCAGACCTCCGAGACGGGGTACCCCACGCTGATCAAGGCGCGTCAAGCTGGCCACACTGGTAACGCGGATGCAGACCGTTTTCTTAATGGTGAAAACCCTGTGTTTCCTCAAGCGTAGATATGTATAAATCTGTTTCATTCATGCCCATACCGTCATCAATCCTGTGTAAGTACAACTGGCTTGATACGCCCCGATCCAGCGGGTAAACCGGCCTGTAACTTGACCACCGCCTCATAGGACCCTTTGGTCACTGCTACAGCCAATGTCGCCTTCTCCTTGGCCTTCTTCGCCGCATCAAAAGCTGTCTGACTTGGCGCTGAGTCGCGAGTGACAAGAAGTTGGAATTTCTGGTCAGCGCTGTCCCTGGCTTCACATGCTCCCCGGTAGTCATTCAGCGCCTTCTGTGCACGAGCATTGTATGACATGATCTTATCGTCTTGTGATTTGAGGGTGCGTTTACGAGCCAGATCTGAAATGCTCTGAGCATCGGCAAATGGAAAGGTAGAGCACATACAGTTGCGCTTGACGTTTCTCGCCATATTCTCACTAGGGTGTCCCGTCTGATAGTATGGACGGACACCGAGATCCTCGATTGCCTGTAGAAAGTCAGAACAAGTTCCGAAAGTCTAACAGAACTGACATTTGCAGTAGCGAAGCGGCCATAGTCGATTTGATAACCTGTTTCTATTCCCCCGACCAGCGTCAAGTGTTTGCCGTTCTCGTAGCTGAACTGGTGAAGGATTTCGATGATGTTAGTCGTCCGGTCACCAGAAATCCAAATGATCTTGGGGACCAGACTTCGTTGCCAACAGATTGCTTGAAAGGCAAATCCGCTGACAATCTTGTTCTGAACCCAATCTACGCCACAAGTCAGGATCAACGAACTTGATCAGAAGATAGCACATACCGTTCCCAACCTTTCCGCCCTTTGTGCAGATAAGCTCCAGCGTCTCATCCCAAACCTCTTGTCTCATCTCCATGCAGTAGAGACTTCGCATTGCATTGCGTACTTCTTTCGGAGCCTTGCTTTCCCGAATGTTGCGAAAGAAATGAGCAATACACAGGCGTACAATCCGATGAAGGTGTTCGTATGGTCCAAGATCCGACCTCAGACGGGTAGGCTCATGAAGATCTGGGGCAGGAGGAAGACATCCGGCACGAGCTTGAAGATACAATCCAAAACCTGAGGTGGGAGTCAGAAACGCCTTCTCCAGGCCACCATCTCTCACCTTTGGCCTGCCCGCCGCCTTGATCAAGGGTAACGAGCAAGACACAATCATCATAGTCTTCCAAGTACATCCCAGTGAGATGCCTCCATCTCATTCTTGACCCGGTGTCTGTCTCAACAAGAGCATCGATTTCCTCAAAGATCAGCTTGTGCAGCTCGGCCGTTTGTCGTGTAATAAAGACGCGCGCAAAGACGACACCTGTAACACTGATCAAACATACTCAAGTGGGTGAGGCAGCGAACCCTTACTCATTTGATTGATTCGATCCCAAGCACCAATTTCGAACTCATGCCACCCTGCCACTCTCTTGTATGAAGCGTCGAACTGAATGTACTGAGATTGGCGCATGCGACGGCTTCCTTCCGGGGCCATGCATATGACGATCTTGGCCGTGTCTTCACCATCGGAGGAGGACGAGTCATCCTCTGGGTGAATTGCTAGACTACGCGCGTCCACCGTCAAGTACTTGCGAATATATCTTGCTTCCACGGGATAGGTCTCCATCTCGATTCTATACAGATTGAGCATTCCTAATAGGTACAATTCAGTCTTGCAAGTCAGGCCAAGTGAATTGTGTCTTACCTGTCCAACCCGTTCCCTCTGGATATGCCTCTTGCTTTGCTTGGCGGATGTACATCGCCAGATGAGACTGGTTCGCCAGAGATATGTGAATGTCAGCCAGCTTGGCCGTGGGGTTGTCCGGGAAGCACTTTGCAACATACGCGGTGACCACCTCATGCTGAATGAAGCGACGGGGGGTCAGTGAAGCCAGAGAGCCGCCCATATCTCCGAAGAGGGAAAAGATCTGCTGTCGAAGAAGGGGTGGCGTTTTTGTGGGAAGTGGAGGCGGATGGGTGTGAGCTCCTTGTAGAAATACCAGGACATAGGGACACTCTTGACGAAACTGCTCCAAGGGCTCGAAGATATGGATCTTGACGGAGCATCCAAGAATTTCTAACCTTCCCTGCTCCAGAAGGCCACTATCGGCATTACGATGGTCGAATGCTATTGATCGCTAAGTGAGTTGTCAAGAATTGAAAATCTGACAACTTACGGCAATGTTCTCTCTTGGAGGTGTAGTTTGCGACCGTGGTGCAATCGACGAGTGGCCCGTATGCTTCCGAGTAGGCCTCCTCCTCAATACGCTCAATCTCGGCGGTATCGTCGGTGAAGACTGCCTCCAGGTATCCGATATCCAGGTGACAACCGTCGATGGTCTGGAAATGGTGGTCTTGGCTGACATCGCTATCATAGTATTCGCACCTGTACTGGTGTCAGAGCGAGCATGAAGAGGAAAAGGATACTGACTGGAGACAGGGTTTTGAATGCTCATTCCACTCGAAGACGATGCGACCATTGCAGCGCCCAGGCCGTTCCTTGGTGCGAGCAATTCCAAACTTTGTCCGCCTTGCTGCAGATTGCTCCTCAAAGACGTCCTCGGTCTTCCACTCATCCGCATGACATCCAACGCGACGCAGACCCGTTATCAAGGCAGCAGTCCTCTCAAAAACATGGTAGTCGGGGCGCTGGAGCGCCACCCGATGCTCTGTATCGGTGGCCAATCGTTCAAATATATCCTGACGTGTTGCGGCCAGATGAGGCTTTGTGAACTTTTCCTTGTCCGCGTACGAGCAGATCTTGGACCCCAAACCTACCGAAAAGCGTCAATCTGAGAACCAACAAGAGAATAAGGGCACATACAAGTATAATGGCTGGAGACACAAGGCACGCTTTCGCCTTGAGTGTCCTGCAGTAGCTGAGTGTACCGTAGATCTCCGGCGATGGTTTGACCGCCCGGTTTTCCGAACGAGTACACAAAATTCTCCGTGGGCAACACCCAGTGTGCCGGATCAAGACGAAAGCGATAGCCAATAGGTTTGGTTTCCCCAGACTCGGGATACTCAATATAGGCGTTGACTTCGTTATAGGTATACAGCGTCCGCAGAACAGTTTTGCGAGTGGCACGAACGTCATGCGAAACGGTCGCATGCGAGGTCGAGCTGTCAAAGACACGGGGATATAACTTGTGTGGTACGGGAGGCGCATCGGCAAGTGCAGGCAAGATACTAGCAAAGGAGGAAAGCGAGTCCTGAATGTGTGCAGGAGCCCGAACGCTTCCGTACCGTTGACCGTGAAGGTGAAGCCGTTCAATAAGAGGGAGGATGTCGACTTCAGGAGGCCCAGTGAGCAAGGACGCGATGTTCATCGGTGGACAAGGATATTCATTACAGGACTATACTACAGAGAGGTGAGTTTAAGAGTCAACCATGAACAACCTAGAAGCTCACCAGAGGCTGATATACTCAAAGACTGTCACCACACTCCCTCAAGCCCTCAAAAAACATGACAGGAAGTTTCCTAGTATCCAGCCCGCTCACATCGCAGAAACTCGCGCCCTTGGATCGTCGTCGTCATGCCCTCCACTCCGAAGGCGCACCAGATGCTCCCATGCGTGCTTGGAACGCGAATCTGAGCCCTCCCGGGGATATCGTTGCATCTCCAGATTGGAGGAGGCGCCAGATGGACAGGAAGTAGAGTGGCACCTGTCAAGTGTTGGAAGAGAGCGCAAACCGAACTGGGGACGAGCTCTGGGCCTCTGGCGGGCCGGACGATGACACGTGAGCCGGTTACTCAGTGGATATCTTATCCGCTTGGTCAGACTTCTTCAGGGACTCCTAGGTCTTCGCTGTCACCGGCAGCCTGATCGAATAAGAGGGCTTTGCAGGTTCCTCGTGTGGTGGTGGTGGTGGGGAGAGGGAGAGACTGAAATTTCGAATATTGATGTGCTCTTTGACACGTGGATCGGCGTATCGTAATCTGACAACTTTATTGCTGTTTGCATTGGTTTGCAAAGTGGTTGGCCGAGGCTGCCTAATCGGGTTCGATCAACTTTTTTGAGGTCGCGGGGCCGTATATAAGTTTCGAGCTGTATCTCGCTCAAAACTCCATGAAATACTGTATTTTTTTTGACTTTTCTCAGACTTCTAAGTGCTGCCGAGGTGCGTGAGCTGTCCGTTTTGTGCTACAGTAAGTTTGAAATCTTTGACCCTCCAGAGAGCCCTCCCGCCACTTTGCACATACCGCCACCGCAATTGGCAACCAAATCCCACAGTTCTCAAATATGCTATGCTATGGACTATTTCCGAGGTGCGAGTATATTTTGGGGACAGCTGTAAGCCTTCTGCAGGAGCTTTACGGAATGCAATTGTAACCATACGTGTCTTCCATCTCATGTCTTGTCTAAAGCTCCGAGTGCACTAATGGGCTGAGATATCTTGCTCAAGCCATCCGTGATGTGCCTTCTGGTTGAGAAAACATGTGTTTTCTTCGAGTCTGCTGAGCTTCGGCCTGCAACTAGTCATACAGGCACCATACAGTCATGCTGACGCCATGGTTCGCCACCTGAATACCGTCGATCCGTCTTTCCAGATAAAGGAACTATTTTTTGGTTTTTTCCAAGACTATATGCAGCTTTGGGCTCACCAGCTTACCATGCAGCTGGCAGTACTTACGAGAGAATGCTCTGACAACGAGGGTTGCAATGTTTGGTGGTCTTGGGGGGCTTACTTTGACCTCAAAAAGTAACTCGCACCTCGGAAATAGTCCAGAGCATGACATATTGAAAACCTGTGTGATTTGATCAAGAGATGCGGTGGCAGTAAGCGCAAAGTGGCGGGAGGGCTCCTTCCGGAAAAGGTGATACTTCAGAGTGGTCGTACTACCAAGCTGATGCCGCGCGCACCTCGGTGGCACTTGGAAGTCTTGGTAAAGTGAAAAAAATATGGTATTTCATTGAGTTTTGAGCGAGATACAGCTCGAAACTTATTTACGGCCCCGCGACCTCAAAAAAGTTGATCGACTATAATCGACCCCGATTAGGCAGCCTCGGCCAACCACTTTGCAAACAGCAATAAGATGATATCCGATCCCCAATGTAATCACTGCTATATTGAAATCCGTATGCAGGCCGCCAATGAACGACTGACTCAGAAGCTGTACAATTCCGTTCTATCTATGGCTCTCAGAGGCACATACAGTTGAGCACTTACATGAAAGCCTCCGGACTTTTAGCAGCAGCCCGATCATGATCGCCAACGCCGTCACGCCAATCCATGCTTGACCAGGATCTTCCATACGACCTTTTTCCTGTCATCCTCGCTCATCTAGAGCATCCCAGGCTCTGGTACACCGCTTCTCTCGTCAGCAAGAGCTTCCACGGCTTCACTGTTGCCTGTCTCTACCGTCACATATCTGTCTATTCATGGCACAAGGATGGAAAGACTAAAGTAACATCGGACTGTCTTCGATAAGTAGGTCTCGAGCTCACACATGCGCAGGTTATTCAACTCTTCAGGACGCTATCAGAATGTCCTGAACTAGCATGGCATGTACATCAACTCAGTAAGTATTTGAGTAAACCCCTTATCGATTTCACCGGTTGCATGAACCTTGTCAGATATACGAGACTTCCCCAAAGGCTTCACGGACAGCGATCAAGTCTCAGAGTCTGTCATAAAAGGCCTTCAGAACTGTGTCAATCTCCATTCTTGCTCTTGGACCCGCGACGGCTCGCTCACGTCTGAGATTCTCCGAGCCTTGCATGGGCTGCCCTGCCTGAGAAAGCTCGAGATCAACGGGCACCACCAAGGGAATTATGATCAACGAGAGCTCGTCAAGTTCACGCACCTCAACGAGGTGACCATCATCATGCCGAGCCATAGCGTCATCTCGACACTGCCCAATTGGTTCATGGCCACGGGAAATACCTTGACGCGATTGACGCTCATATGCAAGGTTGTTTGCCTATTGAGCGCTCTTTCGTGCTCTGACTGTGTCTAGTTCTCAACATACATCACCGATACTGTGCTAGCAGGTCTTGCGCCTCACCTCACTCATCTTGATCATCTGCATATCACTGGCTGTCCCAAAATAAGCCAGAGGGGGATATGGAGTATCTTGAGACTCAATGAGACTGGCATCCAAGGCTTAGGCCTTGAGGGGCTTTCGCCTCACTTCGTACGTTTGCTTGTTGAACCATCAGTCTCCATATTTCATACACAACCTTCTCGATAGGACATGGATGAATTTGCACTACTGTGTTCGAGCACAAACGCCTTTAATGCTCTTCGTTCGATCACCCTCACTATGAGCCACCAGACATCTATCGAAGATTGGATTCTGGACGTTCCCATTCTCCTCTCTTCTTCCCCTTTGGAACGATTCCAAATCTACTCGACCGGGCCCGTGTTCGAGTCTCTTCCCACCGTGGCCTTCTGGAGGACTATCGTAAACACTCACGGATTGCGCTTGACACGGTTCTCGGTGCATCGTATGCTCATCGGCCTTGATTCCATTGAGGACATTTGTAGGCGCTGTCCAAAGCTGGAAGAGCTCTTCATTGTTGTCGAGCCTGCGACGTTGGTGAGATCATTTTTGACGCCGTTGAATTTTGCCCTACTGAGTGTTTCCCGTGGCCTTACAGAACGAGCTGGTCGACATTCTGCCTATAGCTCAGAAACTCGAAGTGCTGCACATCAACTTCCCTTTGGAAGCCGTCGAAGCTCCTCCTATTGTCTCACCTTCTGATGCCCTCAGGATAGCCCGTAGCTGTAGCTCGACGTTGACGCAACTTGGGTGCAACACGAGGGTCTGGCAGGTACGCGATTGCGGCCAATCGGCGTGTCCTTAGGTCAATGATAATTACAGGTCGAGCGGACGGTTAAACGTGACAAGAACGGTGACCTACAGGTCGAACGATCCATTGTCAGATACAATCGACCCAACATCCCAGAACAATTCCTTGTGGTTCGCACATAATTCCCCAAAACTGAGGACTGTCAGAAATGATTGGGCTGTTGTGATGAGCTCAGAGTTGCCAGGTATCGCTGAGATGTTGCTCTTCAGTAGCTATTGGACTTGTACCGGAACTTGACGTGTGCGCGAAAATGACTGACTGGCCGCTGCCGCCGCTATCGTGTTATTGAGTCCATTGCAACTTGATCATACCCCAATCGGGCACACATCCCTTCTCCCGCAGATAGTCCACTATATCCCTTGCGTCCCTCTTCATTGCCACCTTCAACAACTCTGGGAACTCCTTGCACACCACACGATCAGGTATGCGGCGCTTCTTCTTCACATCCTCCTTCTCCCTGCTCTCTTTACCAGGGTGACGATATGGCGGCTCGACCAGCATGCGCACTAGCCTGAGATCCTTCTGGCGTATAGCCACAACGATTGCTAAAGCATTTTTGGTGTCGGGCTTGGCGCCTTTATCGAGCAGCCAGCGAATTAGGGAGATGTGGCCTGCATGGACGGCCATGGAGAGCGCAAAACCGCTGTGAGCGTTGACGTTGAGCGGGGGTATGCGTTCATGTGCGTCGATTCGACGCAGAAAATGAAGTAAATGGTCATCATGCGAGATGATGCCTTTGAAGATATGTTTCGGCACCTCTGTCCTCTTGGACAGCCCTGTTACATGGGCGGATCGCGCGCAAATTATGTCGAGGACCGGGACTGTGCATAGGCGATAGCGCAGAGCGTTGGAGTAAAGATTTGGTGGTGCAACGTTGCCGAGAATGTATTGCGCCTTGAGGGAGTTTGGCGAGCTGTCAAATACGTTCTTGAGATGACGCGAGACAAGAGGGAATGCAGGGGATAGAGCCAGAAGATGAATGTCATATAAGAGCTGGAAGGATGATGAATCTCGATGCGCAGGAAGGACTGGGAGAAGACTAACCTCGACTGGTAGATACTCCAAGCCAATTCTATTTTCCATCACTCGTCAATCTCGGATGAACGCCGCTTCCTCTCTCTTACAGGTCGAGGGCCTGGTTGAAGGACGAATCCCGAGCCTCTTGCTTGGAAAGAGATGGTGATGGGCGACGACGTAGTGGCCTCTGGGATTTGCTTGAACACGGCCGAGAAAGTAGCAGTCAAAACGGCACGCACTGTTACGTATGGGAGACTCCGTCTTGGACAATTTTGGGCGGACTCGTGTACTGAAAGTGAGAGGCGGGTCCTCCTCTTGCGCCCTGGCTATGCGCAGTTCTGCGGCCCGTTTTCTCTCCTTCCTGAGCAGCTGATGTTCCTCGCGTAGTCGGCGCAATTCCGATGGTGTCTCGTTGCGCTTTTGGGGGGCGTCGGACTCTTCCGAGTACGGCGCTGCCTCGTCCAGCGGTGGCTTCAGTGTCGCTAGCTCGGCGGGCGCCCGCCAGACAAAACCGGTTTGAGAGTCGACAGGGACTTGTACGCGTGGAATGATGAAATGACCGGCGGCGGCGGGGCGCGGAAGCAGAGGCCGCATGGAAGAGAGAGCGGGCAAGCGGAACCTGAGCGGAACCGAGGTTCGTAGGCCACCATCGGCTTACTGTGTGCCGCCGGCTCAGGATGCCACAGTTGCACTTGGATCATCAGCGCCCTCAGAAGTCGTA
The DNA here is from genome assembly GCA_019915105.1 of Strobilurus luchuensis. NCBI lineage: Eukaryota > Fungi > Basidiomycota > Agaricomycetes > Agaricales > Physalacriaceae > Strobilurus > Strobilurus luchuensis. The sequence continues at coordinate 674,427 of JAHLMJ010000004.1, forward strand.
CATACGAACGAGAATTATGTAACTTGTGGGAGTGGTAGTAGGGCTGAACTGGTACGTATGCAGTGTTACCATTCGCGAAGCGATTGTCAAACAAGAAATGGAAGTAGTAAGGCTGTGGTCCAGGCCACTGGCGAAGCCTCAGACCTCCAGGTTGCCTCAGCGCAGTCTTTGCTGAATCAGTACTGCATACAAAACTGGAGAGATGGGAAGATGCTGGTGATGATTCCTACGCTAGATAACGGCGGATGTCATGAACTGAATTCTCCATTGACTGCATTCTGAACTCAATGGCACTCAATGGCTCACTGTCCTTGTATGACCGTTCTTGCAGCATTGTTGGCATCTGGGGACGCTCTACGTATGTAGATAGTGATCTCTTCTGTCATAGTTGAGTAGTTTCCTCAATGACAATGTTAAGACTCGAGTAGTACTTGGCCAGTGCATTGGAATACATATTGTGGCAAACAATGTGATGTTTACAATTCACATTCTTAACATGGGCTCTTGGCACAGGGGTAGCGCGCACGCTTCGCAAGTTCACAGCCTGCTGCGTGAGGTCGTGGGTTCAATTCCCACAGTGTCCATTATTTTGCTTTTTAGCGCTTCGAAACTTGGAAGCTTGACGGCCCAGGCCTGAGGCCCCACAGTTCTGGACAGTGGCTATGTACTAGCTAGAGTCCAGACGCCAGAGGAACATTGATAATTGAAGAGGTGAGGTCCTGGTGACCAGAGTCACAGACGTCGACGTCAAGTTTGAACGCCCTAGTGTTCCTTCACCCATAATATTACTTTACTGATGATTTCCTAATAGACTTTGGGCCTTGATAAAGCCAAGCTTCCGCTCAGTCACTCTCTATGATGACACGGCAGATGGCTCTAGTGCGCTCGCCTACAGTAAGGGCGAATGGAAACGCGATGTCTCATCCCCATCGTACATACAATGCTCCTACTACCATCGACGTTGCCGACGAAGTGGAACCGCTACCGTTTGCGATGGCTAAGCACATGTTCATCGACAACCAACGGCAGCCGTTTGTGCAGAACCTTAGACCCCACAAAGCTCCCGAGTCAGGACTGTTTTGCATCCCTCGTGGATTATTTACGGCGATCCCGATTCGTGGCGCATGTTGATGAAGCAGGCCATTGCGCTATGGTTTGCCCTACACTACTGTACTTTGTAATGTCGACTAAAGAGATAGAGTATACTCGATCCTGTTGTTATCAGCTCTATCTTGGTTTGCAATCCTTGAGTCATCGCTGAATGGTATTGTTACTTCAACTCGAATCAAACATATGGCACCTCACCATCTCCAATGCATACTATTCAAAACTGTGTCAATGTAAATCTGTTACAAGTAGAAATTTTCATTCTTCCGTGAGGTCCCATTGTCGAGACTTCCGAGACATCCTATTTCTTACTGGTACTTTCCGCGCCACAGTTACCACGGGGTCCCTCTTGGGAAGATCATCGGGTCGTACACTTCATCTCGCTTCTCTTTGCCGCAGATCAATTCAACAAGCGTAAATGCAAAAGCGAAGGCGGTGCCTGGTAAGGTGAATGAATTACTTGTCAATTTCGTGAGCTGTAGAGTTCTTATCGTACCCGGCCCACGACTGCGAAGTTTATGTATTAGTCGGGGCGTCAAGTTCAATGGAGAGCAGGTGCCCACCTTGTGATGAGATTACCAGAGATTACGACTGGGGCTTCGGAGTAGTCAAAGTCTTGGTCGCCTTGTCAGAAGGTGCGTTGACAATTTGCTGAAGAACGAACCATTATCGAGCTGATTCTTCACGGAAGGGTGGGACGTCAACGACTGTCTCGGAAGACCAGAAGTTAATGCCGCAAGACTACCTGTGGATCCCGTCAAACGCACACACAGAGAAACGCGCAAGCTGGCACACCGGCACAAATCATCCCAACATATTTCTTCTGTTCGATGTACTTCAATACCAGACCCTGCACATCTGAAGATTTGGAGAGAGTGTCCGCGCCTTTGGCGCCACCTGGAATTATCAGTGCATCGTGTTTGTCCTTGAAACAGATATTTCAGCACGTTTGACGCGCGTGAAGTAGCGGTGGCGTACAGGCCCACAAGCAGACACATCGAAATAAATATCGGGCAGAATGTTGATGCCGCGTGAGCCTTTTGCCGCTGGAGGGGATACCGAGCTCAAAGGGTTGGAGGTGTCGGGCACGTAGGCGGATTGAGTGGTGATCCCGGCGCGTACGAAGGTGTCGTAGGTGATCGTACTGGAGTGGCCCGATGTCAGAGGACATACAGACTGGAAGTGTAATTACATACAACTCCATTTCCTCCGTACCATCTGCGAGCAAGATCAAGGCCGAAGGCATGTTCAGTTCACAGTGCCGTGGTGGTAAATAATAAGTGCAAAATGTGGACCATGATGATTACGTCACTATCCAGAGAACAGTCGGGAAAGTGCCGCAAATAGACATCAACGCTTTGCTCTGGACCACCACGGTGAAGCTCCTTTGCGACTTTTTTATACGGACTTCCTCTCTGCGGAAAACCTCCCATGCAATCGGCCTAGTCACTAAGCCTCATGAATTACAGCGGCGTTTTGATCTTCGAGTTGGTTCGGTTCGGCGTATCACAGCCCACCGACAGTCTAGGTCTAACTTCGGCGCCTCCCATACATCGCAATTCTGTCGGCGCCTTGCTCTGGAGCCTTAGCTGGCAAATTGTGACCCGATTTACGAAGAGCTCCATCAATGTCAGACAGAGACTTTCTTGAATCTTGACTCATGGCCGTGCGAATCTAGACTATGGACATCACATCAACTCTGGCTAGCCATCAGCGCTTCAGTACCACCCGAGTACACGTTATCGATACACCGCCATGTCCACGTCAGGTCAAAGGCCGTCGGATGTAAGTTTGCGGTCTGGCTATGCTCTGCACTTTCACTCTCTTAATACGCAAGGAAGTCCGTAGCATCACCGCTAGGCAATCTTTCCCTTGATGCGGGCTATTTTGCGATCCTAGAGGAGCTCCGCGTAAGGCTTCATGCGATTTACGGGCATCGTTCTCCAACGTGTGCTGCATAGGCAATACGTCTCCATCAAATGGACTCCATTGCTCTCCAGCGGCAGATGACTCGGGATATTCATCAACTCCATGTCAAACTGGAAGATGATTGCCGCCGTCGGGTCCAGGAGTTGCACAACATCAGGGACACCATCAGCGCAATGGCTGAGGAGATTCCGAGATAGCGTGAGTAAGCTGCAGATGCTTGTCGAGGTTCTTCGCACACAACAGTGGATCATAACAGCATGCTCTTCGTACTGGGCTGATGAAATCCGCGTTGTCTAGTAGCTCTTCGGCGCATTCAGCATGCTGCCTTTGATGCTACGCTGCGGTAGTTCGTTCTCTGGCGTCAACTCCTAATGTCTGGACTGTATGCAACTTTCTTGAGAATGGGCAATAGCGACTTTGAGCGAGTAGAATAAGATGTGGCCTGATCACCAATTATGATCTATTGATAACGGAACGGAAGCAATTTGAATAAGGCCGTGTTTGGCAGAATTGGCAGCAAAGGAGTTTCGTCCTTCCTCCTTTCTCTAGACTCTCATGGCTCCCGTCAAGGTTCAAAAAATCTGTTGTAGTGCGTTTTCCTTCCGCCGCTGCTAGCGACGATGAGCTCACCGTCTGCCTAGTCGGTGCTGGTTATGTCGGTGAGCAGTTCGCATCATGCATGGCGGCGCGCGCGATCCTCAACGGAACAAGGTGGACCGACCTGCGCGGTCATCGCTCTCAAGTGCCCCCACGTAGCGGTCACCATCGTCGACCTCAACCAAGACCGTATCGACGCCTGGAACAGCCCGGATTTCCAGCTCCCGATCTACGAGCCGGGCTTGGAAGATGTTGTACGCCAGTGCCGAGGACGCAACCTGTTTTTCTCGACCGACGTCAACAAGGGAATCCTTGAGGCCGACCTCATCTTCGTCAGTGTCAACACGCCGACCAAGAAGAGCGGTGTCGGCGCCGGCTTTGCCGCTGATTTGAAGTGTGTTTGCCCTCCTTTTGCGCTGCGGTACCGCCGTTTCTGAGCACACTCTAGCTACGTCGAGCTCGCCACGCGTCAAATCGCCAAGGTTGCGACTTCGTCCAAGATTGTCGTCGAAAAGTCGACCGTGCCCTGCCGCACGGCCGAGTCGATGCGCACTATCCTCGAGGCCAACTCCAGGCCCAACTGCCGATTTGACATCCTCTCTAACCCCGAATTCTTGGCCGAGGGCACCGCCATCGACGACCTCTTCAGCCCCGACCGAGTCCTTATCGGCTCCCTCCAAACCGAAGAAGGCAAGGATGCCTGCAAGTCCCTGACCGATGTCTACGCCAACTGGGTCCCGAAAGAGCGCATTCTCAACGTCGGCTTATGGTCGTCAGAACTATCCAAACTCGCCGCCAACGCCATGCTCGCCCAGCGTATATCCTCCATAAACGCTCTCTCTGCCATCTGCGAAGCCACCGGTGCCAACATCGATGAGGTCGCCCACGCTGTCGGATACGACTCACGAGTCGGTCCCAAGTTCCTGAAGGCCTCTGTCGGATTTGGCGGGTCCTGTTTCCAGAAAGACATCCTCAACCTTGTCTATCTCAGCGAAAGCCTGCATCTACCTGAGGTTGCCGCGTACTGGCGCCAGGTGGTCGAGATGAACGAATACCAGAAGGCGCGTTTCTCTAAGCGCGTCGTGGATACCCTGTTCAACACGATCACGGGCAAGCGTATCGCCGTCTTGGGCTTTGCATTCAAGGCGGACACAGGTGACACCCGGGAGAGTGCGGCCATCACCCTCATCAAGAACTTCCAGAACGAGAAAGCTCTGATTAATGTGTACGATCCTCAAGTGCCTCATTCGCAGATCTGGACGGACCTGCAGGAAGTCAACCCTGGTGTGGCACTGGATACGCGTAAGTGACATTCCAGACCTCGGGGGTACTGGTGCTGATGAGCGAAATTTAGTGAAAAAGCAAGTGACGATCTCTCCGTCTGCTCTTGAGGCTTGCAAGAACGCAGAGGCTGTGGTCATTGCCACAGAGTGGAAAGAGTTCAAGGAGATTGACTGGGAGGTCGTGTACTCGACCATGAACAAGCCAGCATTCGTCTTCGATGGACGGTTGCTCGTGGACGCCGAGAAGCTGAGGCAAATTGGTTTCAAAGTGAGTTCCTTCCTGAGACAGCCGTCGCCTCTCTAAACATGGTCCCAGGTCACGACCATCGGGCGGGGAGGACTGTAAGACAGATAGATGACACCTAGAACCTTACGTTCTCTTCTGGGTCACTAGAATTAGAGTCTCCTACCTTCTCACGTTTCCTTTGGACTAGGCTTTCATCTTGTTACCCACACGCCTGGCTGAAGTAGTGTAGATTTGTTTTGTTGGAACGGCGGATTGTGTCATACTTCTAATAGATCTTCGATGTGCTCGGGATTGTATACCAGCTAAAGAGTGCACGACGGAGTTAGTACAAACTGTGGCGCTTCCAGTCCGATCATGGTGCAGAGTACGAAACCGAGGATTTGTGATGAAGGGGAGGCCGAGGGAACTCAAAATACAAGGTCAGATAGACCTTGCGGACAGCTTGGATGTGACGGCAGGCAGGAGACGAGAGCCCTTCACAAGTGACTTTACCAATCATTCTTGACGATGTGAGAAGCAAATGGTTATCCTGTTGAAAGAGTTTTGGTATGCTAAGCGTGCAGTAGCAGACGTTCCACGTTCAGAGTGATAAGTCTCAAATTGTGATCGATCTGATTTAATGAACTTGTAGTAAACAAAGTGCTGCAGTGATTGAACGGTATCATATGATACTTCACTCCTTGAACTCTGCAGTTGCGAAGCTAAGCGGCGTGAAGGCCTAAGAGGAAAGGTAAGAAGGTATTGCGGCAATGTACGACTCAAAGAGACTCACATATCCCCCTCCCATGAAGTGCTTGCTGTTGGCTTCGACCCAGTGCAGACGAAGGGCGTGCAAGAAGGCGGAAAGACCCTACACAAGCGCGGTCAGACGCGCAACTTCATGGTAGCGAACGACACATACCTCCATGATACACAAGATGAAGATAGTCAGCACGAACCACATCACGCCAACGACGATGAAGAAGATCCAGCCAAATATTCCCGACGGGTTCAAGAAGTTCTCAATCGTCATGGTCCATAGCACTTCACTCAGCTGAGCATGAGCCAGTGACAGAGCCCACAGACGAAGATATGAAGCCGTGTGCGAGATACAGCCCAAGCAGAACTCGATGGTATGAATGATTTGGTGAATCACAACCTCGCCGAAATCGTGTTCCTCCTATCGAGTGGTCAATAAGGCATTGTTAGGATGATTCGGAATCACGAACATGTTCATCATCAGCAGCTTCCGCTATAGCGCGTCCGTTACCCTCTTCCTCACCCTCTAGAACCTCATCGGAGCTATCACGACCATTCTCGTCGTGATTAAGCCCGACATATCCTTGCGAGTGAATCTTCTTCATCTCCTTGTACTCGATGTACGGTTTCGTGATGAGCAACCAGGGAACACAGACCGCCGCCATCAACAGTAAAACGACTTGAATGGGTCCCTGTCCGCGATACAACGGCTCCTCAACCGTTCCAGGAGCCAAAAACATCGAGATCAGCATGTTCAGCAGCGAGGGTGGTTTAACATCCGTTTGACTCCAGTCAACGGACCACTTGTACAGGATGCAGATGACGAGGTAACCAAAGATGGACATCAAGAAGATGATCTGAGGCACGAAGTTGGCCCAAATATCAATGTATTTCTTGAACCTGAGGTGATTTGGGACTTGCAAGCACAACGCGAAAGTCATCTGGGTCTGATCTCAGTAACGCCATCGACGAAGGAAATTGAGGACTAACGTGAATGACACCAAGCACGATAGACATCTTCATCTTGTACGAGTTGACGAAAACGAGGTTGTTGTCCGCACCGTGCCAGCCAGGGTCAAGACCGAAAGGATACATGTGTCCGTTGTTCTCTCCGAAGATTTTGGTGCCGACTTCACCGGGCTCTGGGAAAGTCCATCCGGAATGCCACAAGTGGAGACTCTTGGAGAAAATATCGTTGTACATGAGGCCAGTGTAGATGGAGAAAAGACCCATGAGAAGGATGATGTAACGACCGCTGGAGTCTCTTTCAGCACAGAGATCTTTTAAAGGGGGCGACTAAACAACTCACAAGAAGAATTGACCGAAAATTTCACCTAAATCCTGCTTAGCAAGTTTGCGCTCGGCGAGAATCATGTAGATGGCGGCGAAGAGAATGATGAATCCATGTCCAATATCACCGAACATGACAGCGAACAGGAAGGGGAAGGTGACCACGGCGAAAAGACCAGGATTGACTTCCTCGTATGCCGCAATACCGTAACTGTCCATGATGGTCTGGAAGCCTTCGGTAAACTTGTTGGTCCGAATGAAGGTAGGTGGGGTTTTGCTCGTCCGCAGCTCGTGCAAGATGGGAGGAACAGAAGTACCAGACTCCTCAGTAGCACTGCGGAGGGCAAGCTGGATGGTCGTGATGTCACGGGTAGGAACCCATCCCTCCGCTATGAGTGTCTTCCTTCGAACATCGTAATTGAAGAGATTGAGAGTCTCGTAGATCAACTTCTCCTTCTTCACGACGTCCTGCCAGCTGCGAAGACTTTCGCCAATCTTGACAATCTCGGAGCGACGGCTTGAACCAGTATTGTACAGGACAGTTTCAATGTCTTCGAGACGAACGGAGACTTCGCGTAGAGCGTCGGCGCGCTTGTCGGCGTTGGGGTCAATGGGGTAGAGGGTGGCGCCCATAGACTCTGCGACCTTGCGAATCTTAGCCAGAAGAGCGTCGCCATGGGCAAAGATGATGAAGACATTCTTCCTGGTCTCTGCACCAGTGGCGGGGTCCACGAAAGGCTCGACAATGTCGATGTGATTCATGTAGAGGTTGCCGCGGAGGACACGCCAGAGAACTCGCTCGAATGTTGGAATCCGAGCGCGGTCGAGGGTTCCGGTGACGAACTCCAAGTCGAACTGTACACTCGAAGCGGAAGCATATTGGTTCTCCTGGTCGTCGTGCTGAAGCAGAGGTGCCGAACTGTCATCAAAGGAGGTCCGTATGTCACTTCGCTGGCCCTGCGCCCTGTCGAAGAACACAGCAGTCTCCCTCAGCACATGCTTGGCCTCGATCAGTTCGCGGGTCCTGGTGCTGAGCATCTGGTAGCTCTCATTCATCTTGACGAGCCTCGACTCGTGTTCGGCGAGGGTGACGTCCAGTTCGTCAATCGTCTGCGCGGCACGCGGACCGACAGTAATCAGCGGCGCAGAGTCGTAGAGGGGACGAATGGGCACGACGTCCTTCTCGGCAGCCAGCTGAGCAGAGAAAAATCTGACTCGACGCGCCATCTCGTCAATACGGCGGATCTCGCCAACAAAAGAGCGTTGGAACGGGTTGACACTGGGATTGAGCTACAAATTTGTTTAGCGGGACGTCAGTAACGAATTGAATTGTGGCTGACATCTTTAAATTGCATATTCCCAAGCTCTCCAAGCTCGGCGACGGTGTCATGAGCGACTTCAGTGGGCACAAAGAGCTGCACCAAGCTCATCTGCTCCGAGCCTGTTTCGTATGGGTGGTCAACGGGAGCGCCGGAAAGGCTTAGAAACAAACATACGGAGCAGACTAGGATATTCCTCCATCTTTCGATGTCCAGGGAGGCGGAATGGGATAAGATAATGAAGGTAGAGGCTGGTGGAAGGACGAGAGCCGGTCGTGCCAGTGGTACATACGGCAATGACTGCCAATTGAAGCAGGTGCAAGCAATTGCACAGCCACTGCGATCCAGAACGCCGCTCAGCGACTGTAGCGTACTCAGCCTCAGGCCTCATCTCTAATTACTACTACAGAGTCTCCTACTGCCAGGTCGGTGATATATCGCTATTCCATTGAAAATTGGTCTTCTCTGCAACCAAAAAAGAAATATATAACATAAGCTACACATACCATCTACAAAATACACGAATACAAGATATCGCTACTACCTGCTCCTCACTAGTTCATCGCCCTTGACCGTACTGCTGGTATCCCCCATAGCCCTGGTGCTGATTCTGTGGAGTTTGAGGTTGACTCTGGTATGACAGCGGCGCCGGAGGAGGGGGCATCCACTGGTTCTGATTCTGACTCTGATATTGTGGCTGCTGGGGCGGAGGCGGGATAGAAGAATACTGCTGCTGGGGCGGCGGCGCAGAAGGATATGTTTGCTGCTGGGGATATTGCTGCCACTGCTGAGGAGGCTGAGGGGCATAATGCTGCTGGGAATGCGGCGACTGGGGAGGTGGAGGAGGCTGATATTGCTGCTGTTGAGGAGGTGGCGGCGGTGGCGGAGTCTGATACTGTTGAACAGGAGGAGGAGGAGGAGGTGCGGAAGGCGTGCTCTGGAATGAGCTTCCAAACATGGCCAAGTTCCCATACGGATCAGCTTGCTGCTGCTGCTGCTGAGGTGGTGGCGGACTTGAATAATTCGGCTGTGGAGGCGGGGGTGGCAGGAAACTCGACGTCTGCCGAACAGGCTGAGGCGGTGGAGGCGGAGTCGCATATGACGCTGGCGCAGGCGAGTAGGAAGGCTGGGGTGGTGGCGCATATGATGACCTACTCGAGGGCGGCGGTGTCGGGTGGTATGGCGCATTGTACTGAGATTGAGGGGGAGGAGGCGGTGACTGTGACTGCCAAGGTTTGTCGTGCATGCTCATAGACTGAAAGGAAGATGTCAGACTGGAAGCCGAAGGTGGTGGTGGAGGCACAGGTGGCTTCGCCGCGATCGGCGGTGCAGCTGTTGAAAGTCGTTTTTGCACCTCAAGTTGAGAGACCAGCCTATCCGTCTCACTCTTGCGCTCGGAGACAAATGACTTTACGTCGCTCTGGAGGCTGTTGACGTAGCCCGTAATGTCGTTGTAGAAATGCAGTCCCTTTCTACGAGAAAATCAATAACATTCACCACAATGACCGCAAGAGTTGTGCTCACGCCAGCCCGTCGCGAACTTCCATGTAAACGTCCCTCGCTCTGGAGAAGCGCCGAACTGTTTCCTTCTTCCTCTTCTCCCGCTCGTCCCACTTTCGTGCACCAGGACCACGACCAGCAAGATCACGCAAGGCCTTCCAGTAGCCAGCGACTTCCTGTATGGTCAAAGCCTGCATGTGAGTAACTCCCTCGAGACGTTGCTGGAATGGGCGGAATTTCTCCAACTCTGCAGCGAATAGAGTCGGCTCCACGGAAGAGTTGCGTCGATTGAGAAGCAGCAAATGAGAGACATCATCATTCTGGACCTAGAAGTCATAGAGACCGAGGTTACTTTGGCTCCAATGGAAAGATTGGACGAACCTTCTCCTTGAGATCTTTCAGAACCTCGTTGCGTTCTCTTGATATCTTGTTGAGTTTACCCAACCGTTGCTCGATCTCGTGCACATAGCCTCCGATCTTGGCTCGCTCCTGTGCATCGTCAACCTCACCGCCGATATCGAGATCTAAGAGACTCTCTCCAGGCTTCGCGCCCCGTTCGGTGCTTGCCCGGAATACTTCTTCCAAATTCGGACTGAGCAGAAGCCCAATATCTCCCTGGACTCCCTGCCACATTGATATCACTTGTTGGTCGGAAGGCGCCGCCGCTTCCAAGGAACCGAAATGTGTCTTGATATCCTGGCGATAAGACTTGGCCACGCCGGCAGAAGGCTCTTGAGTCCAAAGATGGTCATATTTGACGCGCATCATCTCGCAGTTCCTTGATTCTGTATCAAGTTCCCGCGAGAGAGACTCCAGCGTCTGGCCCACATTGTTCTTGAGCCTGCCGAGCTGGGTTATGAGCGTCGAAACACCCTCACGCTCTTCGATGACAGAGATGTCATCTCGCCACCGACGAACGTCCAGGGGTATCTCGTCCTCTCCGCCAACTTCGCCTTCAGCCATGGCCCGGAACCTCTTCAGACCCTCCTTAACACCCATCTCATCCAAAGCGCTACTCACTTCAACTTCAGCCAACTCAGCCTTCTCCACCTCCCCTCTGACAAGTTTAGCTTTTTCCTCGGAGTACACGCTCGCACTCTCGTGAACGCTGAGAGGAATCAAGCGAATGAAGAGATCCTGTCCGATTGTCTTCTGCACCTCGGGAGTGCCATAGACCTCCTGGATGGGAATGGGAGTCGCGACCGCAGTCTTGTCGATCTGAGGAAGTGCCTCGGGGGCAGGCAGGATGGCATTGTAGATGAGATCGTTCTCACGCGTAGCTTCGTTCCGTTTCTCGGTGGCGATCGCAAGGTGACCTTTGAGGCGGTCTGCTATTGTGGTGCCTGCATCAGAAGGGAGGGTTGGGGACATTGTAGAGACAAAGCCAGATGAGAAGGATGATGCGGCTCGCGAGGCTTCTTTCGCAAGTATTTCGGCGACATTGAAGCGTACAAGGGCCTCGCCGTATTTACTAGCAGCTGCGTCCGCCAATCCACGATGGTACTGGGCGAGGGAGGAGAAGTATTTGGCCTTGATTTGAATGAGGGTGACCCAGTTACGGTCGAAGATCCCCTTGCCCATGAATTCCTTGACCTCTTCAGTGAGGCTGGTATACATCGAAGCTGTCTGGGCGCCAATCTTGGCGACAAGTGCGCTACTCTTCTTCTCGTCCGCGCACTTCTCGAAGAAGACCTCGGTCGCCTGTGCGAGAATGAGCCCTACGAGAAACTTGATGACCTCCCGACTGAGATCTGTCGATGGGGCGTGGAGGAAGTTCTCGTTGATATAAGTGAGCATTCCGGCGCATGTCTTGTAGTAGGTGAATGCGCGTTTGAGTCCTTCGGGGTCTGATCTACTCTGAGACGATGCGATGGCGGAGTGGGTGCTGGCGATTTGGAAGAGAACGGACGCCTTCTCAAACGCGATGGAAGTCTGAGTGGTCAATTTGTTCGTGAACGCATCTCTCCATGGAAAGTTGACTCGTATTTCCGCGAATCTCAGCTCCAGAAGCTCAAGCTGGCCGAAGTATTTGTACAGCAGATCGCGGGCTTGAGGGAAGGTCAGATGCTGTAAGCATACACGACACGACTGCAAGTGCACCTGTATTGTCGCTGCCCGCGCCTCGGACGGCGTCCTGTCTGCATCTCTGCAGCGCGGCGCACTCGGTGGCGTAGTTGTCGGGATTCTCGCCATACGACTGGGCGACGAGGGATCGGATGGGAGAGGTCCAATCGACTTCCTCCGTCGCCTTGCGCGGGATCGATATCATGGGGGATTGGTTGGCCATTCTGTGCACAGCAATCACTGTTGAACAGCAGATATATAGCGCACAGACTGTGAGGTGCGCAGTATGGATGGACGTGGACGGTGATGGTACAGAGTCAAGCTGGCGTCACTGCCGACGCGGCAATTGCTTACCTCTTGACACCCATGTCGTCGACAATCAAGCCCGTTTCCAGCGAAGATTTGGTCGGACAGAAGGTGTGCACAGTGTTGGCTGAATGACAATATAAGCTAACCAGTACATGCGCCAGTATGACCGGTGCTGTATGTCTCGCCTCTAGCCAGGTTGTTCACGGAAACTAACGGAATCGACAGTGGCGGACTTGCTGGTCAAAGCGTGCGTCTCAATACATTTTCTCACTTGTTCGCGTCGTCTGACAGCGATTTGCAGCGGTGTAGGTTTTAGTGCAGGCGTCGTTGCCTCTGTCATTCTGTTCCGGCGTTTGTCTTTCCTCCTACTCTCATTGCAGCCAACCTCAGCTTTGCTGCCATAGGACGGACATGGCCCATAGCATTATCTACAGGATTCGGTGCCGGTGCCGCCTACGCCGACTGCGACCGCTCTTTCAACCCCGCCAGAATACCCGGCACGCGCATCATCCCCGCCAGCGAGCAGTCAAAATAGAGGAAGTGGAATAGGAAGGGAGCCCGCTTTTCGGTTCTGTACATCCTGCAGTGGAAATGTTAGCAAAGACGCGCAAAGCAGAGAGATAGACACACATATACGCATTTCCGCCATCCCTTCACCTTCAGTGTCGTCGCTCCTGTTCTGAATCTGCACTCGCAACCAACTGGCTTGGAGTCGCATCTCGGGCTATGAATTTCTGAGGCTCGCCCAAGTATAGCCGCTTGTAGAGAGCATCTAATCCTCCGTTGCTCAGTTAGCGCGGCAGAAAAACCAGCATTCCTCACAAGCAGTCACGACTACCATAGGAATAGTCGCCAGAATACGACTTGCCTGACGAGGCGTAATCGGAACTGTCTTATCGCCTGGCCAACGGGTGTTTTGCTTGCGGGTGTTTTTCGCCATCAAAGGCCAGCGTCGTGGAAGTGGAGATGAGAAAGCGCTTTTGGTGCGAGGTCAAACAACTCAGTGTATTTGTTACATGATCAAGTCCGACAACGGTTTACAAAACTTGAGTCATGCGTATACAACAATTGTCCACCACTACAGAGCTAACTCAAACCACGAAATACGTCAAGGAAGGGTATCAAATAGTCAAACACCTCCCAACGTCCAAAACCAAGTCGTAAAGATCCACATTCTGGACTAGACCTGGACAAACTTCCAGGTCTGATGAACACCCTTCCACTTCCCCCACAGAGTGATAGGATCTCCGGGCACTGGGTCTCCGTAGTTCCAGAGATCAAGGTTGTAAACCGTGAACGGAGCAAAGACCCTGTTCGCCAGACTCGTCAGAAGCCCCCAGGATTTATCGACAAAATCCTCACCTAAACGTGGACGGATCGACCTCATCGTGCCAAATATGCCACGGGACGGGGTTGCTCACAGCGACGAGGCGCGTCCCGTCAGCAGGGGAGCCTCCTAGGCCGAGGTAGAGTCCTTTGAAAATGTGAGGGCCGGAGGTGAGGGGAGGGGAATATCTCGCAACCTGATGACAGTGAACGAAAAGTCCACGCAGCTCCAATCCAGTCCAGCGTCCACTGCTGATTGCGTCCGTTGTGATCTGGGTACCCAATAACTGACAGCCAGCGTCAGCCTGCCACTCGGAACAAAGGCAGAGGGAGCGTACTCGTCTTGTTATCCACGCCAGACAGGTCCATGACGGTGCCGGACTTGGCGTTGACGATCTTGTACGAAGTGCCCGAATTGACAGACATGGTCCAAAGTCGAGTATGGGGGAGTCAAGACTCCTGCATGCAGCCTTATGTACGCTCCGGCGTTGTGTGGGCTTCTGTTCGGGTGCGGATGACGTCTGAAAGCGAGGTCGCAGGGTGTCTATGACACCTCTTCATTCAGAACTCACCAGTATCGTTCCTGAACAGCATCGCCATATTGAGCCCGTTTTTCGCTCCAGTCTCCCTGTTTGGAGACTTGGGAAGGTGAATCTGTAGTGGAGGAATTTCGCTGAGGAAGTCAGTGTAAGTAAGCTATCAGTATTTAGTTTCAAAGGTTCAGGTGTGATCTCGAGAACGCCTTCGAGGAGACTGAAAACACGTTAAGCATAGACGTCCGTGCTTACCGGTGGAAAACGTATCCGCGCCAGTGAGGTGGAAAGGTCTTTTGTACGGCTGTGAGCTTGTACATAGGCTAAGTGTAGGCAGCATGTCCAGTGACGATTGACCGCCAAGACTGACGTCAGAATGCGTTGTACATCGAGACGCAGAGTGTTGTATCAGAAGAACTGGCGCTGAAATGAGGTCTCAATGGCAGAATTTGATATCAGAAAGATACTGGAAGACTTGGTGGCGTTTGTGAGAGATCCTGAGATCAGAAGAGGAGCAACTGACTGTACGTATTATCAACCGAAGCCTGCCCATTCGATAGACAGATACGAGACCTCCTTCTTCGAGTCGTTCCAGCAGCAAAGAAGATGCGCCTTCTTGGTAGCGGTTCCCAACCGCCCATGAGCGACAATCTCCATCGGTGAGATGGGGGTATCAAGCGCCTCCACGATCGAGGCCGTAAAGTGAGAATGGTATCTCATGGGGTCGCCTATTCATTGTCATCAGTGCGAGTTGAGAAGCAGACAGACAGAAAGCCTGACCGGGATAGACTAGATAGTCTCCACCAAACTTGATACCAGAGCCCATGTAGTAGCCTTGCTCCCATAGGCCTCTAAAAACGCCGCACTTCGCCCTCTCTGAGAGGTCGGAGGGATACGTCCATATGCCCGCCTCTTTGGCGGCCGTGATAGTTTCGTAACGCGCAGAGTTAGGATCAAACCACGATAGAGAGGATGATTCAGCCGGAATCATGATGTTGTACAATGCTGGAGGGGGTGGAGGGGGAGAAGCGTCGGGTGTTTCTTTGCCTGCTTTTTTCAGTTCGCGTAGTTGTCGTTTGCGTATGGCGTCCTCGGACATGGCTTTTGAGCTGCTCTGTGAAGACTCTTTCATTTGCGATAGTTTCAGCTGTTCTTCCATATCGTTGTTCTGATCGCGTTCTGCTTGCTCAAGTTGAGCGGGAGTTGGTTCACGATGACCGGTCCGGTCATCAATCAAGAATGCATGCTCTAGACGAGTTAGCAAGTGAGAGTGAAACTAGTTGGGAATTATGATCTACCGTTTTCGACGAGAAGGACCACTTCTTCTGGCGTCAGAACCAAAGGAATACCGAGAAAGACGTTTTGTTGGGATACGTGCGGCAAGGTCCCAGTCAAGATCCCACAGATATGGTGCTTTGAGCGAAGGGTGGATATATCTGAGCAAATTGAGCGTTCTTGTCCCATCAAATGAAGAGATACACGCCATCTACATTCCAAACATATGCCTTGTGGTTGGAGACATGGATTGGAATCCGTGACTCGTCGTTGACCATGATCGCTCTTCACAAGAGCCGGGTATCGGTCCGATGATCCGCTCCTTCCCCTCTCACTCTCGCCCACGACGATTCCTCACCCTAAATCATAACAGAACTCGTCTTCCCGACATCTACTCCGGGTGATTGACTGTCATTACTTCAACCACTATGTCGCGTATGGCTAAGGGGAACAGCCTCTCCCTCGAAACAAGCCAGAAATCTCAGATAGAGGACCTCGTGCAGCGTAATCGGAAGCTCGAGAGCACCATCAAAGGTGTTCGCGACGACCTCGACGCCGAAAAGGCCCACAGTCGCAGCCAACTCAACCAGGCCCACGCTAAATCTCATGCCGAGCAGGGCGAGTGGCGCAAGGCCGTATCGACGCTGCAGACATGTCATTACATCTCCTCTCTCAGGTTACAGCTTGACTGGGATGCCGAGCGTCTTAATGTCATCCGGGAACAGGAGCTAGCCCGTCAGGAGAAGATTGCCCGCATTCAGCGCGACTTCAAGCTCGTCGAATTCCAGAAGACGGAGAGCGAGCTCATGTCGCGCATAGCCTCTTTAGAGGATCATGCCGACGCGCTCAAAGCTGCCCAAGATGAGCGCGAGGCCAGGTTCAAACGAGCAAACGCAGAATCTCTCTCTACCATTCAGAGCCTCCGTCGAGAGATACTTCTGAAGGAAAAGGATACCGAGGACCTCGCGAACAAGTTGGCTTCCCAACTCGAAGAGACGGCTCGGCACAAGGCGGAGCACGAGAGTCTTCTGCCCAAACTCGAAAGAGCCAAACTCTTGAACGATGATGCCACCAACCAACAGGCAGAGCTCAAGCGCGAGATCGACGACCTCCGACGTTCCAAGTCCGAGATGGAGCGCCAGATGGAGAAGTGGCGGTCGCGGGAGAACAAGGGTGGCGAGGATATGGAGAAGGAGAGGAAGCGGCGCATAGAGCTTGAGGCAGAATTCGAGGCTCTGCGCACGCAACACGACAAGCTCGCGGAGAAGTACGCGGAGAAGCAGGCCAAATACAAGAAGAGTTTGTCTGAATGGGAGGTTGGTATCTTATTGTTCTCTTTCTCTTGAAACACAACTAAACGAAGATTTTTAGGACCACGTAACCACCTTGGAGCAAGACTTGGACGATGCTCAGAAGAATGCCGAAATCAGCAACAAAGAGAAAGCTTCTCTACAGAAGAAGATCGACAAGCTCAAAGTCGAACTGGAAAAGGAAAGGTCAAGAGCATCGTCGCCTCATAAGGTCTTCCACATGTCCTTGTCAAACTATATGCAAATCGGACTGATGGCTCTCACAGGTATCATCTTCCGTCGCTGGTTCCTCTGTGCTTCCGAGTCCTACGCCGCGACCAAAGCCTCGAGCACCGGCGGAGCCTGAACCTGAACCTGAAGCCGCAGACAGTGATACAGTCAGAGGTGCTTCTGCGGAACCTAAACCCAAAACCAAACCCAAGGCCCGCAAAAAGGATAAGGTCTCTAAACAGACCGCAGACAGCGAGGTCGAAGAACTGCCTCAGCCCAAGGCCAAACGAAAGGGGAAGGCAAAGGCCGCCGAGGTGGAAGACGAGGAAGGAGGTGCCAGCGCCCAGGAGGTGGAAGAAGTTGTTCAAGTCAAGCCATCTCGAAAACCGAAAGGCAAGGGGAAATCTGACAGTCATGCACCTGGTAAAGGCAAGGGCAAGGCACGCGAGGAAAGTGTAGTGGAGGTTTCCGAGGTCGTTCGTAAAGGAAAGAAACGGGCGGTGGAGGAGATGGAGGAACAGGGCGACGACGACGAAATAGAGGAGGTGTCAGCTGAGGTGGCTGCAGCATCAGCGGTACCAAAGGGTCGAAAACGAGCTCCTTCCAAGCCTCCCTCCGCTTCTACCGCCCTTGGATCGAAGCAATTACCTCCATCGAGGCAGAAGCCACCGTCGAAGCAAGCAGACGCAAATACGAGCGACGACAAGCCCGTCACGAAGCGACGGAAGATCAACCTCTTCGCGGGTGGTGCATCTGCTAATCCATTCAGCTTCAATCCGACGGTGGGTCTTATTGCTGGAAAACAATCTAAGCAAGCTCTGATCGAATCTCCAGGGTATCTTGAGCACTTTAGGTATACCCACTGAGTTATCGCCTGTGAAGGAGACAGAGAAAGTCCCACCTCGGGCAAAGCCTCCTTCGACCAGGTCGTGATATCTATGTTGTTCCATCTTGTTCATTCCATTCATCTCAGCGTTTCCATTCCAATGGTTATACGCAGTTCCACGCATGAAACGCTCGGCTATCCTGTCACCTTTGGTTGTATCGCGACATGCAGCCGCCCTTGGACAAAATTGAGACATGATAAGAGTCCGTCGGTGACTTTCTAGTCCTCCTAATTCAGTTCCACTACTCTTATTTACTGATTCACGATCAGTCACGACAATGGGACCGTGATAAACAGAGCCTTGATTCACATATCTCGAGTCTCGATTTTCGAGTCTCAACGTGGCGACGACTTCGGAGGCTCGTTGTCTGAACCTTAAAATTCGTGAGAGGCAAAGTCAGGTTTTGACCTTTGGTAGTAGTGCCAGAGTCAGCCAGATTACATCTACTAGTGACAATAGTGAATATCTGAATTGATAGGAGAGTTTGAGTCTCTGTCAGTCTGGGATTTGAGACTGGAGACTTCGGGATCCAATAATGATGAATCAGCTGAGAGCTCTCAGTCTCAGCTCACTGGAGTCGGAGTCAGAGGTGCACTCTACACACTGCTCGATAGGGTCGTGGGGGAAACCTATGTTTCCCCCCGAAAACAGTTCGACTCGGTAACTAACCGGTTTGGAACCGGTTCCAAACCTTGGAGGGCCAGGAGGGTAGGTTCGGAACCTATCACATGATTTATTCACGTGATGGGCCAGCGGGAGGCGGAATAAGCATTTGTGGCGCAAACTATCATGTACAGGACCTATATACAGTGCAAATAGATACAAAAGCTACAATGACAGCTTTCAAAAACATTCTTTGAGTATAGAAATGGGAGAACAACACTCTCAATAACAAATTGTGGCTCTTAAACCAAGGCGGGACTAGCGGCGGGAGGCGCGCGGCGGGAACACGTGGAAAAAACACGTGAGGGTTTGGAACCGGTTCCAAACTGGTACCAAACCTGGCGGGGCGGCGGGGTCGGTACCATACCGGTTTGGAACCACCTCGGGAGGTTTACCCCACGGCCCTACTGCTCGATGCTGAGCACTGAGCAGTGAGCATTGAGCAAGTGTCGTGCTCGATGCTGAGCAAGTGTCGGGGGAGCAAAAAGGCACTACCAGGGTTCGAACCTGGGTTGTGGGAAATTGCTACTGCGGTGTCAAAATCCCAAGTGCTGCCACTACACCATAGCGCCTTGCCGCACAATTGGATGAGAAATTTCTGAGTGGTGCGCATGTGCAAGCGGAGGAAACACTGTCCAGATTGTTGTCAGCTCTTTGGCCGTGCGGCACGACCAATGCCTCCGAGTATGTCAAAGACAGCTCGACTACCTCTCATATTTCATTGGTAAATACGTGTATACAATACACATTGAGCCTGCAACGTATACAGGTCATAACCAGGAAATTGAGCGCTGGAGTGGAATGTCGGTTAAACTACCACGATGTGAGATTGGTTTGAAAGAAACAAAGATGACAGCTCACTCGAGTTCGATGCAATCTCCGATGCGCTTGGCGAATAGGAAAACCTGTTGGCCCTGTATGCCCTTCTGCCTGACCATCCTCACGTAGTTTGCATAACCCTGCGGATGAAATGGAATCTCGAAGGGCCAGCCCCTCTCCTTGGCCATTGGAGGATCACCAGGCGAAGTACGCAGTAGGATACTGCGCCTTCGGTCCCACAGAAATACAGTCTGGCCCTGATACTTTCCGTTGTGACTATAGGTCGCAGGCATCTGCGTGAGAACGAGGAATCGTTCGTCCCCATATTCGTTACGAGGACAATCATTGATGTTACACGATCCGCTGTACTTGATAGCCTCTTGTTCTAGGGCGTAACCAGTTTCCGGGATGAAATCAACATAGGTGCGGGCGGATATGTAGAGTTTATCGGAGGGGAAGCTTGCGGGATCGATTAACAGGCGTTTGGACAATCTGCAGACAGCCTAGAACGCAGTGTCAATTGCAACAGACATATGTACAGCTCAAGAGTACGAACCTTGTGATTTGGCCAGTCGCTCTTGTTGCATTCCGAACCACAATAGAACTTGCCAAGAAAACGTTGGGTTTGAAAGTATCATGGAAATGAAGGCTTACCACAGATTTGCAACTACATGGAGATTAGTAAACGATGCACATGCAATCCAAGCAAAGGAGACATACGAAGTACAAACAAGTCTATCAGCTGGCTCACCACAAGCATTGCAAGTGGTTCTCGAGATGATTTTCGCAGGTATGCCGGTCGAGATCTCCTCGAGTGCCCTACGTGCTGGACGTAAGAGCGGGCGAGGCTAGACATAGAACATCGTCTCCTACCTCCATCGAAGTCTGAGACAAGGAACAAAAAAGCTGATTCTGGTCTCTTTGATCATTTCACGAGAAAGGCCGCTCCAATGTGACTGCAGTTCCTCGATACAGGCCGGATTGAGAAGACTAGAGTTGTAGGAAAGAAGCCTGGCGAACATGCGTAGGTGGGCCTCCGGCGTCTCTATACCGCTCATCAGGTGTCTTTGCATCTTCGCCCGTATCGCAGCCTGTGAGGCTCCAGGCATGCCTTCGGCTAACTTGTTCTGGAGATGGACAGTGAATTGTGAGCCTCCCTGATAGAGCAATGAGTTCGGGCTCGCAGTCAGGAACCGAAGAGAAAGACGACCTCTGGGCGACCTTCCATATACGAATATCGAACGAAAATGAGCGGCATTTTAGGCGTCTGCATCATAGGGACGATGGGGCCTAGTCAAAGTGAGCAGCTCGAATGAGTTCAGATGAAGTTAAGGTCACACATACCCTTAGCGGAGCGCCCAAATTTGGTCTCTTGACAAGTTCTAATCTGATCCCACAGCTGATGCGAAGCAAACGCGTTCAGTGCGGAAAGAAGCTCAGAAGAGACAACATACCTTTTTGCCAGGATCGGGCCAAGTCACTTGCTTAACATCAAGGATCTCTATGACGAGCATGCGAGTATTGACAGGATCTTGGACATGGAACGACACAAAGGGCGTATCTGCGCCACCTGAATACACGTGCACAATGTAAGTGGAACGGTATGCGAGGTGACCCAGAGCACTTACCCTCCCTCGTCACATCCAAAGCGGCACTGGACATCTTGGCCTTTGTCCCGATCCATGCACCGCGGATACCCTCGGGTGGATTCATGGCAGTTCCCTGCATGTTTTCCATCTGCGTGAATGCTGACATGGAGAAATGGCGGAAAACGTAAGAGTTCAATCTATCCGCGTCTTTGAACCCATCCATCGTCACAGCGCCTATCCTGTCCGATCTGAGTTCGGGGTGCGCTTTTTTCCAGTCTGGCCAGGACGGAAGGGTGGTAGGATTGATCTTTGGTGACTGACAAAAGGTTGTGGTGGGGAAATAGTTGTCGATGCGCTGCGAGTCCCAAAGGGCCAGACGCAGACGCCGCTCTACTTCTGCATCCGAGGTCGACGAGGGAATGGTGTCAGTGACGCCCAGGTTGTGCAGCCAGATCAAGCAGTCTGTCCTGCTCAGGGAGCTGAACGCGCCGTTGTCAACAGAAGGGTCGGCGACGCGCATGTTGGCAGCCATCGCAGCAATTTCTGCGTCGGTAGGAAGTTGAACATCAGAGTCGTCAGCTGCTGCAGACATAGTGAGTGGCGAATTACAAGAGAATGGTCGATCGGCAGGCGGCGGCCGAACTTGGAAAGGGAAGGCGCTTTTATCTCACGCCTTCACCTCTCCACACTCAGAGCGTAGCAGCGCTCAACTCATCACTAAATGTGCACGAAGCTTCAGTACCTTATGGTCTGCTCAAGTTTAGTCAGGGAACTATTCTATCTTGCTTGGATGTAATAGGTCATGTAGGTCATTCAAAACATGTACGATGCGTGCTCATACTCCATATCGACTACATCTACCGACGCCTTTACTAATAAGACACGTACTTAGCTCATGTACTAGTACTAGTAGGTAAAATATATCGACGCGTGCCCATACCTCTGTGACTGGCTCTGGATCCAGTCCTGCATCGCGAATGTCACTTGGTAATCTAATCGGCCGAATCTTAGTGCTCACCGCGGCCGCTTGCTATTATCGACAAGGTCCTAACATTTCGAAGTACAATGTATGTCGTCCTGCTCATTGACAAACACAAACACATCACTTTCTCTGTCCTCTGTTGAACACCTCTTCATGACCATTCCAACATCAAGCTTGGAGTGTGCATGTCGGATCGTCGCGCCGACCGAGGAATTTCAAATTATAACATGCGCATTGCGGGTTTTCCGCCGGGGAGCGGGCCGTACGTGCTACGCCATAGGCTGAGGTGACTCGTGAGTTTGGGGTAATTGATCTCTCCAAAACTTACATATAAAGTTCATTTCCGAGTTTGCTCCAGTCCTTTTCTTTGCTAGACCCTCGTCCGATGGAAAACGAAAATGTCCAGCCCCTCATCGAGAATGCAAGCTTGCGATGCACTACCAACCGAAGCTATGCTTGTTCCGCCTCCTGCCCCGCAGCCTATCGATGAAAAGTGTCCGGGCGAAAAATCCGGCTCACCGACGACACACGAGGCTCACGACGACATGGTATGGACCTTCCCCGATGGCGGATTCAGAGCATGGTCAATAGTTTTTGGCTGCTTCCTGTTTGCTTGCACCTGCATGTATGCTCTTCTCATCCTGCGAATGACACCTCGTTCAACGTTGTATCAGGGGATTCGGTTTAGTCTGGGGTGCATTACAAGACTACTATCATACCCACATGTTTCCGGAAACCAGTCTTAGCATCATCAGTCTGGCTGGTGGTTTACAGAACTTTGTAAGTCTTTAGTAATAGGAGGCCAGGAACTCGCCTTACTGATGACTCATTGTCTCGCAGGTCATGGGGGTCACAGCGTATTTCGCGGGGGGACTTGGTGAACGGTTGTAAGTGTCTTCAATGTCTAGCGCCAAGATTGTTATTGACGTACATTCTTCCAACAGCGGGTACAGGGTGAGACGCCTCCTCAAACTCTGAGCGCACGTCTATGGTTCACTGACGCGCCGGCTACAGAGAATGATCGCACTCAGTTGCCTCCTTGCCTACCTCTCATTGCTTGGATCAGCTTTCTCCACGAAACTAATTCACATCTTCCTTACCCAAGGGCTCTTTCTCGGGTTTTCGCAAGGTCTTGGCATGCCGATGTACATGTCCCTACCATCCCAGTGGTTCCTCGAAAAGCGTGGCTTCGCTACCGGTATCGCTGTGGGTGGTTCAGGTTTTGGAGCTGCCATTGGATCTCTGATCGTTCGTCAACTGTATGTTCACTCCGCGAAGGGTTGCGAGATTGCCTGACTTTCATGTTCCCTAGACTGACGAAGATTGGCTTCCGCCACGCGATGTTCGTGTATAGCTCTATGCATGCGTTTGTGTGGATTGTCGGACTGCTGTTGATCAAGGAGAGGCGTTGCCCGCGGCCTGCAGGAGCGCCCCCAAGGAAACAACGTTGGCTACCTGAGCGCATCAATGGCCAGTTTTACAGCGTTTCTGCCTCTATACTGTTGGGGCTCTTCGGATATCTAGTGAGTACGGGTCTATAGGCGAGATGCTCGCTGATCTGTCCCTCGTAGTCCCCATTCTACTATAGTACCACCTACGTGAAGCAGTTCGTGCCGTCCTTGGACCCGGAGTCGCTGCTCGTTGTAGGACCTCTCGTCGTTATGAATTTCTGTGGTGAGCGTGGAGCCCCAATAGTATCAGCACGCACTCACCAGGAAACGTAGCTGGTCTTGGACGCGTAAGCCAACCACCTCATTTGACGCTGACTCTGGCGTTACATCCTACAAACTAACGCTTGTGATATCATATCTCAGATATCCGCCGGTACCCTTGCAGACGCCTTCGGACCCATAAACGTCTTTTTTGCGTCCTTCTTCTTCGGTGGACTGCTTCAAATCGTAGTTTGGTCTTTCTGCAAAACATACGCCACCATCATGGTGTACTCAGTCCTGAACGGGCTGGTTGGCTGTTGGTTCATCAGTTTGATACCGGTAGTGTGCGCGGAATTGTTTGGGCTGGAGGGATTGTCGACCATCACAGGCTTCATGATACTGATGAACGCGCCTGGACAACTTGCAGGAGGTTCAATATCCGGTATCATATTGAGTTCCTCGGGTAAACAATGGTGGGCTTTGACTCTTTATTCTGGTGGGGTGATGATCCTCGGCGCGTTTTGCGTTCTGTACGGTGAGCTCATTTGCCTCGTCCATGGGCAAATCGACTGAAGTGGATACATAGCACGGTTCTCTAAGGATCGTCGCATTTGGGCTTGTGTTTGATTGGTAAAATAGACCGCCGCCAGTACGGTATGTAGAGCATAGATCAACATAGATTTCTTTTCCTTCAGAGACCGCAGGTCGAGAAATGAGGAAAATAGGTCAAGCGGTGGAAAAGACTGCTGGCAGTGGCCTAGATAAATACTCGCTGCAGAACAACGTCGATTATGTCATACCGGTGCTACGACTTGTTCTGCTCGTCACCATACAGCAGTCTGCGTCCCCAATCCTCCAATCGCCTATCGGATGTCCTAACCCAATGGTACGCAGCGTCGACCTGACTGTTCCACTTCTCGTGCATCAACGAGGCGAATGGTTTGCGGGCAATTCGGGACGCGGCGGAAGGAGGTGCCGGTACAACCATTGGGGTATCGACCAAGCGCACGCTGAGGTGGTGCAAGCTAGAGCGACTCTGATTAACAATCACTGTTGTATGTAAGGAGCTGTACGAACTCCTTGCGATGCTGCTCAGTTCTAGACAAATGGTAAGGAATGTGTCGAATACAAGTTCAAGGGTTGATCAGACCTTGCTTGTATCAAATTCGAGAAGCCGTAGTAGACCTGGCGTGATTGAGCAAGTCTCGACCAATTAAAGAGGAAATAAGTACCCCGCCGGCCACCAAAGCCCCAGAGATGGGTCCAACGAGAATCGACATGACGGGAGAGGGAGAGGTGTGTCGGATCGTCGGACCGAGACTTCAATGCCGCACAGACTGAGACTCGGCAGGACCCCGGCATGCCGCTTGCGAGGTCCGGTTCAGAATAGGTCAATTTTGGGTGTTTCTGTCAGAGGTTCATCGACCGAAAATGTACGAGTTTTCAACCAGGGCTTGCTTCGGCAGACCGAAAATGTACGAGTTCTTGACCGTACCTCAGTGCACCTGGACCTAAGTTTGGCCAGATCCGGACTAAATCTGTGGAATTGTGGCCAACACGAGCCCATCATGGGCTGCTCGAACCATTTTCAGCTACCCGAGGGCTGAAAATGTACGACTTCGCAGACTAACCTCGGTCTACCTGGGCACTTTATGTACGACCACAAATCCGAACCTCACACAGATTCTCATCCAACATGTCCGACAAAAAACCGGACATGAGGGTATAATTTGACCGAAAATGTACGACAAAAAATCCGGACCTCTCAGGCGGCATGCCGGGGTCCTGACTCGGCAAACACCCGAGCCGTTTTTTGCTTCAACCACCCATCTCATTAAAATCAAGATGCATTTGATGTACACCCTCGACGACAGTGGCAACCGGGTCTACACGCTGAAGGTGTGTCATCTTCATCTTCCCATTCCTTTCTAAAACTCTTCTCTTCGATAGAAAATTACAGACGAAGGCAAAGTGACCAAGTCTGCACACCCTGGTACACATGATAAACGCTCCCACCGGCCGCTCGGTCGCTGACAGGTGTCCTTAGCACGGTTCTCACCCGACGACAAGTTTTCCAGACACCGTGTCACGATCAAAAAGCGCTATAATGTCTTGTTGACGCAGTTACCCGCTAAACCCATGTAAACCTGCGCCAGCTTCCCGTAGGATATCCGATCCAGCTTGGTCTCTCTCTCTGAAGAGCGCCCCGTTCTAGTTGTTGTCGAAGGATGTTGGTCAGATCGAGGGTTGTTCAGAGCGGGACCTACACATAGGGCCGACATTGGCCCATCGCATTTTTCGTATCCTGAATAGGAATTCCCTTTTGACTCTGACCTCTGCGCGATCAAGAAACAGACCATCAGCTTCGATAAGTTGACAGCACAGGAACCAGCAAGAACCGAAATCGTCCACCAGTTGCCCAACCTTTTTTTTCTTCGCCAAGTTCCAGCGTCGAGATCATTGTCTCACATTCATGTCTGCTCCGTTGTCTACGCAAAAGTCACTGGGCAGTGATTAACAAGTTCACTGACACGCGTTTCTGCTATGTGACTCTGGATCCTCTACCCTCCGAACAGGCCGACCGTATCATGCTCGTGGCCGACGCCACAACGACTATCAGAACTTCAGTGACAGCGACCACTCAGATTCAAGCTTATCAGCTAGCCAAGAAACACGACATACCAAACAACTCTCCCTACATGGTGCATGGCTTGTCACCCCATCTATGCGTTCACGATGACCATAAGGCATTGAACTATGCTCATTTACTATGGCATCACTCTCCCTGATAATGTTTATCTTTACAAACGTTGTCCCAAAACCGTCTCATCAGCGAGGCGGGACGAACGTCGTCCCTTCGCTGCCAACCATCAGTGATGTTACGCAAACAAAGACGCGTCCATATTCGGAAGCTACTTTGTACTACGTGCTCCGTTACAAGGCGTCGGTTATCACAAAGTGCTTAAAACCCAGATGGAAGAAAAAGATTACCCCACAAAACAGTTCTTGCTGTCTCTTCACCATACAAAATGCAATTCAGAAGCTACCTCCTTGTCCTTGCTGCGCGTGAGTACACCGCCGCCCACACCATTCCTTGTCTAATTGCCTTGTCAGTGACTGTTGCAATGGTCAACTCTACACCTATACCCTCTGTCGTCGATGATGTTGCTGTGAGTGACGCGTATCGTTGCATTTCATGAGTTGACGCTGATGCTCTGCGTCTAGGAGCGCTCAGGTTGCGGCTCTGGCTGTCTCAGAGACGTCGAGGAGTAAATGGTCAGTCGCTCCCTCGTTCAGACAGCAACACGTTCTCATTCTGCTCTTCAGCCTTGACCAGTCGAACATGGATCATATCCCCCTCCTACCATTCTCCATCTTAGGCTCTTGCGCCTTCATTCTTTTGCCGACACTGGCACCTGCCCTCACTGGCACATCATTCATAATACCCTAACATTATGTCCACCAGTTGCTTGGTTGGAAACACGCGTTGTATTTCTATCTTCACTGTTGGCTTTCGTGGCATTCTTCAGCTAGTCCTGTATCACTTTATTTGTCCGTTACTTATCACCGTCGCCCCTTGGAATTGTATCTACATATCAATCTCGTACTGAGTCTATCCTCAGCTTGCTCATGCAATGTTCGGCAACAAGAAAAATATACATATACGAGCTTGCTCCTTTACAGTTCATTTCTTGCCGGCGATAGCGCCGAGCTCGTACAAGTAAGCTCCAAAAAGCTTGGACTAGAAACAATTCAGACGCGGCGGCCAGAGCGCAAATGGGACAGCGACTTACGCCTTCGATGAAATTGGAGCGGTCAAGCTTCTCGTTGGTCGAGCTGTAAGAGTCCTCGGTGAGAATACTCATTGTAGAAAATAAGTCAACATACTGCGCCCCGTCATCACCTCTGCCCATCGGTAGGAGCAACACATTCACACCGAGGACCCCCGCGAACGTCAAGGTCACAGGAATGGATCCACCCTCCCTCGTCATGTCCGGCTCGACCTTGTAAATCTGGCGGGTAGCTTCTTTTGCGGCCTCGAAGTTCCAGTGGGCCAGGTCTGCCAGCCAAGGCCGTGCACCATTTTGCTGTACAACAGACATGGTGTTCTTGCTCCCCAACTTGGCGAATTCTGCATTCAAATGAGACACTACGAGTGACGTGACGTTTTCTGGCGTCTGAGGAGAAACAAGACTAGGACAGTCTATCATGACATGGTTGCGTATTAGCCATTGGGACGTACCGGATACTGAATTTGGCCGAAACATTTGCAGGTATGATAGTCTTCGCCGCACCGCCTTCGATGTGGTGAATTGACAGACTTGGGAGGCGCATACGGCCCATGAGGACATCAATCTTGTTGTCGGAAAGTGTGATCTTGGCACCGGCTGCAGCTTCGATATCTTCAATCGAGTAGTCTAGCCTTTCATAGATAGCGCGCTCGTCGTCAAGGGCAGAAGGGACCATGTCGTCGACGCCTGGAATGAGAATGTTCCCCTTGCTGTCGACGAGCTTGGACAAAAGCATGACAAGGTCGGTCATGGGTTCGTGGACGGTGCGACCAAAAGCGCCAGAGTGAAGATCCTGGCCTGGCCCGGTGACAGTGAGCTTGTAGAAGGCGATACCGCGTAATCCATAGGTGAGAATTGGGGTGCGCGTGTTCAGCCAATAGTTGTCGGCCTAAGGGAGGTATAAATTAGCATTCAATCGGCGATCAAGACACGCTTTGGACTAACAATGCAAACACAGTCGACGTCCTCAAACCAGCCGCCCTTCTTGGCCTCCTTCTCAATGAGTTCGTCCAGTCCTTGACTCCCGATCTCTTCCATACCTTCAAAGCAGAACTTGATATTGACAGGCAGCTCTTTCTTGTTCTCGTGGTGCCACTGGAGCACATTCAGCCAGCCGAGGATGGGACCTTTGTCATCAGTAGAGCCACGTCCAAACAGTTGTCCGTCGGGGCCGGCGGTGAGCTCGAACGGCTCGGTGCCCCATCCATCAGAAAAATCAGCCTGTATCAACATTCAACGTGACGTTGGGAATGTCTTTTTGCACGCACTGGTTGCACATCGAAATGACCGTAGATGAGCACGGTCTTCTTGGCCGGATCGTTGCCGATCTTGCCTAGAATGGCGGGTGGTAGCGGGAGCTCCTGCCCTTCCATGACATGCCGTCCGAGGTCAACAAGTTGGGTCTCCACGCCGCAAGACTGGAGCTGGGCATTGAGCCAGTTGGCCATCCTCACGACATCATCGCGATGCTCGCTGACTGAGCTCACGCTACATGCGACGGTGTTCAGTACGAGGTCGGGCCGAGTGCGGGACCAACGCAGACCTGGGAATTGCGACGGCCGCCGCAAGGCGCTTGATAAAGGCCTCAGCGTTGTCGTCGATGAATTGCAGGAGTTGGGGTGGAGCAGGCATGATGGCAAACGCGATTGAAGGGAATGAATGGCCGTCGTGCGTTGGCAGTTTTGTACCTCTGCAGCACCGGTCCTACTACTAGGCCTTCTTTTCCCGTCTCTGAACCATCACACGCGCATCAGATAGTTTGACCCAGTGCCACTGTGATAGTTCAATATAGTCGGCCAATACTTATGCATATGGCCGCACTTCCGGCGATTCCAACCAATATAGCGTTGCCGTGAACTTCAATTTGATCTGATGCCGTCTTTACCCCGAGTCCTCAGTCGCGTCGTCTTCAAGTAGGACGTTCTCTCGGTAAGCTTTCTAATCCCAAATCAATCTAGATTCAGCACTTACTGCTGTAGCGCGTCCGTACCTGCAGTGGTTCGAGATTGTTAGTCGCTACATCAATTTCGGGCTACCAGTACCTTGTAAGCATACATCGGTGTTGTATTGCATGAAACTGGCTCTGCATATCGCGTTGCTTGCCAAGAAGGCTCAGGCAATGATTGACCATGATTAGTACACATACACTACAACATGTCACGTCTTGACATTCTATTTCTTGCCGGCGATAGCGCCGAGCTCGTACAAGTAGGTTCCAAGAAGTTTGGACTAGACAAAACTGAGACATGATCGAAACACAGATGAGACTGCGACTTACGCCTTCGATGAAATTGGAGCGGTCAAGCTTCTCATTAGTTGAGCTGAAGAAAGTCAAGTTCAGGCCATCTCAGAGATACGAGAGAACATACTGAGCGCCGTCATCGCCTCTGCCCATGGGCAGGAGCACAACATTCACGCCGATGGATTCCGCAAACGTCAAGGTCACAGGAATTGAACCGCCCTCGCGTGTCATGTCGGGCTCAACCTTGTAGATCTGGCGGGTAGCTTCCTTGGCAGCCTCAAAGTTCCAGTGGTTCATGTCCGCCAACCAGGGACGTCCGCCGTGGAGTTCCTCGAGGAACAGGGTGTTTTTACTGCCCAATTTGGCAAACTCCGCATTCAAGTAAGACTCTACGAGAGGCTTGACGTTCTCCGGCGTCTGAGGGGGAACAAGACTAAGGAGCAAAGTCATAACGCGCTTACGACTGGATAGCAGTGTAACGTACCGGATACTGAATTTGCCTGCAACTTTGGCAGGGATGACAGTCTTCGCTCCCGCACCATAGAAAGCACCTTCAATACCGTGAAGTGACAAACTTGGAGAGCGCATACGGCCCATGAGGACATCGACCTTGTTGTCAGAAAGCGCGACCTTGCCACCTACAGCAGCTTCGATATCTTCAATCGCATAGTCCAGCCTCTCATAGATAGCGCGCTCGTCGGCGAGAGCAGCAGCGACCATATCGTCGACACCAGGTATAAGGATGTTCCCTTTGCTGTCGACAAGCTTGGACATGAGCATTACAAGGTCGGTCATGGGTTCGTGAACGGCGCGACCGAAAGCGCCGGAGTGGAGGTCCCAACCTGGCCCTGTGACATTGATCTTGTAGTAGGCGATACCGCGCAATCCATACGTGAGAATTGGGGTGCGCGTGTTTAGCCAATAGTTGTCGGACTAAGGGTGCCTCAGCATCAGATTGAGCGATCGAGACACGCTTTGAACTGACAATGCAGACGCAGTCGACATCCTCGAACCAGCCGCCCTTTTTGGCCTCCTTCTCGACGAGCTCGTCCAGTCCTTCACTCCCGCTTTCTTCCATACCTTCAAAGCAGAACTTGACGTTGACCGGAAGCTCTTTCTTGTTCTCTGAATGCCATTGAAGCACGTTCAGCCATCCTAGAATGGGTCCTTTGTCATCGGTAGATCCACGTCCAACCAGTTGTCCGTTGGGGTTGGCAGTGAGCTTGAATGGCTCAGTCGCCCATCCATCAGAGAAATTAGCCTGAATCAAGGTTATTTAGCCGCCTACAGAATCGATCAGCACGCACTGGTTGCACGTCGAAATGGCCGTAAATGAGCACGGTCTTTTTAGCTGGATCACTGCCGAGCTTGCCCAGGATGGCGGGCGGCAGCGGGAGATCCTGGCCGTCCATGACGTGCCGCCCGAGATCTCTGAGCTGGGTCTCGACGCCATACGACTTGAGCTGGGCGTTGAGCCAATCGGCCATCTTGAAGACATCATCACGACGCTTGCCGTCACCGCTCACGCTGCATTCGACACTGTTCTTAGCGGGGCCACGACAAGTAAGGTATGGCAAGGATACGCACCTGGGAATAGCGACGGCCTCTGCTAGGCGCTCAATGAAGGCCTCAGCGTTGTCGTCGATGAACTGGAGGAATTGTGGGGGGGCAGGCATGATGGCAACTGAGATAGCCGGAATTGAATCGCCGTGTCCGTTTTAGCTCTGCACCACCACACTACCACCACCTGCTCTGGCCCTGCTTCGCTGGGTTCGCCCAATTTGCGCGCGTTCCGTCCATTTCAATTAATGGCGTCTTTGAAAGCCAAATTCTCTGGCAACAATGGCCCTCTCGTACGAAAGCCCTAATATACCCCTTCTCCTCACTTTGGCGTCCTTCATATTCTTCTTAAATGTCGCTCAAGAGATCGCCAGTATCCTCCTTACGGCGGGTTTAGTTGGGCCTATTGTTGTAGGCATCGTTTATGGACCTGAAGCCGCTGCCATCATACCAGTGAGTGCGCAGGAGACATTTCTTGTCCTGGGTTACGTTGGGCTCCTCCTCATCGTATTCGAGGCGGGTCTGACTACGAACATGCTTATGCTGTATGACAATTTGCTTCTGTCTATAGTTGCGGCTTTGACTGGCATTGCTCTTCCCATCGGGTTTTCCATGTTACTGCTTTGTGCCGCCTTCAGATACACGGCCCTCCAAAGCTTTGCGGCAGGTGCGGCGCTGTGCTCCACATCTCTAGGGACCACTCTGTCTCTTCTCAGCCCGGAAGTTCAACGGACCAGAATGGGTATGGACTCAGTTCCTTCATCCAAACCTGAAAACTCACCGTCACAAGGAGTCGTCATACTCAGTGCTGCATTATTCGACGACGTTGTTGGACTTATAATTGCGTCGATCATTGAGGATATATCCTACAGTTCTGGATCGATAGGTTGGCAGTCCATTGTCAGACCCATCCTCGTTTCAGCCGCCTTCATTTCGGTGACATACGTCGTGGGGCGCTCCATTCCTCCTATGACCTGGTCGCGTATGCGCCAGAAATCAGCGTTGTTATTTCTTGTTGTATCTATTCTAGCAGGATACGTCGCTGGGGCGAAATATGCTGGAACGAGCGAACTTCTTGGCGCTTACCTAGCGGGAGCATTCCTTCGGCACGTCATCCCTCAAGGAGGTTCCTCTTCCCAAGAGGTCCCTTTTCCAAAAGCTGAAGTCGCACTCGATGGTGACGACAAAGAAGCGACTGCAACGCCTATCTCGGTGTTCGTAGAGTACATATCGCCACTGCTTTCGACTCTTCTAGCCCCCCTTTTCTTTGCATCTATCGGTGCTTCCCTGCCCATGTCCTCCCTTGGCTCCGTTCACGGCTCTCATCAAGTTGTATGGCGAGGATTGGTCTATGCTGTTTTGATGATGCTAGGCAAGATGGCTGTCGGTTTGACCATCCTCGTATGGCCAGACCAGGATGATTCTCGGGGTTGTGGTGCAGGAGATGGCTCTACGATCTTCCCTCTCCGGCACTCGGCTCTGTTGCTTGGGATGGCAATGGTGCCGCGAGGAGAGATCGCGCTCATCGTCGCTCAACTCGGACGTCCCATCCTGGAGGAGACAAATCCGGAAGTGTATGCTGTCGTCACTTGGGCAATTCTGGCCAACACACTTGGTGGCGCGTTGGGAGTCGGATTGTTGCTTCGTTGGCTCAGAGCCAAGCAACTATAGTGGGGAAGTCGCACATCACACTAGGAGCACTTCACGTCAAGCAGAATTCCACGAAACAGACATATAAAATACACGGTGTCGAAGGTATAGAACGAATAGGAACGAACTAGGGATACAATGCCGAGGCTCTATAGCTCTTCGACCAAATAACTCATGAACTGGATGAGCGCATGCTGAAAATGGGGCGGGGTGGGGGATGTAGGGTATGGTGTGGGCCAATATTTTATGTCAGGCCCGAGCTGGGGAAGATTATGAGAGCCCGTTGCATGTGTCCAAAGGAAAGAAATACCATTCACTGCTTGGCTTGCACTTCTCTGTAGCAGCCGCCGGTCATAGCACAGCCAGATGGGTCGCGGGCCTACAAATTACAACTGTAAGGAAAAAGTTGCAAGACAAGAAGAACTGTTGACTCACAGCAACTTCATCGACAATGGAGGGTGCAGGTGCAGCATTTGCGACAAAGGTGAAAGTCACTAGAAGGATTGTCAGGACACAGTGAGAAGGCGACGCGCGAGAGCGTTACTCACGCGCACTAAGGACAAGGAAGAGGGATCTGAACTGCATGATGACTCCGCTGCGAGGGATGAGTTATGAGTCTGTGATGCGCAAATGCTGGGGTGCTAGGTGCTGGAGAAAATCATCTAGTCGATACTGTATTTTAAACACTCTGTTGAACCCCGGATAACGACTGGTATAAAGTAGCTTCCGTTTTGGGACGAGTCTTTGTTACAGGGAACCGATTCGACGATCTGGTAACGGGTTCAGGGCGACGGAGTTTTCCGCGAATGATCAGCAGTGAGCAGCGTGGACATGTCCTGGTGGGTTGGACTGATGGGAGCAGGTTGTTGAATGTGTGGGATAGCCCGTGGTCGTCAAGCCTCTACATCGACAAAACTATGCCAGTCTCCCCCTCCGATTGGCGACAACAGCAAGTAGATGGTCTTACGGGGATGTCGTCAGGCATGTACACGCTGCTCATATCAGCCACCTACGTACGGTACACCTTAGCGCTGTTGAAGTTTATCATGATCAAGAAATTTTGATCCACATATTTACTATTTAGGGCATCACCGCCCAGGGGTCGCATCGACGGATATTCCCCTTTCGGCCTATCGTTTCGACTTGACAGCGTCAGGCCGGATAGACCTGAGAACTGATCGAGGAGACGCTTTGCGGAATCGAATCAGGTCAATAGTTTGGATGTCTATCGGGGTCTTTCCTGAAGTGTCCTGTCATATTGGACCGATGCAGTGGAGATTTCAATTTCCAAGACGGTTTTTGCGAGGTGGAGCCGCCTTGGCCAAGCACTTCAAAAGACACTGGTGGTCGGCCGAGCGCGTCGAGCTCAGCGCTTGTAGTTTTTTCGGCAGTCGGAGAGGTGAACTGTTCAGGTTCGATCACTATGAGCAAGTGAAACGAGTCAGTGAAACAGTATCATCGTCTTGTGGCGCTTGAAGCCTGTGGGTCCAAAAAGAAAGGGCTGAATTGGGATGAGCGGCGTCAGGACTTAGAGCCAAGACTTGGGGACTCAAAAGGGAACAAGTTATGATTGTAGGTCCGGTCGTCAACAAAGAAAGACCTAGTTTTGGATTTGGACTCCCTTTTGATACGCCCCAGATACGAGTGTGCGCCAGGAGGGGTGGCTAGTCAATGGCTAGTTGTGGGTCCATACTGTACTCGAGTATCATGTGAACCATGGAGTATCATGCTGTATCATGTAGCGTGCGACTGGCCCTTCTGACAAAATTTCGAGATTTCAACTTGCAAAGATCTCGGCTGGTCGCAGAGCCTGACGCTCAGAGTCACAAACCTCGTGTGCCCTCGATAATCCCTGGGCCAACGACTGACATACTTGGAACCTGGCCTCGGTCCAGCGTTTGATTGTCAATCGGTGTTCAATTGCCCTTGAGAACGCATGAGTCAAGCTCATCTGCTAGATAACAGATCAGCAGATATGCGCCAGAAGGATGAACGTTGAATTTGGACACCAACCATTAATTTACGAGAACTTGGAAGACGATCATGGCTCGAAGGACCTATATGACTGCGAGTGTCTCAGGCTATGAGGAGCAACATCCGATCCTTAACAAGCGCATGAAGCCCTTCTTCATAAACGGTAGAGTGATATCGGCTGATATAGCGGGAGATGGGAGTCCACAGGCCATGGACCTTTGGAAACATCAGGCCAAGAGACATCACGCTTATGTCATGCCGAGTCCCGATATCTTGACCCTGCCGCATCTATGTACACTGGGCAACGGGCCGCAACGACGACCTCTCTAACCTCCTGCCACCATGTTCAGCAAACTCAGTACGCGCGGAGCTCTTCAATGACAGTGGCGGCTCACTGATCCATTGTCCAGTACACCTCAGCATCGACGCTATAATAATTAGCGCATTTCTCGCCGGCGTGAAGCGCACCACTGGATTAACGTGTGCCACTTCACCACTCGCTTCTTCACTGCCACTCTGACCCATGCTGCTAGACCCGCACTTGGAACTATTCCCAACAAGGACATACGCCGTGCGCCCTCGTCTCGTTCATATGTGTCTCAATTGTTGACATGACTTCGCAGAGCTATTACGGTCGTATCTCGAATTCGGTACGCCGACTTGACCTGACGGAATAACGACGGGAGACTCATGCGGACATTTAGGCGAATACACCTTTGACTTTGCAGTGGTCATCTTCGGGGTGCGTCGTGGTCGTCATTTTGTGCATGAATGTTGCAACCTAAACACCTTATAGCGTTCGAGCTCCTTCGAGCGAACGCGTTGAGCACTAAACCACCTGGCTTCTTGCCAGCGAGCGGAATGCCGCGCTACCCATCGTCTCACATACGCAAACGCTGCCTTGTACCATCATCCATCTCAATTGTCAACACTCATCGTCTCATTGTGTAACATCTTCGATATTCAATATTATAAGCCTCAATACACATCAGCCGAGGAAGTTGAAGACGAAGAAGTGCAACACAATTGACCCAAGTGCAAAGTCAGCGAAGGCTCTGCAAGCAGACCTGATCAGTAAACATTTGCACCCAGAGCACCAGCAGACGTACCGTTCCGGTGACACCTCTTTGAATTCGTTCTTGTTTTCGGGGTCGACCTGGGCCCTTAGAGACGCAGTCAAAACGAACTGGCCCACAGTGCTTGCGAAGCTGTCGACACAATGAGATGAGCCCCAGATACGCATAACGCATCTCCACGTACCCAGCCAAGAAAGCATTGAAGGGGAAGTTGGTGATGAGCACACAGTAGACGAACTGGACTACGCCAGTGAGCATGAGGAAGACGAGGAAGGCGTCGATGAAGCGCAGCCGGTCGGAGGTCTGCTCGTTATACGACGTCCACAGCGAAAGAATGGGGTTGCTCGATATCGTGGGTGCGGGCTTCGGCGCCGCTTTGGGCGCGGATTTGGGAGGCATAATGTGTCGCCTACTTCAGTGTAAAGAATGAAGCTGCGAAACGCGCGACGTGGAATGCGATGACCGGCCTATTCCCACGGCGTGATCAGATTGGTTTGAAGCCACGCTACGCGAGTGCTACACGTCTCAATGTCCAAGTCTGTTCAAGGTAAATATCGAGGGCATGCCTCAGACCCACCAGCCACGCTCTAAGATAGACAAGACAATGATAAAGCCCTACCTGATACGCGCCAAGGAGATGAATCACACAAAGATTTCATAAGCGGGAACAATCCCTAAGTCCAAGATACTATTCCATAGTACCTGTAGCGATACATACAACACGACAAAGTAAGAAGACAGACATGGAGAGAAAGCTAGGGATACATGTCAACACGGATGCTCGTTTACGGAACCATGGACGGTAAAATGGAGATGGAGATCATGACGCAGTAATAAACGAGTGGTAGAGGATTGCACGCATCCTCGGAAAGGGAGAGACATGTAGGACATGCTATTAGAAGATGGTAAATCGATGCATGTGGCGGGAGAGGATGCTGCGGGGACGGTGCGTGTATCGGGAGGAAGTGGCGACAATCATTCAAGACGCTAGAGGATAAAGTTAGGGACGTGGCATAGTGACGCAGAGCGCTCAAAACTCACTGCAAGCCATTCAGAAACAGCCACCACCGCGAAGCATGGCACAACCCGAAGGTTCGCGGACCTAATCATCGATTCAGTCATGGCGACAGGCGAAGTTGTGAATGATCCTTACAGTGACATCTTGGACTGCGGGGACAGGCTGGGGCTCAGGTTGAGCTACGGGGGCGGGTTGCGCTATGGGAGCAGCAATTGCGCCTTGGAGCATAACAGCCACTGGACCAAAAAAAAAATCGATGAGATCATGCTAATCAACCTCAATGAATGGCGCCTACGTGAAGATGCCAGGATGAGGAACAATTTGCACTGCATATTGGCAATCGAAAAAGTGTGCGGTGGAGAAGGGGGGGTAGGAGGTGAGTTGTTGATGACTACAGTGGAGAGCGAAGGAATAGCCTTTAAGTACCCTCCACTACGGACGACATCAATGCATCATCCATGAAGGGCTGTCCCAGAATGGAGCATCGTTTGTCTCCACGCGGGCAGAGGAGCGTCAAGGGTACAATGCACCTTCCTAATATGGGCGAAAGACCAGACGGAAACCCGAGGTATGGGCGGTGCGTCGTAAAGGCGGCATTACGACGAATGCCGTGAGCTGTAGAGACCATCGCAGATCGTGGAATCCGCAAGTCCACCACGAGCAGAGAGCAACAGACTGACATCCGTCGGAGCTCAGAGAGCCAACCTGCGCCAAACTGAGGCCGAAATCGTGCCATCAGGATAAGCACCTCGTTTTTCGACGCCTCGTTTTCGAACCTGAGCCTGAATTGGTGACAATGATTGAGGCACAGATTTGAGAGGCACCAACGGACATCCACGGACTTTGGCGTCGCTTCACAATGAACGACCCGGATTTGGAACAAGGACCTACAGAGGCAGTCCTATGGGATCCTCCAAGGTGCGCTGCCAAGCGTGGAAGTTGACTGCTTCGTATACCGGACAACCCGAAGCTGCGCCAACACTTCCCCAAGCAAGAATAACTTCTGAAAGATGACCTTCAAATGGAACAAGCAAAAGATAGCTCGCTTGGGGACAAGCGTCGTTTAGTAGCACACGCCGAATCCTTCGCGGCGCGGGGGAGACCGTTGCAGAAGCGATCCTGTTGTTCATTGTCGTGTGTCCACCGCGGTAATATCGAGGGATCGCGCTTTGACTCGAGGAACGAGGAAGATGGAATAGAGATTGTCAGTTGTTTGTTCCCGTCGTCGAGCACAGATCATCTTGCGACCCCGACGATCATTGCGTTGAGACGATAGCTCGAGGCCGAGAGGTTGCCTGGCGCCAGAATCAAGGAGAGTAGTTCAATAGTAGTCCAGAATCGCGGGTTAGTCAGCGTTTCAGAGGCAGACTCGACAAGGCATTGGACAAAATGAGGCAAGGGCGAGTGCCTGACTGAACTTCCACAAGGCACAAAGTTCCTGATACCTAGCAAAGATCTCGTTGTATGAGACTGTGCTTCCGTTTATCAAGATACCGGAAGATGCGCGTCTGACAAGGGAGGAGTCGTTGTCCCAGATCGAGTATCCTGAAAAGCGAGGACGTACATAGCTGAAGGACTTGTACGACACAAAATCATAGATGATGAGGATTGCGAGGACCATGATCAAAGAAAAGCCACCATCAGTTCAAGCAAAGCACTCCTTGAATTGTCCAGAGTAATGCAGACCTGGGAGGACTTGATGGAGGGTATCGTAAGCAAAGCCGTCGCTGAATCGTCCGGGCTTGCCACCTGTGGGTCTTGCAGTCCTAGAATAGACGTTTCGGTGTACTTTCCTGACAGTTCTGGGTACTTCGCGAGATTGTTAGCACGAGCACGCTTTCGCTGGGAAGAGTTCGAGTATTCCTGCGCAATGGCCCATCTCCTCGGTGTGCCGGCAGTAAACCTAGGCGCCAGAGACTACTTCATCTTGCGTGAGATATGCCTTGGCGCATCTGCAACTCGAATTAGCAGCAAACCCAGCGATCAGTAAGGCAACCTTGATATTTCTGGATGAAGACACACGAAGCCGGATGAATGATTTCAACGACGCTGGTGATTGGTTAACATAGTTGGCACAACGCACCCCCAAGAGGGAAGGGCAGCAAGCTTAGCAGCGTCTATGATGTCGTGAAGAAAGAACTGTATTCAAGGTGATGTTTTGTGGAAGCCTGTAGCCACAAATTCAGTGTCCTGGGAAGATTGTGGCTCGACGTACCTTTCTCGCCGGAAATTCATAGAGACGCCGGCATGATAATAACAGATGAAAGAGCGAGCGATACCACGAGTGGGCCTCTGTGGCTCCTAGTGTTGAGTGGCTGGTGTGGTATGGTGGTCAGTTGTCACAAAGCAAGAGCACAATGACCCTGACTTTGATCACTGCCACCATGAAGGACTTGTCCCTCTTGGATCTCGTCAATATCTGCGACAATGCCCGGCCCACCAGGAGCTCCCACCCGCCCTCCGTATTTGACAAGGAAAAGCTTGTTCCATTCTGCCTATCTCCATCGCCCGCCAGCCCCGTAATCGGACTGCTGAGGCCCGTCATCGTGGAAAAACTCTCGCTGGAAAGCAGAGATGCATGGACCATCCTGGACAGTCGTATCAGCTTCCACGGCAGCGTAGATTCCCCGGAGAAACGCTCTGCGGTAATGAAAGAACTCTGCGAGCGATGGCGCGACGAGGAACTGTTCCCCGACGTCTGCGGTCCGAAGAAGTGGCGTTCCGAACTCTATCCGATCTGGAAGGATCCGTTCGGTGCCCATGAATACCCTCCGGCCGACAATCCAGCCGACGACAGTCTCAATTATGCATTCTGCATGGAAAGATCAGCTTGTGCGCTGTTCGGTGTCATAACATACGGCGTTCATCTGTCGGTCTACGAGCACAATGATGATGGATTGAGGATTTGGGTACCTACGCGTGCGAAAACGAAGCAGACGTAGGTTCCCTCAGTCTTGTCTTGACCTTCTCCCGCATACCTCTCTAGTTGGCCAGGATATCTTGATAACAGTGTGGCAGGCGGTATACCGAGTGGCATGACGGCTTTTGACTCTCTCGTCAAAGAATGTATGGAGGAGGCAAGCATCGAAGAGGACATTGCTCGGACTTACGCCCGGTCCACTGGGGCTGTCAGTTACTTCTTCAGGTTAGTTCACTGATTCTATCCTGAAGCTGCATATTGAGACAAATGCAGAACCTCTCAAGGTTGGTTGCAGCCCGAGATAGAGCAAGTTCTTCGACCATTTTTTGCGTTATTGATACTCATGTCCAGTCGCGCAGGTATGTCTACGATCTGGTCATTCCTTCTGATCATCCAACCCCGGCGTCCTTCGTACCTAAGCCATTGGATGGTGAAGTAGAGTCCTTCGAGGTACAGTTGCCATTCTAGCTAGCAAGTGCCTTCCGTCATTACCGTTCCCGCAGCTTCTCGACTTACATGAAGTCCGTGCGAAGATGAAACAAGGCCTTTTCAAGCCCAACTGTGCTATCGGTAAGAAAGGCTCTTCTGACTTGCCAATACTCTTCTTATACGTCTTACAGTTATCATCGATTTGCTCGTCCGCCTTGGCTATGTGACGCCCGAAAATGAGCCTGACTTCATGAAGTTGCTGCTCCGCATACATAATGATTTCGACTTCGAACGATGGGAATCGTGACAACCAATGTACTTGCAACCCACATGAACGTAACATATGCTCAGTAACCATATCTGAATAGGAAAAGCGTCGCACGCAATCAGTATCAGCGGTTCTACTCCTTGGCTTACAACGTGACGCTGTTTAGCGCTCTTCGCTGATTCTACAGACAGGGGGATAGAACGTATCTTACCACACGACAGCCACACGATTTACATAAGTTCCCCGGTGGTATGAAGCTTAAGCGTGTCGTCCATTCCAAGTGTCAACACGTCAAGTTCGATATACTAGAACCCTTGGTTTGTTCAGGCTATCATTCCTCCCATCGTGCCCTTCCTAGCGGTCACTATGAATCCCCTACTTCTCTTTCGCTTGATAGGCATCATATTCTGGGATATTGGATTGGCGCTCTGTAACCTCTTCACCCCAAAGCTGAAGCCAGGGCACGTTGTACCGAAAGGACATCCAGGAGCAGAGGGGAAGTGGCCAGAATACATTGCACCGAAGGACGAAGACAGTCGTTGTTCCTGCCCAGCCTTGAATGCTTTGGCCAACCACGGTCAGTGCCCATTTCTCAGTGCTGTGGTGACGACTTGAATATCCTGTCCATCTACCTACAGGCGTATTACCGCGGGATGGTAAAAACATCACGTTTACGAAATTGACCGAAACTGTCCGAGCATCGTACAACTTTGCGCCGTCCTTCTGCAAGTTCGTGCCTCTCTTTGCTGCCAATTACCTCAAAAAAAAATACAGCTCAGGTAGGTTCATATTGTTTGGGATTGAGGGGGGCCTGAAATGTAATCGTTGACAGGTACATTCGACTTGGCCGACCTTGACCTTCACAGCGAGGCGGGCATCGAGCACGACGGATCTTTGCTGCGTAGGTTCTTATCCTTCACGACTGTATTCAGCTAAGCCCTGTGTTCTAGGACAAGATGTCTACTTCAACAAGGACCAAGGAAAACCTTACGTACCCTTCGTCAAGCAATTACTCGAATCCGCCACCGGAAAGAGTGCAGACGGTGGAATGATTCTCACGCCCTACGACTTAGCGCGGTTCCTCGCGAAGAGACGCATGGACGCCGAGAAGGAGAACCCTGAATATACTACTTCCTTCCTCCATCGGACGTTTGGTGCTGCAAAGTGAGTTGGGTCATACTTCACCTCCGTAGCATATGCTGACCTGGGGTGAACAGCGCTTCTACTATGCTCACTATCATGGGTGGAAGGATTGAAGATTTGGAGCCATTCCTCATTGAGGAGAGGATACCGGATGGATGGGAGCCGAGAATCAGGTCGAGGGTGGGGTTCACGATGCAGGCGTTCAATGGTACTGTGCTCAAGGTCGACTCGAAGACGAAGAAGATCATTGCAGACGCGACCAAGTAGTCGAGTCATATGTGCTTATATACTTGTTATGAAATCTGCATGCTGTCGCCCAACTCACGCCCCGCGGCGGGCCCAACAACGCGTGCCACTGGCCACACTGGCCAATGCCAATATGAGATGACGCGTGACCTTGCGGTGGCATGACGTGACACACTTCCTTTATTCTGACCGCAATACACGAAGTCGAACACCGGTGGACACGATGGACATCATTGACATCTCGTCCTCGTCGGAGGCGGATGATTATGAGTATCGCCGACCGGCACGACCGCCACCGCGGCGGAAGCCTGTCAACAAAGGGAAAGAGAAAGCAACAGTGCGGACCATAGAGATAGAGCTGTCGAGCTCGGGCTCGGATGTGGGACTGGAGGATGCTCGAAGAGCACCGGAGGCCCCTCAGCCATCCACTAGCAGCACGCCAGAGGTCTTCGAGGTCGGCAGCAGCAGCGGCGCGGACCCCCTCGCGCAAGTTTTGGAGATTGTACCAGACGTCGACCCCGATTTTGCCCAGGAACTCATTGCCCGGAATCTGCCCACGTACGGTGCCGAGGTCGTCGAAACTGTTCTTCACACTCTCTTCGAAGATCGCTCCTACCCGAAGGTCGCCAAGAAACGCAAAGCAGAGACAGCTGGAGGCAGCGCACCTAAGAAGGCTAGGACGGACGAGGGCTCCATCGATTACCACTCCATACACAGGAAATTCAATGGTGGGATACATTATATTGACCTTGCGCTGGTGAGTCCCCCTCCCTACAATCTAGTTGTGTTGCCACATGTGACTCTCAACGCGTTTCAGGACCAATTGACCTCAGACTTTCCCGATATCCCAAAGGCGTTCCTGCGCAAAACCATGGCCGTAAACAAGGGATTCTACGCTCCCACCTACCTCTTCATCGCAGGGCAGAGGAAACAGAATATCAACATGGGATACACTCCGTTGAAGAAGACTGCTGCACGATCGAAAGGCAAGGGTCGCGCCAAGGAGGATGCAGAACTCGAAAGAGAGAAGGCCTGGCTCACCGAAAATAAGCACCTCGCGGTAGTGTCCGAGGCGGCCAAGGAGGACGAGGACGCCTTTGTAGAGGGTGAAGGTATCGAATGCGGCTGTTGTTTCACCGAATATCCCTTCACCAAGATGGTGCAATGCCCGGACGCGCACCTGTTCTGCTCGGACTGCGTCACACAGTATGCCTCTACTCAGCTTGGCTCGCAGGACCCTTCTATCTTGTGCATGGACCAATCTGGCTGCAAGCATCCCTTTCCTGAGAGCGAGCTCCGTAGACTGCTATCGCCTAAGCTATGGGGCCTGTACGAGCGCATCAAACAACGGAAGGATATCGAAGCAGCGGATCTGGAAGGTCTTGAAGAGTGTCCATTCTGCGACTTCAAGTGTGTTATCGATAATGTAAACGAGAAGCTGTTCAGGTGCGGAAACGAGGAAGCGTGTGGCGCCGTGACATGCAGGAATTGCAAAAAGCCGGTACGTCGACCTTGAGTTCTCCTCCCTCACTTTACAGCTCAATCCCTTGACGTAGGATCACTTGCCGAAGAGTTGTAAAGGTATGTAAGCTTGTGATCACGAAAGTTTGGACCTCTCCAACCTTTTCTACAGAAGTGGAAGACGACAAACATCTCGATGGAAAACATCAGATAGAGGAGGCTATGAGTATGTCTTGATCTGCTTTGATTGTCTGATCCATTGCTTAATTACTCGAAAAGCGCGAGCGTTGATGCGAAATTGCCCCAAGTGCCAGAAAGGTAACCGTCTTTCCTCTTTATTGAACGCCAACGATGTCTCACAACGCCATTAGGATTCATAAAAGAGTCTGGTGTAAGTGTTCGCCTCTTCTGCTGTTGCCCCCTTTAAAATTTGTCCAGTGCAACAAGATGTCATGTCCCTATTGCCATACACTTTCGTGTTATATCTGCAGGCAAATCATTGTCGGCTACGACCACTTCAATGTACGTCTATAGCTATACGAGTACTGATAGCTCAAAACTAACAAACCCAGCAACATCCTCCCCAACATCCTGCTTACACATCCTCGAAGAAATGTCCTCTGTGGGACTCCGTTGAAGCTCGTCACTCCGATGAAGTGCGTGAAGTCATGATCTGCCTTCTGAAACACTCATACTTTGCAGGTCAAAGCCGCTGCCGAAAAGGCGCTTGCGGAGTACCGCGCACAGAACCCTGACGTAGATGAATCAGACGTCCATGTCGATTTGCCGCCGCCGCCACCGCCTCCTCCGGTAGCCACCCAGCATGGCTTGCCGTATCCTGGTGGTGGTGGACTGGCTCATCTGCAAGCACACGGTGCCTACCATTGGGCTGGTCTTCACTACCCTTACCCCCACATGCAGATGGCCCACTATCCCCCCGCCGCGCCCGTTCCTCGCGTGTATATACCCCCACGTGCTCCTGCGCCTGCCGTTCGTCCAAGAGCGCGACGAAGGCGCTGATTATCATACACCACAAAGACCTTGATTGACCCTCTAATCTGCGAAGCCCACCGTATCAACCCTCGTACCTTAGCCTCATGCTTCATGCTTCATGTATGTGCGAAATATACACATCTTGTTATATCCATCCCACGTCCGGGGCGAAGCGTAAGGGACTTCCAATGGTGAGTGCTTCGAGCTTGATTCCATCGGAAGATCATGACTGCTCTGGCAGGGAAGAGCGTATGGAGTGAATTCATGTGTATTGTCTCCCACTCGAACCTACCTAAATATGGCCCAGGGATCGCATGTTTCGCAAG
Organism: Strobilurus luchuensis; assembly: GCA_019915105.1. Classification (NCBI taxonomy): domain Eukaryota; kingdom Fungi; phylum Basidiomycota; class Agaricomycetes; order Agaricales; family Physalacriaceae; genus Strobilurus; species Strobilurus luchuensis. The sequence goes on from JAHLMJ010000004.1 coordinate 719,153, forward strand.
CTTGAAATGTCACTGGGTCGCTTTCGAAGTGATGTAAAAATGGGAGCTCCTAACTTCCGAGCTTTCGACGAAGGTATATAATCTCGCCTGATGCCCTTTGTTTTTGTCGTGCCATTATGCGCTGGTATATTGCGTTCGGTTCTGTCATTTCCTCGTTCTGTCTGTCGGCCTCGGCTGTCACCGTGCAGAAGCCTGGTCTCTCGGTTCCAGCAAGTGCCGCATCCAATGGACAGGCGGTCAAGGATATTTTCTTGGACAGCTACAATGCGTACAAGTGAGTCCCTCGCATAGGTTCGAAGTATACCTATCTCAACGGCTATGCAAGACAATACGCTTGGGGTCATGACGATTTGTCGCCTGAAAGCAAATCATTCTCTGATGGTCGCAACGGGTGGGGCGCGTCCATCGTCGATGCCATGAGTACCTTGGTCCGTGCTTCCCTCTAAATCTGATGCGCATTGCTGACCATTCTGATTTTCGGCACAGTACGTTATGGGATTGGATGTGAGCGGCGTGCTATTGGAGATGGACATCTCTCAAGTGCATTGACGCGTGTTTAGGATCTCCTAGATGAAGCCGTCGACTTTGCGGAAAAAATCGACTTCAGTAACAGTCAGACTGATGACACTGTCAGGTCTGCTACCATTATCGTTCTTGACGTGCACTGAGCTCCTTCTCCTAAAGTGTCTTCGAAACTACGATTCGCTACCTTGCCGGTCTGCTCAGCACATACGAGCTTCGGGGTGAGAAGGATGCTGGGCTGCTGGTGAAAGCTCAGGAGCTAGCAGACAAGCTGGCCTTTGCTTGGGTTGGCGTAAGTGATGGCCAAGGTCTTTCCTTTTGCTAGTGCGTACTGATTTTGCACTAGGACAATGACATTCCCTTCGGATTCTTGAACTTCACGGACAACTCTCCGACTATTGATACCGTACGCGTTATATGCCCGTGTTAGCCGTCCGTCCACCTGACTTGCTGTACAGTCCAACATCGCCGAGGCTGGAACTGTGAGCTCTTCTGAGAGGTAGTGCAAGGGAATACATTGCAGACTGACGTTTACACTGTCAGCTCACTATGGAATGGGGAACCCTCAGCAAGCACACAGGCAATGACACGTACCTTCAGCTAACCGAGAAGTCCGTCCGCCATATCGCCGACTTAGCTTCGCCTCTCCCCGGACTTGCAGCTCAAGGAATTGACCCAGCAACTGGGGAGTTTGTCGGAGGTTATGTGGTACGTGTCATGGTGCTCATGGTGCTCATCGTACTATTTCTAATCTCCCGATGTATGCAAATAGACGTGGGGTGGAGGTTCTGACAGTTACTTCGAGTACCTTCTGAAGTGGGCCCGCTTGGATAATTCCGACGACACGTTCTTCATTGATGCATGGAGTACGGCTCTTGATTCCTCTATCAAGGACCTGATTCGGGTAAGTGCTTTTGGATACATCCGGGAGTTTCTTTGTTCTGAGGGGTTTCCCAGACCACGACAGTCGGGGACCACGTCTACACCTGTGATTATGATGGGACAGCAACTGATGATTCCGAAAAATTCCTCGAACTGGGCTCCCATCTCGCCTGTTTCAACGGCGGAAACTGGCTGCTCGGTATGTGTAGCTTCCTTTCGGAACCTGCTAGCTTTTCACAACCAATAGGTGGTAAGCTTCTTGGTAATGACACGATTGTCAAGCACGCTTTGGACTTGATTGATGGATGTTGGAACACCTACGAGAGTACTGTGTAAGCCGAACTACAGAACATCCTCCTTTCTTGGGACTTGATTCTTCAAACAGTACAGGGATCGGTCCCGAAGCCTTCGCATACAATTCCACTGAGGGTAACTTCACTGGTTCGTGAGACTCACTATCCTGTTTGCACGACATTCAATTTGGGAACGGAAGGTCTGGGCGCACCGACTGCTGACCAAGTGGCCTTCTTCGAGGAGCACGGATTCTACATTACTACTGCTTACTACATTCTTCGCCCTGAGGTGCTTGAGTCGAACTTCTACGGGTGGAGGATAACGGGAGATACGAAGTACTTGGATCGCGCTGCAAGTGCAGTGCAGAGCATTCAAAAGTACTTGCCCGGCAACGTCGCCTACGACGGGATCTGGGATGTCAACACTGTGGACAGCGACAAGATGGATGACATGGAAAGCTTCTGGTTTGCAGAGGTGCTCAAATATCTGTGCGTTTATGCATAACATTCTATGCTCGCTCTCGCGACTAATCGGACTACAGGTATCTGACCTTCGATGATCCTTCGCATATCTCTCTCGACGATTGTAAGTTGCTTGACCAAATGATAACTATGTGACTTGACCTGACATATTACCAGACGTCTTCAACACTGAAGCTCACCCGTTCAAAGCTCCTGCAGCCAAAGCGTCATATGGGCCCGGGAAGTTGATCAACAACGGTCCATTCGTCGGCACTCCTACCGCAGAGAGACCTGTTGTCAGTCTCATACCGGCACTGGGTTTGGGTGACTCGCCGGGATCATAGTTGCTAAGCTTTATTCAATACATGCGCATGTTGGTGTACTCTGCCAATCGAATCTTTGTTTGCACTATATATACGAAGTGGTTTATGTTGGATGTTCAAGCTCAAAAAGTATATCAATAAGATCTAGAAATTCAAGATTCCCTTTTTGGAAACATTTCGTCTGCTGTTGACCATCATCTTGCTCACCACTTCCTGTGCTTCATTTTTCCCTATTCGTGCTCCGGCGCAATACTCAGGTGACCAACATCACACCGAAGCTCATTCTCTTGCTCAATCGCTCTGGTAGTGCATGGATGAGGATCGACCAGTCAAACGTCGGCGTCTGCTATCTGGCGCGGACGGGTTCACCAAAGCGTCTGTTCGGCACAAACCAATCAAACCATCGGAGTTCTCAGCTCTGGACGACAAACTACTACAAACCCCAGTCGCGTCCCACGTTTCCAAGCCGCTGTCGAAGGGCAAAGCCGTCAGGACGCTCCATGCTTGTCTGGACAATGACTTGACTCGCAGTGTCAGCAAGCCCCCTTCGGAAGGGAGACCGACTGCCCACGAATCCGCTCCTGAAACGCCTCGTACCAAGCCGCCGAGCAAGGCGCGACCTCTCATCTTTGCCGACTCTGCTTTTACGCCGAACAAACCTCCCTCAACGAGCAAGTCGAAGCCTTTGCCACTGCCAGTCTTCCCTTCAACACCAGTTTCTGCCAAATTCGGAGAACCGTTGAATGATGCAACTCCCTCGAAGCCACCTTCATCAGCGTCTATAACTAAACATCGTGGCCATATCGTGTTCTCCCCAGTTCTCCCTGCTCCTTCCAAACCTACGCCAGCTAAGCCTGCACCATTTCCTATGGACTTGTCATCGCAGTCTACAGGAACGCGTTCCAAACCATCTCTCAAATCAAATGCTCTTCCTCCAAAACTTAAACAGCTTGCGCCACCTGTCTTCCCCGCTTCCGCTGTCACACCTGCCAAACTGAAGACGATACGAGCTCCGTCGGTGCCCCCAAGCTCTCCACCGAAACACTTGCGCACGATCAGTACGACGCGTGTTGCGCTCGCGACAGATATCTCAACAGAGGCAGGCGCATCAGAGGTGGCGAGCGTGTTTTTACGCGACCACTATGCCAAATACAATTCTACCGAAGACGATGCGGAGGAAACTAGAGGTCTTCAGCAAAGTCCACAGAAGGGGGGATCCAAATATCTCAAGCAAGTCTTACCGTTGCACTGCACCATTCTGCGCTAATCATCTTTGTCCTTAGGAATGGTCTGGCATTGGCTGTGTCTGCTTCGCTGTCTCAGTTACGGACGTCTCTTGGCCTCTGGGAGTCTGAAGTGCGAAATCTGTCGCTCCCAAGACTCACCCCCGACATGCGGTTCCGGATAGAAGAGATAATACACGTTCCATCACCTTCGCCTTCACCGTCAACACCAGGCATCGTGCTTTGCCGTAATCTCACCACTGATACTCATAGGTTTCCGCTGTCTTCATCTCCGCCGAAGTTGGTTTCAGTTCTATTATCTTTTGCATCTCATCCCCATCCTTCGACAACGGCAGTGAGGAATCCGACTCTGATGTCGGTCGGGAACGAAGTGTGGGTCTGGAAGCCCTTTCATGACGTCGACGGGAACATGTTCACTTGTGAACGATTTATGATCCACAAAGCGGCAGGGCCGTGAGCGCTTGAGCACACTTTGAGCACTTCGAGCGGGGCCTGTCAGGTGGTGGCGTGGCGCCGGAATTCGTCTTGACTCAGTCGATGACTTGAAGTGGATTCGGCTTAAGATATTCCCGGCCCATCTCTTCTCTTGCTTTGTCTTCCCATTTGTTACTGTAGATGTGATCTGTAAACCCCAATCGTGTTGTAGCTTTGTGTCTGTACTATCTTCTCACCATGCATCATGGAAGCATTATTAGACAAGCCTGGGCAAGGAAGGTGGACTGGTGACCAGGTCCAACGTGCCTCTCGGCGCAGATTGCCTGTTATGCGGAATGTGGTGATTTCTCGGCAGGTTCTTGACGTCGAACGGATCTGTTGGTGCGATTTGATTTGTTTTTCAAATCGTTCTCTCTTTGCGGCGCCTTGGACTGTCGGCTATTTTTTCACCCTCCTTCTTTGCTTGAAGTGGACGTCACCGACGATTACAAACCTTCGATTTTACCATGATGATGTTGGCCTCTCGCAGTACCCGAGTGCTGTCAAGCCATGCCCGTCGGCAGCTTGGGCGACGTCTCATGGCCACGGGTGTGTTGGGCCCTTTGGCTGACCGGACCAGACTCCTGTATTCTAACTACACATCTGCCCTCCGTCAACCAGAACCCGCCGCCATGAACAAAATCGCAGTAAAGGGCCCCGTCGTCGAACTCGACGGTGACGAGATGACACGCATCATCTGGAAGAAAATCAAAGAACAAGTGCGTGCCCGCCCTTCACGCTTACCCTGCTTTCTCACCTCGCGACAGCTCATTCTGCCGTATTTGAGTCTGAACATCAAGTATTACGACCTTGGCCTGGAGCATCGGGATGCTGTGAGTCATTCCGTGGCGCAATTGATGGGGCTGCTGTTGACCGCCAAGGATAGACCAACGATCAAGTGACTGTCGAGGCTGCACAGGCCATCAGACTACACAAAGTTGGAATCAAATGCGCGACCATCACCCCCGACGAGGCCCGCGTGAAGGAGTTCAACCTCAAGCAAATGTGGAAGAGCCCCAACGGCACTGTGCGCTCTCCCCTCTATGCAGCCTGTTGTTTTTTCTCATACACTCCCATTCTCAGATCCGCAACATTCTCGGTGGAACTGTATTCCGCGAACCCATTATCCTGTCCAAAATACCGAAGCCCATTCCTGGCTGGGTCAAGCCCATCATCATCGGACGACACGCCTTTGGAGACCAGTACCGTGCTACCGACTTCATCGCACCCGGCCCAGGCAAGCTCCAACTTGTCTACACGCCCAAGGATGGAACGTCCGCGACGACTCTCGACGTGTACGACTTCCAGGGCAAGGGCGTTGCGCTGAGCATGTACAACACCGATGAAGTTTGTTCATCTTGTCTGCCATATGGGCATCCGGTGCTGACGTCCCCCTTAGTCGATCACTGGTTTCGCGCACTCTTCGTTCAAGATGGCCTTGGCCAAGCATATGCCACTGTTCATGTCGACGAAGAACACCATCCTGAAGAAGTACGACGGTCGTTTCAAGGACATTTTCCAGGAGATATACGAAGCGGAATATGAGGATCTGTTCAGAAGCGCTGGCATCTACTACGAGCACAGGCTCATCGACGACATGGTCGCTCAGGCTATCAAGTCTGCTGGTGGATTCGTCTGGGCCACGAAGAACTACGACGGTGATGTCCAGAGCGACATCCTTGCTCAAGGTTTCGGTAGCTTGGGTATGATGACCAGCGAGCTTCTCACCCCTCGCGGAAATATTATCGAGAGTGAAGCTGCTCATGGTGAGTAGGATTCACCTGATTGTTGATAAAAACAACTCACCCCGCGGCGCAGGAACTGTAACTCGCCACTATCGCGAGCACCAGAAGGGCAAAGAGACTTCGACCAACCCCGTCGCGTCCATCTTTGCGTGGACCCGTGGATTGCTTCACCGTGCTAAATTGGACGACAATGACGTACTCAAACAGTGGTGTCTCGACCTGGAAGCTGCTTGCATCGAAGTCATTGACAAGGACAACATCATGACCAAGGATCTGGCTTTGGCTCTCCACGGTGCCGAGATGAAGAGGGAGCACTGGGTTGTAACCAACGTATACATGGATGCCGTCAAAGTAAGTGACCTTCGAGACGTCGAGTGTATCTCACTGACAAAATTCCAGGCCAAATTGGACGAGAAGATTGCGGCGCGGTCCTAGACGACCTTGGATGTGTCCACTTTGACACGCTGTACAAATGTACAACTCTCTCGATTATCATCGTCCTCGCCTTGTGTTGAGTCATGACATGATTCGGTGGGATCAGGGATCGCCCATTGGACGGCACCCGTCATTAACTCCGTGTTGGGACCCTATTTCCGCTACCACTCGAACTTCAACGTAGATGTATTTTGCTACGAAAGAGTCTTTGCTGTGTAAATTTGATGCGAATCGTGAAGATTTGACGATAGTGAGGCTTGAGATCGAGATCTGACAGTGACTCTGACAAGTGTGAGTCTAAAAACGTGTCGACAGGTTCGGTAAAGCAGATAACAATGACAAGGGCATCTAATCTACCCTGCACTTTCTCGCGCACGAGCCTCTCAAATCCCTGTTTTCACCACTCCTCACGGTTGTTTTGCCTTGAACGTGCATCATGCCGGGCTCATCGACATCGCTGGATTCGCTCAGCTCGCCATCTCCGTCTCCGTCGCCGCCGCCAGAAACAGCATTGAAGGCTGAACCCAACAGCGCCGGGCTCGATGGTGATTCGGAGCTTTCAGAGTTGACAGAGGACGAGCAGGACGACCAGCCCCATGCCTCCGGCTCAAGTCGTGCCAGCAGACGAGGCAGAAGCAACGCAGGATCCCGCCGCGGCGGTGCTTCGCGTCGGGCCCGCAAACGCAGCAGCCTGGTCCCTCCCAGAATGTGGGGGTGGGCGGCTTCGCCTAACCGGGCAACCAGCGCAGCAGAGGAAGAGGAGGAGGAGGAGCGCGATGGCGCACCCACCGCCATGGAGGAAGAGGAGGGAGAAGACGAGCTCGCGGACGGCGGCCAGCGCGAGCAGCCACTTGAGCCCATCGTGGCGGACGATGAGCTCGATCATTCTCATTCTCTACCACCACCATCCACGCAGCAGCCCGCCGATTCCACACTTGCTGCCGACCTTGCGAGCGTCGCTCTCGATTTGCAGCCCGCTATGGACCTCGTGGGCCTCGCTGGTCTTGCAGCCTTGGCTGACGCCTCGAAAGGCACCGAACCCATTCCCAGGAAGCCTGCTGGCTCGGACTCGATCATGAAGAGTGACGACGAAGCGTCCGACGACGACGAGGCCATTGCCCAAGGCGTCGGCCAAGACGAGGTTGATTCTGATTCCGAGGACGAGCAACCCAAGGAGGAGGAAGAGGAAGACGATGACGACGACGACGATGCCAAGGCCGCCGCCGACGACGACATCGAGGAGGACGGCGACATTACAGCTCCTCTCATCGCCGCCGTCGCCCCCATCGTTGCCGCCGCCTCGTCGTCCATCATGGCAGGCTCGGCAGTCATTGACCCCGCGTCTCCGTCCTCATCCGCGACGTCGCGCTCTCCCTCTCCAGCGTCGTCTCGAAGCCCGTCTCCGGCACCGATTCTGAAGGCACCAGCCACCACGTCCCTACTTGCCTCCTCAGCGGCACTCCAGCCCGCGGTTGACAATGAAGAGGAGGAGGAGGAAGAGGAGGAAGAAATCGACGAGCTAGCCCCAGAAGAGGAAGCTCCACCACCGCCGAAACGACGTGGCGGCAAGAGAGGCAAGCGGAAGCCCGAAATGCGCATTCAAGTCGAAATGGAACCGGATGACATGGAGGTTGACGCGGACGCGACGCCTGACGACGACATGGGCAACGACATGGAAGCAGAGCTTCTACCTGCACACCGCGCAGAGGCGCTTGACATCCTCGCATCAATCGAGTTCAAATTCGGACGTCTTCGGGAGACGCTGTATGTTGAGCGCATGGAACAGCTGGCTTGGGAGGAAAGCCTCATCATTGAAGGTCCGTAGTTCATGCATACCGTGTATGCTGCATCCTCAGCATTATGCAGGAACACACCCAGAATTGCTACACTATCAAAAGGAGCTGTCGTCGCGCCGGGACAAGCGTATCGAACTCGCATCGCGTAAACGTGAATTGGAAATTGCTACTATCATGAAGAAACGACGCGTCAACGAGAACTGTACGTGGAGTTGGTGGCAGGTCCGTTTCCAGACGCGTTCCTATTCTTGCTTGCACTGACGCCGAGGAACAGCATGAACGTGATCAACTCCAAACCGACATGATAGCCGAGAACAACCGAAAGAAGAGGAAGCTAGAAAGGGAGCGTAGGGCCGTTGAGCGGCCACAGCCAGGTCTGTCGATCCTTCCTCTAATCTGATTGTCTCCATCTCATTTCTGTGAACAGCTCGCCGGATACCCCTACCTCCACTCGACGTACCTCCTGCACCAACTCTGCGAGAGATTGCGGACTCCTTCCCATTCTCGGATCGGCCTCACAAGCGCCGAAAGCTCGTTGAACCACCATCGCGCAGGGTCTATCCTGAATTGTCTACCCTATCCAATGCTGAAGTCAACAGCGATCTCGAATTCTTATATTCGCTTCGTCGACCTACTTACGAACCTCGAGCCCTACCGATGAACGCTGCCTCGTATGAATCATATCCACTGGATTCATATCCACCGCGAGAGAGGATGCAGCCACCTGGATTTTCTCATCATCCACCATCCCAGCCTCCACCGCCACCGAGCGCTCCTCCTGTTCCTCTCGCAAATATGGCTGCATTTCCGGGATTTCCCAACAATGCTCCTGCAAACCGTGGGCATCACCATCATCATTCTGCTTCTGGTCCCAATCCAACGTCAATACACAATCCCCCTGGGAACAACATCCATGGACCGTCACCATTTGTGCCTATGGATCCAGATATGCCGGGGCCGCATTCGCGTTACGGTCCATCCTCTCAGCCACCGCCTCAATTCCACGGCCCGGGCTCGTCCCGCAGGTCGTCCATGTCTCCCGCTCCGAGTAGTTTTGCAGGCAAAGGCGGTGGTCAGTGGATGGGCCCTGGCATGGGCATGCCCATGTTCAACTTGGGCGGCCCTTCGAAGGGGCCTGTGGCTGATTGGCTGACTGACGCTCGACATGACGAGGATCGACGCGAACGCGATCACCGTGATAGAGAGCGCGATCGCGAGCGTGACAAAGAGTACGAAAGGCGAGAACGCGAACGGGAGAGTTTCCGTGAGCAAGAGAGTCTCCGCGAGCGAGAAAGCTTGCGTGAGCGGGAGATGTACCGCGAACAGATGGAGAGAGAGAGGGAAAGAGAGCGAGACGGATATATGGTGAACCAGCAGATGATGCACCGACATACCTCGCATCCTCACCCAAGTCAAGTCCATGCCCATCACCATCATCGACCTCACCACCACCACATTCTCCACAACCACCCCACTGGTCCATCCTCGTCCAATCCTTCAATGAGTCCCCGAGTGCCCCGCGAATTCGACCGCCCGAATAGTCGTCCCAGTACGGAACTCATCAACCTTGCAGCTCCCAAGGCTCCCATTTGGAAAGGAGAAGAACCCTCGCAACGTCGTCCGATGGGTTTGCCAGATGAACGTGATCGACCAGCGGCGGTTCCATTTGCGATGGGCGCGGCACCCTCAAATCGCACCAGCTCGCCACGCGCGGGTTGGAGCGTTCCCGACGGGTATCGCTCACCGGGACATCGTTATCCAGCTTCAGCCGGCTCCTCGCGCCCTCCTCCGCTTCCCACTTCCCTGTCCGTCTCACCCAATGTGCAGACGAGGACATTGCCACCACCTACCTCGCCAAATCGGTATAGGGATGACACGGCTTCCAAGAAAATACTCTCACCGCTTGATGGACGGCCTCCTGTTGATGCTAAGCCAGGTATGAGGATGATGAACGAGCTGAGAGATAAGGATCGCATGCTGTCGCCACCCAGGATGGGGCTACCACCTCGTGTACCGCAACTTGTCGATGGCTCATAGTCTGGCTTGCGCTGTCATGTTCTTGTTGTTGTCCCTCTCATATCTATGTTTGTCTGTTACTACATTCTGTTTTTATATTCTGTTTGAAATTATCAGTAATATTTTCTCTTCTCGTCGTAAAGACGTGTGTCAGCTGTACAGTAGCGATTTCTGAGCGGGTCTGTTCTGACGCGCCAAAGAAGTTAATGCCTCCGAATCCCGGTGGTGCAGGGTGGTTGAGTGGTGCGCTTTTGTTACATCCAATGGTTACAGCGGACGTGCTCCGCCGATGCCCCTTGAGGGCCGAGACCTCTGGCTACATGTGCATGGCTGCGCGACCTCAAAGGGTTTCTCTTGCCGAAGAATCAGCGCAAGTGGGTGATTGAATTCGAAGGGATTCTGAAGGCCTGTGTGTCAGAGTGTGAAGGCGGCGGGGTGGTATACATCCGTTAGCCACGTTTGTTGTTCCGATCATTGACAACATCAAGATCAATGACGCGTGCAGACACACAGTAGACACACGAAGTTCGGGAACTTTCTTCGCCGGAGCCTTGCTCGTACAGTCCAGACAAATGATAAGAGAAGATGTAATTTCCTGTACTGAAAATGAGGATGGCCATGCGAGGAGAATGCAGGTCTTATAAGTAAGACGACGTACCACCAGATCGCTCTGTGAATGCCTGCCGACCGATGGGGACACGATTTCCCAGACCTCCAAGAGAACCTTCAGACTGTAAGTCTTTCAGTACAAACGCGTACTGAGAAACGTGGCGGCTTTGTTCGTCATTCATGGGTCTTACGAGAGACAGATACACGTTCATTGTAAACACAAAGCATCCCCAAGACCTTTGAACGTGGCGGGCCAACTACAACGGGAATGCGCACTGCGTTAGTAAGTAAGGGCCGAACGCTCGGTAGTTCCGAAAGAAGGATATCTGGAATGAATAATTGGAATTTCATGTTTTTGTATGTTTCTGCGAATTTGTACGAAATGAGATCCCTTTCCATCGATCTCAGTTTCGAAATTTATGGCCGATTCCGACGCACTGTAAGTCTTTCCGTCTCTTCTTGTTTACGCCCAGCACCTTCCCGCCTTGGCTGAGAATGAGCGTCTTTCCTGGCGCGAACTCGACGTACTTTGTTGAGGACCATCCTGACCGTTCCGAACCCGCTTTGCAGTCTCAGTATCCCGTGAAGACAGAATCCTCTCCGTCACCGGATTTATTACCGGCATCTAACGCAAACGTCCAGTCATTCCGCTTTTCTCTACCCTCCCAGCCCTCCCCATCTCACGGCTCCTCTGAGTCCTCGTCACGCCAGCCGTCGGAGACACCAACTTCCCTCGCGCAACAGCCCGCGGTCTATCGATTTGGTGCAAACACGTCCGCCACTCCGGGTTACGGACTCCTCCCGCCAGTCAGCAGCTCTTGGGTATCGACCGAGCCGTCCGTAGAGATGGACAGTCACTCAAAGTACGACATTAATTTGGAGAACGCCATGTCGTTCAACGATGACTACGACGATGCCGGAGAACTCATGGATCTCCCTTCAATGAGCGGGGGTGGGCTAGGCTCTATCGGTGGCTCAGGGACTTCCGGAGACAAGCCTGTACGTCGGCGGAGCAGCAAAGGTGCGTGCCTCTTCAACGCCGTCTCGTCGCGCGGATACTCACGCAACGACCTCTCTACTTCAGCGTGCGACCAATGTCGAAAATCCAAATGCAAATGCGAGCGATCTTCCCCGAACGAGCCATGCAGGAGCTGTGTAATGCTGGGAACTGGTGAGTGCCAATTCATACTCACAACTCGGCCGTTCGACCCGTGTTGTCCGCCAATCTATGCCCTTACGGAAAAGGCTTCTTGTATACCTTTCTTGGCATTTTTTGATAACCCTGCATCCTCGGTTGTCATCCTTTCGTATTCGTTTTGAACTATTTTTGCAGCATGTACATTTTTGGGCCCGTCGCGCAAGAGAGGACCGCCAAAGGGATACATCGATGCCATCGAGGCACGCTTACACCAGACAGAAGCCTTGCTGGGCATCATAATATCGTCTGGGGACCAGCGCGCACAAACCCTCCTGCAAGATATCGCTCAGGTATATGCTTATCCTTCTCTTTCCGCGACATCATTGGTACACCTCACGACTAGAGAGCGCATGTTTCGCGTCATCTCTTTGTTCTCGTTCAACTATATGCCTCAATAGATTGCATTGGCGGAGATTGATACTTATCCGCCTCATCACAGGATCCTCTCGCCCAGGAGATCATCAACCGAGTAGATAACTCGCCTTATGGTGTGAAGGGACGAAAGGCCGGCGATGAAAAAGCAGGACCGCCTAAAACTCGCCATCTCACTTCCGATCTATCTAAATCAGATGACAAGGCTGACTTGAGTTCTACACAGTACGTACCCAAAGGTATCACCTTCGCTTCGCCTACTAACCTTCTTTCATAAAATTTGTCGCAATCTAGTCCATCTAACGAATGGCAAGATAGAGTTACAAACATGCTCAGTCATCTTGCTCGGGACTCGCCCAAACGACCTGGTTCCAAGACATCAGAAATGTCCACTCAACCTCGCTCTGGCCTAAGTCTGACGTCCATCTTGAGTTCAGCGCCAACGAACCAAGTGACATCTTATCAGTACCGAGATGCTATGCCGGCCAGGGATGACAGTCGTTCGCCAGGCCGGCGCTTGAGGCGTCGAATAGACGACTCAGACCTTCATTATCCTGGACAATCATCGTCTACGCCTCCGTCCGCCACTTTCGCGCCTCCTCAATCTGAGCAACCTGGCCCGGGCCTTCGTCGCTCCAGAAGCGCTATCGGCAAGGGTCTGGGGCAGTATCAAAGAGATGATAGCTTGGCATACCCGTATAGCTCAGAGAGTGGAGAGGAGGACCTTACTGGAGCGCTTGGTCAGTTGAGTTTGAACGAAGAGGAAGAAGTAAGATACCACGGGAAGGTCAGCGGCCTGTATCTCTTGCACAGGGAAGATCGCCTGGATGGGAGAAACGAAGGGGGCATTTGGTCTGTCCTCGTCCTTTATATCCTTACAAATTCCGGGCCTCATTGGTTTATGCGTTGACAGGCGATTTCCCAAGGCCCGAGTTTGGCCTGCGCTCCATTCAGGCTCTTCAAAGGCTAAACAGGATGAATATTCTTCCGACGGCCTGCCGCCACTTTTTGTACAAGAGCATCTCCTGGAGTTGTACTTTGCCTATGTACATCCGTGTTTGCCTGTCATACACAAACAGGCATTCTGGGATGCTTTTCGCAATGGGTGAGTTCATTGGCTTCCATATGCCGAAATCGATGCTCTGTGTCCTGACCTATGTTATGCCGCAGTGTTGATTCTCCTCCTACCGCTGATGAGGATTCGCGATCCATCTCCCCATTCAACAGCCGCCCGCGACGTATACCGGCTGCGCTATTACTCGTCATGTTTTCGATCGCTGTTCGGTACTCTTCAGACTCATCGGACCCCCCTCCCACGGATCGCTCGATGATGTGGGAAGCTGGGGAAGATTACTTGGAGCAAGCCAAGCGGCGCTTGCAGGGTCTCTGTGCCACTTCTCGGCCAACAACATGTCAGGCACTGCTGCTGATGGGCTATCGAGAGGTCGGTATCGGTTCCATGGCGCAAGCGTGGAACTGCATCGGTCTAGCGATTCGCATGGCTCAGGATCTTGGTATGCATCGACGAGCAGATGGATGGATCAGGCAGGAGCTGGGAGGACGACTTTTCAGCGAATGGGAACTGCAGACGCGTAGGCGAATATGGTATTCCTGCGTGATCATGGACAAATATGTTTCATCCTACCTGGGTGAGTTCCGACAAACGACCAAGATGCAACTACTCACACAAATGATAGGGCGTCCTTTAATGATCTTTGAGCGAGACTTTGACACGCTGCTACCTAACGACCGGGATGTAGGTAGACACCGACTGAAATAATCGGCACGCTACTAACGCCTATTCTCTCCAGTATGAGGAGCTCGAAGACTGGACACACGATACTACCTCTAGGAAAGAGAACCGCGATCTCTCACGGCGTACAAGTCGCACCATCTCTTGTTTCAATGCCTCCGCTGCCTTGTGTATGTCAGGCGCATCTGTCCTCCAGGCAATTACTCATTCGATGCAGCCGGAATTCTGAGTATGGTCATACAGGCGATCTATGCCGTACGACCCGTCTCGAGCCGCCACGGAGAGTCCGTTCTCCTAGAAGGTGTCTTAGACCGATGGCTCGTGGACTTGCCAAATCACCTTCAACATGAACCTGGGTCATTCAAACACCCAGTACCCTTACCGCATGTCTTGACTCTGCATATGCAGTATTGGTGTACTGTTCTGCTTCTGCACAGACCTTCGTACGTGATCTCAATCGTTGTTCATCTCGCTTTTATTGAATGTCATTAGCATCCGTGTTGGACCCCAGCAGTATGTTTCGAGAAGTGATGCCAGCTTGTGTTGTTTTCATATATTTTGCCACTAGGTCCACTGACGATGAGGCCCACAAAAGCGCTCACAGGAGTTACGAGTTATGTGTGAGTGCAGCTGCCCACATCACATCAATCGGTAGGTGACTATCCAGATCGACGATGAACAATGCTCACCGACGCCACAGCAATGCTATACAAGGAGACATATGCCCTGAAAAAAGCTCCAGTATTTATGTGCTACTATGTCTTCTCCGCCGGCTTGATGCACCTGACAAGCAGTGAGTCTCTTGCTTGTGTTTCGTCACATGGCTCATTCATTGCGCTAGTGTCTGCGTATCCTGGCGATCCTCAGGCTGTATCTAGACTCTCCAAGTCCGTGGAGGTTTTGGAGGGGATGGAGATCATCTGGCCTAGCGCTGGGCGTGCGCGCGATCTTTTGCAAGGCGCAAAGGTTGATTTCGAACCCTCCCAAAAGTCGGAGACGCCGCCCATTGAGCGTTACAAGCGGACTGCCGAACAACCCCTGGATGACACCGTAATGGAGGGCGCCCCCAGCCGTAGTGGTGCCGAAAACTTCCATCTACGGACTTCCAACTACCACACCCAGGGACCAACCGCTGTATTCTCGCAGACCGGCCATCTTGATGCGCCGTATGGCGTTGCGCCGACCACGCAAACATCCCCGCCTTTCTACCCCCCCTACCAACGTTCATGGCAAGGAGAGCATCCCAGTCAGAACCCTTATCCGGTGTCGACTTCGGCCCTCTCACAGATGTACAGCTCTGGTCTACCCGTGGATCGTCGTTCCAGCTCAGCACATGGCGCAGAAAATCGCTACCCTCAATATTGGAACGACTACTCGACTTTCACTCCTTTGGCACCAACATCAAGAAATACATATCCGCCGGCGATTGAACATCAAGCTGGACTCGCAGAGCCGAGTCAACATAATCACAATCCTCTCAATATGTTCATGCCGAACCAGTATCATCAAGCCTACCGTGAGTAGTCCGCGTCAAATCATAGCTGCGTTATTCTCAACTCATGCCTAGATAATTCGTCGTCGAACAATCAATAATTGAAGTCCTTGTTTTGCTTTGTATCGTCAGTTTACGCTTTCATCCCGTCCTATAATTAGTATTTAGATGCCCAACTATCAGTGTTGTATCCCGTAGCAAATTCTTCCAGCTATGTAACTAATCATCATAGACATCCAAAGCTCCGGACCTAGTCTTATATCTGCATAACACCCGCCAGTTTGAGGATTGACCGACATAAAGGTTGCTCGTTGCTCGAAGTTCGTTCAGGACGTTCCGGTCCCAATACAGATTGATCGATGGCTTGATTGCGTTCACTCTTCCTTTGTCCACCATGCTGCTTGACCAGCCTGTGCCCTTCCTTGCTTCCGTCAATGCGATATACAGAGTTCTACCCGAGAAATTGCGCCGACCGCGTGTTGGGATCATATGCGGCTCTGGTCTTGGAGGGCTAGTAGAGGCGTTGCGGGAAGTTGTCCTCGTTCCCTACGAGTCTATCCCTGGGTTCGCACAGAGCAGCGGTATGTTGTTTTCAAGACATGTACGGCCACATCGGCGGTTCTCACGAAGGTGTGTAGTACCCGGACACAAGAGCTCCCTTGCGTTTGGATTGATGGGATCTGGCGAGGGCACACCGGTCATTGCCATGCTTGGAAGAGTTCGTCCGCCTACTTCCCCTGGAATGATTCTTTACCAGCAATCAGACAGTTCCATCCTTATGAAGGCCACAAACTGTCAACAGTTATCTATCCGGTTCGCGTCATGGCGAAACTGGGCGTCAAAGACCTCATAGGTGCGCTGAGATGCCAATTATCCTTCGACGGGGGATGGGAGATAACACTCGCTTGATGCAGTGACTAACGCTGCGGGTGCTTTGAACCCCGCTCTTGCTGTGGGAACCAGTATGTCAATGCTTGCGAGTCATACCGCGCATCTTTTGACACCTTCGCCAAGTCGTGGTCGTGCAAGATCATCTGGCGCTCCCTAATCTCACGGGGATGAACCCTCTTCTCGGTCCTCTAATCTCTCCCGAATACGCGCGCTTCGTACCGGTTTCTGATGCGTATTCGCCCTCGCTTCGACGTCTCGCTTTCCTCGCCGCACATGAGCTCGGACTCCAAACCGATGAAATCGCAGAAGGTGTGTACGCCTGGGTGAGCGGGCCTACATACGAGAGCCCAGCGGAGGGAAGATTCCTCCGAAATGCGGGCGCAGACGTCGTGGGGATGAGCACCGTCCCGGAGGTGGTCGCAGCCCGCCACGAAGGCATCAACGTTATGGTTCTCAGTCTTGTCACGAATGCTGTGGTGATCCCAGAGAAGTATCGCAGTATCAAGGAAGAAGTTGCGGCCGAGGTGGGCATTTTCTATCGCCGTGCGAAGTCTTACCTACATCTTTATGAATAGCTTGCTGGCATGCCGATAGAGCTCCCGAAAGAAGACGTCGTTTCACATGAAGAAGTGTTGGAGATAGGACTGCAAAAAGGCAAGGTGATGAAGGCGCTCGTGGAACGAATGGTGGACATGCTCTAGAGTATAGAAGTATCGACTAACGTGAATCGAATCAGATGAGCTGAGAGCTCGCTTAGGTGGCCAAAACCCAAATCATCCTTGACGGTCTGCCATCGACTAGCCCGATATGTTGCACCTCGTCTGATTGTCGCGGACTCGCGGACGTACAGTGCGGCTTCTACGGCTGCGAATCAGCATTGAAGAGCCTCCATAGAGCCACTCCATTACTCATAGATAAGGAAATCACGGCTCGTGGGCTACCGTCCATTCATCGCAAATCAACACATCATATTCCAAGCAGGATAGAAGTCTCAGGAGTTGAGTTTGCGGCGAAGTTTCATGCATGGGCGAAGGTAGACAGACAATGTCGCGACGAGGCGGCTGTCTGCGGCGGTAAGCCGATCTTCCCGATCAGCGTTATCTTTTCCTCCTTGGCACACGTGGCAACTACGCTTGCCGACTTGAGGATTCGAGAATGTAGTGGTTCCCAAAGGCCTGCTCGTACGAGTCGTTGAGACTATCGACAATGAATCTACGCGGCCGGCTGGCCCATGTTGCAAATGTGCCTATATACGTAGCTGATCTAGTCTGGTGGGGCTCGAAACGCGTTGCGATACCGGCATAACCCCGAGTGCAGGGTTGACGGGTGCAGACACAGATACAACGCGACAAGCGGAAGGCTGTTTGAGGCCATTAGAGGCCGTCAGGCCGTCGCCACAAGTAACAAGACAACGAGGCGGACTGCAAGCCCGGATGAGCGCGAAGGCATTTTTTTCGTTGAGGTGAAAAAGTTTGTTACTGACTGCGCGTTTTCTGGCTGGAATATGTTGCGAATGTGAATTTGATGGGGCTGACGCAGAGGTGACGTCGTTGAGATTGATAAAATTCCAAGCTTTTATTCTTCACACGGCTATCCTTCTCTCCCTCCCACCATCACCACGATGTCTTCCGAGGACCTGCCGCCGCCGCGACCATTCTTTATTGCTGGTGACCGAGGCAGCTTCTCCAGTGTCGACAGTGGCTCCGACTCAGACACTCCAGTCTCGTCTCAGCGGCGCGCGCCTCGCAAGAGCAAGCGCGGCTCGCTTGACTGGACTCCCACGTCCTTATATAGCGACGTCCCACCAACACCGACTTCGGCTACACCACTGGCCCGCGCCCCGCCATCCTCCTTCGTTTTCCCTTTCCAAAACCACGCCGGCAATCCTGATCCTGGCACGACCATCCCCGGCCATTCCAGGCGCAACTCGATCGAGAGCCTTCACTCTCCCTACCAGACTTTCAGCCAATCTAGCCACAACCAGCCACAGTCTGAGCCTCCGTCGCAGTCCAACTCTGTGGACACGCACTCTCCTCCTACTCGAAGCAACATTCCCAGAGTTGCGTCCACATCTACTTTCCGTGCCCCATTCCTTTCGCCAGCATCTCGACCTACGTCATCCCTCTGGAGTCCGCCCTCTTATCCATTCCTTCCCGGCGGCGGCCCTGACTCGCCATCGGGCTCTTCGACCGCTCTTGCCAGCCTCGGCAAGAGGCCCCCCGTTGCCAGCACCAAACTGAATGGCAAGCTAGCCAAGGAGGATAAGCCATGGCTGGTGAAGAAGACCCCACGAGAACGCGGTAGCTGGTGGATCACCGTGCTCTGTATGCTCGTAGGTCTTGGCCTCGCTGGCTTGATCGTTTGGCGTGGTATCGCCTCGGTCGAGCTTCTCAACGACGCCGACCTGTGCTCGGTTTTGGATGAGGACTGGAGCAATGGTATCTCTGACGATACCTGGGTTCGCGACGTTCAACTGGGCGGCTTTGGGTAAGCCTTTGATGATAGTACCTATCATCATACTAAATGACGTTATCGCAGTAATGGAGAGTTCCAGATCTGCACCGACTTTGACAACAACTCGTACATCAACAACAACGAGCTCTATATCATGCCTACTCTGACTTCCGATGCTATTGGAACAGACGCCATATTCGACGGTTATACCTATACAGTCTCCGACTGTAACAATAGCAACAAGACAGCCTGCTCGGCCAAATCCTCGAAGGATTCGAAGACTGTCGTCAATCCCGTGATGAGCGCTCGCCTTTCGACAAAGGATAGGTTCACGATCAAGTACGGCAAGGTGGAAGTGCGTGCGAAGCTTCCCCGCGGTGATTGGCTGTGGCCAGCGATTTGGATGCTTCCCCAGAATGACAATGTTTACGGGGCATGGCCAGTTGGGGGCGAAATTGATATCATGGAGGCGCGCGGCAACGGCCCCGAATATCCGCAAGGTTACAACTACGTGCGCGCCTCGCTTAACTATGGCCCGATAGCCAGTCTCGTCACCAAGATTTACGGCTGGTGGGAAACGAAGCGGGGCGGGTATAACGAAGATTTCCACACCTACACGCTCGAGTGGGACAAGGACTGGATGCGGGCTTACGTTGACAACCGGCTACAAGCTACGCTGTCTTTGAATGTGAAGAAGAAGGGTCAGAGCTTCTGGTCGCGCGGGAACTATCCTTCCACAGCGCAGAATGGGAGCTCAGAGATCGCGGTGACGAATCCTTGGGAGTCTGGGAGTTGGATGGCACCGTACGACCAGGACTTCTACCTGATCATCAACTTGGCAGTGGGCGGGACGAGTGGATGGTTCCCCGATGGCGCCGGAAACAAGCCATGGTACGATGGATCGGCCACAGCAATGTACGACTTTGCTCAGGCCCAAAGCACATGGAGTGCGACGTGGCCCTCCAATGCGGACGACAGGGCGTTCCGAATGTACGTGCTGTGCTGCCTCCACGCGTCTTACGCAACTGACATGTTCCTTCTAGTGCGTCCGTGAAAATGTGGAAACTCAAGGATGGATCATGCTAATGCATGCATCATCCTATACTCATTCATCTATCTTATATTCCGGTATACCCAGTTGCACTCGCAGCTCACACCCCACGTACATTGTTTTGCTAGTATCTACACACGCATCTTGGACTTGCTTCATGAACCATTGAGATCCATTGTTTGTAGCTTCGTACTGATCTATAGATTTCTCTCATTCACTGTTGTCGTACTCGTACTTAGCGAATATGTGCATGTAGCCATGGAGCACAATTCGAACACGGTGAGAAATTGACCTGAGCCGTGATCGAATTCACACTTGAAAATTGCACGCCTTGTCTTTTGCCTTCATCTTGCGATCTGCGCGACCGGTATTGAGTATGATATCCTTCGTTTCCTTCCCCGCGAGAACTGAGACGCTGGGGAACTACGACGTCGGACCGCGTCATCCAGCAGAAGACGACGGCGGCATGGACATGGATCTCGATGAGGACGAATTTTCTGGGCCAGGAACATCGAAAGTAACCTGCCCCGGCGAGGCGCTCACATCCGCGCAGGACTTCATGCGGTATGTGTCTCTCCGCTCCTTCGGGCGCTGGCATCCCAACATATGCAGATCAGCGGTCACGGAACGTATGTCGAAAGCGACCAAGTGATCGCTTCTGTGGCGGGGACAATCGAGCGGGTGAACAAGCTGGTAACCGTGAGGCCTGTCAGGACCAGGTAAGTTTTCCTTTGGTATATCAACTCATTTCTGAACTGACTATGGCAGATACAACGCAGAGGTCGGTGATCTGGTCGTTGGAAGGATCACAGAAGTTTGTCCTTCGCTCTGGGCTCTAAGAAAAATGTGTTGATGCTTTCGCAGGTGCAGCCCCGCCGATGGAAAGTCGAAGCGAACTCGCGGCAGGACGCGGTGCTCATGTTGTCGTCGGTCAACTTGCCTGGAGGAGTGCAGCGGAGAAAACTGGAGAGCGACGAGCTGCAGATGCGCACTTTTTTCGAGGAAGGCGATCTTTTGGTGGCGGAAGTGCAAGCATTCTTTGGCGATGGGTCTATGTCCCTCCACACGAGATCACTGAGCTACGGAAAGGTCTGCAGCACCTCATCATCTGCCATCCATATTTTGCTGATTACAATCCTAGTTGCGAAACGGTCAACTCGTGATCGTCTCTCCCATCCTCGTCCGGCGGCTCAAAAGCCACTTCATTACCCTACCCTGTGGCGTTGATCTAATTTTGGGACTCAACGGCTACATATGGGTAAGCAAGCATGTCAAGCAGAGCGACAGAGAGGGTGAAGAAGGCTTCGATGCCGAAGCGGTGTATTCAAATCAGAACGATGTGAGTATGCATGCCCGACCACAGTCCGATGTCTCATGACTGATTCCTTAGACTATCGACGACTTTACGCGCATCGCCATCTCTCGTGTTTCTAACATCATACGCGTTCTCGCCGCTCGCTTCATCCCGCTATCCGACACCATACTGCTGAAGGCTTATGAGTGGACGGTAGAGCAAGAAAATGACGTGAAGGATCTCCTGCAAGACGATTTCGGCGATGCGTTGGTGGCTATAATTACTGCTGTGGGATAGCATCTTTCATATCTGCTAATGAGATTCGATCCTCGCTTTGCCGAGTACACGCTTGAGACTCTTGGAACTATGGGCGCATTGTTCTCTCTCATACTTTGGTTCCCCGCTCGCTGTTCGCTCCACTCCGTTATTCGGGCATGGGGTTTCAACGGATTAGGCCCTCTAGCTTCATTGACCAAATGACAATCTTGCCTAGTCTTGATTCAAGGTTTCTATCTTCTCATTAATCTCCCTCGAGGGAGTCTTTTGGGGGCTTTACGTGCATGGCGAACTCGATTGTTAGTCAGATCACTCGTTCAGGCCATTCGCTTCCGACACCACAGTGCTCAAAGCAAGTAGACTCGACGGTAGGACAGGGCAGCAATCAGGAGAAGTGGCGTTGGTAATAGGTCCTATAGGTGCAAAAGGCTGGACTCTTGACTAATGTTGCCTCGGCGTTCTCTCTTCTCGTGTTCATATTATTGGAGTTCACCGTGCTGACTACAATGGAAAGGAGTGGATCATATTACTCGGCTTGCTGATTCAGAGCAACATTAGTACTATTATTCCCAAGCACGTCAACGCACCTCTTGATGAGGTCAACCCAAGGTCAGCAGGACCGTATTTAAGGACGTCGATGTGACGAACTACAGCATTACACTGAACCATACATTCCAAGATGCCGTCTTCCGAGTCTTCCTCTGTCACCAGTGAACTCTTGTTCACGAATCCTCCGCCCGATGGCGTGAGAGCGTACCAGAGCATCAATGTCGACGCGGCGACGGGAAAACGGGACATGAACTTCACCCGCGAGGCTCATCCTGTTTCTATCGAGGACTTCAGAGGTCGCGAAGACATTCTGCTGGACACCGCTGGGTTCCAGTTGTATAGCGATAGGCCTACCAGCTTCATCAAAGACGGACAAGTAGATGTGGAGCGATATTATGAGGAAAGTATCGCGGCTATCAAGGAATTGACTGGCGCGACTCGTGTGCAGTTGTTCGATCACAGTATGCTACTTTCGCTAACTACTTTGTGGCACGAAGTACTGATTCGTGACAAACAGCGATTCGCCGACGCTACTCGACAAAGACGCTGGATACTCCCGATACACGCCAGCCCGTGAGCGGTGTTCACGTTGATCAGACTACTGCGTCTGCCATAGCCCGCGTTTACCGTCACCTTCCAGCTGAAGATGTGCCGAAATTGCTTTCAAACCGATTCCAGCTGATCAACTTGTGGCGGCCCATCTCTAACCCGGCCCTTGACTGGCCCTTGACGCTCTGTGATTTCCGCAGTGTCGATGTGGACAAGGATATGCAGCCTGTGGCGCTTATCTATCCGAACATGGAAGGAGAGACGTTTGGCGTCAAGTATAACGAACAACAGAGATGGGGATATTTCAAGGGTATGAAGCCAGACGAGATTGTGCTGATCAAATGGTTCGTCTTCGTTGACCATCCACTACACTTGAGGCTTACCAAGGACACTGTAGTTTTGACTCTATTCAAGACGGAAGCGTCGCACGGTTCACACCTCACACTGCATTTGCAGACCCAACGACACCAAAGGACGCGCCTCTGCGCGAGTCCATTGAGCTCAGAGCATTGGTGTTCTACGATTAATCATGAACGGGTTTGAAGGTCTTCAGATACAAATGAGCGTTACATGTATACATAAATTACTCTACATAATATACATACAACAGCAGCGATCATAGTCCACGTTCGCCATCTAGGTGGTGGTCCTCCATGCGAATCTTCATTTTCCACGGATGTGTGTCGTCGTCCGGCTCCTGCTCAGCCCATATGAGGTCTTCATCATCTGGTGTAGTGGGGAATGGTTCGTGGTCACTGGGCATGGTGTCGATGTCGACATCTTCCTCCTCGGCTCTCATTTTACGTCGCTTGATTTCCTCTTCGTCTTCCTGAAACCTGAGGTCAGACATTGTTTGAGAATGACACAAAGACATACGATGTCAAACTCATTCTCTTTTTCTTCGTACTCGATGTTTTCATCCAGTTCCTCAAAGTCTGCCGCAAAGGCACCCCATCGTTCCACAGTAGGACTATGCCATATGAGGATGTTGCCCGTTCTTGTTGTTGATGCCATAGATGGCTTTGAGGGATGCCACTGTAAGCAGATGAGAGCGTAATCGATAGGTGCAAGCTTGAGGCTCACATGTAGATGAGTGAGAGCTTCGCGTCCTCCGTCTAGAGTACTGACAAACTGTCCGTCATTCGATATGTCCCAGATATAAATTTTATGGGTCGCTGAGTCGGCAGCACCTGATGCAGCGTCAGAAAGCGAGTCATGACGCGTGAAGACGCGGCAAACCTCCGGCTAGCCATTCTCCGTTGGGACTGAAAGCCATAGAATGCCATGCCGTCCGATTGATTGGATCGTTGAAACGATGTACAGGCTCCAGGTCGCCTTCGATAAACTCATCCGATGACTGAGACGGGGGGAATGTGGGGACATTGAATTGGCGAAGTGTGCGGTCAGCAGAATTTGTTACGAAACGTCTTAGAAATGTCAACCAACAAGAATTTGGTAAGTGTATGATGCGCCTACCGTCCAGCCCGTGAAAACTCGATGCCTTTCATGAGCGCTGCGCCGGATGTTTTGTAACGCGCAATCATCTGTGTCCGATGTAAGCATCTCGTCAAGTGAGTGGTATTGGGCAGTGACCTTTTTGGATCTCGTGTTGAAGACGAGAAGGGCGCCGGATGAGGTTCCGACGAAGATGTACCGTCCGGAAGGATCGAAACGCGCCACGGTCATTCCGGCCCTTTGATGAATTAGCAGTTTGCAGGCAAAGACGAGACGCGTGAACGAGACCTGGAGTTCTCGCTGCCTTCTTCGACCAGCTCAGTGCGCGACCGGTACTCTTTCCGACGATCAACCAAATAGACCTCTCCGATGTCGAGAACGACCAGAATGATTTTGCTACACGCTTGCATATCATCACTCCCGCTCAAGGTGTCGGAAACACGGCAATGGACACACCTATTACGCGGATGGAAGGAGGCGGACAGCACTGGTGAGTCGAAGCGGAGCGTCGCGTATCTTTGCAGTGGGTCGGTTTCAGAGGCCAAATCCCACAAAATGACGTTCCAGTCCCTCGAAGACGTCAAGACAAACCGCGAATTCCGCGACCAGCTGGGCAAACTCAACACGGTCCGGGGCCACAACAGAAAACTCACCCACTCGATGCTGGTCACCGTCTTCACATGCCCCACGAGCGTCTTGACTTCCGCCCTCGTCTCCAGATCCCACACCGAAGCGCCTCCGTCGTACCGTCCGGCGCCAATGTACCGCCCCGATGGATCGAACCGCGCAAACAAGGCATATGCATACAGCGACGTCTGCACAGCATTCGGGTACGCAAGACTCCCGAATGGATCTGAGAGCGTTCAGTCAATTCTGACTGCCCGAGCTTTAAAGAAGTGTAGGCCGCACTTATGAGGGATTCATTCATGACAGTTTCATGCAAACTCAAACCGCGTCGTACAGCACCCCGGTCCGCATCATTGTTTGCAGGGACAGAAATCCAGTCCCCGGTTCGATCCTCAGCACTCCAGATATTTTGCCTCAATCATGGTCTCTTCCTCGTCGCCCAAAAGCCATTGTATGGTGCCCGAAAGCCGTAACTCATCCAGAAATGAAGCGGACACGGCGTGCCTTGATTAATCGCTCTCATTGTCTACCGTGAGAATATGATGGTATGATGATGGACTGACATAAACACCGCCAAACACTTTTCTCTTTCTTCACATTGTCTAACTTCGCTCCTCGCCTGTGCTGCGCTCTGTCAAGACCATTCTGCCCATCTTTGTTCCTGCAAGTCAATAACTGTGAGTCTTGGCTACTGTTTCCGATGCATGTTGGACGCAAGTTGCTCTTGTGCCTTTCTCTCTATTGCTGCATGCTGCGCTTGCATTGAGACGTTTTCTTGCTGTTGTAAAGCGCTATGTATGGTTGCCTTCTTTGACGATCTTGTCTTTTTTGTGTCTGTATATGCAGACAGTCATTGTGCGCCGGCACAAGCATTTCGACCGAGTGGCATCACTTTCAATTATGTTCTCGTATCATCTTTTGCCATGATTCAATCTTTCTTTCTCTTTTGCTCAATCATTTACCGCTTGTCTGACTGTCGTTATTAGCGTCATTCAGCAAACCAAGCAAAGTTATAGATTAAGCCTCAATTGCTCTGGACTGTATGAGCTCTGCTCCTATATGCTCTGATTCTGATTGATTCTTATCAACTGTTCATCAGTGCTGGTTCCAAGCAAAAGCCTTGACAAAGCTCGGATTGCTGGCACAACATTCAAGCTTGTGTCAATGAAAGAATCTATTCCTCAAAAAATGACCTCAGACAATCTCCCCCTCTTGGGTTTGCCACTTTTACATTGTTCTCTTCTCTTTCTGATGTTTTCTGTTTGAACAGATCCCAGTGGCATTGCGACGCGACACTTGAGTGATGCATGCGAGGAAACTTCCGAATTCGGAAGCTCTTCCGGCACGTCGGGCCGAGCCCATTCCGCTCATGGCTCCCCATCGAAGTTTCCGGCGATTGTTGTTCCGCGGTTGTCAGCCCACTCTCAGAAAACATCTCCGACCCAACCTGCGTCTGCAGCTGTGCCATACATCTCTACCAACGCTCTTGAAAATCCTGCTCAGTCGGTACCGAGTGTAGAGCTTGATGAGTTTCAACTCGAAGAATCGGTCGTTGATGTCGACTCGACGGTGACATTGGGTGATTATGTCGACAAGAGCTCTTCTTTGGTAGCTTCCCAGACTGGCTCTGGTAATGATGTGCTCTCCGTCTCCTTGCATGGCTCCAAGGACGTCGCCAATGCGGAAGGGGCACTTGCTGCTGCTACGACTTCTACGTTTGCCGCATCGCCGGTAGCAGCACTGGACATCGAGGAGGAAGAGGAGGTTTTGGAGGTCATCAGTCCGGAGGTTCTCAGAACTCTCCGTAGAACAAGTGACTGCGAGACTTCCTCAAGCGAAACAGCACCGGACTCGATTGTTTCTGGCCATCTTGATGATGAGGACATTGGGCTGGATGACGAAGAGGACGCGATTCACGACGGGAACCCGACAAATCTTGCGGATGTCCTCTCCAAAATGTTCGAATCAAACCACGAGGCTGTTGAATCCGTGTCCGGGCGCTCATCCACTCCTCCTAGACCCCGGTCGACGCGTCAGAGTCAGAGTCTCTTCTTCGAGACTTTCTCCGAGTCGGACGAATCTACGTTCTCTTCTCCAGAACTCCCGTCCCCAAACGAGCGTCCTCAATCGTCTCGCACGGCTCCTTTCACCTCTGCATCGCCATCCAGACCAAGAAAGCTACCTAGGAGGGATCAGGAGTGGGCCGAGGATGAAATTGACGAACACTACGATGCGGACTACGCGACCGTCGCGCTCAATGCGGTACCGGACGTTCAACACGCAACGCCGGTGCTCGTACGCCCCCAACACACCCAGTCGGATGAGCCTTCGGAGCCACAGGCGTGGGTGGAGTGTTCGTTGACGGAGAGGTTTTTGGAACGAGGACGAGAGTGGTTCGGGACCGAAGTCTTTGACAACGTCGACAACGAGTCGCTGTTGATAATGCCAAAGCTCCAGAAGGTGACCATGGTTCAATGATTGCTTCGTAGGGTTATCCTGATACATATTCGCTAGCATTCTACACCCGTGCCACTGCCAAGGGGCCAAAAGCGCCAACGGAGTTCCTCAAATTCTTCATCGTCCAAGAAATTGCATACACCTTGATACCCAACAGGCTGGCAGATCGTCCCAGTCAGAGCTGTTTCCGGCTCTCGAAGAATGCTTTGAGACTTGCTTTCGTATTGTGTTTCTAAATCTTTACAATGTACACATTAGTCTACACTCCGTAATACAGTATTGGTGGCATTAACGTATCGAGGTCTTGCGACGAACAATTCATCTAGTTATGATTCGTGTACCCAAGTCGGCGACCGAGTAGGGGAAGTGGGGTCCTGGGCAGCTCATAAACATGAGAGAAGTGGGTATATGTAGCTGATGTGCCAGCGCAGCGACGTTGCATGGCTCGAACATCCCACGGACGACGACTAAGTCTATGGTTATCTCAGGGAAGGCTTCGTCTAGTACTGAACACTGGTCAGCATACTAGACTCGGGACTGGAATTGGCACGAACTCTTCGCATTGGCTTCCAGCTCGGACGGAACGCCAACTTCCTCGTCCAAGAAATGCACAATCTTTAGGCAGGATGTTTCTTCGTTGCGACGAACATAGGAGATCATACCAAATATGTGGTTGATCTAAGGAAACGCGTCGAGTTTGGCGACGCCTATCGAAGGAGAACTGCGTACCTCATCAGACTTGACCAGAACACAGATCGTCCTGCGCTTCATTTTTGTCACAGTCGCGATCAGATTAGAGCCCCAAGAGCTGGAAACTCTCCATCGGTGCAACACTGGATAGTGGTCGTAAATCCAATACAGAATCCGCAGAATGTAAGTCTTCTTTTGAGTTGCAGTGAAGAGGATCACGATGCCCAGAAAGTATGCAGCAAAGTACCTATGCAAATTCAGTCAGTCACGTCCATGTACCGAACGAGGTGATACTGACCCTGCCGTGGAAGGCTCGATGACTATATTCCCAGCGATAACAACCGGACAAAGGGCAGTTGTGAGAAATACCACAGTTATCGGCGTTCGCGGCGTCCTGGGCAAACGGACACGATTGAATTTCAGTGCGAGTAACGATATAGGGAACAGCGCCATGACTGTCAGCCACACAAGCGAGAACCTGTCCAGGCCATGTGTGGTGAGCCAAGAGAAATGGGGGATATGAGTAGCGTACATCTCGGACATTATTTCCACACTGGCCCCAGTGCTGGCATAAATGAGGCCACTGAAGGCGATGAAAGACAAAACCGAAACGACAGGCGAGCCAGTCATCGGGAGCTCGGTAAGGAAGACTGCGGGTATCACCCTGTCGTGCGCCAGCTGCTCGAACAGTTCGCAGGCGCTGAGGATACCTATCACAATATTTAGAAAGTCACAGATGCACAGTATTCAAAGATAGCTTGCCCGTCAGCACGCCCCCACAAAGCACAACGATGGCGTCGATCACGATCCATATTCTGAGCCACCTTCCGGCTGACTGCAGGAGCCATCAGGATTTGAGCCAAATCGAAGAACGAGGCTTACCTCCTCCGCGAGGAGACTAAGCAGATTTCCGGCTGTCATGACAGTGTCCATCGGAATGGCAGCCATGAGCAAGGTCATTACGAGCGCGTTCAAGATAATAGCGGGGTAATGGAGATTCCGGAGAACATTCGGAAACCTGCCTGGCTTGATTCTAGCTATATAAGCTGGGGTACCTGCAGGATGGATCAGCAAGAATTTCAGACGAAAGACTCTGCCAACACAAAGACATACATTCGAATCCTGTGAGCCCCAGCATTCCCAGGCAGAAGCCATAGAAGATCTGGCTGGCGACAGTTCCTGCAGTGGGTGCTGAGTATGTATGCCAATTGGCGAATATTAGATCGTTTCCAATCTGGCCCCAGTGGACGATGGCTGCAACTATCAGGACGAGCATCGTACCGACCTTGAAAGCTGCGTCATTTGCCGTCAAGGATGGACGAGAATTCGACTTACGTGCAGACTCAGAACAGCCAAGGCGATGCGCGCGCTCTCTTTCAATCCCGAGAGACTGATGATTGTGAACAGAACCAAAACTATGACGGTGCCGACCCATGTCGGGAAAGGTAGATTGACCTCTCCGGAGAGATAAGACGCGGCTGTAGCTGCTGATACGATGGCGGTTGATGAGAAGTCCAGAAGTAGGAGAGAAGCACCGATAAGAGCAAAGGATTTAGTGGAGACGTTTACGCTGTTCGAACGGTATTAGAAGTGGACCTGTGAGAGAGTCTAGGACTGACAGATAAGAATAAGGTGCCCCAGTGATTGGTAGAGCTGATCCCAGTTCTTCCATTATTGGTCGCCACAGGAACAGAGCGAGAGCAGCAGTGAGAAGGGAGATTGGTGAACTAAGAGGCGCGTCAAATCGATGGAGATGCAGGGCGAAGAAGGCTTACTATACGCCCGCTACTCCAGCAACTGCAGGAAGGGCGTAGAACACGCTTCCTAATACAGCATTTCCTGCCAAACTAGTTGCAAGGAATTGGCCTAGCTCCTTCTGATCGCGTAGGGATCTGACGCGGGCCTTGCCAGCAGTTTCGTCCTCTGGAGTGAGTTGCGCGTATATAACGGACCCCCAGCCAGCGAATTCAAAGTCGTTGGAGAGGTTCAAAAAGCGTGAGGGAACAGTGGTGATCTTGACGGCGTCCTTTTTTCGTTTGCGCTGCCGCCTGAGAATCACGTCGAACTGCGATTCCTGGAAAGAGGGGGGCGGTTCATGTTCATCGCTTTGAGCTGGTTCTAATGAAACAACTCAGCACGCAATGGACGACTTGAATGAGTGGTTACCGGTTGTTGATATTCGTAGGACAGGCTCTATTGCGATCCAGGGTCCCATCTCAGTCTCGTCGGTGTCGATTTCTGGGGGACGCTGGTTAGACCAGTCGACTTTTGTACTCTTTGAGGCCGACATGAAAGCTAGAAGGCTTGTGAAAGCGCTAGAACAAAGGCCGGCCGGAGCTGATCGTTGTAAGAAGTCAAAGGGAAGATACCCCTATTTTCGTGTTTATTCAAATTCAAATATAGTGCACGTCAAAGAGTAGGCGATTGTGGTGGATTAAGGTTGACCGCGTTCTTTGACGTGTCCTGGAATCTGTGAAGGAGCAATTCTGTGCTCCTCGCGCGCTGAAAGCATTTACCTTGAATTTGCATGAATGTTGTTTACAAAGGATGACATAAGAGTGGCAAGTGAGTTTGGTGCTGCAGCGCAGTCCGATGCTCAGCAGATATCAAAGCTCACTCAAACAGATGATGCAGCAATCAAATACAGTGCATTTGGTACATACTTAGGTTGAGAATTTAGAGGCCCGCAACAGCCATGAGTACTTGTTCTTCGGAAGCCAAAGCCAAATTGCCTGGTCATTGCATCTTCTTATCGTACGTGCTGAAGGCCTTTCTGACCCATGCTGAACGTGGCGCGTGCTTACTGCGAATCAAGTCGCGCAGAAGTCTGAGAACTCAGAAGAATGAATCCTGATTAGTGTCTAGCCTCAGAGAAAAATCTCAAGCCGCTGCAGTCACATTGAGTGAATAACGGCAGCCAACAATCCTTGCTCAGTAACAGTAATCAATATCCAGCATTGAAGAAGTAAGTTACAGGCAGAGGAGGCTAAGTTCGGCGGTTTCGGACCGCAGACAAACCTTAACCCCATACGCATCTTAACCTCAAACGACCACGACATGGCATACGTTGCCGTTGACGCCGAAGAGGTGCGTGTATAGCGATCTTTTGTTCTGTCTCTTCATTGACAATGCTGTCCATAGAGGCTTGAGGAAGGTCCAGAAGGTCTCCAGTTCAAATGTAACAATATGCGGCTTCAATCTGTATAATGCCCATAGTCTGACGCAACCCAGCTTTTCTAGGTGACGCTGCTGGTCAAGAAAACGCACGGGGGATCGGCCACGCAGACAGAGGTGCGTCCTTGTAGAGAAGGCTCCCACAGACCATACCATGACGCGTGCTCAGGTTATCTATCTGACCGACCACACCCTGGCAAAGGCGCATCTGGCTTCTGGACGGTAGAATACTATCAACCGTATTTTGACATTGACACGAAGGCCGTGAGTTCACCTGACTTGTACTCCTCCCCTCTTTGACACGAAAGCTTCTCAGGTCTTGACACGATGTTTGGCAACTTTGTTACCAACCTCTACTGACTACCTGTCGACTCATCTTAACCCCGCCGACCTTTACGGGCCATTTTGGACGCTCACCACTCTGATCTTTGCACTTTTCCTGTCGTCCAGTCTTGGCGCGTCCATATCCGTATATCTCTCCGCGCCAGGAGCAGAGTACGATTATGACTTCCAACTGTTGTCTATCGCAGTGACACTCGTATACGCGTATGGACTGGGTCTGCCTGTCCTGATTTGGGTAGCACTTCGGTACCTTGGAGTAGGGGAATGGAGTGTAGTCGAAGCTGTAGCGGTATGGGGATACGCCCTGTTTGTCTGGATCCCAGTTGCTGTAAGTCCAAGGCTTCCATTCGTGCACACTGTCAATTGATCCAAACATTCACAGATTCTGTGTGTTATTCCTGTGCCTATCGTACGCTGGGTCCTCGTGGCCGTTGCGTTTGTTCAGTCAGGGTACTTTCTTGTCAGGAATGTCTACCCGATTCTTGCTTCTGTATGTATGGCGCAAGTTCAATACCTATATCAGCTTACCTGTTTCCCAGGCGGAAGCAAAGGCAACGCGTCTGCTGATCATTGTTATCGCTCTGCTGCATGCTGGCCTTGCCCTGACATTCAAAGTGATGTTTTTCAGTTACTACGTTATTGATAAAATTGGGGCAGACCTTCCTCTGCCAGGAGGAGATGAGCCGGCTGTCACATCGACCACCTTGAATACACTGTAACGTCCACCTGAGACTCTGTAAAACTGCCATTATCATATCATTTTTTTCTACATTATATTCCCCCGCCCGAACCCCGCCTCACGTTGGCGGTTGGGCACCAATCGGGTCGAAACCCTAACCCAAGTTTCGAACTCGACTCAATGCTGCCATGAACTTTTCCGCTCTGAATATAGACTTCCACTCTCACCGCACACAGCTCGTCGCGACAGCTGTGGCAGCGTCGGTGGCGACAGCGACGGGCTTCTCTGCCTACAACGCCTACACAAAGCGGACACGACGACGGAACCTGAATGACGACGTGCTCAAGTCCATCTCTTCCAAAGGCTCGAATTTCAACTTCCAGAAGACGCTGAGCGAGCATGAGCCCGCCGCGGAGATAGCTCTGCAGCCCAGGGCGTCTACCTTTGACGAGAATCTCATTCGCGAGCAGCTCGCCCGCAATTACGCCTTTTTCGGCGACGAAGGGATGGAAAAGGTGCGCGCAGGGAGCGTGGCGGTCGTGGGCTGCGGTGGCGTCGGCAGCTGGGCCGCCGTCATGCTGGTGCGATCGTAAGTGGCTACGTTCTCGTTGTGAGCAGCACCGGCTTTGCTGACCACAGTACCGTACAGGGGAGTGTCCAAAATACGCTTAGTCGACTTTGACTACGTCACCCTGTCCTCGCTCAACCGCCACGCTACTGCAACTGTCTCCGACGTCGGCATGCCCAAGGTCAAATGCATTGAGAATGCACTCAGGCAGATGTCCAGGTGGGTCGAGGTTGATGCCCGCGTCGAAATTTGGCGCAAGGAGGAAGGCGGGCTCCTGCTCGATGGAGTAGACTGGGTCATAGGTAGGAATTTAAACGGGACCCATTCGCGTAGCAGCTGACCTTGGTCCGAATACCATAGACGCCATAGATAATATATCAACAAAGGTAGACTTGCTGAAGTATTGCTATGATAATGACATCAAGGTTGGTCAATTTTTCTATTTATGTTTCCAAGCCCGCTTATCCTTTTCGTCAGGTCTTCTCTTCCATGGGAGCTGGCGCGAAATGCGATCCTACGCGCATCCAAATTAGCGATATCTCATACACCATTTATGATCCTCTTGCCCGCTCCGTCCGCAGACGTCTTCGGTTACTGGGAGTCCCATCTGGGATTCCGGTTGTGTACTCTACGGAAGTGCCTAGTGATGTTAAGCTTCTTCCCTTGGCGGAGGAAGAGTTTCAAAAGGGTCCGGTCAAGGAGCTTGGAGTCTTCGACGACTTCCGGGTTCGGATCCTACCAGTCCTTGGTATGCTTATGTTCCACATTTTTGTGACTTTCGTTTAACCCCAAGATGTTCCTCCAGGTCCGCTTCCATCAATATTCGGATTGCATATCGCGACTTACATCATTTGTGAGCTCGCCGGAAAACCCATCTTGAACCCTCTTCCGATCAAGAATCGTAGAAAGGTGTATGAAAAACTTCTAAGGGACCTCGTGAAACGAGAATCACAAGTTGCTGGGCAGGAACTCAAGTAAGGGCTATGCAATATTTCATCTTCGTGCCGCGTACTCACCAATATGGGAACAGTAAACTTCCTATTGATGAAGACGACGTGGCCTTCATCTATGAGGATTTGTACAGAGGGCGTTCCGTGCTTCCGCCTCACGAGGTGCCCAACCGACCCACGCTTGTCCGGTGGGAATGGGAGAAACCATTGAGTCTGAGCAATTGTGTCGTTATGGATCACAACGAGGCGGAGAAGCACCTGAAAACCTGTGGTCCTAACGGCGAAGGGCTGAGTCCCAAGACCGTCTGGGGTGATGAGGCGCAGGTCTTGGTGACACGTCTTGCTCAGGATATCAGCAGTTACCGCGAATGGCACGCTTGAACCGCAAATACACCTTGCCTCCACTCTATCTCACAGAACTTCCGCGGGGTGAGTTCTACAACTTGATGCGTGGACTATACACTATATCGTTACCCGAAGTATCCTGTCGGTTTCACGTTGCTCATACTCTTCCATGGACTCATGTATACCTCCTCATCGACACGTTTAGTTCTGCCGGCTGACAGTCAAGCCCGAGCAAGTTGACCGGCTTTGATAACTTACGTATGTGTATGCGGTTCATACTCGTCTTTTTGAATCCTACGAAAGTTACTTACACGAAACGCCATCTAGTAAAATTCGTATATCCTTTTGGGAAGTCTACATGCCCTCACCCAGGAAACGCTTCCGTTCAATCTAGGAAGTTCCTGGTCTTCTTTTGTCTGCTTGATCAAGTTGATGAAGTAGCGTGCTTCATTTCTCGCGTACCACACACTCAGCCGGTGTCCGTCTCAGTCCGTGATCGCCAAGTGTCGCGTCTACGCGAAGAGGACTGGATCGTCGCGCTAAAGTAGGATGCTGTCTATCTCTTCCCCATCTTATGGTCAACATGTCATATGGTCGGCCAGGCGTTCAACACTAAACGATCCTGATGCAGTATCTCAATAAGGTCTAGTGCAAGTCAAACCCAAAATTCGAAGATTCTTAACCGAGGCTGAAAATGCCTTCCGGATGCCATATTCATGTTATTCTAGTCCACCCTTACTCTCCGGTTGCAATTCTTACCAGAGTACGGACGTTTCTTATCTGCGGACTCACCCACGTCTGGTTTACTGGGTAGGTGGGACAAAATTTGCAACCTCTCTGCAATTAGCGGCCCCGAATCCGAGATTGGAACTGACGCGACTTATTATCTACGATGGCGTCGACGGTCGTCAGTGTATTCCAAGCAGGGCCAGCACAGTAATGTTCGTATCATATCACATCCCATCCTGGGAAGAACTCACTACTGTATGTTCTTACGGAGCAGACCTCTCAATCCAGGATTCTTTTCATATGATGCCCCAATGAGGCAACACCTTCGTTGACCTTCTAGTGATTGTTCCTTTCTATGAAATTGAACCGCTCTTGCAGTGACGGCGATTGACTCCGGAGTGCTTTCGGTCATTCTGCGGACCTTCTGTAGCCGGACAGATGGAGAATTGATTGGGAGCATCATTATCAGAGGTCGCCGTCTGTGACTGCATCGTATAAAGACACCTTCAGAGAAGCCGGCGTCTCATTCGCCTGCTAGGTCTTCACCATCATGGCTGTTGTTGTCCCAAACGTTCACCCTACCACCATCGAGGATTGGGCGCGCTCTGCAGAGCTCACGAATTCCTTCCTGCTAGATGAAGATCAAGTCTTGGAGGCTGCCATGAGGAACACCGAAGAAAAAGGTCTCCCTTTCGAGATAGCAGTCCCTGCAGAGCAGGGCAAGCTCTTACAGCTCCTTGCGACTTCAATACGTGCAAAGCGCATACTGGAGATCGGCACACTTGGCGGGTTAGATTGTCGCTTCTTTCGTGTTTGCGCTCCATCTGACAATGCGGCGTTATAGATACTCTGCTATCTGGCTCGCCAGGTCGCTGCCCGAGGACGGAGAACTCGTCACGCTTGAACTCAATGAGCGGC
Organism: Strobilurus luchuensis; assembly: GCA_019915105.1. Taxonomy (NCBI): domain Eukaryota; kingdom Fungi; phylum Basidiomycota; class Agaricomycetes; order Agaricales; family Physalacriaceae; genus Strobilurus; species Strobilurus luchuensis. The sequence goes on from JAHLMJ010000004.1 coordinate 754,767, forward strand.
ATGCGCAGGTTCGCTCGACCCTAATTTAAACATTCGCGACGTCCTCACTCATGACAGGTTGCGCGCGAGAATATTGCCATCGCGGAATTGACTCATAAAGTCAAAATCATAGTCGGCCCAGCGTCGGAAGCTCTGAACAAAATGTCGCCAGAACCACCCTTTGACTTCATATTCATCGATGCAGACAAGACTTCGAATACCGATTACTTCACGCACGCGAAACGTCTTGTGCGCACTGGAGGTACCATTGTAAGTATTGATCATGACAATACATCTCAGTGGCTGACCATGAATTGACAGATCGTCGATAACATGATGCTGGTCGGTCTTGTCGCCGATATGTCGTACAGCGACGACAATGTGGAGGGCGTACGGGCCCTGCTGAAAGCTCTCAAAGACGACCCCGAGGTCGACTGTACTGCAGTAGGCACAGCTTGCTACAAAGGTTTCGATGGCTTCCTTTACGCAGTGAAGAAATAGAGTGGTAGCGAAGTGGGACTCGGACTTCGTTGCAGTGCACAGAACATTTCTCTGTAGGTTTGACTCGGGTTGATGCCAAGTACATAGCTATTCGTGATTATCTACAGTTCTACATAATGATACAACACCCCATACTTTACACGACGCATTGACACAAGTTAGAGCTACAATAAGTTTAAGAGAGATGCAATAGAACAGTCCGCCTCTGAGTTGACGCAACGCAAAGCGTCAAGAATGTGCCCAAGAAAAACCCAGTGAGGGCATATGAGATCGTTAAGGATAGATTGTTTTGCGGCGGAGGCGATGGAGATTCTGGGGGGCCATTGTCCAAAATAGGAGCGGTTTGAGTGGCTACAGAAGAAGAAAGAGGGTGAGTGTGAGTGTCAAGCACACACGATGTCGGGGCTGCTACAGATAAAGCGTGCTTGACGGGCGAAGCTGGAGCGTTGAGATATTGAGTGAGTGAGTGTGTGAAGCTGGGCAGCCTTTTCCGATCTATTCGGTCGTAGAAACCAGGCATGGCCTGATCGAAGGATCCAGGCGTTATGGGTGATATGGGTGAAGAGAGATCCGATGAAGAACAGCGGGAATGACTGGAGGGTATCCGTATTCTGAGAGGTGTGATGGGTGGTCTGTCCGAGTCACTGAAGGTGAGATCCCTCCGATGCGCTGACGTCGGAGGGATTTCGGAAGCAATTTTGGGAGGGTCTAAGCGGTGTTCAAGGGCAGACACAACACCTTCGAGGTCATCGACGACGGCAGCCAACTCCAAAACTTCGCCAGTCAACGATACAGAAGAATCCGCGCGTACTTCTTCTGCCACCAAGGTAATCAACCCTCGTATCACGGCTGCCATCTCTGCGGGGTCCTCCGGATCCGGCCAGCCAGCGATGATACAGGCAAGCTCCGTGGTTTTGGTCACCGCGGCCTCGATATCCTTCGGTACCCATTCATTGAACCAAGGACGTAGGAAGGCAATGGCTAGTCGTGCGGATGCGACTATGGTCTCCTTCAGACGTACCTCGGCGGAGTCTTGGAAATATCTTTCGGTCATCTCCTGGCAGAAGTACCTGAACGATGACTTCTTCGCGTCAAAGTCCCAGGCCAATCGCTCGAAAGGATAGTCGGACAACGACTGGGAGTCGCTGAGGGTCTTGTGAAGGAAGTACGACGGCAGTTTGTCGACAATGGAAGCAAGACGAATGGAGGACAAGACGGAGTGCATGGGTATGTACCCATAAATGAGAACGGATTGTGTGTCCTGCGAGATTTGGCGCCATCTGCCAAAGTTCCCAGGTTGCCTAGATGATTGATACCCCTGATTAGCACTGATTCCAAAGTAATGAATCGAAATCGACATACTCAGCGGGCGTACTCCGTCTCAGGATCTCGGCACCGGTGACCGCTCTACCCTTCAAGGCAGTTGCATCAATGACCGCAATCTCGACGTCGTGCTTGTACCCGGTCCTATAGCGGCGCATTGCCTCCCAAATTGCCCAAGCAAAGCTGAATGAGCAGCTGATGTAGCAGGACGATTGACGGGTCGTCCAATCCATGTGCCGTATCACATCCATGCACGTCGCCATTTCAGTCACCGGGACCGTGGGGCTGAGCAGACGTACATCTTCGAGGGGGGATGAGTACTTGGCGTTGAACTTTGGAGCAAGGCAGAATATGTCTTTATCGTAGGTGATCGTGGGGGAATGAGGCTTTGGGGTGTACACTCTGAAGATGAATGGGTTGTTGTCGACGAGGGTATCAAACTCGAAGGAGTCATGAAATCCGACCCGAGGCAGGGAGTGAGGGGACCCGTCGAGGGTACCGTCGTCAGACATAGTGGAAAAGCGGAATGGGCGTCAAGGATCAAGGAGAGCAGTAATCTGTATATATGGTCCGGGGGATCTGGACGCAATCCGATGGAATGAAGCGGCCATGATATTGATTGGCACCTTGAGGAGGGCACGTGTAGGCAGGTGTAGGCTTCAACGTTGACGCCTGGAATGTGCGTGTTTCCACTGCGCAAACGCTGAGTCGGGCATATTTCGAAACCTGACGGCTGTGACACTGTTTCAACGAACCTTACGCGAGCTGATGAAGTTTGAACTCAACGACTAATAGTAAGAAGCTCTCGGATGGATATAATTGAGAACCGGACCGGGTGTGCATCGACCCTGCAAACGGTTATGGGTGCTAATGGAGGTTCATAGGTACTGAATGGGTGCGCATTCGGACTTCTGCAAGACTGGCGGACTGGAAGGTGCTGACAATAATCCGAAATAATCCCGGGGCCACCAATGCCATCAACTTCCATTATCTCCATCGATCAGAGCCTTCAAGTTATAGGTTCTTTTCAGCAGGTTCCAGCATGGTCGCACGAGCGAAACGTAATTCGTGCGTCTTATTTTACTTGGCCACAGTTTCTGACTCGGACATAGTGTGGGCCAAGGCTGTGGGCCACGGCTTCGCGAAGGGTGAAGGGATGACTAGTGACTAGTCGGGCGCGAGGTGCGAGCTGATCGGTCTGTCTAATGTACTATAGCTACCTAGTGAGGATGACTAGTATGAGGCATACTGTAGTACACATTGGTGGCTGTTACACAGGACCCACACCAACAGCACTGTCAGCCCGATCCACCTTCCAATGCAGTCCCTTCAAGCGAGGACCTTGCGGTCAAATCTATCTCGGCAGACCGATAGCAAACTCGTAACATCATAACATGGAGCTGATGATGATTTCTGCCTACATGTATTACGAGTCTATGCTTGCAAGATACCTTCAGTTGTCATGGTTGGCCAACTGCTCAGTTGCTTGGATTGAAGTCCAACTGACACCACCTCACGTCGATGATCCTCCAGGCGCCACATGGCAACCGACTGCCTATCGCGTAGAAAGACACATCAACAAGGAAGCTAGACGAATCGAGGCGTCTCCTCTATACTAGACGGAGAAGACAGTGGAGATGAGGCTATAAGTAATCCACTCTCGGTCTCGCAAACATCTCGCTGCTCTCCAAAATGATGTCCACAAAAGTCTCCGCTGCTACTGCTGCTGCCACCGCTTCAAGCAGTCGCCTAATCCCAGGCAATCCAATGCGAATTGGATTCGCCGCGCCACGCTTCCATGACATATTTGACGCCCCCGCACGGACAGAGCAGCAGGCGCCACGTCCCTTCTTTCCGGCGGCGCGTCCCCAAATACCAACTTTCGGAGGAAACAAGGCCCCGTTCACATCTCTTCCGCCACCAATCGTCTTCGACGGTCCCTCGGGAACCCGTCCAAAATATGACACCTCGCTTGCCGTATTCGCTTCTCTGCCGCGAAACAACACAGTGGTCAAGCTCTTCGACGGCCCATCTCGCCCTATCAGTGACTCGGACTCAAGAGCCCAAAGACGGTGAGTTCGATACTGCATGGTTCATTGGTTGCAGCAAAGTCTGACACCGCAACAGATCGAAATGAACGTGACGGTCATTGGGGGACCTCGCATGCGAGTATATGTATCGTTGCACAGTAATTAAAATCACTGACCATTCTTGTCAGATTGGATGGGGACTCACGAATTGCTATGCGACCCTGATGTACAATGTAAATATTTATACGAGAGCAACATCATTCGGGACACCTCTCGTATCAAGTCATTGATCGGTAGACACAAACCATGGATCTCGTGTTTTGATGCCAGTTTTGAGACGGGTCATTGAGGCGCGTAGAGAGCGCTTCTGTCGCTGCTTGGAGGATGAGAACGCGACTAGCCATCAAACTCTACCACTTGCCGACCAGAGCTTATTGTCGCTCACGACAGTCTTTAGCTGGGGTACGCCTTGCATGACCTTTTCAACATCGGCTTGTCGTAACACAAAGTGAGCACCGTGCGCCGTGTGATCATCAGTATCCACTATTGTTTGCAGGCTATGTGAACGACTAAGGGCATCGATGAAACGAGCTTGGGTCTGGTGGAATTGAGTCATAAAGAAAGAAGATATGACCTGCTTCGTACCAGAGGATCTTTGAAGTTCGGAATGCAGATATCGAGCCGCTCCAGGTTGACGCATGACTTGCATATGGAGGTGAGGGACTCCAACTTTACGTCGCAGTTGATGAAGGCCAGCCTCTTCAGCGTATAGGCATGTGATGCGATGAGCTGGTCGATGAGCGTTGCCCCGACCACGACCTGCGGCTCAGATATGCGCATCTTGAAGCAGGAGAGCGTCGAAAGCGAATGCTTGAGGTGGCCAAGGATTTCGGCCAGGACTGTTGGGACAGGAGACGCTACGATGGAATATCGGGTATCAATGCATAGCTGACGCAGGTGATCTAAGACTGGTGGCGTTGTTGGTAAGGGCTGGGATGATTCCTTGAAAGATTTTCAGCGAGAGGAGATCTGCGGGAAGGAGAAACACACAAAGGTCGTGAAAGAAAGGCTCTCTAGCAAAGGAGTTTTTGAAAGTAGCTTGAAGAGAGTGACATAATCAACCCGGGGGCATCCAACGACATGGAGATTGACGAGTCCAGGAAGACTCTCCAGTGCTTGTCGAAAGACAGTCTCGTTCAATTCTGTGCAGTTCTAGGAGATTGGTCAGTGACGTATCTGGAGCTACGGAGACACAAACATAGAGTGTCAGACTGGTCAGAGTGGCACTCAGAGACTCGGCCCACCGCGGAAGCGCGTCCATAACCGCCCAAGAACTGTGGTCTATGAAAAGTGTCTGAAGATATTGCATTTTCGTCAAGCCCTCAACCTGGACCGGTGTAAGTTCGGAAGCTGAGACGCGCAGATTGCGCAAATTTTCCCTGCTTTGGAGACCAGGGAGTAGGGAGGGTAGAACATTCGATGTACAAGTAAATGAGATCAGGTTTTGGCAGAGGAGGAGGACATTTCGGCAGTCTTTCAAAAAGGCCGGGTCATATTGATTCTTGGACGCGATCGTGGGCACGTAACAGAGGTCTGTGTGGCGTAGCGTAAATAAGTTTTGAAGAAGTGAGCGAGACACTTACCGACGTGGTGGACGAATTTTGCGAGGCTGTTGGCGTTCAGCACGGCAGTGAATGGAGAGCACGGCTGATAAGAATCAAGATCACTTGGCCGCTTGCAATTGAGGAAGGGAAAACGTACACGAGGGAGTTTCCTCTTTCCCTGACGCATAGTATAATGCAGCGTCCGATACAAGCGCGGCAAAACACCGTCGTAGAACGAGTGGCTGACCAGTGCGACCGAATGAAGATCATGGCCCGAAAGAAAAGAGAAAATGACTTCAAGCACGTCGAAATTGAGGTTATCAGCAGACACCATGATTATGATGATGGTGGTGGTGAGGGAAGAAACGCCACCGGCAAAACCTGACATAATTCGGACTTAGACCCCATTCGATTCAACGGATTCATCATGAATTGCATTGTGCTATATACTACGTGCGAAAAGAGTGTTAATTGAGTGCAAATATACGAATATCGAAGCAAGATTAGATGCAGAAGAGCCTGAGAAAGCAAGAGGTTAAAGTAGGTACAAAAGCAGCAAACGATGCTGCGAGATTGGTGCGAGGGTATGGTTGAATTAATATCGATGCATGAGTAGATCTGGATGAGCTAGAGCTGTGTATGTGTGTTCTGTGTGATTCGTCGATTAGTGACGATGGGCAAAAGAAAAACCGTAAACACCGATAATGTACATCTGATGGTCATGAGGAAACGCAACAACGAAAGCAAGAGACGACAGGGAACGAGAGAAACAGGTCGGACATCACATAACCTCTGGGCTGAAGCGTGGAGCTAGCCAATCCTTTTCTGGCTCCGGGTCCATCGTTGAGACGGAGAGGCCGGGCTGGAAGGATACTGTGTCCATGGAGAGCGTAAATTCGTCTCCACTGTAGCGACTGTAGCCCGTGAAGGGCGCCCCGATAACCGCAATGTCCACTTTGGAGTACACTGGTGGTTGTTTGGGCAAGGCCTGACACAGGAGGGATGTAACGTCCAGCGCTGGTGAGCGGGAGATAGGTATCTTCTCCTGGTGCATGGTATGTGCCCGAGGTCGGATGGAAAGTTTTGAGGAGTCGTTATCTTCCTCCTCCTCCTCCTCCTCCTCCTCCTCCTCCTCGTCGTCTATCTTCCACGACCGCAGCCCCTCGTCAAATCCCAGTTCGAGCTCATACTCCTGAGGATTGAAAATCCCGTCCTCTTCTTCTTCTTCATTGACCGGGAAAAGCTTGGCATCGCCCTTGCCCCTCGTCCGCCTCAAGCCAAGCTCCATCTTGTCGTTATCAAACTCTTCAGTCGGATCTTCTTCAGCATTGCTCGCACGCGGCACGTATTCGTAGTCTTCTGCAGTCCAATAGATCTGACTGAGGCGCGAGCTGGTGTACGGCGTCGCGAGACCGACGTCAATATCCCCCGCCCTCGCGACAAGAGACTTGTTCTGCCATGCGCGTCTCCTGCTCCGTATCTCCAGGATGTCGTTTCTCTGCTTGGTTTCGTTTTCGACATAATCCTTGTGGGCTTCCGCCAGTATCAGAAGCTGTCTGAGACGGACACATAATGCAGACAATGAGTTGTATTCATCGAGGTCATCAGATGTGAGGTTGCGAAGATGCCACGGAATATCAACGTGGTCGAGGGAGTCTTTGGAAGGGATGAAGAACTTCGCCGGTGTCGGGTGAGCGATTGAAGGAGTACGTATGGAGCTACCGTCGGTATCCGTATCCGCGTCGTCGTAATCCTGTTCGGAAGGAGACACGAGAGCGGGAGGCGGAAAGTAACTCTCGTCGAAAGGAGGGACGGTATACTCCGAATTGAAGGTATTTGAGTGAGAGACAATTATGTTAGCTATGGCATCCGAGGCTCGACGAAGCATGCTCTTGACGATCCACGAGTGGTAACCGCCCTCTGGAAGTCGTGCTCTGAGTTCGCTGAGAACGTGAACGCGGAATGTGTCGACGAGGGTTGAACGAGCGCGTCTGCGAAGGGCCTTTGGACTCATAGATGGTGCGAGCGTCAAGTCTGGCTCGATCCTGACAGGAGCTTCGATTGGAGCTGGAGACGGTACACGAGTGATGGGAGCCGACAGCAAGCGATCATGGTGGGATGGAAGCGTGACAAAGTTCCTATAAGGTGCAGCGTAAATAACTCTCCCAGACAAGACACACATTTGAACGACTCACGACACAAAAGACATCAGAAGCGAGCGGGTCTTCTTGTGCTTGGTGTTAACTTTGACAGTCGGTGGAGGCGAATTGAGAGACTGCTGTTGTTGCCGAAAGAGCTCTTTCCTCTGCCTTTCTCGCTCCTCCTCTCGTTCCCTCTCCGTTTGCGCACTTGACATGCCAACATCGCTCAAGACGCCCTCCAAGGCCTTGAGACACCCGGGCGTCGCGAGCGGCCATTCCTCCAAGCTGCCATCGACGAAGAGACAGCAAACTTTCGAGGAATTCATGTTGAAGGTAATCTCCTCAATGATGCTAGGGATCCATGAGGCCTTGTCGAGTGCATGAGTGAACTTCGGGAGCTCCAAGTTGTCGACGCTTAGACTGCTGAGCAAAGAGTTCCATGCCAGTGGAATGTGTAACTCTTCGGGCAGGTTCTGGTAGGTGATTGCAAAGAGCACAGTGGGATGGTTTGGGGCGAGGAGTTTGATGAGCATAGTGAAAGGACGGCGGCGAGCATGCAGTACGAAGGAGAGAATTTGGGAGGACTCGATGAAATTTGAAAGGGAATTAAAGAAGCTGTCTTCTAGTCAGCGCGACAGCGAAGGTGAGTATGGCGTTGCGCTCACCGAATAAGCGAAAGAAGGACGTCTGACTTGACTGATCACCAAGGCTTCTAATGGATCCGTTAGAAGGGATGGCGGGAATTATTACGGCCAGTCAAGGCGCCAGCTGTCGAGGACAGAGGGATACTGAACGCAGCCGGACTGGCACTGTAAGGTAAAGAGGTAAGCAGGAGGTAAGGATGGAAAGCAAATGGATAGACCAGGGAAAGACTCAGACTGAGCGACCCAAGTGATCTTTCAGGGGCGTCGCATCTTGTACGATTTGCCGGTCGGCCGTCAAATCCTTACACATGCCATGCTCGTCGCTTGTTGGCTGCCAATGTTCGGTGCCCGACAAGACGGTTTGAGAACTTTTACTGTAATATCTAAAGCAGCTCACACTCTCTCGTATACTTATGTTTATTCAGAGCAGTCTCGAGTGAACCACCGATCATCAGAGTCTAGAAGACACCCCTCAATGCCATGCCCTAGGCAACGGTCCGCCCATCGGCTCCCGACGCATCCCAGACTGTGTTTGCGTAGTGTCTGTGTTTTCGAGCGTTTTCGAGCGTTGCACTGGCGCGTCGAATATTGAACATTGAGCTGTAGCGAGACTGTTACGGGTTCAAAGATACATCGTGGATGTAGGCATGTGGTGCTTTTTTGGCTGCGCGCGAGGCGCTCAGGCTGATCGCCTCCTGGAAACTGGTCCTACATCTCATGTCCTTCATATCTCCTCAGAAAGCCTCCATTGCGTTCGCAGCACTGAACATAGTAGATTGTTTATTAGTATTACACGCGGAGAACGACAACTTCAAAGTTGTTTGAATCTGGTTAGAACGCGGTCACGTGTAGATTAGTAACCTCGCCTGAGCCCGAGTCATTGTCAACTATCGCTCCTTACTGATAGTTCTACTGTGTGTATTCTTCTGACTGAATTCCTGGAGTTTCAGCATCGATGCCAATGCGGAAGAGTCTTGTATTCTCGTGTGGGGAAGGATTAGAACCCGTAAAAGCGAATCTGTTCATAAATGATTTGCTAACAAAATGTACTTGGACTTGCCTGAAAAGTAGCCCAGTCCCCAGCTATCTGGTCGGATTTTCAGTGCTTGTCAAAAGCTGCTTGACATTATACTGGATTAGGTATACATGCGGACGAAGCATAGAGAGCTCGCCACAGCATCAGCATCAATGGAGTAGGGACAGGCCTCAGCACAGGGACCAGAGCAATGAGCACTAACAGTGCTGTGACTAGCGTAGGATACCGCGGCATCAGATTCCAGCTGAGGTTGAGGTCGACGTCCATGTACTGGGAAGAAGGTGCTCAGGTCAAAGCAGCTCCCCAAACTCGTTGCCCAAAAGGGTTTAAGCGATGAGACGGTCTAGACTCACGACTATCAATTGAAGTTCAACAATTTGTCTAGCCACGAGTGTTGTACGCTTCGCATGGCTCTCGCTATCTTAGACTGTTCAGAGTAGTAAAATTTTTGAGCGCAAGCTGAGCCTCAAGAAGAGTCGTAGACGCACAAAAGATACACTGGGTAGTAACACTGAGTGAGACTGATTGGCGTTTTGGTCGTAGGAGAATAAAATATCTGTGGAGTGACCGCATCGATGGAAATTGGAATGAATGGCTTTTGACAGGATGGTGCAGTTCGAAGTCCAAGGTTCGAATGTGCAGCTCTCGTGCCCTTTCATGCATCTCATGCCTCACTGCCGCGATGACTTTTGTTCGCTTGCTACGTGCACCGGCAATCAAATATTTGGCCGTCTGCCCTGCTCTCCCCCAGCCGTAGCACTACCCAGAGACAGCTTTATCGTCCTAACTTACGAGAGAAGCGAATCATACCGGCCATAAAACAGGCCGTCGAATTTCGAGAATACCGGACCGGTCTTTGTACCGAGCGGCGAGTGTGGACACTGAAAGGTCTTTGAGGATAAACGATTGTGCGTGTGGAGTCGTTTCAAGCGAGGTGCCACATTTTGATCGGTTCTCTGACCTCCACCTTTGCCAAGATGCTGGGTGTTTTTTCAGCATCGTACTGACGCCGTGCTTCCTCTCAGCGAGAGATGTCGAAAAGCTTCAATGAGCCACCCTCAACCAGCCTGAAAATTGCCATTTGACATCAAAGCGGCCTCTGAGCGGACTGTTAAAACTGACGCTGGAGCGGACAAATAGTAGTCCCTAGGTTTCCACGTGTTTATAAGTTCAAGCTTGGTTGGTGCGTCACCGCTCCTAGCGGATATACGAAAATGCGTATAGGATCTACCGTGCTAAATCCTATATAATGGCAAGGTTTGACAAATCTTCCCCACCCCCAATCGCCTGTGCCTGTGTCGCTAAACTACACACAGCGATTCTGCCCACCTGCTCACATTCGAGAGCGGACGATTTTCTTCACTATCTATACTTTTTTCCCTCCATCATGGCCGATACATCTCAAGGTACTGAGAAGTATCACGATCGCGACACGTCTGCACGGGCCACTTTGAAGGATGGGGTCCCACATTACATGGGCTTCAGCGGCGACAGGTTCCTATAATTGATCTTGACATGCTCCAGCGTCTAACTTAAACCGCAGACTCCTCACCGCCATAACGCTCACTGCCACCCTTGGTAAGCTTGGGAATCGTATATCTTAGCGAGTCGTCGATTGAGTGCATCTCAGGTTTCTTGTTGTTCGGCTATGACCAGGGCGTCATGTCCGGTATCATATCCGCCGAGCAGTTCTACGAAACCTTCCCAGATCTTAATCCTGTTCTTGTTGGCTCAAAGCACTCCTCGACGATGCAAGCATTTTATACAGCCATCTACGAAATTGGATGTCTCGCTGGAGCAATTTTTGCCCTTATCTGGGGCAATAAAATCGGCCGCAGGCGTAACATTATGATTGGTACGCTATACTTAGACCCTTCTCTACATCGTTCATTTAACAGCTTTCATCACAGGTGCCTTCTGGGTCATCATCGGCACGATTCTCCAGATAACACCTGTAGCAGGGCACGTCTCTTCCCTATCCAATTCTTCTGTACCATGTTGACTCCAACCTCCAGGCATAAAGCAGGCCACCAGTTTGTCATCGGCCGTATCGTCACAGGTTTGCAGACCACCAATCTTCCGTCGGTCTTCTAATAACAGCTCTCCTAGGGTTTGGCAATGGTTTGAACACTGCGACCATTCCTAGTTGGCAAGCGGAGTGCTCAAAGGCCCATAACCGTGGTTTGCACATCTGCATTGAAGCAAGTATGATCGCTACTGGAACGGGTTCGTAGACTTCGTCATTCACAAACTTCCAATAGCTCACATCACGTTCTCCAGTCATCGCCTACTGGATTGACTTCGGTCTGTCATTCGTCGACAGCTCTATTTCCTGGCGCCTGCCCATTGGGCTCCAGATTATTTTCGCTGTTTTGCTCATCATTGGTGTATCTCAGTTGCCCGAGTCGCCTCGTTATCTCCTCTCCACTGGCAAATATGTCGAGGGTGAACACGTCGTGGCAGCACTGTCCGGCGAGACCGTCGATTCCCCTGGTACCCAGCAACAGAAGCGTATAATCATAGAGGGCCTGGAATCTGTCGGGCAGCTCCAAATCAAGCATTGCTTCACGAGCGGACCCTCCCAACACTTGAGGCGTACTCTCATCGGTGCCTCCAGCCAGCTCTTCCAGCAGATCGGAGGCTGCAACGCTGTCATTTACTTTGCGTGTGTACTTCATCTCTCAATCTAACTCTTTGCTCACGTCACCGTGTAGTCCCGTCATTTTCCAGACATACATCGGTCTTGATCGCCGGCTTGCACTGATCCTCGGTGGTGTGAACTCGACTGTCTACGCATTATCCGCCTTCTTCTCGTATCCCATGATTGAACGACTGGGGCGCCGCAAGATGTTTTTGTGGGGTACCGCTGGTCAGATGTTGTCCATGGTAAGGTTTTGCTCTGTTCTGTCAGCTCATCTACTTATGTGCCTAGCTTCTCGCCTCGTTCTGCCTCATTCCTTATAACGTCAAGGGTGACACCAACAACTCTGCTACTTACGGCGCCGTCGTCGGTTTGTTCCTCTTCTTGATCTCCTTCGGATGGTGAGTGCAAACATCTTCTGCAAGAGTTTTACTCAGGGTTTTGTATAGCACTTGGCTCGAACTTCCCTGGCTGCTTCCAGCTGAAATTACTCCTAACGCCATTCGCACCAACGCAAACGCCATGTCAACGATGACCAATTGGCTTTGGAACTTTGCTGTCGTGATGTGGACACCGCCTATGCTTGACAGCCTCGGCGGCTTCGGAACGTTCTTATTTTTCGGCATCGTCAATGCGTGCTTCTTCCCCGTCATCTGGCTCTTCTACGTCGAGACGAAAGGGAGGTCACTCGAAGAGATTGACATTATCTTTGCCAAGGCGTACACGAACAAGGAGTGGTACGTGAAGGTTGGCAATGAGATGCCCAAGCTTTCTCATAACGAGATTGAACGTGAGGCCGTGAAATGGGGACTCACTGGTGATCTCGAGCACGGTGCAGGCTCCGCCGCGCCTTCGGTTTGGGAAGACCAAGGCGAGAAGGAAAAGCAGCAGCAGCAGCGGGAGGCTTCAGGCCGGTCCTCTCTCACTCGCGCCTGAATGCTGTATGAGATCTTCATAAAAAAATTATACCCCACGGTCTTAACCCCATCACTATGTATTTTCTGTGCATGTACCATGTCTTTTCGACGATGCTTTTGACCCGTGGAAGAGAATGTAGTAATGTAATTCGCATCTAGACATCTAGACGTGTACGTTAATTTCCATGTCAATGCTTATTCCACCATTTCGGTCAGGAAACTGAATCAGCGAATCATCAACAACATTGTCAAGAGCAAAATCCATCCAGATCATGACTTCAAGAAAGGAAGGGAGGAAGGAATTGTATTATACTCGACAAGGTCGAAGATGAACGGCCGAGTTGTCAGAGCTAAATCCGTGGCTAATTACATGCTCTTACACTGAATTCCTACCTCAGCCTGAGACGGTCTGAAGACTCAGGGCCGTCATCGTGGCTGTGTAAACCCAACTCGTCCAACGACCAAACTTTGATTACCCAAGAGACGTGTTTCCTTGCTTGCGCTGGCTGACTATTCCAAGATATAACGGGATGAACAAGATGCAGAACTCCACGTCAACGTCTCCCACCAAAGCAACGCTTGCTGGTGCCAGTCGACCCAGCGCGCCATCAACGACGAGAAACAATTCCAGTCCGGCAGCCCCTGCGACTCTGACTATGCATGGCACCTCAGGAAACGAATTGACGCCCCGCAATCGCGTTGAACAGTATTGGGCAGCTAGAGCACTGACAGCTGAAACACTTCTCAAGGCCCGTACTGAACATCACCGGGAGATACGAGCTCTGTCCTACACAGAGGACATGAAGCGATCCGTGCGTCTGCTCGAGCGCATCTTGCTATCTCTCTAATGCTTCTTCCAGCGGGAACGCGTCGAATTGATGAAAGGGAACGAGGCAAAGTTGGCTAGGATGGAGCAATTGACGGTGCGTTGCTTCACCATGAAAGCTTCTTTCATGAAATTCTTGTACTTATGAAGTGCTAGTGGGCGTTGCTGGCAGTCATACTGTTCCTGTCTCTACTCGTGCTCTACCTCAGCACGCGCACATCACAAAGCAGTCAAAGGCAACCTTGGCTCCTTCCAGCACATTTCACGATTCCTATACTTTCACCCTTTACGTCTGTGGTGCGTGTGTTTCCTAGTTCAGCTGAATCCCATGGTGCGATACAATTTTCCCAGGTGGAACACGAGTCCTCGATGATTGGTTCCAAAATCATTATTCCTTCCGTCCTGATACTAGCGTGTTGCTTCTATTTCATTTGCCGCTACTGGATTGTAAATCATCTGCGCAAATCTTAGGAACTCTTACTAGGGCTATCGTTGCGTGCAAGTACCACTTTCTTTGCCGTTGTGGACGGATGGACGAATGAAAGTGTTTTGACGCCGGTTTGACGTTCCAAGATGTCAGAAGAAGTCAGAATCAGGATCACTACCGCATGTATATGAGCGATGATGGGTGAGGCGATTTCAATGTACGCACCACCAGGCCTCGGGCTTCAGCGCATTCGCTAAGGCATGCGGTGTAGCTAGTCGCACAAATAGTAAGTCCCGCTCAGTATAAAGTCGACTTCCAATGCCCCTGAGATTCGTGCCTATATGTTGGCCAATCTGATACGGTTTCTTGCCAAGAGGCTATGAGGGGAAGAATCTTGCGCCACGCAGGAGCAGTATAGGAGCAGGACGTTTCGCACGGATGCCTTGTTAGTCCAGGGCGCTGGAACTCGCGGCCAAGACAAGAACGATGATAGCTATCGCGGCTGAATTGGTCTTCGCTCTGAGGATGCAAGGAGACGACGGTTTGACTTGTAGAAAGATCTGCGACGCTGCGCGTTTACACTGCATCTGAATTGCGGAACTCACATGGTCACTGCGCTCAGGCTGATACTTTGTTACGATCTAAGCCGAAACCGCTGAACGAGAGAATTACATACTTTGAAAGTACAGACTAAGTCTTCGACGCACGAAGCATCGTACGCGCATAGATAAGCCGCTGGTAGTAAGACGCGCGCACTCACAAGGCCGTCTGCCACACGTCTGCCAAGTGAAACTCGCCAAATCAAGAGTGGCTGTACACCGGCCTACGGTTGCCACATTTCGTCATTTTCGTTGGCCCACTTCGTTTCTACCATCATGTCGGGACGTCCAGGGCATAGCCAGGAAGGCTATCCGTCCTCATCGCCCTCGTCGCTTGACGCCCACCAGGCCGACCCGTTTAGTCCGCCTGCGCGCCGGTACTACGACAACGATTCCGAGGACTATGGTCGCAGAGATACATATGCCTCTGACAACAGTAATACCGGCTTCTACGACAACAATGGTGCTTATGACCCATATCGTATGTTTTGCTTGCTGGTCGCCCGCGCTGCCCTGCTGACATGAACTGTCCATGCAGCTCCACAGGACAACGATTCTGACGGCGACGTCTACGGACAGCGCTATGCGCCCTCTGCCGAGTCTCTAGGCGTGCCACGCATGGGACAGTCGGACTCTTCGACGCCCACCTTTGTCGATTACGGCGCTTCGGCAGGCGGTCGCGACGCATATCCCGCCTGGTCGACTGAGCGCAACATTCCCCTCTCCAAGGAAGAAATTGAGGACATCTTTCTCGACCTTACTCAAAAATTCGGTTTCCAGAGAGATTCCATGCGCAATATGGTGCGTCGCCCACGCTCGCTTGACTTGCCCGTCTGACGTCGTGTGTAGTTCGATTTCCTAATGCAGCTTCTTGACAGCCGAGCATCCCGAATGGCTCCAAACCAAGCGCTCTTGACGCTACACGCTGACTACATTGGTGGCCATAATGCCAACTATCGAAAATGGTACTTTGCCGCTCAGCTTGATCTCGATGACGCTGTCGGTCAGGTCCAAAACCCCGGCCTCACTCGACTCAAATCGAAAACGGGCGGTAAACGACCCACGCATGAAAAGTCGCTCAATACCGCCATCGAGCGTTGGCGTCAGGCGATGAACAACATGAGCCAGTACGACCGACTGCGGCAGATCGCTTTGTACCTCCTTCTTTGGGGAGAGGCGGCTCAAGTCCGATTTGTGCCGGAGTGTCTCTGCTTCATCTTCAAGTGTGCAGACGACTATTACCGCTCGCCCGAGTGCCAGAATAGGATGGAGCCGGTTCCCGAGGGACTGTACCTTCGTGCCGTGGTCAAGCCCCTGTATCGTTTCATCCGTGATCAGGGCTACGAGGTCGTTGATGGGAAATTTGTGAGGAGGGAGCGGGACCACGAAGATATCATTGGATATGACGACGTCAACCAGCTCTTTTGGTACCCCGAAGGAATCGCCAGGATTGTCTTGACCGACAAGACGCGCCTTGTTGACCTGGCACCGGCCCAGCGTTTCATGAAGTTCGACCGCATAGATTGGAATCGAGCGTTCTTCAAGACTTACTTCGAACGTCGTTCGTTCGGTCATCTTCTCGTCAACTTCAATCGCATTTGGGTCATTCACATCTCCGTCTACTATTTCTACACGGCATACAATTCCCCCACTGTTTATCAAATCGACGATAAAGACGTGACGGCTATGGCTTGGAGTGCCACCGCCCTCGGAGGTGCCGTTGCCACCATCATCATGATTCTCGCTACCCTCGCTGAATTCTCCTACATTCCCACCACCTGGAACAACACTTCGCACCTCACACGTCGACTGGTCTTCCTCATAATCACACTCGCCCTCACTGCCGGTCCTACGTTCTACATCTCCATTGCTGAGTCCAACGGAAATGGCGGCCAATTGACCCTTATTCTCGGCATCGTTCAGTTTTGGATTTCCGTTGTAGCCACGCTCCTATTCGCCGTCATGCCTTCCGGACGCATGTTTGGAGACAGAGTTGCGGGCAAGTCACGGAAATATCTCGCCAGTCAGACTTTCACCGCCAGCTACCCAGCCTTAAGTTCCACCAGCAGGACTGCTTCCGCCTTATTGTGGATTTTGGTCTTTGGTTGCAAATTTGTGGAGTCTTACTTCTTCCTCACTCTCGCCTTCCGCGATTCCATTCGGGTCATGGTCGGCATGAAGATCCAGAACTGTTCCGATCGCTTTTGGGGAAATAACCTCTGTACCAACCATGCTGCCTTCACCCTAACCATCATGTATATCATGGACTTGGCGTTATTCTTCTTGGACACCTTCCTGTGGTACATCATCTGGAACACGGTCATAAGCATTGGGCGCTCCTTCTCTCTTGGTCTTTCAATTTGGACGCCATGGAAGGATATCTATACTCGGCTTCCCAAACGTATCTATGCCAAACTTCTAGCAACGAACGACATGGAAGTCAAATATAAACCCAAGGTATTTGCCCTCCACTGCCCCGACTTTTCCCCCCGTTGACTTCTCTCCAGGTCCTCGTCTCACAAATTTGGAATGCCGTTATTATCTCCATGTACCGCGAACATCTCTTGTCCATTGACCACGTTCAGAAACTTCTGTATCACCAAGTCGATGCTGGTGCCGCTGCGGGCGGTCGTCGTAGTCTCAGGGCGCCGCCGTTCTTCATTTCCCAGAACGACAAGGGCTTCCGCGGAGAATTCTTCCCACCGGGGAGCGAAGCGGAGAGGCGTATCTCCTTCTTTGCACAGTCGCTTACCACCGCTATGCCTCCTCCTTTGCCTGTTGACGCCATGCCGACCTTCACGGTGCTAACGCCGCATTACAGCGAGAAGGTACGGACAAATCATCCAATCTGTGCAGGCTCGACTGATTGTTGTTAGATTCTGCTCTCACTCCGTGAGATTATTCGTGAGGAAGACAAGAACACGAGAGTCACGCTGCTCGAGTACTTGAAGCAGCTTCACCCTATCGAGTGGGACAACTTTGTCAAGGATACCAAGATTCTTGCGGAAGAGTCCGCCATGTTCAACGGCAACAACCCATTCGGTGGTGACGAGAAGCAGCACAAAACGGACGATCTCCCCTTCTACTTCATCGGCTTCAAGAGCGCTGCTCCTGAGTTCACTCTCCGCACACGTATCTGGGCATCCCTTCGCGCGCAGACGCTCTACCGCACGGTTTCTGGCATGATGAACTACTCGAAGGCCATCAAGCTGCTCTATCGTGTCGAGAATCCCGAGATTGTGCAGCTCTTCGGCGGCAACACCGACAAGCTCGAGCGCGAACTAGAGCGCATGGCGCGCAGGAAGTTCAAGTTTGTCGTTTCGATGCAGCGCTACTCCAAGTTCAACAAGGAGGAGCAGGAGAACGCCGAGTTCCTGCTACGCGCATACCCAGACTTGCAGATTGCATATTTGGAGGAAGAGCCCGCTCGCAAGGAAGGCGGCGACCCACGGATATTTTCTGCTCTCATCGATGGACATAGCGAATTCGCCGATTCTGGTCGTCGCAAACCGAAGTTCCGCATCGAGTTGCCAGGGAATCCTATCCTGGGTGACGGCAAGTCGGACAACCAAAATCACGCCATCATCTTCTACCGCGGCGAGTACCTGCAGCTCATCGACGCTAACCAGGACCACTACCTCGAGGAGTGTCTCAAGATCCGTAACATTCTTGCCGAATTCGAGGAGCTCAACCCCACGAATCAGAGTCCATACGCACAGTGGGGCCACAAGGATTTCAAGCGCACACCCGTCGCTATCGTCGGTGCCCGCGAATATATCTTCTCGGAAAATATCGGTATTCTCGGTGATTTGGCTGCTGGCAAGGAGCAAACGTTTGGTACTCTCGCTGCTCGTTCCATGGCATGGATTGGCGGCAAGCTACATTACGGCCATCCTGATTTCCTGAACGCTCTCTTCATGAATACTCGCGGCGGTGTTTCGAAGGCTCAGAAAGGTCTGCACCTGAACGAGGATATCTATGCCGGTATGAATGCCTTCGGTCGTGGTGCTCGAATCAAGCACACCGAGTATTTCCAATGTGGCAAAGGTCGTGACCTTGGTTTCGGTACCATTCTGAACTTCCAAACGAAGATTGGTACTGGTATGGGTGAACAGTTGTTGAGTCGAGAGTACTACTACCTCGGGACGCAGCTGCCCATCGACCGCTTCCTGACGTTCTACTATGGCCATCCCGGTTTCCAGATCAACAACATGCTTGTCATTCTTTCTGTCCAGTTGTTCATCTTGACAAGTAAGTTTTGTTGTACAGACTCAATCTTCGGACTTTCTAACCTGAGCATTAGTGGTCTTCCTTGGCACATTGAACTCAAGCGTGACGATGTGTAGATACACCAGCGACGGGACGTTCATTTCTGGTCAAGCTGGTTGCTACAATCTGAGTCCCGTCTTCGAGTGGATTCATCATTGCATTCTCAGTATCTTCTTGGTGTTCATGATCGCCTTCCTACCTCTTTTCCTGCAAGGTGTGCTTTTTCCGAGTCGATCATTCGTGCAAAGCTCACCCTTATGCTAGAACTTGTCGAACGTGGCACATGGAAGGCAATCGTCAGATTGTCCAAGCAACTGGGTTCTCTTTCTCCGGTCTTCGAAATTTTCTCCACCCAGATCCAGACACACTCTATTCTGAGCAATCTGACGTTTGGTGGCGCTCGTTACATCGCAACTGGTCGTGGTTTCGCTACCACTCGGATTTCGTTTAACATTCTTTACTCTCGTTTCGCTGGACCCAGCATCTATTTGGGCATGCGCACTCTGCTCATGCTTCTCTACGCCACTTTGACACTGTGGACGCCTTACTTGATCTATTTCTGGATATCTATCGTTGCCTTGTGTATCGCACCCTTCGTCTTTAATCCCCATCAGTTTGCTTTCTCGGACTTCCTCGTCGACTACAGGTGAGTGGCTTGGCTTGAAGTTGGTCATCTTCTGACTCATTACAGGGAATTTATTCGATGGATGTGTCGCGGAAACTCTCGCTCGCATAACAATTCATGGATAGGGTACTGCCGTCTTTCGAGGACCATGATCACAGGCTACAAAAAGAAGAAACTTGGCCATCCGTCAGAGAAACTCTCTGGCGACGTCCCCCGCGCAACGTGGCACGCCGTGCTTTTCTCTGAGATCATCTTCCCTGTTGTGATGGCCATCCTCTTCATCATTGCGTACATGTTCGTGAAGTCCTTCAAAGTTGACGGTGTCACTCCGCCGAGTCCACTTGTGCGTATCGCCGTTATTTCACTCGGACCCATTGTGTGGAACGCAGCGATACTCCTTGTCTTGTTCATCATCAGCATATTCTTGGGTCCCATGCTCGATCCCGTGGTCCCGTACTTTGGGTCCGTCGTGGCCTTCATTGCCCATTTCTTGGGAACCGTCGGCATGATTGGATTCTTTGAATTCTTCGTATGTCAAACCGTGCCTTGCAGCGGCCAATACTAACCGCAAATCATCCTTAGTGGTTCTTGGAGCGATGGAACGTCTCACATGCGGTTCTTGGTCTCATTGCCGTCGTCGCGATCCAGCGTGCGGTGCACAAGATTCTTATCTCGGTCTTCCTGTCTCGTGAATTCAAGCACGATGAAACGAACCGTGCCTGGTGGACTGGGCGATGGTATGGGCGTGGTCTTGGTGCCCATGTCATGTCGCAACCGGCTAGAGAGTATATCGTCAAGATCATCGAGCTATCGTTATGGAGCTCGGATCTCATCATTGGCCATTTCTTGCTATTCATGCTCACTCTGCCGATCCTGATACCATATTTCGACCGCTTCCACGCGACAATTCTGTGTATGTTGCCTGTCACTCTGTGTCCGTCGTCCACTAACAAGTCTGTAGTCTGGCTGCGTCCATCCAAGCAGATTCGTGCGCCCGTTTATTCCATCAAACAAAAGAAGGCCCGTCGCAAAACTGTGAGGCGACTTTTGAGTGTCTCTTATACACTTCTCATGACCATGAACAGATCTTCAAGTATGGCTCAATATACATCTTTGCGATTGTCCTATTTGTGGCCTGTATCGCCTGTCGTACGTCGCCTCTTTCAACCCAAGAATGACTCTGAAACCACTTGCTTAGCCGCCATTCTTCGCACCGCTGTCTCCACTGCGAATTGCTCAATATGCAACAGCATATAGCGGACCGTGGTCATCATGAGTATCTTAGATTTTGCACACTGTATCCTGACGTCTTTTCCTATTTCTCCGTAATCTTTTGCGCTGTCATGGACTCCTTTTCTACGTACGGTCTGGATAATTTCACCACATGGACATCTACTGTACGACTATCAATACCAATGCTATCTATCATCATGAGTCCTTTCCAAATACAGAGGAAGGAGGGTCTCAGCAAATGCAAACATTGGTGGAACTGGTTGCCGAGAACGGCGGCTGCCCTAGCGGGTAGGCTCGAACCTCGCGGTCGCTTCGACAGCAGAATAAATATACTCGGGACCGCGGGCCTTACATAATACTAGCTGGCTCGCGCGACGCGGATTCGGACATCATGCGCGCAATTTGACTTGGTCTACATTGGGTCTACATGACACGTTCTTGCCGTACCCCTGCGTACCCGCGCTACCCGTCTCATCGAGTCTCAGTCTTTCATGGTCGGTGACAGCCAGGTGGCGGTCAACGAACAAACCTGTTGGTCTATCGGCTGTCTAACGATTCGCTTCGTGCTCACTACCAACGGGGAAGCCAATGCGCGGCCTGCCTTGCGCTACATATCCTAGGCACTACACCACGGGCATTGACCACCGATCAGTACACAAACGAGTCAAATCTGCTAAGTATAGACTTGGCATGCGCAGAGACCTCACGCTAGCATTTGGAAGAAAGATGGTGCTGCGGATTTGCCTGTTCGTCTGATGGCCAGGTGATGGCCTACACCTCCTTGGACGAAGGACCCCGGATAATACCCTTTGATGTATGAGGGCAAAAGTACCAAAATTTCCGGCGCCGCGTCCGAACCTCAAAAATTAAAATTTCGCCGTCCGAACTTTCCCTCAGGCTTCAAGTCCAAAATTTCACTCCTGTCCAAACTTTTCCCTCAGGGTTCCATAGATCTGCCGATAATATTAGAACGAAAACTCGGGAGAGATTCGAACGCAGAGCCTCCGCGCTACAACAGCAAATTGAGCGCGTGTCAATCCATTAGACCATAACGGACTAATCAGAATTGTTACCGTAGCATGTTGTGCTTGGCCGTGTCCGAACTCCTGCCCTCAAAGTACCCAAAAAATTTCGGCCGCTGTCCGACCCATGGATGAGGGTTCCAGTCCCAAAAATCGCTCATGTCCGAACTTTTCCTCAGTGTTTCGGTCAGATTTTGGCCTCCACGTCCGAACTTTTGCCCTCATACATCAAAGGGTATCATCCGGGGTCCTTTGGACGACCGTCATACCGCTTCAGGTTGCTCGGAGTATCCCCAATACTGTCAGGTATTCAAGGGCAGTAGTCTCCACCGTCGCATGGTACTTCCTATTCATTCATTGATCCCCCGTGTTCACTCATGATTCATGTACTATACTTACAGCAGCACTGAGCGGGTGATGAGGTCTTGCCACTGAAACCATGACCTGGGCTTCATATGGACGATTATCATATTCATGATCAACTCGGCTGGTATCAACGCCCTCCCTGCTGGCTGTTGGTCGCATGTGGCCCAACGCGATTCGAGTTCGGTCATGGCTGGTCATGGCCGCTGTACTTCACCCGAACTGACGACCATGTAGCCTGTAGGCTATAGGTTTGATCCAGCCGCGCAGTGAAAAGTGCCCTGTTCCTCATGTTTCGAGACGAGAAACCCGTTTTAGGGCGTCAAAGCCCCATGGCGTAGTTTCTAGTATCGGTCACTGATTGTGTGAAGCTGAAAGTACTCCCTGAACAGTGAAGAGTATAAATATGTCGTCAAGACTCGGCATTCCCACATCTTGCTACCTAGCTCGACATCCTTCTCTCATACTAAGATGCTCCGCCTTTCTGCTGCTACCGCTCTTGCCTTCGTGTCTGGCGCAATGGCTCGCACATTCACTGTGTACAACGCGTGCCCATTCACGATCTGGTGAGCCCAATTTTGATACACTCATTCCATGAATGTTAATTAATGTCTCAGGCCCGCTGTACGTATTCGACGAATACTTCGCACACGAACGCGTCCTGACTTTGCTGTTCACGCAGATGTTCACTGATCTGACAGTCGGAGATGCAGTCCCATCCTACACCACTGGGTTTGACCGCTGCGATGCGTCCTAATTGTCGGATTCTAACAGCCTCAATAGATGGCAGGCTGATTCCTACACGAAGGTATCATTCACCGTTCCAGAAAACTGGAAGGCTGGACGTATTTGGGTAACGAAACTCAAAAGCGCTCTGCTGTATCTGCTGGACCATTGATAGGCTCGTCGTGACTGCGACTTCTCTACCAACCCAGGCCCCAATTCTTGCTTGGATGGAGGCTGCAATGGTGGTCTCGTGTGTGATATTCACACTGGCACGGTGAGTCTATAATCCAAGCTTGTTGCTCTGCGATTGACAATAGGACAGGGCGTCCCCCCTGCCACTGTCGCCGAATGGACTCTCCAAGGGGATGGAAACCTCGATTGGTATGACAGTATGTGGAATCACTCAGCTTGGGAATATGGCTGACAGGTGGATCTCAGTCTCTTTGGTTGACGGTTACAACCTCCCAGCCGAAATCACCAACAACGTCGGCTGTGGTGTTCCCAGCTGCCCCGTTGACCTTGGACCGAACTGTACGTTGATCTGGTTCTGTTCCTCTTACTTGTTTTACTACTGACATTGATCAAAGGCCCCGATCCTTTGAAGGGGCCCTTCGACTCTTCCGGATTCGCTGTTGGGTGCCACTCAGCCTGCCAGGCGAACTTGGACGGAGACCATGGTATATATATATCTCACTTGTCCCTTTCGTCTGGCTGAATAACTGCAAAACGCAGATGATTCCGCTAACTGCTGTACGGGAAGCCACAGCACCGCAGCGACCTGCCCTCCGTCCGGTGTTGCGTACTACTCCTACTTCAGTGCGTTGTTCTTTTGCCTCAACCTTCATGTACGGTCTTTGATGAGGATCTTCAGAGGATGCCTGCCCCAACTCCTACGTCTATGCTTACGACGAAGCGTCCGGAACTGCCCTGTGGACCTGCGACTCCAACCTCAAGGCGGACTACACCCTTACCTTCTGCCCTTGAACGTCGTCGGCATTCTTCCGAATCATTCACGGAAATTATGGATTATTACATGTTTGAGCATTGTCTACTACTAGCAGAGAAATTGGCGAATGAAACCATTGTACACACGTTTGCGCTGTTATTCTCAATTCGAGCTGATATTGATTGATATTCGTCACTCTTCCCTTTCCAAGAACCCAACACCACCGTTCCTTACTTTGCCCATGAAACTCTCATACCACTTGACAATGTATCCCATCGGTACCGCAACTTCTGGCGTCATGACGCCTCCTCCGCTGAATCCTGATAGGTAATTGAACAGGTTTTTGACGATTCGTTCGGCGAGTAGAGTCGGGTTGCTGGATAGAGCAGCTCCTGGTCGTGTCATAGCGGAGGGAAGGGACGCAAGCTGTGATTCTATGGCTTCCAAGGGCTCGATGGACAAACCAAGCATGGCGGTGTCATCTGGTGCCGTCTCCATGGTGGATTGAGCGTTAAATGCGCGGTTTGTGGAGGTGGATGAGAATGTGTTTTTCAGGCGGAAGATCGCGCTGGGTTTCGTGTTGGAAAGCCTGTAGAAGGGATCAGCAACGATCAGACGCGACAATGGTGAACTTGCATTCCAAGTAGTTGGAAACCTTTGCCCGGAAGATGGAAATGAACTGCTGCCCCATACCCATCGGGAAATGGGATGGTGCCCAGAAGGAAGACGCAGACGTGATTTATACTGCTTGCGTCTGTGAGTTCGAAGAGAGCATGGGTCTCGTCAACCTGTTGAAGATTCGTTTGTAGAAGACGGCCTGCTACACAGCAGCCAAACATGATTCGAGCTTAGGTGAAGGCGGATGACGCGCGCTATATGAGTTATACAAAGTGGTGTTTGCTGTTTCCCTCGAATACCTGAGAAAACACTAGAATGATGGCGATCAGCCCAGCGATAGGTCGAAACTGAGGCCTGAGGACCTGGGGAAGAGTAAGACCCGTTATACTTCGCGAATGGAATATCGTTGCAACAAGTAAGTAAGAAATTGGACGTACTTCAGTCCAGCCTTACCCTCCGTGAACGCCAAAGCGAAGACCGAGAGCTAGACCGAGCCCACATTGGCGTCGGAGCTATTGCTGATCGGAGGTCCGGGCCGATCAGCGAAAGAGGCAATGCCCCTTGAATGCAACAGCCAGTCCAGCGTCCCTCTCGATCCTAACCATCACCATGTCCGACTTTGACGATGAACTGCTCGAGCTCGCTGAAGTCGGCTCAGAAAAGAAGCGCAAAAAGCACAAGGCGTCCAAGAAGCGGAAAGCCGGGCAAGTATAAATGTCCTTGGCCGCGTAACACGTCGTCTTACAGGCCGCAGCGTCTCTGACTACAACGGCTCAGAGAGCGAAGATGAGGCAGACATGCCGGTCGATCCTTATCCTTTGGAGGGCAAATATGTCGACGAGCTGGACAAGGAGACGTGCGTGGCTCATTTGTTGGTCTCCCGGCGGCAGACTGAACCTCCAGCAGTCTCCTTGGAATGAATGAAGTCGAACGTGAAGAGACATTCGCCATGCGTGCCGAAGAGCGGCAAAGGCTTGAGACCGCCAAGGCTGTTAAAGCTCTTATAAGTCAACGCGAACCCGAAGGTGGCGAAAAGACATCTAAACGTATAGGATATATTGCATTACGGGCGCCATGACTTGTCTGATTTCTTCCTCAGGACAAAGAACTGCTGTTGGTGCCACTCAGGAGAAATCCAAGAAACTCGATGAACTGAAGGCGAAGCGCCAAGCAAAGGGAGGAGGCAGGAAAAAGGTCAATGCAACGTACTTGTCGCGAACGCCACCGCTGAACTCTTGCAGACGGACGGATCGCCGACTCGCGACGGGTCTCCAATGGACACAGGGTCTTCGGAAGACGAGGAAGATGGTCAAGTAGACCGCAAAGTCAGAGTCAACGCGGATCTGGAGGACCAAGCGACGCTAGATGACTTCAACCGAAACCTCGTTACAAGAGACATGATCGTCAAGCATTTCCTCTCCCCCTGGTTCGAAGAGTACATAACCAGTACGTGCGACTCATACTTTCCGCGCACTACCTCACTTCTGACACAGACTCTTGGGTGCGGTTCTTGATTGGGAACGAAGATGGTCAAAACGTCTATCGCTTATGTGAAGTCGCAGGTGGGATGCTACCTGGAAGTCAGCGTCCTCTATCAACTCACTTCTTGTCAGGCCTGGGCAAGGACAAAGTCAAGCCGTACAAGATAGGCGACGTTACTCTTGACAGAACCCTCGAATTGCAACATGGCAAATCCACCAAGGTTTTCGCGATGGATCGAGTCTCAAACTCAGCAATTCAACTTGCAAGTATTGTTGTACTTCATTTACAGCTTATTACAACTATCGCAGAGAGAGTTTGCACGATTAAAGGCAACCATAGAAGGGGATCAACTCAAAATGCCGACACGAAATGCCCTGGAGACCAAGAGTAGTCGGAGGACTCAGTTGGCGAATCAAGCTTTAACAGAAGTACCCAATCGACCTTCGCTTCAGCTGGTCATTGCTCACCGTCAAATCAGGCCGATATCAATGCCCTTTTATCTCGGAAGAAGGAAATTGACAAGGCAACTGGTCGCAGGACACATAACTGGATCACTATGGAACGTTCAAGACTCAAACAGCAGCGCACGATTGCCTCGCGTCGACAGGACTATGCGGAAGTGGCTGTCCTAGACGCTCAGCTACTGGAGTTTGGAAAGCTTTACGGGGAAGAGGGTGCAGACACGCCTTCGAAGAACGACAACGACATGTTAGCGAAGCTTACAGCGAAGAACAGGAAAGCGAATCAGGATGCCGTTCGGAAGGCTGAGATTGCGGCTGCCAGAGAGAGGAAGTTAGCCAAGCAGAACGGCATACAAGATCCCAGTGCTCGTCTTAAGACGGTTCCGAGAACTTTCAATGATGCTTTATCGACAACTACGTCTCGGTGAGTCGGCTGCTCGATTCCGTCGCAATCGTTCTCATTCAACTCGAAAGTGCTGGAACACCGGGAGCACCCTCGAAAGCGTCCCCGGCAGCAGGCGCTAAGGTGCCCGACACGACTCCGTACGAAGTGGCTAAGACAATGGATTCTTCCATCGTTGATTCGATAGAAGTGGATCTCGGGGATTTCTAGGGACATTTAGTTGTAAATATACATAAATTATAAGAGGCTACATATGTACTTCAATCATTGATTAACAGTTGAAGCTACGGGTTGGTCGTCATGAGACTGCGGCAGGTACTAGACTGTACATACGTTGAGTGTAGTATATATCACGTCCCATCTCGTTGTCTTTACTTACCTGCAATAAACCGGTTTTATGTTCAAATTCCTTGAATCAGAGACGCCACAATGCATGAATAAATACAACGTCTAGAGTCTAAGATGCGCGGAACTGCCTTAGTTCTCGTAATCGCTTTCCTCGTCACTGATGCGAGTATCAAGATTTTCGTAACCGGCGACACCTTCTGTGCGCCTGCGATCCCGCCAGCTGAGGAATATACTCAGTGCCAGTGCGATGATGCATCCCGCCGTGGTGAGATACAATGAGTCAACATAACACGCTCTGCCCAAAACGCACTCGTCCGCGGCCGCGCCACCTGCACGAGCAGCGACAGAAGACGAAGACCCCGAATGCGCGTCAAAGTTCTTCCCAAACGCGACCGAGAAGATATTCCCGCCCGCCATCGGCGCCAAGCTGATGAACCCCCAATTCTCGGAAAAATGCGCGAGGCCGAAGTACTCGATGCAGAGGGTGGGATATATGCCAAATATGCTGCCGTAGCTAAGGCCGAGGATGAGGCTAGCGATCCAGAGGTTCTCGACGGAGTTGATGGAAATGGCGACAAGCTGGGAGGTGAGGAGGAGGATGGAGACGAGGATGAGCATGTTGTGACGAGGAAGTGGCCGAAGAGAAGATAGGGAGAAGCGGGAGGCTGTTGAAGAAGGGGTACGAGACATGAAGTCTGATACTATGCCGATGAAGATACGCCCGAGACAGTTCGTGAGAGAGACAGAGGAGACCTGTGTGGACTGATATCCTTCATAACCGCCAGTCTGATTTGAATCGACAGAATATAACGCTTGTGCCATAGAGCCCACATTGTTGATGTACATCAGTCCCGTACCGCTCACTGTAGATGTGGAGATCAGCATCAAAAAGGGATTGAAGGATGGGAACTTACGCAATGATAAGATGAGGAACAGAACCCAGAATTCAACGGTGCACCAGAGAGCACGGCCAGATATGTCGCGCTCGTTTGATTTTCTGTGCGTCACTTCTTTAGCGTGCGTGCGTCGGGACAGGGACCGCGCTGGACTCAATTCGACGCCGACTGCGGCATCAGGTATGTAGTCCATGGCGGGGGTAGTCGGGCTTCTCTCATGGACGACGGAGTTGAGCTGTTCCCGGAGGAGAGGCGTGCGACTACCCTCTCTAGCGCCGACCGCAACAGTTTCAATGTCAGAGGCACGTCCATAAACGATCTCTTCCGGTTCTTCCGAGTGTGTTACACCAGCGGCATGGCCATGGCCAGTTGGGGGCACGGGTTGGACCAGAAGGAAGCCAATGACCATGGGTAGGGAGGTTCCCAAGCTCAAGACGAGAAGGAATGTCGAGGTATCGCCATGGAAAAAGAGACGCGATATTGAGGAAAAGAAGAAAGCGGAGAGACCGAAACCTGAGAGCACTAGGCCAGTGGCGGATGCGCGCTAGCAACGAGAGCATCAAGATCTAAACCATGGATAGTGATGGATGTCGTGCTGACCTGAGTGTCCGGAAAGCTCTTTGCGGTAGCGTTGACGGCAGCGGTGAGGCCAGAATTCCCTCCTGCCCCGGTCATGTAGCTAAATATCATGAGGAGCGCAAGAGTGGCAGAGCCTATGCTGTCTCGCGTGTCATACATGTGCTTCATCCCGCCGTATCCAATAAGCAGCAGGAAGAAAGCAGCGGCCATGCCTATCCGCGGCCCCCGCGCATCGACTATACGGCCCCAGACAGGCCCGGAGGAATACACGCCCACTGGAACGTGAGATCAGTACTGGTGAAACTAGGCGAGTGCAGCTTCGGCGTACTATTGCCTGCCAGGGCGATGAGATTGAGCTTGGTGTGATTGATGTGCAGGCGGGCTCCCAGCTGGGTTGAGTATTGAGAGAAAACCTATTGGATTGTGAATCAACTGCGGCGATACGGCGAGTGTAGGCGCACGTAGTTCGTTCCCGCCCCAAGCGCAACGCCTATAGAGGTAACAAGCATGGTCATACGTTTCCTGGCCGTCATCGCGCCTTATCGGAGACCGTCTGTCGGTGTGAGGTGAGTCCTGCCGCTGTCGTAGAGCTGCTCAGGTCAGCTCGTGTCGGTTGGTGCGTATAGTCTGTTGTGAAGCAGAAGGAGAGAGAGACTGGAAAGGGAGAGAGGCGGCACCCGTTCACGCGTGAGGGAAGAGATAAGAAGTTCGGAAAACATGGTTGGACATCTCCGGACAAGATTTCC
Source organism: Strobilurus luchuensis (assembly GCA_019915105.1). Taxonomy (NCBI): domain Eukaryota; kingdom Fungi; phylum Basidiomycota; class Agaricomycetes; order Agaricales; family Physalacriaceae; genus Strobilurus; species Strobilurus luchuensis. The sequence continues at coordinate 784,152 of JAHLMJ010000004.1, forward strand.
AATGCCTTACCGCCTCCGCACACGTGGCGCAGCTTTGCCGTCGGCGACTTTGTCAGACTCGAGAGTCGAGACCAGTCTTGCATTTTTCTATCAGTTTCTTCGTGTTCTACCGGTTTTCAGTCGCATCCGCAACTCGAATTTCACAGATGCCTTCCGGCTTTGACCTATTCGTGCAAGCTGAAAATGCTCACCTTCAAGGGCGCACTGTCGAGACCTTTGATCTCTATCAGCGCGCCATCCGAAAAATTATCCAAGACGAGAATATCACTGCTGTTCCTCCCATGGCTGCAAACATTCCAGCTAGCATGAGAGCTCACCCTCGAGAAACTCTCGGAATGACTTGGATGAATTTCGTGGGTTATCTCAAAGATAAAGCAATCGATACATCAAAAGGTAATCTGAATGCTTTCTGTCCCAGGCTTGAGCTCAGACCCACCGCAGAGACTGCGCCTGAGGCGTACAAACTACTGACGATGTTTCGCCCCAAGTCTACCCACAATTTCACCCGCTTCCGAACAGACAAGGCCAAGATCTTGCTCAAGGGCATGCAGATCTCAGCTGGCTTCACCCTTGGGTTACTCGCCTGGGACGATGGCGACCGCCCAGCAGCTATGAGGCATTACCGCTTGGCGCTCGACCTTGTGCCAGAGTATGAGCCGTACAATGACCAGACTAAGGCTGCTATTGGCTGGGAGACGTACATCGCTGGTGAGGTCGCCGAAATGCGCGACAACCTCGCTATCCTCCTGTCAAACGACCAGCAGAATGTGCGATACGCAGCCGAGGTATTTGGTGAGACGGACAACAAGAGGAAGGACATATTGGGCGTCGGACAGATCAGGCTTGAAGGTGATGGGTCGCTGAAGTTCGTGAAGAGCTTCCAGCTTGCGAGCGACGTCTGCCATTTTTGCAAGAAAAGAGACCCGAAGATGTTCAAGTGTCCTTGTAAGGTTGCCTCTTGTGAGTGTGAATCGCTTTTGTCGAGGAATGAAACTGATCTGTATTGAAGATTGTAACGCCACATGTCAACGCGCGGACTGGCCGTACGTTTCTACCTTGTCTTGTCTTGACGCCGTGGAGTCTGATCTTGCGTATCTATACAGAAAGCACAAAGCTGCTTGCAAGGCTTCTCGGGCGTCCTAAAGACTCACTATATCGGTTGTTATTGTTCATTTTGCTGTCCCAAGTTGTTGTAAATATCGCTGTATCATCCTGTACTTTATGCTTGCATATGTCAATTTACTCTGCTTGTTGCTCATTTGCAGTTCAAGCGTTCCTAATGGCTTGCCTTTGGTAACCACAGGGAAGCCAATCGGGCGATCGGCAGTGGCGGCATCTGATTCTCAATTTCCCCACTCACCTTCCATCCATCATCTACCACAGTTACGCCGCCAAAAATTCCACCGCCGAGTATGATGCGCTTGCCTCTCTCATTGTCGTTACTCCTCCTACCTCTGCTGGCTTCAGCCCAGAGTTCCACCACTTCCTCGACGACGGGCAGTGTCACCGGATCCGGAACGGCGAACTCGAGCGGGGCCACCAGCGCGAGCTCGTCGTCTGCGTCGTCCGGCAGTTCTAGCGCGAGCGCGACAACCTCCGCAGACTACCCAAGTCTCAGCGGGTACTCATCATGCGTAACCACCTGCCTGCAACTCGCCATCGCCGACACAAACTGCACCAGCATAATAGAAGTCGACTGCTACTGCGGGTCTTCAATATTTGAAGACTCCCTCACCGACTGCGTGATGCAGAAGGGTGACTCGGGGTGCCCCTCGGAAGTCGCGACGGCGGAGACTCTGGCGGACAAGTTCTGCGTTCTCGCGACGACGAGCACCAGTCTGTCGTTCACCGTCACGTCCTTCTCCTCCTCCTCCTCTTCCACCTCCACGTCCACATCTTCGACCTCTACCGCCACGAGTCCCAGCTCGTCAACCGCCTCTACGACCAGCAGCAGCAGTGCCACTTCGAGCGCAGCAACCACCTCAAATGCCGCAGCGGGGTTGAGACCGGAACAGCTTTCAGCCAATGCGTTGGTCGGAGTGGCTGTAGCGCTGCTCTGTGCGGCTATTGGTGGCCATCTGGCTGTTTAAGGCCTTGCTCGGTGCGACCTTTCTCCAGTTTTGGATCTCCTCGCTCATACAGTGGCCAGTCCCTCGAGCACTCCTCTTTACCGCGATGCGGACGTACTTCATGACCCTCCCACGTTCACGGACGCAGCTTCGTTATTACCCCCGTCATACACACATTTCGGACAACATATACAATAATTTACTTCACATTTTCGAATGAGCATAATGACAAACTCGTCAGCATTGAATACCTGGAAGAGCAGACATTGCGATAAGCACACGCTACTACTGGTGATGTATTCTTGGTAGTATTCAGTATATAAGCCGTGTCCCGTTGGCATCAACTCCGCAGAGGGCGCAGATGAGGGGTAACAAGGTGGCTATGACTGTCGGGCGACGGGGAGAGATCACCGATCAAATTGAGATAAGTCGTATACAGTACACAGCCTTCGTGGCGCGCAACGCGCAATGCAGCATGCGTTCATGCTGATAAAACTCTGTCTTTTACTCTCATGGGACGTTGGACGCAATACGACGAAGTACGTCTTGCTACTTGTTTCTTGCGTGTCTGACAAACCGCTTTGGGACAGGACGGTTATCAACTGAATGGCCTCAAAAGGGTTGCCTACGACGCAGATGAGCAGACATATACATTCTCTGATGAATATGGGAAACAGTATAAAGGGGTACCTGGAAGCCAGTACGGTGTCTCGGGACCCATACGAGCAGCAGTGGACAGACCGGAGGCATTCGCGACAGGTATGTGCTGGACTTGTGGTTGTGTGCACACCACGCCTCGTGGTGAGGCTAATTGTACGGAACAGCAACTCCCAAACCAAAGTTGAACGTGAAAACAATGCCGGCGACATTCGAAGAGTTTCTTCCTGCTAGCGCTATCACCTCGCCCACCGCTGCGGAGAACCGTGACAGTAAGACAATGTCTCCTCGCTCGCGCTTCATGGATGCTGCGCGGAGAGCCACGATGCCAAAGCTGTCAGGTGTGGTGGAAGGAATGATGCGCTCGCCAAAGTCATCGAACTCGTATGGCGTCGACGATGAGAAGCGTGGGTTGATCCGCAATCCTTCTGTGGCGTCTTCAACCTCATTCTCCAACATGGACGAGAAGAGGGGCCTCGGGAGGTCTGCCACGACGAAGAGCTCTCTCAAAAAAGTCTCGCTGCGACGTGTAGAGGAGGACGCGCCGGATGTTGCCCGAAAATCCTCGTTGCACGATTCCAAAACTCCCGCACAAAGCGAAATACGAAAGAAGATGGAGGATATGTCGATCGGTACGAAGGAGTCCACGTCGAGGGCGGATTCACGAGCGCATAGACGCGAGTCGTCGCATAAGCAGGATTCATCGAGCAAGGAGGAGAAGAGAGACGACATCACGCGCGAATGCTCCTCACAGAGAAAGATGACTGTCGGTTCCACCTCGCACATGCATGATCTGCCGTCTGTGCCTACGTCGGTACCCGGGATTACGGAGAAGAAGCAGGAAAGGTCCCCTCGCCGCGCTGCTGAGGGAGGCTCGAGGCATAGCAGCGACCTGCGTCGGGCAACCACGTCTCGCGACCAAAGGCAAAGCAGCCAGTGATGGCCTAGTTATCGGATGGTTTTGTTGTAACTGTATGTGTAATTTTGTTTGTTTTCGCCATCCAATGCAACCCAGGCGCTGCCAATCACGGGGATCTCATGGGCGACAATGAGTACTGAGTTGGCATACAGCCTTGTTGAAATTCCTTCCACGAGCGACCCGGTGTAGCCCCTTCTCCAGAGCGCAGGCGTATTCGTCCTGACCGCTGCCTTCTTCTAGGACCAATGTCATGCTTTCCTCGAGCAGACCCTGTCCCGCCCACCGCGCTAGGCGCGACTTTATCCGCCTTGCGCGCGTCAATGACATTCTTGACAGCGCTGCCATTGATGCAGACGCGTACCGTACCTATAAGCAATCACAAGACACAGGCTTGTAGAGGCAATGGGACGGCTCCCATTTTTCTGTTGTATCTGCATTTCCGACATTCGACGCCAGTACGCGAACAAATTTGCCAAGTCATAAATTTCCCTGAACGCTGTAAGTACGCCACGCGCGGGGAGAGACGTCAATTGACCTTTTTGGGGCATGTCGTGACGCTTCCTGCTTCTTGTTCCTGGCGTGAGACATGAGGATTTCTTCTTCTCTCAACTACTACAGTACAGGTCCGGACCCGCCTTTCTACTCACCGTCCTTCGCGATGCTGACGCCACATCTAGACTATTCCCGCCCATACTATTTCAAGATGTTTGCCACAATCGCCCTTACTACTCTCATACTGTCCTCTGCCGCAGCCGCAAATCCTGTTGCGCGTGGCGCACCCCTCCCTTGCACCCCAGGTGCTGTCAACTGCGTTCCTGGGGCTGTCTATGGCAATGAGCAATTGGCAAACAAGTTCGGTGTTCCTTGCACGAGCGACATGGTATGGAACTCCACTGCGCAAACGCATTCTTCACTGACGGCATGCTACTAGGCTCAATGTCCCTCTCTCAAGTCCACCTTGACGCCTTGTCCCGCACCCGAGGACGCCGAGGACGCTGAGGACGACGAGGACCAGATCGCTCTGTCCAAGCGCGGACGTGGTCGCTTTGAATACGTTGAGGGCATGCCTCAGGACGCTGCTATCGATGCGACAGCGAACGGCGCGTATCGCGTTTATCAGCTGATTGCAGGGAACGAGGCGGACTCGGAGGCTCGGAAGAGTATGTCCTTCCTCGTTCTTCTGGCATCTTTCACTCTTCTCATGACCTCGCCAGTCTGCAGGCAAATTTGCAGGGCCATGGACGATGAGAGCAAACCCGAGAATTCCTGCAAGGCCGTCAATCTGTATCTCGACAATAATGCGCAAGTCAAGGTAAAGACATCTCCTTTCAATCTTCAGTTGTGGCATCTCTCAACTGAACCGTTCTTTAGGGTGTTAATGGTACAGCCACTTCTTACACCTGCTCGTTATTTGGAAACAGGATCGAGGCCAGCCAAGCGACCAACACTGGTAAGGAGACACAGGCAGCAGGTGGAGTCAACACCATCTCTGACAGTTGGGCTGCCAACCTGGTAGAATGGACCAGATGAACATGATATATCGCCTTTGCTGTACTTCTGGTACAAATGTTCTCAGAGCGCGAGGAGTGTGAATGAGAGCAAGCTTTGCTAAATATGGGTATCACCGTTATCAAGGGCCACGTACTCGAGTGTCAGCCAGCACGTTGCGCGTCATGCTCGATAGTCTAAGATCTGAATACCTACACGGGCTGTTTGTTTGACACGCACACATCCTCGTGTTAACATTCCGTTGCCGCGCGAGTTCCTGCATGCCATCGCATCGCATTCTGCGACGGAGTTGCAGATATGCGTGCCGTAACTGTCAGTCATTGTATTGGTACACGTCGTCACCGGTTCAGTCACAGCCCTCAGGTATCAGGCTCCAGCTGTCCGAAAAGCATCCGTTCCCACTCACCATAACCTGAAAGTGGGAGTTGATCGCCCTTCGATCTACGATAAATCAGGCCAAGGGAGTCTATAGCGCCTTGTTCCCGGACGTTGGCCCACATCAGTCGCTCACCTCCTCAAGTTCGTTCGCTTGTACTGAGCCCGAGCTCTGCTGTACTAGCCGTCGAATTGCTGTAAAACAATCAGCCTGCTGTCTTCGACGTGAATTGCTGTTGGCGATCACCGTCTCTGACTCGTCTGATCCTTACACAGCAAGTCATGTCCAACATATCTGTCTTGAACGCTCCGGCTGTTGAGGTTCCAATCAACGAGCCTATGACTTATATCAGTGGTTCATATCTCGACCTTGTTAATGCAGCTCGTCAGCCTCCACAGGATCCATTGACATCGGTCCGTGTGAGAGCCGAGCTCAGTGAGATACAATCCCCTCTGCAGGGAAGAAAGTGCGTCGTACTCGTCACCTCCGTATTCCACTGACACGAACCTCTTACAAAGGTACGCTTATCATGGTAAGGAACGGCGTCCTGTGGATCCGCCCCCCGTTGCGAATTTGAGGCTCTTCCATTGCTATGAACATACCGAGAAAGAATTCTCTTCTGAAGAATACAGGTCAGTATAAGAACGCAATGTTCTACCGCAGCACTCAGATCAGTTGAATAGACGCCTTGACGACATGCAGATACCACACATGGTCTGCTTTGTTGACCTTCTCGATGCAAAGGTTTGCATGACCGGTGAGTGGGCCTAGTCAATCATCGCCTTCGCCTTGCATTTATGACTTACTCTTCACTCTTGCGCCGAAGGAGCAGTATCCGACTCCAACAAGCCGGAATTGTGCACCAATTTATTGGTGGGGGAGACATTCGAGATGCTAACAGCGATCGGAAAAGGACACGGACAGAAGACTGAACTGGTCTTTGCGTTTCCTGTGAGTAGTCCTCATCCAGGATCATCATGTCACATACCTAATGAGTCGACAGGATATCTCGGTGCAGCGCCTTGGAGAGTTTCGCCTGCGCTATCGGCTTGCCGATAACAGCACCACGGTGATTCACCAAGGCCAAGCACGATCCGGTCTGGTACAAGCCCAATGTGACGGAGACGTGTTTTTGATATTCTCGGGAAAGGATCCCAAACAGCATCTTCTCCTTCCACCGTCGGATCTGACAATCGTAAGGCACGGAGTTCGGATCTGGAAAACGACTGACTGGAATTTCTAAGGCTATAGCGGCAGTCAACTTCCGGGTTCATTGGAGGTGCCGAAAAGTCAGGGATCACCAAAGAAAGCGGAAGACGCCGTACGAAAGTGGCCAGCAAGAGGGTGCCCCTAGTTCTTCAGCGCACAAGTACAGCCCAGAGAGCAACCTCTCCTCGGAAGGCAGCGCCTGCCCCACCGAATACTCGGACGACGACGACGACGAAGGTTATTGAGTCGAAGGTCAACGAGCATTTCATGAATGCGTATGGTCTCCACATACAACCGTGTACAACTATAACTCGAGCTTATTAGCAGACCGAGACTTTGGCGCAGTCGCCAATCTCATGGCTTAATAATTGATGAATCTGATGCTCGAACCGATGGAGTAACATAGAACCAAAGATGGGGAGAGGTTGAATAGCGTAAGATTTGACATGAGCAAGGGCTGGATGTAGAGGTCACGGCCGTTTGGTATGCCTGTGGATCCGAGGAAGCAGCGAGTAATTCATGTAGAATCCCATATAGTTGAAGAGCCATGAGAGAGAACCTAAGATTCGTCAAGAGGGTACTTAGAGTGGTCCTGCTCGTCGGAGATTGTCGGTGAGCTGTAAAAGATGCGTATTATCTTCGAAGTCAAAGGACATTGACATGTCCCGGTTTGGCAGAGCTGACAGAATCACATCCTAGAGCAAGGCTTGGAACAGCATGATGGAGGGCGAGTGATTGCATGAAAGCAAGAGACTGTGTAGCGGAAGATGCCGGCACTAGGACGCAAGCGATGACATCACGGCGCCGACGCGTGCTCGACTTGATTTCTCACCTCTTTCTCTTACCATCACCATGTTCTCTATCGCCCGCACTGCCCTTCGACCTTCTTTGGCTCGCTCTTTGGCGGCCTCTGCTCGTGTGGCGTCCGTCCACACCCTTCCCGACCTCCCATATCCTTACGATGTGCGACAACTTCGCTCTGACCTACATTGCCCTAACATCGACTCAGGCGTTGGAGCCCTACATTTGCGAAGAAATTATGACTCTGCATCACCAGAAGCACCATCAGACCTACGTTAACGGTCTCAACGCTGCGGAGGAGTCGTACGCAAAAGCTCCCTCTGTAAAGGAAGCAATCGCTCTCCAGGCTGCTCTCAAATTCAATGGCGGAGGTACGCGCTGTACCTTCTGATGTGTCTATATCCTCATGCATGCCACAGGCCACATCAATCACTCTCTGTTCTGGAAGAACTTGGCCCCAGCCAGCGCCGAAGGCGGCAAACTCGAAGCTGGACCTCTCAAGTCCGCTATTGAACGCGACTTTGGTTCCGTCGATGCATTCAAGAAGGAATTCAACACCAAGACTGCAGCTATCCAAGGAAGCGGTTGGGGCTGGCTGGTACGAGAGGCCCTCTGCGTTAATGACACGTGATATATCTTATACATCTTCAGGGATATAAGACCTCGACAGGGAAGCTTGAGATTGTCACCACTGCTAACCAAGATCCTCTCATCAGTGAGCTGATTTACCTTTCAGGGAATCTCAGTAGTTCTGACTATCTATAGCACACGTTCCTCTAATTGGAATCGACATCTGGGAGCACGTAAGTCGTTTTTTGTAGTGCTGGTGTTGTGTTTTCATCGTTGTCTTAGGCCTTCTACATCCAGTACAAGAACGTCAAGCCTGATGTAGGTATCCATGACATCTCTATCAATTTGCCCTCATGTTTTCCCTAGTACTTGAACGCCATTTGGAACGTCGTCAACTTCAAGGAGGCCGAAAAGCGTCTTGCCGAAGCAACCAAATAATGCAAGACTATGTAGTCAAACAATTTTACTCAAGCCGTACTGATCAAACAGAATACTAGTCATTGAATATATTGCCTTGCCTAAGTTGCGTCAGTCTCGTATCTCACTGATCCTTGTGGCAACACTGTCCAGGCGCATACCTCGGTTCTGGTGGCTCAAGTGTGACTGCCTACTAGCACGCTTCGCCGTTTGAAACTGTATACCCTCGGACTCCGCATGATGCTGTCATTGATCTGTCGCCGCCCGAAAACCGAGTATCTGCACAATTTACATTTCTTAGGATTTCCGAAGGACGCCGAGAATAAATGCAAGGGACACTATATCTAGATCAACCTCTGTTCAACCTCTCAACCTACATAGTAATGTCCCTTTTTCGCTCTGATGTCCCTCTCCCGCCAGACATTCCAGAGAATCTCACAGTACCCCAATTCCTGCTCGATGACTTTGTTCACACCACTCGGCCTTCAAGAACTGAGAATATACCTTGCTTGATTGAAGATAACTCGGGAAGATTGGTCTTCATGCATGAGGTGGGTACGCCTGGGAGAGGTTAACCGTGTACACCGCTGACGTTGGAGCCCAATGTTGTCTGCTATAGCTGAAGCGTCAGACAAGGGATCTGGGAGCCTCTCTGCAGCACAGATATGGATTGAGTACGTCGCCTGGCTCGAATATCTTTTTCAGTTCGAACTGAATGACCTCAGAGCACGACGACGTTGGTGCGTACAGCGCACGCCTCGTTGTTGAAACCTCATGACAGGAACCACAGTGGCTATCATGAGCCCCAATCAGACTGGTGAGCTCCGTTCTCATAGCTACGCCACCGGGGGTGTTAAGTTACCTAACAGCTTTTGGGCCTTGCGTATGGGCAGCACACCGCGTGGGCGCTATCGTGTCGTGAGTTTCTGCCATCGCACCATCTCGAGTACCTTTTCACTTCAAATTACTGAAGGACGCTGAGTCCGGCGCTTACGCTTGCGGAGCTAGGTGAGTAAAGTGGCTAAATATCTGCAATTCGCCAGATAGGTTAGCAGAAAGTCTATATGCTCACCCTTTTAGTTCACTCGCTCAACGTAGTGAGACCGGCCATGGTCATTTTGGCTACTAAGTGCCTGCCTGTTATGCTGAAGGCGCTGTCGGCCTTGGACTTCGAGCTATCACTGGATAGTTTGATCACATTCAATTCGACCGGCACTGACCAGACAGTGTTGTGTCGAACGTTAAATGAACTGATGAGTGAGGGCGCACAGTTACCTCCTCCCAAAGAACGCTGTTTGGTCGGACGCGAGGGGAACGATGCTATTGCGTTCCTCGCCCCTTCTTCCGGCACGACTGGCTTACCGAAGGTAATGGGTTGCCAAATCTGCTCTGACTTGACCTGAGCTTCGTCCGGCCTCGTCATCCATCCAGGCTGTTTGCATCACGCACCGGAACGTGATCAGCATGGTCATACAAGAGGCGACATTCAATGGAGTGAATGACCCTCGTTTACCGATGACCGAGCGACGGTTTCGTCCTGGCGATGTCGGTGGTGGATGTAAGCGCTCAGTCATACCACTTCCACCGAAATGACTGAATTCACCTTCTCGTAAGTTCTCCCGATGTATCGTAAGTATCAGCGTCCACTCTTGATATATGAGCTGTTCTCATGTTGCGTTGCGCCCTGGCAGATATCTATGGTCTCGTCTTCAACGTAAGATGCACGTCCCACCAACAAAGGATACAGAAGACTGATATACATGTCCCCGGGTGGGCTCAAGCTTCACTTCATGATTTATGCCGGGGTACGAGCCCTATTCGACACCAGACCAAATACTAAAATCATACCAGATGTCTCTCGTTGTGGCACCAGAATTCAAGTTTGAAAGCTTTCTGGGGAGTATTCAGAAGTATCGGATCAGCCATCTCTCGTAAGGACTTCGCAGCTCCCAGCACGATATTCACGCCCCGACTTTCAACTCTATAGACTAGTTCCACCACAAGCAGTTCTCCTCAGTAAAGTAAGTTCATCAATATGTTAGGATGAAGGAAAGTTGACAGTTCCCAAGCACCCATCGACGAGGAAGTTCGATTCATCCTCCGTGAGATACTGCCTTGTAGCCGCCGCCCCCCTGAGCGCCAGTCTCACGGAAGAACTTCTTGCAATATTCCCTGGTGTAGAGCTTGGACAGGGATATGGTCAGTCACTTCTGACTCCCAATTCAAAGTCGGATAATCATGCCACGACCTTCGACAGGAATGACAGAAACCTGTGGTTGTGTAAGCATGGTATGTAGAGGGCGACTCCTGCGAGAAAGCAAACGTGGGAATGAAATCGTCTCGACAGTTCCCGTTATTCCAGAAAGTCGGCGTACTCGGTAGCAGCGGTCAGCTCCTTCCAGGAACAGAGGCCAGAATCGTCAAGGCCGGTGGTACTTTTGCCATTGAAGGCGAAGAGGGGGAACTCCTCGTTAGGGGTCGTCAGGTCGCATCTGGTTACTACCGTAACCCTGTGGCGTGCGCTAATCCTTTCCAACGTCGGATACTTGGCTAATGACACGATCTATCCAGGACTGCAGAGATATTCAGTGGTGATGGGTGAGTGTCCAGTCGTATCAGGACATCGGCTACGGACATTGAGCTAGACGCGACGCCATCGCAGCTGGTTGAAAACCGGCGATCAAGCTGTGGTGAAGAACGGAAACATCTTTATTGTTGACCGCGTCAAGGAATTGATCAAGGCGTGTTCCTCCGACTATGAAAGGTCGCATAGGCTGAGGACAATGACAGGTCAAAGGTCAACAAGTGGCTCCAGCAGAGCTAGAGGGACAGATCCTCAAACATCCTTGCGTATCTGACGTCGCCGTCGTTGGGGTGCAGGACGAATACTCTGGCGAGTTGCCTTTCGCGTTTGTCGTGCTGACACCTCCGGCTGCCCTCTCATGCAGAGTAGATGAAGACTTTGCTAGGACACTGAAGCAGAGTATCTACAACGTGAGCAGAGGGAAAATATTAGTCAGGGGCATGTAACTGATGTTAGACTGCAGCATGTGGCGGACTCGCTGTCAAAGTTCAAATGGTTGCGGGGAGGCATAGAAATCATTGATGCTGTGCCACGGAATGGGAGTGGCAAGATACTTCGGCGAATCCTTCGGAAACGGGGAAACGAGACACGGTCCAAAGAAGATCGACGACCGCCCTCGAAGATGTAATTGATGTTGCAGAAAAGCCCTGAATGTCCAACTTTATCTTTATGTGAAGCAGACTGAATGCATTTTAGAGGTATTCTAAGAAATCTATTGAAAAATGAGTGATGATGCTCTCGACGCGTCTTGATATACGACTTGCCTGTCAAGGTTGTCGTCTACTTGAGCTTGGCGAAGAGTTTGGGTGCCGCACACTGGTCGACACAGTGCATCATGCTGCAACGACATGAGTGTGTATACCCAGGAGGAGCGAGCAAAAGATGCACGTACTGGAAGAGCTCCTCGACGCAGTCTTCGCCCTTGAAACCCTCTCCAGCCTCGACCTTGGACTGACAGTGTGCAAAGTGCTCAGTAGCGGCCTTGCAGGCGGAAGATTCCTTGCACTCCTCACGAATGGTCGGCTGGAGCTAAAAGCACATCCTGTAAGCGGAGAAAGATCGCTGCATTAGCCGACGCACATCTTCTGGCTCCTCCTCTTCCTCCTCCTCCGGCTCCTGCTGCTGGGGCTCAGCGGGCTCCTCAGCAGGGGTCTCCTCCGCCTTTTCCTCCTCCTCGTCGGCGTGCAAGGTAGGCAGCAAAGAAGAAAAGAAAGACGAAATGCTCATGACGGTCACTGTTGGCGAACAATCGAAGTTGCGGACGACTCCGGGGCAAGGTCGTCACGTGGCAGCTCGCCGCCCAATGATGGCGCTGGCTTTACTGGACCTTACTGGACCTGCATCTTCATCTAATCTCCATGCCTTCTCATTCTCTCAATGAAATTCATTCAGGTCTCGGTGGGTCTCGGTGCCAATGGGTCGGTTGTCCGCTTGCAGCTGGAACTGACCCCTTGCCTCCCCTTGCACTCCCCTTGCGGAAGACCGTTGCAATGCGCCTGACGTTCTCCTGTGTCTCCAGCTTCATATGTATTTGTCGACTTGCGCCACTTCTAGAATGCCAGTACCTGCGCCCCTGGTCTTCGGCCGATTCCACGACTGTCTCACTCATTGACCGTCTTCCTCAATTTTCTCCTATGCGAATGTCCTTCCACGCTCCCTCGGTCTTGAGATCACCCCGGGGTGTTGCGGCCCTCGGCAGAGTTGGACCCACCGCGTACCAATAAATTCGCGATTGGGGTGCTCTGCAGATGCTTCGAATTCTCCGGACATCCGTCCGTAGTCGTGTGAATAGACGTGATCTGTTGGTGGCGTATCTGAATCAGTCAGGTTGTAACTTGTGGTCCTCCAATAGGCCCCGTGTTTTTCCGCGAAAGCGACATCTGTCACTGCCCGCTATATATAAAAACATGTGAGCCATTACTTATACTCGAAAGTCACCCGCTGAGCGAAAGTTGAGCTCCTTCCATGTCTGCCTCCGCCATCGCATTACCAAATCTTGGACCGACTATTGGGGCGGCCTTCGTTGGCCTCATCCTTTCAGCTATGTGAGCTTCTTGAACGCACTGTAACCATGATCGTACTCATGAGCGTCAAGACTGTTTGGAGTCACTGTTCTCCAAGCATGGATCTACTATCATGAATATCCAAACGACTGGTCTCTATATCGCTACTCGGTACCATCACAACTCTTCTGCACTCTCTCGTCATGAACTGACCGATCGAATCTCTCACAGGTTGGGATCCTATGGTTTGTGTCCTCGCGTCAGCCCTCCAAGAGCTCATCAACGCTCGTTCAGGCTTCTCGACGCGTTCCACTTATCACTCACTATCCATGCGGTATACCACTATGTCGTCAATGCATTTGGGGACTACTTGGCACTCAATGTCATCGTGTGGTTCGTATCCGGTGAAATTGTCTTTCCGATTGTTACTTGACAACTGGTTCCCCTCTTAGGTCCTTCAAGGTACTATTAAAGATGTCTATCATTCTATCACCTCAACCGCCGCGCCAGGTCCAGATTGCAGTGAACGTAAGTTCAAAGCTTCGCGCATATTGAGCCCCAGGACACGCTGATTTACGACAATTGCAGGTCGTCATTATCGTTGGCGTGCAAACGTACGCAATTTTGGACATACCACCACAACGTTGACTCACCCCGAAACTAGCTTGTACGCGGTTCGACTATGGAAATGTAGAGTCATATACCTGCCCCCAGACGACCTCCCTCATCCTTTTGTCCACAGTGGGTCGGCACTTTCACAAGATGCTTCCATGGCTTGTGGTACGCTCATTTGATTTTCTCCGAGGGGTTGCATGTCAACTAAATCTAATCCACAGATAGTTGTCGTCGCGTTGGGCACAGGTACGGACCTGTCTGATGTCACTACAGGAGTACTCACGAGCGTGTCCCCCCTTAGCGGTTGGCATAGGTGAGTGGTCCGGTAATTTCGCTCTGTTGACTCGGCGATCTCAATTTTGCCCAGCTCTGGCTTATGAAGTGCAAGTAACCGATCAGCCTACTGCGCGTCCAGCTCACATCTTGACAGTTGCAGAATCTCGACATTTTCTGAGCTGCAAGGCATTTCAGTACGTGCTGTTTTTGTCCGCAATACCCCTCATCTCGACCTGACGATCGCTCAAATTTGAAAGTGGGCCGTTGACTCTTCAGTACGTGTCTGACCTCCTTTTCATCATGCCCAGGCAGACAAGCTGATCCACACTGAAGTTTGCCTCCGCGACAGCCATAGATTTCGTGATTTCGTTCTCCATGTGCTACTACCTCCAGAAGACACGCAAGAAATCCGAGTTTGCTAAGTAATTCCCACCGACCGCATGCCATCAGGGTCTGAATCTCACGTATGCTTCGCAGCACGAATTCCAAGGTCCTCGTTATTATGCGCTTCATTCTTATTTCGGGATTGGCAACCAGGTACCGGCGCTCAAGACATGTCTACAGCTTGACTTACTCTGCGTTAGCGCATGCTCTATGGTTGCTTTGATCACCTTCATTGCAATACCGAACACGCTTATCTTCCTTGGCGTCGAGTTTCTCCTAACGAAGCTATATGTCAACTCTTTTATGGCGATGCTCAATGCGCGCCGAAAGATCAGCGGAGCGAGCGGAACAGAGGGTACCAGCTCGAAATCGGAGACAGCGCAATCTTCAAAAGTCCTCAGACTACACCCTGGGATGTCCCCGGTCGAGGCCGGCGGAAATCATGATGATAAAGTAAGGTCAAATCTTTTCTTGTGGACACCATGCTAAGGTGTCGTTAATTCAGAACTTCATACCTCTGGAGGACATGGCTGCTCACCGAGGCGATCCATCTCAATGGCATGATGCGGAAGCAGCTCGGAAAGTTGGCTTCATGGCATGAGTGTGAGAGAGGCATCCGACAAGCGCGTCGGTCTCAGTGTACAGCTCTCTGTATCATTTCAGCAAGCCCAGGGTACAGCCGCGATCCCCGTGGCCGCTCGTTTTGTAATTGTAATCGTACCACCATGAGCTGTAAGTAGCGGGACTATCACTTGAAGTTGTACGAGCCATGCGGCGGCATGGAAAGACTCAATTTGTCGGATATTGTGTGTCGAAGTCGTCTCTCGTTACTGTCTGTTAGACTTATGTAGTAGTTGATTTGAAACTTCCACTTCCCAATAACACTCTCGTTGATCGATATGACATTCTCACAACCTCATGTCCTTCTTACTAGCCTTGAATACGGGTGGGTGATTTGCTTTTACGATGTTGTTGCGTCGCTTAATATACTGTATGTAGCTCTTTTGCAAATGTACCACCTGCGCACTGTCTCAAACTTGAGCTATAGGACCAACCAGGCGTGTTACATGTTCGGAAAATTCTGCGGCCTGACCGCGCTTACTACTTCTCGATCGTCAACATCGAAGTGCCTTCAATACTACGCGTAGGCTTCCTCCAGGGCGTTGGGCATCGCAAATCGCACGCTGATAATTCATGTGGGAAGTGTGGGATAACAATATCTTGGGGTTGTATGTTTCCGGAGGCTGCAACGAAAATCTGAAGGCTATGTCAAGGAACTGGACGTTCCACGAAGATGCAGTAACGCCACATGTGCCAATATCACCGTGACTTGGCGTGATCAGGTCAAATTTAGGCCCATAGCTAGCTGACT
This sequence comes from Strobilurus luchuensis, assembly GCA_019915105.1. NCBI lineage: Eukaryota > Fungi > Basidiomycota > Agaricomycetes > Agaricales > Physalacriaceae > Strobilurus > Strobilurus luchuensis. Next base: position 799,913 of record JAHLMJ010000004.1, read on the forward strand.
TGCGATATCCCGATGTTTCAAGCTGTGGCCGAGTTAGCAGTACCAGATCCACGACAGCTTTGTCGTGACCAATAGCGTTCTTCGCGCATCTCTTCTGTGGAGATCAAAATAATGATAGGCCGAAACGCTTCACGATGGATGTGTATCAGATAGATGATTTCCTATTCCCTTCGAGAAACGATTACCGTCTAGCATGGGTGAACTTGTAATTAGGCGACTTACAACTTGGGCCCTTCTCCGTCCTTGACCACCTTGCCCACAATCGGGTATCGCTTCTCGAAGAAGACGTACCAATCATCAAGCACCTTCCTATCCTTCTCGTCCATGCCTTCGAGGTTATCAACAGCATCCTCGGGCTTCAAGCTGCTCATCCCCAAACCCCTGCTTCCATCCTTGCCTGCGAAGACCGAATAGGATTTTCCAGGGCCGTACACGTCTGCTTTGCGCGTGACGTTAAATATGGTGCCCTTTATGGCGACGTAGATGCCCGTGTCTGTCGTCGTGAACTTAGAGAGCTCAGAGGGGGTATAGGGTGTGGATAATGGGGCTGGCAAGGCCTCGACTGGGGGCTGCATTATGGATTTGGGCTCTTCTGGAGCGGGTTCGTTGGCAGTTGGTACTGGGGGTAATGGAGCAGGGGACGATGCTGAGAAGAAGTAGTATGCGGGACCTGCGAAGAGGACCGATAGCAAGACGTAGGCGTACCAAGGCAAGTCCTGCATCATTGTCGGAGCCAACGTTCCAACTCTGTGCTGGCGGAGCGGGGATACCGGTCCGAATGCCGAAGCATCTGATTTCATGTGTGACCGACTTGAGCGATTGGGCCGCAATTCACTACTATACGAAGTTAGGTGTTCCCTAATAAGTCCGTCTTCAGACATAGCATGAGTAGTTGTTTTGGTGCCAACGAGAGTATACAATGAAAGAGTTCGCGTAAGATTGCCATCACTAAGTATAGTAAGTCACTTGCCGGCCGATCGGCAATCGAACAGGCTGGCAACAGCACGGCCGAAGCGCGTGCAGCATGGCCATTACTTACTCTGAGCGTCAATGAGGGCCTACGGACCACTTGTGGCGACGTCGCTACTGCCCACCATCTTCGGTCTTCCGCATAATAATGGGCAGGTACCTCTTCAGTCGAGTTCCTACCCCAAGATCCCACTTCCGGTCGCGAATTCAACGAAATCACTCTGGATTGACAGCCCCGGAGCCAATCCTCTAGCTGACGAAGGCAGCACTGGCGCGCTGACTACGTCGGCTGACGTTTGTATCATTGGGTCAGGCATCTCCGGGATTGGTGCCGCTTACACCTTGACGGGCGAAGCGGGACTGAATGTGGCGGTCTTAGAAGCACGCAATTTCTGTCGGTATCTGTCCTACTCAATCTGCGCCTCGCGACTTAAGGGTTCTAGGCTCTGGCGCGACTGGTCGCAATGGTGGCCATCTCACGACCTACGTCTTCCAAGACTTCATCAATCTTGCTAACAAGTATGGTGTGGAGGAGGCCAAAAGAGGATTTGCCCTAGAGAACTACACATCGCATGCCATTGTCAAACTCATTGAGCACGAAGGACTTGGAGATATCGTTGATCTTGTTCATGGCGGCCATACGTCTATCTTTATGAACAAGCCCTCGAGGCGAAGCGACTGGACGACTTCAATCAAGCTTTTGCCGCTGGTGTGGACGTGAGTGGCGTCAAATGGTATACAGGATCGGAAATGAACGCTGTTGGTCTCTCTTGAGTCACGACACTTCGAGGAGGCTCTAATTCACGCTTGATAGACTTTTGGCACACCCTATCCGGCCATCACATTCGACGCGTACAATCTGTGGCCGCTGAAGTTCGTCACTCAACTATATTACCTTTCCCAGCGCCGTGCTTCCGCCTCCTTTGGCTCGATAGTACTACATACTAATACGCCCGTCACCAACGTGCGACCATCTTCTGTGTCCGGCAAGCACTGGGATCTTCAAACCCCTCGTGGTTCCATTACCTGCAAATATGTTCTTCACGCCACTAACGCTTATGCCGGACATTTACTACCCTCTATGCGAGGACCCGATGGCATCATTCCTACCCGCGGACAAGTCATCGCAATCAAATCGAAGAATACCGGTATATCTTCTTGGACGAACGGACAAGGCGAATACTGGTTCCCTCGCCCCGGCACGGACAAGGAGAATCCCCTGGTCATTCTCGGTGGTGGCAGGTCTGCGTCTCCGGAATGGCCCATCGTCGATGATTCGGTGTTGAACCCCCTCGTCGGTGAATCCTTGAGGAAGTTCTTGCCCAAGGTATTTGGCGTTCCAGAGAGGGAACCAGAAATGGAATGGGTACATCATCTTCCTCTACCCCCATCCCCCTCCTCTCCATCCCACACCTCACATCCTTCATCTTACCTTTGAGTTGAAGGCATGCGTGTTGACATAGACTGTGTAGACTGGGATCATGGGATATACCAAGACGGGGGATCCCTTCGTAGGTTGACGTCTGCTCTTCTCTTGCCAATCCTGAACATCGGCATGAAGGTTGGACCTCTAAGCTATCTTGAAGACGGCACCGAGGGTCAGTACATATCTGCAGGACTATCGGGCCATGGAATGCCTCGCGCTTACAGCTGGTAAGGTTCCCACCAAGGGTATTGAAACTTTCGCTCAAAGACATGTATAGCGCTCAAGCAACCGCTTCTATGATGATTGCTGATATGAAGAACACTACTTGGGAGGCTCCCGAATGGCTGCCCGAACGATACCTAACCCGAAATCGAGGGTAAACAGACACGACAACCCATGTATGTAGGCAGAGATCAAGTACTCATGGGACACATCATTGGCTGGTAGGGTAGCCGTAACGTTACAGCCGTCACGCAGTCGAAACACTACTAGTCGCGTACGTTGCTTGGATTTAACAAGAGTAGTACACGTCGAGTGTTTCTATTGCAACAAGAAATTGGCAAGTATCGATAGGAGCAATTAATTCCGAACCAAAGACGAAAGCAAAAGGATAATGTAACAGCAGGCTACAATGACCTGGAAGCACCAAGACGAGATTCAAGTTGAGGGTATATGTAGTAGCGAGTTCAACGCACAGCCTGCGCGACGGGTTGTGCCGAAGGGCCAGGGAGGAAACGGAACTGCGATGGGTGATAAGGGTAGTCCGGCATAGACATGTACGAGTCTCTTTCTTCATAGCTATCATCCAATTCGTCGGTGGTGACAGACCGAACGACGGCGGGTAGAGGCATGGTGAGCTGACTGCTCTGAACGCTGACGGGCTCGGATCCACTGCTACTATAGTCATCAGATGCCTCTTCGTATTCGAATTCTGTTGCTTCACGGAGTCGCGATGCATTGGAACACCTCAGAAGACTTGTGGGCACCCAACGTTTAGACGATTCCATTAGGTTGCTGGCACGCGCGCTCTGCTGATATGATGATGATGCACTTGTGGCATGGCCAGGGCCCGGCTGGGATTGAGACGATGTGGAAGCTGAGGGATAGTAGCCTGCGTGTAGGTATGCATCCGGGTCCGTGTATGTCTGATCTTCGAGCCCAGGTTCAGTCTCGGACTGGAAGGATCCGTGCGTCCGAAGATGTCGTTTGGCATTCGATCGCACACCGAAGGTCTTCTTGCAACCAGGGAAAGAACAACCGTAAGCTAAAAACAACGATATCAGGAAGTGCCAGAACTACCCTTGTAGGGTAAGACGCACGACGTATGTTGTTGTGACTATTCATGTGGGTCCGAAGCCCACTTGGACTGGGATAGCGTCAGGTCGAGCTTCACACGTCGTTGAATGGTCTTACCGAGGAAATTCATGCATGCAGATCTCGCATTGGTGCATCTTGGACTTTTTCTTCTTCTTCAACATGAGCAGAGAGTCCATGGAAGGCTCCAGCATGGAAAGTGACTGCTGCTCGCCTCTAACGACCAAGCGAGGCGCATGCCGATAATCATTGACATCTCCAGCCGAAGAAGGCCACGCTGACGAAGAATGAGGAGGAGCCCGACAGCGCTGACTGTCAAAGTAGGATTCATCCGGGACAGGATAGCCCGACGCTGTCATAGAGCTACCGATGGAATTCATGGATGTCGAGCGTGAAAGAGCTGGTGACGAGGAGTTCCTGAGAGGCGATATCGAGTGTCCTCTGGCTAGATAAGGATGGGAGTGTTGATCGTGATTGCGTATAGGTGCTCGACGCATTAAGCCACCGTCCGCGTATCTGGCGTTTGCACTCGTGGATGCATGAAGCGCAGCCGGTGTCATGTTGTAAGTCTGGGGATAGATAGGGTAATATGATGGATGTGGCGCAGTGGCGATTTCGGAGCTCTCGTATGTGTTCATGCCGTCCGGGGTGTGGGTATGGCGGTAAGGATAGGACGAAGCAAGACGAGATGGATGTGTCTGAAGATAGGCAGGAACTGGGGTTGGGGCCACCACAGTCGGCGGGCTTATAACATTGTACTCGGGAGATTGGGTTTGCCGTTGTGGGTCAGAGCAGGCGGCGGGGTCGTGAGGCTCTGCATTGGATGAGTCGGAAAGACGCCAGAATACAGCCCGTGGCTGTTGTTGGGGATACGAAGGCCCGTCGCTGCTGTACATAGACGCTCTGGGGCGAGCAGCTTGTGGGTCCGAGCACAGTGGACAGCCTGGCTTTTGAATTTTAAAGAATCCAATTTAGGTATAAAGCACCGCGAGCCGGAGCTATGGGACCCACATAGGTACACAATATGTTCAGGGCCGCCAGTAATCGCGTTGAAATTCGAACAAGAACAAGGCGAAGACGAGAAGGAAGGGGGTTACGGTCTTGGGGCCACTGCAGTGGGAAAATGAGACCACTGTGCGAGTGATGTCCTTGTGATTTGTGGGGGACAAGCCGGTCATACCTATATCGATTGCCCCCACAGCAACGAGGCCTAAGAAGAAGTCGTAGCGACCCAAGATGGGCAAACCAAAGTCGCGAGAAGCAAGTGGACCCCAGCGGGACCCCAAGCCGGGATACCAGCACCAATCTGTGCCTTTCATTGCCCGAACGAGCCAGAGTTGCCGTCGTCGTGTGGCTTCGCGTGATTCCGATTAGGTATACGACACTTGGCAGCTAAGAAAAGCTGCATAAACTCAATTGGAGGCGCTGGACGGGTCGCCTGTTCGGTCAATCTGTGAATGGCTCTAGATGGACATGTGTTGGAGTTACCAAGTACCTGGATGCGCCATAGTGCTTTTACGTGGATGGTGCCGCTTCTGAAGTTCTTGTTCTCTTCTGTTCATCTCAGGTTCGCAACTGGAGAATCACCACTAACCTATGTAGGTCAAGATTCATAAGATTGACAGGCCTGTGTATCCATCATGCGCCACATCTCCCTTCGGCCCGATGTCATCTTACCGTTCACCTTTGTGCATGAACTGATAGCAGGCCTTCCCTGGCTCATTACCCAGAATGTCTTGTACCCCCTTCAAGTCCATCTCACAAAGCTCCCGAACATTCCGCACCTTGCTCATCACATACTTCACGTTCTTGGCAGTAATACCCGGCAGTGACCTCAAAAGCTCTTCAGCGGCGGGATTGACCCCGGCGCCAGCTTCTGGGTCTTCTTCCGCCCCCGTCGCTATGGCCTTCGTGGGATCGGGTTCATCCCGGTTCAGTTTGAGGTCCTTGAATATTTCTGCGGTGGCATATGGGCTTGAAGACCATATGATACGAACACGGGGAAATGTTAGGGTCAACAGGACGATCTTGGATTGTATGGATGGCGAGTTGACGTCCTGCTCCGACTTCTTCCCCGGCACCTTGTTCTTGCCTTGGAAGCGGTTCCCTTTGGCGTACGATTTGATCTCGGAAACAAGCTAGTTTTGATGGGTCAAAGAGGGGCAGCATTCATGATAGTCAGAATTACCTCGAGGGTAAATGCCTTGTCTTCTTCAAACTCGATGAGTAATACGGGATTCTTGTAATGTACCGACATAATTTCGCATTGGGTATACCTGTGAAAGTTCATCAATAGAGTGCGGGTGGCGCTTGTTAGACTTACAGCCGGCCATTGTTGAACGAAGAGACTAGATCCGACAGACTCTTCCTCTCTACGCATATCTCGGGCGTGAGAATGTAGTCACCGACCGTGAGAGTAGCTGGAATGACGAGCAAGTTCGCAGCGTGTAACAGCGATGGCAAAGTGGAGCGGAATTCCCGCATGTCCACGATGACCTGCGAATCATGAACACCGACCAGACTAGTGACGAAGAGATAGAATTCACACTTGAAGGCTCCTTGCTCAATTCCTTCCTTCCGCCAGCGATACGGGTGCTGATAGTCTTGATGATCGCGTCGTTTGTTGCCGCTCGGGGATCCTCCAGGATAGGAAGAAGCATACTCTGAGAGAACATCAAAACTCGTAGAGGCTTGAGTGCATCGGACACACACCCCTCGTTCCCTGATCAACCTTTCGAAACTTTCCTTTTCGCGTCTTATACCAGCTAGATACTTGTGTTCCTCGCAGGTATTGGCATACACCATGTGATAGACGCGGACAGCCAATCCCGAATGGGAGCACTTGTACACCTAAAGCAGCATGAAAAACTTCTGTTGCTGTAATTTTGAGAGAGAAAGAGTACGCACCTCGACACGCCGAATGAATTCCATGCATGGCTCCATCATGACGATGAAACGAGGCGTGATTTCCTCTAGCAATCTGTCGTCTGTGTCGTCCGAATATGCCTTGACAATGACCGTTTCCTCTGGCGTCAGTAGACCGAAGTTTGCGTCAAAATCGTCTGCATTGAAAGAAACAAGGTTGCTTAGATTGAGAACATCATCCTCTCCAAGGAGATTCAAGTCTCCGTAGTTCCACCTTTATAGATGTTGAGCGAAGGATGATAAGAAAATGCAGAGACGTACATGTCTTCATTGAGAGCAGCAGAAGGAGCAGGAGTAGGAGCCACGCTCGCTTGTCTCGTCGTTGATCCGCTAGGGGCAGGTGCACCACCACGAACACGTCGTCTGTTCGCCCGTTTGTCAGCTCTCTCTTTATCTTTCCTTTTGAGCGCTTCATCGATACCATCTTCGTCGAAGTTGTCGAGAGACAATCCGCGTGGCGCAGGATTGGTAGCCGGTTTACCGTCGCTCGACGATACTTTCTTCCAGTAAAGCCAAGTTTTCAGCTTCTTCAGCATCATCCGTCGGCCCCATTGACCCTTAGGCTTTGTTTGGTCCAGAGATGCGAGAAAGTCACGTAGTAGATTACATGTCGCTGTTGAAGAACACATGATCAATGTTGTGTTCGATCCCGGCGCTGTCTTGAAAGTTTTGTTGGTCTGGAGCTTCGAGATTTCTCCTTCGATTTCTTCCAATACCTCCGCAAGAAGGGTCCACTTGGGTAGTTCCTCGAGTACAGGGTCCATCCCTCGAGGTACCCATTTAGGCTTCTCTGTCTCTTCAACCTCATCGAGCGCATCCCAATCATCAGCGTCCGGCTCGAATCGAGGCGCTGTCAACGTAAAGCAGCGGCGCTTTGCTACTTTGAAAACGATGTTTGCTGCATCAGTCATGAGCCACTGGCTCTTGTTTCCATCGCCTGAAGCAAGAATCATTTCGCAAAAGGAATGAAACTGGACGGCGTCGTAGGAAAGGAGATAGTTAACAAGTTTTCGCAGGACGCCCAAATCGCGGACCAAAGCCTTCGTACTGGCGCCGACTTTATTCCAGACTGGATCGAGCTGTCTACGAACGAGATGATCAAATGACGGAAAGTAGGCTGCAGGTAGTGCAAGCATGTCCAAGTCGAGCTAGAGAGGGCTAAGCCAGGTATGATGGTATAGAGTAACAATAACCTGCCTCGGTTCGAGAACGACGAAGCTCGTTCAGAGTTGTATTCAAGCAGTGAACCAGAGCGCTGTGTATTTCGTCCATTGACTCCGAGAGATGCTGCGACAACTCGACCACATCCGCTCGTTTGCGCTCGAGAACCGACTTTATATCTTCGTGAAAGCTAGTGGCATCTCAACAAGTTGCAAGACAGTGCCGGAAGAGTCATACCGTGGATATATGTGCACTTTGCGGAGCCGAAGTTCCTTCATGACGTTTTTGAGAGGTGAAAGGCCGCTCGTTATATGTTCAGGCTGGTCGGTGAATGCCTTGAGAAAGCCGCTATCATTCTTCTCTCGAAAAAGACGAGTTATGAACGAGACAAGATGAAGTGGCGAGATCCTAAATATGAATATGATGAGACTTGGGGCAATCGAGGGACAATGAAGGTGTTCACCGTTCTGCGTGCATAACAATGATGCCGGTGATGAGATTGATAGGAATGTCATTCTGGAGCATGTCCACCACCAGAATGCGTGAGGTGACAGAAATGAGGCCACCGCCTTTGTAGAGTTCCTGTCTTGAGCTCGGGTTCATGCCCTGTCCAACCAGACGAGTCACGGAACCATGTACCTTGTTTTGCTCGTTCCAGCTTCGTAGCCTACAACTCGAAGCCCCGGCTTTCGACAGCCCATTATTCCCAGCTCCTCTCCAATTTCTGTTTCCTCTTCCGACGTGGCATTGACGAGAAGGACGAGATTCTGGGGCGAGTCGTAGATCTTCAATAGAGTGCATAATATGCGACGCAAACCAAGACCGCGAGCGAGCACAACGAGCTCGGAAGTTGACGGGTCATGAATTTCAGAGATAATTTTGGTATGAAACGGCAGAAGAGTAGACATCGTTTGACATTCTGGGTGGTCAAGAAAAGAGGTGCATTATCGGACCGTTATGCCGAGTAGCAAAGCGGCCTTGAATTCGATTTTGCCGTTCGGCATCGCTCCATGATCATCTACATTGTACAAGCATACACACTGACAGCGTACGATTGTCTTCTGACTCTAATCACACTGCACAGGCTCGTATTGGTCAAAGCAAGAGACTAAAGACGCGGACTGTAGCGAAACAACTGCTCTAGTTTGACCTTCACCAGACTATGTTTCTATCAAGCTGAAGGCAAAGTCTAGCTGCTCACATCGACTTCTTCTTTCTAGGAGTAGTCGTAATTTGTCAGGCAAGGCATCAAAAACATGTTTCTCACTTGGTTGGTTCATTCTTGCTGGTTGCTGCTGGCTCGCCCATTGGCATGTTCGATGGTCATTGAGTTACGGTTGTATACTGTACGCGACGTCTGAGCACTGCACTGAAGCGGACATCGATATTGCGGCTTCTTTTCTTGGTGCTTCGTCCCCCAGTACATCAGCGCCAGCTTGGATAACAGGGCGAAGACGACAATGTTGGTGATTGTCGTTCTGTGTTTGTGAACCTCTGCATTACATATCTCACGAATCTCAGATCTAGAGTAACAATGATTTGATCTGCCCTGAATAGTTCTCGCAGCCAGGCATCACCGCTTGTGCTTCACAATTCTTATGTTCTCAGGCCAATATCATCTCTGTCTACGGCCAACAATCTCTACTTTTCAGGCTACAAAACGAGTCAAGGATACCACAGTCCAACAACAGTCGGTCATTATTGACCGAACCTTGACTCTACCAAGCCAGACGGTTATCTAGACCTGAAGCGCTGTTCCCTGATCATGATCATCCTCGGAGGCGGCATGGCACGTCCGTTCGTCGACAGTCAAGACCGTCCCAGACCGTCTTGGACTACACAGTGAAACAATCGCAATTGATCCGTACGACCCAACCAATTCTTCGGTCCCGAGGCCGTTGAAAGCGGGCTGACCATGCATTCTTGGGCCCAGCCTCTTGAACCACTCTCAGGACGCCGAACTTGATAATGGTCGATTGACTGATTCGGTCGGCGTTCTGAATTGGTTCGAGTCTGCTAAGGCTGAACTTCCCGTGCATTGCTATTGCTGGATCTCGGAAAGGAACCTTGGTGGGTACAGATCTGTTCTAGTATTCATATGCTTAGCGCTCGTGCTGCATGAACGGCTTTGCATATGTCACCGCGAGACATAGCCCTGCGTATACCTTGTGCAGTGCTTCGTCGGGTGTTTCGACTCTACCGCCACTATGCAGTCATGCTGCAAATAAGGAATGCTACCCTCTTGTACACGAAGGACCTCACGGTTGGTGACTGTCTCTTTTACTTGTCGTGGTGGTCTTCTCATCAGTGGTCATTCTTTGGGCGCGGACATTCACTTGCTGAGTCTTGGAACTGCTTCAAACTCGAGATTGACAAGTTTAGGCCACGAGCGTGACGCGGTCATCCTGTACAGTCTCGTGCTGCTGGGACGGTGCTAAGGCAGTACCGACTCAGTTTCATCTGTTTGGCATAGCCCAGGTATAGCCCGCGTGATCTACCTCATAGAACGCTGAACCACGAACTGAGAAAATTGTCGGTTCTCCCGCTGCTTTGATACCGATGATAGCGCATCTTGCCCCCAGTTCCTGTATACCACTTGACCGAAATTCAATGCGGGTCCTCCCCCATGTCGAGATGACACACCCCAATACCGTATAAAAGGTGGTCAACGAACGAATGCTCTCCTCATTCACTTTCTTCCAACCCTCTTGATCACCTTTGCTTTCTTCGACCTCTGATCACCTCCTACTTTCTGAACATGCTCGCTTCCTCCTTCATCGCTTTGTCCATTGCTGCTTTAGCTTCGGCTTCGCCCTTGGCTGCGCCGTTGGCTGCACGCCAGTCCACCTGCTCCCCCAATTTTGAGGGTGCCGGCGTTCGCGTCGTCGACTCTGAGAATTCTGCCCTGGAGTTCGGAGCCTCCAGCGACACAACCCTCGCCCCCATCATCTCCAGCAGCTTCAGAGGTCCCAACGCCGTCGACTGGCACTTCGAGCAGACTGGCCAACCCTTGGTTGGGTACATCATCAAGTATGTTCTCGCATTACTTCCAGCTACTTGCCCTGACCATACTGTAGGGACATCGACAACAACAACCTCGCCGTTTCCGCTCGCGTGGACAACAGCATTTTGTTGGATACGACCTCTAACAGTGGCAACGCCGTGTAAGTATCTCCCAATGAGCGAACTATTAGCCTCAACGCAACTTACCTTCTTCACAGTGATGAGATTTGGACTGTCGAGTGCAACTCTTGCTCTACTGGCATCTCCGGTATCAAGAACAGCGTCGTCGCGTCTGGGTGCATCATTCGCTCCCCAGTCCTCAGCGGAGGATGCGTGTCCGTCGGTCCATATCCTTCCTCCGACGCTTTGGTCATCAACAGTGGATCCTGCACTTCCTTCGACTTCTGGACGGGCAATTGAGTGGTGGTTGATTGACTCGATGCATGTTTGAACAGTTTTATTTCACGAACGAACCTTTTCGCTTTCAAGTCGATGATGATATTCTATACGTTCAAATACATGACCGCTATGCGCACGCCAACTGCGAGTGTGAGCGAGGTCTCTGAGCGATGTACACCATTCGCAGGATCCATTCACGTTGAGCCTGTGTGCTTTGACCGATATCTGTGTTTCTTCTGGCCAACGGTTCCCGCGCTTACGACTGGCCTCAGGCTTGAGGTCGACCACGAGGCCCGGACTTCTTCAATGTTTGCGTCTCAAACTGAATGAGGAACTCGGAGAGAACTCCGTTGCTTGAGCTTAAACGACAGGACGTCTTGTTCATCATCAGGGCTTCGAGACCCTTGTTTTTCTCTCTTTTGTCCTTGCGACTGTTATCTCGATACATCAAGACAATGCCATCCCTCAAAGCGAAAAAGCGCTGTACCCCAGGGAGCCGCGCATCCGCGCCCGGCACCTCTGGTTCTCGGAAGCGCAAGTTCGAGGACGACTGTTCGAAATGTGACGAACAACTGAAGAACAAGGTCATCAAGATCATTCAGGTAGGATGAGATACGGCCAACCGGTCCTCAGAGTCACGCTGACCATTTATAACTTTAGGCAAGCCCACCAAAGTGGCTTATTGATGCACCACGCGAGCAAGTCGTCGTCTCAAACGCGCTGGGAGCAAACGTGAGGGACACCCCACATCATGATAAGCTATCATGATTGACATGTCATTCAAGTGTCATTGTCAGAACAACCGCGAATGTGTACAAAGAGACAGTCACAACGAAACCCGCTCCCCCAGGCATGGGCCCGACGATCTAGGTCCGACAATGTGCATGGATGAAACGACAAGCTGCACGGAGGCCGAGCTGCCTTACGGCCTAGTCGATGAGTGGTTCACCATAGGCGACGAGATGATGGTCCCAGACGCGTCGCCCAGCCACAATTGGAGCGCCGTGTACGACTTGAACAGTCCTGACCCTCTGGACACAATCAGCTGCTATGTTGTCAGTGATGACGGCCTAGATGTAGGTGGAGGTGTGTTTTCACCTGCATGAATTCCGATAGCGAATTGAACTCGGAGTAGAAAATGTTACGATTGCTCCGAGTCCGAGCTCCGATGAGCAGAGCAGCGCGCAGAGACGCAAAGAAGTCAAGAGCATCTACCTTGTCAAGGTCGAACTCGACCGTATCGTCTCCGCCATCGAACAAGACGAAATAGCGCCCTGGCAGATCCAGGATAGCCTTCGCAATCTATCTTCAAGGATCGAGCAGTCATGGAAGGACCTGGACAGACAACAGCCCAGCAAGTAGGAAAATGGTTTGTTACTGTTGAGTGGTCATATATATGGTGCAGAGGGGTGTGTGTAAGTACGACAAGTAAAGTCCAATCCCGATTCACTGCGGAGTAAATGTACAGATTTTATACTTCTCCTTTTATGCCTTCAAGTTTCATGTTGGCTCAAGCTCTTGAGCACTGGTCTTGCCACTGAGCTCGGCTTGCACCAAGAGGCCACGAGGGGCATCGTGCATGGGCATCATAATCTCGACGAGCTGGCACTTACTGACAGCGGTGAACTCCTGGTCGTCGAGCAGGGCGCTGGCTCGTCCGTGTTGGGATCAATGTATGATTGGTTCTTGACAGCTTCAGCGTCTCCGTAAACGCTCCGCTTGTGGGAGACGACGCCTATGTGAGTCCTTATCAGCTCGAGCAAAGGGTAACGAGCGATAGCGCATTGTTGGTAACAATTCAAAAGGGAAGGGCGATAGAAATACTGAACAGTAAAGACGCGACGACCATGACGGATGCCAACCAAAAACGCAGTCGAGATGAACCACTAGATGTTGCCACGGCAGCTTCGCATTCGGCGTACACTGGGAGAGCAAGATCTCAATGTAAATAGGCAGAAGAGATGGTACGCAGAACACTCACTCGATTCTATAGTGTCCGCCAGCGAAATTTCATTGACAGTGGTGGCAGCACTCCCTACGCAGCTCATGCATGCTAACATAGTGCCGTTAAAATTCGACGAACACATGCAAGAGGTAGCACTCTCGCCACAGGCCTGAGAGAAAGACTGTCAGCCAATCAATCGTTGCGCAGTAAACCGTGGTACGTACAACAATGCTGACAAGTTGAGAGCAATTCGATGTGCAGTCCGAAGGTACATAAGAGATATTGATACCGGATGAATAAGAACTGGAGCGGATTCGGACGAAGCCAGAGTTGTCCACTAAAGAACGCGACGTCGATCCCAAGTATTGAGCGGACGCTGAGTTGAGGCTCGATCAGTCTCGGGTCTCGGAAACGAGACGCAATGACCGACCTTGTATAGAATAAAATGTCATCTGTAAGAGCAAACATAACGCGCTCATGAAAGAAAGCATATTGGGATCGAAGTGGCGTGAGGTGGATTGGGTGTAGATGAGTGTGGTGGTTAGTGAAGAGGGGCGTGGATAGTTGTTGAGCAGTGTACTCTGCTGCGAGAGCGCAGCCCCGCAGTTCTGCGAAAGGACACACATCGATCGGGTGCTCGCCGATGGCGGATGGAGAAAAGCTTTTGCGTAAGTCATGGAAGCATTGTCGGCATCTTGATATCATTGTCACTGTACGCTAGACTGTCCCAGGCAGACAGGGGACGATTTTGTGACTGAATATCGGGGTTATCGACCTTCATCGACGTGGTGTTGAATACTAGTACTGGTGATTGTAACTCTCATGGCGCTGCTGCTCCACTAAGCACCTCGTACAGTCCCGAGATTCGTCTCTTAGACAAATTTTCACTCCAGAAGCGCATGATAGGTTCCCATTCCTCTCGAGACGATGGCATGCCTGAACCTCGACCGTCGAGCAGTCTATCCTGGACCCGTTGATAGGCTTTCTTGAGCGCGGTCAACGCGCTCCGTGGGATGGAGGGCTCGGAAGGCGGTTTTCGATGCTCGACGAAAACAGGTGTAGGGCAAAGTCGCTCGATAGTCGGGTAGGAAAGGAGAGGACCCGAGATGGATACTATCGAGCCAAGGGCCTGATGAGACGTAATTGGATCGACAGCTTGATGGGATTTCCACCATCCGAGTCCAAACTCTGCAGCAACGCTGCCCCCTTGGGCGAAACCGAAGAGATGTATTCGCTGGGCTGGCCAACCACACCCTGTGATCAGATAGTCGACGATTTTGGTAAGAAGATTCAAAGCAGGCGTCGGGTTCGGATGCTGGATCATCTCTCCCAGGGGGTCAAACGATTCGTACCATTGAAAGGCTTGCTCGTATAGATATGGAATCCTGATGATTCAATTAGAGTGCGCCAGACAGACCTGAAGACAGGTAAGCCTTACTGTTCGGGAGCTCGCAACGCCAGTACTGCTGTCTGTGGTAGCTTGAGAGAGCACCCTAATTTGAAGAATGGAAGATGCGTGTCGCCTGGATGTGATGAGTACGAAATTTGACGGTCATGTCAGAAATTCACCAAGACCGTGGAGAAGGATGAGAAGGTTCTCATCGGTTCCATCGTCGCTTTCCTTGTAGAGGAATGGAACAGGTATGTTACCAGTTTTGGGTGCAGGCTTTCTGCGAGGCAGCGCGTCCTCTTGGCGTTCGCGTATGTGGATCTCAGAGGACTCCGACAGCATGGTGGTTGAAATGAACAGGAGGCGGCCGTGCTTCATTTGGTTTCGACGTCCGGCCCAATGATTACCCTGGGTTAGCTGCACTTTAGCGACCTACCACCGCTAGCGCTCAGCGCTCAACGTCCAACGTTCAACCACCGCCTTATCTGTCCCTCTCTTCGTTCCCACTTACCTGCCCTACTCAGTCACGGGGTACCGAACGCTCTTGCTTCGCACCACTTGACACGGACCGACACGCCAGCACGTACCATGTCGCAAACAAGCTCTAATTGGGATCCGATACTGCTCATTTCCCAGGTCGGAGCGCCCAGTCTCACTCTCAGCTCTCTGTTTATACTCTGTCTAGATAATATCCCTGCAAACGCTTCACTACCTTACCCTCTCTCTGTTCACTCCACCATTACTCGCAATATTTGCACAAACGGCATCTTTAAATTATGAAGGAGGTCCTGCAAACGTTGGCATGTCTCTTCTACTGCAACATACAGCTTTTGCTTACCCTTGTTTCTAGGTATGGTGATGGATTGGCGCGAAATGGCTGGCCGGCCGACAATACGAGGTATAGGCGAACGATGGGAACAATACTCGTGGGTGTGGAGTGGAGGAAAGAAGGTCGGGACGGACGGTGAAGACGCTCTTCTCGGAGTTGACCCAATGCGTGGCTGGATCATTGCATTCTGCTGGTTGGTGGCGTGTTCGGCAGAGTGCGTGCTTGTCTTCATTTCAAAACAGCGAGTTGATTCCTTTCGTAGCATCTACTTCATATATGTCATTGTTCGTCGGCCACGCCTAGTGCTCGACTTTGCTCTATCCCTAGTGTTCATTCACCTCGTCCTCACCAGCTATTATTCGGCCTCCATACCCACGTCGCTGTTTTTCTGGTTGGTGGTCGGCGCCGGCGCAGTTGGAACCGTGATTATGGCGGAACAATTGTGTGTCAAGCGGGAAATGCGGGAGGGACTCTCGGTAGTGGCCACAGAACCACCGGAAGATGAAAACGACGATGACGACGGCTGGGGAGACCAAGAGCAAGGTACAGAGGAGAGATTGGAGATGGGCCGACTGTCATAGGTTCACCAATGATACCCTCTTCCATCATCCACGAACGTTACGTCGCCACCACATAGGACCACATCCCGCCTCGCTGAACGGTTGTGTGATGCGGTCGTGTCGCCGCTGATCTTGAAGATAGGAAATCAGGGAGGAATGTGGTTCTTCGTCCTCAAATCGCCCGCAATGATCAGAGAACGGGTGCTTTGTTCTCTCGGTCTCACGTTGACGCCGTATCTGGTGGTTGTGAGTCCGTGTTTTGCTCGTTGTGCTTTTTTTTCTGGGCTCACGTACCCTCGGGTCGTGTAGGTAATTCAGCTCAAACTGTGATTGCACCGACCAGATGGAGGTGACGGTTTTCACAATAATTCACTTGCGGACTGTTTGCGGGAGAGGTCGGCGTGCCTCGAATCTCGTAGGTGTTCACGGTACAAGGTGAAAGTATGCAAGTCCTTCTGCGCCTTCCATTATGCGTATATCAACTTGCATCTAGATTACATGGTACACTCTTGGTACTTGTCGGGACGCATCGTAAAGGATGGAGATAGCTGGTCGCGAGGCTAGTCTCTACGGTCATCATAGCTTGATTATAGCCTTACATTTCTAAACTGAACTAAGTTGACTTGCATTTTAGTTACTGGAATCCCAAGCCCATCAGCTATTTCGCCAATTCATTCTTCGCATGTCAGATGAAGCCACTCCAGCGCGGAGAGCGGGCTGCGATGGCCCAATCCCGACGAAATGGCGTATCTCCGATCTGTAACAGTATAACAAAGATGCATGTATGCATTCCACGAGTGGTTCTCGAATGATCCTAGATCTTCATCAAGAACTCTCATGCGTTCCACTATTTCGTAGACGCTAGACTTACTCGCAGGCTGTGGAAGAGGGCAAGGGACTGTGAATATGACCAAGACGGACCGGATTCTGACTGCTACACATTCTCTGTAATTCTACGACTGGATGTCTTGTACGTCAACATCGCTCTACCTCATCATGGTCTCAGCCTGTTCATTCATGGTCAAGTTACATATACTTCTGTAGTACAAGATGGGAACTTCGAGCAAGGGGGTGATACTTCTCAAGAGGGCATGCCAAGCATGCTGCGAGCAGTCTCTGCTATCGCGCCGACATGTCGATTTCTAGATCGAGGATCGGGACCTCGATTGAGTTTCAAACCCATGCGGGCAGCGTCTGTATCGTTATAAATGGAATCAGGCAGTGGTCGTCCCATCCTGGTGAAGTGATGAGAACCCTCCGACGCCAACTTGGAAAAGACACTTACTTGCAAAAGTCGCAGGTACATGGAGAAGGACCGGTGCCATGGTGGTCGCATCCCCAAGCCATGCCCCCATCCGTGCCGCAGCACGTCCAGCGAAATCCTTGCGGCCAGTATTTGTAGAATCTGGCATTGTTGCTGTTATACTCCTCCTCGTATTTCTTCTTCAAATCGTCCGCCTCGTCCGCAAGGCAATGTCCCCATCCCGTCTCCTCTTTCTCACAGAACCAAGTAATCAGTTCGAGCTTTCGAGCAAGTCAGATCGAGTTTTCCGGTCATTGATTTGATAGACCTTTCCGTGGTGTTTTGACCCGTCACGACAGAGCCTGTAGCGGTCGTACCACTTCTGACCTTTCTTGCACTCTGACTTGTGACTGGGCCAGTCGACGCGCTGGCACTCGATACCTGATTCGCGTAGGTGAACATGAGCTCGATATCACTAAAGGAGAGCAACCTACTGCAGTATAAACGGGATTTACAGCCCGAACATTGACTGACGTTGACATCTCCGCTATCCTTTTTACAGACTGCGCAGAAGAGATCGTTATTAGGCCGCATAATAGTGTTGTACGCGAGGAGCAGAGGAGGAAGGGAGCCCGGAAGCTCGGGCCGGCTGTAAGATATCTATTTGCTCCTATTACAGTTAGTGGGCAACGCATTGGCACACGCTCTCGTCTGTCATTTACCTTCACCTCCGCCTTCTTGATCTGGGTACCCAATACAAGTACATGGACGCATCTCGCTGAAAAGGACGTTTCCGTGGATCGATTGAGATACACGCATAAATGCCGTACGTGGGACAATGTCAATGCTAACTGACAGCCCGACAGAGGGTATGGTCATCTTTGCTCGTCTAAGGACCGAGTTGCTCTGGCTTGATTTCTCACCATTGCTTTCAAGCAAACATTGGACATTCTCTGTGCTGCCATGATTCAACCAACGTAAGACAATCCTCAAGTGTATGAGGAGCTGTCTCTGATGTTCACTTTGCTTTACAGCGAAATACACGCCTTGATCATTGGCATAAATGATTATCAGTGTGACGACTACAGAAAGCTTAAATGTGCTGTGGCCGATGCCACGAGATTCGCAGAATACTTGACTAAAGATCTTCTCGTTCCTCAGGAAAACATCTCGCGACTTTTGAACGATCAGGCCACCAGGGATGCAATCCTTGACTCCTTCCAACGGTTAATTGACGACGTGGGGATCATCAAGGATGAGTCCGCGATCGTCATCTTTTATGCAGGTATGTGAAGGGCATAGTAGTAGGTTACTCCCACCCATGTATTGGCAGGACACGGAGGGCGCTCCGCGAAACCCCCCGACTGGGAGGACTGGGAAACGTCTGGCGGCCTATCGGAACTACTTTGTCCTGTGGACATCAACGTTAGGGGAGTTGAGGGGATACCTGATAGAACCATCAGCGCCCTTTTAGATGACCTCTCGGAAGCCAAGGGCAATAACATCGTGCGTCTCACTCGGGCAATTGGTGTTGCTCAGCTATGTACTCAGAAGAACCTCACAGACACTCATCCTTGACTGCTGTCATTCTGCAGGCATGACCAGACAACCATTCGAAGAGGGCATGATACCACGGACAATTTTGAATCCGCCGCCAATTTCCAGCTCGTGCGATTACAATATATGGTCTCGCCATACACGCGGTATCGCCATCGCTTGTGGATTTGCTGGAACTGCCAGAGACTCTCATATTCTACTTGCTGCTTGCAACAGCCGCCAGCAAGCTCTGGAGCACAAGGGCAGCGGTCTGTTCACACGCTCGCTCTTGAAGACTCTGCGGCAACACACTGCTCAGGAGCTCACTTATACCTCCTTGATTCACCGTATTCTCGCTCCGAACTAGTGAGCGCTCATTTCCTTTACGTATGCTGACTGACATTCGTCAGTCAAACGCCACACTGTGAAGGCAAACACGTGCGGCGCCGGCTCTTTGACGCAAAGAGTGATGAAGCCGATAGCGCGTACATTCTATGTCGTCCTCATAAAGAGGAATCGGTCTTTGTCCTCCAGGCAGGGACTCTCCATGGTGTTGTTACAGGGTCAGACTATGATATCTTCCAGACAGATATCCCGGGAACATCTGAAGCAAGGATGAGCGCCTCTATCGTTGGTGTGGGCCCATTCAGGTCTACTCTGAAGCCTTCAAATCCGTCCTTCCTTGAGTCCCAAGAAAATCAGGCACGGACGGTATGGTATGCACGCCTCACAACATTGGCAGAGACCGTTTTAGATGTCTTCTGTGCGGATACGGCTTACCTACAACGCCTCCTCAATACAACGGCTTCGTCGGGAGACCGCGATGAAGCGTTTATTGTCAGCATACGAGCTGTTCACAATGAAGCCGAGGCAGATCTCGTTCTTACGATTGCGGATGACCAGGTCTATTTCGATCGTGGCGCCAAAAGCAACATATCTGGATTGGAAGGACTCAATGTGGGGACTCGTGTCGCGGGGTGCGTCCAAGCCAGCGACGACGCTTTGGATCATTGCCGGCACGTTATCAACGCGTTTGCGCGCTTTGTGATGCACTTGACCAGGACGAAGGTCCCACCAGGCAATTTGGAGGTGATCAAGATTTCGCTGAAAGAGGTGCAGAAGAAGGGTCGAGTCAAGATGGTTGGAGATGAGCTGTTTGTGTCCGACACCGAGCCAGTCACGGTTCAAGTCGACAAGAATTTACCGCCCAAACGGCAACCACGTTATGGTATGATGATCGAAAATATAACGGGCTTGAAACGGGCGGGAGGTGGAGGGGACAGGCTATATCTTCATCTGTTTGCCTTTGATTATGGCTCTCTGAGTATCAGTATGTGGTCCTTCTCTTCGATGACTTTGACTTCTGACTCAAACTTTTCTAGTGGATTGGCAGCTTCCGAAGATTGCAAGTGGTGTAGGCGGTCACAGCGCAGAGCATGTTGACACGGAGCTTGAACCTGGATGTGCTGTTTCTGTTGGC
Source organism: Strobilurus luchuensis (assembly GCA_019915105.1). Lineage (NCBI taxonomy): Eukaryota > Fungi > Basidiomycota > Agaricomycetes > Agaricales > Physalacriaceae > Strobilurus > Strobilurus luchuensis. The sequence goes on from JAHLMJ010000004.1 coordinate 820,093, forward strand.
TTTGGAAACGGAGGCTCTCAACCTTGGCGATTCATCTTGGAGAAAGATCAGGACGTCGATGTCAGCTTCTTTAAGGCCTTCATTTCCACCCAGCCTACGGACATGAGGAATATCACTCAGGCTTCTCCCTTCGAGCAAGGCAAGCGCGCAAATTACGCCCCACCCACACTACCAGCGCTTCCAGTGACAGAGTATTGGGCGACAAAAGTCATCACAGTTATTCAGAAGGCAGCTAAATGATTACAATTTGGACTCGGAGGAGGCAAACTTGGCGAGAATCTCCCAGATCTTTTCAGCGACGCCTGCAGGATTTTCTTGTGGTGCTAGATGGCCAGTTTTCTGGATGCGGGAGACAGACACGAAGTTACCGCCTGCTGCGTTGTTGATGATATCGTCTTTGGTAGGACCGGAGCTACAACGGTGATCAGATGAGTAGTACTTTGCAGATATTGTAAGTACTCATACAGATAGTCATTAATCGTGCCATATATCGCGTGAATGGGGAGTCTCTTGGTGAAGGGCCCTAGGATTCGATATGCACGTGAAAAACCCAACTCGTCGTTGTAACTAGCCTGAGAGATGTTTCGGTAAGGACGAATAGCCGATTTCAGAGACAAAAGGGTTGTACCGTTTCCTGCTGCCTCGTACACTTCAGTGTAACACCTTCTGTTTTGTCTGGATACTCGTACGTCGGTAGAGGCATCATACCATCATTCTGTAGAACGCGCTCTGAATTTACTTGTGTATCAATACGGCGGTCCACTCACCGCGTAGATGCGCACAACTCTGTCATCCCATCCTTTCCATGGACTTCGGGTCTTGAGCTGCTTATACGCCTCTTCCCTCGATGGCCAGATATCGCGACGCTTCGCAGCACCGGTCAAGAGGAACGCGGTGGACTTCCCTGCCTCTTGGTTCATACTCATGAGTTCAACAAGTATGAGTCTTTCCATGCGGACTCGTTCAATCTGCGGATAAAATGTCAAGGAGTGCAAGCTAGCCGAGCTTGAGTATTCCTGCAACGACCACACCAAGATAAGATGGGACGTACAATCCGACTCCGCCCATCGAATGGCCAACGCCAATAACGCGGTGTTTAGAGAAGTCGACATCGACCCCAGTCCCGAGGCCAGCAAGGAAAGCATGGATGCTCCTTCCGTAATCCTCCCATCGGAAGACGTCCTTGTACCCCCAATTCAAGACATCAGCGTTCAATGGACCGGCGTCGCCGTGATTGGGTGCATCTATGGTCCACATTTCCCGAATATTGACGCCGCCGCGTTTCTCAACCAGGGCGCACAGCTCGTCAATAGCCGGCTCCCACTGCTCCTTGTGGAATCCGGTCCCATGAGTGAATACCAAGGTGAGAGCGTTGGGATCATTGAGGTGCGGCGACGAGGGATTCCAGTACCGCTTCACAGTCGACACCAAGGGGTAGCTCGGTCTGGGGTCGAACACGTAGGATTGCGTAGATAGCAAAGACATTGGGGGCGCCTGGTCATGCTGCCAGAAAACACGTTAGACTATAAATTGAGGTGACGGGTCGGCGTTCTAATCAAACCGGATCGGGGTCAGTATATCATCTGGCCGAGGGTTCAAACGTTCACAAACTATGTACCCCTGGAAATTGCCTGGACACTGAGGCATACTAGGCGCATTGTCCTCAACTGATGGTTAGACTGACAGACGTAGAGCACAAGCATATTACTCAAACCCTTCGATTAAGAGAGAACAGTGGAAACATTGACACATACGTCTTACAGTCCTGGACTTGTCCAGCACGACAGTCCTTGCCTGGATCATCGTTGTAAGTTTCCATTGTAGCCCAGACAAGCGCGGCGAGTGATAGTATGCCTATTAGCAAAAGAACCACTGCCAGCGAGCTCAAATAACGCTCTCTTTCTAAGCATTCATGTACAGAAAAGTTACTGCACCGAGGCGTCAGTCAGTGGCGTACGGCCCTTCCTTGAGCTCGCGTCAGCCGGAAGGAGAGGATGGGTGTTCAACATGTCATAGCAGTCGTGCAAAGCCTGTTTTAGCGGAGCGTAGAGTCTTGGAAGAATGTGAGATAGCACAACGTTGGATCGCGTCGCGACGCAGGGAGTCAAAGATGTGCACGCCTCGTTACTGGACGAAAGGTGCAAGCAAAAGCGCAAGAGATCAAAATCATATGCACACTCCAAGATAGTCAATGATGCTGACTGGTTTTCTGAAAGCAAGGAGGGCAAGATTGTCCAGGAACGCAGAGTGTTTGAGTAGCCCGAGCCAACGAACGTAGACCACGAAAGTTGAACGCAAACAGTTAATGACATAGAGCTATGAATGTCACGCTTACGCGGAATGCTCGACCAAAAATTATGCTGAGGCGTAAAGCAAGTCATGCTGCAGTCAAAGAAGAGATGCAGCGATCCAGTGGGCAGTATGTTGTTTACGGTAGAGCTGTTGCGTGTTCAATCACTCCCAGGCAGTGGAATAGACGCGGATAAAATGGCGACACTCATTGAACCGGATTGACGCTTGCTCACGCGTGTGTAGGCTAGCCGGATGACATTGAGAGAGGATGAAGGTGAAGCTTGCAATTGCCGATCGCGATTTTCCCAATTCAGACAGAAGTGACTGTACTGTGTGACGGTAACTCGGCCCGCTCCTTCCTTCGCTCACCGCCAAAATTTTTCGGAATGCCTGATGCATTTTTCACGTCCTCCAAAACGCGGAAGAGAAAGAGGCCGTCTGATGCCGGGCCCAGCAATTTGAAGAAAGCTCAGTGGAAGGGCAAAGGCGTACAGTCCTCCGCCGCTCGACCGGTCAATGGCGCGAAGAGGAAGAAACGAGACGAGGAACTTGATTCGGACGAGACCGACGGGGACGGCGGGAACATCGATGACTTGGACCTGCGGGTACCTTCAGATGACGACGACGTGATGGAGGATGACGAGGACCCAGACGAGACACCAGCAGAAAAACGGTTACGGCTCGCACAATTGTATCTGGACAGTGTCAAGGAGGGTCTAAACCTTGGTGCGCGTCGTTCACTTGCTTTCTTGGTGTCTCATCATCCTTTCTTTCTTGCAGCCGACGGTGAATTCGATGCTGCTGAGATAGACCGGGAACTCATCTCCGCCAGGCTAAAGCAGGACGTGCTCGAGCATTCAGGCAAAGTTCACCTGTTCATTGCAGACTCTGTACGCTGACCCTTCTTTCAACAATCACTCTTTCACTCATACCACGCTACAGTTTGACCTTTCCAATCCACCTACAACCATCATCCGCACAAAAACTGCTAAATCGCCTGTCACATCTGCCGTCGCGACCGAGTCCGGAAAGTACCTCTTTACTTCGAGCAAGGATGGTTCTATCACCAAATGGGATCTGGCCAGCGGGAAAAGACTCGCCATGTGTCATGCTCAGAAGAAAGTCAAGGGAAAGGGCAAAGCTTCCGCGACAGAAGTCAAGGGACATGTAGATGAAGTGCTGGCTCTCGCTGTGAGTGGCGACGGCCGTTACCTGGCGAGCGGCGGCAAGGACAAGCGACTCTCAATATGGGATGTGGAGACGAATGAGTTCGTCAAAGGTTTCTTTGGCCCGCTTTGCCACAAGGATTCAATATCTGTACGATTCCCAGATGATTTGCTCTGCCAGGTTCATACTCATCGTGCTTTCTCAGGCACTGGCGTTCCGAAAAGGCACCAACCAGCTATACTCGGGCTCACTGGATCGAACAGTGAAGGTGTATGATATGTCTCCGTCTGTCCTGGGCTACGTCGAAACATTATTCGGACACCAAGACAACATCGTTGGATTGGACGCACTTCGAGGCGAGACGTGTGTAAGCGTGGGAGCCCGAGATAAGACAGTGCGTTACTGGAAAATCGTTGACGAGACGCAGCTGGTGTTTCGGGGTGGAGGCAAGAGCCGTATTCGCGAAGTTCTGGAGGGAGGGCTTGCCGACGAGGAGAACGAGGATGGTCAGAAGAACACTGTCATCCAGAAATTCGTGGAGGGTAGCCTGGAGTGCGTGGCAATGATTGACGAGTCGACTTTCTTGAGTGGCGGCGACAGCGGGTAAGCGCTACATGTACCTTCTACTTGAACAAGATTTAACTCGTCCTGTAGGTCCATCAGTCTATGGACGACCCAGAAAAAGAAGCCTGTATTCACACAACCCCTCTGCCACGGCTTCCATACCACCGTCTCTGCAACAGAAGGTGTCATCAAGTCCCCGCGCTGGATAACGGCACTCAGCTCTCTCCGCTACTCAGATGTCTTCGCGTCAGGTGAGTTCAGCCTTTCGACCTGTCGATGCCGATCTCATCCATTTCAGGATCCTGGAATGGCGATATACTCATATGGAAGCTTGATTCAAAACTCAAGTCATTTTCTGTAATCGGTTCCATTCCGGCGCTGGGCATGGTCAACTCCTTACAGTTCATGACCCCTCCGAAGGAGTTCTACGACAAGGCTGCATGGGCGAGCAATGATGCAGACTCTGTCTCCAACAATAAATCTAAGGAAGGGCGGACGTTGCTGGTCGCGGGCATAGCACGCGAACACCGACTAGGTCGGTGGTTCCATATAGAGGACGGATGGAATAGGGCGATGGTTGTGTCGCTGTATCCTCGGTCATGATACATCGTAGGGCTAATAAGCCTCCCCCGTCTCTTTCGACGCTAATGGTCTGCAGTCGTAAAAGTATGCGTAGCTCGTATCATAAAACATGAAAACTATCACTAGCCCATATACTCAGTTAAACAGCATTCTATGAACGTACATATCGTAACTTACCGTACGACCAAACTGCGAGATATTAGATATCAGAACAAAGACGTGGGAGGCAGGCAGGCATAGTCCAACTCAGGTCCAACTGACCAACGTTGAACAAACAACGCGTTGTCCCTTTGCTTCGGCGAGCCGCCGCAAGACCGCGCAACCTGGCGTTGTCATGTCTCTGACTGCGTGCACTGTATGCGGCAGCACTGTCGACAACCGCGACAACCTCCTCTTGACCTGCAAAGGATGCCGGCGTAAATATCATCATAGTAAGCACCCATGTTTTTATGAGTGCAGCTCGCCAGCCTGCAATTGACTCGTACTTCAGAATGTCATCAGCCACCCCTGTCTTCTGCAGATCTTGCGATCCTCATCAGACAGTACCACAACTCTGCTGCCGAACGGAAATCATTGAACTGGAGGTGTCGACAATGCGCTAAAACCACAGTCATGTACCTAGACTCGGACGACTCGGATGTCGAGGAGGTGCTCGATGTCTCCAGGAAGCGTGCCCGTAACTCCAAAGAGGTCTGGCCGCAGAAGAGGACCAACTCGACGCGTCCCGAGGAGATTGTCCTTTCCGATAGCGAGGACGATCTACTTCTCATGCCTGAGGCTTCTTCGTCAACACACAGCGTTCCACCAACATCTCGGAGCTGCAGCGCCTCAGTGATAGATGTCGAGATGGTGACTACTCACCCACGTAACCTTCCTTCACCGCCTCTACGCCACGACTCTTCTTCGGAGGCGACGCCCACTTCTCCCATGATTCCCGCCCTCATTGCTAGGGAACCAGAGACTAATACCATGGATGTTGACAGAACTCCGATGGGTGTATCTCATGTGCAACCTCCGAGAGGCACGCCAATGATACCCGTGATGAACGAGATGGTGTCGAAGGAGGAGGAGAACACAATGGAGATCAAGCAGGAACCCACCCATGAACCATCTCTCAAACCCGTGTCCTATATTGTGGCCAAGTGGTTACAGCCACATCCTTCTCCTCGACCCATTCATGCCTCCCGTCGTCCCGGCAAAGCGGCGCTCAAACATTGTGTACCTCATGTCGGCATTCAATTTCATTCTTCCCAGTGGACAACAGGTCCTCCCAGGCTGTAGATTGTGCTTTCGCTCATTTCCCCTCCTGCTTTTCCGTTCGCATTCTTGGTCGCATGTTACCTGTATCTATATCCCGCATCTTACTTGTTGTATCTTCTACCTCACTACTTCACTGAATCGTTCATGCAGTCTGGACCTTGTCGTAAACCGCACACGCTGATTTGATATTCTTGGTGGGCAAGTTTCATGAAAGCGCAAGCTTCTTAACTTGTCCCAAGTCTTGGCTAGCTCCCGAGTTTGACGGACGCAAGCATCGGCTGCGGTGTCATGTCCATGAAACTCGACTGTAATTGTTTGTTCACTGCGCACCTCAACCAGCTGCGCAACAGTGCCCCGCTACATTGACTCTGAGTCTATGAAACGCGTATAGCACGGAGATCAGCTAATCATCGCCTCCTACCTTAACAGCGTATTAAAGGACGACTGGATCATTGTGGCGAGCCATCGACATTCCACGCAGCACAAACAACAATGAACTTATACCTTTCACGCGGAAATCACGTCGCTGACACCGGCTACACTACCGTCGACAAGCGAACGATTTTCCGAGCAAAGACGCCATGGTCAATGTTTGGGAAGAAGACCATCATAACTGGCTCAGGCTCAGACACGCTTGCTAGGATTCGGTGGAAGAAAGCCGGGTCTACTGTGATTGAGATGGGCGGATATGAGGTGAAGGCGAAGAAGTACTTGAAACAGTGAATCTCGTGTCTGGAATACCCGCCTGTCACTGACGATTGCCAAAGCGGAAAAAGATTCACTGCGCCGGACGGGAACAAGTACAAATGGACGACAAGACACAACAAGCCTAAGGTTCGTCGTGCCACAGCTGACGGTGGCCTGGCGAGCATATGTGCTGATTTACCGTGTCCCAGCTCGTACGTTGCGGCATATTCAGCAACACCCCGGTCGCGAAGTTTCATAGAAAACATTCTGGTCTATTCACAAGGAATAGAAAGGCATACCTCGAGGTCCTCCCGGATGGAGAGCATATTCTCGAGACGATATTGGTGACGTTCATCTACTATGAGACCGTCCGACAAGATTCAAAGAAGGATGGCGACTACGATGGAAATGGCATTGATAGTGGAACTGACTCGGGCGGCGGTGGCGGCGATAGTGGAGGAGGGGGTGGAGATGGTGGAGGTGTTGGGTTTTGAACTGAACCGTACCCGATATATGTTGACCACTTCGAAGTTGATAAAAGGGAGAAGTCATACTTTATTCGAAGGCAAATAGAATGTGTCATCCAACTTATTCATAGCATGATTACAGAAATTGTATAAGAATACACAGAGCTTTGCAGCTAACAAGCACAACACGAAGAACGAAGAACAAGGAAGATAGTTGAGAAAAAGATAATTCATGACCCGTTACACCGTTTCTCCACGACCCGTCTATGTCCGTTGAACCTCAAGTGAACCTCGAAGTTGGACAGTGTCTCTCCGGGACCTGGTTTGTACAGCTGACAATGCATTCAACACGACGCTTGCATTAAAGAGGACAACAACGTACCTTTCCAGGACAGTCAAGGCACTTTATACGCCATTTGGGTTCGCTGCTCTGATTGACTTTGCGAAGTGCGACCTCGAACTTATCATTTGGGTACCGAACCTGTATAGCCTGCATGGCACTAGCAAGCCACTGAGGCGGCTGCGGCTGTATTAGCGTCAACGAAGAATAACTGACGCTATATCAACTAACCCAAGATCGTTGCGCAGAGGGAGATTTTGAAGGTTCAGAGGGAGCACCCGAGGGCGACGGGGAAGACGGCCTCTCACGAGATGGGGACGGGGATTTTGGAGGAGCGGGAGGGTGATGATGGCCATTGGCTTTGCGATGTGACAGCGGGGCCTCCGACATACTTGAGGCCGTCGAGACAGGCGAAAGAGCATTATCATTCCGAGAAGGTGGCATCTCGAAATCGTCATCTTCTTTTATCTGTGGTGATTGCGCATCCGAACGTGGTGTCGATGCAGCCTGAGCACGCAAGGCGGCAGCGCCACCTTTCTTCCTTGACCTCGGCGTATCAAGATCCCTTCTAGAGTGATGTTCAGGGTTCGTGTTATACTCTACTGGACGCGGACGGCGGTGCCGATGCCAGAATTTGCCTATGTCCGGTTCAGATGACGCGTTGTGAAGATGCGGGCAGACCTACCACAAGTACCACATTGTGACTTATCACCTAGGGGTCCTTTTCTCCTGCCCACCGCAATGTTTTCGGGACAGCCACAGTTAGAGCAGTGCCAGACACCGTTAATGATATTCTTGTGTTGTCCTTCAGCGTATTCGCGTTCCTTAGCTTCTCTCTCCAACTCCTTGGATTTCTTCGCACTAACTGCTATCTTTCCTGAGTGATCAGAAGCATCGGCTGCGGTCGACCGAGTCGGTGCTTGAACGCGAGCACGAGGCCGAAGAACAGATTCCGGGAAATCTGGCGCTTTATTGAGCCATTTTTGTTTCTTCTCCTTGGGCGGTGGCGGAGGTAGCTGAGATTGGGATGAACTGGGTGCCTGTGTAAGAAGGGGTTGACCATTCTCTGACGCTACCATGTTTGCAATGGTCAGGGAAGCGGCGGCGGCGGCAGCACGACGAGAGGTTGGCGCGTTCGCTGCGGCCTGCAAGGCCACGATGGCGGGGTCCAGTTCTGGGAAGCCATACGCAGGGGTGCGATATGTTCGGATGGCCTCGCGATCCGGCAGCGCCACACCTCTCCTCCCTCTGGTGTTTCGCTTTTTCCGCTTGTTCATGTCCTTGTCGCGTTCCTTCTCGTGCCGCTCTAGTTCTCCATCGCTAAGCGAGTTCAAAAGTGGAGTGAAAGCTTGCACTTGATCGATTGGACGAGTAGCGGAAGATAGGCTTGGAAGGAAGGCTCCACGAAGCTCGTCGTCTTGAACAGGCGTTCCATCCGATGGGTGGCCAATCAGGAATAATGACTTCTGATGTGTCTGGATTTGTTCGCGGATGGAGTGTGCAATCGCAGTCCTGGAAATTGTTCAGAGTAACGTTCAGATGCCTGCGTAGCATACACACCGGAATTCGCCTCCCAGCCCGAGGTCTTGGGTGTAAATCTCGGCGAAAGATTCGGGTGAGGCGTAGGCATTGTCCAAGTCCCACTCAAATTGATCTTCCAGTTTCATTGACCCGACAATGATATCAAGCTGAAGTACATCTTCATTGATGCAAACCCCGGAAACGAGACGAGAAAACGTACCCTGATGAGAATTCGCATGTCTTCATGCAGTTCCTTCTCGTCGATTTTGATTTCATCGACACGCATCGGTTTATCGTCAGGCGCAAGACGTCTCCGCTTAGCGTTCTGATCGTCTTCACCTGCGAAGTCTGCGTAAACTCTCTTTCTCCACTTCTTCCACCACGATACATCGTCCGAAGCCAGATTCCCAGCTTGAACGAACGTGGAGTGCGGGTCCCTGATCAGCTCGCCACCTTCCCCGTCGTAATTGGTAGAGTGTGCCTTATAATCGCTCAGCTGATCCTGTATGGCTTTGACGATGACGGAATGATAGCTCGGCGACAGTTTGTAGTCCTCAACGACAGTCTGCGCGAAAGCCTCGGGGGTGACAACGGGATCTAATAGACAGGACTGTCAGTTGATATGTGATGTCACATACGAGCTAACTGACCATGCAGATTCCAGATAAAGGTATCCCGCATCTTCTGGTGCTGGTCAACGTCAAACTCCAAACGTATCGGAACGAGCTCTTCGGGTACATTAGCGTACTGAGGGTCAATCTTTCTGGGTCTACAAAAACTTTCAACAAACGAATGGAGCGACACGGAAAAGAGAGCATACAGTTTCAATCCCTCTCTGCGCTCAACTTTAGATCGTCCCCTAGCCTCCTTCCTGGCTCGGGACCCAGGGTATTTCACGTCGAACCTCGGGCGGTGACTGTTAGGCAGCGTCGTGTGAAGGCCGACGGAGACGCCGCCGCCACGCTCCCACCAACGCTTGCCCAACGCTTCTCGCTCTTTCTCCATGCGCTCGAGCATCTGCACGTATACCTCCTCGTACTCCTTGTCCAGCTTCATCCAGTCCTTCACTTGCCCTCGCTCAGCGGCACTGAGCTCCGGAATAAGCTTGAGCGAATCTTTCAAAGGTACCGGGGTGATTTCTGTCACCGCTCTGTTCAAGTCTGCTGGTAGTGGCGGAAGCTTGTGTACTATTGGAGGAGGTGGCCCAGAGGCAGTCGGGGTTGTTGAGGGAGGTGGGACAGCTGGTGTCGATGTTCGAGCGGGAGTTGAGGGCGGTAGAACGCTCGCCGGAGTAGCTGCACGAGCAGAGGATGGGGCAGGTGTTGGCGTGGACCTCGCTGGCGGCGCGTGTTGGGAACCTTGCTCAACTTGACCGTTGGTGTTGGTCGGGGTAGCGGTTGCTGCTCGAGAGACGGATGGCATTCGAGGCGTTCCGCTCTTGGCAAAGCTCGGGCCATTCGAACTTGAAGAGACCGGTCTCGCAGGGGAGTTGACCATATTTGCAGACTGTGGAGGGAAAATGGTATTGTCGATCCTGGGGCTGTTCGGAACGCGTCCCGCACTGACAGGCGAGGACTGTGGGTACATGTTGCCAGAGGGAGAATGCTCAGGCATTGAGGGCTTGGGTCCAAAACCGCCCATTGCGCTTGTAGGACGCATGTGCTCCAAGCTCGGAGGTCGTCGCATGCTCATGGACGTGCCAGGACGTACACCAGGAGGAGGAGGAGGCATCATAGATGGATGCGAGCTAGAACTCGTCGGGCGGTCGTTTACAAAACTCCCCGGAAACTGCTGCTGTGGCGACTGCTGAGGTGGGGTGGCTCCCATATTCTGCATCATTTGCTCATGCTGCATTCGCGACCGCTCCTTCATCTTCTGAGCAACCTGGTTGTGAAGAGACTGTTTTTCGTGGGGGCTCATGGATTGGAATTGTTCCCGAGACAGGCCCGTGGCCTGTAGGATCATGTTGACCTGTTGTTGTTGAGCGGGATTCGGTTGGCCAGACTGTTGAGAAGGAAGGTGTTGGGAGGGTGCTGGAACTCCGCCAGTAAATCCTGAGGCATTGCTTCCTCCACCACCAAACTGGGAGCCAAATGAGCCGCCCAATGAAGTGGCAGTCATGGCCCCGACAGATGTTCCCGGTCGTTGCATGGACATGCCGTCGCTCATATTCATGTTCATCATGTTCGGGAGCGGTGTACCCATCACGCCACCAGCTCCCATTGCCATGCCGGGACCGTTGGAAAGATTGTTGGCCATACCGCCGGCGAGGCTGGGCCCGCCTATGTTCCCGCCCATGCCACTGCCGTTCATTCCGCCGCCGCCGCCCATACCGCCAGACATTCCTCCTCCCATCCCGATATTGCCCATGCCGCCTATATTGCCGCCCATGCCAGCCATGCCGCCACCGATGGCATTATGACCCATGGATCCTCCCATTGCGTTGTGGCCCATAGATCCTGGCAAAGAATTGGCACCCATTGGTCCGCCAATACCACCGCCCATCATGTTGAGACCGCTACCGCCACCGTTCATCATGCCACGTCCTTGCATGAGCTGAGAGGGGTTCATGGCGCCGCCACCCATCATGCCTAAGTTCATGTTGGAGCCCATACCGCCCATGATCTGAGCTGGGTTGATGCCGCCCGCTTGACCGAGAAGAGCTGAGGGATTGATACCTCCATGTTGTTGGTGATTAGAGAAGGAATTCGAAGAGTACGCGGGGTTCATTAGTTGTGATCAAAAGCCTGCCAGGCTTTGTAGGTCGACAAACGAGGAGTAGAAGAGGATGTGAGACGCTGTGGTTCCGCCAATGTGAATGTATGAGAAACCTGAGTGTGAACTACATACCTGAGCCAATGATCAACAGTAAAACCGGGAGAAGTGGCGTACAAGAGTGTGACGGAGCTGGAGCAAAGGTGAGAGGCGCGGAAAATCAATGGAAGTGTCCGTACCTTTGCCACTCAGAGGAACGCCACGGATTCTCGCGTCACGTAGAAGAATATAATAGTCCTTTTAGTATTTTGAGAGGATAGTCGCGGGCTGCATTGATGAGCCCGAGGAACAGGGAAGGGACTGCGAGGACATACAGGAGAGCCGGGTGATGGACGACGTCGGCAGGAAAAGTGACGGATGCTCACAAAACAGCAAGACGCTGATAATGTGTGGCACGAATTGGTCCGGGAGGAGATCGAACGTACGAATGGTTGAGGCTCAGCTCTGCTCTAATAGCACCAGTCAGCCATCAGCATACCACGCGTAACGGTTGGAAGAGCGCAGACTGACCTCTACGCAAGCATGCCCCTTGCAGGATGCCGATAATAGTCGCCAAAAGCGGTACTGACGCGGGACAAGAAGGGAGGAGCGGCAGACCGAGCGGATAATGACTTGCACCCAGGCGGCTTGGATGACTTGACTGCCGCAGAACGAAGTGCGTGTCACGCGGTGACTGTGACAAATAAACAACATGGCCCGGTTTAGTAATCTTGCTGGATCCCGCAAATTGGATGGATCGCAAACTGGACGACGGGACGGAGGCCTGTGTGAAGGGAAGCGGGGAAGGGAGACAAGTTCAAGTCACACCCCGCTTTTTACTCCCGGCGTAGTTTTCACTCATATTTGATCAAGATCCAGATCTTACGTCCGCGTTCCGGGTACTCCCCTTGCGCCTTGCGAACCCATTCCAAAAGGAATTGGGTGGTGGTCCACCACTATCTACTGCCCGTTCATCCTCTTTCCCAAGCACCGAGTTACGCGTCCTTTTCCTGGTCTGATGCGCCTTTTCTCTCAGAAACGTGAATCCGCCGACGCCACTCAGTGTTAAACTATAGCCATCTATGTCTCCTGACTCTCACGTCCCCACTACCTTGTATATCCCGCCCTGATTCTGCCTGCTGGAATCGCGTCATTGTCTACATATTGTCCCTCTCATGTGCGCCCTGACGGAGGTGGGCACGGATAGTGGTGATTGGTTATCCGTTCCCTGGACTCCATTCAACGGAGCGTGTGACAGCACGTTACATTGGGTTCGGAGTACCTTCAATTCAAGCTGCTTCGAAACCCCCGACGTATGACCAAACATACCTACATCGCGCCTCGTCTCGAGTCTCCAGATGAGTCCGGCTCCCATCCTCCAGCGTGTCAGCTTCAAGTTACAGTTGACCCTCGATTTGGTGTAATGACAATGGAGTTTCGTTCTTTGAAGGTTGCTTGACCAATGACAGAACATCAATATCGACGGAAGGTCCTTCAACAAGCTTAACACATGCTCATACGACGATCAGGCCTTCTTCCATTCGAGAGAATGTTATCCCATGAATGTCCCCCGCTTGATTCTCCTTCACTTCGACATTTGTAGCCTGTTCGAATCAAGTTCACATATCATGTCTTTCACGGAAAACATATCGATCACTCTATGACATCGATGCATGGAGGCGGTATCTGCCTTTTTGGCAAGACCGATCTGAGTCTTATCTATGCGACGCCTGTCGCATTGCATGGAGCTGGAAATCATGTTAGACAATCCTCAAATCACGGAACAATATGAGACGCACCTTCGAGGCCCTCGAGGTTGGTCACATTCTTGCAGATGTACTCCGGCGCCTCGCTGGCAGGTCCAGACACCTCAAAGTCGGAGAATAGGATGTTGGCGCAATCAACCGCCGGGCTGCACTCGAGATCCACAACTGCCGACGGTAGATTAGATTTCATATGCGTGCACGAAACGAAGCGTGCGTACTAATATTCGTCAGGGCGGTGCCAGTCCAGTTACTGAATGTCAAGTTCCCGAAGGTCAACCGAGAAGGCAAGTCGGTGCTACATACGGCGGATCAGGCACGTTCAAATGCAAGCACAAGAGCGACGAACCTGCTTCCTCCGTTCGTCTGATATAAATGTACCGGCCGATTCACACCCTCCAGATACACGTTGCTCGCCGACAAGTTTGACACGATACCTATAATATGGGCCAGGGTTCAACTTGAATGATATTGATACTGTCAACCTTACCAGTTCCACCGCCACCGCCTGTGGGAGGCGAACCGTGGACGGTTCCTGTCCAGGTCTTCAAGTAGACCTGTCCCGACATGTCAGTGTCAAGAATTCAGCTAGAGATTTTGTACGCATCACCCCATTGGCCATGTTCGGTTGTATGTTGGAGGCGATGCGCATAATCTGTAGGCGATGAAGCACGATCTGATTTGAACCGTCGTATGACAAGACCGGTACCTTGAGGTCTTCCATATGTACATTGTACACGTTATCGCTCTGTATGACGGCCATGTATGAGCGATGGAAGATGACACTGACTATCGGCCATACAAGATTGAAATATTGCCCCAGAGACCCAATGGCAATGCCGTTGCCACCGTGACAGGTGATGTTTTTAGCCAGGATATCGGATGAATTCTAAGACAAGCGAAATAACGCTGCAAGTTAGGTGTCCAGTAGAAGTTGCCTGATGGCTTACTCCTTTGATAGCAAGACAGTCGTCACCGCAAGTGATGTCCCAATTCAACAACTCGATGTGATCACTCCGGTATGTGTTTATGCCATCTGTATTTGGAACGATGCTGAACATGAACGTGTCAAGCCTCGAGTTTGTGAGATTCGGAGTGAACTTAGCACGTACTTTTGGCCGGCAAAAGCTGGGTTAGTGTTCGTTGCGTTACACAGCATTCCATCGTAGGATACGTGGCTAGACTCCGCCACAGTGTTACACCAGAAGGGAGGGGCTTCTATCTTGAAGTTCTTGATAGTCGCATGCTTTGCTTGATACAAGGTTAAAGAGATTGGCCGACCATCACCATCGAGCCTGGTGACATTGGTGAAGTAGTTCCACCAGATCTAGTATAAATATCAATCACTGTTAGTCGTTTGAACGAAATCGACCTACCTGTCCGTTCCCATTTATGCCCCCGACATTATGCGCATCAACGACGAAGTCTTCACCGGTCAGAACAAACCATGATGCTTGATTCTGTGGAGGGCTTGACTCAGTAATCATTCCATCCTGTAGGTCCATAATTCATCCTACTTGGACAAACACGACACGATACGTGTTCTCCGGTTCAAGCCAGTAGTCGACTGGGCCCGTGAACTGATCGAAAGGTCAGACTTCGTTGCGTATAAAACAAGAGGCGACGAACACTCAGATACCCGTACATGTTGATCTTCGAAAACTTCAGGTCCCAAGTCATCTTGCTGTACTCTGGCGTGAGATATCATGATATCATTCAAACTATGAACACACCGTGTGATGTTATACGTTCCCTCATGAAAGACGACCGTACCAAAGTGTCCGCATCGTTCAATAGCCTTTTCTGCCTGTCGCGAATGTGAGCATCCTACTACGAAGAAACGAGGATCGCTACCAACTTGATCTGTGTCGTCGAGGCCGACGCCCAATGGCCTAAGCTCACAAAATGTGGCAGATACGATGCCCGCTAAGTAGACGAGAAATCCCAGGGACACGAGCATGGTCAGATGTGGCACAATAGGAAGTGATCATGATAGAGAGACTTTATAGTTTGAGCTCGTCACATCATGTTGGTGGAGGCGAATGAAGATCGCTGGTCATGAGGAACAAGGGAAGCGGGTCCGAGACCATCCCGGGCCGGCCACAGTAAACATCGCGCTGTTCGCGCCGCAGAGCTGTTTGGGAGGTCTCGCGGGCTGCACGCAGGCCCGCGCATTTCTGGAAGGGGAGGTATTCAGCACACCGTCATGAACAGAGAGGGGTCAAGAAGGGGGGTGAAGTCGAAGCCAAGTCGTTTGATTGCATAACGACTGAAATGAAGACAAGGTCGGGCGACCAGGCTTTTTGGGCGAAATATCAATGACCCTGGACCCACGTGAGGGCAACACCTACATCAGTGAAGCAGTGGCACACGCCAGAACGCCTACCAAATGGCACCGAGGCAGTGTGCCTGTAAGGTCAGAATGTTAGAGGATTAAGTGTGGCGAGCCAGATGGATCATTCTCCGTCATGATTACATCAACGCCAAAGAGGGATCGATAAGTACCCTAAGAATCATCTGAGCTGAATACGAAGTACATTGTCAGTCTCTAGGATTGTTACATTTCACAAGATAGGTAAACGTATATTCGAGACACAGACACTCCAGTGCTTTACACACTTCACGATGGAAATCCTTCATAGAAGGACCTATTTGCTCTGGACCTTCTTGTCCTCGTCCAAACTTGCTTTCGCAAATTTATCCGAGAGGGTATCTCCAGAAGAGCCATCAACAGATATGTCGTCCGCCTTCTTCAGCGAGTCATCGTTGTGATGGTGCATAATCGACGCATCTTCCATGACCTCTTTGTCACTCTCCTCCTTATACCTTCGAACGTTGTTCGAGAACTCCTGTGCTCCGGCGTCGAGGTGGCTGTTTGCCAGCGCTGACATGCGATTGAGAGCGGTGATACTGAAGGCAGCCTTACGCCATAATTGTTTGGCATTAAGGGCCTTCTTGACAAACGGTAACAAGTCCGTCGGGCCTCCACTGGGGCTAGTAGGATCAGGAACGAAGTGAGGTGTGGTATCGCCAACCACTAGCAAGGAAGCGGTCAGAGTCGTTCACTATTGGTATCACTGTAGTCAAGGCGTACCTTGTGTCGCAGAGCCTGCTCCGCGGTTGGGCGGTTGGAGGGATCGATGGTCAAGCACTCCCTAACAAAGTCCCGTGCGGTGTCGCTGACATTGGCCCAATATTCCTCGGGTTCGAATTTGTAGTCGCCAGCAATGATGGCTTCCATCTCCTGCTGCTGAGAGTCACGATCGAAGGGTGTGTATCCGGCAAGCAGGAAGTATGTGATGACACCCATGGCCCAGACATCGACGGGCTTTCCGTGTCCAGCTTTTGCAATAACGTCAGTAGAAGTCATGGAACAGGGGATATTGACACACTTTTCTTGAAGATCTCTGGTGCCATGTAACCAGGCGTACCGCAGATCTCAGTCAACAGATTGAGCTTTTCCTCCTCCATCACACGACTGAGTCCAAAGTCTGCTATCATGATATCCGCATCCTCGGCTTTGGTGCGGAAGAGCAAATTTTCGGGTTTCAAATCTAGAATTTGGTCAACGGGTGGGACAGCACTGCGACTATGAGATTGTGTACCTCTGTGGACAATACCCGATGCGTGGATATACTTGACGGCTTCAAAAATAATACGAACGAGCGAGGCGGCATCCCTGACAAGAAATTATTATGGGACTGAGACTGGCAATTCGAGACTCACGCCTCGTAATAGTTGCCCTTGGCGCATATGCGATCGAATAATTCGCCCCCGGTACACAGATCGAAACAGAGATAGAGGTTGTGGGACGTCTAGAGAGATGGTTGAGGGCAGGAAAGGAGAGGATTCTCAAGCTGGATCAACCTCAAAGTAATCGCGCAGGGTGACAATGTTCTTGTGCCCACTGGATATCCTTTTGAGCACGGCGATCTCATTTCTGACCTGATCGATGCGTGTCAGGTCATGAATAGAGCGCCATGTCGACGAGACGCACCATGTGTTCCCGGCCCTCCATGAGCTTCTTGTTGATGACCTTGCAGGCGAAGTACTCTCCGGTCTTGACATGAATCGCCTCCTTAACGATAGCGTATGTCCCGCTTCCAAGTGTCTTGCCTGTGCGATACTATACACGCGCCAGAGAGAATCAGACTGCGCACAACGTTGTGGATGAACACAGATCACATACCTGGCATGGGACGGTCGTCGCCGGAGGCATCGCTAGTGATGGTGGTGGTTGGACGGAAGTGTTTGAAGTCACGGATACGTCCGTAAGTTTGTACTAGATGGTGACAGGAGTATGAGCGCTCAAATCTTCCCTTGGTAAAACGGACTATGAGTCTGAAGAGGAGCCTCCCCGATGTGGTCAAGGAGCAAGGAGGCAGTCCCTCGGAATGCCTATCGACAACACAACAAGGAACCGGTGCATTGCACAGCCACAGACTAAAATGAGAATGACATGGGACAGGCACTGACTTGGTTTGCGTGGCTCCTCTCCTCTCCTTCTTGCCCTTCGGTCGCCGCTTTGGTCCAACTATCCATGTTCGACTCCCTTTGCTGCTCGGACTGGTTTTTGCCCTGTCTATCGGACGGTGTTGCTGGACGTGAGGACCCTGAACTGTCTCGGTTTAATCGCAGGTGTCGGCTCTGATGGGCGCCCATTGCTGTAGACAAGGGCGTATTGCCACGTAAGTTTAGATGAGTGCGGCTAGGACAGGTCAATGGTCGATGTGTCGTCAAGAGTCTCGGTTAAGTATCATTTTGCGTCATCTAAATTTCACACTGCCTTCAGGTCGGAGCGTGTATTACACGCCAAGAATGAAGGATGACCTAAACACCTTTCACACACTTGTTCCGACGGCTTACAATGTACTGCGGCATAGAGTGCTCGCTTCACAGTAGCTGTTGAATAGAGTGTAAACAAGCAGTAACGGGCCAAATGAACGCCTCTCTGAACTACACCATTGATCCGTCAATTCCATGTCTATTCTTGGCCACACAGAAATCAAAGGGTTGTAACGTTTTACAAGATGTCTTTAACAGGGCGCTATAGCCAAGTGGTTGCGGCGACAGATTAGAATATTATTCCATCTGTTCCTCTTTGAGGGCGCAGGTTCAAATCCTGCTGGCGTCGCTCTTCGTTTTGAAAATTCGCATTCGAAGATCAAATTTTTCTTTGTTTCAACTAAGAACTTCAAGTTCAAGAATCAAACTTCAAGATTCAAGTCTCAAGAGGTCAGAGTCTTCAAACTCGTCACTCCTTGTCTAGGGGCTCAAACGCAGACAGACTGTCTCATTTCTAGAGATTTGAGTTCTCGCCGCTCGGACGACGGGTGACAGGTCATGGCGTCGCCGCGTCGGTCGAATGACTCGACTTGTCGAAGTGTTGTGGACATCGGGGTAACGACAGAGTCTATTGTCCTTTGTCCAGTTTCTCCAGAGTCAAGCCGCGAGCGGGGAGCTGACGAACGACTGGATTTCATCGCTCTCCCGTTCATTATTCAGCAGGTATTGGCATGCATTGAAAGATAATATCATTTGAGACCTTGCTGACAGGGAAACAGAGAACAGTTCACACTGGGCGCCTTGGCACTGATTCGTGATCAGTGATTCCAACTTTCCGACTGTCGACGTCCGTCAGTGGTCCTTAGTCAGACGGTCAGGCTCTCACCCTAACCGACATCTGTCGGAAGTATGAGCGGCAGACATACTAATTGCCACAGAGATGGGTGTTGCAACCTAATGCATACCGAATTGGCTCTGCACAGAAGCCTTGTTAGAAACAAGCTGCATACTGCTGAGCAGTGAAAGCCATCAATGACGTTCGAATTGGTTCTACAAGGTGTTGGTCTCATCTACATTCAAGATCAATGTTGCAAAGAAGAGTATCATTTCCAAGAAGGAATCTAGCGCAATAGCTTCAAGAAGTTTAGTCATCTCATTGTCTCTAACTGACGAGAGTTATACTCACATTCATTGACTGTGTGAGCGCCGGCAAGGGGATTTGTACCCTTCCCAGAGCCGTGATGATTGTATCGGAAGATGTGGGGGGTCAAGTCCCAATAGAAGCGAGTGTCTGTATTTCCGCTGGGCATGCCAGGTGCAATCGAGATGTTGTCTCCCTCCAGGGAGCGATGCGTATTGTACGTTGACTTAATCGTACCCGAGAGAAGCCTGTACGCTGTCGCCTTGTCTCCGATGAAAGGTGTCACTGGCGCAGGGTTCAGCCCGCCAGGCGAGCTCAGGATGAGCTTTCCCTTCGCCGGGACATCCATCTCGGTTATCTCGTCATCAAAGGCAACGTAGGTCAAATTATACTTGCTCGCCAGCGAGAGCAAGAGCTTAGTGTCGTGCTGCTTGGTCTCCTCGACCGTACTGACATATTCAGTACGTCGGTTTCTCCGTATCAATGCCAATGAGAACACACCTTTGCGTCGAAATACGATGATTGATGACGGCCCAGGCTTGTTCTGGAAGCGCGTTCGACTTGACGCCTCCGTGTATCAGATCAATGGCGGTTGTTGTGCCGGCCAGGCTCTTGAACACCAGATCTTCGAATAGGACATCCTCGACGTCTCGCAAGGCTTCGTCGGAAGTGACGGACTTCTTGATGTCCTTTCGAAGCTGTTCAGGCAGATCTACGGCATACTCGGCGAAGCACTGGAACAGCTCGTAGGTGAGAGTGCCTCTGCCCTGCGTGGAGGTTTGAGTAAGCTGTTCAACAGTTGAAACGGAATACAAACCAGATGAACAGCGAAAGGCTTCTCTTCGAACTCCACGAGTAAGCGCGACAGGATGCCGATACCCGTGTGCGCTGGGGGAACGCTGCTGTGCCCACCCGGAGTGTTCACTTGTACTTGCACGTTCGTAGAGCCCTTTTCAGCGACACCTGGTGTGGCAAAAGCAGAGCCAAATTGCTCCATATATCCTCCACCTTCATCAACGAGCATGGCAATGGAGTTTTCGCCGTACTTTTCGACAATCTTGTCATGTAAGGCCCCAGCGCCCTTAGAACAGTTTAGTCCTGGAGTCGAAGTCAATTGAATCGCGATCATCGACGCACCCTGTAACCGCCTCCTTCTTCATCATATCCTGCGAGATGGTCAATACAAGCTGATAAGCTTGGATTTGACCTCACCGAAAGCGAATATAAGCGTTCTTGTTGGCTTGAAATCATTTTCGAGCATGAGTTCTGCGGCCGAGAGAATTCCAACAAGACCACTCTTGTCGTCAGACGAGCCGCGTCCCCAGATACGCTCTCCGTCAAAATGACCGGAGAAGGCAGGGTACGACCATTGGTCGGCAGTCTCTGGGTTAACGGGAACGACATCTAGACGAGGAGTCAGATACCGCTTCAACGTCTCTAAGCGGTTCATGCACCAAAGTGAGCCAGAAGAAGTAACGGTTTGAGAGTCTCGTCGCTGCCCTTCAGGGTGTACAACAATGCCCATGAGTTGACTGCCTCCCACTCGGCAATTTTGTGACTGGGGTGTTCATCAATCGGTAAGGTGGAGGGAATTGACAATCTAGATATCTTACACGAGTGGGAACGCCTGTAATAGATACTCGTGAAATTGAGCGTGTATTTCGAATCGGGGGTCTTCCCCAACTTCACCCATTCCGTCAAAGGTTTCTGTCCTGCGCGCGATTAGCGTAAAGTGAGTCTGTTGGCCGTTGAAAGGTGACTCACGGAATTCGTACAGCCCCGCCCAGCCAAGAAACGGCCCTCTCTTTGAAGCTTTTGCTAGAAATAGCGGCGGTGGTCACCTTCCACAACTCGGCATTCTCCTTTGGAACGAGAGGTGCAACTTGAACGCAAGGTACTTCTGGTTCTGTCCCATTTGCGTGCAAGCGCTGAAGTGAGCAATGCCCATAGCCCTTGTATAGCGAAAGAACAGCGATGGTAGTGACTCCCAGCAGCGCGTACGCGTGCTTGACGAGGATCGAGGATGTGCTTCGCTTTGAGCGCAAATCGTCATTGGAGGGCAGCAAGCACTCGACGTCGGCTGGCGTCTTTGCCATGATGACGGTAGGTATGAGCTTAACAGTGCTTACACACGAGAAAGGATCATTCAGGCCTCAGATAACGAATAGACGGGCCGACATGCCCTGGACTTGCCTTAGGCAATTCTTGACACGATTGCCGGCATGCGTTACTTTACTTACATCGAAGAACTGATAAAGAAACGCGTCTTTGGCCTGTTGAACAACACTGCCTCCTTCAAGTTTGAAAGTGAAGGGATCACGGGCAAAGGCTCAAACACTCTATATCCAAGTAAGCATGATACATCTCGCACACGTAAGCGCTCTCACAGTCAAACACCTGGTTGCTCAATAATCGCGCCATATATGACCATGTCCATCTTCACCAGGAATCGATGAGGAAGCTCAGTGTCGAGATGTCGGGGAAAAGCCCGCCTATAGTCGGGCCTGAGTCGGGCGCAAGAAGCAAGCTCCAAGACCTGGGTAAGTGATCCTGCCCTCGGCCTGTGATTATTCGCCAATGAGATCATTCGCATTTGATCGGGTAACCGCCTTCATTCCTTTCCTCACTACACCATGCTCCGCTCGAGGAGGTTTCTCGGCGGTGCCGTACCACGCCACACACTACGCCGACATCTGCATCGCACTCTGTCGCGTCGGGATGCCGAACTTTACAATCCGAAGACAGTCGAACGGGCGGAAGACGAAGTGGACGTGTGTATCGTTGGTGCAGGGCCCGCTGGGCTCAGCGCGGCCATCAGAATCAAACAGATGGAACAGGAAAGAGGGAAAGAAGTCAGAGTGGTCGTACTAGAGAAGGGAGGCGAAGTAGGTGGGTGCTCTCGGTGTCGATCTTTCTCCAATATACAATGACTATGCTCAGGATCCCACATACTTTCGGGCTGTGTACTTGAGCCCCGTTCTCTGTACGAATTGCTAGGAGATCCCTCGACATATGAATCCACTTATGGCTCCAAAGCGCCCCTTGGACAGGCAGCCACTAGCAGCAAGATGCTCTACTTGACCGATAAATATGCGCTGCCGATCCCACATCCTCCCCAAATGAGCAATATAGGCTAGTTTACTGATCCTCCTACAAGCCTTGTCGCTGACGATCCACCTAGGAAATTACATCATATCCTTGTCTGCATTCACCCGGTGGCTGGCTACCATCGCCGAAGAGCATTATGGCGTTGAAATTTACCCCGGCTTCTCTGGTGCAGGATTGCTGTTCAGCGAGGTGCCCGATGCAGAGGACCCTTGGACAAAGTGGGCCGGTAAATGGGGCAAGGATGTCACGCGAATCAACCCCACACCCGCCAACCCTACGGGGATGGTTCAGAGCGTTCAAGGTGTCTTTACGAACGATGTCGGAATATCACGATCGGGTCATCTGAAGGCGAACTTTGAACCGGGAATGGCTTTCAAATCCAAAGTGACCCTTCTCGCCGAGGGCGCTCACGGAAGCCTCAGCAAACTCGCGCTCGCAAAGTATGGCTTGAGGAACGAGAGTGAACCTCAGACATACGGTTTTGGTCTCAAGGAAATATGGCGTATCGCCCCCGATGGTGAAATTGCCTCCATTTGGAAATCGTCATATTCTCATCCTCTTCTCAGATGGCAGCACGAACGATGGGAAGTATAGACCCGGGGAGGTCGTACACACTCTTGGGTTCCCCCTCGACACCCAAACGTACGGCGGCGGATGGGTGTACCATATGGAAGGCGGTCTTGTTAGTCTTGGTCTTGTGTTGGGTGCGGACTGGAAGAACCCATATCGAGAGCCCTACCGCGATTTCCAAAAAATGAAGCACCATCCATACCTTCGCAAGCTTCTTTCACCCTCGGACACGTTCACCCCCTCGCGCATTGCCTATGGAGCTCGTACTTTATCGGAAGGCGGCCTTCAATCTGTCCCTCTTCTGCACTTCCCGGGAGGCGCCTTGATCGGTTGCTCCGCTGGTTTCGTCAATATCGCCAAGATCAAGGGAGTCCACAATGCCATGAAGACGGGCATGCTGGGCGGTGAGGGTGCCTTCGATGCGCTCTTTCCGGCAGATGGATCTGAGCCAGATTCTTCCAAACCGGTTGATCTGTCGTCTTACTCGGAGGCCTTCAAGAAATCCTGGGTTTATGAGGATTTGAACGAAGTTCGAAACATGCGACCGTCCTTTGCCACGAGGTTGGGAATGTGGGGTGGCGTTGCATGGTCGGGTCTGGATTCTCTGTTGTTGAAAGGCAAGGGTCCTTGGACATTCCGCCACACGAAAGAAGCAGAGAGAACTAAATATATTGTGAGAATCTATCCACTTCGATTTAGAGACGCTAACTGCGTCATCAGAATTCCGCGCCATCATTCGATTCAGTACATACAGAACCAGCTTCAAAACACAAACCAATCGAATACCCACCCTACGAGCCTCCGCTTTCCACAGATTTGATGACGAGCATTATGTTGACGGGCACCGGTCATGTTGAAGACCAAGTACCCCATCTACGCGTAGCGAAGTCAGCAGATTATGTGGATGAGTGGTACGGGGAGAGCGAACCTGTTTCTATTGAAGACATGACCAAGCGAAAGCAAGAGCACGTCAAGCATAACGTCGGAGAGTTTGCTGGACTCCTTGGTCATGCCTGCCCGGCTGGTGTCTACGAATATGTCGACGACGATGTAGGTATTATTATTCCTGTTCTGACCCGATGTTGACCATCATCAGGGCTCAGCAGAAGGATATGACGGGAAGAAACTTGTCATTAACGCGCAGGT
Source organism: Strobilurus luchuensis (assembly GCA_019915105.1). NCBI lineage: Eukaryota > Fungi > Basidiomycota > Agaricomycetes > Agaricales > Physalacriaceae > Strobilurus > Strobilurus luchuensis. Next base: position 844,240 of record JAHLMJ010000004.1, read on the forward strand.
TCGTGCATGTTTTCTCAAAGACTGCCAAGTGGCTGAACAGGCTGTATGCAGAATTGTATTCACTGCAAACTGTGTGACGTGAAGGTGCCGACTCAAGACATAACTTGGACAGTCCCGGAGGGCGGAGGGGGTCCCAAATACAGTATGTTGGTCTGTTCCGAGTCTCGTATACTCACCTCAAGATTTCATCCAGCTGTGACTTAACATTGGCCCTCGATGGGACAAAAAGTAGCTCTGAATATACCTAATGTGTACATAAATTTTCGCTTGTCTGATTCGCTGTCAAACAAGCATTGTCAAGCGCTACCCTTTCCGACAAGCGCTACCCTTACCATTTAAATGCCGGTTTTAACTGCCTATCATAACCCTTTTGGAGAGATTGCTTGACATATGGGTCCAATGAAAAGTAACAAGATGAAGTTTCCGCTACAGCTCGGTCAGTAATACAGGGAACGATCGTTCCCACGCGAATCAATGCCTTTCAGTCATCACTCTCACTCTGGTCAATTTTGCAAGCACGCCTCGGGCACCTTGGAAGAGGTCGTTCTGGAAGCGATCAGGAAGAACTTCCAGGTCTTTGGGCTCACAGAACATGTTCCACGATATCGCATTCAAGATCTATATCCTGAAGAGGTACCCACATTTATCTCGTTACCGCGTTTGACTATAACCATCATACGGCAGAATGGCCTCACAGCTGACGACCTTGAAACGCAATTTCGGGCATTCCTTGTGGAGGCCGACCGCTTGAAGAAAAAACACGCAGGCGATATCAGTTTGCTAATCGGGTTGGAAACCGAATACATCACATCGCTCGACCTAGAACGATTACAGGCCTTCTTGGGAAGCGTTGAGTACGTCGTTGGGTCCATACATCACGTCAATGGCATACCCATCGACTTTGATCGTGCTACCTTCCAAAAAGCCTTGAACCTCGAGCACTTCCCCAACGAAGACGAGGCGCAAGAGGCGTTCCTATGCAGCTATTTCGACGCGCAGTACACTCTTCTACGTACTATAAGACCGGAAGTCATTGGACACTTCGACCTCTGCCGTCTCTATAATCCATCCATACAATTCTCAGACTATCCATCTGTGGAGAAATTAGTGGAACGAAATGTCATCGAAGCGGTCCAGAACGGCGCGTTATTCGAAGTCAACGCAGCTGCGTTCCGAAAAAACTGGGACACCGCTTACCCTGGAAGAGATGTTGTCGATGTGAGTCCATTTGAGTCATTTTGGAGTGTGGCCTTCATCTAACTGCGATCCGCATTACAGATCATCTTGAAACATGGTGGACGTTTCACACTCTCCGACGATAGCCATGGCCCGCACATGGTTGGCTTGAACTATCATCGCGCCGCCGCCTATTTACGAAGCGTCAACGTTTCCGAGCTCTGGTACCTGCAGAGGGTCCATGAACCGAACGCCGCCGGGCGTAACGTCCATGCCGTCCGGCTGCCAGGGAATTGGTGGGAGCATAGCTTCTGGCAGCAGCAGACTGATTGAGTGACGTGTATTACTATGGGCGGGTGTTATCATCAAGTTTGTGGCGCACTTGGATGGGACCTGAGGTAAAGCCTGCAAACTTCAAAGTTACTGCGCATACCCTTGCCAGTTGTCAAAGCTTCCAGCGATTATCGGCCTCCTCCTTAATTGACAGCAATCACGAAATTAATCAGGCTTCATACTAGCTCGACACAGACCTATATAACACTGGGGGCGCAGGCGTTCCTCTCTCGGTATCTACACTTGGGGATATACTAAGGGTGGAGCGTTTGGCCGCGAATCTATCACTGCAAATGACCTATGCGTCTAGACGCGACATTCTTCACGTCGTACTCGGTAAGGACAAGCTCACAAAGAATCTTGCGCCCCAAGACCGAACGACTCCAGACCAAGCAGTCATTTATACGTGCAGTGAGTCTTCAGAGACAACGTCAAGTCATCTTACACCAACCTTCACATGATTTCGGCCCGACGATTGAATGCGACCAGTCCAAAACGGAACAAGACCAACAACCAGAAGGCCTGCTCCTAATTGCCCGGATGCTGAATATTGAATACGTACACGGTTTTCAGACAATTTTGACAGTTATTACTGTCGACATCCCGTATGAAGGAGTGGACTGGCATGTTAAGGACATCTGCGTAACATACTATTGCACTTAACCCCTTATGTGGCGCGGCGCCCAGTCTCGAATCGAAGGTATAAAGAGTGTCGGGCCATCCCTTGGGTTATCCTCAAGTACTTATCGATGTGTTTCCGAAAACTCGAGAACACAAAGCACAGCTGCGGTCACGACACAACACACGGAGACCATCTCGTTCGTTGACCGACTGTTTTCTTGCCCTTCTTACTGAACATAGCCAGGTGGATTGCAAGTCTCAGAACTGTCGATACAGTTCTAAGCATTTGGGTCATCAACATGACTGCAAGAATACCTGTAAACAGTGGTGCGGCTCAGTCTCAACCGTTCGTTGAAGTAGGCTGATATTCGGGGCTCTGCAAGGCTGCGTCCACCAGTCAACGTCGTTACTCGGAAGAGCACGAACAAATGTTATCATTGCGCGTCTTGAAGCGGAGCCAATACGAACGTTTATCCAGGCCCGGAATCATGAACGAGATGCTCGATAAGATAATTGAACATAGTAGAAGTAGAATATCTCCGAATAAATGTGCCTGCCTAATTTACGTATCTCATCATCTTGCGGTTCGGACGAGCGGCGTCATCCGAAGCCCCAGGACGGCCCACCTGTCTCCTCTCTCTTCAGCCACCATGAACCTCAGCGCGCAGCTTCCTCCCAAACAGACGGCGTTGTACTTGAGAACTCTTCCAGCAGTCCGTGAAAGATGCACGCGCGTCTTCGAACTTGCCAAGGTCGGCAAGCTAGAGTATCTCGAGTATCATCCGGAGAAAGAGGCAGAGCTTACGGACTTCTGTGTGAGCATCATCCAGGTAAAGACAAGCCCACTTCCCGTTACCTCGTCCGAGACTTGACTCACTCCATGGCATTATATAGCGTGATTTCGGAACAAACTATGAAAGCGTCGGGCGTTCTCTCTGGACCTCACGTTGTGAATCTCACCCGATTTCACAGATACCTCCTCATGGACGATGGCGACATTTTGATGTTGAACGTGAACGTGTTGCTCCGCTACTGAAAAGCTGGGATGGCCTGGACACGAAGGAGTCTTGTAAACGTCTGATTGATCTGTTCGTCGTCTCTGCCTTGCTGGATGCAGGCGCGGGCAAAGATTGGATGTATACCGAAGAATCCACTGGGCTCAAAATCTCAAGATCGGAAGGCCTAGCTGTCGCCAGCATCCACATGTTTGAGGCGGGATTGTTCTCCAACGATCCGAATCAACCTCATCAAGTCAACGGTAAGTGCTCCTAAATGTCTAGTTTCCGAGCTGAACATCATTGATACCTAGCTGATGCATTGAAGAGTATCACCGTTGATCTCATTGGAGAACATTTCCAAGTCTCCGACTCAAATCCCATGGTCGGTTTAGCAGGGCGAACTTCCCTTTTGGTCAATCTTTCCAAGGCTCTCACCGACAGTCCATTAATCTTCGGTAGCGACGGCAGACCGGGAAACATGCTTGGTAAGTTTTGCACGCATCTGTGCTCTAACGACAGTGTTGACTGTTGTCTTGAACCATAGATTTCTTCGAATTGGAGTCCAAAGTCACAGGCTCAACGCGCCAAGTACCTATGGCCGCGGTTTGGCATGCTCTCATCGATGGTTTTAATTCAGTGTGGCCGGCCTCTCGTGCTGTTCTCGGCGGTATATCTCTTGGGGATGTTTGGCCTTGTACTGCTCTTAAGACGGAGGGCCAATCCGAGGGAGATGATATGGTTCCCTTCCACAAACTGACTCAGTGGATGACATACAGTGTCATCGACGCTATCGAATCCGTCCTTAGGTGGCAAATAGTTGGCAAGGAAGATATGACGGGACTGCCCGAATATCGTAACGGTATGTGCAGTTCGCACTTATGAATTGTAGTCAGTCAGGTTCAACACCACTCCATAGGTGGTCTCCTCATGGACTTGGGCGTCGTCACACTCAAACCCGATGCCTTACCCGTTGATCCGGTCTCCAAGCTTCCCAGAGCTGCCGCCACACATCCAGCTATCGTCGAATGGCGTGCGATGACAGTTGTCATGCTGTATGTTGCCGTTGCTTCACATCTTGGGTATTGATTCACGCTCACGCAGGGATCGGATTGCCGACTTCATCCGCGGACGCTTGGACCTAACGCATGAGCAGCTCAATCTTGCCCAGGTCTTGGAGAGTGCCACTTGGAAGGGCGGCAGGGAAATTGCGAAGCAGAGGCGGCCGGAGTCAGGCGGACCTCCTATAGAAATAGAAAGCGACGGCACTGTGTTCTAAGCGAAACTATATGGTACAATCTTAACACTGAGCCCAATATAAATCTACTGTACAATATCTGAGAGGTCCAACAAGTTGTCAAACACTGACAAGTATTTCCATCATCGATGTTTAAGTTCCTTGGCCAGCCGCCAGCTAAGCACGAACGCTACCAGAGCCGCAACTCCGCCCAGCCTATGAGAATGATTGATAAACATGCTGGCATCCCGTCTTCGTTACTCACCTGAAGATATAGACCACAGAATTTGTGCTGGCTGCGTGCAACAGCGCAGCGTCCTCGTCCTCGTTACGGTGGAAGGCTGAGGCTGTGGAGTTACTAAGTACATCGGACGAGAGTAGTATAGGCTTCGAGTCAAATATAGCAAACACTATAGAGGCAAGTCCAGTGATGAAGAACTGGGGAATCACAACGAATATGTTTTGGATTCCCTAGCCTTAAAGTCAATAGGGCTCTGGAGGAAGACAGTCTCACTTACGAGAATGATTCCTACTTTAGCGCTCAATCCTCCTTCGTGTTCTCGATTTGATTGGCCATCTTCTATATCACGCCTTCGGCCAACAAGGACGGCCCCTTCGTCATCTTCCTCATCAACGTCGTCATCATCACCTCTCGCAAGGGTAGCGTGGTTCGTGATCAAGGTACTGCGCGACTGGTTTCTATCGGTATGTGCTTCATCGGGCTCGTCGTGGTCTGTGTCCATGGTATTTTCGAAGAGGGTATCAGTAAGGTCAGGTCTTGACCGTGTGTCGTGTAGCATAATAGTCCCAGCATCCGTAGTCCCCGGCGCGGGCTCTGTCAATATTGCTTCTGCCAACTAGATGAATGTGCGTCAGAATCCTAATAGACTCCCGATCGGAAAGCTCTGACCAAGGCAAGCGGCGCCCACATAATGATCGCCCACGGGAAACCTGTCATTGCAATGAGGAAGGTTGCCCCAGACACGGTCGTGGTGAAGCTTTGTCATTGGTTTCAATTCGGTGCATCGCCAGTGAGAAATGGGCTCACAAAGTTCCTAGCATGCAAGCTGCAAACACCACGTGGCTGGATGCCCACAAACTCGCGAGGTGGACCTTGCACACGTCGGGAACACCCCACGACCTGCTCTGCCAGGTCGAGGCCCTAGTGGGACTTTGTCTGTATTCATCGATACCGTTCTGAGCTCCATTGGCATCGTAGACGTCTGGGGCTATGGAACGTGATACAGTCTTTTTCCGTGTCTCGATCACGAAGAAAGGCAGAACAAAGTTCCCAAGCAATGCAACCACAGCAGACATGAACAAGGCTCGAGAACCCAACCGATTAGCTTCGTCTTCAAGAGCTTCCTCGTCAAGTGCTTGCAAACTACTAATGGAGCCCCCGATTATACCCACGGATGAGGGTCCAACCGTTTCCGTCACGAGTAGAGAAGTATAGTAGGCTCGTTTATGCAGATCGCCGATGTATAGCGTGGTGTAAAAGAGCAGCGGGAACCACGATAGCCAGGTGCTAGGAGAAAAATCAATAGCCGTTCAATAGAGAGAAGAGACTTTGTCTACAAGAACTGGATGAAACACTATACAACGACGAGATCAGCGCGAGATTCTACGCGATGAGCGAGTTCGGAGACTCACAATCTGTCTGATTACGGGAGGCAAGGTTCTCGTGGTCGTTATGATTTCCTTCATTTGTTTGATGAATGTACCTGCTGCCGGACTGTAGGCTTTCGGCTATGAGCTTGAGAAATAGTTGGTTCAAGCGACGACTGACGCTGAGGCTTTTGGTTGCAGCAACACCTTCTCTTTGACCATAACGCTTGTGAGGATATGGCCACCGAGGAGAAGAAGACTAGCGAGGATGCTAAGAACTTCAAGCTCAGTGTGTCCAAGGAAAGGTAGAAGTGACGGCAGGTTGAGATTGCCACTGTAGGCTGTTATGCATCAGGTTGGATCGCTATCCTCGAGACGTACACATAGAAACCAGCGACGCTGCCGATGCTCATCATTCTAGCTGCCCAAGCGTTCGCGGCGGGTTGTTCAGAAGATGGCAGCACGTCAACTATGAGCGCGCGATCCACGGCCATGACTGCGCATTCCATTTCAGTATGCGAAGACGGTAGAGGACGGCAAGCATACCTGCATTAATGCTAAAATCAATGATATATATCGACAGAATGCCAAACGCGAGGACCAGATATTTCTGTCGAATGCATTCATACATAGCTATGGACTCGAGATGGAAACGGTACACACACTGGACGTGAACCAACCCGCGACTTGTTTCGTCCATCCTAGAAGGAGCATGGCGAGTATGCATACAAGAACTCCTACTATCATATAAGGCCGCCTTCTCCCGAACCTTGACGTACAACTATCCGCGAGGACGCCAATTAATGGTTGCATGATTAAACCTGACAGTGGCCCAGCCAAGAAGACCATGGCCATGACCGACTTGGACAGGCCGAGAGACAGCAGATATGGAGACCCGTATGATTGCTCGACCGACCAGAATATCTGCACGCCTAGGAGACCGACTGTCATTGCGGGGAGACGAAGGTATTTCGGGCCATATATGTGGGTCTGTCCGGTCAATCTGCTGGAGTCGGCGTCGTCATTGTCAGCGGCAAGGAAAGCAGCGCCACCTGTCATGGCGTCGACGTCGCGTCGGGTTCTTCCTTGAGAATGACTGGCGGTGGACGTCGGGAGCAAGACTCAATTAGGAAATTGGCATCCTGACGTGTCGTCCCAAATTGTCAAACAATCTCAGGTTCTCTTCCTACCATCAAGGCATTGAAGAAATTCGGATTTATCTCGTTGATACAGAATGCTCCGGAAGGCGTGCTTTTGCTGTCTTCTTTGACATGACGACCTCAATCCGACAAGGCAGTATCGCACTTTAGAGCATGCACAACACGTACTGGGGACTTCTTGAACAAATTCCTCCGCCTCCAAGTTGCTGATCTATCAACGACGGGTGCCACACACTCGGAGCGCTCATTTCTGAGAAGCGGCGGGCAACGGCTCTCATCAACGGCTGTAGTCCCCCTTTCTATGATGGCACCTTCCAAGAAAGTATAACTACAACCTTTTTAGATGCGCTTCCCCCGTCTTCCGTCCTATAGTCTCGGAGTTCTACAACGCAATAACTCTAACGGCAACTCGGCTCGCTCCTCTTCAGGATTTCCCGTCCGTCGTGGTTACTATTAGAATCATCATGAACTGCAATACTACCGCCACAGCGATAGCTATATAAACTCCAAGAGCTCGACGTCTCATCCTCCCCATCGCTTCCCCCAAACTTGTCTTTCTCGATCGCACACTCTTTCCTCATGTCCGATTCAAGCACGACCGACAAAACAATTGTGTTGCAAGGAGACGTTGGAAAGGTCGCTGGTCGTCCCGAACCCGGCGATGGCGGAAAGAATGCTTGGATGACGGTGGCAGGATCGTACGTGCTGCTGTCATTTGCACGTTGCCCACTTTTTGATCAACGCACCTACTACAGGTGGATGATACAGTTCTGCACATTGGGGTGGGTTCGCGCTGGTGGCCATTTTGCCACTCGTTCATTCATCTCGCCATGCAGATACATCAGTGCTTTTGGTGTTTACCAGGATTATTACACACGCACCTTCCTTTCCCTCCATACGCCTTCAGAAATTAGGCAGGTCCCTCGAGGAACTGGCTCGCATTAATCTGGTTCTGACGTGTAAAGAGCAGCTGGATCGGCAGCTTCCAACTTTTCATGCAGTATGCACCTGGAGTCCTCGTGGGCTGTATCTTCGATGCTGGCTACTTGTACGGGACCTGTCCTTGCCGCGATCGCGTGTTGTATCCGATGCTTTTACAGCCGCTCGATGATCCTTGTTGGTTCCGTCATTCAAGTAACGAGCATGTTCATGCTATCGCTGTCCCAACCAGGACAGTATTATCAGGTAAAGGCTACTCTCCTCCTGCATTTCAGAACAGTCTAAGGCTGTCCAAAGGTCTTTCTCTCCCAGGCAGTGGGCTCCGGTATCGGGCAAGCGCTCTTGTTCCTCCCATCATTGAGTATCGTAGGTCATCATTTCAAAGCTCGTCGCCGTGCTATGGCCATGGGCATCGTGGTAACGGTAGATATCCTTTGATTCATTCGTCCTTCGCAGTAACATATCCTACAGGGAGCTTCTTTTGGTGGTATCGCGTGGCCTATCCTCCTCAATCAGCTCAGCCTTATAACCTCGTTCGCAAATGCCATACGGGCCTCAGCAGGTTTGGCTGCAGTTCTACTCCTTTGCGCGAACTCGATTTCGAGGACATCGTATAAGGAAACCCGTCGCCGATGTCTCTTTGATATCAGCGTCTTTCACGGTGTTATCACTGACTCCGCCTTTATGGTGTCCGTAATGGGGTTCGGTTTTGCCTCCCTTCTACTATGCCACTTCTCTGACATTGTTCCCAGGGCATGTTTTGTGTGTCTTGGCCTGTTCTTCCCCTGTGAGACTACCAAATGTTGGCCGGGGGTTACTGACTGATTTGACCTAGACTTCTACCTCCAACTCTACGCGATAGACAAGGGTGTAGATCCCGCTCTCGCGTTCTACGCCGTAAGCATCACCGGCTTCGGCATCAACTGCTCTTACACGACCTCTTCAGCTGGCGGTTCTGAATGCTGGAAGCATCTTCGGGCGCCTACTCCCCAACTTTCTTGCAGACCGAGTCGGGGTCTACAATCTTCTCGTTCCCTCGCTAGCTTGCACCTCCCTACTATTGTTCTTGATTCTTGGCATTGATCTTGACAACGTTGTCGGTCTCTTTGTCTTCGCGTGTTTCTACGGCTTCTTTTCCGGTTCTTGTAAGCTTGTTTTCAGGGCGGGATCTGAACGATTCAACCAACAATTCTGACACCAGACTACTCCTTGATTCCGTCTCTGATCTATCAGTTGACAGCCAATTTGAACGACCTCGGGTGAGTCCAAAATAGTCTCAGATGCCCTCGTCCTCCCCTTGACCACCATTCCAGTACCCGAATGGGGCTGGCTTTTACCTGCGTCGGTGTATTCATGCTTTGCGGCTCTCCTTTGGATGGGGCGCTACTTCGAAGTGGTACTGTGACATACGACTGGACCCGCTGCTTGGCCTTCTGTGGCGTAAGTCTTCCTCCAATCCAACAAGTTTCTCTCGAAGCAAGCGCTTATCAATGTGTAGACGGTCGTGATGCTTGGTTCGGCTTGCATGCTTCTCTCTCGTCTCTTGTTTGTTCGAGGACGAACCAGTGGTGGGATTTGTGTGCACAAAGTGTAGACGTGATGACCAGGCAATCACCATTATCGGCTCAACGTCGATCGTCGTATCTCGAACGAATTATGCTTTCCTGATGTGAAGTCGAGTCTCTAATTATCGCACTGAGAGCATCCAGGCAAAATTACTGCAGGCTGGTAAATGTTAAATACTAAACAAAACTATGGTACGGTATGCAGATGATTGACAGAAAACGGGCAAAAATGTGACAGTTCATATCGCGGTCCGGAAATGCGAGATATAAGAAGATACATGAGTGAATGAGCGATGACAGTTGTCCAGTTGCGTTGCGAGAGTTGAGGTCGAACAAAGAGAAAAGAGACAAACAAGTCACGGTTCTCATCGTCTCACAGGATAATGATAACCGTCTGAGCCCCCGCTCCCCGAGATCAACACAACCATCCATCCAAACATTGACATTAAGAACCGCACCATCCAAGCTGGGTCTGCGCCCATGCCCAATCCCGGACGCAACTGCATCGCCAATGCAACATCGATCGGAGAGCGTGCAATCCGCGGACGCACTGTCTTTTTCTCAACCGCTGTTGAGGTGGCGGCCACAGGAGCATCGGGCATCGGCACAGGGTCTGCCGCAGGGAAAGACCCCGGCAGAGCAGTCGACAATGCCAATGGAGATTGTGATGGAGAAGGCGGTGAAACGGGAAGAGGCGCCTCCGTGGTGCGCTCTGCGAGAGGAGGAGCAGCGGTTGTGGAGCTCAGACCAAGGGCAGGCGCGTCAGCTGCACGAAGTGACCACAGCGGTTTGACCTTGCGAATGGGGGTCAGAAGAGGTGAGTCGGGCGGCGTCGGCGTCTGAACATGTAGTTCCTCTTGGGTGAAGCGGGCAGAGGAAGGAAGTCTGGATTAGGAATGGATATGGAAATGTCGGGTATAGGTTCGTTAAGGGGTTCATGCAAATCATTAGCGTCGTTGGTCAAGTCGTGGTCTTCGTGAGGTGAAGGAAGAGGAACATCCTCATTGACAGGAGAAGGTAAAGCTGCTTGGTCTGAGACAGCAGGCAGTCCGATCTCTACTGCACAAAGAGGATGATCGCCGTCTGGCGCTGAAACCTCTGAGGTGGGATGCGAAATGCTTCTTGGCCATTCCTCAGGCTCTCGGACCGCGGAGGAAGGCTCGAGACATGCATCAAAGAGCAGCGCTGGAGCTGCTGTGGCCTCGGGAAGCTTTCCTTCTGTCACAGACTTCATTTCGGGCGATGAAGGAAGAGAGGCGACGGAGTCCGCATCGAGCGAGACATCACCCGGGCTCATGAGATCGTGACCGTCAGCATCTATGTCTGCAGAGAGGGAAAGATGCTCCGGACCAGAAAGACTCTCCAACGACTCGGGAAGGACTTCCTGAAGAACTGAATGGTGCGACGGGGAAACAAGGGGACTGTCAGAGGATACATCTTCCACAACAGTAGCATCGTCCTGCTGGATCAATGATGGCAACGACGGAGGAGGACTTCTAGCGTCAATGCAAGATGAAGAGGAGACTTCCCGAAGGTCCTCGTCACCGCGATCCGTCAATGGAAGAGCGCCTCGCGGAGGTGTCGTGAAGGGATTACACGTATCACTGTCTGTGCTCTCATGCGAAACTTCGGCCAGCTCGATCGACAATTCTTGCCCGATAGATGACTCGAAGGGGTCCTCAACAAAGGATTGCTTGGAAGCATCTTCGGAGTCCCAATCGTTCGCCATAGGGCCTGCGCCATCGTCTTCGTCGATCGGAGACTGCAACTCTTCTGAAGCGACAGAAGGGGTAACGACCTCAAATCCCCAAGGTTCCTCCTCCCATTGCGAAAAGTCAAGTAACTCCAGGTCCGGCCCAGCCGGGTTTGGGTCCGTTTCATCAATCAATCCGACAACCGAAGCCTTGTCCTCGACTGGCGAGTGGTCAAGTTCCATACCGCTCAAGGGAGCCCCAAGCTGCAAAGCGCGTTGCTTCGGGGAAAAGTCGATGAGATCCGTTTCCAATGACACCAGAGTAACATCCTGTTCGGAGGAGGGTGATTCCGTCCGCGCAGGGGGAACAGGCACAGACGGCGTGGATTTCATCTTCAGATAGATGTCTGCGATGTCTTCACTGCGATTTGACAAAGACCTGTGCACGCCAAAGAGCGTGTCAGATGAGATGTTGACGTCTGAAGTCAATTCGTTGGCGAACGGTTTGCGAGTGTGGATGCCATCAGGTATGGACAGATCAACGAGCGGTGTGGGCGTGTTAGGTGTAGAATGAAAATGGTGCGGAAGCGAACGAAGTGGAGCGGGCGAAAGAGAATCATTTGAAGAAGAAAAGGGAAGACTGAGACTGGCACTACGACCATGAGTTCGACCCGCCTGAAGGCGTTCCACGCGTGATTCGACCGGGCGACCGAGTCTACTCGGTGGCGGCGATGGAACGTTGGGAAGGGGAACGGGATAGTCCTTGAACTCGGGTAGCACGTCCGCCATGCTTGTTGGAAGCAGCTCTACGCCCACTTCGTCTTCTCCTTCGAGCTGATGGGCTCCCCGCCTTCGTAGTCGGAACCACTGCTTGAGACGAGCTGCTACATAGGCGATGACGAAGACAAGAGTGCTGTACGAAACCAGCGGGAGGAAAGAGGCGAAGCTGGGCATTGCAAAGGCGGTCGGCACTGACTCTACAGCGGTCGGATGTGCCTCTAGAGAACCCGGAACGACTGCTGCAACGCTGTATGTTCGGGTTTAGATGCGCCGGAAGAATGTTCCACTGCGGCTCACCTGAGCGCGACAATAGCCAGTTCCTGGTCCTGTCGGTTGCTGTTCATAGCGGTGAGCGCACCTCGTCACCAGCGAGGCAGGTTACACGTACGACACACGAAGTGGTCCCGCAATGGTAGACATAGCCTGCCAGAAGGCGGCCAAGAGGAATAACAACACAGTCATCCTCGGACCTACGAATGTAAGAAAATGGCAAAAGGCGAAGAAGCAAGCGGACCACTATGGACATAATATGATGTCCGTCTGCAACGATGCAAACACGTTGAAGGAACACGAGGCCGTGTTTAGAGAGCTCAAAGTAGACATTTTCCCCGATAGTTGACAATTTGTTTGTAGCCCTGGGTAGGAATTGGACCAAATGCCCGGGCCGTGGGCGCAATCAACACAAAACCCTGACCTCTGGGGACGAGTGATAAGGTACTGAGATTTCATTCAGTGAGAACGGGAGATATTAGAAAGCCGTGACACTAAGTGGTTGCAGCGGGCGAGACCAGTTTTGAATCGTTAAGAAGTGATAGATAGGTAACACCTGGAGATACGGGGACAATACAATACTTTTTACACGCTCATCTTCATAGCAATGGACGGATGTGGGTCATACCCCTCCACTACAATGTCGCTGTAAACAAAGTCTTCGATGTCCGAGATATCCTCCCTTGCCCATCGTAGTTTTGGGAACGCCTTGGGCTCCCGCTTCAGCTGCTGCTCTAGGGCATCAACGTGGTCTCGGTAAACGTGGGCATCTCCGAGCTGAATGATCAGCTCATGCGCGTCGGTGTTCGTTACGCGAGCAATCATATGAGTCAACAGCGCATACGACGCGATGTTGAATGGGATGCCAAGACCAAGATCAGCTGAACGTTGGTACATCAGGCAAGACAGCTTTGGCTTCTGGTGTGGCGCATCTGTTGGCGGCAAATGGACATAGAACTGGCACATCATATGACACGGAGGAAGTGCCATCAACGGAATATCTAAGGCAAATGTGAGCGAGCTTCCCAGCGGCGCGTCGAAAGAGTGCAAAATACCTTTAGGATTCCAGGCACTCAGGATAATCCGTCTATCGGTTGGGTTTTTCTGTATCTTCTCGATGCACTCCTTCAGTTGGTCCACGCCCTCGTTCGCGTAGTCCTTCTCGCAGTCCTCGTACTTCGCCCCAAAGTGCCTCCACTGAAACCCATACACAGGTCCCAGATCGCCTTCGCGACGATGCCCCAGTCCTCTTCCTTCCAGAAACTCTTTAGAGCCGTTCCCATCCCAGATCTTGATGCCCTTTTTGGACAGAAGAGTTGAGTCGGTAGAGCCATGGATGAACCAAAGTAGCTCTTCTATGATGCCGCGAAGGAACGTGCGCTTGGTCGTCAGAAGAGGGAGCGTCGAGTTTGCGAGCGAGAAACGCAGATTTGGCGGAGCAAATATCGAGATGGTGCCGGTGCCGGTGCGATCTGGGCGCACGTCGCCCGTGTCCATGACGCGCCGGATGAGATTGAGATATTGATACTCGTCGTGCTCACGATTGGTATTGCCGTTTGTGGGGGTCTGGACGGTCATCGTGGTGGAATGGGTTCAAGTCGCGTAAGGTCGCGTCCCGTCACATAACGTGAATTCATAGCGTGACACTCCGGACTTGGCCACTACTCAATTGGCCGGTGCCTTTTCTTGCTTTCGCTCACTCACCGTCTTCGAGCTGGTATGTCGATTTGGCCAATCCTGAACGACGAGTCGATGACAATACGCGCAAACTCTGAAATGCCTACCCTGCGGGGAAACTTACCGTTGTCGTCCCGCCACCTTGAACCCCGGTTTGTCCTCCTCGATGTACGACGCTCTCGCCGCGAAATCGACTGAACCTATCTCTGACGCGGATGTTTCGGTCATTTGGAACTGGGTCACTCCCGATGCCATTGCGCTCATCTCATCAGTCGAAAATGCGCTACATTCTCTTGGTGGCGCGATAGCCTCAATGTACGTTGAGAACGGGACTTCTCAACGTACATATGCATTTGAGAAATGTTGTGGCGTACTGTAGCGACACCCCTTCCTCTTTGCCACAGATCTCTCAAAGAGTCTCCAGTTCAACGCTCATCGTCTAGGAAACTCCGCCTCAAATCCATAGGGATCGGTGATATTGGCCTTCATTGAAAATTCTCGCTGCAGACTGAGAACCGTGCATCTCTACATACTACGAGTAGTCAGATTCACGAGATTGAAGACGCTCCGATTTCCAGGTCGAATCCGTGCTGTCTCGAACCTGGCTTCGTCTTCGTGCAAATTCTCCGTCGCAGTGCATTATCCTACAGACTCTGTCGAGCCCTATATCGGGGGCGAATTTCGTGATTTCTTCAGTAGCATGGACTTGGCAGGAGGTAGTTCAACAACTGCCTCATTCCCTCTCTTTGACCGCAGTAGGCACGGAGGGATGGTCGAGAGAGATAACATAACGTTGGGCAGAGTGGAGTGAAGTCGTGCAGATGCGCAGTTACGAATTTGAAGGCGCCTCAAAAATTTGACTACGTGACAGATTGCCTCTCCCTAACCCCAGCACACGAGGTCTGTTGACACAAATAGCGGGAGTTTTGAAGTAGAGACTCATTGTATAGGCCCAAATTGATATGTTTGCGTCCTTGACGCATTCAACAATCCATCACAATGGTTTCTGCATAAGTCTCAAAGTCACCTCAAGTCACTTCGCGGTCGGATTCGATCAGCACTAGGACCGATGATAATGCCTGTAAGAGGTTAGAATCAAAAATTTGGCTTTGTTCTAAATTTGTCCGCATTTTTCTCGGCGGCTACGCCGCCAGATCTGTCCGCATTTTGGGCTAACATGGCCCTGTTAAGCGCAAAGTTTCCCGATTTGGACACCTTTTGCCCGCCTGAAGCGCGACCACGTGCTCCCGCCCATTGTTCGCCCGAAATGGCATGCTGGAGCCTCACTCATCGATGCTCACCCTGAGTGTTGTCCGCATTTTGGGCTGACCTTGGGGTCTCGGGATACCATTTGTCCGCATTCTGGGCCAACATTTGGGTCCAAAACTCAGAAATTTGTCCGCATTTCCCGTCTGACCTCTTAGGGACATTATCATCGGTCCTTCAGCACTCCGGCGAGGCTCAATTTGATCGATAGCGAACGTCTGGCCTTGAGACAACAGATAGAAGTCTGCCAGAGTGGTTCTAGCAACCCGGGTAGGCCTCGTCTCCTTAGGCTTGAGAGCGCTCACCACCTATCGGTTTGGACAATCCGCGCTCTTGTTTTGCCGGTACCTTGTCACCCGCCGTCGCCAGTGGTCGCTTTGTGACATGTATAGAACACTGACGCATACTCTCTCACTGACAGTTTGATGCGCCACTGGTGCGCCGCCAAACGACGTCAGGGCGACGTCACCAGTCGAACTCCTGTGTTCATGCCGTATATACACAGTTTGCGGGGCGGTCTCCCAGCCTGTCTACAGACTGCCCCGCAACCACAATGGAGGGCCCACTTTACAGGTCCGTATCTTCGCTCTTTTCGGCCCTTTTATTGACTTCGTGCAGCGAGCGACGCCCCATACCCACGATACAAGGCTACGAGCAGGAGCGCGACAAGCAAGCCACGACGACGACATCGACACCTCCCCAGAGTCCGACTACTAGTAACTTGAAGCAGTCAAGGAACTCGACCGACACGAACACGTCTGGGACCAACTCGGCCACTGGGGCCACTGGCAGCAATGAGAAGTCAGAGATGATGAACCGCATGGCGGCGCGCAAGGAGAAGCCTACAAACAAGGTGAAGAGCCGCAAAGGGGAGCACACTGTCAAGGATCCCACTACTGGCTTGGATGTTGTCATTAAGGACGCGTCCTTCAAAGGTACTTGTTCCGAACTCGCATACTTTTCTAGTTTGTAACACGTCGTAGACTTCGAGGGTACCGGACCCGCGGAACAAGATCCTGCTCACGGTGACATCTCGCCCAAGCGCGTCGCCCCCAATCCAGCCAGGCCTGGCAATGTCTCCCTCCATCCCTACCTTCCTGCCCCAGCTCCATCCCTAGCACCTCTCCTGCAGACGCTGGACTATCTTCAGCTTGGTCTGGCAGTATCGCATGCCATCCTCTGGTTCTTCTTCGGCTTCCCCAAAGGCCGTTGGTACATTCCCTTCACCTGGCCATTCTTCTCTCTACTCTTCCGGGGAACTCTCATTGGAGCGATGGCGTTTGGCAGTATAACTGCCGTCAGTCTTGTGCAGCGTAAACTCGAGAAGGAGATGGATCGCGTCAGGGCGGACATGCATCGCGAGCGTGGAGAAAAGTTTGCGCCTCCTACACCAGAGTCTGCAGAGTGGCTCAACGCATTCACCAAGACGATGTGGGGCCTTGTCAACCCAGAAATGTTCACCTCCATTGCAGACATGATCGAGGACGTCATGCAGCAGTCTCTCCCTGGCTTTGTCGATGCCGTGAGGATCAGTGACATCGGACAGGGCGACAACCCTTTCCGCATTGTGTCCATGCGCGCGCTTCCAGACAAGCCAACCGACAAGGAGTATCCTCGAGAGGAATGGATCGACCAAGGAACCAATGATCTACTACAAAAGGCTCAAGAACTGGAGGCGAAAGGAAAAGATGCGGACCAATCTGGCGACTACGTGAATTTCGAGGTCGCATTTGCCTATCAAGCTCTGCCCGGCCAAGGTGATAAGTTGCGGTCAAAGAACATTCACTTGTTGCTCGAGTTCTTCCTCGGCATTTACGACTGGCTTCACATTCCCATCCCGTGAGCTCGTCAAATCCTTGATTCTTTGTGTTATCTGAACGGGGCCCCAGAATATGGATCCAAGTTGAAGGCATCGTAGGAACGATACGTGTGCGGCTTCAATTCATACCTGAAGCACCCTTCGTGCGCAACGTCACCTTCACCTTCATGGGCGTGCCAGCGGTTGAAGTGTCAGCCATACCCATGGCCAAGGCGCTGCCCAACGTCCTCGACTTGCCCCTCATATCGCGCTTCGTGAAGATGGCCATCGCTGCCGGGACCGCTGAGTTTGTCGCACCCAAAAGTATGACCTTAAATCTCCAGGAAATGCTAAACGGCGCTGCAATCGGAGGTTCGTCTTCTGACAGTTCAATTCTTATGGTTGTTGACCGTTTGCTCTGCAGACACTCGCGCGATCGGTGTCTTCTTGGTAGTCATCCATCATGCCGAGGGCCTATCAGCTCAAGACCGAAATGGTCGTTCAGATCCGTACATCGTCGCCGCGTTTGCAAAGGTGAGTGAAACAAGTTATCGTCGCCGATCTATCTGACATGATTCACAGTTCGGAAAACCTTTGTACTCCACCCGTATCATCTTGGGTGATTTGAACCCTGTCTACGAAGAGACTGCAGCAATCTTGGTCACGCAAGACGAAGTGAAGTCTGAAGAGGATCTGGCGCTCATGCTTTGGGACTCAGATCAACACTCAGCAGAGTACGAGTCATACTTGAGACCCGCGACAGACACTCATCCTCCTTTAGTGATCTGATTGGACGCGTTCAACTCCCTGTCAAAGACCTCATGCAATCGTCGATGAACAAGATGACACGTCGTAGAGATCACCTTGCTGGCTTCGAAGATGCTGATCACATGGATGGTGTCCTGGAGTGAGTCCAACTTTGTGTCGGCGCAACACCAATCTCGGAGCTGACGCGCTCGCAGCTGGTCCGTTGGCTACTTCACCAAAGTCCCTCTGAAGAAAGAGCTCGAAATCGCGCCGGAGGACCCGCCCCCGCCCCCTCCGAAAACCGCGCCAGGTATATACACCCTTTCCTCGATTTGGCACGTACTAAAAGCGTAACGTAGAGATGGAAATACGACCAGGCGATAAAGCTCCCAACCCCGCTGCCGGGACCTTCCACCTCCGCCGCCTGACGTCCAGCGCACTCCTCCTGATCCGGAATTCCCCTCGGGTGTTCTGAGCATTGTCATTCACCAGATCAACAACCTGGAGAGGCAGAACCTCGCAGGCAACTCCAGCAAGGAGCGCGAGGGCCAGGCAGGACAGGATACGGATGATCCATCTGAGCAGAGCGACAACTTGCCCAGTGCATACTGTGAGATTATCCTCAACGACGACCTCATTTATAAGACGTATGTGCTTCCGCCCTTAACATCGGTCGTAGCTGATCAAGATTCATCTCGCAGTCGCGTCAAGCAATATACGAGCATGCCGTTCTTTGAAGTAAGCTCATCCTGATTGCCCACTTTTAGGCGCGTTCTCATCGTATTTAGGCCGGCACCGAGAGGTTTATTCGAGATTGGCAGTCTACTGTCGTCCGATTGGTCGTTCGTGACTCGCGACTTCGTGAAAAGGACCCAATTCTAGGTGTTGTCAGCCTCAAGTTGAAAGACCTATTCGCAGGGGGATCGGAAGTCACTCGATTGTTCTCTATCACAGAGGGCATCGGTTTCGGGTAAGCGTTATCCGCATGATGCAACGACACACCATTGATAGTCTCTCCCAGGCGCATGAATGTTTCATTGCTCTTCCGCGGTGTGAATTGCAAGCTTCCTCGTCCCGCTCTGGGTTGGGAAACTGGCACCGTGGAAATCAGCGCCCCAATTCACTTGAACTTGACGCCTTCTAGCGAATCAAATGCACTTTCGGCCAAGAAGCTGGCCTCCAAGCTCGTCATATCTACGACCGACAGTGTAGAGACGCTTCCTGCAGACTCAACCTCGGACACCGTCGGCGCGGATGTGGTGTGGGACTTCTCCGCTGATCAACTTCGCCTCCCTGTGTACAACCGCTATGCCACATCGCTCACCTTCGAGATCAGTGGCGGCTCTTTCCTCGGCAAGAAATCACCACAGGCTATTGCGGTTTTGTGGCTCAAGGACCTCGTTGACAACGAGGAGCAGGACATTGAGATCCCTGTAGTCACAGGAAAAGATCTACGCCAACTTCGACAGAATGTGATCTATGAGCTCGAGCACAGTTCATCATCGAAGACAAATCTACATCCGTTCACGTCCAAGCTGCACGACTTCCAGATCATTGGGCATATTCGCACATGTATTCGTCTTAACCGTGGACTGGATGAGGTGAGATTGTCAATCCACTTCTTTGGATGCTCTTTCTCACTCCATCTCACAGGACCACGAATCTCACGCAAAGACACAAGCTCGGCGCCACGCTTTTGAGACCTAGTGAGGAATATTGATATTAGGCCCTTGACGGGATGCTGACCCGGTGCCTGTAGTGATCATGTAGAAGGCGAGGCGATGATCGCAGAGAAGAACTCCCATGCAAACGACGATGGTGTTATCGATGCCGATGAGAAAAAGGCTATTCAACGCGCTCACAAAAGACAGTTGGCCAATCGCCAGAGAGGAATCAACGGGTTTAGACCATATCGCACAGGAAAATGGATGAAGGAGGGGCTGAAGAGTCGGCTGATGCCTTCGAAAAGCTCAGCCAAGCGCGAACGTAAGTGCATTTCTCCCTGAGACGTTTGCACAAATCTAATGTTGTTTCGCAAATGCAGCTGCTGTACAATCTGAAGCCTAAGTGTCCTACGTTCGGACTTCGATTTTCCACTTGAATTTGTACTCGAGCCATGGACTGCGTTGTTACTGTATACCAGACCTAAATTGTAACACCATGTTGTAATCTCAAATCCATAATAGTCACTACCTTACGTCGAGGACACAACAGGTTTCAGCATTTTGTCCCGGGAGTTGTCCTGAAAGCCTCCTCAATGATTGCCAATCCTTCCCGCAATTCAGTTTCTGTTGAAGACAAGGGTGGCGCAATTCTACATTGGAAGTTTTCGTATCCAAACCATGAAATGCGTTTCGCGACTGACCTGAAACAAGACCCCATGCTTGGAATACGCACAACGTTGGCACTCAATCCGAGATCCATCATGCGGTCTGCTAAGGCATTTCCGAGCTCTTCATGAGGCTCTTTGGACGGATACTTGACGACTTCGAGACCGATTAGTAAACCTTGACCACGTACATCACCAATGCATGGGTACTGCTTCTGTAGTTCCAGAAGAAACTCTCGGAAAATGCAACCAAGCCGGTGAGCATGGGCTGCTAGATCATCGCGTTCCAGTATTGTGAGGACCTGTAGACCGACTGCTGCAGGGAGAGGATCAGATACGTGCGTCGTATCTGGAAGACAAGTCAGATTGAAAACCCGCCGATGAAGGTAAATACTCACAGAATGAGAATCCTCGCTCGAAACATGTCTGTTCAATCTGGGCGGACGTCACTACCGCAGACAGCGGGAGTCCAGCACCCAACGTCTTCGAGAGTGTTAAGATATCCGGAACAACGCCGTCGTGTTCGATAGCGAAGTTCTTGCCCGTTCTGCCAACACCTGTCTGCGCCTCGTCGACAATCAGCAGCATACCCCGCTTTTCACAGTGCTCCTTCATCCTTCTCAGATAGCCAGGAGGTAGAACCACGACCCCGCCGGAGCTGAGAATGGGTTCGATGATAACGGCCGCAAGGCTTCCGATGGATTGTGAGTCGACGAGGGACCAGCCGTAGTTGAGTTCAGTTTCCCAGTCATATGAGCCATCAGGGTGACGGAAAGGCGAACGATACGCATTTGGTGTAGGGAGAATGAGAGAACCTGGTACGGAAGGGCCATAGTTCCTGCGGGTCTGTGATACAACTTGTCACTCAGCGTAATATCGAGATGTATCGATACTAATCGCGTACACTTTGATATGTCATGGATGCAGCACCTTGGGTGACCCCATGCCAAGAATTGGCCAGGCCTACGCATGTATCGCTTGAGAGAATAGAAGACAAGCCGAGTCGATATTGCTCACCAACAATTTCGAATTTACCGGTATAGAGCTTCGCTATCTGAAGTTTGGGCACATGAAAAGAGACACTGTGTCGAGGGGAAGAGGACATACACGTAAAGCACACTCGTTGCTCTCTGCACCAGTTGACAAGAGCTGGACTTTATCCAACCCAGGGGGCAAGAGACTCGTCAACTTCGCGGCCAAATTGACGACGGGTCTGCTGAGCATCCCTGAGAATAGATGGTCCAGGTTTTGTGCGGACTCCTTGATAACGTTCACGATTTCCGGATGACTGTGCCCAAGAATGGAGCTCATCTACTATGCTCTCAGCCGGACACCTCGCCCAAGATTACAGAGTACTGGCCTGGCCACTGGTGAAGTCGATGATACGCTTCCCTGTCGCATCATACAGATAGACACCCTGAGCACGCTCGATGATACGTGGAACAAAGGAAGATCCATAGCGGATGAGGGAGCTGTTAGCGTTTTCCCAGAAGGCAGTTTCGTCGTTGGCCATAGACGTAGGAGGAAAGAAGACAAGCGACTTGGAGATTCGCCGTGGCGTGCGCGCTGACCCTGAGGGGGATCGTTGATCATCATTCTGGAATACACTGTTGACAGATTCGTGAGGATTCGCGACCGTGTGAGTATGGGATGAGTATCGTTCAGTATGAGTGTTAGCCACCAAGCATTGAAAGTTCAATTATAACTGGCTCACATCTGCATAGTGTGAGCTGAACGTTGAACTCTGAACGATACGGCGAAGAACGCGCCCAGTTCGACTACAGCTTTCTCGGTCTCTCGATTCCCTGTCGCACTTAACCAATTGATCAGTCTCTTATGATCTGCAAGACTACTTATAATCAGTCGTCTTCTACTCGGCGTGAACTGCCGTGAGGAAGAATCCAGGTACTGTGGTCACTATAAGTATTGATCGCTGCAAACACCGCGACCCCGATCGATCGATCGCGCTTCCACAACTTCGCGATTTGCAGCTTGGATCTAAAAATGCTTGAAAAATGCAGTACGCTTGGCTGTACAACGCGTCAATATTCACTACAACTGTCATACAATCAGAGCTGCGTTGGTTTTGATTATCATTCTATGAAACGGAACACATTGAATATTGATCATTCACAGACAAGTTTTCGGCCAAACCAACTTCATCATGTTGTATCTACAAAAAGCGACAAGCAATGGAAAACAAAGCAACTATATACTAAAGTCTAAGGTAAGTAAGTATGGGAGAAGAAGCTTTTCCTCAATTAAGTACTACAGTATAAGTAAATGTCCTCCGTTGTCAATACAGTCCGTTCGTTCATTCTGGTAATACATGGATGTGGGGGGTGAATACACCAAGAAATTATTGGGAGACAAGAGTCCAAGCCATAATTATGGCAGAGTTTGGGATGCGATGGGTTGCGGAGGCAGATGAGGCGAATGGCAATGGGGGCATGAGCCACGAAAGATGAATGAGGATGTGCGGCTAGTATTGCGCGATAGTGTGTGTTGGGTGCGCTCGCGACTAGTAGCATGCTCTCCACAGGGTCGGAGCCATTGTGGGCATGCAGTTATGGTCGCTGTAATGAGTAGCCAGGCAGTAGAACTTTGCGACGAGTTGGTTCCCGGCGTGATCTCGTACTGGCACGAGGCACACGTCGCCCGTTCTCCATTTCTGCCCTGCCTCCCAATATCTGTTCATATAGGCCATCATGTTGGGTGAAGTCATGATGTGATACTGGTGGCTGAGTGTTGTGGATGTTGATGTTGTAGTGGGTAATACATCGAATACAAGTCTCGTATTTGTACTAGGAATGGGTGTCAATCGTGACTCACAGCAAAGATACAGCAGTTCAACTGCTTTGGCGGAACCCGGAAGCTACAGCACTTGCGCATGAGTCAGGCAACTGCA
Organism: Strobilurus luchuensis; assembly: GCA_019915105.1. Lineage (NCBI taxonomy): Eukaryota > Fungi > Basidiomycota > Agaricomycetes > Agaricales > Physalacriaceae > Strobilurus > Strobilurus luchuensis. Next base: position 867,342 of record JAHLMJ010000004.1, read on the forward strand.
CGGCAAAGTTGCTTTCGCTGTACACAACGCGCCTTGCACGTCGGATCCGAACGGCCCGGACTCGGCGAGGCGCGTGTCGGGGCGGGAACCTGATGGCCGTGCAGATGTATACCAAGTGCCATTCCAAATCGGCCTCTGATTGATGTCTGCGCAGGCGCGCCATGCTGCGTGTCGTATATTCTGGGCGCGACCTTGTCCCAAGTTGGCAGATATGGCCATACGACGAAATGTGACGCGGTTGAAGTCAGAACGATGATACGCGAGACGACGCGGGGCCGAGATGACTCTGATATTGATTCTGGTACAAGGATCTGCTGGCTGTGCTCAGTAATTTTATCGCAACGACAGTTGACTGACCGCTGGTGATTGCAGCTTTGACTCCACTTGCATACAATATTGATAGGAAAGCTGTAAAGAAACGATGAATGAGTCAAGCATCGTCACCGCCTTCGAGGAGGGCGCTAATCATCAGATTCTGCGGACGATGTGTTCCAGGTATCTCGCAACTCGTATCGCACAGTGGTTGTCGAGTACAGAGCCTTAGAGAAAGAATGATCGATGGTGCCATCATGCACGTGTAGTAGAGGCAGCAGGCATCCAGATTATCTTTCTTCATACTGTATAATTAGACTTGTCTCGCAATTCGACTCGTATGCAAAGCGCAGCCACAGATCTATCGTAAGAATATAAATATTGACTTCAAGATAGCGATCATATTAGCCAAACTTGAACACCAGGAACGTCCTTCAACTCGCCGGCGTAGTTTGCTAGATAATCATCCAGTTCATCGCCTCCCCGCACTCCAAGTCCGACTTCCTCAAGAAGCTGACTCTGACCCCCTTTGTATTCGAGACTGTGCCGTATCAGACGGGAGTGAATCATGGGCGGTGCCCACTCCTGCCCATCTCCCATGGAGTGCGGACTCCAAACCAGTTCGATTTTCCTGAGCATAGGTAAGATGCCACATGGAAGTGTGAGCAGTTCCATCACATCACGAGTGATCATATAAGCACCAAGGACGTCGGTCTCTCGCAATACCAGTTCCTCTAGGCGGGGGCAACAATGTAAGGCAGAGAGCAAATGGCGCTCGGTGAAGTTGCCACCGAGTTTCAATCGTTGCAACTTCTCGTTCAACTCCGAACGCAGAAGAAGTCTCTCCAAGGAGAGGGTGAAGTCAGCCGAAGAGGGCTCGTCAAGTCTGTCCCCGAAATCGAATTCCAGCGTCTTGAGATCGGGCAACGTCAACGTATCCAGTTGTCGGGCAATGCTTATGCTCCAGACATTCAAAATGAAAGTGCTGAGGTGACCGAAAATTCTGGTCTGTAGTATGTGGTAGTCTGCCGAAGGATCTGGGTTTACGCGAATGGTTTTCGGCAGGAAAACGAATGTTAATTCTCCCATGGCGAATAGTTCCGGCTCATTATATGAGCTGGTGAACTCAACGACATCGAGGTGCCACCAGGAAATATCGATGCGTTCCGATGATAGACTCCGGGAGAATTTGAGCGTACGAAGGTTCGAGGCATTGGCAAAGGCACGGCAAGTGGGATGCTCCCTAGTTGGAAGGCCATTTTGGTCGTAGAAGTCCAACTGCAACTCCTGCAGCATCGCCGTGTTGCCTTCAACGTAGGTGTCCATCATGCCTACACTCTCAACGGCAATCGCTATACTGGCTTTTGACCATCGTCCGCTCTCTCCGTAGACTGCTTCAAGAGCACCCGCTTCGGGATCAAAGGGGCAGTCAATGTTGATCTCCAGCGGCAGACCCTGCGATCGGCGCAAGTATAGCTCGACGAGTTTGTCCTGGGTGTCCTCTTCGATAGATATACGCGCCCATAGCCGGGGAAGGGATAAGGCAAGCAGGCGCCATCTTCGACAAGTCCAGGAGATAGATAGCACTGTAGAGACAGGCCCATCCTCCATGGACAGGAGGAAGATGCTGCTCAGAACTTCATCTGAGAATGGTGGTGACTTGTGTTGTCGCGGATGAGCGATGGAGAGTACTCTGGCACGGACGACGTGCGCCTGTTTTTCCTGTACAGCAGAAGAGGCGTCGTGGATGCCTGGATGTTCGACGTCGTCAGGTGGCGCGTAGTGGTAGGTGTTCTGCTTGACGAGTGAAGGAAATTGATCGTAGAGGACGAACGTATCGCGATCGACGCAGACTGTGGCCCCGAAGGTGTAGGATTTGGCTTTCCGTGTACTGAGCTAGACAATCAGTGACCGAGTATCTGAGTGAAGCAAGACCGTACAATGCTGGTGCCGTTGTGATCATGATCTTGGGAAGGTTTGCACGTTTTCGGGTGAAGGGGAGATAACGCTCGAGATCCTAGGGAAGAAAAGAGCAGAGGCATGTCGAATAAATGCAGCTCGAGTACCACCATAGCGTGACCCGAAGCCCTTTGTTGTCCTTTGCCGTCCATTGTGTGTCCGTTGACCGAGACTATTTCGGGAAAAGTCCCATTATGGATACCAGACATGTCAGGACAATGGGGATTGAAAATAACGCGTCATAGTATGCGCCGCGCCGCCGCCAAGCATGGTTGAAAGAACGCTTGGTGCCAGTAGCAGTCGAGGTCGCGTGTTGCGATGATATGACCGACACCAGACACCCAAATCCTCGCTATGATATGAACGTCGTCGCCGATGGGCAGAAGCAAGGAGCGGCTGCGGACAAAGGGAACTACTGCTAAGAAATACTCGATCAGGCTGCAAATCAGTTGCACTTGAAGATTTCCTGCTCACCACACGCGTTGAGCTGCCTCGTACACTGTCGGCCTCCGCAGCCTGTGTTGAACCGTGATTGTCTGAGCACACGAGCCTACAGAACGTTATTCCGATGATGGTTGTCGAAGAAAGCAATGATTGTGTTTACGTGGCTTTGGCCCCCATGTTCCGTCCCACTTTGGTCGCTCGGTCAAAAAAGCCTTCCTCAAAGGCGTGGGTTTCGCGGCAGAAGAATGATTTCTTCGTCAAACAGCGGATAGCCTCGACCTACAAAGCACGATCCGCCTACAAGCTCATTGAACTCGATGACCAGCTTGACTTCCTCAAGCACGACGACGTGAAGGTCGTTGTCGACCTGGGTGCCGCACCTGGTGGCTGGAGTCAAGTCGTCTCGGAGAGGCTAGGATACGGAGACACTATACCCATCGTCCCAGAGGACGACGAGAAAGTAACACGAGACACTTTCAAACCACGCGCTGGAAAGAAGCGGGTCAAGCCCATCCTTCCTGGCTACGCGTATGATCCTCTCAACATCGATACTGTCGAAGAAGAACTGGCCTCTCGAGAATCTCAAGGAAGGGGAACCATCATCGCAGTCGACCTTCTTGCTATGGGCCCCATCCCCGGCGTTCGCTCTATCCAAGGGGATTTTCTTGCTCCAGATATGGAGACCAGGATTCGGGAGCTTGCGCAAGAAAAGCAGCGCAGAAGCGGCCCTTCTTCAGAAGCTGTAGTGGATGTTGTGCTGTCTGACATGGCTCCCAATGTATCTGGATACGATGCCCGCGACCTCGAATTGTCGAATCAACTCTGTCTAGCCGCTCTTGCATTCGCGAAACGGAACTTACGCGCGTCAAATGAGACGGGGCGGACCCTCGGGGGCGTGTTGGTGTGAGTCTTCCAGGACTCCTTGTCGTCACAATCTTTGTGCTCAGTCGACCTTGATATACAGATTGAAGCATTTTGCCTCAAACGAAATGATTGCCTTCCGAAAAGATCTCCTTGATCCCTTCTTTGCCAATGTTCGGCATGTCAAACCAGCCTCCAGTCGCTCGGAATCTTCAGAAAGCTATTTTGTATGTCGAGGATGGAATCCTGATCCAGCTTTCAGACCATCTTTCGGATTTATGTGGTAGGCTTCCTCACCCATTTGAGGACATAACGAACTGAGAGCTCGGCAGAGCGCACGGACAAGCTACCAATCGGACATGTAACACTGCATATATTATTAGGCTTTTTAGTACGAGCCGTTCGACTGAGGGAAGGTAGCTAGTAAGGAATGGACGTCACCAAGTCGACGTGAGGACAAGTAATGGATTCACAAGCATAATGGTATATTTCGTTCAACATAGAGCGTTGCCCAGTGGGCGTGCAAGATTGTAGACTCCAGAGCCTCAAGGGAAACCATTGTATCGCTCTGGCCAGACCTCGTCTAGAAGCTAAGTGGCAGATTTGCGCATGGTGAGTGCACGGAAGAATTTACGGACAGAGCCAGTCCCAGCATCTGTCCCTAGACGGGACTTGGTGCGTATGGGAGGGAGAGGGTGAGTTGCGACATTGCTGCCATTATGAGCTCCAGAGGGTGGCAGATCGCCACTGCTGAGCAGCGACGTGGCTTTACTTCTCAGGCCGCGTGTGGAAGGAGACCGAGTGGCCCTGGGCACGGAAGATGGAATCGAGGTAAATGATGCAGACGGACGTAAGAGCGTATCTGGTCGAGGTGCATAAGGCGATGTCCAGGTTATGGGCCGCTGCGGTGACAATGGCGAGACCGGAGGTAACAAGGACATGTTGTCATCATCTTCAACACCCAGAAAAGTCGGTGCTTTGTAATTGGAATCATGAACTGGGTGAAGAGGTGCGATAGGGTTGCGTTCAGTTGGCGTCAAGCGGTGAGCACTCGACTCAGAGGACGTCGGTGACGAAGGGGTCGACGTGCAGTGTTTATTCTGGAGCGGAGTAGGTGACTGTGGACTCGAAGACGTACAAGGCGATCCGTGGAGTTGTGGCACGGCCAGGGGAGGCGGTACAGATTTTGGGATGGAAGAAGATGACGTGGATTTGTCCATAGGCAGGACGGAGGTAGGAGCTGGTATGGACCGACTAGTGAAATCCTCTCCCTCACCATGTTGATCATCCGAGGAGGTGAACGAGAGAAAGGAGGTGCCTTTCGTGTGTTGCTTCAGCATCAGATCTGCCGAACGCGCGTGTACTGCTGGACGCTGGCTCTCCTGCAGAACCACCGCGTTTTTAATGGCAGGCTGGACACACATATGAGCGACGGTTCCGCAGACAACTTCAGACACAGGTGTGACATGTGAAGGGACCTCCGCAACCGACTCTGCGCGAGGCGTGTCTGCTTCAGTAACAGGATGGGATGGTGTCAGGGGAGTAGACCCGGTAGAGAGTACAGACACAGGTTCAGTTGGGGGCGCGATAGCTGTATCGAGGAGGCCTAGCTTGGCAGGACCAACGGATGGAGACCGGGAGCGCTTCAGAAAGGTGGTGATCTTTGGCAGTGAAAAAGGGCGTCTGGAGCGAGGCATAATTTCCTGTAGAGTTTGTGTCACGGAGGTTTACCATTCATAGTCTCGAAACATACCACGTTTGAATTGATTTCCTCTCCGTGATCTTTTAGTGAAGGTGCCGGAGAGGGCAGGTGGTCGCCAAGAGACGGGACAGAATCAGATTTCTTGCTGCCGCCACCCGTGCGTGTGCCAAACTCATCCTGAATTTCAGCGATAACGTCGCACTCTGACGTGGATGTGTTGGTGTACCGAAGACTTCGGTTGGAACGAATACTTCGCAAAGAACGAAAGCTTGCAGATGAACGAATGGAGCGAGTGCTGACTTTGGACCGGATAGAAGGGGGATTGGAAGGAGGTAGTGGTGGTGACGAGGTCGACGCAGTGGAGAAGAGCGAGCTGGGTGATACCCGCTTCTCAAGATTGAGGGATTGACCTAATAGTCAAGCTCGTTGGTACAGGTCGGGTATCTCCTTCGATATGGTGCGACGTACCGGAAGCAGCCGCGTGAGGAGCATCTGTTGGAAGGGCTGGAAGCGTGCTCGTCCGCCGCCTGTCTTTAGCTGAGACAGGCATGATAACGTGCTTGCTGTTCAGGCTCAAACGGGAGAACTTTGGAGTTGAGCCGTAAGGGGAGGTGGTCAGCCAGGAATCATCCAGCAGGCTAACGCGAGATGTGTTGGGTGAGGTCGGCAGTGACCTTCCGCCGTTGTAAGCACGCGGAAATTGAGGTCCATAGTGGTGTTCTGGCAATGGTATCGACATGTGACTGTCTCGAGACTTGGGTCGGCGGGAGGGGGAGGGAGGAGGAGAGGGCAAGCTCGACTGAAGAGGTATGGGCGCATTTGTTGTAGAGATGCGCTTTGGGAGTTTGACTGGCGTAGAGCTGAGGGCTTCGGAGGGAAGCTCGGGCATCGAAGAGATCCTCGACGGTTTGGGACTGGAAGTGTCGTAACTAGCCAACGCGAGTTCAGAAATTCTGCCATCCGTGGTCAAGTGAAGAGAAGGACCAGCAAGAGGTGACGATCGCAAAGGCCGTCTGATAGACGCCGACGGTGTCGGGGACACCGTCTGTCGCCGCAGGAGGGGAGCTGGGCTACTGGGGGGAGAGTAGGACATCGTGGATAAGGCTGGGAGGGAAATGAATGACGGCCTCCTGAAATAATCTCACCGTTTTGATTGCTAACAGAAAGGGGCGGCAGTCTGTGTAATGGTGGCGATCAACACTCCCGGAGGAGACAAGATACGTCCGTCCGAATCTTGAAGCGAGATCTAGCGGCTAGCATCCTTGGGCTGATGCTCCCATTTAACGCAAGCTACATATCGAAGTAAGAGGATCAGCGTCATGAACAGTCGCGCAGACACGTACAAACCCTCATGATAAGCCCGTCGGTATCGAGTTATCGGCGATGTCAACATGGCGAAGATTGATATCCAATATTCGAAAATTAGCGGGGGACATGGGAGCGGAGTGCCCCAGCGCCGAGCGCCGAGACCTGCGCTCCGTCGCGCTCAGTGCGCTGAGCCGCAGTGAGCGTCATTCTGAGATGCAAATTTGACGCGGCCTGGTCTCGACCCTGTCAAAGTCTGTCATCAACCGGCAAGGCACATGCACCGCCACCGTATTCTCAGGTTCATCTTTGTCGTCTGATCAACCTTGGATCGACTCTCTTTTTCGTGCGACTAGGGCACCGGCAATGACTGCCTTGGTCATGAGATCATGTCAATGTTCCCAGATCTTTGAGAGCGTCTCACTGCACTCCACAGGCGATGGTGGGATGAGCCAATCCTCGGTACCGACCTCTCCACCAGCTTGACCACGGCTCCCGGAATCTTCTACACGTTGGTGAGCAATAGCATCACTTGACTTCCTCAGAGTGGGATATTCGCCAATCTTGCATCTTCTCTACTATGACTCTCTACGAAATCTCGGTGCAGGCGCCCTCTTTGCCCTACTCGATGAGAATTGCCCAACGAAATGTCGAACCTCTGATCCAGCTCTATTGACTCTTTCGCTATGTCTTCTCGCGAGAGAGCCGCACGATGACCTCACCGCCTTGAAAGAGCTTGTGTCTATAGCGTAGACAGCATATAAAGACTGTGCTTTTTTGTTTCACCAGTATACAGATTATTGCTGCCAATGCTCCATTCATCCCTTGTCTTTTGCGCCTCCTTACTCGCCATAGGCTACACGTGGGCCGCGTCCGTATTGCCTGGTCGCACAGTTCATTATGATCTCACGGTTGGGAACGCTGTCGTAGCGCCTGATGGTGCAGAACGCTCGTAACTCGCTTGCTGTTGACTTTTTATATGGGACGCTGATAATAACTCCTCTACAGGGCGGTTCTAGCTGGATTCACACCTGATACCTTGCAGTTTCCAGGCCCCCTGCTTACTGCCACGAAGGGCGACACGATCACGGTATGTTCCAGCGAACTCGCCGACTGGCCTCTTTACGAGCTTATGTGGCAGGTTACAGTGAACAATAGGCTCACGGACGCCACAATGAGACGAAGTACAAGCATTGTAGGTTCCTGGCGCAGCTCTGGTACAACTTCGGACTGACATACCTGCGCAGAATTTCAGTGGTATCAAACAGCAACTAGGATTCCCTCAATTCGATGGCCAAAGTTTCGCCACTCAGTGTCCAATCAGTCCGAACTCTTCCTTCACTTACGTCTTGAATACCAACGACACTGCGGGCACGATGCTGTATCGGTCGGGCCTTAGCATCCAATACGCCGATGGCTTGAGGTACTATCTCGTCGAACTTCCAACTCAAGTCTGATCGATCTCCACACAGAGGCCCGCTTATCGTTTACGGTACACTTCTTGCACCCCTTCTTTGCCTTCTCCTGACGCTCCCTAGATCCCGACGATCCCCAGCTTCCCTTGTATGACGTCGACGACGAGTCTACCATCATACAGCTCGGTGAATGGTATCACGACCCGTCTCCGCCAGACCTGGAATCCTTCCGAGAGACTGGACATGTTGTGTGCGACATTGACTACGCGTTCATTGCCACAGGCACTGACATTCCTCCTGCGCAGGATCTACGATTCCGGTCTGATTAATGGCGTCGGGCGGTACATCAACGGTCCCGATGTTCCATTCCCAGTCTTCAACGTGGTCGTTGGGACACGCTACCGTTTGAGATTAGTTAGCAACGCACCTCGCTCTGTGTTCCCTTTCTCCATCGACCAGCACAATCTCACTGTTATCGAGGCCGATAGCAACAATGTGGAGCCGGTCGAGGTTGAATCTATTGACATCTATCGTACGTGGAGGCTTCTCAAAGTTTCATCCCAGCTCTGATCGCCTTCCTGTAGCTGGTAATATGAAAGACTATTTGGGATTACTCTTTCTTACACGCTCGTAGGCCAAAGATACTCAGTCGTGTTCACCGCCAACCAGGCAAGTTCCTTCTCTTGGAAAAGGGTATAGAAAGTTGTTAAACATCAAACAAGCCCGTGGACAACTATTGGCTGAGAGCCTTCCCGCAGGGCGGTAACCAGTCCGTCAATCCTAACCGTAAGTCGTCAGATAAGCGTACATTGCTTCTACCTGATCGAGTATCATATAGTGAATGCCTCATTCTCTCGAGCGATCGTGCGATACTTGGGTGCCCCGGAAGTAGATCCCGTCACGCCTCAGGAAAACCGTACATTCTTGCAGGATGCCCAGCTTCATGTGCGTATCTTTGGGGTGCTTATCCTCGATGTACTAAACACGACTCTAGCCTCTTGAGGATCCGGAGAGTGTAAGTCAACGAGGCCTTATCTTCCGAAGGACTTCATGATCAGACACTCCACAGCCTGGCGGGCCTGATGCAACCCCGGATCTTGACTTATTGTTGAACCTTACAACGGTAAGACATTCTTGGTCGAGGAACTCCCAGGACTCAAATGTGCATGATAGGGCGCAACTGCGGTATGCCTGTACTTTGACCCAGTGCTCTCGACTTTCCAACGGTCTGGTCTATTTAGGATGACCCTCTAGACACATGGTGGGTGAATGGAGTTGCATACGTACCTCCTACACTGCCGACTCTCTACCAAATTCTTGCGAACAACGATTCCTTCCCGGTCTCCAGCAATGTACTGACGGTCAACCCCAACGCCTTGGTGCAAGTTACGATCCCCTTGGGTGATGATGGTGGCGGCCATCCGTTGCATCTCCAGGGTGTACGTCGTCTGTTGAAGACCTGTGTAGATGCATCCTGATTCGTGTCGGTCCTACAGGCAACTTTCAGCATCGTTCAGCCAGGCGACTCTGGAGGAGTCATGAATCTCGGTGCGCAATACTCCCTCGAAATCCTATAGTTCAATCTGACATGTTCGTAGTGAATCCCGTCCGACGTGATATCGTTCCTATCATCGGCGACACTTCAATCATCAGGTTCAGGATGCCTGAGGTTGGTGTATTCCATTTCCACTGGTAAGCTCAGATAATATAATCGCGAACGCAATCTGATGCAATATACCTCAGCCACATCATTTGGCACGCAGAGGTTGGCCTTCAGCTCACCTTCATCACTCCACCGGACGGCATTCGGGCGCAGGTTCATCCAAACTCCGAATGGGAGGATTTGTGTCCGACCTATTTCGCGCTGCCTCCCGATCTGCAGTAAAGTGTTGGAGCTGCGTCAAACCGTATATTTACGTCCATGAACTGTCGACGTCGCTGTACTCATCTGTAAAACAAAATTTGATTTGCGTTGTGATATCGAGCTCGAAGGGCACGCTGAAGAGTGGTCGAATAGATAAATCGTGTCTATTATCTGTATAGCTAGTATATCTCGGTTGTAGGCGTCGGCTGGGGCTGCTGTGGAGGGTTCAGGCCGGTTTCGGTTATGAGCGTCTCACGCTCAATGGTGTCTGCGTCCTCCACCGCGTAGCTCTCGACTGCCGTCTCCGTCTCCTGCTTGGCTGTGAGATGCCGTGCACCGCGCGCAAGCGTCCGCCTCGTGAGTGCCTGCTGACGCACGAATTCCGCAATTGCTCTTGAGGTGTTCTTGTACCCGAAATATCTGCATGAAGATCAATGCGAAGCCTAGGTAGAACGAAGAGAGGACCGCACGGGTCTTCTTGTGCGAAGTTTGGGGTCACAAAAGCCAATTTTCTCATGGCCTCCTTTCGAGTTCGTTCGGCATCCTGCAACGTAGGATATCCTTGATGAAGGACGCGCGCTTCCTGTCGTAGGGCCTGGGCTCGTTGACGATCGAGCAAAGGCTCGCTCATGTCAATCTTGGGCTTCTTCATGGCGTCCTGGATGAGCACGCGAAGCCGCATACCCTCTTCGCTGAGGTCTTTGGGCATGGTTGCCGCGGTCAAGTATTGGTCCACGCCGCCATGCTGTTCATGCCATGAGCTTTCGGAATGACGTCTAGACTGCAACCCACCTTGCGTATTGTCTTTAGTGCCCGCGTCGTCAGTTTGACCGTCACATAGCCGTCAAGGGCGTCGGAGAAGAGACGTTTGGAGTGGATGTTGGGCAGCCATGACCGACGTGTTTTGTGCTTGGAGAACGGTACGTTGTTGCCGTACTGCTTGGATTTGCCTTGGAACAGACCCAGCTGTGCCCTTTTGAAAGGCTGGGACACAATGTCAGCCTTGAGAGCGGCTAGCGTCGGATGCATGGTCGCGGGCTATAGCCTAAGGCCGAACGACACGGTGAGCGCCTGAGAGAAGCTTTTTGCCGGCACGTGGTAACCCGAAAATCCAAAGTCCAGACGCGTTGGGGCCGGTATCTCCGCACCTCTTTCCTCTACCACCACCAGCTCCCTCACGATGCCCACGGAAATCAAGAACAAGGTCTGCCTGATGTACGATCTGCTGCGTTTCACTCTCCTGAGCTGGAATTGACTTTTTTTCTTTTGCCAGCGTTCATGACGGGTGGGGTCTTGCCGACACCACAGGCGAAGAAGGCAACGCCATCGCGGCTGGCACGACGGTCAACATGGACACGATTGCCAAGGAGCACAGCCATCGCAAGCTTGCCGCTCATGGAGTTGCTGTCGGGCTCAGCGAGGGCCTCATGGGCAATTCTGAGGTCGGGTACGTCATGTCAATCATGGGCCTGCGTAGACATCTAAGTCTGTCGTTCTAGACACCTCAATATTGGTGCTGGCCGAATCGTCTGGCAGGACATTGTCAAGATTGACGTATCGATCAAAAAGAAGGAGTTTCACAAGAATAAAGTGACTCTCGAGGCCATGAACAAAGCCAAGGATGGTAGTGGGCGTCTGCACTTGATGGGTTTGGTGAGTTGTCCCCTGTACAATTACATGGAACCGGGTCTCACCTAGACCAATGCCTAGATCTCAGATGGTGGCGTCCACTCTCATATCAGACACCTTTTCGCTCTACTAGAGACGGCAAAGGAGGTCGGTGTTCCCAACGTTTATGTACATTTCTTCGGAGACGGTCGCGACACCGCGCCTCGCTCCGCTGCCGGCTACTGCCAGGAACTACTTGACTTCATGAAGAAGGAAGAAGTCGGCGAGCTGGCCACCATCGTGGGCCGCTACTATGCGATGGACCGGGACAAGCGTTGGGATCGCGTGAAGATTGCCATCGATGGTCTGGTTGGCGGCGTCGGCGAGACCACGGACGACCCTGTTGCTGCCATCAAGGCCAACTACGAGAAGGATCTTACCGACGAGTTCCTGAAGCCCATTATCTGCAATGGTGATGCGGGTCGTGTCAAAGGTATGTGCTCTCAGTCTCTCGTGTTCCCTGGTCTAAAACAATCTAGATGGCGACTCCATCTTCTTCTTCAATTACCGTTCCGACCGTATGCGTGAAATCTCTTCCGTCTTCGGGCTTCCAGACAAGCCGATGGAGGTGACCATCCCCAAAGACCTGGTAAGTATGTTCCGACATGTGCTGCGCGTCCTAATAGGCGCTCTAGAGCATCACTACCATGTCTCGCTACAACGCCGAGTTCCCCTTCCCTGTGGCCTATCCACCCCAGGCCATGACCGACGTCCTCGCGGAATGGCTGGCCAAGCACGATGTCAAGCAAGCGCACATTGCTGAGACGGAAAAGTACGCGCACGTTACGTTCTTCTTCAACGGTGGTGTCGAGAAACAATTCGACAAGGAGGAGCGACACATGATACCCTCACCCAAGGTGGCGACCTACGACAAACTGCCCAAGATGAGCGTCCGAGAGGTAGCCGAGAAAGTCGCCGAGGTCGTGAAAACAGGCGAAAACCCCTTCGTTATGTGCAACTTTGCCCCTCCCGACATGGTTGGTCACACCGGTGTATACGATGCTGCCGTAGAGGCTATTACGCACGCGGATGAGGCTGTCGGTGTCGTCTATAAGGCTTGCCAAGAAGCTGGGTACATTTTGTTGATCACTGCCGACCATGGTAATGCGGAGCAGATGAGGAATTTGGAAACTGGCGCGCCTCACACTGCCCACACCACCAATCCCGTCCCGTTCATCATGACTGGAGATCCGGAGAAGTACAAGTTTACCGAAGACAAGGAAGGCGAGGATGAGGGCGCTCTTTGTGATGTTGCCCCCACCGTGCTAGCTCTACTTGGACTCCCTCAACCCGAAGGTACGACCATTCATTTTCTCGAGACTTCGTGCTCACACATAGTCTATAGATATGACCGGACGATCCTTGCTGGCCTAGACTGTTGATATCGAATATGAGTAGTATACTAACTGGTACGTCTTGATTTGTGTACGCTGTCAGTCTTTGACGAGAGTTTACATAGTAACAAGAAGTGCACAAATACAAGTAGAATGTAGAGTAGTCGCGATGAAACATACGAATAATTGAACACTTGATTAGCCTGTACCGCGCCGATGACCTTGAGGCTTTAGACTACCGCAGTGAATCAAAACTGAGAACACGTCGGCGAACACGTCCGTTGACACGCGAGGGTGTGCACGTGGCACTTACGTAAGGAGATGCCACGTCCTGCAAGAGCGGGAAAAGTCTCAGCTTCACAACTTTACTTCTTTCCAAAATGAGCGGTTGTATGTTGCCCGCTCCAACTTTGTCGACGAAGCTAACGAAGCTATAGTCCGGTTTCTGAATCTCGTCCGTCCTTTTCTGCCCATTCTTCCCGAGGTCTCGTCGCCGGATCGCAAGGTATGCAGCATTTTGAATGTCATTAGGCCAGAAATAACGGCGCTTTGCAGGTGCCCTTCAACCAGAAGGTGCTATGGACAGCCGTTACCCTCCTCATCTTCTTGGTCTGCTCCCAAGTCCCGCTCTATGGAATCATGTCCTCCGACTCGTCTGACCCGCTCTACTGGATGCGTGTTATCTTGGCCTCGAATCGTGGAACATTGATGGAATTGGGTATCAGTCCTATTGTCACCTCTGGAATGATTATGCAACTGCTCGCCGGTGCGAACCTCATCGACGTCGATTTTGGTCTCAAGGAGGATCGCGCTCTCTTTTCGGGCGCGCAGAAACGTACGCCCTCCCTTATTTCTCCGGCGGGTCATACTCAATATTCCTAGTGTTTGCCCTCATTATCTCACTCGGCCAGGCCACGGTGTACGTCCTCACAGGTCTCTATGGCCAACCGAGCGATTTGGGCGCGGGCGTCTGTCTACTCCTTATTATCCAACTCATCGTCGCCGCGCTCATTGTCATCCTCCTCGACGAGCTCCTCCAGAAAGGTTACGGTCTTGGCTCCGGTATCTCCCTCTTCATCGCCACCAACATTTGCGAATCCATCGTTTGGAAAGCTTTCTCTCCTACCACCGTCAATACCGGCCGTGGCCCCGAATTCGAAGGTGCTATCGTTGCCCTCTTCCATCTCCTCTTTACCTGGAACGACAAGGGACGTGCCCTTCGTGAGGCGTTCTGGCGTGACCGTCTTCCCAACGTCATGAACCTCATTGCTACTATCGTCATCTTTGCCGCGGTCATCTACCTCCAAGGCTTCAGAATTGAGATCCCCGTCAAGAGCAACAGGTTCCGTGGCCAACGTGGCTCATACCCCGTCAAGCTCTTCTATACCTCCAACATGCCCATTATGCTCGAGTCTGCCTTGACCTCCAACGTCTTCATCATCTCCCAGATGCTAGCCACACGTTTCCCCTCCAATCTCTTTGTCCGTCTTTTGGGTGTTTGGGAGGTACGAACTGTGCTTTTCTTGCCCGATGCCTGTTTTGACGATCATTGCAGCCCATGGAAGATTCTCCTCAACTGGTTGCCACCTCTGGTATTGCTTATTATATGTCTCCTCCGCACACCATGAAGGAGGCGATTCTCGACCCCATCCACACGGCCATCTACATCACCTTCATGCTCTCCGCTTGTGCCCTCTTCTCCAAGACCTGGATTGAAGTCTCGGGGTCCGGACCGCGCGACGTTGCGAAGCAGCTCAAGGACCAGCAGATGGTCATGGCTGGGCACCGTGAAGGCTCCATGTACAAGGAACTCAAGCGCGTTATCCCCACTGCCGCCGCATTCGGTGGTGCCATTCTCGGTTTGCTCTCTGTTGCTGCCGATCTGATGGGCGCCATTGGAAGTGGTACCGGTATCCTCATGGCCGTCACCATCATCTACAGCTGTGAGTCGCGTCATGTACCAACTTGTGTCTTACTTACTCGTCACATAGATTGGGAAATAGGCATGAAGGAATCAGGCGGACCCGAGATGGCTGCCCTGGGAGACTTGCTATAAAACTCGGGACTTTGTAAAAAGTTTAGTTGAATTCAATGCAGCCTAACCTCCGCTCAGAAACTGAATTTCGTTGTACGTGATGATACCCGACTGTATGTGGAATTTGTCTTGGACACCTTGGCTCGCCGTCTCTTGCGCGTATGCTAAGTAACAACGCTACCGACAACCCAATGAACGTGCCACGTCGACGATTGTTTCTTAGGGAAGACTTATCTCGTGCATGAACGCCAGACTTCCAACAGGCAAGGAAGGAAACAGAGCTCTTTCTGCCAGTGTTGACAAAGTAACTAGTTCCCAAGTTTTACAGCTGTAGCATTGTTACCGTGTAAGTCGAGTGGTCAATTTATGTAGGCCGGAACGATGTGAGTGACTTCCACCTTCCGACACCTTCGCATACTGACATACATACTCTGTAGCTACAATCCAAAAGAGCGACATGCAGCTAACAAAATTTCTGGCCTTCGACGCGGCTAATGGATGTGCGACGGACTTGGCGAGCAAGTCCACGGGAATGAAAGACAGCCGAAACCTTCCATGCCAAAACGCATAGAAAAGATGGAATCTATGAAGAACAGCCTTTCCTATCACCTTCGAGAGTCAGCATCCGGCCTGAAGATTCTTGCCGCGCCTCACAGACTCCACCACGAATACCCTTCTTAGGTAAATTACCTCTGCCACAAGGCAACGCGAGAACGTCTCTTCGGGCCACGATCCGCGAAGAGAGGACCAGTAGACTACTTACATAGGCGCCGCGCGTTTGGCATCTTGTAGAGCTGTTATCATGCGTCTTGGGATCGTCTCAGCCGTCGTTTTTGGGGCATGGCAAACATTAGCCTCCCCGACCTATGTTCTTCACGAAAGGCTCACTCCTCCCACAGGTTACGATAAATCCCATCGGCCCCATCCGCAGACAATAATCTCCTTGAGAATTTATCTGGCTCAAGCGAACTTACATCTTCTTCCTCAATGGGTCATGAACGTCTCTCATCCAGACTCCAAGCACTATGGGAAGCACTGGGCACCTCAGCAGATCGCCGACATGTTTCATTTGAGCGAGGCTCACGACCAGGTCGTGCAATGGCTTGTCACGAGTGGGTTCAATAGCTCGGGAATCATCGTTGGTCGAAGCGCGACGTGGATTGGCCTCAAGGGGGCGACCGTCGAGGAAGCTGAAAAGCTGCTCAAGTCTGAATACTGGGTGTATAAGGGTCCCGACGGGGAACACCTAGGTGAGCAGTAGTCAATCGTCCCCGTTCCTTTTTCCTCATCATTCACAGGCATGTCACAGTACTCCTTGCCGGACTATGTGACCAGCCATGTCGACTTTGTCCTGAACGCTCCGCCTCCAGAGCGCAAAGGAAAGGTCGCACCTGTGTCGACGGTGCTTGAAGCCGGTCAAGCAAACATCAGCCAGATTCTCAAACAGCTCAAGGATTGCAAGACGGCTACCACGCCGATTTGTCTACGCTCGTTATACGGCATCAACTACGAACCACAAGCGGTCAACAAGAACAGCTATGGCATCGGTAAGACCACAAAATCTCTCTTTGAAGAGTGCACACTGATGCGTCAGCAGTCGAATACACGCCACAAGCTTTTGTGCAAGCTGACCTTGACATCTTTTTCGGAAACTTTTCGGCTGACAGTGGATTTTATGGTGGATACTCGCCCAAGGTTGTTGGCATCGACGGCGGATACGTGCAGACAGCCTTTCGTGGATTCAATTATAACGGAGAGTCCAATCTCGACCTTCAGTACGGGATGGAGATCGTCTCAAGTAAACAGCTTGTGACACTATATCAAGTGGGCGACCTCCAGGAAGGTATGCATCGCTCCAAAGCCCAGATGACGATCCGCTAACAAGAACCAGGCGCCTCGTTCAATAATTTCTTGGACGCCCTCGATGCTTCTTACTGTGGCGGAGATGATCCCTTCTACGATGCGATATATCCCGATACCTACAACGGTGGATACAAAGGTGTGACTCTCGGACAAGGGTCTCCTTGCTCAACTCTGACCTTCTCACCGAAGGGCCAGCGGATTGTGGAACAAGCAAACCGGCAAACGTCATCTCCACATCCTATAGCTATAATGAGGCGCAACTGTCCGTCAAATACATGGAGCGTCAGTGCTTAGAATACGGTATGGACTCGTGTGCGAGGGAAATTGCCTCTGACTGAATATTTTTGCAGCAAAGCTGGCGCTTCTCGGGACTAGTGTTCTATACTCTTCGGGCGACTCTGGTGTAGCCGGTGAGATGACTTTGCGTCAGCAACAATGCTCAGAGCACCGACTGACAAATATCTTCGCCGATATGTATAGGTAACGGCGAATTATGTCTAGATGACCAGGGTATGTGGTAGAGATCATAAGCAGTCGGACCGTTGTTGAATTGCTTGACCACAGGTAATGAAGATTTCTATGGCCAACGTTTCAATCCCTCTTTTCCGGGTAGCTGCCCTTGGATTACGAGTGTTGGGGCTACTCAAGTCATAACGCGTCCCTCGTATCCAAACGCTGATACTGGAGAATCTGGAAGTTCCGGCCCTACGACGGACTCTCAGCCATATGTCGAACAGGCCTGCGAGAAGATCATATACAGCGGCGGAGGATTCTCTAACGTCTTCAAAATGCCAAGCTACCAGGGCGACCTTGTGAACGACTACCTCCAGTCCTACGGCTCTACCGTGCTGTACGGAGGCAGCGCTGGCTATCGATGGAATAACACGGGTGTAGGTTCAGTTGGTCCTGACGAGCGCCCAAGCTGACTATGTTGTTCCCAGAGCCGAGCCTTCCCTGATATTTCCGCGAATGGGTTAGTTCCCACTCAATGCTGCAACTGAACTGGGTTAACAGTTCGCATCCAGGGCGAATTACGTCGTCGCGGTCAATGGCAAATTCAGTCTGGTGTATGGGACATCTGCGTCTTCCCCAGTAATCGGGGGAATGCTGACATTGATCAATGATGCACGCATTTCCAAGGGGAAGAGTACTCTAGGACTTGTGAATCCATCGGTGCGTCCTTTTGCGCGTTGGCACATGATATGGCTTAACACCCACGTTTCAAGCTCTACCACCCCTCATTCAAGAATGCCTTCAATGATATTACGGTTGGGGCGAACCCAGGGTGTGGTACGGGCGGTTTCAATGCAGTTCCAGGATGGGATCCAGTAACTGGGATGGGTACACCGAAATTTGCCGCGTTGCTGGATCTTTGGGTAAATCTATAGTGTAGATGACAAGTCGAATCAGTGATAGAGGTGACGATCAAATATCACGGTGTTCTACGTGCGTGTTCTTTGCTGTTACTTCGGGGCGCCGCGGTATACTGTGGGAACCTCAAGCGGTGAACCTATGCTTGATCTTTGGAGTTTTCAGAGCTAAACAAAGAGATGTCTTGGGTTCAGAGTACGACTGAGATCACACTGTGACTTAGGTAACTTAGTCTAATTGATTCGCGAATCTGTGCGTGATAGGCCATCCCCTTTCTCTGATGCCTCATCATCCCGCTGCTTGCTCTTTGTAACGCTCAGTGAGCCTACATCTGAATTGCTACAGGTCGAGTTCTACACACGGGTTTATCCCCTAGTGTCGTAGATCGCTGTAGTACGGTAAGTACGAATACATCGCTCGGCCTCTTGTCTCGCATCCGGTTCTGCTTCAGGCCAAACATGTAATCCCATCGGCTGCCCTCACATAATGTAAGGTTTGGTATAAATTGGAGCGTCGTTGATTCTTGCACCGTCTACCTCTCTCAAGGCCGACATGACTTGGTACCAAATCTTTCAAGACGGTCCTGAATACGAGCGGCGTAAAGCTCGCGGGACCTTTCGCCCCTCCAACATCAGGCTCAAGGATGTTCACGACGCTGTTCCCAAGCATCTTTTCGAGAGGTCTACAGCTCTCAGTTTCTACTACATTGCCCAACATCTCGCAATAACTTACGCCTTCTTTGTCTGTGCCACCTACATCCCTGCCCTTACCTCTCTGATCGTTCAAGAAACCTCACCTTCGTCACCTATCTATCGAGGCCTCACGAGTGCCTTTCTCTGGACCATGTACTGGGGATGGCAGGGATTCGCCTTTGCGGGCATCTGGTGTCTCGGTTACTTGATTTTCCTCCTTTCCTACTTCAACGGAAACTGACTTTCACCCCCGCTAGGCCACGAAGTACGTGGGAGGATCCTCAGCCAAGCGTTTTCTTCTAACTTTTCCGATCAGGCTGGGCACGACGCAATCTCGCCATACCGTATCGTCAACGCCGTCTCTGGACTCCTGTTGCATTCCGTTGTTCTAACGCCGTATCATGCGTGGCGCGCAACGCACCGAACGCATCATGTAGGCTTCCGCAAGTTTATGTGAATCACCGCGTCCCCTAAGCAATTCGCAGAAAGGCACAAACCATATGGAACGTGATGAGACCTACATGCCCCCGACTCGGAAAACCTTCAAACTCCCAGATGGGAAGGTCGCCGTGAAGATGGATTATACGGAAGTGTTGGACGAAACACCGGCATTCACCCTTTTCAAGCTCGTTGTCCGCCAGTTCTTGTATGTCAGCACCACACTGTTACGATATGCGCTATGACCATTGACTGAACTGCCAGCGGCTTTCAACTCTATCTTCTGTATGGTGTTCGCTCTCCCGGAACGTTCACGCCCTGACCGTTGTCTCGCATAGTCATAACCGAAAAGGAAACCCCAAATACCCCCCATGGACCAGTGTATGTCTTTTCCTCCGAGCTGGAGCAGCATCTTCTCAAGGCTTCGCAACAGCATTACTTGCCGTCTTCACTTCTATTCAAACCCGAACAGAGTAAGGTCCTTCGTCGAACGAATCGGGTATGACCACTGACTGTGCGACAGGACGCTCGATAATCATTTCCGACATTGCCATATGCATTATGTTCTAGTAAGTCATTGCTTGAGTATCTCATCGCATCCGCTGATCAGACATTTTGCTAGTGTGATCGGAAGTGCTGCTCGCACCTACGGATGGGGGTCTGTGGTAAAATACTACTTCATCCCCTGGCTGGTAGGTCGTTGTGCTAAGCAGGTACTTTTCTTAGCTGACGGTTTGGTCTCCAGTTCCAGCACAACTGGTATGGTAGATCTTCAACTCATCGTTGCCAATTGCTCATCTCCGGACGTCGAAAGGATGGTCATGTTCACCTATCTCCAGCATAGCGATCCGACCATTCCATACTACCGTGGTGTACATTCACATCTCCTCTGTATTCGTTGGTTATCGCTAACCGGATCACTCACAGAGTGAATGGACGTTTGGAAGGGGGGCTCTAGCTACGTCCGGTAACTCCTCGTCGGGTTTGGACTGTCAACTGATAAAATTCCAGCGTGGATCGACCTCTCTTTGGCTGGGTAGGACACCACCTGCTTCACAATGTGAGCGATATCGTCATGTTTTTTCAGTGCCGTGTATCGACGTAGCCTACAGATTGCATCCGACCATCTGGCACACCATTTCTTTGCCACGATACCGTTTTGTGAGTCCCATCCACGGTTCGGCGGTGGTACCAACCTGAGAAATGATGCGCAGATAATCTTCCTGAAGTCACCGAGGCCATCAAGCCTGTTCTAGGCGACTACTATCACTATGACTCAACAGTAAATTCATCTTGCGACGCGATCCTTCATTTGCAACTGATCCATATCCTTTAGGGTGTTCTCCGCGCCCTTTGGCGCTCCTTCACCGAATGCAGGTTTGTAGACGACGACGACGAGATTGCATTCTTCCGTAACAAGTACGGGGAGTCAATTCTGAGACTAGATCCCAAGTACAAGGAGATCGAGTCTTGAAAAGCGAAGCAGTCCGAGATACTTCAGATCGTATAAGTAAGAGATGTGTCCAAGCTCGGCGGTGTAAGCTACAGTCGAAAGCAGAAATAAAGACAAGGATTAGACTACAGTTATTGATGATGGGGTGACTGGGGAAGGTTGAAGGAGAATTCAGTGTGTCTTGGGTGTCTTGCCAACGCTGTCAGTGGCCCGGGCTTTGGCGGTAGAGCCGTCCCAAGCCCTTCTTGATGCTTGGGCTTTGAAATTGATTGAAGTGGCGCGGAGGATCTGTCCCCTCGTTACCCTATGATGTTTATCTAGGCTTATGTAGAGAGTGAAGGCTCTGACATGACACCAGAGTCTCGGCAAAAGCGCATCCTCCGAGTCTACTAGACACTTAGTCACTAGTAGTACTCAGCAATTTCTAAGCGCTGCGCCACGGCCCACCTGTGACTTTAGAGGCTAAGACTCAGAGACTAGAGTCAAGACCTAAGAGTCTGAGACTACTGCCAAGACTCAAGAAACCCTAGTCTCGACTCTCCGAGTCTAAACTTAGAAGTCTCTGAGAGTCAGACTGTCAGACTCAGAGTCTGAGACTCTTGACTCTTAAGTTTTAGCTTTTAACTCAAGACTCAAGACTCAAGAGACTGAAAAAGTTATAAAAAGAGCCTAGAGTCACCCGTCTATCGACGCCAGCAGGATTTGAACCTGCGCCCTCAAAGAGGAACAGATGGAAGAGCAAGCAGTTCGAATCTGTCGCCGTAACCACTTGGCTATAGCGCCGTGAAAAGGTTGTCAGTGGTGGTTTTATGGCGGTTCTGGCTTCAGAACTCAGGCAGGATAGCCCGCTCAGATGCTCACTAGCACTTCCCAGCATGTTGATCTGACGGTCGAGCAATTAATCTATGTGTGTCTGCCCAGTGATCTTCTTTAGATCCTCAAGAACAATGCATCCTATCGCTCGCCGCAGAGCTGCGAAGAGAAATGATGCCGACTCGCCGCTCCCTATTTTAGACTCAGGACCCCGGCATAGCTCGGCATTAATTTCAGTTTCATTTCCACGTGCCATTTTTTCCTTACATTCATCTTCCTCATCGACAACGATGGCAACGATCCGCGCCCCTCCCCTTCCCGCGTCCTACACCGCACCCACCCCATCATCATCCAAAGTCACACCCAACACCATCAAAAGGCGCATACTTCCCGCCGGCCAGGCTTTCCTAACGCATCTGCGCTTGACGCTGCACCATGAGGGCTCTTTCATGAAGCATGACCACCATATGAACCAAGAACGCGAAGAGCGCGAACGCGAGGCCGGGCCGTCGAATGGTGTAGAGGATGATCTGGGTGTTGGGGATGAGCCGGAGACGGCGGAGCTGTTGGCGTTGGATCCGAAGGAGTGGAAGGTAAGTGATGGAATTGAGAGATAGTCAAGTATTGTGTTGATCATGGTGTGCAGAAACAAGACCACTACGCTGTCCTCGGTCTTTCGCACCTCCGATACACCGCCTCCCCGGAGCAGATCAAGATCGCTCGTACGTCGCGTTCCAACCGATGTTGTGACTTTGTTCTCATCCGCGCATACAGACCGCAAAAAGGTATTGAAACACCACCCGGACAAAAAAGCTGGCTCGGGCATCGCGCCCGACGCCACCGCTACCGCGCTCGGCATCAACACGAACGATGACGCCTTCTTCAAGTGCATCCAGAAAGCGCACGAGGTGCTCACCAACCCCGAGAAGCGCAGGCAGTTCGACAGCGCGGACCCACAGCTCCTGGAGGACTTGGAGGCAAATGATCTTGCCGCTCTCAAGTCCCGCGTTAAGGAGGCCAAGAAGGATGAAGACTTTATCAAGGCGTTCACGCGCGTGTTTGAGCTCGAGGCGCGGTTCAGCAAAAAGCAGCCCGCGCCGATGTTGGGCGCGCTGGACGCGAGCAAGGCGCATGTGGA
This sequence comes from Strobilurus luchuensis, assembly GCA_019915105.1. NCBI lineage: Eukaryota > Fungi > Basidiomycota > Agaricomycetes > Agaricales > Physalacriaceae > Strobilurus > Strobilurus luchuensis. Next base: position 890,009 of record JAHLMJ010000004.1, read on the forward strand.
GGAGTTCTACGACTTTTGGTACAACTTTGATAGTTGGAGGAGCTTTGAGTGGTATGACAAGGAGGTCAATGAGGGAAGTGATAGGTGTGTTCTCCCTTCCCTTCTTCCCCTTTTTGTTGTGTTGTTGACGTTTTGAAGCCGTGACGACAAGAGGTACACGGAGAAGAAGAACAAGAGTGAGAGGGCGAGGAGGAAGAAGGAGGATATTGCAAGGCTGAGGAGTATTGTGGATCTGACTTTGAGGTTCGTGGTTGCCCTCCCCTATTCCTCGTGTCTCATCACATGCATTATATAGTGCGGATCCCCGGATCAAACGCATCAAGCAGGAGGAGAAAGCGGCGCGTGAGCAGAAGAAGGCGGCCAAGTCGGGCACGAACACTGGGGCGAACACGCCAAAGGGGAAGAGCAAGGAGGAGGAGGAGGCGGAGAAGAAGGCCAAGGAGGAGGAGGAAAAGGTGTGTAATCTAATCTTGTTAGTGGATCAGCGTGCTTCGGATTTGGGACGTTGGAGGTTGGGCCTTGGGCCTTGCTTCGTTTTCGTGCATCGCGTCTGATCAACATCATGATTGATATCCCGATTGTTATTGTTTCTTCTCGTTATTTCTTTCCCACTGATCTGATTCCCTTCCATCTTCTCCTCTCGCTTTGCACTCGCTTTTTTCATGCATAACTGACTCACCACGAACTTCTAGGCTGCGCGGGCAGAAGCGAAGAAGGCCAAGGCCGCGGCTGCTAATGCTGCGAAGAAGGCTAGGAGGGCACAACGCGCCGAGACCGACGCTTGAGATCTGAGACCGCAGTGCCAGGCTGACGCCTGACGCCTGACGCTTGATCCTTGTCTTCTTTTGCCTGAGACCGCAGTAATGAGTCTTCTTGTCTCTCTTTTCTTTCTTTCTTTAGATTTGTGTCGGCACTTTCTTTAGATTTGTGTCAGCACTTTCTTTAGATTTGTGTCACTGTCAGCACCTATGTGAACATACCGCCTGACCGAGCCGTTTGTTATTGAATTTCTCGCACAAGTCTGAGGTGAGCGGGTATCTTTGCGCGGACGCTTGATCTTCCTTTTTTCCGATAGAATTGCTGGGTGTCATGTATGTGACTCGAAGCTTGCCGTATGAAGTGTTTTTATCCCATTCTTTGGTCGACAGATACTGGTATGAGGTGATTTCGGGGTCATCTGACCGGTCCGGCTGAGTGGCGTTGCCCTAATTATTCGAAATGGTTGCAGTCAACCCTTGCTCTAATGACGTTGAGCTTCTTGGGTTCTTGGAGTCAGGAGGAGGAGGGTATAAAGTCTGGGGAATCAACAACTATACGATGCAGTAAAGATGCACATTCCCTTCGCGCTCGCCGCTCTCGCATCCCTTTCCTGGTCCGGGACCCATGCCCAGCTAGACCAGAGGGCGGAGCAGATCTTCCATGATAGGCTTTGGCAGACTAATCTGCGCGGGCCAAGATGGAGTACGTTTCTACTTTCGAAAACGACGCGTGTACTGATTATTTCTTTGTTTAGCGGGCAACGACAACCAGAACGTACTGACCGACTCGGTCGCGCGCTCCTTGAGCCTCGCAGGGCTGGGCGTGCAGAGGCTCAATTACACAATCGATAGGTACGGCCACAACGCGCAACGTCATCCCATGATCACCCAGCCAACCTACCCTAGATGGGACCCCCGCTGGTGGTCCCTCACGCTCCAACTGCGAAACGGCACCGCCCTCGCGCTCCCCACGACGGGGTACTGGCCGTACAGCGGGAACAGCGGTCTGGGGGGCGTCACTGGCCCGCTGGTCGACGCGGGGACCTACGCACTCTTGCCGAACGGAAACGGGAACAACGCGACGCTGGACTTTACGCAAGCGGCGGGATCTATCGTGTTTTTTGATAATCCAAGTCCGACGCGGAATTACAGCGAGCCGGGGTACAAGCTCCTTGGGACGGGGCGGAATGTCGGGGCGGAGGATATACCCGAGGTAAGTGCCTTCTTGCCTTGAATCTTTCGCGCTTGACAATCCACTTTTTAGCTCGGGAACCTGACAAACCCGCACTGGCAGTCCGCCAAGACGTTGGACTTCACAGCGCTAAAGAAGCAAGGCGTGTTAGGCGTGATTGCAGCGTGGGTGAACACGTCAGACGCGGATGCGGCGCTGCAGTTCCTCCCGGACGTCGGCGCGGCGGGGGATGGCAGTGTGCTGTATGAGGTTCCGTCACTGTATGTGGGGAGTGCGACGGGGGATCTGATTAGGGAGTTGATTGGGGCGGGGGAGGTGGAGAGCGCGACGGTGGTGCTGGATGCGCCGAGTGTGGCCGCGACGAGTGAGACGGTTATAGGGCATCTGGAGGGGACGGCAGGGGGGAGCGAAACGTTGATTGTGTACACGCATAGTGACGGGCCGTCTATCATTGAGGAGAATGGTGGGTGTGATCGTTCATATGTCTCCTTCTGACAACTGACGTGAATCTTATACTAGGTCCCATACTACTACTCACAATCGCAGAATACTTTGCCCGCCAACCGCTCTCCATCAACATCGAGTGCGTCCCTCTTCAATCCCATCCTACATCTACCCAATCTCACTCACCTCCCCCTCCAGCTTCGTGATAACAACCGGCCACATGTCCGGCGGGCATCTCAACGAGTCCGCCTGGATGGCTTCCGCGCCCGGTCTATCCATCCTCGCCAACGCGCGCGCCGCGGTCGTGTGTGAGCATTTTGGCGCCACAGAGTGGAAGGACGTGTTCGTCGACGGGGTACCAGAGTATCAGGCGACGGGGAAGATGGAGCCGATGTGGACTATGGCGTATGTTCCCCAGCTCAAGATTGGGTTGAGAGTACTGATGCCGATGGCCTGCTAGAAACGGCTCGGCGCTGAGCGACCACCTTCACCAGGTGTACCTCGATGCGTTCGACGAGTCCGATCCGCAGATTCGCATGGCGCTGCTTGCGCCGCAGACTGTTAACGGGACGCTTTCCAAATGGTTGGTCACACTGCTCCTATTCCAACTCTTTCTGAGTGCCTTCTTTTCCTACTTAGGTACGGTGCAGGCGGAAGCAGCATCCTCGGATATTCCCATATACCTACCATCGGGTACGCAGTCCAAGTTTGTGTGCGGTATGGTTAATGTTGATATTTTCTCTCTTAGGATAATACCACAACCTGACTACCTGTGGGCGGCCATGTCCGACGGCGGCTGGAGCAAGCTCGATCTGTCCGTTGCTGTTGAGCAGATCAACATTATCTTGAAGTTGCTTCAAGGGTTGGACACTCTCTAAAGGAGTAGGGCACTTCGGAAGAGGATTAAGATGTGCCAAGAATACTCTACTTCGGACGGGGATGACCTCCCAATTCTTCCATCAATCATGGCGCGGGTAAGTTTGTATATGTGTATGTATGTAGATTCTGTATTTCCGCCCGGGTATAACCACCCAACAACATCCCAGAGAGAGAAGATACCGAAGACCAAACCCAGAAAGCAGAATTGCCTCGAGCTGGTGGGCAACAGTGCTCCGTTCAGTCTCTTTGTTCATGACCTCACAGATAGAGCAAGACGCTGACCTGAGAACGCAAAAGAATGCTAGCTGCGTACCTCGCAGCAGTGAGTAGGCGGCCGCCGAGTGATGCCGATGATACGATTTCGTACGCCACTAGTAATGAATCGGAGTGTTAGGGACGTACAGCGACATAGGATGCACATCCTTGCCTTGCATAAGCCCAAGACGACGAGCGGTGTCCTGAGACAAGGGGCTTGGCTGTGGCTCACTTGTCGGGCCAAGGTTGAGTTGGTACATTGGGTCAGTGGCCGCAGTGGCGCGTTACAACCTCAGGCTCAATTTCAAGTGAAGTCCAACTACCGCTTCTCAAAGCGGGTCGTGAATGCAATGAATAGGACGTTGATCACCTCTCCGTCTATTATGACTCCCTTCATGGTGAATGTTGATATTTCTATGTACTTGTATTTCTGTGCTTGATGTGGGCATTTGAACTCGGCTGTCTATAGTGTAGAGAAGATCACGCTAGCGGAAGAGAACAAATATGCCAAGGACACTGGGAATGGCCTCCTAGTGCTTAAAGCCTCTTTCCTATGAGAGCGGCGCTGAACTATCGCGCGGTGATTAAGTATGTATGTATGTATGTAAATTCTGTATATCGTCCGCCCGGGTATAACCATCCAAAATCCCAAAAAGAAACCGAATCACAATCAGAATCACAACTTCGCCATCGTGGGCTGCATCTTGTTCAACAGCGCCGAGGCAATCACTCGTCCGGTGTCCTTGTTCATGACCTGTAGAATGATCAGGAAAGACTCCGTTGGAGAGAAGCAGGGATGCGGACGTACCTCGCAGCGCGAAGTCATCACGCGGCCGCCGAGGGATACTGACGTACTGATGATACGGATACGTGCGCCACTAGTAATGGTTCATGAGGAATGAATGACTGAACGTGAAGGCAGGAGCAAGGACGTACAGCGATGCCGGCGAATGAAATAGGATGTTCATTCCCTGCGTGACGCCAACGCCATTATTGCCTTGCATGAGGCCCAGAACGACGAGTGGTGTACTACAGCAGCTAGTGTTATAGAGGGTCAGCATCACGATGTTCAGAGATCGACAATAATGGCGGCTCACTTGTCGATCAAGTACGCGATGCATCCGCCGTGTAGCATGCCCGCGCCATTCAACATGCCTATCGAGAATAGATTGCGTTAGGCGCGCAGATCACTGACGAACATTGCCCGTGAGCGCGCACCCTTGTTAATGACCACCTCTGCGATAGTCGTCGCCTCCATCCTTCCGTGATGTTCCAGCCGGCGGTCGACGCTCACATCGACGAACTTGACGTCCTTGCCCGCCTTGTAGCCAAAGCACTCGCCGTCCCCGACGCCGTACGAGAAGAACGTGTTGTAGTTCAGCTGTTTCACGAAATCGGGGGCGTTTCCGGTCGTGAATGAGATACCATCGCCGTGCTGTGGGAGGGACGCGGGGTTGATCCACACTGGCACGGACACGTCAGAGGAGGATGTAGATGTAGATGCCATTTGGGAACGGGATGTTGATGATGATGAGGGGAGCGTGAGGCTGCTCGCAGTCTCCAATGCGGAGGCTGATATAGTGTTACGGGCAGACGACATAAGAATGGATAACGAGTAGGTGGCAGTCCAGGGGCAGCTGAGTAGAGTTCGTCCATACAATGTTGCTCCGCGAACCTTTATATTGTTACCTCGCAACGGGTTACCACAGGCAGAAGATGTCGGACGGACACGTGTGAGAAGAAAGCCGTTTCACAAACTTCGACCACAGAGTCGTCTTTACTAAGGTTCCCCCGCAAATTGAGTAAAGTAACTTCTCGTCCAATAGACATGCAAGGTCGAGCTGGGGAGCGGGGTTTCTGCGGATCCCTTCTTGCGACGACTGATGTGTGTCACGAAGCCGAACAAGCTGTGTTAGGGCCTTCAATCATACAGTGCAGGCCCCGGAGTACATGATCCAGAGTAGACGGACAGACTGATACCCCAGATTCAGAGTGCCAGTGTATACAGGGCTGCTTGCCGCAGGTAGAAGGACATATGGGACACCTGGAAAGCGGTGGGGACGTGTAATGGTGGATCATATCGACAAGCCTCGCGGACCAGATCGCCGAGTAGGTATAGCGTTTGGCGTAACCATTTCAGAAGCCCAAGCCTAAGATCGACCTTCCCGCTGAGTGGCACAGTCTGGATGAAGAAGGATGAACGCGATCGAGACCCAGCTCGCCACGTGCCGCGCACATCCTCCATAAATTTTATTTTCCACGTACGGGGCTTGCGATCTCTCGAGGCTGGTCACTCCTGCAACTCTGTAATCCGCACCTGCGTGCGTTCAGGTCCTACGCAGCCACACACCGTCCATGCAAGTCTCGGACCCGGGGCTACCTTCAGTAGATGTTGACCAAGACTGATTTTTGCAGGTGGCTGTGACGAGCGCGTAGCTGATGCTGGAGCATAGTGCCTACTGCGCAGCAATCCCAAGTCCCTCGCGTTGCTCCACTTCATTAATCTTGCATACTGCTGCCTGCTCCACAGTGATAGGGAGGACGCCTCTCCTCCGGAGAGTCTAGCGGATGGACTGGTGTTTAGTACATACTTCGCCTTGACCTACTTCGAGACCGCATCTCGATAGATCGTCAGCTTAGTCCAATGTCGTGATGGTCGCGGTGTAGGCGTCGCCCGCGGGGGAAATCACTATACTATACATATGTCGAAACCATCGTGCTTATCGAAGAATGACTGACATACAACGAGCCGAGGCGCCTGTGACATCGGAGGAAAGTAAAGACGGTAGGTCAACTTGAGTGCGCTGACCCTGTAGGCTGTAGTCCAGTGCGTACGCCGTACGCCGCAAGTTCAATGGATCAATTTTTATGAGTGAGTCAATCTTGGCCGACATGGTATGTCAAGGTCATGGAGGCCGACTTTTTTTCCTTTTCTTTCTTGCGGCTTGTCGAAGGGCTCCACAAAAAAAAACACTCGAAGACAGCTCGTCATATCTCGCGTTGCCGCCCGTCTCCGACGTCTAGAGCGAGCCCTCGGCGGTCTCTTCGCCTTTAGCAACTACTTGACTGCGCAGGAGCGGCCTATGAGGGTCGCAACAGTTTCCATACATGGTGATTCCGAATCGACTCACTTACATAAGGAGCTCGACTTGACGTTTCACTCACCAGTTTTGTACAATTGATTGAAACATGACTTGTGCAAGACTTGTGTCGGACATCTTATCAATCGCGTACTGGGCGATCGAGTCGCGCCTCGGTCCCACAATTGCCGATCACCGACTCGGATTCGGAATGGTCCTTCAGCGTCTTGCTATCTCAAGCGTGGCCAGGATCAGAATATGTTGGTTCCTGTGAATTTGACGACGTGATACATTACCTCTGACAATAGCTGAGCAATACAGTACTCGTCGGTGCATCTTGGTGCCGACGTACTAACGAAAGACTCCGCAACCAAGCCGGCGGCACCCCCTTCAAGTAGTCGATGATATCATCCATGGTCAATTGAACAGTCATTCGAGTCATAAGGCTGAGAAACTCACTCGCAAAGTATTAGCTTCTGAACGTTCTAGAGTCAGCTCACAGTCTCCGTGTTCACCGATATAACGTTACGCAGTCCCTCCGATCGTGACTGCCGCCATGCCAGAGGCTGCCAGAGGATGCCGAATGTTCGGCTTCACGTGTGGCCAGTTCCCCATCACCGATGAACACGTCTTTCCACCAGCCACGCCGAACGCAATGAGAGTCACGTTCGGCAACCCGACGCGTCATGTACTCTTCTTCTTCCCTACCCAATCATGTATCCTCTTTTGTCGGTCTCACTGCCTGCCCGACCTTCGTCTGACAGACCCCGGGGTTACTACGACTGACTAACGTTGTGTACCTTGTTTAGCAAGACAAGAGCCACTTCTCCATACAGAAATCACCATCGGTTGATTGAGGTTCTACAACGTTCGCTCCCGCCACATCAACATTAATAATGTATTCTCGACTGCCGTACTGTGACCGAGAGACTCTCCAAAGCACCTTACCAAGCGGCGTTCGTGGCGACAGGCGATGCGCAATAAATTGTATAAAGGTCCAAGTCTCAGTGATCTATCCATCAAACAAGACTTTTTTTCTCAAGTCATGTCTGATTCGACTGGCCGTAGTAAATCCCAATCTCCCAGCGCTTCCACGATCCTACACAAGGGTGGCGCATGCCTGAACTGTCGTCGACGTAAAATTGTATGTGTCGTTTATCCCTACCTTGTCACTCTTTAATTTGTCTCTTTGTGTGCTAGAGGTGTGATGGAAAGCGCCCGTTGTGCGGACCGTGTTCTTCCTCGGATGCCTTCAGAGATTGCGAATACACGGATGCTGGAATTACGCGAACGCAGGCCTTGGAAGCGCAGATCAGCGTTCTTCAGAAACGTATTGCCGACCTGGAACAGTCGGCTCACTCCAGCAGCTCATCCTCCAGTGAGCCGTACAGTGATTCCGTTGTGTTATCTTCGTTGCCGTACCGTGGTACATTGCAGGTAAGAAGTCATCGTATCTGGATGTTATGCGTCGAGTAAATCTTCCTTCAACCCAGGGTCACCTCTCACCGTCAGTGCTGGAGTCGGCGTAAGTGGCGTAACTCATCCCTTTAGCGCAGTGATTTCTCATCGTGACACAGATTGCACACATTCATATCCCAGTGCCCAGATCTAGGTTTCTTCTTTAATATCTCGAGATTCCGTGAATCTTCTCTGTCCTTTGAGTCTGGTACGGAACGCCCGTCACCGGCTCTTCTTAGCGCAGCCCATCTCTGGGGCGTCCATCTGTCCGGGGGTGAGGTTGCCTCGGGTCATGAGGACTCCCTTTTGACTAGGACCGTGGAGCTAACAGCTCAAGGAATCATGAACCATCACTCTCAAGCTGTCCTGCAATGTATTCAAGCCAATGTTCTACTTGCCCAATATTTCTTTCGGAATCAGCGAATTTTAGAAGGGCGCTACCATGCCAACGCGGCAATGTCTCTCGTTATCAGCACGCGACTACATACTATTCGTTCTTCTGACCCTCCTCGGGTGGATTCAATTCTTGGTCTTCCCGGAGAGTTATCCGACCCCAAAGATGAGATCGAGGAGGGCGAACGCATCAACGGCTTCTGGACGGTGTTGGCTCTCAATACTTGTTGGACAGCAGCCGATGGCACGCCATCTAACCTTTCTTATTCGACTCCAGGAGGACGAATTGATGTCCCGTGGCCGCTAGAGATGTTCGAATATTCTCAGGTTGGTTTCATACACCTTATCACGTCGACTCGCGACATTGACAGGCTCATTCCTTCCACCCAGAATCCCCTGCCGGCTGGATACACTACTACTCACACAGTACAGAATTTTCTGGGTAGACAGCCGGATAACGGCAACTCGACCTTGGCTCTCTACGCCAAGGCGTCAATTCTTCTAGATCAGGCTTCTCGCATAGGCTACAAGTTCAGACCTGGTACGCCACCTCGTCATTTACAAACGCGTGTTTGTTCACTCCATGTCAGGAATGGCCCAGCAAGAGGCTTCTCAGTTCTTCGCATCTTTCACGTCCTTAGAGCAGGTCATATCTGGATTCATTTCAAGTTTACCACCAATCGACGTATTCATCAGCAGAACTAGTCGCTCGACGGTCTTATTGGTGCACTCAATCGCCCATGCTTCAATGATACGTTTGCATGCGCCCTTCCTTACAAGGAACCCCTCATCCCGTGGTCGTGTTGTCACGAGCACCCGGGCTCTCGTTCGGACTTTGCAAACACTGGATGTCGCCAATATCGGATTTATCGACGCGATCATGGGGGTAAATATCATCGTTTCTCTGCGATCCCACCATCTTTGTCTCACCTCTCATCTCAGATCATATGGGCAATGGTTTCTCAAGTTCTCATCCACGAGATAGCTTCTGCGGCTGGGGGCGCCAACAATGAACCGCAACAACTGTTGAACGTAATCATGACTGCCATGGGTCAAGCACATTGTCCATTCATAGGTCAGATCAATCATTGGTATTGAAAAAGATGCTCATACAGATACAGATGCTCAGCTTATACTAGTCCGCCACCTTTATTCAGACACGATACATTAGTGCATTGATTTCATTACGAGAGCTACAATACATCTGGCTGCATGATGCGCCACCTAATACACATCTAACACATGGTAGACGGATATGTTCGAAGAACTGATACTTATCACGTCTCTGAGCTGTTGACACTCGTTCGCATATGCAGCGATTCATGAGAAAAGTGTGAGACACGTGTCATTATTATACGAATGTCACCAAGATCCTGATCTAGTCATCAATCCCTAAGTCCTGAAGAGAGTCTTTCGTGCTTCTTCCCCTGCCTTTCGCGCGCTGGTGACGGAAGGCCTCGTACCATCTGCGGTCGATGGTCGACCACGTACCACCGAGTTGGCAGCCGCGACTGCTCTCAAGAGATTGCCACTACTTGGCCGCTTCTTTGGTTTCCCCGCAATCTTTTCAGTCGTGGCTAGTCGTTCTGTCCGTTTGAGAAATGGACTAGGGAGATTCTCCTCGTCCGCCAGGTCATAGGCGACGGGCGAACGTAAGTGGGGATGAGATAATGGCTGGGTCTGGTTCTTCATGCCTTCCGAAAGGGTTATGGAGGGTCGGCGTAAACGAGTGGGTGGTGGTTTTGCTGACGAGACTGAGGAGGTCGGCGTGGTCCCATTGGAAGATGATGTCATTTCCCTCGTTAGCCGACGTTGACTGGGACTTGCGCCTATGTCGCCTGACTCGGCCTCATCTTCGAAGTCAAAGATCTTGGAGAAATTGAGTGCCACTTTCGGAGAGTTGGCGAAGAGAGTGGCGGCAACAGGTGCGGGCGTCATCAGAGCTTGACCTGTTGCTGTGAGGACGACACCCTTCATTGCTGAGCCTGGAGTCGGAAAAGATCTGGACTGCACCACCGGTGGCGCAGGCGTAGCAGGATGGAGTTTCAGTTTCTGCAGAGGTTCCAAGACGTTCTGCACCTCCTCCAAGGGTAGCTTGGAGGTCGACTGCTCCCTCGGGCCCCTCCCATGCTCCCACTGGGTCATACGCTCCTCAACTTCTTGTCTCACTCTGTTGACCCTCTGTTCCTCGGCCATCAGTTCTTGTTCCCTCGTCGAACACCATCGGACCCTTTCTTCCATCGCTTCCTCTCTAAGCCGCCAGGCTTCACAGAACTCCCTTTCCCGCGCGTTGACTGAGTATATGATCTCCTCTTCGCGTCGAGCGCTGGCCGCTGCCACCTCCTCTTCACGAGCCTGTATGAGAACGCGTAGTTCCTCTTCGCGGGCCGTGATCGCTGCTTGAATCATCTCGCCGATAGCAGCTTCGCGCGCAAGCATGTTCACCTCTCGTGCTTGAAAGTCTCGTTCTTTGGCAATCAATTCTCGTTCTCTCATTTGAAGCGCTTGCTTGTGGCCCTTGACGGTTTGTAACCTACAAGTAATGAGAGGCTGCTGACTCGAAGCCATTGGAAGACTCACATCTTCTCAGTCTCCGTCACCTTGAAGACCAGTTCTAAGCGTTCGTGCTGGAGTAGCTGAGCAGTGGAGGGACGCATCGCGGGCTGATCACGTTTTAAACGTTGAAATCAAGATATGACGAAATGTAAGTGAACTCGCACGTTAAGATTCAACATAGCCTTGATGACGGCGCTCAAGGACTGGGAGTAACCCTTGGGAAGGGGAGGTATTCGGCCGTTTCTGAAGATGCATGCATGGATATATGAGATCTCGTAAAAGGCACTTGACACTTACCGGATCAGAATGCTAAGTTCGGAGTGTGTCTGCGCTTCATGAAAAGGTGGCCGCAGAGCACAAAGTTCATAAATCAAGCAGCCCAGCGACCAGATGTCGGATTTGGCGTCGTAGGCTTTCTCCTGCATGAGCTCAGGGGACATGTAGTATGGGGTCTGGGGTACATCAGAAGATAAGCTATGTGTGCTTATGGAAACGTACCCCGACGTAAGTGTTGGCAAAGGTGGCTTGTGGTAGTGCCTTCGATAACCCGAAGTCGCCGAGTTTGACTGTATTGTTTTCGTCAAGAAAAACTGGAAGATCATGAGTGATGCTACGGCGAGATTCACCAGGTTCTCACCATTGTCGGGTTTGAGATCTCTATGTAAGATCTGGGGTCGTCGTTGGGAATCGCTGGTATCGCTGCCGGTACTGCCTGTTCGGCCATGGCCAGTTCCATTCGGGTGATGACAGTGCTGTAAGGCGAGCAGAATTTGCATGAAGTAATTCCATATCGTGTCCTCTGGTATTGGTCGGTTATGTTTCAGTGCTTGTTTGATGACGTTCGAGAGGTCGCCGCCACCGCAGTACTCCATGAGTATATAGAGAATGCCAGCATCGCGGTCTACGAAGCGGTCGTGGTATCGCACTATGTGGTCGTGGTCCAAGTCTTTCAAGATGTTACTAGTCAGACGTTTAGTGGGGTCAGCGGGACAATCGACCGTCAACGCACACTTCTGCCACAATTTGCTTCCTGTCACGCTCGTTCATGCGTTCAAAGTCAAGCTCCTTCCGTGCAAAGATCTGTTGAATGGACTTGATTCAATTGGCATCACAGACTCGGTGGCAAAGCGTACGATTCCATCACTCTTTCTTCGCACTTTGCGGATGATTCCGAAGGAGCCGTTGCCTATGACATCTAGCGATTCATACTGCTCGAGAAAGGAAGAAGATGAGGCCATGGTGGGGGAGAACGGCCCTCGGGTGTGTCCTGGGTGTGTCGCGGTTTGAAGAGAACGTGTCCCAGTTTGGCAACACCAACGGCATCGACTAACGGTCACATGATCGCAACACTCAAGGTAAGTACCGAACGTTCGTTTTCTACTCCGACAGTGATATATGATACTCAAGGGGCATCTTCATACGGCGATATACTCCGAGATCATAGAAAATTCATTGGAAGATCGACAATGTCATTAGTACTGTATTACGGCGTCAAGGAGTATCAAGTATGTAGTATCTTACATCGAGTTGCCCGAACGAATAGAGAAAGGAGATAGATAACCGCATATTAACCCAGATTTGACTGGTAGAAATATCGTATTTCCTTGTTCAAGTGATCTTGAGCAAGGTCAGCACGTTATTCTAGTTTAGGATTGAGGCAACTTACCAAAATAACGATTTTGCGATCTGAGGACATTCATCAGACCCATCATGGACTCCAGCAGTTTGTAAGGCTCCCTGGGATAATTTGGTGCGCTCCGACCCCTCAAAACCTCCAGCACCAGCACGTAACATGTCGAGGACACCAAGGTCTGTAGGGACGATAAGCACAGATCTCTGATGATTGCAACGGAATTGTACGAACGCCAAGCACCGTTTCGACAGGAAACATATGGGCGAAGTCAACGCTCTTCAGCACAGCGTGAATGGACCGAACGGCTGAAACGATACATCCCCTGGACGTCGGATTCACATCGACCACGGGCTGGTGCAGCTGAATCATCGCCGAATGTGCCAGGAGATGAACAGCAGCAGCTGTGCCGGGACTGACGACAGACTTCATACCATCAACCGAGGTCAAACTGAGAATGAATCGCTCGATCGTGCTTTGTAAAGCCGTGAAAGAGGCCAAAAACTTGGATGTTTCGGCAGGTCCCAGCTCTATACAGCTCTAGATTAGAACCTGAGAATACACGGTCATCGAAGGCTTACGGTGTGTGTACAGAAGACCGAGTTTGGAGGCATGTTCGTACAATATAGCTGCCTTGCTGTATTGGGCTATGACAGAACGCTCGGTGTTCGTATCTCGACCATGGCTTCCCGAGGGGCGATTGGCCAAGAAGCCTTCAACAGTTCGCGTGGTTGTGAAGTTGGGCGGCCGAAACACCTTGAAATGGGTTGATTAATTACATTGATGACATCTGGAGGAGCACACACCTGCGAATATTGCTGCATGTCCAGCGGCCAGGGCGTGTCAACGATTTCATATAGCACGTTGGACTCCCTCGTGGACCAGCAGCTATTGAGGACAATGACGGTCCAGAATGCGTTGATCCTCTCTCCCTCTTCCACAAGATCGCTAGGTGGTGCCACATGGATGAGATTCGACGAACTCAATGACGAAAGCTCGTCCTTTGATCGAATTTTATGGAATCCAGCGCTGAAGAGGAGAGACATTGCCGCACTAGTGTGATACTTGCCCTCGATCATGCGGTTATTTCGAAAGAAGTAGTGCGCCAGAAGGACCTCCGCCTGTATGTATTGGATAAGGTTTTGAGGGTGTGGGCTAGAAAGAGCCTGGGCGGTATGTGATACAGCTTGGCCCAAGCAGCTCGGCTCATAGTCCGCATATTGCGCACCAGAAAGATGGACACCCCAGAGTAGAGCTGTACTTAACAATGCCGGGCTAAGCGGCAAGACTCCCGAGTCGGAACTCAGGGCACAGGTTGAGAATCGAGTAGAATTGAGGAAGAATCCGAACGAAGACGCGTAGGGCAGGAACGTGCGAAGTCTGAGACGAGCTATATGAGTATCAATGATGGAAACAGTGTAGGAAAAGCTCACAGCAATGAATGAAATTGTACGGGAAGCTCCTGGGAAATTCACGTCAAATCTGGTTTGTGAGCTGAGAAGGTAGCTGGCTTACAGGCGATGCGCCACTTGCATATGGCACGGAAAGACCAGTGAGCTGATCTATAATAATACCCTGTTCAGCAATAGAGCAGAGATAGAGCCTGCTGACCTACCAGCAGGCATGCCTGATGGATATTGATGAGACACATTGGATGAAGTGTAGGGTTGAGTCAGTAGCACGGAGGGATTTGAGTAGCCAGGTTGTTCGAGTTCCTGAATTTTGGTCTCCAACAAGGCGATCTGTTCCTCTAGAAGCTGGGTACGCGTCACGCCAACGTCCGCGTATTCGCAATCTCGGAACCCTTCTGACAACGAACATGGTCCACAACGAGGCTTCGAACCGTCACACTTCTAAGAGCTGACTGAGCACAACCACGAATGACGAGAGTAAATTTGACCGACGATCTTCCGACGTCTCTAAAGGTTGATAATCATGAGCAACGATGAACAAGAATGAAAAGCGAAAATTACTGACGCAGTTCAGGCAAGCCGTGCCCTTGTGAAGCGGAGACGAGCTATCTTGTCGACGAGAATTGGGCGATGGCATTGCAGCTTGTTGGATATAGCGCCCAGACGCGCCACCTTTTATACTGACGCACTCAAGAGGAACTCTTCGCGTACAAAAGCCTCCGAATTGTTTAGATCCAAGCACGATGCGGCGACGCGCTCAGACTGAGATGATGAACAGGGCAGTATCGGATGAAATTCAATCAACCTGCGTTTCGGAGTCCCAGAGGTGTAGGACCACGAAAGGAACTTGCCAGCGTCGTGTTATAGCATAACCAGCGTCGTAAACAGTGCATTGGGTCTCAGTTCGATAAGGTGATATGCATCATCAACCTTGATCAACGGACCGAACTTCCAACTGCGGCCGTCTCCGAAATTCGCGAGCGTGGACCTTGGACAAAGAAAGCCCGGAGTGAGTAGACAAGCGTGGACAAAAGCATTGAGAAGGTCGTCAAGGTTGGTACATAGTAAGATCATCCACACTTCCCGAGCTTCCCCACTTCTCCTCGGCAAATATCGGCCAGGTTCCAAGACGACGGAAACTGCCGGTTGGCGCATGTGTATAGTACCTTCGCCGCTCGCGCCTACTTACCACCGCTGGACGACGCAGGGCTCTGAGACAGGTTTCATTATCACGATAACTACTCGCGTGGTTTCATGTACGGTTTGAGACACCGTGTTACTTGAGCCATTCAGCTTCTGTGGATCCGAAGCCCTGCGTATACCTCATCCTCGTCCTTGAAAGATACGCCCAGGAATATGACTGCATTGCAAACTGTGACCGTACATGCACGGAATAAAATTTGCCCTGGAGGCAGTGAACACAGTGAAAGTCTTGCCCGTGGCCCCCCGTTGAAGATCCGGTTCAAGAGAATCATCTCATTGATGGCATTCAGACAATTGAAAACGCGGTCGAAAGGTATTCAGCTACGCGTGAGCTCGAGAAGAAATATGACTACAGATCTTACAAGTACACGCAGACGTGTCCGCATTTTGGCTATGTATACAAATGCTGCTCTAGAAAACGAAACACGTCTTACAACCGCTGCCAAACCTCGCCCTCCTGCACTGGCCACTTCAAGTTATCCCGAGTGTGCTCTGCCGTTGGAGTCTGACCGTCTGCCGTTGGAGTCTGCGCATCATCCCACTCAAAGCTTCCCCTCCTGGCCCAGTCACCTTTACCTCGTTTCTCATCGTCCATTAACCCTTCCTTCTCTTCGCCGTGTGCGTTCATTAGTTTGCCCAGCCGCCGCTGTAATTGAGGACCCAACGACGCATGACGAGACAGGCTAAGCCTCCCTCCTGCACTGCCGACGCTCTCGCCACCGTTCATCTCACCCATGAGGACTTGTACACTCTCTGGTCGTTTGCGCCCACTGAGACTTGGAGGTGCCGGATAGTGCACACTCCTGCTCCTACCGACTGTCCCTCTGACAAAAATGCCATCGTCGCTGAGAGCAGGATGTCGCGGTGGTTTCGACGTGTTGGTACCATCTTCGCTCAACGCGGGATGCCGCGGTGGAGGCGCCTTCGGCTTAGGCTTGGCTAGCGCCACCTGTTCAAGCGATGTGGCGGACATAGGCGGTGAAGGAAGAACATTTCTGTCGCTTCCGCTTCCGCTACTACTACCGGAAACGCTTGCACTCGATGTCGACTCGGGTTTGTGTGACGTGGGTATAATACCGTTGTGGCCGCTGGAGGACTTGAGAACCTGCATGACACGCTCTCGCTCCAAAGACACTTCGGCTCGCTTCATTGCGCTTCCAGCCTTGCTGGCCTGAATGCTCTGCTTCATCAGCGTCGATGTATGTGATTTAGGTTTCGGAGGTAGTGCAGGTGGTCGCCGTAGTGGCGGAGGAACAGGAATGCCTTGTGGCTTTCGAGGAGGTAGGCTAGGTGCATCTCTCGGCGGCGATATAGATCCGGGCCTTGCAGGAGGAAAAGGACTAAGAGGTGTGGACCGCGCAGGTAACGATCGGGATGGCGGCAGAGATGATGGATGAACGGGAGGAGCTGGTTGTCTTGATGGTGATGGAAGCGGTGGCGAAAACGGCCTGCGAGTGGGAGATGTTGATCCGGGACGTGATGTGGTGGCAAAGGGATTATTGGGGCGATGGGCTGGCGTGAACGGATTGGTGGAGCCTGTAGCAGATTGAGAAGAGGCAATGCTTGGCTTCGGAGGCGTAGGCAGTTGGACTGCACGCGACATAAGCAACGACAACACGCAACAGAAAGAGAAGTTAGCTACCTGCCGATGGCTGCGATTGAACGATGTGACCTGTGGGAAGGTTAGCACGTAACTTGATGAAAGTCAAAATTTGACGGACTGGTAGTCGGACTTGTCGACTTCGAGCTTGACTGTGTGAGTTGTGCTTTTTACGAGACAAATAAGCAACACGAATTGGTTGACAGACCGCCACGTACGTTGAACGAATGCCAGCGACCTGTTCACTCCGTTCCCTTGTGTCTGAGCGTGCATCAAGAGGCGCATTGCTGCATAGAATTGGCCCCGTGTAAGAGTGTCACCAGCCTTCATTGCGGGAGAGAATAAGCGTAGGACATCGTCGATAGGTGCATCGGGATAGCGCCCTTTGAGCCATGCACGGGTCTCACGAACGCTTAGTTCATCGCCGTCCGGAGCCAGGTCATCGAGCACGACAGTGTACTGCGCGTACTCGTCATCGCTGAGGGCAGATACGTGTAGAGAGAGCCTTCTGTTGCTCATGAGAAGCGGAGAGGTTGCGTATCTGAGTGGATGCAAACAAGCAAATCGTGGTAGCTGTCAAGATCGAACACGGCGCTGCAGTATTAATCTCCCTTATGTCATCGGGGTATATAAGAATTTCCTTGCCGTGTCCTCGGTTGCAGTCGAGATCACTACAGTCATACACCGTTACACGCACGTAGCTCTAATCTAACTATTTAGATGCAGACATACTCTTTGGAGGCGTCCAATCACATGGGAGGCCGTATAGGTGCACTACCTTTTTCTTGAGCAGTCCGCAAGCTGTAACTCGGTCAGATTTCCGCAGTGAGATCGGATGTCATGTAACGAACCTATAGTCATCTCCGTTCTGGGTGATATATCTCACCCAGGGCAGTGCTTGGTATCCGCTCTTTTCGACGATTTTCAAGTACCGGACTTGTATGCCGCTAACGGTGAAGTAGGGAATCTCGAACTTGACGGTGATTGGAGCCCGTTTCTCGACTTCCTGCTCTTGAAGGGAGTCAATGATAATCTTCAAGCAATGTAGACAACACATACCGCCTTTGACGCTGGGAAGACCAAAGTGCGCGCGCATCAAGAACTCCTTGCCCCCTCCAAGTTGCTTGATCTTCCACACAAATGCACTCTTGTCGGGAGCATATTGCACGCTACCAGTCGACGCCTGTGATGGCAAATTAAAGCCAGGACGTTGATAGCAATGCAAATAGGAAGATCTCACTCTGAACTTCGGACTGTCTGCATCATCGGGCACTGGTACATATATTTCCACATTGCTTGCCGAGCTCCGTCTCTTGAACTGGGCGACCACCTTCACCACGTATTCGACTCTGCTACCGCGATGGCTCTCCACGGCGGCTTCGACCCAGATCAGAGGTTTGACCGGCGTACTGAGCCGGTACGACATGAGCTCGAACTCGCCATCCGGAGGAATGAAAGATATCGTCCGGTCATTCTCGAAGCGGGACAATCGAACACACTGGTGGAATTTGACATCCTCCATCTCAATTGCCTTTCCACGCGCAGCTGAGATGTAGCGCGTCGAATGAGTGCGAAGATAAGACTGAGGATAGACCACTCACTCCTACCCGTGCTCTCAAACATCACCTTGTCGTTGAGACCCAGACGAAGCTCTGGCATGCCGCTTAGGTAGCACTTCATCTTCACCGCACCCAGAATCTCAGAGCGTACAACATTTCCATTCGCGTTCACCTGAAGAATGATATAAATACGGAAACGCGAGTCCAAATCAGAACGCACCAGTAGGTTGACGCTCTCGATGACATCCAGGAAGACCTCGTTCTTCCTGTATTTGATACCCTCCGTCCGCCACGACACAGCATTCGTGACAGACTGTGGAACGCGGACCTGCAACTCCAGTTTGTGCGACTCCTGTGTGATATATCTGCGTGCAAGTAAGCCATCCGCGTCGTGTCGATAATGCCAGATGCACACACTCCTGCAGGATCTTGCTCTCCGTCGTCTGCGGGTACCCGAAATCCATCATCTCGTCCATCAGCTCATAGATAATGACGAAATTGTCGCGTATACTCTCCTCTTCCAGCTCCTTGAAGTACTCGACGAGCACCTGCGTTAGCCGGTGCAGGAAGATGACGGTTTCGGCGGCATTCGTATTGCGTTTCGAGAGTGCCAACACTATCCATCGTTGATATCGCCTCAGCCCCAACAAATTCGCGACTCACAGTAAAGGTTGGAATGCCGTATGTGAACGTAGTTGACCCCCTCCCTCGAGAAACACGGTGTGACCTGATGGCCCTCCTCTTCGATATCGAGCACGAAAGGCAGGAATTTCTCCACGTATGAGGGCGATACATCGTCCCGGTATGTCCGTTGGATAAGAGGCTTGCCCTTGAGGTCGAGAATGGCAATCAGAGAGGTCATCTTCGCGCGGTGACGGTGGTACAATTGCAAGCTATATAAGGCTGCCTAAACAGGAAAGCCATCGCGGGCCGCCGAAACAGCGCGCCCCATGCTCTACCAGTTCTCGTAGGGCGCGCACTACCAGTTCTCTACCAGACTTCTGCGTAGCGGAAAGACGTAAATAATATTAATACTACTGTATCGAATTCATAACTGGCTGCTGAGCTGGTATTACACAAATCACGAATCTTTACCCGAAGGCCCTCCCCATCCAAACCATCCCGTATTACTTCTCTCTGGACTCTTCGACTTTGGTAGGAGAGGCGAAGTCTCTTCGATGGGGAGCGAATTCACTCTCTGGATTCCATTGCTTCGAACGTCACCTTCCACCGCGCTCTCCAGAGCGTTAGCAAGCGCTACACGGACCAGTATGGGATCGGGGTCTTCATCAGTCACCACTAGGCCCGGAACCTCCTCATCGTAACCAGCAGCAGCCACATTGTTATACGTGTCACTGTACGGCAACGGGTCACCGAAGTCATCCAGACCGAGTCGGCGTTGCCGGATCTTCCATGTTATACACATGACAAGAAGGGTGCCTTGCATTATCCCAGCGACGGCGAATGTTATCCAACCTGGAATGTGGTCTGAGAGGGTGAAAGGAGGACTCAGAGAGACTTACTAGTCCAGTTCGTTCCAGGTCGGAGAGCAATACTCAGAACCATCAAGACAGCACCGGGACTTTGGATGAGCATCATTGGGATACTCAACGCGCCAACCACCTTCGCCCTGTATGTGTGTGCAATTTGGGGTGCGTACTGGATAGCAGCAAGGATAGCGGACGAAACACCGAGAAACGTAGCCCAGCGCTGAGTAGGCTGGTCGGTAACAATAAGGAAGAAGGTTGCGAAGATGATGATAAACCTAGGAGGATATGATGAGCAAGAGCAAAGACATGGAATACTTGCATACAAGTGAGCTGCAACCACCCAACTCAGGATGATAGACTGCCGCCATTCCGAGCTTTTGGTCGGGGTCTTTATGTGCAGTGGTGATCTAGTGTCGTGCGTGTCAAGGTCAATCTCCTGATATTTGAGATGTGGCGGGTAGTATATCATGTACAAAACCATCCTAGAGAGAAAAAGTGAGCTATTGTTATCAGACGCGATGGAGTCCACCATCACATACACGAAGGTGAACATGGCCCATTGCAGTCCGACCTGAATGACCCCGGCGGTCATTTCCAAGCAACTGCTTAAGCTCTAGGGAACGTCATAAGCGTTTGGGAACCCGCCAAATGATAATTCAACACACGAAGAGACGGCAGCAGCGAACGATGCTCCATTGCATGGTCACCCTGCAGAGACGGCGACGTGAAGCAAGCGTGATTACGTCGCGTAATGGGAGGCATACATGTTCATCATCCCAGCTGCCGACGAGGTCGATCCCAGCAGCAGAAACCACGGACTGAAACCCTCGGACGATCCTTTCTGAATGATCCTCAGGTGCTGTCGACTGTCAGTCTTCCCCCACTATCACCGAGCCGAGTGCGCATGCTCACCTGTGGCACATACGAAATAACGAGACCACAGCACAGCCCAAAGGTAAGCATTGCCGTGAACCAATCATGGTGCTGAAAGTCAATGAGCGAATATCGTTGGTCGGGGCACAGAGACGAACGGGGCGGCAAGTCTCCTCTGGCAGCATGGTGTAGCCTGGGACCTGTTACGGTCCCTTACCCGGTAGCGGTCGATTCTCAAAATACCGTGACTTGCCGCTGAGTTGCCGACTACGGCCCGCTGAGTAATCATCGCGTCGGCAATGTGGCGGCTGAGTACCATCACCTGTGTACTATACATGGCGATGGACGTAAACAGTAGAAGCCAGAAATCTACTCCAATGCTTGGTACGGATGAGCTTCAATCACAATCTCCTCCCCCACACCGCAAACCACCTGGTAGCAACACTCTTTCAATCCTCTTCCCCTTGACACTGGCCTCAGCTATGTGTATGTTTGCATACCCATCTCCTCACCCAGATTTCAATGTCATATACTTCCATCGTCCACTGCAATGCGCATCCACAGATTAATACAACGTAATCGCAAATGTGGGCCAGCAGCGAGCGGCATGAAGCGGCATGGACGCCGAGATTGAGATATTTTTAGAATCGACTGCTACCGGGTAGAGAGTCGTAAGAGGTATCAGGCGTTAATTGGTGATTGACTGTCATCACCTCAACGCCTGACCAAAGTGAGGCTAAGCATGGTGGCAAGTCGAAAGAGGAAACACGTGCGCCACGGGGTCATTAGTGATTCAATTTGGGGAAATGACGGTCCGTCGTGTTGCCAAAGTCGGACTCCTGCGGCTCGTCGGGATTGTAAGTTCACTGAGCCAATGCTGCAGTGCACAGCACGCCCCAAGAGTATGAGCTTGTTACTTACATTGAGCATTGCAGCATATTACTGATAAGTTAGATGATAGAGCGTCAGTCAACTCCCAGATGACATTGTCAGGGTGACAACACCCGCGGATCCGCCATGACATCCGAAGAAGGGACGGAGGACACGATTTGCCTCTGTTTTCCAAAAACTCCCGGGCTGATGCCGACTCGAAAACTTCGGGCTCGGTGTTCGCGTTCGCGATCATGTTGCGTGTGGGTCTCGATTCTCTCTGGACGCTCTCTTCCCGGCAAACACTCTGCTACAAGCGCAATGCCTTCCATCTGGCGTCGAGGGGCATACATCACACGCTGCGTGAGACAACTGCCAATCCTGCTCCCGGCACAGCTTATTCATGGCGAATGTTACTGTAGCCGTGAGACATGGAGGGATTGACAGACCCGCTCCGGGCACTGGGTGCGCCTACTTCCTATCTATGCGCCGCCGCAAAGCGAATGATGTTTTCAAAGGATAAAAATCACGTTCAAGGACTCGAAAGGCGGCCTGATAAAGGCCGTTGAAGCCAATGACGGGGACGACATTCTGTCGATAGCGCACGAGTACGATGTGGACCTCGAAGGCGCCTGTGAAGGCAGCATCGCATGTTCGACGTGCCACGTTATATTGGTGCGCACCGTGCCTCCACCCGTCATTATCACCAAGGCTTACCGATCAGAGCGAGGACGTGTTCGACAAGCTAGAAGAGCCCGGAGATGACGAGAACGACATGTTGGATATGGCGTTCGGGTTGACGGACACGAGTCGGCTGGGCTGTCAGGTTCACGTCAAGCGAGAACTCGCAGAGGGCGACGAGGGCTTGGTGATCAAGATCCCCTCCGCGACGCGGAATATGTTCGTAGACGGTGAGTTGGATCCCATCCAGGTTTCCTTACTGACTGACGAGATTGAAATCTGACAGGCAAAAAAGCGGCTCACTGACCAAGGGCCAAGGCTATACAGTGCTCAGTACATACACCTAATCATAATACCCTCTCCTCATCATTGCATTTCACCTGCGTGTAGAATCTAAAGTATCTTCAAAGCTCGGCCACGGTCCATTCGTCGGCAGTGGTCATATAATCATGCTGAGGTGAGTCCCTGACTTACACAGACGGTCGGCAGAGTTTGGGCTCAGACTCTGGCCTAGCCTGGGCCTAGCAGGTGCCGTTGTAGGTTGGAGCTCACGCGTCTTTGAGCTTGACAAGATGTATGTGTTCCAGGAGTTGAAAAAGACCGGGACGGACAATCTCCAAGTCTCCAGTACAGCGGTACTTAGTGTCACTTGAGTGTCAAGGTTATGTGGACATCTCAAGAAGTCCCGTCCCAGGACAAGATCAGATCTTATGCAGTGTTTTGTATACCGTATACATCACCCGTGTATGAAAGAAATAATAATGATACAATCCCTCGCCCAGTCTTGTCCTATTCAGTATCGCTAAAATGCGCTGCAGGAGTGGCAGAGAGCCGAGACGAGCCCTTAGACAACGGAGACCCATTCCGCGTGGGCGGAGTCGTGCTCCTACTAAGCGTGCCCCGCAGACTAGACGTACGCGAATGCGGCGCGCTCTCCACCAGCGCCGGCGCGCGGTCCCAAAACCTTAACCGCCCCCACCACGTCTTCGCGCGCATCAGACGCGCCCGCTCCTCCCTTTTCCGCTCAAACGTGCTCCGGTGCCGCTCGTACGCGTCGCGGAAATTCCTGTCCACGCGTGAAGAGAAGATGAGCTCGCCGCGTGGGTTGGTCGCGGGCGGGATGGGCGGGATCGGGACGGATGACATGCGCCTCCCGCCCCCGCCTCGGTGTGCTGCCTGCGGGGGCGCGGGCCGGGGGAAGAAGAACGCGAGCGGGTTGCGGAAGCGGCTGGGCCTGCGGACGTTGAGGTAGATGTTGAAGGAGCGGAGGGCCTTGTTCGCGTGCGGGACGTATTTGTTGGCGTAGCCGATTTTCTCGGAGTACATCCCGGAGGCGAAGAAGAGGAGGAGGGTGACGACGCAGATGAAGAGGAGGGTGGTGGGGAGCATGGGGGGCAGGGCGTGCGGCGGGGAGGTGGTGGGGAGGAAGTGGAGGAGGAGGAGACGGTAGGGGATGAGGAGGAGCGAGGATTCACGGGGCAGGAGCACCTCGGTGAGGAGGATGAGGGTGATGAGCAGCAGGTGGACCAGGAAGACTGGGCAGAGTCAGGTTTATACGCGCACGTTATGACGTGTAAAACGCACGCTGGTAGCGAGACTTGCGCTTCTGGAGACTCGCTGCGGTGGTTTTCAGCCGTTCCTCGAAGAGGAGCAGATCGCGGAATGTGGCAGAGTCATTGAGCGGGTACGGCTGCGATTTGGGTGGTGGTGTGGAACGAGGCGGCATCGGGGACCGGGCAGAACAATCCGGTTTCTCATACTGAACTCCGAAAGGGGCAATTTCCTCCTGACATCTTACTACGTTTCGAGCTACGGCCTCTATTGAGTCCAGCTACTTTACAGGCGCATCCCATACACGTCATGATGCACGAAGCTTGGTCCTCAATTGCACCTGATCGAGTGTTGCTCATGGCGGCGTCCTCTTCCATCTGGAGAGACGTCTGCGCACAAGTCATGATCAGCTTTTGCAAGACTGGATATGCGATATCTCTGACGCTCGTGTTGATGTGCAACGATGCCGCGGGGAGAAATGAGACTGTAGCGGGGCGGGTACACACTGTGAATGAACCAGAAAAGCTTTAGTCTGTCCATCATGAAAAGCTCTAGTCTGTACCACCACCTTTGAAACTATGAACTTGTCACCTCCAACAATGCTACTAGTAATACACGCCCACACCTTCCTTCGTCTTTCACCTCCATCCGTGCCCCTCATCCTCCAAGGCCTCGAAAAAGCATTTCACCTCCATCCCTGCCCCTCGAAACAGCATTTCTCGTCCATCCAACCCCGAGGTCCTTGGTGCAATAGAACGCATTCAAGTAGATGCTCAGTTACACTGTGTAAGTTACAGTCAAACACAAGCACGGGAGGGTCCCGTGTCAGATCCAAAAGGGCTTGGACCTGACCGTGAATCGTGATATCCATATTCTAATCTGACCTCCATCTCCATCTCCTGCCATCCGAACTATGGCGCCCACCCAGCCCAGCGTGACATCCACACTCGCCGCCCACTGGAAATACATCTCCGAAGGCGGCGCCACCATCGTCTTCTCCTACGCCGGCCCCCCGCACGCCGTGTTCTCCGGCACCGTCCTGCGCCTGCGCAAGTCCGTGCAGACACCCGTGGCTTCTTTTGACGTCGACACTGCGGAACCAGAACCCGACGACGCGTCCATAGCATTCCAATCGCACTGCATGGAACGCCTACTCCCGCCCACCCACCTCCCGCTTCTCCGATCCGTGCGCGTCTCGCCGGAGTGGCTTGAAGACCTCGACGACTCGCGCGCGCGCGCGCCCGGCGGGATCGACGTGCGCAGGACGAAGGCGGTGCTGGCGAGTGACCTGGTGGGCGGCGTGGGGCTGGCGGTTGAGATCAAGGTGCGTACGAGTGCGTGGAAGCAAGATGCGGTTGCTGAGTGTGGTGTGATAGCCGAAATGGAGCTTCCTCCCTAGCACGGCGTACCTCTCCCCGGGCACCCTCCCCGTTAAGAGCAGGACGTGTAGATTTTGCATGCACACGCATATGCGCTCCGGGGATGGGGAGGTGGGGCACGGGTATTGTCCGCTGGACTTGTTCTCGGGTGACCCGGCGCGCATGCGCAAGGCCGTGTACGCCCTGTATGATAGTTGGGTACAGAGCGAGGGGAGGGGGAATAATCTGAAGGTGTTCGTTTGGGGGGAGAAGATTGGGGTTGCAAAGGTGAGGCTTCAAGTTCCTGCTTTGAGAACATGGTAGCTCATGCAAGAGCCCAGAGAGCCTCCATGCTTCAGAATGGTCAAGACTGTAAGGATGACGATGAGGCCCTGCGCTCAGCGCTCGCAGACGCCCTCCTCCCCCTCCTCACCCACACACCCGTGCTGCGCATCTTGGACACGCTCCAGCGGGATCTGGATCCGCTCGACATCGAGGGGCTCTCCGCCCTCTGGGAGCGCGCCAAAGACACGCCTGCCATCGGCGTGGACCCCACTCTAGCAGAATGGACCTCATTCATCGATGCATACCTCTCGTCTGCCAGTGGCTCTCCACCCTACACCCCAGATAACCTGCGCTACTACGTCCTCGCGTACCTCCTGTCCGCGACGTTCAAGGACTGCTCGGTCATCGTGCGCTTGGAGTTGCTCGATCCTCCTCGGTCACCGCAAGCAGAACCTTTACCGCAAGCACCCGACCCATCAAAGGTGACGATCATAGACCTGGACCCGAAGAGCGTGAGCCGGCTGAGAAAGTGGGAGGCGCTGGACCGGAGCATCGTTGATGCGTATAGGGAGGTAGCGGTGGAGGATAGGAAGAGGTGTGTGGATGGCTGGCGGGGGGCGGGGGCGTGAATTTGTGTGTGTATTTGTGGAAGTGTGGAATGGGTTAGTGTAGGTTGGAGCTCACACCTCGACGAGATGTATGTATTCCAGGAGTTGGAAGAGAACGAGAAGGATGGGCAGATTCTCTAAGTACTGTCAGCGGTACTTGATGTCAACATTACTTGAACATCTCAAAGGTTGAAGCGAATCCAATCCCAGAACAAGCTCAAATCTCATGTAGTGTTTTGTATAAACCATATACATCACCCGTGTATGAAAGAAATATTTAATAATGATACAACCCCTCGGCCTCGCCCACTCTCGTCCTATTCATTCAGTATCAGCTGCAGGAGTGGCAGAGAGCCGAGACGAGCCCTTGGACAGCGGCGGCCCATTCCGCGTGGGGGGCGTCGTGCTCTGCCCCGCAGACTAGACGTACGCGATGGTCCCAAAACCGCAACCGCCCCCCGCGCGCTCCTCCCTCTTCCGCTCAAACGTGCTCCGGTGCCGCTCGTACCTGTCCACGCGGGAGGAGCAGATGAGCTCGCCGCGCGGGGTGGTCGCGGGCGGGATGCGCGGGCAGTTCCGCCTCCCTCCATGCGCAGACATGCTGAGGTGAGTCCCTGACTTACGCAGACGAGTTTGAGGTGCCGTTACCGAAGACATGTAGACTGCATCTACCGCGTTGCAGTCCCATCGATATATTTTGTCTTCGTGACATCGATGCAACAATTCTTATGAGGCTCTGAGTGGTCGTATCGTATTGTTGATCGACGTACAGACGAAGCACGGACATGCACGGGAGGATTCTCTGGACATCCGTTCGGCCCCAATGGCCGGGTATTGGGTCCTTTCGCGCTTGGGAGGTCACGGTGGAGATTCAGAATCATGATCATGAATCATGATCATGATTAGTGCTGTGTAGGTTTGTAATATAACAGGTTATATACCACGCAGGCGGCGGAGCCGCCCAGTTAGTATTGTGAGGCTTGTTATATAACGTTAAATAACATGATGTCACCGCGCGTAGCGCGGAAAATTTTCTGAATATATAACAGAAAATAACGTGTTAAATATAAAAATAACATGTTATATATGCGCGGTACTAGATGAAGTCGTCGAGAGACCAGTCATCCGGGTGACCAGCGACGGTAGTGGTCAGGTAGTGGTAGATGCACCCGCTACTCCGGATCCGGCGGTGGTGGCGCTTGTCGATGGCATCACCAGCGCCGCGAGTGATGAGCTATCAAGTTTGATGTAGTCAGCTATGCCATGCCTGATATCCAAGAGAGCCGCATTTTGCTCGGCTGAGAGCATCGCGTCGCGTAGAACGGTAGAAGCGGTAAGGTGCGGAGCGAGTACGGACGGAAAAGGCAGCCGGAAAAGAGTGACAAGAGTGACATCATCACAACTTCGGCATGGCCCCAGCCGGATCCCTGCGAGCTCGCAAAGCTGCTGGAATGGTGTACCTACCAGTATACAGCTGTATCAAGGCTTTCTGCTCATTTTCTCATAAATAACAAATATATAACACTGTTTCTGGGACCTTCCGTGTTAGATATGTTAATAACGTGTTATTAACACGTGATATATTCGGTGTTATTTAACATCGTATTGCCTACACTGCACTAATCATGATGATGGACAAACATATCCCCCCTGGACGGATCCCCGATCAGGGCGATGAAAGTTCCTCTGCTGCGTTCCATCACGAGCTATCCTCTTCCTCTTTCTTCACTTTCTACTCGTCCTCTTTCTTCCTGCTCTCGTCCTCTTTCTCTTCCAATCAGCTTTCGTCCTCTTTCTCGTGTAATCCGCACTCGTGCTCGTTTTCGTCCAAACAGCACATCGGCCATCAGCACATCAAGGATGCCCGGGACGCTCACCTTCACGCTCACCACATCCCCGGTGCAGGACAAGTTCGGCCCACGCGTGGGGTGTCTGAGTTTCGTGCGGGATGCGGAGGACGATCACACCAATGACACCGCGGACAACCACACTTCCACAACCAATACGCCCAGTACGCATGCAAATACGAATACACGAAATACGAATTCGCAAGACGCGCCCACACCCACACCCACACCCCCCACACCCATCACCATATCCATCCCCACGCCCAACCTCCTAACGACGACGACGCGCGGGGCGGTCCCGCACCTCTCGCGGGACCACGTCCGCCGGACGGGCGCGATCGGCGTCGTTGGGGTGCCGTTTGAGAGTTTGTGAGTGCCAGTCATTTTTGTTCAGTTGGATCAAGAAGAGATGGTGGGTCTTGGGTGGGAGGGATGGGATGGGATGGGGTGTGGGTAGGGAGATGGATGGATTGTGGGTAGGGAGATGGATGGATGGGATGGGATGGGATGGGTTAGAGAGGATGGAAGAAAGACAAGAATGGAATCGACTAACGCACATCCCACAGCCTGGAGCACAAGCCGCCTGTCCCGACTCTGCTCGCCTCCTCCAACCCTAAATCCACCTCCAACACCAACACCTCGAACACCTCCAATGATTCAGTCGGACCCGGCACCCTACACCGCTTCCTGGGCCTCCTCCCCACCCAACACATCATCTGCATGTCCCTGCGCGACCCCGCGCAGGAGCAGGAGCTCCCGCCCAATGGGAACGCGCACGTCAGCGCGTGGTGTGTCCGGGGGGTACGGAAGGTGTGTGGGACTTTTCTTTGTTGCTCACTTCCTCACTCCTTGTGCTCACTTTTGCTCACTCTCCCCTGCTCACCCCCCCCCCCCCCACACTCTCACTCACCCTCATTCCCCCCCCCACTCACCCGCTACCCCCCCCCCCCCCCAGGTAACCCCCACCGACTGGCGCACCTACACCGCGGCCTGCGCGCCCGACATCGTCGTCGCGCTGTCCGACGCGCTCCCCGGCGGGACGGAGTCCCAGAAGCGCGTCACGAAGAGCCTGGAGCGCGGCGCGCGGTGGTTGATCGACTTGGTCGCGCCTGCCTCAACCTCTACGCAAAATACCAATACGAGTACGAGCGAGAATACAAACTCATCCAATCAATCCAACCAAAAGGAGGACCACACAAGCCAAAACTCACCCCCACCCCCGCGCAACGTATTCGTATCCCTAGCAGGCGGGACGGTCCTCCCCGCGCGGAAGGCCTTCGCCGACACGCTGATGGAGGGGCTGTACGCCCGGGAGGCGGAGCTCCTCCCCGGGGTGGAGAGGCTCGACGATGCGGTGCGGGGGTACGTGTTTGAGCTGAGGGGGATGCGCGGCCCAGCGCCAGCACCATCTGCAGCCTTACACCCCACCTCTTCCGCACCGTTACTCCCCACTGTACCACCAGCAACTCCTGCGGACTCCCCCCTCACCCCCCTCCTCCGCACCTCCCTCCTCCCGCTCCCCGCGCACAAACCGCGCCTCGTGCACGGCGCGCGGGGCCCGCACGAGATGCTGAGGCTCATTGAGGAGGTGGGGGTGGATCTGTTTGACGCGGGGTGGGCGCAGGGGGCGGGCGCGTGTGGGGTGGGGCTGGATTTTGGGTTTGGGGAGGGGGAGAGGAAGGGGGTGGGGGTTAGCGAGCGGGGTTTCGGCGAGCGGGGATTTGGGAAGGAGAAAGAGGAAGGCGAGGAGGGGAAAGAGAAAGAGAAAGAGGAGGGCGAGGGCGGGAAGCGCGAGCTCGGGCACAACCTGTACGACGTGCGGTACGCTGCGGATTTCACGCCCCTCTCGGACCCGCGCGTCGGGTGTGGGTGTTTGGCGTGTCGGCCGCTACCCGATCCGGATTCTGCACTGGATCCCAACCTTGCACCCACACAAACCGAAACCGACGGTCCCAACCATGCACCGAACGCCGCTGACGCGCCCATACCCGGGTACACCAAAGCGTACCTGCACCACCTCCTGCACACGCACGAGATGGGCGCGCACGCCCTCCTCGTCATGCACAACCTTGCTGTTATGGAGCGCTTTTTTGAGCGGGTGCGGGGGGCGATCGCGGCGGGGGCGGGTTCTACACAACCTACTATCAGCTCTACACAACCTACTTCTACAGACACAACTCAATCAATACCCGACACACAGCCTTCTCCCACTCTCACTCAATCAACAACCGATCTTACACATGCTCTCATCTCTACACAAACAAAAGACACCCCATTCACACTCGCCACCGCCGCATTCTTTGACACGTACCACGACGGGGGGCGGCTCCTCGAGGAGGCGCGCGGGATGTGGGGGGTTGTGGATAGGGAGAGGGGGAAGGGGAGGCTGGGAAGGGAGAGGGAGAGGGAGAGGGGGAAGGTGTGAGTGATATGGTGGGGAAGGTGTGAGTGATATAGTGGGGGTGGGTATGGGGGTGTGGATGGGGATGGGTGGGGATGGGGTGGGGAGGGTAAATCTAAGGCAGACAAGAGCATGGTTGAAAGAATGGATTGCATGAATTTTTCGGGTCCTGCTCTGGATTCCGAGACAAAATTTCACAGCAAGATTTTAGAATTCATGGGTCAATACTGAGTTGTGAGCGTGACTCGCGAGTGAGACTCAAGAGTCAAGACTAAAAATTATCATTTTATTTAGGGTGGCGAAGTAAACCCTAGGTTTCGATACACCTAGGGTTTGCGACAGTTATTAACGGTATCAATACGGTTTCAAAAGGTTGGCGGGTAGGTTAGAGGGTTTCGATACCAGCACGTGATCGTTTCACGGGACGCGGCTGGCGAAATTGCGCCAGCCCATAGCCTGGTTAACCCGACTCTAGTACGAGAGAAGACAGTCATAGCCAGCCCAATCTTTTCTTCTCTTCACGAGTCACGATGATTGACAATGTGGCTCCCATTAAACTGGATCTCAAAACAAGGATTGCACTCAAAAAAATCTGTCCCATTCCTCAGGAGTACCATGAGTCCCTAAGTAGTCCTCTTTGGCACAGCACTCAGCAATCAGCTCTTGGCTTTCAAAGTTCCCCATGTTTATACCCGCCCTCTTGTCACTCCCAGCATGTCCGCCTTCTACACAACCTCCCCTGACTCCCTGAGCCCAAGTACGGCACGCTCCGCTCTTTCTGGTCTTGGAATTAGAGGAATTGCGCCACAGAACCACGTGAAATGATCACATACTGGTATCAAAACTGTTAGTAACAGTATTGAAACCTGCCCTCAAAGGACGGTCAGTAAGTAACGGTTTCAAACCTACCGGGTGGGTTTACTTGGCCACCCTAACGTGGGACTCAAAATTAGGGTGGCGAAGTAAACGGTAGGTATCGGTACCCGACCGGTTTGCGACGGTTTCTTACCAGTAACTTACCGGTAAGATACCTCGACGGTCTGGAGGTAGGTAACTTACCTCCACGTGACCGTTTCACGTGATGTAGACTTGGCCACGAATATAGAGTAAGAAAGAATATTCGCGAATATATTCGTAATCTTATTCGTGAATATGAATATGACGAATATATTATATTCGCGAATAAGATTAAGTTGACAAATATAGATTATGAACTTCAAGTTGAAATAATCTTCAACTTATTCATGAATATATGATGATAGTGAATTTTTGAGATCAAATGTAATTGCATTATCATTTATATACTGTTTGCATGGCTTATAACTTATTCAGTAACTATTACTATAACTTAAAGGTGAGATTGACTGCATTATACTCAAACAATCATGAATATTCATGAATATACTCTTGACTGTATTCGCTATTCGCGAATATAATCATGTTCAACGAATATGATTAAGAGTATATTCATGAATAACAATTATGGGGCTTGAAGGAGCGAATATTCGTGTACACGAATACGAATATATTCGATTATGTAATCGTGGACATGTCTAACGTGATGGGCGCACGGTGCGGCGGGAAGGGGCGGGATAGCTTGAAGAGGTGTGGCGGAGCCTTAGTAATACAGATAGAATGATTTTATAATGATCTTACACAGCAGCAGTCATGAAATGCAAAAATTAGGCAGTCTATTTGTGGTGGGAGCGAAAACATTGTGCTTTTGTGAGCTTGGCGGAAATTGCGCCACGTACATCACGTGAATGGAGCATGTGACTATCGGACGGTAACTTACCGTATCGATACCTGGGGGTACGGAGGGGTCGGTAAAAAACCGGTAACATACCAGGGGGTAGGTATACTTCGCCACCCTAGAGGATCCAAAATTTTGTGGCGCCAAAAAAAAAAAAGTACTTCGAGACCTTAAATCGACGCCAGCAGGATTTGAACCTGCGCCCTCAAAGAGGAACAGATTGAATGAGTATCAATTCCGCGCCTGATTCTAATCTGTCGCCGTAACCACTTGGCTATAGCGCCGTGCAAGTAAGGAGTGGGGTGTGTGTATAGCCTGGGTGAGCTGCGAATATGGGATGAGGGAGGAGAATGAGGCGTGTGAAATTGGATGGGAAGGGATGTGGGGCGATCGCGGGTTTGATTTTGATTTGACCGTCGCACGGTTTCATTAACGCGTTCCGGAGGCAAAACCGCTTGCTCGACCGGCAGCATACACACAAAGCAGGTCGACCGGTTGCATACACACTCTCGCGGCACCGGCGCAAGGAACTCACTTTAGACTTTAGTGGCACAGCACAAGGAGACTACAGTGGCTTGGCGCATACCCAACAGCATGGCGGACGCCACCATGGACATCTCCCGGATCCTCACCCTCCCGCTCGTCCTCGCCCACCTCACCGCCCCGCCCCCGCCCCCGCTCTGGTCCACATCCACATCCACATCCACATCCACCCAAACACGCCGGCGCAGCGCCCTCCTCCCTCTGTGCCTCGTCTCCAAATCCACCTCCCTCCCCGTCACGCGCCTCCTGTACTCACACGTCATCCTCGAGTCCCTCCGGGACGTCCAGCTGTTCGCCTTCGCCGCGCGGCATCATCACCACACCACTACGCTGTTGGTGTACGTGCCGTTGACACCTGGGTGGGTGCACGGTGTGTTGGGCGCGATGCCGGGTTTGGTGGTGTTGTATTTGACGGAGATTAGCGGTGGGTTGGAAGGGGAGTTCCCGTTCAGCCTGACGACGCTCTACCTCTCGCGCGTCCCGTTCGCGAGCGCCGTCCCGCTCATCTCGCGCGCGGGGGCGGGGGCGCTTAGGAAGTTGCAGGTTGATACACCCGAAGGGGAGGAGGAGGGGGATGGGGGAAAGGGGGAGAGGCTGCACCTGCCCGTGCTCAAGAGCTTCTACGGACACGCGTCCGTCCTCACGCGCATCCACGCACCTGCCTTACTCTCCGTCGACGTCGTCCTCTCTTCCTACCCTTCCCATTCCTCCTCCTCCCCTACCCACCCTACCCACCACCACACCCTCCCACCCCTCCCCCCCTCCCTGCGCCACTTCCTCGCCGCCCCGCCCTCCCTCCTCCCTCCCTCCCTCCTCCCTGCCCTCGCCCACGCCTGCCCCGGCCTCCGCACACTGACGGGCCTGCACCTCCCCGCGCCGGGGGACGTCCAGAGGGCGGGCGCGGCGCTGGTGGGGATGCGCGAGCTAAGGGCGGTTGAGGTCGTTTTGGGGGATGTTAGGGGGGTTGGTGGGGGAGGGGGAGGGGGTGCGGGTGTGGGGGGGTATGGTGAGCACACAAGGAGGGTGGGAGGGGACCAGGGACAGGCAGGGGCACAAGGAGGACAGGCCACCCAGAAATGGAACCCGATCCCGGGACATACGTGGTGCCGGGTCTTGGCTAGCGAGTTGAGGGTGTACGTCCCGGCGCTGGGGTGCGTGCTCCCCCCGTTTCTTTCTGGGACATGCATGGAGCTGATGATTTTTAGGGAATGCGTATTCCGGACACCGGCGGGGACGTGGTGCTGGATGTGGGATGCGGAGCGCGAGGCGTGGGGGTTGGTTTGATCTTGACCCGGAGGGGATGAAAGTAGGGACTTCTTTGCGTGAAGGTGAATTGGAACTTGTAATTGTAGTTGTACCCTTGTTTGTAGGCATACCTGTAGCTTGTTGTTGTACATATCTCACTTGTCCTCTCTGTCTTCTGCTCCCTCCCCATCTATCCCCTGCCACGCCCCATGCTGTGCCGCACCAGCAAACCACTTCCACGGCGCTATAGCCAAGTGGTTACGGCGACAGATTAGAATATACTTTCTTGCACTGATTCAATCTGTTCCTCTTTGAGGGCGCAGGTTCAAATCCTGCTGGCGTCGGTGTTGTTGGGTTGGTGTAATTTTTTTGCACAATCCCTGTGCTGCCCCCTTTGTTACTTGTAACTGGTTACTTGACGCTGCTGCCCCTTGTGTGGCGCACCAGAGTCTAGTACGGCGCTATAGCCAAGTGGTTACGGCGACAGATTAGAATATAAACCTTTGAGCACTGATTCAATCTGTTCCTCTTTGAGGGCGCAGGTTCAAATCCTGCTGGCGTCGCTGGACAGTACTTGTACTCCTTTTTGGCCATGGAGTGTGGTCTGTTGAGAACCAGATTTTTGAGCTTTCGAAGTTCCTGTTCGTCCTTTCAAGTTTGCGCCGCAAGTTCTTAGACTTGAGTTCTAGTTCCCGTTTGAAACTTGAGCTTTGAAGCGCCCGCCGCCGAGAGTGCTCACTGCTGTGGCGCCGTTTTTGTTCCTTGTATGTGCATTGCATGATCCCCCAGGTTGGAGATTGTGAGAGCCTGTTATACATCAGACTATGTATCGAATCCTGCACTCAAACACCCCTCAAAAATTTCACTGCAATCATTCGGTGGTTTGTCTTCCTTCCTTCTCTTCCTTCCCTCTCTCTCGTGGTGTATCTGTCCAACTCTCATCGCAGCCTCCATCTTGTCCTGACTACCCTAGCCTTCTGGTGCGCACCTCCCACCCTACGCCCCCGTAACCGACCCAGTCCCCGCCCCCGCCCCCAACCCCAACCCCACACACAGCAGCCCAATGCCCGCCATGAGCTTCGCCGCGCGCCAGCTCGGGCTGATGCGCGCCACAGCCATGCGGTCCGCGGCGTGCCGCGCCTCCGTGCCGCGGTGGAAGGACGTGTGCGGGTGGTCGGTCCATATGTGCGTGCGCGTGCGGAGGGGGGCGCCGTATGTGTGCGGCTGGGAGAAGGAGTTGGGGAAGGATGATGAGGAGGTGTGGGAGGAGAAGGTGTATGAGAAGTGTCCTGGACCGGAGGATGAGGGTGAGGAGGAGTGGGTGTGGGTGTGTGTCTGGGTGTGTGGGTGCGGGTGTTCCGCTCCTGCTCCTGCTCCTGGTCTTGTCGTGCGCTACAATACACATCAGTACCACCAACCCACCATCCCACCATGCCTAACGCACCTTCGTCCACGCATCCCTCGCGCTCGCACCCGCGCGCCTCTTCTCCCTTGGGTGTTTGGGGTGCCAATGCGCCGAAGTCGAAGTAGATGCGGAAGTGGAGGGGAGGGATCGATCGTACACGCGCCGCTTGCGGTCGTCGCCCAGGACGGAGTAGGCTTCGGAGGCGCGTCGGAATACCTGAGAGGGGGGGGGCGTTAGCGAGTGAAAAGGTTTGGAGGGCAGAAGGGGTGGATGAACGGGAACTAGAAGGAGTGGATGAACGGAAACGGGAAGGAATAGAACCCAGAACCAGAACCAAACGCACCTCGACGCTCTCGCCGGCGGTGCTGACGTCCGGGTGGTGCTTCCTGCTGAGCTGGTAGAAGCTCGACTTGATCTGCGCGCGCGACGCCGTGCGCGGGACGCTGAGCGCCGCGTAGTGGTCTGGCGCTTGCGACATGGGGCGCTAGGGTTGGTGGGAGGGTGCGCGGGTGGTGTATGTGTGCGGAGCGTAGGCGTGTGGTGTATGCGAGTCCGTATGTTTAGTGCCCGTGTAGTGCTCTTATAGAAACACAAAGACGCAGATCCGGATCCGTGCCAATGATGCGAAGGCTGGGGTATCAAAGTTGCTCCCCGAGACGGCTCTGGGTCTTGGGTCTTGGGCTTGGGCTTTCCGACGTCAAGTGTGGGTGTCCGTGTAGGGACGAGCTGGTGAAAGGATGACGGAAGGATAGTGGTGGTGGAGGTGGTGGTGCAATGTGGAGATGCGAATGGACGATCGGCCGACGGCATATCAAGACCCGCCCCCCGCTCCCGCTCTTGCCGTATATATTCGTCCTACCCTCAAGCACTGTCATTCCGTGCGGCGTGCGCGATTTGACTGTGAACGTATTTACGAGTCTTACGACTTGGAAAAATTCAGACTTGAGTCTTGACTTGACTCAGAACTCTTGAGTCCTTGTATTTTGAAAGTTACAAAAATAAAACAAGAATCTGGTTCCCAGTGCCCACCAAACGGACCTTGAAAGTTACAAAAAAACTAAAATCTGGTTTTACACTCCAAAAAGGAGTACAAATACTGTCCAGCGACGCCAGCAGGATTTGAACCTGCGCCCTCAAAGAGGAACAGATTGAATCAATGTAAAGAAATCTACATTCTAATCTGTCGCCGTAACCACTTGGCTATAGCGCCGTGAAGGTGCTTTGCTTGTGCGCCACACAAGCGTTCAGGCAAGGCCTTCTGACGCTGCCTGATGCCTGCGTATCCCTCGTGTCAATGAGTCGTCGCTTAGACTACATATTCCGATACAAGACGCTTGTTCCCCCGCTCCGATGCCAAGGTTCGTCACCTTGCCGGGTTGAGTATGACCGTGAGCCAAGGGCAGAAGTGTTCAACGAGCTGAACTCATCGGAACCGTGTACGACTCCTTGCTTTTGCAAATAGCCGCTCTGCCTGTTGCACCGCAACTACGCCGTCGCACATGAATCTGCTTCCCGACACAAAACTCAATCTAGTAACGGTGGCCGCCCGACACGTCCCCGGTGGAGGCTGGCTTGAGCATCACAGACATCGCGATGCGTACACCAGAGCCACGAATTGCACGATGTCTTTCTTTGCGGGAATGCACTGTGTCCCGGGTCCACACAAATCCTCATCTGAGCCATTGATGGTCTGAACGAGAGGGCATCGGTAGAGTATACACGGCGCCTACTTGACATGCACATCCAGGACACTCTGATTGCAGGAGCTTTCGCAACATGTCCGCCACACGTAGGTCTTTCACATCGGCACTATAGCCAAGTGGTTACGGCGACAGATTTGAACTCCACATTATCTGTTCCTCTTTGAGGGCGCAGGTTCGAACCCTGCTGGTGTCGGTCGAAGAAGTCTCTGAAGTTGTTTTTGCTGCTGAGGCCAGCCGCCAGATAGGGTGGCGAAGTATACCTCCCCCTCGGTATGTTACCGGTATTTTACCGACCCCTCCGGACCCCCAAGGTATCGATACAGTAAGTTACCGTCCGATAGTCACATGCTCCATTCACGTGATGTACGTGGCGCAATTTCCGCCAAGCTCACAAAAGCACAATGTTTTTGCTCCTACCACGAATAGACTGCCTGATTCTTGCATTTTATGACTGCTGCTGTGTAAGATCATTATGAAATCATCCTATCTGTACTACTAAGGCTCCGCCACACCTCTTCAAGCTATCCCGCCCCTTCCCGCCGCACCGTGCGCCCATCACGTGAAACAGTCACGTGGAGGTAAGTTACCTACCTCCAGACCGTCGAGGTATCTTACCGGTAAGTTACTGGTAAGAAACCGTCGCAAACCGGTCGGGTACCGATACCTACCGTTTACTTCGCCACCCTACCGCCAGACTGAGGGCGTAACTTTTTTATGATATCTAAATTCTAATATCAGGTGTTTATTTTCTTAGATCTAATATTCTGGTTGTAGTTTCTTGAACAGTGAAGTAACTGTAGTTTCAACACTGCACAGTGTAAGCACTTGCCAGTGATAGCTGAAAGATCCAAGTAATGCATAAAGACAGCCTATCATCCTCTAAGTTGGCGAGGTAGCTGGATTATAGACCTCCTCAGTAACTTACCGGTAAGCATTGTCCGAAATTGCACTGTTCTCAAAAAGCTTACGGGCCAGTTAAATTTCCACCCTATTGAAATTCTTTGGTTGACTCGGAGTCGTAAGCAGTTGACACGGTGTCGCACTCATCGGCTTCCTATGGGTGCACAGTGTAATAGAAATTGAAAGGGAGACACCAAATCGATGATATGTGCCAACGCCTGTCTCGATGACAATGTCAGTGTCGCCTGGTAATTTGCTATTTGGCACAATGACGACTGGGCCCAGTTGCTTCAGATGAATATCATCTGCCCAGCGTTGTAGGGCAGAAGCTAGTATTCGGGATATAGTGAAAGAAAATGAGATATCTACGGAACCCAATGCACACCAAGTTATAACGATCGTAAGATACAACAACACCATGCGCGGAGCCGGTCCTTTTAGTCTTCCTCGTTCATTAATCCAAGCGCGTCGTCGTCGTCACTCGTCGTCAGCATTACATATAAATACCCGCCCCCGCTCCCGAATCTCTATATCGCAGTCAGTGCCCAAAGCGCTGCTCCGCTCAAGATGGGCAAGGTCAGGTTGTCATCGAGGTACGTGATGTCGAGACTCTCCGCGAGGCCGGTGGTCAGGCCGGCGTACAGCGCGAGCGCGAGTCGGCCCCAGTCCCCGACAGCGCTGGTGGCGAAGATGCCGAGTCCTTCTGAGAAGAAGGTCCAGGCCAGGCCGGCGCCGACCACGGCGGCCCCGATGAAGCCCGCCCAGCTCTTTCCCTTCGCCCACGGCAGCGGGCCCGTGTGCCGCCCGTACATACGGCCGAGGGTCGACGCGGCGGTGTCCGCCCACGACAACGCCAGGATGGAATAGACGGCGATGGGGAGGGAGTACTGGCGGAGCGAGAACGAGACGCCGACGATGTAGTACACGACGCCGTTGACGGCGTGCAGCTCGCTGGGGCGCATGAGGAAGCCGAGCAGGGTGTTGTACAGCAGCGCGAAGCCGGACTGCGGGAAGACGAGGCGGAGGAGGTCGGCGGGGACGATGATGAGGAGCGACGAGAGGAGGGACGTCGTGATCAGCGGGACGAGCGCGGGCGCGGAGGGCAGCAGGTACAGGTACAGCGTCCCGAAGCCGATCGAGGAGTGCAGGATTTTGCGGGGGATCTCCCATGTGGATTTGCGCACGCCGCCCAGGCCCAGCAGCCCCCGGCCTTCGGGCGCGGGGTGCCCTTTGGAGGGCGAGGCGTCCTCGTCGTCGGACACGGATGAAGTGGAAGACGGCGTGTCGTCGCCAGACGGCGAGGGATGCTCGGCCATTTCTTCCAGGCGGCGGATGACCGTGCTCGTGAGTCGGGTGCTCATTGGCTTGGGGTGCTCGTCGTGCTCGCGGGGTATCGTCGAGGAGGGTCGTGTGCGTAGTGGAGGGGAGCAAGAGCAAGCCGGCCCAAAAAGGGTCGCGGTGTGTTGAAAAAGGCTGCCGAAATCAAATGTACAGTAAATATCACTGACTATTACCCCGTCCCCTGTCAGATTTCAATGCTCTACCACTGTTCGGAGGAATCACAGTTGGCGGTTAGCACGGGCTCGGAGAGGGTGGGCAGTCAGTGAGAAGATATCTTCTCAGCCGAAGACCGAGATGGCAGACTCAAGAGCGCGCCAGCACACGACACTTCACTACACATCCTTCGAAAGAAGAAGAAGGAAGTGTGGCCAAGTCTTTCCTTACTTGAGTGCGACTGGGAACTCATGGCTGCACGATACAACATCTCCAACATCAAATGCCAGCATTGCCTACATCGAGTATCCCGTTGTTCCCATTGAAATGTCAACACTACCTACCGAATACGAGATACCGAGAATGTCATCTCTCCCACTAATTCACCGCTGTGATGAAGCCCGCCAGGATAGCCGCTTAAAGACCACGAGAGTCCGCGATGACTGTAACATTACCCCAGTTCGCGATGAGACCTCTCTCGGGGACGGCAAGGACGCGTCGTCCATTGTGTCTGTTCAGATGTCCGATAACCTTCTGATGTTGACGACTCAGTTCATGGTCATGGGAAGGCTGTCAAGAGGACCCAGCGATTCATATTGTATCGAGGTGTGCCGACACGTACAGTGTACTTATGTCTGCATACATCGGCCTGAGCCTCGAGAACGTCTAGATCGTAAATGTGTCCTCTGAGCCAATGTAGGATCAGTATACGCTGGGAGTTTTGTTTCCCTGTATCATGTAAGCACAGTGAAGAACTTTCCCTCGTAAACGCCAGTGGAATACATTTCGCCGCGGGGGCAGATTCATTCGCACCGACTGAACACATAAGTAAGCCTGGCATCTGTCGATTCTTCTCGAAGGCGTATTTATTCCGGCATGTCATTAGATGGCTCGACGAACTCCGCACGTAAACGCCAGTGTAAGTTGTGATTATTTGAGTACTTGTTCCAGCATTCGACCTCCAGCCATCACTGGCGTTGCGTCCAAGAGGTTCTCGTCAACAGATGAAGACCGGCTTGAGATTCTGGGTAGCCTCGATTCCATGGAAAGCAATAGGACATCGTACCACCTCATCGTTGTAGAGCCTTGCAAAGATTCGCCCAGCGACCAATTGCGAATGACTTGGGAGGTTTGCGGCATATAGACTCATGGGTAAGCTTGGACCATTGAGTGATGGGAAACATGCGTTTCGCATAGAGCTAGACGATGAAGTTCACAAAATCCTACAGCTGCAATCATTGAAGGCAATAAAGATAGGATGGAAGTGAAGGATGAGATATCATGGACGTAACCAAAGTCGTAGCATCGAATCCTAGAATAACGCGTCCTCTACGCGTTAGCCTCCGGTGTCGCTTCGTGAACAGAGTTCGAGTCGTCCGCTTTCCTGTGCCGCGCTGCACGCGCAGCAGCCAGAGCTTTCGTGGTGTGTTCTTTCTGGGCTTTCGACCGTCTCGGCTTGGAGCCAACACGGGATTGTCGTGTAGTCTGCAACCAAGGACGGCGATGAGGCTCTAGACGTTACGACCCACACAAACACGCACCTTTGGCTTCGGTTCGGAAGGGGCGACGACAATGGCCTCCTCGTCTTCCACGATCAACGGAACCTCCAACTGCTCTCCTTCATCTTTTTTCCTGTGTCTCGCAGCGAGTGCCTTCTTCAGGTTGTTTTTCTGTGCCTCAGAGCGTCTCCGGGTCTTGGCAACACGAGGCATTGGGCAAGACTGCAAGTTCAACGGGAGCAGGGACTTGAAGTTGGTGGGAATTCGGAACGTACTGCCCGCGCTCTAACCTCTGGTGAGAGTCACAAACCGTTCTGCGACTGCTTTCCTTCTATAGGACTCGAAGGACGAATTGAAGCACCAGACAGTGGCAGACACCAAATTCCTCGGTTCATCGGCACGGTCAGGGCACGGTGAACGCTGTCCAGACTGATACGATCAAAATACATAATCGCAATCAGTTTCAAACCTTGGACCCACCTTGGACTCTTGAACCTGCCTTTGACTGTCACCCACTTGCTGTCACCTCGGCAACAGCCCGACGCTCGCCGACTTTCGATTATCCGCAACCGACAGCTCTCCACCTTCTAGCTGCGTTGAAACCCCCACTATTATTCGATGATAACAGCACTGCCTCCTCATGTCCTCCGCGCGATATTCGCGTCATTTATCCCATCTACTGCCTCATCCAAGCGAGATCCCCCGATTGCGACCTTGACCGTCACTTACGGGCGAACTCGACGGCGACGGGGTACCCCAGGGCCAGCTTTGCAACTCCTAGCGAACGCGCTCGCTTTGTCGCAGGTTTGCTCTTTCTGGAGAGCGACGGCACTTTCTCTCCAATTGCTGTGGAGTGTCGTGGAAGTATACATCTCCCAGAAGCAGACCTGGGACGCGATACGGCATAGGCTTACCTTTGCCCGCCAATTTCTCGACCGGACGCGGCCGCTCCCTCTCGTCATCACTTTCTTCGATGATACACATCCCCTTCTCAACGACAGAGTTCACGCCCGACTTTTTGGAGATATTCTGTCTACCGTAGATTGTTATTCTCATCGCTGCGAACGTCTTTATGTTCATGCTCCCCCGCAATCAATCACGACGCTTACTACTTTGAGGACTCCCTTACTTCGTACATTTCAATACAAAGATTCCACATGTTCCTTTTCTCTTCTACCCCATACTACTTCACCTTCGAAATCCCCCGATTCTGCTTTATGTGCTGGCCTTGTGTTCTTGGAAACGGCGAAAGCTTTGAGGAAGCTTCATATCACTCTGTCGCCGTTCAGCGGTGGAGAGTCGATTTCGCCTAGACCAATAATCTCCATTCTCCCAAAGCTCAGGCGCAGTGACCTGCGACATCTTCAGCTCTCGTGTCGCTCCATTGGGCAGCGTCACTGGCTTCGATTGCGGAAACTGTTTTGCGACGGGCCCTTGTGTTCTATCGTCTTGACCGACATAGAAACCTCCAGGGATGATCCGACCTACTACCCCGGTCGCGACACATCCCTTACATTCCCACTGCGACAAGTTGACCTGGAGCGTCTCACGGTGCACTTCAGGCAGACAGGCAGCGAAGAGACCAACGTGGATCTCTTCTCGACCTTGCTGATGCCCAAACTCTGCCGTCTAGACATCCACTACGACGCCGACTCTCCTCCCACCATTCCCAGTCTTCTCCCGCTCCTCGGCAGACGAAGTCGACATCTCAATGGGGGGATGGCTGTGGCATTGCGGAAGCTTGTGCTTCGTAATGTTGCACTCCAGCCATCCCAGTTCGACGCATTCCTGGAGCCGCTGGCATGCCTTCTAGAGCTGAAGATCATCTTCACCAACGAGGCCCAGGGCCACACCGCCCAGAGTTTCCGCGATTCCATGCTGGCGCCGCTCATGAAGCCCCAGCAGCGTCGTCTGGAAGAGATGAACAGATGCCCCGATCTTGAGCATCTCACTGTGATCAATCATCTCTCCAAGGTCGATGCCGACATGGAAAGCTATATTGCGTTCCGCTCGGACACACTGCGCTACGTTTGTCTTGGACTGGCAACGGAACATGCGTTGGACGCGCCTGAGTCTTTGCAGTCCATGTCCGACCTGGATCTTGTTGTGACGAGTGGGAAACAGGCGCTGCAGCTGCTAGATGAACGAAGAAAGGGTTCTGTGTGATGATGTATGGCACTACTTTCTCGAGGACTAGGCTCTTCAATACACCTGTATAGTATCCTGTAGTGATAGATTCCGGTTCTGTGTATGCACAGCATTTAGCCTTGCAACGTACTTACTGTGTTTGTTCACAGCAATCTGCAAAGTAGCGACAATTTATATAACGCTCGAATGCTCTTGATTCATCGGCCTAGGCCAGAATGATTGTCACGCTGCCACTTTGGCACCATGTGCGTCAGGACGTCCTTCTCCTCTGACCGCCATTATGCCTCGAACAAATGAAGAATGGAGTGCGCTCATTTCTTCCAAAGTTGCGGCGATCTTGGGTGATACCTCAGAGCTCTCCGTGGCGACACCGGCAGCTATAGATCTCCCATCCTATATCGATCACACCCTCTTGAAACCAGACGCGACGACTGCTGATATCGACAAGCTTTGCGATGAGGCGATCAAGTACAAGTTCAAGGTATCTTTTCCGTGTTCTCACTGAGTTATCGTTGACTGACGTTGACTACTAGTCGTGTTGCGTGAATGGGGCAAATATTCCTCAGGTCGCGGCGCGTCTGGCGGGCTCCGGTGTGTTACCTTGTGCAGTGATTGGCTTTCCGCTTGGGGCTTCGAAGTCGGAAGTCAAAGCTTTGTCAGTGAAATCCGTCGGTTGTATGATAGCCTAACCTCTTGACGCGTCTGCTCAGTGAAACGAAACAAGCGATCTCTGATGGGGCGCTCGAGATTGACATGGTCATCAACATTGGCGCCCTCCGCTCGAAGAACTACACAACAGTGTTCTCAGACATTACAGCTTGCGTCACAGAAAATGTTGTGCTCAAAGTCATTCTCGAGACTGTGTTCCTGACCGAGGAGGAAGTCATCGCCGCGTCCTTCATCGCCGCAGAAGCCGGTGCACAGTTTGTCAAGACTTGTACCGGCTTCTTGGGAGGTGCAGCGAGCTCACGACACGTCCAGCTGATGAAGAAGACTGTAGCGTACCAATCCGGCGTGAAGGTGAAGGCGAGTGCAGGAATCCGAAGCTTGGACAAATGCAAAGAGATGATAAGTGCAGGAGCGGACCGAATAGGAACGTAAGTGGCGCTGCGTCCATTCATTTCGACAATCATGTTCAAAATGGTGGCGTTATCTAGGTCATCTGGAGTTGCAATCATGGAGGGGGCAACGACGATTGTAGGGTATTGAACCACGGGTCTTCACATGAATACCTGGTTTACGGACTGACAGGTCGAGTGAGGTTGCATAAAATAAGATTAGTCCGTACACTATGCTATCCAAGTTTGCGAAAGATCTATTCCTCC
This sequence comes from Strobilurus luchuensis, assembly GCA_019915105.1. Lineage (NCBI taxonomy): Eukaryota > Fungi > Basidiomycota > Agaricomycetes > Agaricales > Physalacriaceae > Strobilurus > Strobilurus luchuensis. The sequence continues at coordinate 934,407 of JAHLMJ010000004.1, forward strand.
TTCTTGGCCGTTGCGACGCGCTTTTCAGCAGCGGCAATAGCAGCGGCATCGGTCTGAGGTCCCGGTGCAGCCATGCCAAACATGCCAGGTCCGGCCTTGAAGGGCCTTTCGGGAGCTTTCTTGCCAAGGATGTGGATGGCGACAAGCTGTGCGTCGTAGACACCCTTGAGGCCCATCAGGGATTGTATGAAAAGGGGCTGGGTGAATTTCATGTAGCCGTGGAGGAAGGCCATCATGGCGACGCCGGTGTAGACAGAACGAAGCTGAAGCGGACGTCAGAACGACGTGGATGAAAATGTAGTACGACATACGAGCTTGGAGGTCTCAGCAAGGTCGTAGTCGCGCACTGTGGTGGTGACAAGCTGACCAGGCTCTCCGGACATGGGCGAAGGCGCCTCGACTGAGATCATGACATGTCAACCACTAATTTTTTGGCTCATGCCATTGCAACATACCGTATTTGAGTACAGTTTGGTCGTTCTTCTTCTTGATAACGAATGTCACGTAGTAGTAGATGCAGAGGATGATGGCCTGCGTGGCGACGTATCCGATACGGGCATAATTGAGCACCTCAGGATCGTCGAAAGGTATTTTGCGGGCAACTGTAAGGCCGTTGTGTCAGAAGCAACAAACGCGGCGAAAACGACGTACGCTGCATGGCGCCCAGCGAGATAACCATATTCTGCATTCCGGCGTTCATGATGGGCAGATGTGACGACTGAACGGCGGGAGGGGAGCGGGGACCAGGTGACAGACGTGGAGAAAAAGCCTGCAGTTGGAGACCCCATTGCCGGTGGACGTGGCCTGAGCACGTGGAAGGCGGGAATTGCCGGGTGACAAATTTTTATACCGAGAACTTTCGGACCCTTCCCCAAGTCAGCTTTCACCTCTTCCACCTCCTTTGCCTTTCTTCCCTTCATTGTGAAGATTCCATAAAAGAGGTCAGCAACTACTCTGCGTCTTACAGTCTTCGCTTCTACTTTACTCATACATATTATTACCTCCAGATGCACCGCTTGTCATCCTCCGCACGCGCTCTCCGTCTCAAGACCAACCGGTCCGGCGTTTCACTCACGCAGTTCCGTGGCGCGCACAAGGAGATCAAGTTTAGCAACGCTGGGCGCGCCAGCATTCTCGCGGGTGTCAACATCCTCGCTGACGCGGTCAGCGTCACCCTCGGTCCAAAGGGCCGCAATGTCATCATTGAGCAGTCCTTTGGCGGTCCCAAAATCACCAAAGGTGCGCTCCCTGCTTCCCATGTATTCCTGCCCATGTTGACGCGCGACTGTAGATGGTGTCACTGTTGCCAAGTCGGTGACATTAAAAGACAAGTTCGAGAACCTCGGTGCTCGTCTTGTCCAGGACGTCGCTCAAAAGACCAACGAGATTGCTGGTGACGGAACGACGACCGCGACTGTGCTCACCCGGGCTATATATGCTGAGGGCGTCAAGAATGTCGCTGCCGGCTGCAATCCCATGGACTTGCGGAGGGGTTCCCAGGCCGCCGTGGAGAAGATTGTTGCGTACCTATCGGCACACACCAAGACCATCACCACCAGCGAGGAGATTGCGCAGGTCGCGACCATTTCTGCTAACGGTGACACGCACGTTGGCAACCTGATCGCGCAGGCAATGGAGAAGGTCGGCAAGGAGGGTGTCATTACCGTCAAGGAGGGAAAGACCATTGAGGATGAGATTGGTAAGTCCCCTCGGAATACTTTGTCGCTGGGCCCTTACCCTTTTCTAGAAATCACCGAGGGCATGCGCTTCGACCGTGGCTTCATCTCGCCGTACTTCATCACTGATGTCAAGAGTCAGAAGGTCGAGTTCGAGAAGCCCTTGTTCCTCCTCAGCGAGAAGAAGATTTCCGTCCTTGCTGATATCCTCCCCTCACTCGAAATCGCCGCCCAGTCCAGGCGCCCCTTGGTCATCATTGCCGAGGACGTTGACGGCGAGGCTCTCGCTGCTTGCATACTCAACAAGCTTCGCGGCCAACTCCAGGTCGTCGCAGTCAAGGCGCCCGGCTTCGGAGACAACCGCAAGAACATCCTCGGCGACTTGGCCATCCTTACTGGCGGAACTGTCTTCTCGGATGAGGTCGACATCAAGCTTGAACGCGCGACGGTCGAGATGCTCGGTAGCGCTGGCGGTATCACCGTGACCAAGGAGGACACCATTGTCCTCAACGGTGAGGGCGAAGCCTCCATGATCTCTGGCCGCTGCGAGCAGATCCGTGCCGTCATTGACGATGCCACAACCAGCGACTACGACAAGACTCGTCTGCAGGAGCGTCTTGCCAAGCTTGGTGGTGGTGTTGCCGTCATCAAGGTTGGTGGTTCGTCCGAGGTTGAGGTTGGAGAGAAGAAGGATCGTTACGATGATGCCTTGAACGCTACTCGTGCTGCTGTCGAGGAGGGCATCCTCCCCGGTGGTGGTGTCGCGCTTCTCAAAGCCAGCTTGATCCTCGGCAAGGAGGGCGGCAAGGGCACCGAGACCAGCATCCCCACTGCCAACTTCGACCAGGAGCTTGGTGTTTCTATTATCCGCCGAGCTCTTGCCGGACCTGCGCGCGCTATCCTCAACAACGCTGGCGAAGAGGCATCTGTCATCGTCGGCACTCTTCTCAACCAATATGGAACTGAGGACAAATTTGCGATGGGCTACGACGCTAGCAAGGGCGAGTACGTGGACATGATCAAGAAGGGCATTGTCGATCCCCTGAAGGTTGTGAGGACGGCCTTGGTGGATGCTAGTGGTGTCGCCAGTCTGCTGACCACGAGCGAGTGCAGTATCGTTGAGGCGGAGGTCGAGGACAAGTCACCGCCGGGCGGTATGGGCGGCATGGGTGGCATGGGCGGTATGGGTGGTATGGGAGGCTTCTGAAGGAGGGCCGAGTCGACTTTTTCACTTGACCGGGCATACTGATGGATTGTTGCGTTGAAACACTGACTTGACTGTATCTTATCTTCTTTAATTAGTTCTCGTTGCATATCACCCCCACTCAATACACCTTGTATAATGCATTTATCCATATGAACGTTTGCACTTGTGAATGTGAGTCGTTGGGTGAGAGTCTAGGGTTAGGTGCTATTACAAAGTCTCACACGCTCTCTTTCCATCTCCCAACCATGTCTGGTACAACCGAAGAGTATGTACCGCTCACTGTTCGTATCTTTGTCGCTCATCGTTGTATAGACCACCAAAGAAAACACGCCCGCGTCTGGACCGCAAGGTCTTTGGTCTAGTGCTCGGCACACTACAAAAGGCATCCCATGAAGATAAAGTGCACCGCGCGTCCGACGCTGCTAAAAAACGCCAGCAGCTTGAGACGAGACTAGCTTCGAAGCTCCGGAGCGAAACTGCAGTAGTGCGACGGAAGGAGGACGCGCGACGGGACAAGACCACTGCGCTCCGCAAAGAGGAAGAATGGGGTGTTAGAGATAGCGTGGCGAAGCAGCGGCGGAAACGACTACCCTTGCTGGCGGGCTTCCTGTGCACGGCTGGCGACAACCTCGAAGTGAAGCGCGGGCATCCGCCGCCGGTGTACTATCTGCCCAAGGTGTTGTTGCCGGAACAGGAGGAGGTACTGGCGCGGCGGCGGAATGAAGCAAGCGCGGCGGCAGAGGCGGAGTGGGCGGCGTTCAAGCAGGAGCGGACTGCTGGTATACGGGAGATTGAGGAACTGAGGAGGAAGGTGAGTGAGGCCGAGAAAGCGGAGAGGGAGGAGGACAAAGGAAAGATGGACGTCGACATGGACAAGAAGGACGGCGACGAGCCCATGGAGGATGCACAGCCGGAGGACACGACGAAGATGGATGGACAAGCGGAACAGCCATCGACGACCACCGAGCAGGAGCAGGAGAAGGTCGATAAGGCGGAGCCCGAGCCAGAGGTGCCTGCTGTGCCGGAGAAAAAGGATGAACCCATGCAGGCAGACGAGGACGAGGTTGAGTACTGATCTACGTATCCATGGCATGCTTGACTATGATACCCAGCCCGATGTCTTCGAACGACGTATATGGTTCTTAGGTGCACACTGTATAACATGCAGCCCGATGAGACTTGATGGAATCCTTATAACACGGGTTTCCTCCTATGTATACGTTCACCAAGTTCGGTCTATATTCAACCGGTATAGACAGAGGACTTCCAGTATATATCATACGTGCTGGGGTCGCGTCCACCTGGGTTGAACAAGTGTTTATTGCACACCTGTACATATATAACTTCCTCTTTGGTAAGTAGTACATTCGCGCCATTCGTCGATGAAGGATCTCAGACTCTTCCCGTGGGATCAAGAGCCATACGACCATAGGTCGGCAGTGGTTCAGGTTTGTTGTCCAAGACTACCTCAATCCGTGCCAAGATATCATCTGTCAATTTCGGAAGAACCTCCAAAGCTTTGAGATTCTCGAGCACCTGTTCGGGACGCGAGGCCCCAAGGATGACAGTCGAAGTGTTCGGATTACGCGCTACCCAAGCCAGCGCAAGTGCAGAGACGGTCGTCTGCAGCTCTGTTTGGGGTTGTGTCAGACCGTGTTCATGATGTGCTCAAAGATGGACCAGATATTACCTTCAGCAATCTTCGTCAACTCACGAACTTTGCGAATCTTTTCTTGACCTGCGGGCGTAGACAGCTCCTTGGCCACATGAGAAAGTCCGTTGACTTCGTTGGAAAGACGCGACTCTGAAGGAATGCCGTCGTTATATTTTCCTGTCAAGATTCCGCTCTGCAAAGCACTGAATACGGTCGTTCCCAGCCCGTAATTTTTGTACAATGGAGCATATTCTTTCTCCGGACGCTCTCGGTGAAGCATGCTGTGCAGAATGTGAGTCGACATTGGCTGAAATGACAAGGAGGACCTCACTTGTGCTGACACTGCTCTGCAATGGGAGCTATCAATCCCAGCTTCGTCGCGACGTGATGAGCCTCCTCTATCTCGCGGGCGGACCATTCAGAGGTGGCCCAATAGAAGGCCCACCCTTTCGAGATGACATAGTTGAAGGCGCGAACGATCTCCTCAATCGGAACGTTGTGGTCACATCTGTGCGCAAAGATCACGTCGACATAATCCATTTGAAGTCTCGCCAGCGATTCCTGAGTTCCCTCAATGATGCTATTAAATCGGTAAGTCTTAGTTCCCTCATATTGAAGTAAGTGGATAGCAACTTACTGCTTCCTAGAAAGACCACTAGCGTTGGGTCCAGGTCGGACACCCCAGAACAGTTTGGTCGTTATCACCAGATCTGAACGGCGAAGGCCAAGTTCCTTGATGACTCTGCCCATCTCGATTTCGCTTTTTCCAGCCGCGTAAGCTTCCGCGGTGTCAAACATGTTGATTCCATTCTCAAAGGCTACTTTGATAATTTCCTGGAGGTGCTATCAGACGCGAACGTTTGGTTTACGGAGAGACATCTCGTACCTTCACAGGATCGCCGACCACAGTCCCACCAAGCGTCAGCCATCCGCCCAACGAGAACAGCGGGACTCTGAGTCCACTTGGTCCCAGTCGTCGGAAGGGCATGCCTTTGGGATCGTACTCGAGGATGGCCATTGTGATAGTGTGAGAGAGATGTCCGATTCGACGCAAGCTCTTATGAGAGCAACCACCGGAAAAGACTCGGACCGGAGCTAGGTGCCCGGGCCATGGGACGCCAGGGGAGTCTCAGTAAGCTATCGCCTGCCGTCAATGAGCGTGATCATGAATGGCCATGGTGTGCTAGACATTGCGCCAAATCGAGTGAATGACTAGGGGAGCAGCCTGATACGGGGGATGACGATGTCGATTCAATGAGGCAAGATTGCACAGCCATCAGGAAGGAAGAGACTCAGAGAAAGACCGTATGAAGGTGGTCGCAAGTCGCGATCGATAGCAATCACGCGTTGAAGATCGATCTACATAGGTTATCGTATGCTTTGCGGTGATACAGCAAACCCTCCTGAATGTGAACAATGTCAGCATTGAACCAAAATCTAAGGATAAGAAGTCGCAAGTGCTTAGAAGTTAGTGCGGGCAGCGGCTGCCGGCATCGAGCACTGGTGAGTCTGAAGTCGTGAGTCGTGAGTCGTGACTGCAGTGGGAACATTCAACACAAATTTCAGCAATGCACGGAGCAAAAGCAAAAGAGAGCGACGCCAGCAGGATTTGAACCTGCGCCCTCAAAGAGGAACAGATAAGTCCGTAGAGGATTCGAATCTGTCGCCGTAACCACTTGGCTATAGCGCCTTGTTGCTCGTTAGATTTAGGTAAATCTGTCAGGCCCATCTGGTTTTTATGTATGCAAATCAAGTGCAAGTTGCAGCTTGAGCTCGCCGCTGACATTTCAAGAAACAGTATCGCTCGTTTGAGTCAGTCCTGTCCAGCAGTCGCAGAACCGATGCAAGCTGATGAGTCGATCAATGAGAACTCGAGCTCGTGTCGACAGAACAGAGAATGACATACCAACGACGAGGTCAGCAACGACGGTGTCCGCAGTGCCGTCAGAGTTACGAACAGAGAGTCAGAGACGAGACAGAGCCTGTACATGTCTCCTGCGTTCTACGCGATGCGAACAATGATGTATTGGGAGCTTGGTGGGGCGCAGCGTACGGATGGCCGCGGATGTGCACCTTCGTGTCCGCCGGTGCAACACTGCAACAGAGTCTGAGTGATCAGTACGGAAATGACTGACAGATGGTATGTAATGGTAGAATCATCAGACTTCGAACATCCCGCGTTGAAGTCAGCAAATGAGTCTCGCAACCCCGTGGTGCAAGACATGAGATCTTGAGAAGTGACTATCACTTGAAAGGTTCTGATTGAGGATAATGGATAGAGTCAGTCAAGTATTCACCGTGCAAAGAGTCACAATACGCGACCGTCTGTTCTGCTGCCTCCAGATACGGAAGACACGTCCGACATCCGGAGAAGCAGGCCACCGTTTCGACTTGACAGTGAGAGCGTCGGTGAATTGATCGGTGCAGACGCGAGCGATAAGAAGAGAGCCTTTGAAGACTGTGTAGAATCGTGTTGAGTGGAAGACGAGGACAACAAAAGTATCCTGACCTGCCACAATAATCACGGCGCTTCCACGAACCTTCGACCTCGAAGCCCGAGGCAGTCCAAGGAAAGAAAGATCCAGGTTGGCAGTCATCTTCCATAGAAAGTAGTCGCGAGGTGTATTCCAGGTCGCAATTAGAGACCGACAGACAATATTCATGGAGAGTAGCTTGTCAAAAGATGACCTCGAAGGGAGGCAGTAGACCATCGCGGTCGTGAACCAAATCAAAGACAAGAGCGCGCTGGCGGCCTATGTACCAGCAGCCCGAGTCGCCGTCGTGTTATATGAACAGAGCATATTCTGGCTAACGCTGAGGGCCCTAGGCTGCCTAGTACCATGACTGTTTGCCGAGCGATGTTGACTTGCTTCGTCTGCCACACCACCCAAGACTTCTGAGAGACTTTCGAGATTGTTACTACGCCGGCGATATTCGCAGTCGTGGAATGATATTCGCCTCGGTGGGCATATCAGCGCCATGGGATTTGGATATGGATATGAGGGGTGATAGCATTGGGCTGTCCAGTGCTGGTCCAGTGTCCATGATGATGATGGGGGAGAGGCAAAGGACACAACCTCAACTTTGTCCAAGTCATGTGTTTGCTTCCCACCACGACACACCCTTTTCACCGACTCTGGTTCGTTCAACCGTCTCCACTACTTGCTCCTCGCTCATGGACATACCGCTAGGGAATTGATGGGAATATCCTTGGGCAGACGTTAATCGACGGAAGGGTCTGCGTACGCCGTTTGGGAACAAGTCTCATACCGTCGTATAAGTAAGTGTAAAGTAAGTGTGAATCGAACCTCTTCTAAATGCATGGTAGGTTTGTCACCCAGTTCAAGCACGCAGTTCAAGCACGCGCCGGAGACCGTTATTACCAGGTCATGGACGCCCTACTGGCACTGTTCATACCCCTTCTGCTTGCGTATATTATCGTTCGCGTGCTCCCCATGCGCCCGTCCTCATCTTCGACTCTCCGGGTCCCTCCCATCCCGCCAAGTGCAGCATTCTTGCATCATACCTCTCCGGCCGCGTTGTCCTCTATCCTACGCGTTCTGCCGTCTTTCTCCTCCTCCCAATCCCGGACGCTATTTCCAGCAATGCCGCATCCGTCGCTGCCGCGAACGCAGATGCGCCTCCTGCGCGATATTGGGTACGAGGAGAAATTGAAGCGAGGACGGCAGTGCGGCGAGGCAAATGCGCGCGTCGTCGGCTGGATCGGTTATGTTGTCAGAAACCAGCTTGCAGACCGGGACCAGCCGCCTAGTCATCCATGGTCCTGGTGGCGAGAGCTATGGAAATCAAAGGATGGAGATTTGAGCGATGTTGGACGTATCCGTGAAGCACTTCGACACGTCGTGCGCGATTGGAGCGACGAAGGACGGAAAGAACGCGAGAAGGTGTTCGCACCAATTTTGGACGCGTTGGCCTCGTCAGGACAAGGAACACGTCGAATTCTTATTCCAGGATGTGGACTAGGTCGACTGGCATACGAAGTGGCACGACTGGATACGAGTTGGGAGGTGACTGCGATTGAGATGTCGCCATACATGAATATCGTGAGACGTGCAATCTTGCCTCCGGACGGTGCCAGCATCGATGGACAGCACACGATGTACCCGTACTCATGGTGGTGGTCGCATCAGCGCAACACCGAAAACCTCTTTCGTCCTATTTCATTTCCCGACGTCAAACCCGCACGAATGCCCAACCTCAAATTCGAAGAAGGTGACTTTCTGCAACATCGGGATGACTCCTTCCTCTCCATTCTTGCACCAGATCCCTTGGCCATAGCCCTCCCCACTTCGAGTTCTTCTCCTTCTCCCCGAGGCTACGATACCATCGTTACTCTATTTTTCATCGACGCTCTTCCCAATCCAGTCCGCACCATCTCGCGCATATACTCTCTCCTTCGGCCTGGTGGTGTCTGGATCAACCTAGGCCCATTGCTGTACGGGGTGGGAGGAAAGGCAGACCAGAAGGTGGAGCTGTCTTTGGACGAGGTTGTGGGTGTAGCAGAGGCCATTGGTTTTGGGTTCAAACGCATGGCAGGAGATAGGAAGACTCGTACCATTGAATGCGAGTACACTTGTGATGACCGCGCAATGATGCGTTGGCTCTACCAGGCAGAGCATTGGGTTGCACACAAGGTCTAATCGAAGTAGACGGTACACAGATGCAAGTTAAGTGTGCACTGTACTCATGCGGAATACCCAACATTTGGTAACAACATCTTGTATATTCGTTCTAACAGTTACATTGTGATATCGAATGCCTGTGGTATAAGGAAAGAAAGAAAACTAGACAGACGGATGTCAACCCATCGTGAACGCCTCCGCATGATGATAGCGAACACGCTGTTTGGTTACTCAGGGATCCTTGCGTTAATGTTCCGGGCGTTTAAAACGGCGCACGAGTAGGAAAAGGATCGCGCGCCGTAGTTATCGCCCGGGTTGACATGTGGAAGAAGATATCCGTAATCACCCGATGAAGGGAATGTGTGTGAAAGGTTGGGTGTTGCTGTTGTTGTCCCCTTTGGTGACTTGATGCGGGGCAGGTCGAATGAGTGGCGAACGAATTGCGGGGGCCAAAAGTGTGGTATGGAACGCAAGATGATATTAGACGAATGGGGCGAGAGGCCAGGGAGTTGTGAGCTGGTTGGGAGTGACAATGAGAAAGTATGGTGGAGGCGATGGTGGGAAGGACGAAAATTTCGAGGCTTTATGAGGGTCGCCGCTAATCGTGGGAAACATTCGGCAGCAGCCGCGCAAGCACGAGGGCCTCGATTTGGCCTCGAGCAACTCTTCGTGCGTGCCCGAGTGGAGCTCATGGGACAACTAGTAGTTCAACTAGAGAGGCTCATGGAACGACGAGGTATCAATTTCAAAGAATACTTTACATGTCTATTACAGTTGGTGCAAACTCATTGATACAGGCCAGTATAAACGTTTGACAGTGCTACATAGGTCGTATTTGTCCAAGAGTCCATGTCTCAATTACAACCGTCCACTAAGGAGTTTTTGGGCACAGTTTGCCCATAATCGTCTACCCAAGTAGTTAAGTTGGGATTTGTATATGCGTCAGAATATCTGACGATTTCTGTGATCAGTACACTGCTTGTCGTCGAGCGACGGAAGACTCGTACGTGGCGATATACTCTGCGGTGGGAAAGTCGTCCGGGTCGCATCCAATGTTGATGTTGTTCGGGTCTTGATATACTCGGACGTAGTCAATGAGCATGTAGACAGGGAACACCATGTCGTCCAAATCGATAGAACCAAAGTTATAGGACATTCCCAAATTGGCCAGCAAATACTGAAAACCGTCAAGATCAAGGTGGGACCACGCAAAACAGAACGCACCATGGGTTCCTGAGAAACTGGGCGAGCAGATATTTCCGTCTCCGTGTCAGCCCCGACACCAGCAGCGTTCAAAGTCCAGGCCAGAACACCATTGTTCACCCAGCTGATGTACTGCACAAGCATGAGCACGACTGGAATGAATCATTGAGACCTGAAACTCACAGCATCGTCTGCTTCATACCCTGGTGTTTTTGAAAATCAGTTTTTGCCAATGTTCGTATCTGGGGAACGTACCAGGTTTATACTCGAAACCATAAACGGCGAAACAACCACTCTCATACTGGAAGCAATCCTGATTCGCCTCGCTGACCACAGAGGTGGACTGCTGATAGTTTCCTCCGACATAACTGTTGAGACTCGAGACCGTTGAATCAGCAATGATCAAATTGCTCGTAGTGTTGTCCCAAACGTAGCCTGCGTTGAACGGCTAAGCGCAAGTGGGTCAGGAAAGATGCATTGTCGAGTGTTGCGGATACGTACGGCCCATTGTCCGGACTGCGAAACATATCCTACGCTATCACTGACCTAAGTGTGTGCTTCATCAGTTTTCGGTCATTGAAGTAGAGAGAGCGTGTGGCTAACTTGAGCTTCGAACATATCAATTTCTGGGGCTGACCGTCCGACATATGTCCCATCGCTGTGTTTAGGGCCGGGGTGACTTTCTCCGTCGCACGTACAGCGTGATAGACGTTGACCAGGAAGGTAAGACAACTCATAATCGTAATCAGAACTGCCGCTGGTCGTTGCAGCGGTCGGTAGTCCGTCAATAGTCTGATTGGGCGCTGTCCCGACGTCGCAGGCGTCGTATGAGTACGGCCACTGCCAGTTTCGATGAGGGGGGAGGATGATGAATGTGAGCTATCTCACAGTTCCTTCCAAACTTGCGCCATAACCAGCACGGCCAAGATTACCCATCGCCCACACAGCGGGCCATAAACCTACGACTGTACTGGCCCCGGGAAGTTGCACGCCAGCTTCAAAGTAGCCACCTGTGAAACAGAACTTATTCCTACGATTCGATCAGCGCCATGCCAAAAAACGTAGCACAAGCCATGTCTACCATGTCGACAGCATCCCTGGAAGCATGCCATTAGCTGCGAGCCTAACTTCAACCACGTATCGAAACAAACCTCCTTGATAATTTAGTCCATGGGTTGACTTTTCCGACAGCGTGATTTTCAAAGAGCCGTTCTCAGTTGTTATGCCATCCGGCGAATACCACTCCAGGTTGTTTGTTGACTGCAGACGAGTTGATCGGGCGGCGAAGAAAAGTTATAAAGACCGTACCCAATAATGCAAGTCGACCGCTTCCCAGTACGGATCTTCCCCTGGATAAAATGTCCGGCCCTCCTGCTCGAACTCGTCTGAGAACACTAGAACCCAGTCAGACCCGTCGCGCAAACTCGCTTTGGTGTACGCAGATGGGGGTGTATCTGAGTCTATCAGACCGAAGTTGCCCATGGACGGGACCTGATCCATGTGGTCAGAACCCAATGGACGATGTAGGTGTAGAAGTATCTCATACTTCTCCTGACGCATTTACTCCCAAGACAGTGGTAGCGGTGCTCGACGATGATAGTTGACTTTGTACATAGGTCATGACGGGGTAGCCCAGGCTAAGAAAACGCACGTCGTCAGACTGCATCTGCGCGGAGGCTTCTAGCAACTCACAAAAGCATAAGTATAGAGAGAGCTAGAAGCACCAGGCAGCCCAGATTGGCGATTCCTCTCGTAGAGAATGATAAAGTGGCATCGTCGATAAACTTCCCATTGTGGACAGTGGGTGAATGGAGGTCATCGTCTGCTTCGGGGACGTTGGGAGAAATGTTAGAGCCCCATGACCGCGGGTCTGCCCCAAGTGAGAACTGTACAGAAGGCGAAGGACATCGTCAGGAGCGCGCTGGTGTTTGAGACAAGAAGTTGACCTTGTCAGATATTGACGCTAATCGCGAGCTCGATGAGGCGGCATTGTATGGTGAGCCTGCCTGACAAGGGTCATTTGTTGACCCAAAGAAGACTTCGCTTGCTGCTCACCCAGGAATTGCGAGCACTTGAGGGACCCCATTGATGTAGATTGGCGGTTGAGGACGGCAGATACAAGCTGGCGGTCGAGCCGTCGGGGGCTCCGCGGCGGGCGTAGGCCATAAGTTGGTGTTCGGAACTGTCCAAGAGGAGGAGGAAAATGTATCAGGCCTACAAGGAGAAGAGCATGAATGGAGGCTCGATAAGGGGACACTCGAAAGACCAACGGTGGAAAATCGTTTTGCGACGTTGTTATTTATATGATATGCCAGCGCTGCGGGATCCGAGAACGCGAGAGGGCGCATCGCGCGATCACAAAGCATTAGTGCGAGGCGGCCAATTTCGTCGGCTTTTGCGCCGCTCAGCTTTCACCGTCGGGCATAACTCAGTAGAGACTCTGAGCACTAGAGGCTGTAAAAGGCTTCGATGTAAATGAGGGCATCTGGACTTGATCATGGTAGGTTGAGAGAAAAGAAAGATCGGAGTATTCCGAGATTGCCAAAAGCGGTTTAAGCTTGCACTGCGCTCCTGCGCAGGCGCAGCTGTGCGTGACCGTGCTGTGGTCTCAGGGCTGGATGCTCGTCAAAATACATTCATCTATCCATCCAGTTCTTTATCATAGATATGACCAGCTCTGTATCACTGCACGTTGTATGTTGATTACGGGAGCAATGAGCATGTAACGCGTCTTGAACGTAGTTCTGATCGTGTACATCACATGTGCGCATTTGGCCATAGACACCATCTTAGATCATCGTAGGCCTCTGCCAGTGGTCCAGGTTCTTGTTAGGTTGATTGCAAGCGCTTTCCCTCAGATCAGTGTACACACCTCTGTCGAAGATAGTCAATATGCAGACTCATACTTCTATTGGGTCTTCTCTTAAGAAAAAACCCTTCAAGAAGCCTCTGCCAGCGGTAAAGTTCAGGCCGGAAAGGCCTCTGCGCCACTTCCTATATATAAGTGCTCGGTCACCTACGGCGATATCTGAGACCTGAAGGATTTGTCTGCTCTACTGTTGTTCGATGGTATACTAGGCCTCAGTTATGTACATACGCTTGACACAAGAAGCTCACGATGATGTGTGGCGTCAATGTATCGGCCTCAGATTCACCGCGAGCGCGTCCTGGGACCATCAGAGTCCATTAGGTTCATCGCTTCCGCGGATTCATAACTTGTCCCCAAATTGACGGGGCACTCGTGCAGGTCGATTGTGGATTCGGAAAGTCCGTGCGGGTTCTGTCCAGCGGCCTTGAACGTTACACGTACTTACGAGGTGCGATTGTAACTCAGGCGGAGTTCTTCTGTTCGGGATTTACGACAGCCCGCAACGGAGCGCATGGGATTGAAATCAGCGGCGAACGCTAGCGAGCAGGTCGTTATGCATCAAGGCGTCAATGAAGCTCGAAACCTTGATGTGACACGAGTGCATGAGAGAACATTACTTATGATTTAGACGATAGAGGTGTAAGCAAGGGTTGCTCGGAGTGATATCATCTATGAGCAGAGAGCGCGCCAATATATAATTACACATCCGACGAGCGTTGTCCGGGCATCTTTCACATAATTAACGGAGTTGGAAGATAGGGTCGCCGATCTACGTTGGACGGGACGACGGGGGAACTCGCGGCCATGCTGCTGACTCCAGGAGGCGCAGGTTCTGCTATTCTAGGAACCTTCGAAAGTGTGTTCAACTCAGGGCTACAGAATTGCAATCAAGACTAAGCGAAGCACAGACCGGTATGATAGGGCTTATTATGTGACCGTGACATTGGATCTCTTTTCTTTTCCCGATCGTCTCCTAGCGCCCGCCATGGCAGGCGTACCGTTGCTCGAAGCATTCCCCGCCCCACCCTCCTTTATCCCGCCGTCTCCCTCGCCAGCCACCCCACTCTCTTTCAATCCTCCCCCATCGCGCCCACCGGCTTCACCCCTGCCGCCGGTGCCGGGTCCGTCCCGTTTCTCCTGGCAAGATGCCCACCGTCTCCTATCCAGCAGGGAGGACTCCATATCGAACATTTCCATGCACGACTTACCAGACGACGACGACGACGATGACGACGACGCGAATGCAATTACCACCACGACTCGAGCTGCGGCTGCCGTGCACGCAAAAAGAGCTAGCTGGCGAAGCACTTTCAGCGACCGCAGTGTCCGGCCCATGACTTTGTCTCAGTCTACTTCCTCTATTCCTACAGAGCGGTCGGGTTCACCAGACATACCGGACATCATCTCGCGCACGCCTCGGCCGCGACGTAGTTCCTCCACCACGTTCTCCGGCCGGCCCACATCTACCTCACGTCCACCCTCCTCCACTAGAAGACGAACCTCGGCCCCCATTGGCTTGCCCTATGACAGGTCCAGCACATTTACTCATTCGACATGGGAAGAGGCCGACTTCATAGATGACTATGGCGAGCTCGAAAGGCAGCTCGAAGGCGAAGGAAGCGATTCGGACTCTAGTCTGGACTTGCATACTCCCCTTCCGTGAGTTTTGTATTTCTTGCTCGCTCGACTCACCAGACTCATAGCCTTACCAGTCACCTCATGGTCAAGCATGGATTACTGTCCCCTCATTCCAAGCTTCTGCCCAAATCAATCTCCATGGACTCTTTGACTAGTGACGAAGGGTCTGATCCGAAAGCGAGTTCGAGTAGCCTTCGTGAGTCTGACACAAACTGCTGTTCGCTCTCAATACGGGTGCCTGATCTGCATCTACCAGACTCTAAGACGAGCCAATCGATTCTCAAAGACTCGCGCGACACACCTCGTCGACGAGTTAGACATAGGGATGGTAAACTTCTGCGTGGCGGTATAGGCTTGACAACTGGTCTGGGTTGGAGTGATAGGTGAGATTGTGACTCGCCGATAGTGTACGAAGTCTGATCTTGCTCAGTGAGGATGAAGACGCACCTTCTCCGCTTACTCGTCGTATATCATCGCTCAACCTGAGTCGTGCAGGCAGTGATGCCGGATCAGAGGTAGACAAGAGCCTTCGAATGGTTCGTTCGTCAACGTCCAGCTTGGCATCAGGATGGCGGTCTACGATGAGCTCAGGCTATACAATGCCACGGTCTCGACTATCGTCCTCATCTTCCATGTCCTCCTTCAATCCTCCACGTTCACGTGCATCCTCTTCGTCCACATCGTCCTCGTACAATCATCCACCCGTCTCACTGCGGGGTTTCGATAAGTTTTTCCAACAAGGACTCATTGAGGAAGGGGATGTTTACAGGCAGTCGACGCTTCCAGCAAGTCCGACGCAACGACCCATAGACAAGGACAAGCTGCTCCCTTCTCTACCGAATCCCAAGACTGGAAGTATCAGGCGACCCACCAAAGTCCAAATGCGAGTAGATCAGCGAGCGAGGATGGGTGCCCCTTCCGCTCCTACAAGCTCGTCAGACCGCAAGCACAGTCAGAACTCGTATACTGGAGCACCGAAAGCTTTGAAACTCCCGACCAGCACGCGTCTAGCTAGTAGCAATTCGCATACTAGCGAGCGACCAGTTCCTGTGCCGAAAGTATCATTGACTGGAACTGGTCCAAGACCGAGAACGGGTACGGGCATGGTGTATCGATCGAGCGGGATTCCTTTGTGATGATGATAGAGGTGGTGAGTAGAGAGATCAGGCTTACGGCTTGATATGGTTACCCACAGGATTTATACCACTAGCATGACAGTTCCGTGTTGTTTTTTTGTTTTACTCGTTTGTTGCCGTCGGATTGGTACAACTATACCACATCAACATCCTATTCTCAAGTTGTACACTACATTTCTACGCCCACTAGATTACAAATAACTGTAATCCTTGTTCATTTTGTCTTCGTTGCCACTATTACTACCACTACTATGATGTACTACTTTCTGACATACCCATCGAGTCGAAGACGCTGAAGGTTATTTCTGCGCAACCACAGGTCCAGGCAGGAGCGCCGAAGCTGACACAACTGAAATTGTTTCTCTGTCAATCACCACAAGCAATGAAAGTTGAAACACCATTTTCCATTCTATTGATATACTACTAATCTCCCATTTTCGATGCTACTCCATATCGGAGATGACCTCTCTTCCTCCGCTGTTGACCTGACTTCCAAACAAGACAGGGTTGCATTCGCGCACGAAAGTTGAGCGTATGTAGTCGTAAGAGTCTGACACCAAGGGACGTGCGGAGAACTACAAGCATACTTAAGTAGTCCTGATGACCACCGTGGGCCTCAGTCAATCTGTCTGTCGCGTGCAGACCGTAGACCCATCACGAAACAGTCTATCATTCAACAAAGATGCAAAGTCCACGATTGATATGGGGTTGAAAAGACACTGCACATGATAATCTGTGTAGGCTGTGCAGCCAAGCCAGCTAGACTATGCTGGCGACGACAGACTTGGAATGGACTTCGCCAGAACATTCACAATTTCCGTATGTTCCGTCTGCCTGACAGCCGTGCCGTCAAAGTAGGTCGACGTAACCCTCGCCTCCTGTAGATTCCATTTCAGAAACCTGCGGGATTTCATGTCCATTTCGAAGGCTCCCTGCGGCGACGACAGAATCCTGAGATGGGCCGGTGATGTAGAGAATATGACTTACCAAGCGAGTCATCCATCGATCATCGCTGTCGTCTTCTCCGTTGAGCTCTATGATGCGGATCCAAAAGTCGTATAGATTGGGCAAATATCCAGCCAGCGCATCGACTAGCTGAGGGTTTAAAGTGTGCACCACCAAGCTGAGAGATTCCAGCGACATCGAGGTGTTCATGAAATGACTGAAGGCGTTGAGAAGCACCTTCACGCCTTGAAGTGAAAGGTACATGCTGACACCATATACGTCTAGGTTCGTGACGCAATGCACGGGAGAAACGAAGCGGTCTGTTGTAGACCACTAAAAAGGGAGCATCAAAGCACTGAGAGCGAAGAAGCTTGATTACGAACCTGATCCACAGCAAGCATATGGTGAAAGCCAAGACTGACGGAGCGCAGTGATGGAGGGAAGCAGGAGATAGCATCTACGACATCAAGCTCAAGGAAGTCGACAGTCAATTTCAGCTCTTCCAGGGCGCTTCCCTTCGAGGAAGTCAACCTAGTGGATAGTTCTTTCAGTTGAGTGACATCTAGAGCAAGCCCGTCGAGGCATAGACGTGTTAAAGAATGAATATTCCGTTGAATCCCAGTCAAGGCTGGGGTGAGCGAAGGAAGGGTTATGAAAAGTCCCAGTGACTTCATAGAAACGAGCCCATCGCTGACACAAAGCCGTGCGATAGTCCGATCAAGTTGCTCCACGCGACCTTCGTCCACATCCCCTGCATGGACTCCCCAGGTAAAATCTAAAAGTGTTTCCGAATGCGCGAGAAGAACGCCGAGTATGGCCTCCTCTTGTAGGACCGGTAGAATCAGTGACAGTTTCCGAAGACGGGGAAGGACCCCGAGAGATAGGACAGTGGGACTGAGATCACAATGTGACGTCAATGTGAAGGTATCCAAGGTCGAGCGCGCGTTGTTGATGAAGCTGGCGAGGACATGGGAGGGATCATTCCCATGCATGACATTGCCCGTCCGGTCCAACACAAATTTGACTGAATGTAATGATGGGAACGTGTGGGGTATCGACATGCTCAGGAGGCTGCGAAAGCGTCCTGCTGGAGCACTGAGTGAGAGTACGCGCAGAGTTGGAGCAAAGCGCCTCCATGCTGCGCAAAGGAATGGAACTAGATCATACGAGAAAATGTGATCGCGGCAGTTCACGTGAAACTCGTGAACATGCTGCATCCCGTCAAGAGCCCTTGTCATAGCTCGAATGATTTCATCGGAAGAGTATATCGTGGAACCGCGGCGATGGTGGGAAGTGAAAACAGCGAAGGTCTCGACGTTCAAGCGTTTGACGCGTCTAGCAACAACAGGGTCTCTAGCAATGCGATTGAGAGAGTATTCTAGCTAGATGACAAAATAGGATATCAAACTTACTTGAGTCTCTCAAGAAGGGCCATCTTCTCGTCGTCGAAATCATTGAAATCAACCTGGCGATACTTCCTGGTCATGGATATGTAGTATAAAGGGCGGTTGACTCCATAAAGCGTGCGAAGAAGGCCGTCAGGAACATAGACCGAGACGCATTCCCAGATGTCGTAGGGCAACTGTACGCCAGCCATGTTGACAGTATAGCGTAGCAGGGTTGTGCTTTAGTTCGGAGGTTCAGCATGAGAATGTGAATATTTAAGTTGAGAGAGTGGGAGAATGTTGGGGTTGATCGCCGACGTTCATGATCACGAATTGATCCCAAGATAAGCATCCCCACGATAACGTAGGATAACGTGCAGAAGGAGATAAGGCAACGGTCAGACTCAGAGTGACCCAGTAAGCGAAGAAGCAATGACTGACTTTCCATGATTCGAATGACCTTATGTGGGTAACGATCAAGAGCCAGGACCATAGCAAGGCGGACATTTTTCGTCGTTTCGTGGATCGAGACGACACGGACATCCGTGCGACGGAAAGGCAATCGAAAGCAAATCAGAGGTCGGCGAGATAGTCTTCGTGTAATCAACGCGTCTCGTAGAGCCATCTAGGTGGATGAGCGATGGATTCCAAAATTGAGAGCAAGATAGTCAACAGCAACCACAGGCTGTAATTAGCATGTTGGCAAATCCACCCCAGCGACGCAAAGTTTCACCGGTCTCAGAGCGCAATTGGGAAACTCTGGCCAGACAGTCGTCCAATTTCTCGAATCTTATAAGTTCTCTGGTTCGGTGTTGTCAGGACTACACCGCAAAAAGGATCTAGACAATACTTCAAACAATCTCCCAGTTGATTTTCTTTCCAGACCAGAACGGAACCACACGTTCCTGCTCGAAGGTATATTCCTCGTCGACCCTTCGCCCTTCGACCTTTCGGATTGTGACCTCAGAACCTTCGGGCGCCAGCCGCTGATAGAATTCGCGACCGAAGTTACTGACGAAGTCTCCCAGTCTATCGAGTTGGCCAAAGGACTCCAGAATGTGTGCGACAAGGGGAAGAAGTATAGGCTGAGTGTATATTCCTGCCGCACATCCATGGGAAGGCGTACTGGTAGACTTGGTGTGGGGAGGGTGGGGAGCAGAGTCCGAGCCAAGGAAGAAACGTCGATGCCCTGGAAGATACAATGATCTCCTATAGAGAAGACGAGAAAGAGACTTACCTTGTGAAATTATTTCCCGCAAGGCAAGTCGGTCATCGGGATATTTCGCCACAGGCTTGCAATAGTTCCATGCTTGGCCTGCCCAGTCATCGACAGTAAGCGCAAGGTGATGGGCAGTGATAGTGCAGGCAACGGTCTCGCCACATGATTTGACAGCTTCTACAGCAGCACGCGTCGTAGCGTGTTCCAAGACGATGCGCAATTTGGGGAAGTGCTCGTGAATCGAAAGTAGATGCGGCAAAAATTTTGGTTCCGCGTTCAAAATGTGCACATTCTATGGGTAGTCTCAGCATCTATATGAAGTTGACTTCATTTCGACTTACGGCGTCTGCGTCAGATGGTATCTCTCCGTGCAAATTCAAGACCATGCCAACCTCTTGCATGACCTCAAAAATGGGATAGTACATTTCGTAGGATTCTATCCCGCCATCAGAGTTGGTTGTGACTCCGCGAGGGTACGACTTGACGCCGACGATGCCTGCCCTCTTGGCCTTGCGTATCTCGTCTGGAGTGAGGTCCGGCGAAAGGTATAAAGTCATGAGATACTCGACACTGGGATCGATATTTTTCAGCTCTTCTTGATATGCCAAAGCCTGTTCAGTCGAAGTGATGGGTGGTTTCAGATTGGGCTGATTGAGATTATGAGCGAGTTATGCGATAGACAAGTTCGAAGTTTGCAGGTACCATGACATAGGCCAAATTGAATCCTCCCTTACGAACATGAGGAGTAACTAGTTGGGAGAGTGCGCCCTGACGTAGATGAACGTGGAAATCAGCAGGAGATGCGATGGTGATTTCCATGATGATGATGAGAGTCGATAGGCGCAGGATTCCCGACGGCGGACGCCCGTAAGGGTATTCATACTCCGCTAGAATTTAGAATACTGACTGAATCAGAGTCTTAAATCTACGACGCTGAGTGTACTGGGTCAAAACGCTTGCTCACACAGTTTCTGAGGCCATTGCTAACTACTTATTTAGACTCACACCAAGTGGCAATGCACCAGTGTCCCAGAACTCAATGCGGGCCTCAAAGAGAATCTACTCATTGGCCGAGTGCTGCCGCTCAGTTGCCGGTACTATGCCGGTTCAAGCCGACGGCAAATCATCCTATAGCTACCCGAGGTAATCAACATTCTTGGCCTCAGCCCGCTCCAGCGATGTCTTACAAGCTGAGCTGAATATTACGCGCTATACTTGATCAGAATAGGTGCGGTGACGCTCTAACTTTGCTGTATCGACCAACGGCCTCCCGTCGTTCTGCTCACTGCTCTCATTGGACTGACTACGAGACAACAGTGCATCATCGGAAGTCGACGGTTTACAGACGCTAAAGACGTAGGGCATTCATCCATATTCAGTTGAGGTAGATGCATCAACACTATCCCGATGATTTGACGCCTCTCAGGTCCTGTATCAACTCTCGCCCGGTCCTCGTCCTCCAAGTGTCATCGTTATGCCGGAGAATCGTGCGAAGCAATGATCCTGGATGACTGTCCTGTGATTCATTGGATCTACGTTGTCTCTACAGTACACAGAGCACACATGTGGATCGACAATGCAGGCTGTTTAGCGGAAACACGAACAGGCCAAGTCTGCTTGTATGGCCTGGTCAACTCGGGATCTTGATGACTATGACATGACATGACGCTCTCGGTGACCTCCGGCAACATTAGCACTTTCCGCCTCGATCCGATTCTGTCAGCCTTTGGTGGTCGCTCCCAAGTTAATACCACCAAACCGGATTTTCTTTTACGGTTGAGAGGGCCATGACGAACCTACTGCCGCTGTAACTCTAGTCATACGAGACGTTATCTTAGCCGTCCGCTATGATCGTCCGGCAGAATCCGTATCTGACCAAGTGGTACAGACTTAGTACGTCGCCCAGGCTGTCCTATGAGCAAGCACTCCATTTTGTTGAGGCGAAGGGGTATAAAGACTCCCATGATGCCACTACCGAGTCTACATGGCTAATACAAGTCCTCAACGACAGAACGCTCGTGCTCTTGAGAAGGGCTTAGCTTGTCTCAATTGCAGGTAAGGAACCCTCTATCTCTCGTCCTTTGATTGCGCATCTAATGTCTCTTCCAGGCGTAGAAAAGTGGTCCGTGCACGTGTGTTTTTGTATACCTGTTCATGAGAGCTGACGTTTCCCAGCGATGCGACGGCATCAGACCAAAGTGCGGCCCGTGCTCTGCTTCACGCTCGTATCATGATTGCGAATATGATGATGCTGGACTTACTCGAAGCCAACAACTCGAACAGCAGATCGCTCAACTCCAAGAGAAAATAGACCTCATTGAAAGCTCCAAGGATTCGGACGCATCTCCATCTTCAAACATTACCAGCCAACCTGGTTATACGGGTGAGTTTCCGTCGATGTTATCTTAGAGCTCTCTGGACTGATGGCCGCGATACAGATCCTCTGCCTGTATGGAACGATATCCTGTCCCCAATATTGCCGCTGAATGATCATCCGCAGGAGCTTCCGAAAGTCTTGCATGCCCAAGTGTAAGTCCCAACTTATATCATAGTCTTGTCTGATAACGACCAAATAGACTGGAAACGTTTTTGAGACACGCAACGTCGCTCAATTTCTTCCTCAATGTCGTTCGTTTCTCCAACTCCCTTGGGAGCTCCGAAAATGATGACGCGCAGGAATTACCACCCACAACAGCCTTGTTGAGTGCGGTTGTTCTTTGGGGCATCTGTCTCTCGGATTCTGTAGAACTATCGCTATACGAGCCGTTCTATCTCGCTCATGCTCTCCAACATGCAGTACATGGACTTGCTGACCCGCATCCACGCAAAGTCATTCATCTTTTGCAAGCCGAGGTTCTCCTTGCTTAGTACTTCTTCAGAAACGCCCGGATGGTCGAAGGGAGGTATCACAGTAATGTCGCTCTGTCGATAGCCTTTGGTGCTAGATTCCATAAAATTCGCTCTGGAGAGGACTTCCTACAACCTGATGCATCGGTTTATTATGAGCCCCCGACGGACATCGTCGACGAAGGAGAGCGGATCAATGCGTTTTGGACGGTCCTCATCATGAACAACTGTTGGTTAACACGGGAATCGAATCTGTCGTATGAAGTTATCGATACGCCTTGGCCCTTGGACATGCTTCAGTACTCTCAGGTAAATCAGGCTCCCGTATCCTCACATTTGATGGGCTCAATGGGCATTAGGTTTATCGTGCACCCGATTTCCGCTCAAATAGAACTGTCTCTGTCTTCCTTGGAGCACAGCCTCGCGCGGAGGAAGGCTTCGACACAAATACATGTCGAGCCGCGATAGCGCAGCATGCTCAGGCGTCGGTACTACTTACGAACGGGCCATCAACAACGCCTCGTTGTTCAAGCAAAGTAAGATTGTTGTCGATGTAAAAATGACACGCGGCTAATCTTCGACTCAGATCCTCTACCTTCCGAAAAGGCCGCATTCCTCGCTTCCTTCAATCGTATCTATACGCTCTGGTGAGACTTTGTCAAAGTCTCACTCCCATACATGCAATGGTCCCTGCGGTGTCTACGGAAAGAGCTGTTTTGATTCACACCCTCGCCTTCTCGGCTATGCTTCAACTTTTTCTGCCTGTGCGTGACGTGAATCCCAGCGCATCAGGACACATGATAGCAGCCGTAGATGCTATTTGCCGGGTATTGCGCGCAGGTAATGTTGGAAATTCGGCCGGCGCGGATCCTTTCCTCAGCGTAGGTTGTCGATCCTTGTTTATGACGACAGCACTCATCATCTGCACAGATCCTATTGTCGAGTGTTTGCCGGTATCTTGTTGCTCATATCGCGGGAAATACTCAGACACCTACAAATGTCGTGCCCCTTCTGAGATGCTTAATTTTGTGACGGACATCATGGCCTGTCTCGCCGCCCGCAGTCGGCATGCAGGCAAGCGCATCAACCACTTTTGGATGGAATCTTGGTGCTGACTTGGTGATGCTAGATACTCAACTTCGTGAAGCATGACAGCTACTGGTTTGACCGGGATCAAAGACCCGGGTCCGAGGCTCCTCAGTATCTCTGTCCTGGTATTCACTTCGAAAACTAGATTAACAGTATGATAGCAATTGATAATCAGCGTCGCAGTCACTAATCGTGAGCATGACACGGGTAGCGGACGTGGTATACCTGAGTCTAGTCGAGCGCCAGGTGCATTCGCTGCTTCCCGTCTTATCCAGAAAGCCGTGGCGCACCAGAGTCGGCAACTACTAGCGTGTGTCATCCTCAGTACAAATCCTCGAAGATCTTCCCGTTTGCAAACGTCTTATCGGTTTCGGACGAAGTAGAGTGTGATTGCCGGACCGACACGGCCGAAGCCTACCTATATAGAGGCGGCTTTCACAGTGCTTAATCCTTTTCTTTCCTTCTCCCTCCTCAGGCTATATACACCGCAATAGAACCGCAATTTACTTGTGCAACAATGTCGGTCGCTTCCGACGCAGTGTTGACTCAGATCCTTGCGCAACTGCAGACACTGCAGGTATCTCAGCAGACGTTGCAGGCAAAGGTATCCTTGTCGCATTTCCATTCATGTTTCCCAAGTAACCTTGCCAGTTGGATTTCATGACAGAGAACAAAGGTCGACCAATGTCGACCAGCCCTCCTGCGACGCCTGAACGCCGCGGCATTCCTATTCCCGGGTCATCGCCTCCGATCAGCGAGTCGTTCAAGGCCTCATTGACATCGTCAAGCCCGGCCACGAGCAGCCTCCCCGCCACGACCCCTTCTGACAAGGAACGCGAGAAATTACTTTACCCTGGAAGGGTGAACCTGACCAGTTCGCCGTCCTCCTCGTGTTCACCACGATCGACACTGATGTATGACGTTCCGCAGCCTACCCCGACCAGCATGGCATCAAGCCGTACCAGATGGTCTGGGGTGCACCCGACGCGACGACGCGTGGCCCCGTTATCTGCTCCCGCCTTCCTGGCTCCATCAAGGTCCGAAATGCACTTGGCGCACACTCTGGATCCTATTCCATCTATCGCGCGTTATCCATCGCGATGGGCTCTTTGTCTCCAACACACAAGCCCGACTACTCCATGACCGAACCCCCAGTCCCCATTCCCCCTCACCCCGCTTGGAAGAACATCGTCTCATTCGATCCCTGGGGCCATCTCGTTCCAAGCGTTTT
Organism: Strobilurus luchuensis; assembly: GCA_019915105.1. Taxonomy (NCBI): domain Eukaryota; kingdom Fungi; phylum Basidiomycota; class Agaricomycetes; order Agaricales; family Physalacriaceae; genus Strobilurus; species Strobilurus luchuensis. The sequence goes on from JAHLMJ010000004.1 coordinate 959,149, forward strand.
TCGCAGCGAGATTGACTCTGGCCTAGATGTTCGTCCCAGTATCGCGGTCACCAAGGCCCATCTCAAGATGAGCGAACTGGATGAGAGTTCCCGGAAGGGCGAAATCTCCATTGATGGGACCATCGTGCTGAAGAGCCGACCGCTCATCGACGAGCATGGAAACCAGACGGACGCGGATCCTGGTATTGAGGTAGCTGTCAGCAAGGCGGCTGTCGAACCCGTCTGGTTCCTCCCTGGCGTCGCTGAGAGGTTCGGTATTTCTGAGAATCTTCTCCGCCGTGCTTTGTTTGAGGAGACCGGCGGCATGTATCCCGAACTCATCACTCGTCCTGACATCAAGGTCTTTCTTCCACCCATCGGTGGCATGACTGTCTACATCTTTGGTCCCCCTGCCTACATGTCCGACGCGAGCAAGACTCTCACCCTCCGCGTTCACGATGAATGCAATGGCTCCGACGTCTTTGGTTCCGATATCTGCACATGCAAGCCCTACCTTGTCTACGCCATCGAGGAGTGCATCCGTACCGCACAAAAGGGAGGCGTTGGTGTCGTCGTTTATTTCCGCAAGGAGGGTCGTGCTCTTGGTGAAGTCACCAAGTACCTTGTCTATAACTTGCGCAAACGTGGCGGCGATTCAGCCGACAAGTACTTCAAGAGTACAGAGCTCATCGCTGGGGTCAAAGACATGCGTTTCCAGGCACTCATGCCTGATGTCCTTCATTGGCTCGGCATCAGCAAAATTGACAACATGGTTTCCATGAGTGATATGTGAGTTGACAATCGTCTTCTCTATATCTCAACAAAAGACGTGCTTATGCTTGAGTCCAGGAAATACGATGCTATCGTCAACAGTGGCATCCCCATTGACAAACGATACGATATCCCTGAGCACCTCATTCCACCCGACTCCCGCGTCGAGATTGATGCTAAGATCGCTGCTGGCTATTTCACAAGTGGTAAACAGATCACCGAACAGGATCTTGTGAAGACGGTTGGGAGGACCTGGGAAGAAACGGAACACTGAGACTTGTCCCTTCGAAAGCATGAGCATGTTGTAACTAGAATACCAGAATTTCGGCCTAGCTCCCTTACGTTTCCAGTCTTGACCGGACCGACATTCTTGAACACTATAACCTGAACTTCACATAGGCTATATACTCGAATCTGACGGGTGGGAGACAATCGCATGCGACTGGCAACGAAATCGAAAAGAGGTTGAGTTCTCTCCTGTTCCCGAGGTGGGTTGCTAATAAGCAGTACGCGGTCGTCATACATACATGCATTTGCATGTTATCGAGCATCGTTCGGATATATGTACAAACCACAAGAAGGAAGTCCAGAATATACATAAGAGTGCAAATGATGGCGGGCATTACATGTAACGCACTTTCTCCTGCTCAACGGCTACAGGCGCTAGCGCCGCCTAGGGGAGCCCATCAGTACCATATCCACAAGCATCACGCAGCGCAAGGCATCACGTCGGCACGGTCATGCCTCACCTGGTACGTGTAAATGGACCCATAGTCACTCACCTCATCACCGATGAGCCGCAGCCGCCTCTTCTCTGCCTGGCGCTTTCGAAATCGCGACAACATGAAGATAGCTAAGAACAAGAACAGGGTGAACACGGCGCCCACGGCCCCGGTTTCGGTGGAGCTGCGCTCGGAAATGGTCTCAGCGAAACCCTTGTTACCGCAAACATCTTTCCATTGCTTGTTGTTCAGGATTTGAGCTCCCTAATCAAGGATGAGTTTTGAGAAGCGCTGAAGGCCACCAGAACATGCCTGAGTCTTGTAAATGAACTCTGTCAAGGGAATGTCACTCTTGTGGCCCAAGACATGAACGGTCTCGAAGTCTCCGGTGCCATTGCGGAACTTGAAGCGCAGGAAGTCGCGCAGGTCAGGTGGAGATCCTCGGCGTAACTCGATGGCCAAAGCTGAAGCGTAGTCCGCTGCAGCGAGTGTACTTTTAGGTTGGTGTCATGAGGCAAGACCGACGAGATGCTCACGAATGCCTGTCAATTGCCTCCCTGTCTCGGTGACCGCGTCGGACATATGGAAGAGACTGATGAAAGGCTGATATGTAGTTTCAACAAGCCCAAATTGGAGAGGGTCGCCATTGAAGGCAATGCGCTCCAGGCTGGTAAGGATGACGCTCAATAAACTGCGTCCAGCAACTGTGAATCGTTAGGTCGTTCGGGCACGAATCGTAGATTACATTACCATTCCCGATCCCAGCAATTTTCGAGTCACTAAAGACCTTGTCCTCATGCCAGTTGGCAAGGGTCCTTGCCGTCTCCGCGAGGGAGGGCGGGAGACGATAAGCATAGGTTTGATTGTACGTCAGTTGCGTGTTCACAAAGTCGTAAATCTGTGCGCCTTGAGAGTGAATATCGCTTCATCAGTAAACTGCTTACGTTCCACTACACGAAAATCAGTCATGAAAGAGGAGTTGGAGACTAGCCTCACGATGTTGTTGATGTTCAGCTCCCTGCCGAATACGAAATCCTTGACTGCGTCGAAGAAAGGCTTCGCCTCTTTGTCCTTGTTCTTGAACTCGTCGGAGGCCCTGAGCTCCTTGATGTGCTTCTCAAAGTTAGGGCAAGATGTCCAACTCTCCAAAGAGCGATCGTTCGAGGGTTCCACGGTCTCGACTGCCATCGCTCAGTGAGCGAAAAGGTCCGGAGTACTAAATCAATATGTGTTACCGGGAACATATTGATAGCCTCCCAGAGGTGCCATGATTTCGCTTCCATCTGCAAGCTTGATGCGATTCTTTGGTGTGGGCGGGAACAGCCCCTGCAGGAGGGCGATGGCGGAATCGAAGACGACGGTGCCTTCGCCACCTGCTTTTACCTTCACCTTGATCTCGCGATTGTCCACAACGTCAGCAGACATTCCAGATATGTAGGATGCTGACGAGGGAGCCAGATACGTGTCGCGCAAGAAAGAACCGAGGGCATGAGATTGAACCTGACCATGAATAAGTTCTACATGACGGAAGAAAGAACACAGACGGCCAGACCTCGCCTAGAGGCGTCGTTTCCGACGACGAGCCAATGTACGAGTTTGGGTCCTGGTTGTACTCCGTACGATCGCCGTTGCGAGTGATGACGATAACACCAAGAACAGAGCTCATGTTGAGGAATGAAGTCGACAACTTGTGAGTTCGAGCTTGAAATTTGATGCTTTAAGTACAGTGCAACATGCGGCAGCTGGCGCTTTGGGGTCGAGAGGTAAGGTGTCTGCCTTCAGCACGTTGCAGACAAGGGACAGCGGCCCAGTCCTCAATATGAAAGCAACGAGGCAAAGCAATCGAAATGATCAGGCCAGAGGAACAATGCGCCTGACACGATGGGAAGCTATACGGGTGGAAGAAACAACGATAAGCTCAACGCCTCGCAAAACCCGGCTGTGGACAGCAATTTCATGAGCTACAGGCCAGGCGACGGATAGATGGACTCTGACGGAACTGCCTCGACTGTTCAACACGTGTATGAATGGAGACAATAACAACAAAGCATTACTGCTTGGCACGTAAGCTGTCAAGAAACTCGCGGTTATGAAGAGCACATTACTAGGGAGTTCTACCGTTTCTTCTTTCCACTCTTCACATTTTTCACATTCTTCTCCTTTTCCTCGACCACGCTGGCACCCTGTGTTGCTCCGCCGCCGGCCTTGCCCCTTCCCTTTGATTTGGTGCCATACGTACTCCGCTCACTCTTCTTGAGCCATCGCTCGGGGTCTCCCTCGTCCTTCCGTTCCTTTCTGCGCTGGCCAGCCGCGACTGATACTTCCGTAACCACACCGACAGTAGGAATCGAAGGGGGAGCACTATCCCATCGCACATTGGCCGATGGCGGCACCCAGTCCCGCCCGAGTTCCGCTGCCCGCAAATTGACAGCCACGTCTTCAGCTTCTTCGCCCTCACATTCATCCAGTATGATACCGTATATCTCGCAGGCTTTGTCGTAGTCTCCTGAACGGTATGCAACCTGTGCTTGGAGATGCATAGCACCGCGTCCCTCGGCGCCGTCCAATGTAACAGGCTTTCCCAGACGATAATTCACGTATGCTCGTTCGAAAGCGGGTAGTTCGTCCATATTAAGAGAAGGGTAGTCTTCCAGCTGTATACTGAGCCATGTGCGTGTGCGAGCTGCATCGGGATCAGTGGGCACTGCAAGAGAGTTGATATTAAGAAACGTTGAAGCAGGTATGCGGGCGAACGTTTGTTGCATGTTCGCCTTGCTGCTTCATAGTGTCCACCATCAATCTGTTTCAGGAGTCGACCGAAGATTCTGACGTCGGATGGCGTTGAGGATGAGCCCGACATGGTGGTCGATGGCAAAGTGGTCGAATAACACGTGGTAATGAATGGTTTAGTTCCTCAAATCGAAACGGGTTAGTATTATACAGTACTACATTGCCAATTACAAGACTGCATTCAATGATCGCCTAAACAAGTCCAAGAAAGCACATTCGTCGTTCGGAGCAGTTGGCGACTCGCCCGTCTGGCTTGCCCAGTCACTGAGCAACATCAATCCCAACGATAATCCATCCCAACTGGCTGAGGCATGCGGCTGACCATCTCACCTAGCCTGGCGTCAAACAATTCCCTTCCACCTCCGTAACTGACCTCGTGGGCTGCGACGAATACCTCAGTTTTCAATCGAGGTGACGTGAAGATTCTATACTTACCCCACCACGCTGCGCGGCACCACCTTTCAGCACACCAGGTCTCGCCAAGACTCAAAAACGAAGCTGATTGATGGGTCATGTTCAATATGCACAGGTCAATGTCGGCAACATATCCGAGCACCGTGCTGCCTATGGGAGAGAGAACCGCTGGCTGCGTTTAGCTGTCATTGTGGTATCAATGTTAGTAAAGCCCGCAGCTACAAGCCCTTCCCAGGCATAGCGGATAGATTGGCTGATCAGACTCAGATCGCACAGTTTGTTCCCTCGATGCTCTGTAACCTGCATCAACATAGAGTATGCGTATGAGAGGGGTGGGCGAGGAACAGTCTGAGGTGAGGTGTATGTGGCATGTAGACTCTCAACGCAGTCTTTAACAAAGGTTGGTTCGACATTGGCAAGCCCACGCAATTTGAGATGCATCTCTAACCTATGAGAAGCATCCTGACGCTTCGCAGCTTCCGTAGGACTATCGGCGCGTTCCACAACGCAGAGGGAACATTCGCAGTCACACTCCAGTAGGCTTTTCAATGATGCTTCCCTCTCAGATAAGAAAGAAGCAGCGCAATACGGTAGAAATATCTCATCTCCCGCTGGGATAGACCGTGTCGCTCTGATGACCATAACGTTCCCAAAACATCTCCACGCAGCGTTCGCGTGGCAGGCATGATTGAACAAAGAAGGGAACGTGTACAGCGCACTGGGTGTATGGCCGAATTGACCAAGCTTCTCCGGATTGGCCAGGGTTCGAGGTGTTACAACCTTCACTGACTGAGGAGAGAACGAGTTGTAGGTAATGACACCTTCGATCTTCGATACGTCGACATTGAATTTGGGGTGCAAGATATCGATGAGTGATGCAGTCGTCAAGTTACAGGAAAGGGAGTAGTGGCCGGGGAGGAGGGAATGCCTTGCGCCAGCGTACAAATGATAGATCTGATCCTGCTCGCCAGGTGACGCAAAGAGTCTGGTGACCACTCGGTCAACGAGAGAGATCTGGGTCGTGTCCTGAGCTCTACGCGTCACGAAATTCAGAGCAGTGATGAACTCGTTCTGCGGCAGTTCTTCAGGAGTCACGATGGCATACGGTTTTGCTACTACCTTGAATGATCTCGTGCATCAGCTGGCATGCGGCATGCGGCCATGATATAAGGACTGACCAAAAGTTCGCCAACGCGCAAATCTCGTGCCGCTGCAACACCTCTACCGCCGCCACGTCCAGGGAAAATTGCCACCCGAATGCAAGGGGATATGAAGTTCGCGACGTCAAGGTCGACAAGCGCTTGGCCGCTCTTGTGAAACATAGATGTCCAAGCATAGGTTCCTTTCGTCTCTTCTTTGATCCTATCCAGACAGCGAGTCAAGTAAACCTTTGACTCTGAGGTATTGTGACCGCCATCAACCACAGTCTTGAACCAATGAAAGGCGTTTCGATACCGGCCAAGCCCGTATTCTGCACAGGCGACTCGATGCGTTGCCTTTGCAATGTCACCATGGGCCATATTGAGGGCAGTGGTAGCATCTGCTCGAGCAGCCTCGAACCACTTGAGGGTGAGATAGGCCTGTGCACGATTCAGGGGGATGACGTGCATAGATGGCTCAAGCTTGAGCGCATGAGTCCAAGCCATCACAGCAGCGATGTACAGCCCCTGCTTATAATAAAGGTTCCCTTTCTGCTTCCAATCTAAAGCCGAGCGGGCCTTCAAGGCACGCGTGTTTGGGGAAGGAGTTTTCCACCGAGTCTCGCAGAGTAAATGGTCCGAGTATCCGAGGAAGACAACGTCGGAAGGAGAATCGACTCTGATCATAGAATTGGCAGTAGGACCTGCACCAGAGTTTTTCATCCACGGTTCGCGGACAGCCAGGACAGTTCCCACCGGAATGTGAGCATCCAAGCAATTCAACGTAGCTTGGAAGAGACCGGGAAGATTGTAGACAGCTAGAAGTATCGCATCTCCATTGGTGTCTTCAACAGATAGTTCCACTCCCACAATTCTGACTGCGACGCGTGAGCACTGAGAATGAGCCGAGTTGAACGAATTGACTCTACCTGCTCGAAGGAAAGTGCGACAGAGTAGAAAGCGTCCCTGGGAAGGAGTCATCAATCAAATCTGAGTCTCTCAAGAGCGACCGCCGTAGTACTTACCTCGTGAGTTTTGTTACACATCATTTGGTTCAAAGTGACTGTGTGAGTGGATTGTCAGCTCCTTCATTGGAATCATAATTTCGATCGGTTCCTACTTGGCTGCAACTTGTCCAAGGGTTTGGACGAGAACCGCTTATCCTGCCCAATGTACGTCTTCAAGGGTCGAAATCCTCCCCTAACCTCGACAAGGCCAGCTAGCACTTGTTCGTTGCACTGCGCCAGGTAGTGGCGAGAGACGCCCAAGAACCGTGTGGGCTGACACTGGGATTCTTTTTTCCACCTCTCTTCAGTCTCCTTGATTTCCCGTACATAGTCCTTTGGGGTCATTGTCGGGCTCTGAGTAGGCAATCCGCCGTTCAACACAAGATCTCGCATCTGGTCGGGATCCCGTCCGAGGTTCGCCATCATATCGGTCAGAGATGGCATTGGAAGAGATGACATCGTTGAGAGATGCCAACAAAGAACGCAGGAGGCGGCCAGAAAGCTATCGCTTTGTGTCTGTGTCGCGCTCAATGCGAGAGCAAGAGTCGCACGTGTGAAGTTCCCAGGCCGAATAGAGTTAACGTTCACGGGGAGCTTAGCGCCTTCATTTGCTTGGAGGTTCTGTCATGACCGCACGTCATAGGTCTGGAGGTCTCGAAGTATCATGAAGAAGGGCGCTAGATTCGACATGACGGGGCGGTTAGACCCAAACTCGTCAACCTCAAAAGCTCGACTCGGAAGTCGGGCTCTTTCAAGGCGCGCTCAAGCGTGATGCGCTGTATCATATATCCTATACGTAACCTGATTCCAGGTAAGGTGGCTGGAGGCATCGTTCTGGCGATAGTTGAGGTACGCATGATGGGTAGTGGTGGGAAAGGCAGCGTATGTCGCGATCGACTTGTTTGTTGACATTGCCAAATGGAACAAAACAACTTCAAAGACATCTCCCAGCTATGAATCTCTCAACGGCGAATGACATCGGATACTTGAAAACTCTACAAATTCCTGATAACAACCCAATGTGATTTGTATGCTAGTCTTGTCGTGGAGCATCTAAGAATACATAAACAGTAAGTACAATCGTATGTGTGTGATGTGTGTGCATGTCCATGATAATGGAGGAAAATATGTTACAACTTACTCGGACTTCTACGCCCCTCGACACTAGTCAGCCTTTGTATCGGACCCAGCTTTCTTTTCACATCCCGTAATATGGCCGTCTTGGGCTTCCATTTCCCGAACATCCCTTTCAGAACCCCGATATCGGGCCCCACCAGATGTCTAACACGTTCGTCTGCAATTAGATCCCTGAGCGCCCAAGGTATCTCGTAATCGTTCTGCTCTTGAGCCGCATCGAAATCCTCCATATGAAGTGGGGCTCCCAACGGTCCTGGTGTCGTCCGGAAAAGATAATCTACTGCCAGCGAGTACGTGGCCATTTCCTCATAGACGGTGGAGTGGCCGACTCCGCTTAGAGATCCAGCAGTTGCTTCACTCAATAGGTCGATGAGACCAGAATCGGACAAGCCTGAGTTGAGGATTCGAATGAGCAGGACAAGAAGATTTGAGAGGAAATCCGATGAACTACACAGACGTTAGACGAATATCATGGTATTGGCGAAGAACTTACTGATACGCATCCCCGTCGATGTAAAGGGCACGAAGGATGAGCGGATGACTTGCACTCGTGAAGAGACCAGAATAAATAGGAACGACTTGATCGTTGAGCGAAGCGATATAGACCATCTTCGTCTCCATACACAATGAATAAATGGCGAACCGTGACAGAGAGGCAAGCTTACTCCATGATGCACGACGTTGCGCAGTGCTTCCACATAAGCCTTGCTCACTTCACTATTCGTATTCTGGAACTCAAACAATTCGCGGGCAGCCTGTGTCTCGAGATACTGATAGTAAGTTGATCTTGTCAGCGAGAGCTCCATGCAATCGTTGTTAAACACTTACTTGGAAGTATGGCTGCAACAGCGAATTCGAGCTCAGATAGCGCAATGGACCAAGATGTATGCCACAGAGAGCAAGGCAACATGTTCTCTGAACCTTTCGAATGCCGATGAGTTCGTCTGGCATCGCGCGAGCACTCAGTGCAGTGATTATATGTCCCTCCTCGATGAGCTTGTTCAAAAGATGCGTGGACACGACTGATCCTTGACTATGTGTCGCCACAAAGATAGCATCGGCCTCATGTAAGTCCTTCACCCATGACTCGTTCCCCACCAGTGCGTCATACAACCTACGGAAAGTGATGAGTGTCCATTGGAAGATCTGAAAACGCGAGCATACTTCTCGACGCGTCCGCCAATGGTCCCCTCCCCTTCCAGAGGCACTCCCGTTACCTTCTCAAACATGATGCCATGGCGCTTCTGGAACTCTTCCAACGCTTGCTCCATCATGGCCACGAATTTTGGTGACGTTCCGGTAGGCTCTCCAAGCATAGTGCGCATGATCGCGCCAGGGAACCAGCCATGGATGCCAAGCACAACGACACGTTTACAGGACCTTGCCCATCCGGCAGCCTCCCCGCCTTCCAGTAAGCACGGAAGGTCGTCTTCGCGTGACTTGCCCTTCCCGGTGATGAATCTCAGCAGACGTGAGGAAGCTGGCGGTGGCGGTGGCTGGGCTCTCGGAGGTGTATGAAAGATGTCCTCCCACGTCGGAAGCACCAGGTTGGGAATGATAGGCGGTGGCGGCGGTACAGGCTTCTTTTCCTTCTTTCTCTCCTTGGGAATGGGTGAAGGAGGTGGTTTGGGCGTAGGGGCCGGCGATACTTTCCTCTTGGATGAAGAAGCCTCTTTCTTCACGTCGTCCGAGATAGTGAGCTGCGGTGGTGGCGCCTTCTTCGACTCGACCTTGCTTGGGTCTGGCTTTGATTCACTGTGTGGTGGAGCAGGAAGAGATAGTTTCTGTGATGCCGAGGGTGCTTTTGATGCGACGGAAGCCGTATCGTCCTCCTCGATGTCCATGATCTCATTTCCGATCTCATCTCGCTTGATTTCGCCAGCCTCCACGGTTTTGCGATTGACAGAGAGGAAAAAGCTGGTCCAACCTGACCGGTTCGAGGCGGTTGAGGCGACAATCGCTTTCGAAGCCGTGGCTTCAATATCCTCGAGCACGGTGTCGGGTCTAGCCAAAGCTTCTTCTCGTACTCTCTCACTCGGTGTCATCCCTTCGGCTGTCACCTCATCTGCTACCGTCGCTGTGCCAGTATCTGAGGGCTCTCCCACAGAGGTGGATGCTGAATAGCCATACCAAGACCAGGGTGTATACCAAGAAGCTTTAGACGTCGAATCTGTTGACGAGACTGACATCGCACGTTCTCCTGCTGGGGAAACTGTCTCCGGAACGGTCTGAGGCAGAGGCTCCTCCTCTTCTCGAATTGGTGGTGACACTGGCGTGGCCTCTCGAATTGGTGGTGACCCTGGCGTGGCATCGGCGGGTCTGTCGGTCGAAGCTTCCGAACCTGCTGAAGGCACTTGATTCTGTTCTGCCCATCCCACGTAGCTCCACCAAGAAGAAACACCTGAGCTCGAGACCGAGTGCGTATGGCCTGGAGCAGCTTGCTCCTCCACCATGACCTCCACCTTATGTTCCTGGCGAACAGTTACATTGCTCCCTGGCTCGCGCGAGAGATTTTCTGTCACCTCAGCGATACTGGACGGAGCTGATTTGTGCATGACTTCGTCCAAGGAGACTTTCGGCCGTCCCAGTAGCGGTATGCTCAAAGTGAAGCGACTGGACGAGGGATTGAGGGAATTCAGATTACTGCTTGGAGAAGACGTCACTCTGCGGCGCGGTGGTGTCGTCGGCTCTTCCGGAGAGGTCAGTGGCAGAGCAGGTACGTGTTCGTCTACACTGGAGGGGGCGGACAGCGTTTCCTGCGACGGTGACCGACTATCGATGGTTAAGGGCTGAGGTAGAGAGGACGTTGTGAAGGGTATAGGGATTGGGGTAGATGTCGCCGACGTCGGTGAGTCTGACAGCGCCTCTTGGGGCTCCGGTGCCGTTTCCGGATCGACGGCCATCGTCGTTGACTCTTTCAAAGTACTTTCAACATAGACCCGGGCCTTATCCCTGCCACGTGCGCGTCCGAGTGAGCCAAACCACGAGCGAGATGGTGGACTGGTGGAAGGGAACGCGACGGACGATGGGTCGGTGGATGTAGGCTCAGTGGTCGATGACTCTGATGGCAGTTTAGCAACCTGTGGCTCGACAGAGGCGTTGCATAATGCCAGTTGAACTGAGGCTGGCGTGGGCGTGGCTGTGAGCATGAGCTCGGAAGGGGGCGTGCATTCGATAGCGGGGTCGGTAGACGGTCCTGAGGCGGCTTCTATAGAAGGCTGTGTCAGCTCGCGCGCTGGCTCTTCGGATGACTCGGCGCTTGGTGCTGGATCATCTACAGCACTACTTTGCCTAATAGCCGTACCTTGAGTGTTACAGTAATGACTGGTAAACGCAGGACGCACTGTATCGAGGGAAGTTCCGGAGTATCTTGTCCATTCTCAAGTGATGTCGAAGAGACTTTGTTCTCTTTCTCCTTGCCCCACATCCCCTGCAAGCTCGAAGTAGCGCTGTCTTTCCTCTTCCTGGGCTCTGATTCTGCGAAAACAAGCGAAAGGCTGGGTGCTGCTGATGCCTTTGATATAGACAAAAGAGGTCTGCGGCCAGAGATAGAGCGCGAAGAGCTTGAACGGCGGCTTACGCTCATGCGTGGTTGAAGTGAGGACGCTTGATGCAGCAAAGACGTCACCGACGACTTACAACTCGGGACCGGGCCGGTCAGTCGGATCTCCCTTGTCGCTGTTTTGCCTAGGTTTGCTCAGTGCTGCTAGTCAGACAAGTCAGACGCATTAGATCTTTGATTCTAGTCATCTATTCATCAATTGGAAGCAAAGATACTATCCCCCAGCACACTCACTGGCAAGGCCAAGGCAAGGCTCAGGTTGTTTGTTCCAGGTTTCAACCCACTGCAGTGTGCAGACTATCTAGTAGACGCGTCAACTCCACGCGCCGATGCGATATCTTCTTGTATCAGATCCAGTACAAGGATATGCAGTCAATCCTCTTCTCAAAGACTGAGACAATGGCTTCGAATTGCTCTGAGGAGTTTGATCACGTAAACAAAATTCAACCTGCGAAGAAACCGACCCATAGTGAGAATAAGGACTTTCAAGTTTTAGGTCCTTAACGAGTCTCTGAGACAAAGAAATCTCGCAGACTCGGACGCCAGCTACTGTACAGATCGAGAAGAGATATGAGAGTCGTATCTCCCTCAACTTCTGCAGTCACATCAATTCAACATGCGGTATCGATCATACATATCTAGAGAACATGGGTGCGAACCCAGGCCTAATTGTCAACACTTGCGCGGAGAGAGCGCCGACTCACGGAATATATGCACTGGCATACGGCACCGCACCGCTAACGATATTCTGATCCACAATCACCAATTGAAGTTATGATCGTCCGTCCGTTCGAGAGGTCCAAAATGGTTTCTATTTCGGCGCGGTCTTGGTCTGTCAAAGTCCATCCGAAGACGTTCATATTGTCGTCAATGTGCTCAGAAAGGCCCAGACGCGCACCTAAGAACAAGATGTTCAGTCACACGCATAAACAACTGTAATGCAATAGATTTCACCGATGATGACTGCCCCTACGAACTCGTGGAAGTCGAGAACCCATCGTGTCGCGATGTTTGCGATGCTCTTTGTGTGGCGATCGCCTATGGTGCGCAATATGACAAGAAGTTCCTGGAACAGCCTCCAGCTGCCCCATGCCTTTATCATGTCAAGGTACTACATGGTGCGCACAATCAGCGGATAGCTACTAGCCGCAATGGCTAAGCCCCTACCTTTCTCTGCGATGGCGTGAGATTGCCGGTATACGCGTCTGGTTCTGGTTGTTGTAACCATCGATCTGACAGAAAACCCCCACACTAAAAGCATATTCGTTGAGTGAAACCTCCGGCCACTTCTTCAGTCAATTAGTACGCACGAGTGTCCCGTAAGTCAGTAACTTCAGGCCATGTTTGGAGCATACATCCGACATCCCATGCAGCGGCCGGGTATCAATCAACGAGAACTATCATACCAGGGGTGTCAGGCGCCGGTGAACTATCTCAACAGCTGAGACTCACCTGAACTTGGTTCGATACTATGACACCCAGGCCTAATTGCGTACAGATTTCGTCCGTCCGAATGGTGTCGAAGTTACACAAACCGATGGCAGTGATCGATCCTGCCTCTCTCAGTGTATACAGTCCTTGCAAGGCATCGAGGTATCCTTTATCTTCGTAGTGTTGCCAATGAAACTGAGCAAGTCAACATGAAAGTTTGTACTCATAGGAAAAGCGATACTTGAAGAAGATCTATCTTCGGCGTTTGCATGCGGTACATTCGCTCACGGAGTGCGGTCTCGATTATGTCCCGGGTTGGTGCAACTTTCTTGAACACACACCATTTCGTGGCGCCAATGACGCACGATGGGTTTGGAAGACTTTGTTTGAACTGACCCTAATTATATTGAAACTTCGTCAGCATTGTATGTTCTGTGCCAATGTGGCCCATTCCAGCGCACAAACAGAATTTCAGAGCTTCCATAATGGTCCGCTGTAGGTGTAGGAACTCAGTCACGTATTGCCTCAAGACGTGGACAGATACCCTGTTGAGTGTGGATATAGTGTTGAACAATAATGAAAATCACAGAACAGATGAGAGGCCTGCCATACCATGTCTACAAAAATAATCACGTCATGGTACGTAGAGCTACAGTGCACTCACCAAATGCCGTATAACCATGCTCGGCATGGCTCTTCATCGCCTGGCGTATTTGAGATACGGATGCACTGCCCCATGCGCTACTTGAAAGCTGCCAAAGACCCATCCATATACGCGGGACTTCTAGAGGTCCAAGTTGGAAAGTCTCGATGCAACGAGTCGACGCCATGGGACGAGATACGAGAACGAGGCAATAGATCAGCTGTCGCATTCATCATTATAAACGACGCAAGACGACGAGCCTCTGAATAGCATCACATGTAAGAATTAGGGTCTGATCCAGGTACAGTGTCTTTCTGGTAGACGAAGAAACAGATTAGAACCGTTGCCGAAGAGGCGGGGATTATTGTAGTAGCCGTCTCTCGTCTGTCTAGTCCGCGGCATCGTATAGAATACAAACCCTTTTGGCAGCATAATCTCTCAAAGTTGGATCCTGATCCACGAGAACATCCTCAGTGATATAAAGGGGAGACGCCGCACAGGTCCCTTCCGAGTCATTCATCAGCAAGCAATGCCTGCCCCGGAAGCTTACACCTCGCCTACAAGCAGGCCAGTGCTAGGACACGTGTAAGCACTGTATGTTCCTTCCTGGGCCCCAGTAGCAACTGACATACTGACCAGAAATCTGATGGTGGACACATTCGTTGCAAATGTCCATGTCGACGAGTGAGTCCATCGCTCCCATGCCTGGTTCTTTGATCAAAGTACCATAGCCTGCGTTCCATAGTCCGAGGGATCCTGGCTTCCGGAATGCCAGATATCGGCTCCACATTTACTGCCGCTGCAAGAGAACGTATGCGCGCCGTCAACCATTCCGTTCCCTCCGGCATATACGCGGTCGACAAAGATGAAGCGAACCCTACTGAGCAATTCCGTAGAACGCTGGCAGAGACGCGTTGCCTATACGGCGCGGGTATGGGATTCGACGCTCTGCGAATGCTGGCCGTCATAGTAGATAGAAGCATAGGGTTGCGTTGGGTCCAGGATGGAGAAATGGCTCGGGCACTTACCGAGATTGACACTGATATCAGCCAGGCCATTCAGGTAAGTTCAGATTGACTTGCGTTGTGGTTGCGCAGAGGCTGAGATCCGGTTGTCAGAGCTCAAAGGAGGAGGTCGAGGCAGGCAATTTGCGGAGCCAGCAATACGCGTCGGAGACCTTGGACGATCTCAGACGGGTGCTGATAGAGAGCCAAAAGGATGTGGCAGAATGGGGCGGCACATTTCCATTCGAGCGCGCTGCAGCCTGTGTAGAGTTCTGGAAGATCTAAGAGTCTCGCCCTTGAATTGAAATAGTTGAAGTGGAGGACCTTCAGGAGGCTTCGTATCTGGCACGCAACTATCAAGTTTCAATTTGCAGCCGATAATTCGCGAGGATACGACTGAAATACATGCCAAATCTATGTTCTTGCACGAGCGCATGAGACGCGCGCGCTGTGTTCGTCGGCTATGGTTTTCGATTCGGAGCTTCGAGTACGTCTATCTTTGAGTCATCTCGTTTTGTTCTGTGTTAAGGACAGTACATACCGTGATATCCTCAACATCTGGTAACTGGATGAAAACAAGCTGTGAAAACCACTGTCGCGTCATCCGATAGAGAGGTCAACATGACTCGGTTTGGAGGTACTTGGTAGGTGGGAGACACTGAGATAGTCCAGTCAGCACTGCAAGTCAAGTAGGTGCATTCAGTGAGCATTCTGGGCTTCAAGTGTGGTGCAGCTAGGGCCAACTTGACAATGAAAGAAGAGATTCGAGAATTGAGATCAAGTTGATGACATTTTTATTGATGGGATCAATGCTTAGCAATGCCGTTCGGCGTTCACAGCAAGTCCACAGTACACTGAACGTGCGACGTGATGGGTTTGGTTATATCAGTTGCGTATGGATAGCTCGAAGACGACGATACATATAGTGAATGACTTGTACGAGAGAGCAACATCAGGCTTATACAATTGTTCAGATTTACAGTACAGTTATGTTTGCCCTGTAGCCAAGTTTCCTATTAGTTGACATGGCATTGCAGAGGAAGATTTGCAAGACTGACGATAAAACGGTGAGGTCGGCGGCATTCCTCATCGAGCGGGTGTGGTGGCGGCACTCAAGGGTTTTTCATGCCTCCGGGACGGTACCTGCAGCAGACGTCAGAATGCATACGACGATGGAGAACGTTGGTCCCACCATCTCCAGCCAATGGCCATCCACGGAAGACCAAAGCCCAACGTCATGAAGGGGAGGAGCTTGTACTTCAGGAAGGCGGACTTGTTTCCGTATTGGAAGGGCATGTGCTGGGCGAGAGCGCATCAGATGAGGTATGGAGCACTCAGTTCCAGTGGACCAGCCGTACCGTCGTAACCTGAGAGGCTGGAGTGGCACTACGTCTCAAGAATGTCGGTTGCATGGTAAGCGTGGGCGATCAGTGGGGATGAAAGGTACAAAGCGAGGGAAAGATTCGGTGGGAAGGCCTTAAGTAGGCCGAGTCTTCATACGAAAGGTTGTTCACAAGGTCAGTCAGGTGGCTGATGCGTGTCGTAACGAGTCTTAGACAAGGAGGTAGAGCGGTGATTCAAGATTTCCAAGGTAGAGAGGCAAGAACATCCCCGACAGAGAGACAACCAGGTTGAAGCGAGCGCGAGTTGAAGCAGTCAAAAGGAAAGTGGCCGCCCAAATCAAAACTCCGACTCAAACTTGTTAAGTTACTTGCTCAGACTCTTGTAACCATCGGTCCTAGACTCGGTGTTTGCCGTCAACATGCCTTCGGGAATCGGCATGTAGGCAATATGACGCGGCAAGGCTTGCGAGTCTGCTTGGAGGTATACAACCTGTCCTTGTGGACGTGAAGGACAACTACTTATGTCCTTCTGACACCTCCGTCCAACTTCAAGCATTACCTGTATAAAGTCTGCTGACTCTATCTGGATAGTTACAAAGTAGCTTAATTCTCTGCAGTGCGGTAGTACATACCCATATGTGCACATTACTATCATGTGCACGCCTTGCGGAGCGTCGTTCCGATTCATTGTTGGCGGTACGTCCTTCTCTTTCTTCATCTCTAGTTTAAGTACTGACTGTCTCTGTTCAACTACTCCGCCTAAAGCGATGACGTGCAGAGCCGTCCTCGTGCCAAATGTCCTGGGACGTCGGCGGCCAACTGCTGATCAGAAATTATATACCATAATTTGAAGTATCCTGACCGTGTGCTCAGCTAGACGCTCCGAACTCAATGGAGATTTTACTGGCCTGTTATCACTCTGCATTTTCGCCGTGCCGTGGCTATATCCTAGAGCTGATGTTTCCCACTGCCAATATTGAAGTTCATAGTACCGTAACATGAAGCTTGTTGTGAGCCACCCTTAGTACGGAGTCAACACACTAACTCTCTCAACTGTGGCTCAAAGTGTTACGGAGTGTACTCGATGCGCTACCTCACGATGTTGCCACCAGCAACTTGGTATCACCGCGATCGGAGGTTGAGTCTGCTCGTGATCTTCAGGTGCGCGCCAACCATGTTAATTTCAGCCAGCTTTGCCATTTACTTCCATCTCTTACGGTGGCGACGGGGGAAACAACTCTCAATGCTTTGATTGGCGCAAGAAGTGTCTAATTACCTTTTCAGCGTCGATCCAGTGCGCTTCATCTGATCTGAAGGCTCGTTACGCTACTGATGGCTCTTCAACGCGAAATTCCGTCAGTTGGACGCGTCTGTAACGGTGTCTGCCGCGTCGAATATTTGGCGCGTTGTAGTAATGTAAAGATACAGTCACAATCACCATTCTGTGATTGACGAACGGATTGTAAACAACATCTTTCTTACTGATCCTTTCTGTACGATTGAGTGTATGCGGACTGAAACGAACTTCTCCGTCGCGAATGCTCAGAGACGGAGATCTCGACCTCGAGTATAGTCAAGGTATCGGGGGTCCCACACTAAGTCACGCAGGACGCGACGACGAAATGTAGTGTTGAGAGACCGTCAGGCTAACTTCTGCAAAATAACACTTAGTACGGAGTGAGTCTGGGTCTCATGATAGCGCCGAAGAAGACCGGAGTGATACTACTGTGAGGTTTCAGCAGTCATCTTGGCCAGGATCCATCGTCTACTTGAGTATGTGGTTTTTCCGCGTGCACGTCGCACGGCCCGACCAGTACCTATATTCCATCCGCACGCTACAGACTCAGTTAGATCTTTTCAATGTGAAGCCGGCAAGAAATGGAGATTACAAGAGAGCAATAATTCTCAGTTCCAAAGGGATGGCGTCCGAGAGGTACGCAGCCGTTCTTAATTTGGTACGGAACTGGAAGCGCCACAACCATGATCTTCGGTCATCCTACGGTCTACCTGTGATACCGAAGCAGCCAGATCACAGCGCCAATACCTAGAATTCCAGCATCCGAGTTGTTGGTACATACCCTATAAATCGCTGTTGGTCACAACATTCAGATGGCGAGATGACACTCGTGACTCAAAAGGCAGATGGCAATTCTGCAGGCATTGGAGTTTGTTACATATTTCTACTACATTGACATTGTGTGCCCAAAAGGCCAAATTGATTCTGGAATGAGAAGGTAGATCTACTTGGTTCGTCTTCTAAGGCAGCCCGTTCATTTCTCGTCCTCAGCACGGAGGAGGGCCTGGCCCTTCTTGTCGCGATAGAAGAGGACTTCGCCGTCATCTTCCACAAACTGGCATTTGTTGTAAGAGTTCCAGAGCGCTGCCCAGATGTTCTCATCCGACGACTTGTAATGATCACCGATGAAAGCACGAAGGTAGGCAGTGGCCGCGGGACCGTGGTAGAAAGGCATTTTAGGGAAGAAATGGTGGACGACGTGATAGTGAGCGACATCGTGGAGGAAGAATCGTCCCTGCCAACCAAGGAAAGGTCGATCAACTAGCAAAAGAATGGGTTAGCAAAGTTGGGAAGGAAGAACTGAAACGTCGCACCCGTAGCAGCAGCGCCTCGCGTGAAAGACCAAGATGAGCCACGATAATGGGGGAGCTTGGGATCGGTGTGGTGCAAGTAAGTGATCATGATGACTGTTTCGAAATCAGTGGGATCCGAATAGTGGACGGAAAAATACGCGTACACCAGTGGGAGACACACAACCAGGGAATGCCGTATAGGGAGACAACATTCCACCATCCAAAGAGACGAGCCGAAGCACTAACCAAGAACACCATGGTGGCGATTCCGATGTTGCTCAAGATGACGGCGTTGCGCTGGGCCGGGGTGAAGAGAATAGACTTAGTCGAGAAGTGGTTGGTGTTCGCCGGGTAGTTAGGATTGCCAGAGACGTTGAACACTATCAGAACCATCAGCGGGTGAAGGATGCAAGAAAAATGGAAACTGCATACATAAGTAAGCAGGGAAGGCTAAGACTTGTTGACGAACGAGCATGAAGAGGGTGTAGAGGGGAGTGTCGCCAAAGTACTCCTCCCAATCAATGCCGTGCTCCTTCTCGACTTCCCTGGACGGAATGCCAAGGATAGTACGCGTCTTTGGCACGTAGACCTCGTCGCGGTCCATGCTGGCGTGGTTCATGTGGTGGCGATGATGAGAGATCTTCCAACTGAGGTAGGGCGTCCATAAAGCGGTATGGGTAATGAAGCCGACGACATCGTTCACCAATCCATACGGGCTGAAAGCACCGTGGCCACACTCGTGCCCGATAACCCAGATACCGGTGAAGCACAAGCCTTGGAACCACCAGTAAGTGCACCAGGCGGCGGCGCGGTAGAGTGGGTTGGGAAGAGAAGGGATGTAAGTGGCCAAAGTCCAGAAAAGAGTAGCTATCACCGCATCGCGGGCAAGGTATGCAAGACCCAGCCCCGTGTTACGAACGAAGTACTCTGGGGGAATGGCAGCGCGAATCTGGGCCAGAGAGTAAGGAAGGGGAGTGAAGACGGGGAGCGTCGACTTGTCCTGCACTGGAGCGAGAGGCTTTCCGGCAAGCTTGGAGCCTTCGAGAGCAGTTGTGGAAACAGTAGCGGTGGCCATTGTTGGGGTAACATCGAAAAATCACTGAGCATTAAATACACCCAAAGAGAGCAGCATGATTGAACGGGGATATACTTGGTTCAATTGAACAAATGAACAGATTCGATATCCAAGTCCTGTTTTGTGATAAACGCGTCCCCGTTTCGAGCTATCATGGTTGTCAGAAATCTCGATTGATCGAGATGGAAAGAGTATGCCGAATGAGGAATCCGAAGGGTCCGGGAGCAGACCTCTGGCACCGCGCGTGACAATGCGCATATCCCCAAACCGACGGTTAGACCTTTTGATTGCAAGTTCGCCTTGATCCTTGACTCTGGTTTTGCTGTTTGTTTCCATCTCCTGGTTTAAATAATACGCGAGGATCATACAAGATGCGACCCCGCTTGCTTTGCAATCCTGATGGTCCCCCCAAAGACTGACTCCCTCGCTCCCATGTTTGATTTTGGACTCGACAAGCATTGGTACTCG
The DNA here is from genome assembly GCA_019915105.1 of Strobilurus luchuensis. Taxonomy (NCBI): domain Eukaryota; kingdom Fungi; phylum Basidiomycota; class Agaricomycetes; order Agaricales; family Physalacriaceae; genus Strobilurus; species Strobilurus luchuensis. The sequence goes on from JAHLMJ010000004.1 coordinate 979,223, forward strand.
CTCAGCGACTCGCCCGAGTACATCGAGCGCAAGAAGACACCCTTCGTCGTTCCCAATATCACCGTCGCCGAACTCCATGCTGCCGTTCCTCCCGAGCTTTTCAAGAAGAGCACATTCTGGGGCCTCTTCTACGTTTTTCGTGCGGTGCTCTCAGCCTACGTGCTGTACTTGGCCACTCCCTACATCCCCCTTGCCGCTCCTTACGTCGGTGCCACGGGTGTCTGGGCTCTTTGGGCCACTTATTGGTGGACTCAAGGCCTTGTCCTTGGTGGTTGGTGGTGTCTTGCCCACGAGGCTGGCCATGGTGGTTTGACAAATTCCAAGTTAGTTTGTCTTCATTCCTCTATTTGACAAGGCCGCATCTGACCAATGCACTAGAATGCTCAATCACGTCCTCGGCTTTGCCCTTCATACCGCTATCCTTGCTCCTTACTACGCCTGGCGCGAATCGCATCGCAAACATCACAAGGCCACGATGAGCGTCGAGCGGGATGAGAATTTCTGTCCTCGCACACGCTCAGAGTACAACCTTCATCCTCTTACCTCCTCCTCCCAGGACAATGACGAGGAGCTCGAGGACGGTGAACAAGTTGGCTTCTTACCTGACGGCGGCAAGGTTGGCACCATCGATCCCCATGACCTATTCTCAGACGCCCCAATCTACAACATGGTTCGTATGTTCATTATGCAGACCGTTGGATGGCAGTGCTATCTGTTTAGAAATTCGATGGGCAATCTCAAGTATCCCGCCGGCACAAATGTAACTATAGTTTTCCCCCGCTACGAAACCATGCTCAACACGCGACGTAGCACTTTTCGCCTAGTTCTCCCCTGTTTTCACCGCGTCATCGGGCTGGAATCATTGCGTCTGACATCGGCATCATTGCCATGCTCTTTGTTCTCGGGCACTGGGCGCGACAAGTCGGCTTCGATACCTTCATGAAGGTCTACTTTGTCCCCTACATCCTTTCCAACCATCACATCGTGTTGCTCACGTATTTGCATCATTCCGATCCTACTCTTCCTCACTACCGGAAGGGGGAGTGGACCTTCGTACGCGGTGCATTGTCCACTTGCGATCGGCCGCTGTACGGCTGGATTGGCCGGGAGATTATGTGCAATGTGAGCCACGACCACGTCGCCCATCATTTGTTCTCGCAAATTCCCTTCTGGAACCAGCCTTACACCACTGAGTGTATCAAGAAAGCTCTAAAGGAGAAAGGCGAATTTGGGGCTTACAACTACGATCGTACCAACACTTTCCGCGCGTTGTATAGAACCTTCACGCAGTGCTGCTTCATAGAGGACGAAGGAGACGTTGTCTTCTTCAAGAACCGGGATGGACTGGCTCAAAGAGAGTTGGTACCGTCTGCGGCGAAGTAGAATGGTGCAATTTGAACAGTAGAGCTAAGAATCAATGTCGACAATGAATCTTGTATATACTCAAAGTCCAGGAATTGCATTTCACTATGATGTGTACTAGTGACTTCTTGTCGAACGACTTGTAAACTTATTCCGAGTCAATGTAAGTGAACTTACGAATCACTCTGTGTTCTGAACAATATAGTATGCGAAGGGACGCTCACCTCATTCGACGGTGTCCTGCTGCACACCTCATGCCGCCGCATACAACTAGCTATATTAAGTCCTTGCCTCGCAGTTGACTCGGGACAGCTATGGCTCAGTATGGTCTCCCGAGCAGCGGCCTGCAGTGTGTATTTATCTGTTTTTGGGATAGTCGTGGCCTCGGCCTGAGTGTCCGTGAACTATATATAGATATGTATATCAGCGCGCCTGGTTGTCCTTGAGCGCGTCAATATGCAGCACACTCGAGTGAATGGGGCGTCAGGATTGGTCGAGCTCTTATTACGCATCAGCAGCATTCCTAACGAATTGCTTGGGTCCGTATTTCTACCCATATCTACATTCAAGGGGTATTACACTTGGGTTTCTCTCCCTGCGCGTCTAAACAGGTCACTTTCCTCAGAAACAACTGAAGCATTGGCCTTCGTTCCAAGATGTGTTCTGATCTTCAATCAAGAATATTTGTCTATCTCCATTCAGCCGTCAGCAAGGTGTAAGTGGTACGGGCAATACGGGCACCGGTCGAGGAAGGGAGAGGTAAAAACAAGGGCTAGCGATTAATGTCCTGCCAGTGCTTTGTGAGTTTGGTCAACGAATATTTACGCCTTGCATGTGAATAGTGGCACGTTGCCATTTAGTACTCGAGGCTGAGTGATTTTCTCACTCTTCGTACTGAGAGGTCACCGGTCACCTAATGTGGGATAATTTGAACAACATTTTTCATGTCTCCGCGCCTTGAGTTAGGACCGTGCAGGCTTTTGTCATATCATTGAGAGGGAACTGGTCAAGACACCAGTCTTCTATCCCGACGATTCGCCACAACAATGCTCGTGCATTTGACGGAGGTCGTAATAATCCTCGGCTGTCTACTTGCTTTTGCTGAAACGTGCCAAAACATAAATAGGCAAGCATGTAGGTCGATATATATTGGTACGTGGGCTGAATATTGCTGTAATGTCAGGGGGCGCCACGCCATTCGGAGAAGGTACACACAGAGTCTTACCGATGGCACCGCCGCAGTGTTAGGTGGGGCAACAGCACCTATCAGAAGATTTACCAGGTTGACAGTTGATGTTGAGATGATGATTCAACCGAGCAAAGCCATCCCGACATTTGCGGCACCAAAGCTGACTGCGATAATAGATGGAAACGTAACGTGAGACTCGAAAGATACGTTCTGAGCGGTCTTACTCGTCCACAACACCATTGAATGTGATGGGATGTTCCTTGACCATTCGAATGGATCCAGAGTTAGATCAAGGATAGGGAGGTCTATCTTCGAATCTATCGCCGATCCCGCGTAGTGCCAGCAGCGTTCCGTTCTATGGCGAAAGGGCGTCGTACCGGCGCTTCAACTCACTACCACCTTTGGAGCGCGAAAGAGTAAACGCCTCGAAGTCACGGGTAAACACCGACCTTGACGATCCAGCCGAGGCTGCGAGTCGCATATGAAGGCTTCGTCCCCACGGGCAAGGCTTGACAATAAAATCTGATCCAACCACTATTGTTCGCGACGATTTTGAGGATTTTCCAAATCAGAGAGAAGTCGATTACGACCTGGGTGGCCCATGTTACTGGCTTCTGACCGTTGAGGTCAACATGCGCCGCGAAAAACCAAGAATGGAAGGACTCACAACAAAGTTGTTTACAGATACTCGTCGTAGGCAGGGCGAGGACCATTCCTGACGAGGAGTAAAGCTAACCTCTCGCCGATAATGCAAAGGTTCCAAGCGGGGGAATGCTCAATCTCCTGCCTCGTTACACAACAGGGCGAAAGATGGCGTTGAGTCACAGTGCGTCCCAATGGCACCCCGACAAAACAGAAAATACTGCATTTACCTGCCAACAGTCACGGTTGATGTACGTTGCCCCGAAATGCAGGGGCTATCGTTTCTAGCGTGTAGAGCGCGCGAGAGAGATGAACATATGCCTATCAGAGAGTCATGCAAATCATCAATCTACCGCGAATTGGGAAAGTTCGACGTATTGCTGCAAATTTGGACCAGTGGTCACTGGACCGTTGATTTTACTCAATACTGCGGAATCTCAGTAACTGTACTGCGCGGGCTTCAGCTCATGGACCGAACACTCACTTTAGACATGGCACTCACTATAGACCAAGTCAGATTCAATTACCCTGAAACAGGTTGTATCAAGCGGAGCAGATGAACTACCGTGCTCACGATGTATCATCACGACAAGCTGATAACGTTACCGAATATGGCCGTGTCATACAGTTCACACCATCGGAACTTGAAGGAGAGTAAGAGTCCGACACACACATTGTCAGTGCACTGCTTACGCTTTGTCGCAGTTCGTAGTGGGTCGACGCTCACATTATTTCGCAGTTCGTAGTGGATCGACCCCGAACAAAAGAACACGAGATAAGGAGGAGTCGGCGGAAGATCAGCCTACGACCAACAAGACGGCGTCAATATTCAGGATGAACACCATGAGTAAGCCCTGAAAGCCACTTGCTACCCATCACATCGTAGTTCTTATCAATACGCACTGGTGAATGCTGATGTTCATCAACTCTTTCAGAACAAGTGGAGGACAGCAAGACGTGAAGCGCAGCATGGTCACGTCGAAAGACCCTGACACCCGGTACGCGTCAGCCCGTCAACTTCTTACAGCGCCAAGAGCTGCGTTCGTCGAGCGCGATCGCATATCAGTGAGGTGTTACACTTCATGAAGAGATTTGGGCCCTCATTAGATTACACTGAACTGCCAAAGGTAACTGTGAGAAACGAACGGTTGCGTACGGTGATGATGAACACAGGAATGACCCTCATAACTCTTCCGTAAACCTGCTCTCGACTGGAGGCTTGCTGGTATCTCCATCGTCATGCGGAGTCTGATGTGGCGCCTGACCCTCAGGTGCTTTCTCCATCTGCCTCTTGCTAGGGCGTCTGGCAATGTCGGCACCGTCTTTCTTCTCAACCTAGAGTACCATATCAGAAGCAGCCTTGAAGTCCGAGAAATTGCCCACAGGATAACCGCCTTTTTCCGCGGAGAGTTCGTGTGCCGCGGAGAGTCCATGTGCGGGTGAATGAACATAACTGGGAAGTTCCTCAGATGCTCTATGGTCACCATCATCGTAATCATCGTCTTCCTCCTCAACGCTGCTACCCTCTTCCTCGCTCTCCTCCTCACTGACGTAGCCAGCAGCGCGAACAGCCGCCTCTACGGGCCCGCTTCTCTCCATCTGTTCGCTCGCCACCAAGTACCGAGCGCACAACATGCGAATGTCGTTCCACCACTCCATCATATCCTCGCGACTTCTTGCGCGGAAGCTCCACGCATGATCACTTCCACCAAGTCGAGCTCTGATGCTGCCAGATTTCGTGGTGCCTTGCCCGTCCGTCCTGCCCTCGATATGAAACTTGTGGCTCCTGCTCTTGTTGGAGCTAGGCGGCCCAAGAGTGCATGCAGGTAAGAACAACGAGAACATCGGTGTATGAGCCTCCCTATCGTCGGAGCTCGCGTACTCGTGCAAAAAGCTGCGAAAAGGTGATAAGATGTGGGGCTCGGACAGATACAAGGAAATGTACACTGACCCAGCTGGAGTAAGGACGAAGAAGCTCTCGCGGTATGTTCGCGTGAAACGTTTCTTGCGTTCCAATAGACCGGTATGGACAGGTAGAACGCTCGAGTCGTCCTTGCTAGGATACATGATGGTTCCAGGGTTTCTGAGAGGCGTCTCCGGATCCAATAAGTGGTCACTGCGTGCACTGAACGTCAACCATTCGCGGTCAGGTGCCAACTCGGCCATTTCTCCGCTGAGTAGACGCCAGGTGTCTTGAACGCTGACGCTCATGCGAGACTGCCATTCATCGAAGGTCTGCCAGGCACTCTGTATGGCGCGAACGATGCCCTCCTCGAAGTGGGCACTGTTTTGTTGCATGATGATGATGCTCTTCTGCAGCAGATTCTCTTCGTGTACCTGCTTCGTCAATTGACGCATGACAGCCGCGTTCGTCACATATCTAGTATAACGATGAGGTAAAACACTTGAGGCTGATTCGCAAGGGACTAACGGGTCAGTCTTCGAGGTCACACTCATGGGAGTATTCTTGAACGTAGAGATGCTGCCTGACAGTTCAGAGATTAACTTTGTTGATAGCTCGCGCTCCTTGGCAACAGATGTCGCCAGCTTTCCCGTATCATTCTGGACATTCTGTTTTGGACGCGTTAGACAGTATCGAAGGAAACAATCTCTGTAACGCGCCTTGATGTGGGCCTTGATTTCTGTTCGCAACTTTTGAAGATGTTGCACAATAGAGCTATCGATTGTTCGACCCAGATTGGCATGCTGATCGGCGATAACGCGTGTCTTGTCTCGTATAGCATAAAAGATATCCTTGTAGGGGGTTAGTTGATGTAGAACGACATTATTGCACTTCGCACCTGTAGACCGCCTTCGCCCAAAAACTGGTTCCCCGCTCTGAAGGGAACCTGAATTACCGCTCCGAGCTTTGTCATTTCCTTCGCAGTGTTGTTCTCGATGTCTGCTACGCCCTGAATGGGAATCAGCGCCGCGTCGAGATTGCACTGGCCGAAATACCTCGAAATAGGCAATGAGCTGCTTGACAATGGCCTTCCAGGCCACAAAGCGCTCTATGAGAATGTCACTAGGCCGCAGATCATGAGGCGCTACGTTCTTCTTGATGAGACTTTGGTTTCGCGAGAGAGTCGACGCGCGTGAAATGCTCGTCGCCCGCGAAACGGACTTGAATTCGCTAGTCATGACTTAGACGTCGTTGAGCGAGAGGATTTCGTGAATGTTCTGTCAGACTGTTGTGGTGGCAAGAAGGAAAGAGTGATGGAGCCGAGTGCCCTGTCTTCGCCACCGTTAGGCAGCGGCGCGGAGTGCGTCATCATCATGGGTCTCGCGCTGGCCACCAGATGATGTCACTGACGCAAGTCTCCTGAGTCCTGAGTCCTGGGACTGTCCTGGGCCTTCTTTGTAAGTAGGCCCCGACCTGGCCCCCACGCGTGGCCACCTGTAATTCGTCGGCCTTGCATAGTTGCATCAAGCTGCAATTTCAGGATGGAGACCGCTACCTAGAGTCCTTCCATTTGATCATAATATATGGTATCATACTGCCCAACACATTACAACGCAGTCCAAGGTAGTATTATGAATGTAAAACAAAACCGCCATTGTCTCCTGTACGGGTGATCTCTTCGTAAATGAGCACCTTGAGCTCCTCTTTCCTGAGGGGATCGCCATTGTCAAAGTGGAAGAACGAGGGATCCAAAGGCTCCGCTGTGGGCTCGTCCTGAGGATCGTGGTAGGGCTGGATGAAGATGACAGTCAGAATGTAGACACGAAATGTCAATGAAGTTACTGACAGCAAGGTATGGATGTCGAAGAGCCTCCCCAACTTCGATGCGCCTTTTGGGGCTGAAAGTAAGGCACTTTTCCATCAAGTCAATGGCTAGAGGGTTTGCTTTGGGGAAAAGCGTGGCAAAGTTCTTCTTCTTGCGGAATGGAAGGGCGCGTATGTACTCGCGAGACCGAGCGGACGATATAGCGTAGAAGTCGTCTATTGACGGGGTGCCAAGGATGTCGAGGATAATGGAGAGCTGATGGTGATAGTCACGACCTGGAAAGAGCGGTTTTCCGGATAGCATCTCAGCGAGGACGCAACCAACAGACCACATATCGATGGCACGCGTGTATTCCTTGAACGTCAACATGACTTCTGGGGCACGATACCATCGAGTAGCGACATATTCGGTCATGAAGGTGCTGCTATCGTCAACATTAGGCGGCGGCCGTGCCGACCGTGCTAGACCAAAGTCACAGAGCTGGACGATGATTGATCAGCGTGCTGCAGAGAGAAGTGGCCGACATGACACGTACCTTCAGATCGCAGTTGGCGTTCAATAAGAGATTGGAAGGTTTGAGATCGCGATGAAGAACATCGGCCGAGTGCAGCGCTTTAAGAGCGCGCAAAGTCTAGCTTGGATGAGAAAGAATAGCGAATGCGAGCTCGTGGCACACCTGATATATGAAGTACTGGCAATGGTCGTCGCTCAGCTCCTGTGTGCGGATGACACGGTGGAGGTCAGTCTCCATGAGCTCCTGGACAAGGTAGACCTCGGTAAACTCTTCTAATGAGGGCGGGCGCAAGATGTCGAGGATGGCGATGATGTTTTCATGATTGAAGTGGCGCAACAGCTTGATTTCGCGGAGGGTACGGAGGCAGAACATGGAATGGTCGAAGGGAGTGATGCGCTTGATGGCGACCTTGCGCTGAGTGGGCAAATGGATGGCAGAGCATACGACCTGGCAGAATCTCGGTCGGTGGCATCGGAAGGAAAAACAGTGGCTCGTACCCCGTATGCACCTTCGCCTATAGCCTCTGCATGGAGGTCAGGAAGTGTCAGCGCAACAGTGTCAGGCGCACGCACCGACGGGCTGGTATGAGGAGCCAACAGCGAAGGAAGTCATGGCGGGAACTGTGGAATGGATTTGAACGGGGCGCGCAGTATATAAAGGAGACGAGGAACGGAGCTATTGTTCCAATCGCACGGCGTCTCCCGCGCCGATCGCGGCATCAGCTCTGGATCCGCTCCCCCATTCGGGCACAAAGGCATTCTGCATACTACTCTGCCTGCATTTCCATCTCGTACTGTCCCAGTATGTCCTGGTGTTGTCCTGGTGATGTCCTGATCTATCTTGTGCTAGAGATTGTCTTGTCCTCTCTTGGTGTATCTTCCAATTGTGTGTCTCCTACTGCGCAGGGACCTCACATACTTACTCGGTCTCCGAATCCATGATTTTCAATAGTGTGTCTTCGTTAAGTTGCCGTCAAGCAGAAGGCATCAGGCGTTCATAAGCTCTGGGATGGGTGTCCTCTCAAGGATATCTGTACATGGAATGCGCTAGAATGCTGCGTGCAGCAGAAGAATCCCAGCCATGATCGTTTCGCGAAACTGACTCTCGGGCGAGGCCATGGCCACGGTCATGATTGTACCCCAGTTTTGTTTGCGTACTCATCGCGTCCGCTTGGCCTCGACTATCGAGTACGCGTATTGAGTATGTCTGAAGCCGAACAATCGTAGCTGTCTGCTTTGTTCTAATACCACGCTTGGCATCTGACCCTCGTTAGTCAACGCTTGTTCTCCTTGCGTGTACAAGAACATCTCCGCTAGACAGCACTAGAAAGATCACTTCAGTACTAGCCGCAGACGGGCGATAACTCAAATTGAGTTGCTCCGGGGCTCCAGCGGTGGGTCGCGACTCGCGACCAGATAATCCCGTCACAGTCACATAACACAGGGGCTAAACAACGCGGTAAAACCTGAACAAGCACCTGTCGCCACTGTGCACAACGACAACGACGAAACCTTCGGGATGATGAGCGACTCACAGGAGCCTGAAAGCTGGGATGACGAATTTGAACTGGACGAGCCCAGTCCATCTACTTCCCGACCACGAGCTGACGTTCACGACGACGACGACAACGACTTTGGCGGATGGGGCGACGAGGACGAAGACAGAACGCTAACGGCGCGTTCGCGGCCTGCCAGAGCTCCGACTCCACCGCCTCCAGTGCCTCCAGTACCCACAGCGCTCCAGAGCCCCGTTCCTTCCGTTTTTTCTAACGGAAGTAACAATTCTACGACACATTTACGACCGACCATATCGCGCACCTCGGCGAGCCGGACCTCTGTTGGATTTGCCAACCTGCCACCGAGTCCGCCAATGCACCAGGAGAGACGACGCTTGAAGAAGAAGAGCAGACCGCCGCAGGAAGGCGTTTATGAAATGCAGGAATATAGCGAGGAGGACCTTATATCAACGACTACGCCTGTTGGATCTCCGTCGAACGGATCGCCCCTGCTGCAGCGCATTGGGAGCGTGAAAAACAGATTCGCAGGCAAGAAGAAGCGGGCGAGCTCGACTCCCAGTGAAGTGGTCCTCCAAGAGGGTGTGTTTGTATGCACGGTATCTTGGCATATCATTCACTACTTTGCTACTGCAGAATCTACCCCGCGACCCGCAACACCACCTCCGCAGACGAAATCCTGGTTTTTTCGCCCCCAGGATGCCGATTCGCCCCAATCACCGAAACTCAACAAACGCAAAAGTTTTGGCCTTATACTCAAGAACGACCTACCCGCGGACTTGGAGGCAGAGCTCGCCAATGGACACGACCGATATGGTGGCCTAGGGCTGGGGAGGGCGAGAGATGACCGTGAACGATCACGGGAAAGGGAGCACGAGGGCAGCCGTTCTTGGATGGGCAACATGCGCCGCATTAGCATGTCCGGGAAGCATAAACGCGGTGTCTCCGTTGCTTCTGGAGAACCGCCGCCGCCTCTTCTGCCCCCCATTGAGCTACGACCACCTTCGCCATTGATGGATAGTCGCTACCTCTCCTCGAGCGAAGACGCCGTGACCAACGCCCATACGAATGGGGGCTCGAGCCCCGCGAAAAAGACATTGAGCATAAACGCTTCAACCACCGCATCTCTTGGCCGAACAACCACCGCCACAATTTCGACGAGCAGCGCCGTTCCTCGGAGAAACTCTCTTGGTGACTTGAAAATCCCCACCCGCATATCTCAAGCCCAAGTGGGTTTGCGCCGAGATTTGACTATGGTTCGTGAATTTGCCAAGAGCGTCGACGGTCAGTTGTTCCGTCTCTTGATTCAGACTAGGTTTGACATATCTGAGTTTAGAATTGAAGGACCTACAATCTATTTACGTTGATCTTGTCGCTCAGATGCAAGCCATAGCTGCCTCTCAGCCTCCTCCTTCCGCACCACGCGCCGTATCACCCTCCGTCTTTCGTCCACGTAGCCGCTCAAATGCCGCAACACGTCCTCCAACTATACAAGCATTGACTGCCGACTTTTACGCGATCGATTCCAAGTATCGCATGGCATGGGAGTGTGCAGAACTTCTCATCGAGCTGGGTGGTGGTGCAACTGCTCCCCCTTCGACTAGCGTGTCTGCGCCAGCTGTGACCACATCCGCAAGCGAGCCCGGCTCAAGCAAGAGGAGTCGCGAGCGTGCCATCACGTTGGACGGCGATGACCGTGAACGCGATACTGCGACACCAACACCTCCTCCCGGTACACACATACCAACTGCGACGCCAGCATCATGGCGGGCCTCAACAGGGAGAAATGACCTCAGCCAGCGCCAGCTTTTGCTCCTTCGCGATATGCTCAACCCTTTTACAGCCGTCCCCGAACGGAGCGAAAGCAGACTGAGCGTTAACCGGGACTGGCGGTGGGGTGAAGCGATGAGTAGTACTGTGACCTTACCCAGTGAGGAGAGTGGTGCTGCACCGCCGGACACAACACCTGTGACCAAAAAACGGCGGAGCTCACGGATGGGTATGAGCGGAATTCGGGACATGTTGAGGAGTCTGAAGAAGCAGGGGAATGCCTCGAGCTCGACGAGTGTGAGTACCACAGCGAGCGGGGAGAGCAGCCGGAAGGACGGCCAGTCGTACGCTGCGAAAGTGCCCACGTATGGTCGCCGAAGGGCCAAGACGTCCAGTGGCCCCGAACTCATGGATCCGTCGCGTCCTACATCACCTTATATAAATAACAGTCTGGCTTCCCTTAATCGGCCGAGTCCGCGGCGACCCAGCTTGGCGAGCATTTTCAGACTGGGAAAATCGGGGAGTAGCAAGAACTCGATGGCGGATGCCAGTCGAAGCAATCTCGATCTACATCCGACTTCGAGTGGGAGTAGTGCTGGAAGGGATGATTGGGACCACCTGGAGGACGAGCTGGGGCCCAACGGGCTGGGGGCGGGAGACACCATCCGCGGGCGGCGTGGCGCTTTGTTTGCGGATGAGGTGAATCGGTTGTCCAACGTCGAGGAGGAGGGCGCGCGGCTGCCGTCGTCGCTGGCGCTGTTGAAGGGCGGCTCGGTGCGGTCTATGCCCGAGCCGCGGCTTGCCATGACTCCGGAGAACATCAAGCCTCTGCTTGAGAACGCTCGGGAGGTCAAGCGGCGACTGACAGGTTGTATAGAAGAGATGCGCGCATTGTTGGACCTTCATCGGTAGTTATTCCACTGCATTCATTCATTCATTTCATTTCATGCATCATCTATCTATCTCCTGCATCCATACTTTTGTTCACCGTTGCAAAGTTGTGTCTGCAATGTTGTCTTGCATTATTGTCGTGCTTTGATGTTTTACTGTGTATTATACATACTGCCTACCTGATTGTTGTCAGATTTCGGAGTTGAGGAACGTCCTTCAAGCTATTTGGCGACATATCACAACCGGTTCAAAGGTATACACAGAATCATACAGTAAAGCTTGAACTGCAGATAAAGTGACGGGTCATAATCATCCTTCAATGATCATCATGACGAGGACTGATACAGAATAATCACCATTCAGACAGCAATCACCAGGACGGTCCAGCAATATAATGGGCCACGGTGTAGGATACATCGATGCGAAGTTGTACTTAGGGCCGACCGATGGATTGTCAGATATCGGAGGTGAGGAACGTCCTTCGAGCTATTTGGCGACATATCACGACCGGCTCAAGGGTATTCACAGACATATAAAGCTTAGACTGCAAATGAAGTGACGGATCGTAATCATCCTTCAATGATCATCACGACAAGGAATGATACATATTTCGAGTAGAGAATCACCATGCAGACAGCACCCACCAGGACGGTTCAGCAATTCAGTGGGTGTCGATACATCGATGCGATGTTGTACTATGGGGCCGGCTGATGGACACTAACTGGCGCGTTCCCATCAGGTACGAGATGGATGAAACGTATAGCTCAAGGCCTTTGCACAAGGACCCCGGACATTTCGAAGTATGGCAATTGCGTCTACGACTACATGTAGTATCCCTGTACTCGAGATGATCAACGGCTAGTCACAGATGATACACTACTGCAAAATCGGCTTGGACCGACGCCACGATCCGTGGAGATCGTCGGGTAGGCGGGTCCAAGTACGACAGCCGAATTCCGCGACTGAATTATATATTCTATGTCGTCGATAACTGAGAAAGATGATGCTTCATCGACGTAATGTCCGCCGCCGTCGAACTTACATTCAGTGGCGCCGCAGTGATGCAAGCTTTCCAAGTACGCTAGGCATGCATCAGACAAGGTTCGTTTCCCTCGTAACCAATCGTGAAGCTCAAGTGTAGGTTCGCACTCGTAAATTGGTCGGACACGGACAACAAGAATCGCATCTAGTCTTTCAGCGCGAAACAACCGACTCATGGACATAGACGGAGACGGAGATAGACTCCTACACTGACACGACACCTAGACCGAGAGCATCTTCATTACTACTTGTCATTGTTTTCCTTGTACCGCCTCAATCTAGTAGGACTTCCGTCGAACGCGTGTCCTGGATCCGTCATTCGCGGGAACACCAGAACGCCACTTTCGTGCAAATATCTCTCTCTAGAGGCCACATTCGCGAAATATGCATAGTATTACAGTTGGAAGAATTTGCAGTAGAGGGGCGACAAGGGAGGCCAAACAGAAACCACATAAAAGGCAACGTCGGCACCGTTACAGGTGGGGTCCAAAGTACACGGAGGTTGGACGGCCAGACAAAGACAATCCCTGCAAGTCACTTGAACGCCGATTGGGTTTTGATAGATTGAACAGTGTGCCGGCCACCCAGAGATACTCCTTCTTTCACAACACCGACAAAGTTGGGCTTGGAGGCAGCGACGGTGCTCTGCCTGTGAGCTCAACAATGTTTATATCATGAACCAACGCTCGAGGTCGGCACCGTGCAATGTCTAGTCTTCTAACGAGCGTCTTGAGATGAACTGTACGTTGACGAGGGCGAGAAGCCACCTTCGAGCAAATAGCTTCCTACAAAGGTTCAAGCTTGAAGGCCTCGATCGCAAAGTATGCATAGTAGAGTATCCCTGTCGTAGAAACATCTTTGTATCAGATGGGCGACAAAGCAGGCGAGACAGGAACCGATGCATCCTGAACACTGTTGTCGGAGGCCTCCAGTCTGCAAAAGATGCAGAAGATAGACGGTCAGACAAAGATATGCCCTTTGAGTCACTTGAACACCAGTCACCGTTGAGCTGTGCCAGTGATAGATGAGAGCGTACCAGACACCGAGTTTACTTCGGCTCCTCTTTAATCGACGAAGTTTGGGCTTGTGTCAGCGAAGATGCCTTGCCTGAGAGGATTGACAATCTCAAACCTAACACTCGAGACCGATACCGTGCACTAACTTGTCTTGTTAGCCAGCGCGTTGAGATGAACTGCACATCCACTAGGGTGAGAAGCGAGTAGGCACAATGTGGAACTGTGGAAATAGATCTCAGATAAGTACAAGAACGATCCGAGCTATACCACAAGCGAAGCTGCTTGTATCACAGCAAGGACCTGAGACATAGGCGGATGGTGCTTAGGTTGATGAAGATCCTGCAGTGGACGAATGCAACGCCATGACTGAGTTGCAAGTCTGGAGCTGGTGTCGGAATTCATGCTGACATAGTCTCGGTACAGCCGTCACCCCGTAGCGAAGGAGTTCCATAGCTTATAAGCAAGGCTATTTCGTGAGTCGAAGTGGTGCATTGCGCCTTCAGACAACGTTCTGTGCACAAATAAAGCCTGAAACGACATGAGAGACCATCGAATATCACTGAGAGATACTGAAGCTCGAGAAGTAACCAGTGTTCCAGAGGAGCGGAAATTTGCGCCACAAGTGATGCACGAGTTTCGGCGACCATCAGCCATTACGCTTATCTATGAGTCATCGGTGCTGACGAGGACGAGCAGGAAACAGAACAAGCGCCCAAGCTATGCACATAGAGAGGTATGGCAAGATGTGAGCGCTTCTTGGGCGAGACGGTGGATGACTGGTACTAGACAAAAGACAGGACAGGTTTGGTAGGGCGATGCGAGGACGGGCCGTCACAGCCTTGCTTGCTGACCAAGCGTCGGAGTTCAATTCACAGTGGCTTGACATCGTTGGTGATCCTTCCCGTTCAACTACTACGACTATCACCTATGTCTGAAATCCGGAGGAAGCTTGTCATTGTCGGAGATGGTGCTTGCGGAAAGGTAGCGCCCTGAGCCCTCGCCGTCGCCACCGCTAACCGCCACGTCTAGACCTGTCTCTTAATCGTCTTTTCCAAGGGCACGTTCCCCGAGGTGTGTAACCTTGCGCAGTCTTACGAGCGCTCTGCTTAATAGTGCGCAGGTCTACGTCCCCACAGTCTTTGAGAACTATGTCGCCGACGTCGAGGTCGATGGCAAGCACGTTGAGCTGGCGCTATGGGATACTGCTGGGCAGGAAGACTATGACAGGCTCCGACCCCTGAGCTACCCCGACTCGCATGTTATCCTCATTTGCTTTGCTGTCGACAGCCCCGACTCTCTCGACAACGTCCAGGAGAAGGTGCGTTCCCGCTCGCCCCCGCATCACGGCCGGCGCTAAAACCTCATGTGTCATGTTACAGTGGATCTCCGAAGTAATGCACTTCTGCGCCGGCCTCCCCATCATCCTCGTCGGCTGCAAGAAGGACTTGAGACGGGACCCTCGCGTCATTGAGGAGCTGAGGAAGACCAGCCAACGACCTGTCACACCTGAGGAGGTAAGTCGTACGACTTGAGCCGGTCTTCGTCTGGCTTCTACTCCATTCCTGTGCCATGCCACAGCCTCTGGTCTCCGTCGCGTTGCCATTACTTGTTTTAACTGTTGTCTCACATACATGTCACAGGGTATGGCCGTCGCCCAGAAGATTAACGCCAGGCACTACCTCGAGTGCTCAGCTAGGACGGGTGAGGGTGTCCGTGAAGTCTTCCAGTATGCTACCCGTGCTGCCCTCCTCAGCCGGACAGGGAAGAAGCACCATAAAGGCAACTGCGTTGTGTTGTGATCTCTGAGTCGCATACGCGCACGGACGGCGAGCTGTAGAGGAGCTTCATCATATCCCCCATATCCAATCTCTTCACGAATTTTTTTCACGTTTTCCCTCTTCAGTTACCGATAATTATATGGTAATTCTCAGTTTGTGCCCTTTACTTTCCAAGGCCAAGACTTGCAACTATCATGCTGAGATATCTCCTGAATGTTCCGCAACGTCACTACGTATGATCCAATGCTTGCAACTTTGCCGACTTGACCACGGAGCAGTTTTCTGACACACAAGTTGTCTGACAATTTGGTGACATTTATCGTTGACAGCAGCGGGCTCCTCCGAGATTCAGCATCGACCCCCTCAGCACGAAGGCATCGTACGAACGAACGCTCACCTCTGTGCACTAAAGCTGCAGGCAAGGAGCAATCGTGCGCATGTCCATCTGGTTCGATCATTGGGTCTTCCGACTCACGAATATCATTCATGACGCAAGAACGACGCAGGTGGCGACATGTGGCGCAGTGCTAGTCAGGCTGTTCACCTACAGCCTTCCTCGCCTTGGAAACCAGAAGTCGCTAACAGTGAATCGCACAATTTTAGCCGGTCAAGTATAATAAATACCATCCAACGCCCTATGGGCTTGGATTATCAATCCTTACAATATCTACAACGACTGCTACTTTGCTACACGGGGCTTAACACAAGGACTAAGGAGTGTGAGTGTTCATGAGGTACTAGGAATTGTCGGAAGGGGGATGAGCGGTGCATGCATACTGGCAAGTATGTATGTAGTGGAGGGAGTCATAAGAATGACGACAGGTCCTAGCAATGGAAAGAAAAGAAGACGGGGTACAACAGAATAAGATAGACAGAGCATAGAGACAGGGTATTGGGGAATACACCAACATTTACATCATCATGGCGAAGGCGGCAGCACCGACGCCTCCGCCGCCGCCCATGATCATGTTGTTGTAGTCCCTCTGTGGAGGATATCCGTCAAATGGCTGGCCAGCAAATCTGGGCTTGTCTTCGTACTGGTAGCCTGGGGCACCGGCAGCATAATAACCGGCGGGGCCCATGCCACCGCCAATGCCAGGGCCCATCATCATGGGCTCGTAAGCTTGCATCGCGGGATTTTCAAAGCTCATTCCCGTGGGAGACGCGATGACTGGGGAGCGCGAGTACCCCTGGCCGGAGTACTCGTCGGGAGAGTGGCCCTCGCCGTCCTCGTAGTCCTCTTCCTCGCCGGCAACGCCGAGGACTTCAAGTTCACCGGAGATGACCATGCCGAAGCCCTCACCACGGACGGGCTCCTCGATGCGCGGAACACCGGCGCGGTCGCGCCATTCATTAATTTCACGGCGCAGGGCGTCCGATTCCATCTTGAGAGCGCGAAGCTCCCTGGCGGCCAGAAGGCGGTGGCGGCGGGAAGCGTGGACATGGGCAATGGACGAGTTTACGATACTAGACTTCGAGGGACGGCGGATCTGAGAGAGGTTCGGGAGGAGAGCAGCAAGGTCGAGGAAGCGGCCGTTGAGAGTTTCGCGGCGCTGGCGCTCGACAGCGTTGTGCGTGGCCCGGCGCTCGGCGGTGTTAGCCCGGCGAGAGGGTTTCCTCTTTTGGCCGTTGCCGCCGGCGGGAGCAGAGTGGGGCGGGATGGGTAGTTCGTCAGACGGCGACCCGAGCGGGAGAGTCGGCGTGGTCGGCGTCAGTGGCTGGTTGGAGTCGTCAGAGGCAGGCGAGTTGGGGAGAGACATGGCCATGGGAGCAGATAGTGGTTGATAAGGTGGGCTGCGGGGCTGGGAGCAGGAGCAGGGAGATGGGTATGCGGGGTAGCGGGAAGACTATGCTATCGCGAGCTGAGCTCAAGCGAACAACAAATTATAGCTGGGTATGTTGGGTGGTGGGAGTGGGCGGATAGTGTGAAGCCGTCAAGGGTCGCGAGGTCTGTTTTGCGTTAGAACAAAGGCTTCGTGCTCGAAAAAGACGAGACACGCACTCCAGGCGGTATCCTTGGGTCGGCGAGGGAAAAGGCGGGAGGGAGGAAGGGAGGGGCGGTAAAGAGCGAGGGGATCAGCAACGGGTGGAAAACTAGATTCGCTATTGGGTGCTCATATTATAACAGACGCAATGGGAGGCTGACCTAATAATTACATAATAATCTTGCCATAATAACGAACCAAACCAGATCGCACCCTTCCCACCGGCCCTAGATTGCGGTCGTCATCAGAGAAGCCCTGCTCCCCGCGACACCTGCCCTTTGCACCTCTCCATCTCAACTGGAGGTCAACGATTCCCCTGCATTGACCACTGATTTCCCGAGCCCGCTGCTATTTCTTGTATGCCTCAGTCTCGACGGATCTCCCCAAGCTCAGGTGTCTGGGCGGACCGTCGCCCTCTAGGCGCATCACTATCCACGAACACCTGGAACCTCAAATTTGACCTGCAGTTGATCATCAAATGTCATTCGCGGATATTTCCTCGTCCTCCCGGGGCCTCGCACAAACCGAAATCAACGATATCAACCAGCGATGGACGCTATAGCTTGGCAGAGTAGCTCCCTCACAACCGCACTCGAAACGCTGTGAAGGTCGGGCAATGAATGAATGCAGTAATGGCTTAGAACTTCGCGAGGCTGTGACGGAGGACAATCCTCCGGCTCGAGAACATCACAAGTAACGTTACTTACGATGGCATATATACAGTTCTCTCTCTTTCACTTGCGCGCTTCCCTACAATACATCGCTCGGTCAACGTCGGGCTTCCTTACAAGGTTGTCCACCTTTATCCCCACTAACAGCGAATCGGCAACGAGTTGACTTGGACTTGACCTTCGGCACCTTGCACGGATTTCGTGATAATTGATCTCTAAAGCCGCCGCCGCTGAATGATGGCGACTCGAGACATGGGGATGAACAGAATTTGTTACCTCTGGTTACGGAAACATGACTGACAATTAGACATCTGGTGGGAGTGGTATCGAACTAGTACCACGCCAGCCCGCATCCCGACGCGGATGAGAAGCGGTGATGTCCGCATTCGGCCTCTTGCTTGATCGGCGCGTCACCTCAAAGCGGGCGGATGCGCTCTCGGACCTCGGTACCGGTGGCGAGAGGGGAGATTGCGAAAATTTCGGAGTCGCGACGCTTCGACAGGAGAGGAGAATCCAATTGTGTTTGGAGTCATCAGGCCGTTAGCTTTTGTCTGCTCATATTGAAGGGGAAAGTCTACATTCTTGCGAAGCAATCGTTGCTACATACACATGTACCCCTGTATCACTATCCTCTACAGTCTCCAACTTTACTACGTGGTTTCCACACTGACGAAACGGTAGGTGTTGCTGGATTGTTCTGGAGCGCGCACCATTGCCCCTCCAGTTGCGTTGATTCTCATACTGACCATCGGACAGACCTCGAACAATAGTCTGGAGTGAGGCTGATCCTGAGATGGATCGGGCACACCCGAGTCGGGCTTACGATGATACGATTAGCGACGAAGAAAGCGCATCAAGGATCAAAGAAATTGGCTACTCTCGTGACCAATATTTTGCGCGTTTGAGGGAGAAGATGTAGAGGACTCTCAGGATCATTCTCAGAAGCTCAGTAGCCCCTTCACATTGACAACAATCTTCAAGTACTGTACATGGAGCAACCCACTGCTCTTTGACCATGTTTTCCAGAACATTTCTGTTCCCGGGGGCTGTTGGCCTATCCGCGATTGGGACTCGGAGAACGCCGTGCGGCAAGCAGCGACCAGTCGATCCGGATTTCTCAATGATCGACTTGATATCGAACCAGTTCGCACTCGGCTGTTGTTGCCGGAAAAACACATGCTCCTGAATTTGACGACACTACGCCCGAACGCAAATCTTGTCAGATCTTGTCTGAGCAATAGACTCCTGACAATCTCTTGGAAGAAATCATCCTCACTCCTGCACTACTCCTGCAGCCCATCGTACTCCTTGATACACTTGATCCGAGCCTTTATTGCAGGCTTCCTGGGCCCTTCCCTCTGCCCTTCCCTCTCGGTGATAGCAAAGTCTGCGCGTCTTCTCGGATCTGTGGAATTGCAATCTGTATCCTTCGCTCCTTGCACGTTTCTGCCCTCTGACTTTTCGAGGCCGCACTTCTGGCTTCTGTTTGGACTAAAGGTTGACGTGCCCGACTGACTCGGACTGACTGACCGGGGACATCTTTGAGCTACAGATCTGCCGCCTTCTCGTCTTTCCTATCTACGGCGGTCAATAGCCTTTTCTTCTTCCTAACCTGGCCTGGCACTGATCCTGATGAAGATTCAGCCTACTCTGTGATCACGTATTACTATCTAACTCTGATCTAACACTTTCTCTGGTTGATGCGCGTACAGGGTATTCGAACAGCGACTTCGTTTGAGTTAGTTGTCTCCATTCTCAACGGCGCCGCCAACGCTTCTCATTTCCTTCCCTAGGCATCAGTCCGCCTACACAGGCATGCCTCACTTGTCCTACGCGCCATGTTCAATGAACTTCCAGTGAGGCTGATTTGTCCCTTACAGCGGATTTGCTACACCCCGCCTCCTGAATCATTTGAAGCCGTAAAAATCCCGTTTCGCCTATCCTTCGTCTCGTCTTAACCAACAGTGGAGCTCTATAAAGTTACTAGGGGGTGAAGCGCTGAAGCGAAAGCTGAATATCCATCTTGCTTCTCATGCGGACCAATTATGGCCTCTTGAAACGCGCCGCCAAACCAATGACGATGAGTCGACTGGTTCGAACTAGTAAGGCCGGGGCGTCATCTTCTCCTCGTGCCTCTGCCCCCATGTGGGTGCAGGCAAGATAAGGCCTCTGTACGCGTCTGATCTTGATCGCGAATCAGAGCGAATGTTAATCGGAAAGGACATACGGACAGTTTCTTCCGTGGAAACGAAAGTCCTCGACCCGGAGCTTACGGATTGCCAGCCACTCGTGAGGCGTGTATATAAATGACAGTGCTTCGCGCGCGTATTTCCGCCACCATCACGAAAAGCACTCTAGTTGTCATGTTGAGAGGTCGAGGTAAGGGGTGACCCATGAGGCCTGAGTATCTAACTTACCCCACACCGTATGATCAGACTTATCATTCGGGATCGAGCAGTTCGCTTTGCCATAAGTGATGCCTGCGATGAGAAACTATGTTCACCGAAGGTTCTGATTGAAGAGTCGATTTGTTGCAGGACGAAGCGGACCGGGTCTTGACCCGCGCGTCGACATACTTAGGTGTACAAGTGCGTTCGAGAGATTCGAGGCTCAGGAAGCAAGTACGCAAGCTGTCAGTGTCCCTCGAGTTCTTTATCCCACACGGAAAAAGACTCAAGACGTGCATGTTAAATTGTTATAGTCTATTAGTCTGCAGCAATACTGCGATCTCACTTAACTATAGGTCCGTGAATGTTGAAGGTTGAATATGAGAGCATTCTTTAGGCGAAGGCGGCGAAGGCTAAGTTGTAAAGCTACAAGCATCAAGGCAAACTACAAAAGCATCAAGCCCGACTATCGCAAGAGTTGGAGGCTAAGATGTGTAGTGTAAGCGGTTTGAGTACTGCCGGATTACCCAAGATACAATCCGATGAATGCGTGTACGTACATCTGGGGAGGTCGGGCATCCAAAATATCTCCAATGGTTCGCGTTCCATGACCTGTCAGTCAATTGGTACAGTTCTGTGAACGAGCCCTCAGCCTCTGACGCAAAGAGTGAATATCTACGGGAAAGACCGAACGGTATTGGCCTTGTGCAGCTGCTGCCGTCATGCATTCAAGCCACCATGCATCTAAGCCGCTGTACCGTGCATCTAAGCCGCCGTACCGTGATACTAATAGCAGACAAGCTGCAGACCAGGCAGACCAGGCGGTTCCTCAGTGGTGTATTTTCGGCAACTGTGTACGCGTGTCGCGCTTCGCTTACTCACACCAACAATTATTGAGGACAGACCAGCCCCAGCGTGGTTCTTCTAGGCACAGATATCTGTTTTCTTAAGGAAGGCATCCCAAAACATATGCTCGTCGTACTTGTTGGAGCGACTCCCTAGCGGCCCGCTCAGTAACAAAGTAAGTCAGGTGTTTGCGCACATCCCCAAAGCTTTCCAAGGGAATGCGAGGTTGGACCACCATCAACTCGTCTGTGGCCGTGCATGATACATCCTGAGAACCGCGCTCGCCAAAAAGTTTCATGCAACCATGTCAGCTCAACTGAGAACGTTGCTGGCTTGTAGCGGCATCTGAGTGGCATATTCAGGCAGCAATATCACCGCATTGATGCACGATTGATGCCGGCAAAATGGGTCAGAGCCGGGGGGGAAGAATCATAGCTCGACATCCGGAGGTTGCTTCCCCAAGATATGCACAGTTTGACCGCGTAGTCTGGGCCCAGCGTTCCGATGAACTTCCTCGGTCTACGAACGCGATTAGGCGCGAAACACGTACCATTGTCATCACCAATATGCATTCTGATCGAACGGCTCAACCTGCTTCAACGGGTACCGGCGGTGCCCAAAGAAAGATACATCCATTTTGTTGGCTCCTACGTATGACCGCACCCCTGCGCGTCTGAGTTTACTGTATACAGATAAATAAGAATATCCAAGAGACTCAACAGCGAATGAAATTGCCGACAATCATACTGGGAATGCCCCACTTGTCGCGTCGAATAGTGAAAGAAAAACAGCAATTGACAAGGGAGTCCTGTGCGGGTGGCTCATTCGTCCCTACGCCATTCTCAGCAGGCGATGCATTCGAGCCGTTGGTCGCGGGATTCGTCGTCGTTAGTGCGGTCGAGGTGGACGAAGTGGATGAGAGAACGGGCTTGAATCGCAATACACAAGAGGTCAGCACGGCCTTCTGGGAAGAATCGAAAGCAACATGGCCATATTTCTTGATGGACTCTTAGTCGGTGTAGCTGAGAAATAACAGGACACACCTCCCAGTAATTTACCGCACTCTCTTCAGCCATAAGTTCGTAAATGCACACGCGGCCGTCACGCATCATCCAGCCATCCACACCGACAAGCTCAGCGAACTCCCGATTTCCCTTATAGATCTCGCCCGTGCGACGCCATAGGCAAGCGGGAACGCCCATCGCGCTGAACACGCGATCGTAGTCCAACAACAGTCGTTCAAAAGCCTCCTCTATGAATACCAGATCGATATCACGCAAACTTTGAGCGACTGCACGAAACTTTGGGCGGAGAACAGACAAAGGCTGCAGGATTTGCTGCTTGCTCTCCTGGCTTACGCTGGGTTAGGGTCAGTAAGGGTAGGCGCAAATGGAGAAGGGCGTACTTGCGATCCATCCATCTGCTGAGACGGGCGTAGCCTTTGACATAGTTGTAGGGCTTCAAGAGACCTGCCTCGTACTTGCTCCTGATGACCCGATTCAACCTCTCGTCGCGCGACCCGGGGCTCTGGTCCGCTGCCGTCAGAAGAAAGCGTTCCGTCTTGGTCGCACTAGGGAGGATTTCCTCCTGGGGAGTAGTGACTGGGACGGGAAAGGCGGCAGGTAATGGGGTGGAGCTGGCGGGCGGAGCAGTGAAGAACGAGCCATCGTCCAGTGTTTCGAGAAAATCGGTCAAGACTGAGAACTCGTTCCCAAGCGTGACGCCAGCCGCGGCCTCGCTGTAGATGTACGGCTGTTGAGGTGATGGCTGCAATGGGGGCTGCTGCTGCTGCGGGGTCCGACGCCGCTCCTCGTCGTGGCACAAATGGCCTATCTCCCGCTTGATGCATCGCTGACACGGGCGTCCTTCGTCGCATGTCATGTGGCTCCGCCTGCAGTAAAGACAGGCATGGTTCACTTTCCGTCGCTTGGGTGTCTTTTTCTTTCCCGAAGGAGACCCAGGCGGGGTGGACATCGCGAGTGAGTGGGTTTTATGAAAGACTTGCACTTAGGGTGATGATGGACATTGAATAAGGAGAAAATCCCAAGAAGGAAAATCCACGTGAGTCCACCGATTGCACTTGAATCTCCGCCACACTCGGCCCGTGGGCGCAGTCCCGCTTCATCTGCCGCTTTCTCTTTGTGGCGTTGGCCGTTCCAAAAGGCGCGTCTTTCTTGCAGGCGGCACCGTCGAAGGACTCGTTCAATGCTGGGCCGCTCCTCGGGGCTCTCAGGCTCAATCCAAACCGCGGCTTTGCCAGGTAAGGACATATAAAACTTAGACAGGTCACAGGTGCAGAATATATTCTTACGTTGTGGTCGCGGTAGATACGCACAGGAGTGGACTTCTCCGAGGCACACCAAGATTTCTGTTGCCTTTGAGCCCCAAATCGCTCTGCCGACTGCTCTTGCGTTGCATCGTAACAACTCGAATGTTGTATCATGATTCGTCTGCCGGTAAATATTCCTGTAATACGCGCTCCCCGACCTGAGTCTTGGCCCCAATACTGAATGCTGGCCTGTTCCATCAACTTCTAGCACCAAACGTCAGACCGCGTTCATGGCCATGAATAGCGAACCGATCTTTGTTGGCAATGGTCCCGGTTGTTTCCTCGAATTGCGAATGCTGTCCAAGAAAAGGAGCAGAGCTAGCAAGCCTCCATCGGATTTTCTACAGGAATCACACCGTTCGAACATTCCAGGCAAGTAACTGTCATATGAAGTACTCTCAATACTCGTACTCTTCTTTCCACTCTTTTGAACGTTCGCCGCCTTGCGGCCTTCCGCTTGAGTGATCACCTCGTTGGAGCTGTCAAGCTTGACATCTTGCGACCATTCTCCTCGCCTCGTGCTCGTGCTACCCCAAATCAGCCGTTCTGGTGACTGCTAGTCCTCACTTTGTGATTGTTCGTTCATGCTCGTCAGCAATCGTTTTACAGAATTCACGAGACATTGTCTCTAGGCTTCAGTGGGTCTTTGCCTCAGCGAAGGCGGCTAAATGGAACTCTTTCTCTTCACAATGGTATGTTTGGAAGGACGTGGTCGCCTCGCGGATATATTCGAGAATTCTGCAACGTGGGTCTGCTCTGTGTCCTACTTCGAGACCTGCCTTCCCTTCCTTGTCTCCTTGAATTACAGCCTTCGAGGCGATGTTTCAACTCTCGACCACAAGATTCGTGCCTGCTCTTGTACCTGTCACACTACTGTAAGTACGTTCTGTTTTTCATCGAACGTCGCAGCTCACTACATGCGTGCTCCATCCAAAGACATCCTTTCTATCCGATACTTCCACAGTGCAACGATAGTCACCGCAATTTTACCTATACTCTCTGCATGAAGAAGGACGGTTTCCGGCCATTTGGGCACCGAATCATACATTTCGCCATTGCAAGTAGGCGACCGTAGATTCGTAAGTTATGGCGCTGACACTCCGCTCACCAAACTGACCTGATCTCACACTATTACTTAGCCTCTTCAAGTCGAGGTATCCTGCACATTCCTTCATCGATGAGCTGACGCTTAGATGGCACTAGCCCAGGGCATACCATCTGTGCCCTGCAGGCCTGGACGGCTTCACTGCATATATCGATTGCTGGTATAAAGGTGCCGGTCAGCTGCTAAGCCAAGTCACTGATCATTGAAGGACGGTATCTGTTGTACGGTAGGCCCCAATCTGACCAACTCTGTAGTGTATCTCCATGATGGGGAGGCCTCCGCAAATCAACCCAGAACGACAAGTTCACCTGCTCATGTTCTCAAACTCGCAGCGGTTGCGCAGCGGCTACAATCATCGCAACTGCCTCCGAATCTCGTTCGCGTCATGCGCACAGAAGTCTATCTAGATCTGTGCCGATTACAATATGTATGCACAAGGCTTGGCGTACGTACCCATTCACTGATTCACATCTGAGGTCTCTCTTCCCGTCCTGCAGAAGTCTCCATAGCCAATAGTTCGGCCAAAGTCCTTTCACAAGCCAAAACTACAAACACTTAGACCGACCGCCACCGTGACTGGCACTCGAGTCTCGAACTACACTAGATCTACCTCCGGTTCTATCCGGTATGGTGGCGCATCATCCATCTTCTCATTTGTGCATATTTGGATTCTGCGGGCTCAGGGCGTTTACCGAATTTTTTCCCAGTTCAATACAGTCACTGGCATTCGTCGCCCTTTGGCGTGCAAGCGTCGACAGGTCCACGCAGTGCACATCGTCACTGTCAGACCAGCAATCCCGGCCTTGAAACAGCCACTGCGCTGCTCTTCACACCCATTATGCCTTGGATCGTCGGATACTGTAGGTATACTCCTTCCGGTAGACTTCGGATGCCACGACTCTCTAGACTCTTATCACAATGCCGTTCGATCCTCTGTCAAACTTCGTGTAAAAGTTGGCATGGCCTTGGCGGCGACCCTCAGACTAACTTAGGTGTAGTTTCATGCGGCCACTTCTGGGTAAGGAGCGGCGCATGATAACTCTCAAGAACGTGAGATATCAGTTCAAGTGCGACACTCCCACCGGCCAGCGGGCTTGCCTAGTAAGCGCGCAATTGCAGCGAATACTTGCTGGCACTACATTATTGTCGTTCCTGCGGTCTTCAGCGCCTAGACGTCGGGTTGGACTGCAACCGGGCGCGTCGTACGGAGTGTCTCAGGTCTCTGTCAGCGCGATCCATGCGGTTTTTCCTTATCTATCACAAGGTTTAGACATACATCAGTCATGAAGTTGACATTTGTGGCGCTGGACCGCCAAAAGTTTCGGAGTCAGAGTCCTGTGGGTTTTAGTGGATGTTTGGTGACCTTTCCTGGGGCCTGAATGCAGTCTCAATGTTAGGAACACATCAGACGAGGCTGCACCTTCACGTTCTACGAAGTTGTTGTATTTCTACTGCGGAACGAGTGATCGGAACAATCGAAGCTTCACATGTCTGGTGTGGCAGAAATGTGGACACTCGTGTGTCAGTACCTTAATTGGCCCCGGAAAACACGCCACGGCTATCCGCGAGACGCCTTCGCCCGAATAAAGCCTGTCCACTCAATCTAAGGTCCACTTTCCCTGCAGCAAGCAATGCAGCTGAGTCTTCATGGGTCTGCTTGCGTTCTGTCGTAGAACATGCGTAGACGAAGGAGGGTTTACTTGAGGTCTTTCCAGGAGAAGCTGAGATGCGATATGGTAGAACTTATCCTTCTACAGACCTCCTTCCTCAATCCTTCCGGGCAGCCAGCGGGGAAGTAATTGCATCGCCTCGGCCTAAGTAGGACAGGCACGTAACGCCAAGAGGGTTAGTCCGATTGGCTGCTATTGGACGATAAGGATTTACCTCATCAATTCACGTTGAATGCAATTTTATTCAGGCATATATAGAGGGACGACGCCCCGCGGTGGTGTTCCCTATCATCCGCAACCATGGTCAACGTTACCTACGATGCCTGTAAGTGAAATATCTCTTTGCCAGTCACTGTGCTGAACGGCGTCTAGCGGGTGACATGATCGCCACGACCTCCGATGGTACGGCGAGCGTTTACAACCTCGGCGACATCGCATGGACCCTCGCGGCGACCGCCCTTGTGTGGATTATGATTCCTGGCGTTGGCTTCTTCTACGCTGGCCTTCTGCGGCGCAAAAACGCACTCTCCCAAATATATATGGGCGTCATGGTTTTGGCTGTTGTTTCCTTCCAAGTGCGTCTTTATGCCTTCCTACGCGTATACCAACGTCTCTAACATGTCTTACAGTGGTTCTTCTGGGGCTACTCGCTCGCGTTCAGTGAAACCGGCTCCAAGTACATCGGAGACCTCAGTATGTGACATGTCCTGAGCTCAATGATTCGCATGCGAATGACCGTCATCAGAATACTTTGGTCTCAAGGGCGTTCTCGAGGCGCCAAGTATGGGTAGCTCTAGGATACCAGCGATCGTGTTCTGCGTGTACCAGCTCATGTTCGCTGCTATCACTCCTATGCTTGCGCTTGGTGCCCTCGCCGAGCGCGGACGTCTCGGTCCGGTCCCTGTTTTCGTCTTCATGTGGTCAACGCTCGTCTATGATCCCATAGCCTGCTGGACCTGGTCCGGCAATGGCTGGGCGGCCGTCATGGGCGGTCTCGATTTCGCAGGCGGAACACCCGTTCACATCTCCTCCGGTACCGCTGCTTTGGCCATCTCCATATATCTTGGAAAGCGCGAAGGATGGGGAACGGAACGCTTGGCCTACAAGCCTCACAACACCAGCTACATTGTTCTCGGAACAGTGCTTCTCTGGTTCGGATGGTTTGGCTTCAACGGTGGAAGCGCTCTCAGCGCCAACTTGAGGGCCGCGCAGGCTTGCATTGTCACCAACCTTGCGGCCAGTGTCGGTGGACTCACCTGGATGCTATGGGATTACCGTCTCGAGAAGAAGTGGTCCGCTGTCGGCTTCTGCAGTGGTGCCATTGCAGGATTAGTTGCCATCACCCCTGGTTCTGGTTTCGTCGGTTCCCGTAAGTCTAGTCTCTTCACGATTGAGTGGCTTCACTCACTGCGATATCTTAGCTGCTGCGGTCCTCTTCGGTTTCATGGCTGGTACAGTGTGCAATTTTGCCACCCAACTCAAATTCCTGTGCGGCTACGATGATACTCTGGATATCTTTGCGTCGCACGCTATTGGAGGAGTTGTTGGAAACATCCTGACTGGTCTCTTTGCCCAGGCGTCAGTCGCTGGCTTTGATGGCTTCACCTCGATCGATGGTGGGTGGATCGACCACAACTACATCCAACTTGGATACCAGCTCGCCGACTCGACCGCGGGTATGGCTTACTCTTTCGTCATGACCGTGAGTCCCTCCTCAATTACCTCCAATTGCAAGTATTGATTGTTCCATACAGACCATCATTCTCTGGATCATGCACTTCATTCCTGGCTGTCGCCTTCGTCTTTCTGCGGAAAACTCCGAGGAGGCTCAAATCGTTGGCATGGACGAGTACGACATGGGTGAATTCGCCTACGACTACGTTGGCCTCGAGCAGGAGATTCCCGGCGAGGGGAAGGATGGACTCGGGGTCACTGCTGGCGGCCGTGAACCCCTCCACCACCCAACATCTAATCACAGCTCAACAACTGACGAGGTTGGTGAGAAAACGGCGACTGCATAGCCGCTCGTCTCTCTGTCGATGTACCATCATACCATAATCAGACTCAACTTTCATTTCGCATATTGTTATACGCCTTTTCACTCAACGGTTGCTTCCCAATAGAGCTATACTTAACAAGGGCCAGACCATCTCTGACGACTCCACATGAGTGAGTCTCAGCTGGGCTTCTTTCCATCGCATCCATCACATCAGGATCATAGCAGCTCACTTTGAAGGTCTGTATGTCCTCCATCACGTCTCACGCTGTTAGCCTTGCTCTCTAGATGGTAACTACCGCCAATTTCGTCCTCTAAGTTGGTGAAATCGTTAAGTCGAACGCCGAGCTGAGTCACATCTTCAGCTAGCGGAATCGGAATGGGCATAGCTACAGAATCGGCAAGGGGACAAGTGATCATGATGCTTGACGAGTACATCGGTCAATGGGCGCCACCAGGTCCATGGTACCTTCCTGATGGCATCGTGCAAAAAGATTTGTGTTATATTGGGTGGGCTACGTCCTGAATTGTCTGTCATCGCCCCCTTTCCCCCCTCCGAGGCCAGGATGGCAGCGTCGAGCATAGTCGCACAGGCGCTTCAAGATTTCATGTCTACAAGATGCGCGGCTTGTGAGTGCCCTTCGCTCAGTGGATTTGTACACGCGACGATGTATGCAGTGGCAGCGACAGTGATCGTCATGTACGACCATCGTGAGTTCGTCGTCTCTACATTCTATCAAGCGTCTTGAGCTACGATTTCCAGTGCTTACGCTGGGCGAGGAGGTTAGTTTTGCTCATTCGTTTATGGCTTCAAGCTTCGAAAGGTTTGACAATTCATCTTCAGATCGAACTAATCTGGGTAGATTCTTTTGCTTTCACGTTGCGACTGCTCCTCGAACCTACACATCTACAGCAGAGCCAGTGGGCGACTGGGAAAGCTCTCTTCATATTTGTGAGCCCTGCATTCGAGGATGACGGACTCTTGATCTCACGTTGCGATGCGATAGAATCGATATTATGCACTCTTTTCCGTTATGTACGTCTTCGTCTCTCTCCGGCAGTCCATTCCTTCCAGTGTTCACACCTGCCTAGCTTGAACACATACGGTGTGTGACCTTGTCAGGTCACTGCGCCTCTTAACTAACAGGAAGTGTAGGTCTTTTCTCACCATCAGTCAGCGCGTCCGTGAGTTCGTCCTCCTTTGAAGCGCTGCACGGTGATTGATTAGAACCCGCAGTTGTATGCTTCAATCCCTTCACTAGCAATTATCTGACCTTTCCACAGTTGTCAGTCTTCATGTATGGTTTCATGGCAGTCAAAAATACTCATAGAAACCCCAAGGTAATTGGTTCTTTCAATGGCAAGGCTGGACAGGACTCGCCGGATGTATTGTGGCTGAAGGTCCGTCACATTCATGGTCTGCGATCTACGAGACAGCCAAGTTGACGTCGGTTGTTATTCTAAAGCGATTCTACAAATGCGCATCTATGCCTTATACTTCTTGGACAAAAGAATTCTAGCTCTGATGGTGTCAACATTCGTTCTGTCTTCAGCATCTGCAGGTACAATCATGGGTCTAGCGCTCCGCCATCTGGAGAGTATGTGCGCCCATCCTTTTTTTTGATGCACTTCACCGATGACAGCCTAGTCCAATTGCGTTCGCTACCGGGAGTGCAATTCTGCGCGGCTACGCCTGAATCTATCCCCTCGTATTTCTACGCTTTCTGGATCCCTATCCTAGTGTTCGAAACTCAGCTGTGTGTCTTAGCTTTTTACAGAGCGACCGCATCTGGCGGCGCGGTCTTTAACTCCGGGAGACATCTCGTCCAAGTTCTGGTACGAGATTCAGTGTTCTAATTCTTGGTGTAGGCGTGTGTCCCTGGTCCATAGTGTCCTTCATCTGAGCAACCTGTCCCATACAGCATTTTCGCGACCTATTTGACCAATGTACTTGTCTGGACTGCCGGAAGGGTGAGTCCCTGCCAGTGTCTTTTGTTCTGCTACTTTCTTATGCACATGAACAAGGTCACTCTGATGGAGATTCCTATTGGCTTCTCAATTGCGATGTCCTGTGTGCTTGCCAATCGGCTTGTGCTAAACGTTCGGAGGACAAGAAGAATGGTGTTTCACGGCCCACACAATGAGTCCCGTGTTTTGCGCAGCGTCTCAAGAATATCCGCTCGAGACATGATAGAATTGAGGTCGATGAGGTCAGATCCTTACGTTTGCGAGGATGGATATCATGTGCTCTAGATAGGTCTCTAGTTCCACATACAGAGCAGGTACAGTCGTTTGTAATTCCCAGCCATACTTAATAGGTACGGAAGAAACATGGCGTTCTCACATCTGGAGTAACTACGGAAGATTTCTCCTGATCACTCCAAATGGGCTTCGCACCACGATGCGTAAGTATGTGACGACGAGTCCCGGTAAAACCACTTTCTTCAGAGACCATGTCGAGCGATGTGAGTGTGCTGCAGGACGTGTACTACGCTTTCCGTTCGCTCTTCCAATTTGTGACTCATCATGGTTCCAGATTTATTCACAATTGTTGGCACCTATGCGCGGTCGCGTTTCTCTATTGGGATCATTTAATCACCTTTGGTGAACCATCTCCTCGTCGTTATCTTGCGGGCGAGCAGCTGATGCGATAAGCAAGGCCGGGAGTATGAATTTATTTGGCAGCAGGCCAGAACCACAAGCGCACGACTTTTCTTCCTCAACCGTTACCTGGCATTTGTTGCGAATATCTCTGCCATTGCTCCTGAACTTCTTGACCTGGACACCGCAGTCAGCTCATCCTTCGGAAAGATGTTGTTCCCTTCTCATCTCATGTCGCCCAGAGCTGTCGCAAATACAATCTCTACCGTCAGATCATACTCATCGTCACCCAAGTCATCGTCTGTGGTATGTTCATCCTGTACTGTCCTTGCCATGAGTTCTAGCCCTTCATACAGTTCTTCTGACCATTCGGATATACGCCCTATACGCATGCAGCACTCGAATTCTGATTTACATGTCGGCGAGCGGTCTCGTTTTAGCCGGCGTATCGTGTGTATGAATCCTTCCCACACGCTCCTGCTGTCTATTGTCCTCATTTTGTCGCCCATAGTGGTCTCTCTTCTCCCAAACGCACGTGGCCCATCCACAGGAGTTCTGGTCAGGCTGTCATATCGGTTTAAACCGAGATACGTGCGTACATTCTGCAGAGCGCGAGGTCAGTGTGTGTTCAGATCACGACGAACAGCGCAACGCGGATTGCATCGGCGTGGGAAGCTCTCTTCATATATGACACGATCCTTTTCGCACTCACCATCCTCAAATCGCGTCAACGCGGGTACTCGGACATCCTCGCATCATTGGTCTATGACGGTGCGATCTATTTCGCTTTGATGGCTGTTGCCAATCTCGTCAACATATTGACTTTCTATGTCAGTTCTCATTGCTAAACTGCTAAGTACTCAGGACTGATTGACACTATGTATTCACAGATTGCTCGACCTTACCTTCGAGGAGGGCTGTCCTCCTTCGCGAGCTGGTCAGTCATCCTATGTATCCTTCGCTTAGAGTCTAATGTACAGGCAATCAGTATATCGGTTACCATGATGTCCCGACTAATGCTGAACCTCCATGAGAACACTCGGTATGAGGCAGTCGAAACGAACACCTGGATCACCTTTGGTAGAGATTTAGAGTTGAATCGAACTGGTGTTCGTTATCAACAGAGCTCTAATGACAGCGATGCTCATAATAGCGCCTTACGGATGACATATTCTATGTGATGTATTTGGATCGGTATGCATGTACTTATAACAGCAGCGTTCTCTACATTTCACTCACTCACCTACTACCACTGTAAGCAACGACTGACGAAGTGATCAGTGTGTGCTCGAACACCCACAGGAGCCCGTACCTAGTTCAAATGCCCTCTAGTCGGGTACTTGTCAACTACATGTACGCCACGCCGAGCATTAGAGGCTTTTCAGCTGGATCTGTTACCGTAGAGAATGTTCCGACTAAAGTACATCTCACCAAAACTACACCTCGTCTGCACAAACAGGATGGAAGCGCCGTGACAGATACCACGAATGGCCTGCATGCAACTACTCAGACCGGCAAGCCTGTGGATAACACGTTCGTGGACCCCCTTCCTCATCACATCCTCCGACTCCTGCACCTCAAGGGTCTCCATCTTCCACTCAGATACCAACACAAGAAGGGCTACACATGACTGACTTCAACATTATGAACGGAGCTAGGAAATCACGTTCTGACGCTTCATAATCTATTTGCCCGCGCACCGCTGACGAGATTGCCAGACAGGATACCGAAGATGACGTCGGCTACGGCATATGGAGCCTCCTGCACAATCTGAGAAGGTATCAGTCGGTGTATCGCAGTCGTCGAGCTCACTCACCAAATGGCCACAATCGGAAACGCGAGTGATGGAGGCAAATTTGCGTCCATCACGTAGTAGAGAGTCTTGCTTTTCTCGAGAGCTACAGAGAGATGTCAATGAACATTCACAGAAAGTATGCAAGCACATACAACATGTCATTGCGTGCGCCATATATCAGATGCACTGGCATGTAGGTACAGGTTTTGTCCAAAGCATGAACAGCCGCAATCCCATTTCCGGCGTTATTGAAAGGCGTGGATTCTTCCTTGGGAGTGCATCTCAAGGCCACACCTCCACGCTTTGTGTCTGGTGCCAAACCATGTTCCTGCGGATGTCAGTATAAGAAAACCATAGGGAATGAGTACGACTAACCACATAGATATTCAAGACGCGCGGGTCCCACATGCTCCACGGGGCTCTCTTTGCCAAGTACTTGTGTGCCGCTTCTTTGCTTGGCCAATGATCACGACGCGCCGGTATGGTCATGAGAGCCAGCTCGTATATGGGTGTATCGATGCCTGTCATATTTTCGGTCCAGATTGCGGGCTCAACCATGATAAGCGCGTCGAATGGTGCACGGTCATAGAAGGACGTCGACAGAGCGCTACGTGACATGAGAGGCGGAAAATGGAGGACGTCGATAAGCAATAGCTTACGCGGAGGCTGCACCTGCTGAATGGCCGAGGAGTACCACTTTGTCTCGTGGACACCTCGTTGCGGATATGATAGTGTTGTACAGAGTTGAACAGGCGTCGGCGTAGTCGTGGATTGCTACAGAATTAGTCAGTCGATGTAGGCGATGCTGCGAGGGCAGAGGGCTCACTGAATTGCCAGTCATCCTTTGTTATCGTTTCTCGGTTCAGCTCGGCGGATTCGCCGTGTGTCTGAGCGTCGATGGACCAAGCTTCGCGGATGAGGATTGCCTTCTCTCTAGCAGCCAAGTCGAATAAGCGTTGAATTGGGATTTGCCAGTGTTCTTTATCTGTGAAAGCGCATGTTCGACGCCAAGAGAGGGATGTCGAAGACATGACTCACGAAATCCGGTACCATGAGTGAAAATCAGCACATACGCCTCACGGTCCAATGGGACCTTGCTGTGAGGCCGATATCGATTGACTACCGACTGCAATTCTGTCCCAGAAATGCTGGTGCTGATTCTGGCAGTGTCGATGTCCATGATAGAGCAGCAGTAGTACCGTCGGGTAACCTTGGCCTTTTAGATCACCTGAGCGGGGATCAGACGGGGTCGCAGTGGAATGGCCGTCT
This sequence comes from Strobilurus luchuensis, assembly GCA_019915105.1. Lineage (NCBI taxonomy): Eukaryota > Fungi > Basidiomycota > Agaricomycetes > Agaricales > Physalacriaceae > Strobilurus > Strobilurus luchuensis. The sequence continues at coordinate 1,013,321 of JAHLMJ010000004.1, forward strand.
AGTTCTACAGCGGAACTGCAACAAGCAGTGGAGGAGCCCGTCCCAGCTGAAAGCTGTCGCACAAACTTGGTTCATGAAGACTCGAAGCGTGCGCCGGGCGCAACGATAGCGGAGGAGAGCAATCCGGGACGAAACCGATGAGCGTGATGATGATGATGATGATGATGGGAAGAGTTCTACAAAGCGCCAGTGACGGCCTCCATAGTTTTCCGCACAGATGTGATCCGGCACTTCACACCCGCGGTGGGCCTCCTTCCTATAGCACTTTCGTACGACAATACTAGTTGCCGCCTCCGCCATATAGGTTAGACCATTACAGCACCCCACCCCACTCTCCAGAGGCGTGACTGAGTTTAGAGCCGGTCGTTGCTTAGGCTAGTCTTTGCAAATCCTCAAACTAATACACATCAACACCTTCACTCGGGAAGTGCCGCCTGCGGCGGCGCGCAACCTTGCTTGTGGATTGGCAAATGCGTGTTTATAGAATACACTCAATACTGTCCATGGATCTGATGTGTATGGTGGGTACATGAATACGAAGTCCGTACTGACGAGATATTCACAAGAGAATATGAGAGCCAGATGAACAAGCCCTTGGCGCGACTGAGGTGAGTACCGAGCAAGATAATGGCGCATACGAGCGCCGGCTCCTACTTACACTTATGGCACCAGATTTTATGCGTACGAAGTCAGGGCTGAGGTCTGTGTACATCCTGTCATCAAAGAGGAACAACTCTGAGTACAGCGCGGCAGGAGAGTCTATGAATGTCATGGAGTCGTAAGCTGTCCAGATTTTGACAAAGATGCTTGTCTCTTGCCACCACCGACTCATGCCCACAAGCATAGCTACCACTGATCATGACTCAATACTGCTTCCAGAATCATAATGTGGATGACGACGAAGCCTTTTCACTACTGGCGGAAAAAAGACGGACACTACATACTTGAACCAAGTTGTGCTCTACAAAAATCTAAATTTGACTTGACTCAAATTTTGATGCGATGGGTGTGCGAGTCTATGATGCTGACGTTCAGCAATAACACCCACTCTCCCTCTTGCACGGCAGTGCTTTACTGAAAGCGCACCACTACAACAGGGACCTGCGCGGATGTGCAGCGGTGTTTAATGAACCCTTGTGCCATGGCACACATCGCCATTGATTGGTCCTTGTAGCATGACATGTATGTTGGTCGGATCCGGACGGCGTGCTACCTTCTGGACCACTCTCCTGTTGTAGTGTAACCATCAAAGAAATCTATCAATCGGGATAATGAAGTGTGCAATGTATGCAGGCCACTTCAGCTTTTGCAGTGGTTGGTGTTGAGACGAGCTTGATGATGATGCAGACTGATGCGTGTGCAGCATCGGAATTGTGTATGGTAGAATTGATTAGAAAATGCAGACGGAAACAAGATGCAATGGAGGAGGCGGGTGAGCAGGTTGAATATGGAAGGGCGCCAAGCGCGTTCGGCGACGCATCGTCCTGCTTTGGTAGCGCGGCAGACCGGGGTAAACTTGCGCCCGGTTTGTCCTTATTTACTGTAAGTATCCCGGCGGCTAATTTCAACGGACGAAGGACCTTGACAAGCAAGGTGACTGAACAATACTAACCGAAACCTCTGTTAAGATGATAATCCTCGTCGTCCGATGCTGTCTGTCGTGTCATCCGATCAGAGCACGATCGATGTCCCCGAATCGGCCCGAACATCGTCCGGGACAGTCCGCTCAGCGCTCTGTCGCGCCCTACCCACAAAGCAATCATGTATTGCAGGCCACCGCACAACCGACGAAAGCCAGCATGGCCACGTTGATGTCCCTGCCTGCGCCTGCAAAGAACAACGAACTGTCTGCATCAACCGACCGTCCGAACATTATCCGCTCGCATCCAGCCCAAATCACAGAGCTCCCGGCCGCACCACAGCAAACGAACGTGCCATCGCGGCCCCGTTGACGCCTCTGCCCGCGCCTGCTCTTGAGTCTACGGCGAGGTTGACCCTATCAGTGTGGAATTTTCATTTCAAATTTTTCAGCACAGAGCAGCATACTGTGAGAAACATGTTTATGTGTTTGTTGAGGGCAACCTTGACATGGCCTCCTTTGAGCCACGCTGCCACGATGGCGGCCTGTAGTCGACTGTCTTCGGTTCTCTCTGTTTGCTTGGGTGAGACTAGATGGCTTGAGATTTAAGAAGACATTGACTGTATCATTATGGGGCCGTTCAGGGCCGTCAGCTGACGCTCAGAATCAAAAGACGCTTGCCCGGCGGGTGCCGAACGATGATTTCCATCTGCCAGACTGCCAGTGCCATGGCTCGTCACTCAACTGAAGTCTCAGTGCTGCACAATCTCTCAAGGAGGCTAGATTGGCGCGCCAAACGCCATGGTCACGTTGTTCGCCCATCAGTCAACGAAACAAGTCGAACAAGCATGTGGAACGCGCTTCTGGAGTGCTTCGAAAACATTTGCTCTGAGCCTGTGACCTCGAAAAATTTGAGTTTCCTGTACAGAGTATGTACCATCCCAACAAGAGGGCCAAACCAAGCTCGTTGACATGCTTGACAGGGGGTCGATTTTGGCTCTTGGTCTGACCGTCAACTTGAAATCATTGCAAAGATATCCTCTGCTTCAAGCTACGCAACTTAGAGACTCCAATCCGTATCTACTCCAAATCTACTCTTCAGTTGGTCTTCTTATTCTATCGATGTTTTCAATCAAAACCTTTCGGGAAGATCCAAGGGCGGGCGGCCGTAGGTTGGCTGAGGACGTGTCAAAGGTGAATTTTTGACAGAAGAGAAGGTAGTCATACGAGAGCCTCAGGCTTATTAGCCAGGATAGCGTCAATCTTCTCCATAACTTCTGTTGTGAGCTTGGGGAGAACCTCCAGTGCACGCAAATTCTCCTCCAGCTGTTCTGGCTTTGTGGCACCGAGAATGACGGTTCCGGTATTGGGATTCTTGGCCACCCATGCCAATGCGAGCGCGGACATCGAGGTGCCTAATTCTGTAGATGATGAATTTGAGCCTAATGCTTGTCAGCGTCTAATAAATGGCACACCGGTCGCGATCGTGGTAAGCTCCTTGACCTTGCGGATTTTGTCGAGACCTTCGGACTCGTTCAAGGTCTTCAGCTGATCCTTGAAGAAGTCTTTGTCGGTATCGAAGCGGGAGCCTTTGGGGATACCGTCGTTGTACTTTCCAGTCAACAGGCCACTGGCCAGGGAAGACCAAGTCGTGGTGCTGATTCCGTAGTGCTTGTAGAGAGGTGCGTATTCCTTCTCGGGACGCTCTCGGTGCAGCATACTATAAGGACGATCAACATGAGCCAGGTGAATAGGAAATGGACAGACTGGTGCTGGCATTGCTCGGCAATGGGTCCGATCAGACCAAGCTTGTCGGCGATGTCTAGCACCAGCATACTCAGTCAAGATATTACATTCTCGAATGTGAGCACCACTTACGCCACGCTTCTTCGATTTCGACTGCACTCCATTCTGACGTACCCCAGTAATGAGCCTAGAAATCACAACACTCGTCACAATGAATGGCAGATCGATGCTGCATAAGCCATACCCAGCCTTGATTGATCACGTAGTTGAACGCGCGTACGATTTCTTCCATAGGAACTATGGTTAGCCGTATCGGTCAGCACGCATCGACTCAGGGATGTAGTCTCGGAGTGCTCACCAGATTGGTCGGGGCGGTGAGCAAAGATCACATCGACATAATCCATCTGAAGACGTTTGAGCGATTCCTGCGTGCCTTCGATGATGTGCTTGCGAGACAAGCCAGTGCCGTTGGGATTCGAGCGTTGCGGGCCCCAGAAGATTTTGGTACTGATGATCAGGTCGTGGCGATTATAGCCTAGCTCTTTGAGAGCGCGTCCCCTGTAAGGAGTGAGTGCGATTTGCAAACAGAGTGGCGTGGGGGGCGTACATCTCGATTTCTGACTGGCCTTGGGCGTAGACCTCCGCATTATCGAACATGTTGATACCATTTTCGAAGGCGGTCTTGATGAGTTCCTGATAGCGGATGTCGAATGTTGTTGTGGCAGGCTGAAGAGGGTCGACATACCTTGACGGGATCGCCCTTGACGGTACCACCGACCGTGAGCCCTTCAGGAGATTTAGTGCACACCGAATGATGTTGGCAGGGCATCACACACATCCTCCGTAGGAGAAAAGCGGCACCCTCAGTCCGCTGCGGCCTAGCCGCCTGAAGACCATGTTCTTTGGGTCGAATACGGGGGTTTCAGAAGACATCCTTCGTTGGAGGATTGGTGCAAGTTGTGTAAGAGAGGGGGGAATGATGCTGCCGATCTAGAAAACATCTGTTATATAGGAGCAGAAATGTCTAGAAATTATTCAGCAATAGTGGATTTCCCAATCGTAATATCTCTGACATTACATACCTGGCAGATGGGCGACCACGACTCTGTTCGTAGTGGTCTAAGAATGGACCTCAGTAAAATGATGATGTCTCAGCAGCACGCCTAAAAATGCTTCAAAGCCGTACTTAAAGCAACTGCTTTCAAAGAATGGACCTTGGTAGGATGTCTCAGCAACACGCCTAATGATTCTTCGGAGCCGTACAACAAGCAACCGCTTTTGAGGTAAATTTGAGAGCTGATTCAGCCTACTACTAGTGCTGACAGAGACAGTTCGGCAAGAGATGACGCGTCGTGACACGTTCTGGCAATATTAGAGCACCGAACATCAATACATGTTCGGTCTTGAATATGCTGAGTGACTCGCAGGGCCCCAGTTGACTGGATTCGAGATCAAGCTTCACGAACCGGCTGGATGCACCTGTAACGTATCACGTGGGTGTGACAGCTGCGCGAGGCAATCCAAGGCGATGCAATGTAAGCTTGACAGTCATCTACTTGACCACAGCTTTGACCACAGCTTGATCATGACAGCCGTGGTATCTGACATTCTGCCCACAGAAATAGTCGACTTGATCCTAGACCATGTACACGAACTGGACGTAGCAGCGTATCTAGGCTACTGGGACAATTACAACTACACCTCGGCGTCCAAATCCCCTCCCAAAGTTCTGCTGATTTGCGCGTTGGTTTGCAACTCATGGCTCCCTCGTAGCCGCCTACACATCTTCCACACCATTTCCCTCTCTTCCTTTCAGCACGCTGAAAACCTTGCCTTCGGAGAGCTCGTGGCGCATCCATTATGCACATTCCGCACTTCCGTCCAGTCACTAGAGCTGAGCGAAGGTCTCAATCGCAAACAGTGCGAAGCGTACTGGCTCAACGGCGCTCTGTCTCATCTCTCCATGCTTTCCAGCGTACAATCTCTCTCCATCGACCGCGCCCGCTTTGCCTTATTGACTGATGAGGAATGGGCTGCGCGTGCCCTTCCGGTTTTCGGTCCAAATATCAGAACACTCAACATCCAATCCACAGTTTTCTCCAAAGCATTTCATCTGACGGAGGCTGTTTCTCGTTGTACCCAGCTCGAAAGGCTTTCGCTGAGCTGGTTGGATGTAGATCCTGAGTCCAAGCATATGACAGACACCGCGGTCAAGCCAGACCTACCTCCGCCATCACCATCGCTGAAGCATATCTCGCTACAATACGGCATGGTCCATAGTCCCGTGCTCCTAGACTGGCTGTGTCCTGCTACAAACGCCATTGCCATACCAAGCGTTTTCTTGGAGAGCATCCGAGCCGACGAGGCTCGTCACGTCGCACAGCTTCTCCGCAATATTGGTTCCTCCATCACATCCTTAATGCTGAGTTTCTTTGACTCTGATTCCTGGTCAACGGACGCGCAAGGCATATATCATTCCCTTCGTCCATATACAAAGGATTGATTTTTCCGTACTTAGATGCATTTTGTGATGCCGCTGACTTTGAAACGCTGACGCGCTTGAAGTTCATACAATTTGGGTCCGTCTCCATCTACCCGATATATGCTGGCAAAGAACTGTCTGCCAAATATGTCCCCCGTCTCCTCGGGAAGGTCACGACCAAGACAGTCAAGAATATCCTCATCAGAGTATCGATGGAAGAGCCAGAGGACCTTGGGCTGATCAATTGGGACGCAATCATTTCAACGCTCAATGGACCCGCATATTCGACGTTGGAGAAGTTGTCATTGAGAGGTTTGAGGAAGGAACGAATGGGGGAGACGGAGACTTGGTTACGTGACCATGTCGTGAGGAACTTGCGAGGTCATGTTGAACTTGACTGCGGTTGGACATACGATTGACGAGATCGGGGAATAGTTCATTCGCAGGAAGTTGGGTAAGGTGGGACCATACTTGTATGAATCGGACTGGTCATCCTGCGCGATCAGGCGCGATCAATTGACAAAGTATACATTGTCACGGCCAAGGAAGATGTGGTCACACTCGGTGTACCCCAAATTGTGGGGCTGGAGATATACAGAGTCATGCTTTTGCACTGTTCATCTCCCTCGGGTGTACGGCACCGATCTATTTCTTTCGCATGGTTAGACATGGACAACATCTCTCGGAGTCGACTGGGCTAGTGTTTCAAACTCCGCCACCTCAGGAGGACACGCCCGAATTTCAAAGTTATACTCTTCTTCACATCCTTCTCAGCGCCACAGCGCCACATCGTCGTCGTCAACATCAGAAAAAGCCTCAACCACTGATGCGACTGCCATCCTGTTGGCCTCCACGACCGAAGCACATTAGAAACGCGCAGCTCTTCAAGAGTGTTCCTCCGCGCCTTCCGTCTACCGTTTGTGTTCTCGTTTTTTTGAGTAAAGCGCGCCATTCTAGAATCATGTCCGGTCCTTCCGAGGTGATGACTTCGCTGCTGCATGGGGTATGGAAGGACTTGACAGTGGGATCTGGAAACGCCGCATCTGAAGTTTCCGTGGTCTGCGTGGTCGCGCGCTCTGTTGTTGGCCCACGAGTGGGGTCATTTGCCGAATGCTTTGCATGGAGCGGAGTGTCAACGGGTGTTCGGATTCCCTCGACAATAATATCTGGACTGTAGCCGACAGTGAGGCCGCCAGAATACCTCATTGACCACGACTGTGACCCTCGAACTTCTGGAAATGTTCAGTTTCCCCTCTGCAATCCCACTTCGCCCAACGGGTCGCTCCAAGCGCCGACTCTTGACACGCAAACTTACCGGCCACTCACATGTGCTCGAGAGTGTCCAATAACTTCTCTATATCCGATGTCCACGTTCTATCTCCCGAGGGTGTTCTAGTCTGTCTGTGACTATCACCTTTCAGAATCTGAGCATTGAGTGGGTTCTCCTCCAGCCGTTGATGTTCAACTCATTGAGACTCAGGCTCTTCTCTCTGGAGATTCTGACGCTCAAGCTGCTCGCCAGTTTCATCTTGAGACTGCTTTTTGTCTTTGGATGACAACTGGCATTGTACAACGCTTCGTAAGTCCGTCATAATCGTGTCCATTGGTCATCCAGGTCATCTTTCTCATCATATCTTCGAACCCTGTTGACATCTATCCACGCTTGGCGCTGGCGGATAGGTTCATACTATATTTCCCCGGCAAAACAGAAGACGCACTACCGGATGAGGATGCGCGTGTTCCACCTGGAACGCACGACGTATACAACAGTGTGTCCAAACTCCCCCGCTATAAGCACCGCTTTCGACATTGGCACCCTCGCCTTCTGAAGGAGTTAGGTTCGAACGCACATGCCCTTCATTCCGAGTATAAGTATGGGGACCGCCAATTGAGCAACAGCCCATTCCGAGCGTTGCCCTAGACGTGCCCCACCATGAGCTTTTCGTTGTCCGTTCCAATGATCAGTCTCTCTCCCGTCTCTGGGAGCTACCCTTTCCAGACAAAATACATCTCATTGGCGCCTCCAGCGAGACCAGTCCTTGGGTCGGTTGAGGGCGGTGGAAAAACGCCTCGAAGAGCGACGGTTGGGAGTGGATGGTTTGCATCTCAGGCTGACAGTACGGAGGGCCCGCTGACACTCAGTGCGGTGCATGCGGAAGTGTGGCTACAAGAAGGACAGGTGGGCCGTTTGTTCCTCGTCTTTGTGACTTGTCAGTCCTTGACATATAATCATATAGGTCTATCTCCGCGACCTTGACTCCGCGTTCGGCACGTATGTGAATGGTGCCAAGGTCAAAACAATAGTACCGCTCAAAACGGGTGATACTTTGGTGGGTTCCTCGCAATCATTTCGGTGCAGGCTCGAACAAACGCTCACTGGTCCCTTGCTTTCTAGGCTCTAGGGACGAGAATCGAAAGGAACGCTAGGACGCCAGGAAATATCACTGATGCCCAGCTGTTGAACGTTATCGCCAAAGTCACCATTGCTGGCATTACGCCGTGATAACTCCTCCATCAATATCGCTCTTCATCATAGACCTTTGTCGTTATGTCTAGCTCTCCATCCTCGCCGCTCCTCGTATGTTCCAAGCACACGCCTTTCACATAGATTGTCTAGCATTGTCCACATCTGTAACATACCTCACAAACTTGTAGCAACAGTAAAATGTACTTGAAAAAACTCCGCCGAGGCGGCCGAGCTGACGGAATTCGAAGGTGAAGATACTCAAGTTGCATCATCCCTTTGTCTTGGACAGAACTTGCTTTCGTTCACGGGTGATGTTGCTTTGTTGACTTGAGGAGGGTGGTTCGCCCACTCCGTGCCTTACGTTGAACCTTTCCGAGACCAATCTCAAGACAACTGAATTTCTGATGTCCACGGGGTTCAATTTGGAGGGGACCTGCAAAAAGGTTCTTTCAGCCTGCCAAATGTAGATGGACCTTAAGTTACTTATTCGTGAAATGATACATCGAGTAGGAGAAAATAGTATATAATGTGTAGAGTACGTGCAGAGAGCATAAAATGTATAGAACTGGTATCGTGAATGTTGAGTTGGTCGTAGATTGTAGCAATACAACAGCTATGAATAAGCAGTAGCCCCACCGTACAAGATCCAATTTGCCCTGCTATTGGGGGCACCGAGAGATGAGTTCACTCGGCAGTGTGAGCTCATTCCTCTCAGCTCCCCGTGTGTAAGTATACATAATGATCTCACCCGAGAATTGCAAAAGAAGTTTTTCCGCTGTCTGTCCCTACATCACGGATGCTGATACTTGTTGATCAAGTCCTTTAATTTCGCCTGGCCGAACACGTATCCGGGCGCATTGGGCGTAGCAACTTTCTTGTCCTCCTGGAAAGTCTCACTGAGCGATGTAACGACGGGCTTCCATCCCTTTGATGCCACAGGTTTATTGGTGGGTGGCCGCGCAAGAGAGGCACTGGTCGACAGAGTCGGTGTCGCGTGGGAAGAGCTAACGGCCACAGACGAAACAACAGGTGACTTCCCAAGATACGGAAGGCGGGGACTCGCTTTTCCACCGTTCCCGGATTTCCCTTTGGTCAAGGGCGACGGGCTGGACGGGGTAGATGCAGATGCGTCATTCTTCGCCGCAGATGCAAAGATTGCGGCGACTGACGTGACTTTCCCTCCCCGTCCACCACGAGCTGAGCGGACGTCGTAATTGACCTCGTTGTCGACAGGCCGCGACGGCGGATTAAACGAGGGAAGACCGGATCCCTTTTTCGCATGTTGCCAAGGGTTAGTTTGTTTTGGTCCTGCGACAGACTTGAGGCGAATAGGTTCATCCGCCCATGGGTTGGCGTCCTTGGGAATGAGCGTGCGAGTGTAGACATCCCGTTTGAATGTTCCAATAGGCATGAATCCAGAGGACCGGGGATGGGGTGCCTCTTCCTCTTCTGCATCAACCTTAGTATCGTCTCTCGCAGTTCCTTCAATAGTTTCCGGTGGTCCTGCGATCGTTTCTGCAGATTTCATCGTCTCCATGGTCTTAGTCTGCACCACCCCGCCGAAGGGCTGCTCGAGATCATCAGCCTCGAAAGGTAGCCCTTCCTCGACGGCATCGGCCCCAACGGCAACGCCTCCAAGCCACTCCGCAACCCGTCCCTTCGAGCTTTGCATCTTTCTCTTACTCTTCCCCTCGCGTGCCTCTTTGCGATCCGAGGTTCGCTTAGACTTGCCGCCATTCTCTGTGGTACTTTTACTCTTTTCCTCCTTTTCCTTGTGAGCATTCTTCGAAGCACCGCCACGATGTGTCCTCTCATCCCACTCCTTCTCGTCCTCGCAGCCCAAAGACAAACTAGATATGGCCGAATCACCTTCCTTCTCCGACTCCTTGCTGCTAGGCGACGGAATATCAATCGCCATTGACTTGGGTTCAAGACCCAGAGCCAGGAAAGCGGTCGGCGTGTCTTGGCGTTCCCGAACTTTGCGTGTGCCAACTTCAGCGAGAAGTCGTCGCTCGAGTGCATCGAGACCACTTTCGCTATCAGCGGGGGGCAGGGAGAGTGTTGTCGATGTTTTCCTTGCAACGTTTGGAGACTTCTTGTGTGAAGGGTGGGCGAGAGCAGTTAAAGTGGGAGTAGCTGGCGTCTGAAATCCATCGGCAGGCATCGCTTCATTGGATATAGGAACGAGGACCGAGTTTGACTTTTCGGGTGCAGGAGCGGGATAGGAAGACTCACAAGCAGCGACTTTCAGCACCTCTTGTACTACCGGCGTGGACGCTGCTGCCTCCTCGGCCCCTGCAAAGTAGACATCCACTCTGGGACGCGACTGTGTGACAGGGATTTTCCCGGATGGCACAGGCGGGCTAGGAAGTGTCTTCTCCAAAGAGATCCCTTTGGGCTCTGCCGTGGTCTGCTCTTGTTCGTCTGCCATCCGCTCTAGCTCCTCGACCCTCTCGCTTCGTCCGAAAGGATTGTTTAAGGGATCCGCAGTGGGTGTTAATTTGGGTGAGAGGAATGGACGAGGGGAGTGAACGACATGTGAAGCATCATGTGGTGAGAAATCGACTGGTGCGAGGTTGTTCATGTCAATCATCAACGGTTGGGCAGGAGCGGAAGCGGTAGGTTGTGGCAGAGATGGGGGAACAGGAAGACCCGATGTCTGAACCGGAGCAGGACGACTGGTGACAGCAAGTGGAAGGGACACCTGAGCGGCAATGCCAGAAGAAGAGGACTGAGCAGGAAGTCCGGAAGGAATAACTCGCTCCGTGGGTGGTGGCAAGTAGGGTTTGGGCGAGATGCTCTGACTGCGTGATGCGTCGGAATCCGGGACATACGGCTGAGCGTGTGAGGGAGGATAGTAGTAGGGCTGTCCAGACTGTCCCAGAAACTGTGGTCCAGGCGGAGGAAGCCAGACAAGATGTTGATTGGGATCGACGTATGCCAACGCCGGAGACACGGCAGGATGGTATGGCAGTTGGTAAGGACTCGCGACGCCATATGGATTTACAGCACGAGTGTCGTATGGAGATTGCGCTCGCGGGTCATAATAGTCCTGCGTAAGGTCATAATCTTCCTCTGGTGGTGGAAGTTCTGGAAGTACAGATGGATGCGCGATTATGACAGGGATGTCGACCACGATGTCATTTCTGCAACGCAGATCAGTAATTTCAGATGCGCATATGAAGAGCATTTGCGTACCTTCCCATCCCCATGCCCAATTTGACAGTCACAGCTGCCTTGACCTCGAAGAGTGCGTGTGTCGGTTTTTGGTCATCCAGACCCTCCAGTAACCCTCCGCGGACGCTGCGAGCAGCTCGCGGAACCTCAAACACGAGGGAGGCTACACCCTCGGCGCCAGGTGGTATAATGAAATCGGGTCCTCGGAATGAATGGTTGGCAAGAGTGTCGGAAATGAGTAACTCTTCTGAGGCATTGCTGATGTGCAACGTGCGGGTCAAGGATAACGATAAAGACGAGTTCTAGAGGTGAAGGTGAACAACAACTTGAGATGCAAGATTCGATGATTGCACCTTTCGAGTCGAATGGTTCTTGACCTGGAGCTCGATGCAAGCACTCTCCCCGGCCACCAGCACACCACCAACAAGCCGGCCTTGCATCCATATCTTGCCATTTTCACCAACCGCGACTGCCTCCGGTTCAGCTCTGTCAAAGTCGATGTCGGCGTAGCTCTCGACTATGTCGACTTCTTTGGATGCGACGACAACCTTCTTCTCTCCCTTCCAAAAGACCTGCACGCTGGCCCGAACCTCGTACCGCACGCGGGCAGCGTTGGCGAACATGATCGAGGACGGCGATGTCGATGGCAGAGGCATGCGGAAATTGAAGCTGGATTGACCCTTCTTCGCCAGATAGTAGTGTGCGGGCAGTGGCTGCGTGTTGGGTAGTGGATGCGCGTGGACTGCATTGGACGGAGGGAGCCCTGGGCCCTGGAACAAACGTCGGCAATAGAGGAAAGGCGCTTTGGCGGTATGGTCGCGGGAAAGCAGCTCTACGATGACCGCTAAGTCGACGCTGAACAGGACAAGACGAGGGCGCACACACCTTCCACGCCCCACATCTCGACCATCATGCTACCGATCCCAAGCTCTTTTGCCCGCTCGCCGGCGCCGCCACCGTGACTGCTCATCTCCAATGCACCGCACACATAGTCTCCAGCAATGAACGTCTTGTCCGAGAAGCTCAGCGACAATTTGAGCTTGGAATGCGTAGGCGTCGAGTTCATAGGCAGCGGGGTGCCCGCCGTCTCATTCATGGTGGCCTAGTTCGCTATGGACGACGTTCCCCGATTCTTCGTGAAATGATCGTAAATTCGAAAGCAAAAAGTCTGGATGATGCTTTTAGTCGGCAAGGAAAGCGAAGAAGATTGCCAACCAGTAATAAATTAGTTGCGAAATGGGCGGGTATAGCGGAACGTTCTTAGTTGATAGCGATTGCAGCGAACGTTGAGATCAGGACAGCATCATCACGTCACCGACGTCAGATCGCCTCGAGGTCAGAGAAATCGCAAAACAGTCAACGATCCATTTGCTTGGACAATGCACAAGTTGCACTATATGTTCTATCTTTGAGTGGGTGCAAACCTGATATGTTAAACTTCCTCAAGTTCAACAGTACATACACGAGACAAAGCCTTGACAGCATGTTATTCATACTGTGGGGCTCTACAACTACTAGTACGGATAGCCTCACCATAGACATGAACTCTGGAGCAGTCTGGAGGGAAAGAACCTTTCCATCAACGAGAGCCATCGATCGCTCCTCCCGCCGTAAGTGAGACGTTCCAGATCTCTCTTGCAACTTTCCAGGCCAAGACTACACTGTTCCACACTTATCGTGAGCTAGCTCCAGATATAGCGGCTTCCTGCTGCGGCGAACATTGCAACGGTTGTCTACGCCTCTGAACCTGAGCAGAACAATCCAGTTTCAGTGAGACTCAGAAGCCATCGGCGCTCGCGTCATTGAATCAAAAGGACCATAGGAATCTCTGGGGTGGGTCGTCTGGCATGGAGGGCTTCAAGCCTCTCTCAATTCACTTCCCCATTAAATCTTGACGGTAATGTTCCGCTGTGTGCACAGATCTGATTTCTAAGTCTTTGGCGTCGGCGTGATACCCATATTAGAGTCTACTCATAGGTTCGACAGTCAGAATCCCAGCGATGGCATCCCCTACGGCCTCCGGTGCTTCTTCAAGGACCTGCCCGATAGTCAGTCCTCTTGATGCTTCAGAGATATGAGATCAATCTACCAGATGACCACCGGTCGCGAGTCTTGTTACAGAGGCGAATTCACGATTACGGAGCAAAGAATCCTGCTTTTCACGAGTACTGGGCGAGGGACATTAGAGGGATGATACATTCGAGAAAATAGATGGAGTCCCTCACAACAGATCACTGCGTGCACCATAGAGCAGATGAACAGGAACGCCAGCCCCCAAAAGTCTATCCAGCTCAGGTATGGTCAGCACCGACGTCGGGTCGGCGTGAAGGAAAAGCAAGGATTCCTGTTTCGGTGTACAGGCCAATGTGACTTCACCTGATGACTTTTCTAGGAGACCCTGAGCCTGGCAAGGATATCAGCGCCAATGTCTGATAGTACGTGGCTTTCACTGACGATGAATGCCTCAAGGACGCGCTTGTCCCAAGTGATCCAGGGTGCCTTTTTACTGAAGTACGCGCGCGCCGCGTCTCGGGATGGCCAGGTGTGTTTCCGCAGCGGGATGCCCTCCAATGCCATTTCATACATAGGCGAATGGTTGCTGTTCATGTCAGCGTCCCACACGGCTGCCTCTACTATAATCACAGCGGCGAATGGCGCAGGTTGTCGGAGTAATTTGAAGTGGCGGCAGGCAAGAAGACTGGATGGACGTCAATGACGGGCGATTTGGATCGAAAGAGCCATACATGAAATTCGCAGCCGCCGAGTGACCCACAGCTACGACCTTCTTCGTTCCTTTGTATGGCGCTATGTGGTGCAGATATGTGTTCACGATTGCATTGGCGTAGTTCGCGCCATCAGCTAGATAGTAGGATCAGTACAAAGTAAGGCATGACGGGTCTACTAGAAGGCCTCATACCAACCCAGTCGCCTGTCTCGATATGGTCCCAGTTGAGTTGACTGGATTCACCATGACCTGGATTGTCAATTGCCCACGCTTCGAATACGTTTGGGCATTCGGAAAAGATCCTCTCAATGGGCACATCCCAGTGCTCTTTGTCTAGCGAAGATCAATGTACGTGAGATGATAGGACGCGAGAAGATATTTACGAAATCCGATGCCATGCATGCATAACAACACGTAGCTCTCCCCGGCGTGTGTCAACACACTGGAGCGCCGGTATCGCTTCACGTACGACTTGTACGCACTAGCTTTGACGATGAATCGAGTTGACTGCATGGAAGCGAGTTATTGAATTCTTGGGTGATTCTGTGAGGGTAGTGAAGAGATCCTTGTCCTCGTCTCGCGCAATCGCGTTTCAGAGCAATGCAGAAGGAGATGCCGTGAGATTGGGGTGTTGATAAATTTTGGGTATCAATCACTCGGTTCCTAGCAGGTTCCTAGGGAGGGATTACCGAGAGAGAAGGATGATGTGTACCTGTTGGGTACATGATTGCATGGAGCCGAGCGACGCCGTTCGTGGTTAAAGGCCCATTTCAATTTCCAAGTGAGTACTGGAGTCCTGTCCGGGTCCATAGGTCGCAGTCCTGTCGCAGTCAAACAACAAGGGTGCTTTTAATTTCGAGGACAAAATCTGGCGCCTGGTTCGGCAATGTGCGAGCCGGCTCAGAAGCCGCAGCCTGCCGGGTGCCCGCAGGCCCTAGAAACTACGCGGGCCGACAAGCCCGGAGGTAACAAACCCAACTTGTTACTCCTCGCAATATCATCCTTTTCCAATGTTTCCTGGTTTCCCGCCACTAGCACCTCGACCGGCAAGGCCACAGCTGCTGAACTCGTTCAGCAATTGCAACTCTTAACCTCGTTGACTTCCTTCTTCCAGTGGATCGCCTCGACGACGTTTGGCTCCAGTCAGTCATCGACGTGTGCTGCAGCTGCAGACAGCTCTCTAGGTCCACTACAGTGACCAACCCTCCAACTTAGAATTCTGTGCTACTCTTCCCTCAGGTTCCTGTCTAGTCTATGCACCACGCCAGACCAGGGACTCGCGCAGCTGCTCAGGATTACAGCCAGCAACGCCAACGCCACTGAGCCTCAGTGACCTTCTGCTGGTCGCCGTATACCTTTTTCTCGACCCGTTATGAGCTATTTCAATCTTAGGATCGCGTCCAATCTGCGCCTCTCGAAGCTCTTGGCCGACTCCCAGGACAATTTACAACATCTGGACAGATTGCATCAGCGACACAATATTTGATGGTTCATTTCTCAAGCGTCTCTCTCGTGGTAATAATGTGCGGCATCCACCTCCTGATTATTTCCATGTTATGAGATTGGTGCACCGTCAATGCCTGCTTTCTTGGTAGTGACACAATGACTTCAAAAGCGGGTTATCACCACAAGGCTCTGGAGAGCAGGCGCATTTGTTGGCTCTGTCATTACGCTCTTTACCTTGATAATCTCTTTGGGTCTTAAGACGGTCAGCCCGAAAATGCGACCGACGCATGACGCAGGCGTTACTGTATTGTTAGCTCAAACAGCGACGCTGACGAAGGCCAAAAGGGTACATGCTAGACATTGCTAGTGTTGTCAGTGATTTACTGCGACAGAGGCGTTTTACCAACGATTCTTGTGAGTCTTTCGCATTTGTCATACTTGTCGACAAGCTTTGAATCAACTCTGAATGCACTCGTAGCTGCGTCTTTTACTTGCCACCTCGTCGCCAGTGGGGGCCTGCCGTCACAGTTCAAGGCCAGCATTGAAATACTTGCTGCGGATTCTGCGATCATGCTAGTATGCGGCAATGACCTGGTCCGAAGCTCTGGACAGGTTGCAAAATCGATTGCTGCGACTCTTGCGACGCAGATGCACCTCCTCCGCCGTATCTGCCAAGCGTCCTGTTCCCAGGCCGTTCTCATGAGACGTCCTACTCGTGTGGCCGGCAAGCGAGTCGGCGTCTCTTTAATGTATAGTCTCAGTCTGTACTATTCGACCGATTTAGATACATGTGCGTCGGCCATCTCGGTAGTCGACGACCATCAATGACGCACTTCAAGAGCGACCTTGGGTAAATAAGCAGTTATTGGCTTCTTGTCCACTGCCATAACGACCGCATATTACTGAACGCCCGGGACAACGTGTTCACTTCTGTGGGCCGATGACCCCACTCATGTCATAAGTATAGCTGCGCTATGGGCGCACCTTGAAGCCTGCAGATCTACATTTCGCCGTGAAGCGATCTGTTCAGCTTCTTGCGCACGCTGCTCAGGTACTTCAAGTATGCGTACAGGATCTATGGATCTGTGGATTGATTTGATAATATTCACGAGGCTCCCGTACGAAGACTATGGTTACTTAGGTGCTTGAAATCAACCTCGAGGTTTCCGTGGCTTCTTGCTACATACTTACCTGTCGGCGCATGCCTGCGCATGCCTTTGCTGGCTCCTGTTACTAGCTAATCTTGAGCCGTAGCCGCATGCTATGCGCCACTTTGGCGGTGAAAGTTGGGTGAAAGAGAGTTCGACTGCGGGAACTAAGAACTTGTCTCCGAATTGGAAATGAGGTGAGGGTCGATCAATCTGTCCCTGAGATTTGTTGGTGGGCAAAGCCGCTGTAGCGCTTCTTGTCCTTCACCCGCCACCATGTGGTCTGCCAATCTTGCTGTCTTTACTTAACACTCACACCCACACCATTGGACCGACAAACATCAAGCAGCAATTGACTTGTTTGCCCTCACACTCATTACACATAGACAACTGACAACTGATCGGTACAAGCCTCCTGTATGGCATGTCTGTTTCGGATTTCGGCACTGGAAAGCGAGGGAGGCACTTCGCCCGACGTCGCCATCGCATGCATGTGGTCGGTGCGGACAGGTCGACACCATGGGCACACACAGCGAGCTGGCGGAGGAGTGACGCGTATGTCTTTCAGTCGCGTCGGAGACATCTATTCAAAAAAATCTGACAGCACGACGGACGAGTCGTCAACGGTCGCGACTTCAAGCGAAACTGTATCTATAACCTCCCAAACATCGTACATGTCATCTGCGAGCTCCAGCATCCCGACCTCATCCTTTACGCGACCCAGCAGCAGCACCTTCCCTTCTCGTTCCTCTGTACCCTCTAGCTCAGCCTCAGGATCCGGCTCCACCTCGGACGCATCCATGCCTTCTTCCTGGTCTTCACAGTCTTCGTCCTCGTCACGCTCCTCGACGACGGCGATTAGCTTGTCGTAAGTAACACTGTCGCCTTGACGTACCACAACACATTGATGATCATCCGCAGCGCCTCTTCCTCCTCGGGTTCTGATCTACTCACTTCTTCATCAACGTCGTACTCATGGTCTTCGGTATACACGTCCTGGACATCCGTTCTAAGTACCCAACCACCCTCCGTCAGTACCTATTCAACCGGCTCGAGTACGCGGCCATCCGTCTCAAGTACGCAGTCAACCGTCTCGAGTACGCGCACATCCTCTTCGAGTACCCAGTCATCCGCTTCGAGTACCCAGTCATCCGCTTCGAGTACCCAGCCAACCGCCTCGAGCACGCAGCCACCCGCCTCCAGTACCCAGGCAACCGTCTCGAGTACTCAATCAAGCGTCTCAAGTACACAATCAACCGCCTCGAGTACGCAACCAACCGCCTCGAGTACGCAACCAACCGCCTCGAGCACGCAGCCATCGGTCTCGAGTACGCAGCCAAGCGCTTCGAGCACGCAGTCATCCGTCTCGCAGCCAAGCGCTTCGAGCACGCAGTCATCCGTCTCGAGTACGCAGCCAACCGTCTCGAGTACGCAGTCATCCGTCTCGAGTACGCAGCCAACCGTCCCGAGTACGCAGCCAACCGTCTCGAGTACGCAGTCAACCGCTTCAAGTACGCAGCCAACCGCCTCGAGCACGCAGTCATCCGTCTCGAGTACGCAGTCGTCCGTCCTGAGTACCCAGCCAATTACAGTCACAACCGTTCTTTCCACCACGGGGACTGTCACTGTAATTGAATCGACTTCAGATACGTCGCAGACTACATCAGCTACCTCATCATCTACACTCACTTCGGACTTGAACCCTGTTAACCCATCTTCCACTTTCCTCGCCTCAACTAAAACAGTCACTTCCTTACCCAGTAGCTCTACATCTGGTGTTCTGAGTACAGATAGTCCTGGACAAGGAAATTCGTGAGTGTTTACTCTACCTCTTCCGTATCTTCACCTTAGTTTATCTCCCGCAGATTTTCTCGGAATACAGGTGCAATCGTCGGTGTCGCTCTTGCTGTGGCCTTCGTTGTCATTCTCTCTGCGTTCCTGATCTTTCTTGGATGTCGAAGACACCGGAAAGGAGGTCATACAGGCAGTGGCACCTGGCAACCGCCCCTCACTGACGAAGCATCGATTCATGGAGGCGTTGGTGCCGCTGGTGGACTGACATCGATGAGCGAAGTCGTGCACTCTGAAGCTGCCGATCACAGCCCTACCCAAACCTTGATGCACTCGAGCGCACATGGACATCTTCTATCTCGACATTCTTCCGAAGGGCATCAATTGTCCAGTTTAGGTCATTCTTCAGGAGAGTCGTCGACTCATGGCTTGCTCGCCTCCGCGTCCCGCGTAGCTCGCTCAGTGGAATCGCCACCTACTAGTTTCCCATTTACGGACGAGTGGTCGCATCGCCAGCCCCTTGTTCCAGATGTCCTTATACCCCTTCCAGATGCGCCATCATCTATTCCGCGCACCTCCAGCTCGCCGACCTCCATATATACCAATCGAGCGTCTCTACTGAATCCCCCGCCCGTTGTACCCCCGCTGCCAAGCATCACTGTCAGGTCAACTTCTCCAGTCCAAGCCCCGATTTGGCCACCTCCTCCCGTACGCCTACCTTCGTTCGGGGGTTCTACTTCGGAGTTACCCAACCTACTGCACACGAATAGGCCTCGTCTACTGCCAACAGATAGTTATGTCAGTTTTCGCGATGAAGCAGACTACTCTCGGCCCATCATCTTGTCTGGGAGAGTGCAGGCTCAGGGAAGTGACGACGAGGATGACGATTCTGGGCGTCTCGATGTACCGCGAACTCTTTAATTTTTGATGCGGTCTTTTTCGTCGGCTGGACCTTTCTGATTGTATCGACTCACACACACACACACACGCATGCTTTCTTGGTTGCAGACACGAACTTGTACACATGCCCTCTCATCATTACGATACCCATGCTTCGATGATTTTTGCAGTAGTGTACTGTACATTGACTCTAATGATGTGCGCCTTCAACGCCCATTGACCTTACTGTTGCCACACTATTGACTACACACTTCCTAGGCTTCGTGAGCTCCCCAACACTGAGCGCTGAGCAGCAGTCACTGTGACCTGGTCGATTGAAAATCTGATGCCCGATAAGGTGGCGCACATATGTACGTCTGTATCGTCTTGAGATAGATTGAGCACGATCAGCGCGCACTTTGAGTGGGTTACCTTCCCGTCCAGGTCTGCTTTTCTATCAAAACGACCTCATCATTTGGAGATCCGCCGACGCCATTTGTGTCAGTGACAGTCGTTTGAACTTTGACAAGCAAAACTGAACGGCCGAGGAAGATTTGCCAGTTTTCGGAACCCAATACAGGTGGAGATGGTCAGGCTTCGAGGTTCCGCAAGACGTCAGAGACGAGGTGGGAACCGGACTTTTCATCTACGGCATGTCTGATGCATGAAGGGATAGAGGGGACGAGCTTCACGTCTCCGGGTACGCCACCTCTTCGACTGATATTCTTACAAATGCTCTCAATGCGGGCAAAGCAATAGCAATATTGGATCCAAGTATGTAATGCTCTGATACAGGCGGACTATCCCCGCACTGCTGTACCTGGATCAGTCGCAGAGCTTTCTTACGCGCAACTGCTACAGTTATAATCACGCGTAGATGGTTCCTGGAAGACAGAGTGCCAGGATCGAATGGTAATCATCGTCGCAGATGCCGATTCTCGTTGAGCCACCGTCATTGAATCCAGAAGCGCGTCTCATGTTTCCTGAGGCATGGCGCGCCGGCGAACGTAGGGTTGAGGCGTAGTGCTCTATCCTTGTACCGGACTCTGAGCACCTTCGGTGCATGGCTATTTGAGGAGCTCAGAGATGATGCTGATCCACCGTGGGTGCTACAGTCCATATCGAATGACATTTCCTCAGACACAGGAACCGACTGTGAGCAGATACCACGTCGACCGTAATCCTTGCGACCGTCCTTCCATTCTGGAATCCACAATTTGGGAGACAAACGGTCTCGTGGCCTCTTTCGGCCCTCCGAGTGCACCAAAACATCACTTCAGTCGAGACGCCCGTCCCGATGGCAATCCCGGGGCCTTGTATACGGTCACAAGGACTGAACACGCGCATCGAACCCAAAAGTGAACATTACCGGACCGTTCACGGAACCTGTATTGGAGCTCTCCCTGAGGCTTAAATATGGCGAGCAGTCATGATGCGTCGCCTTCCGCTCGCAAGCATCCACCCTCGCGGCTAGACTGACACAGCTACAGTGTCTTCACTCCATATCGCCGAACTTTCCTTCCAGTGGCCTACTACCGAAACGAACTGCATATTCGACTTTGACTTGACAACGCTCTATACAGAGTTCTCGTCTTCAAGACGTTCAACATCAATATTCTTCTCTTCGTCTCAAACATGTTCTCGCTTTGCCCTCGATCTACTATGATTTCTGTCGTCCTTTTTTATCTTTGTGCTTTTGCCGCCTCGACGCCAGTTGCCAAGCGCACGGCCCGTACTAGTGCTCCTTCTGGCGCCGTCGTGGTACGCGGCACCAACACGGCCTCGGGAGAATATTCCACAATTCAGGCTGCTGTCGACTCCCTTGCCGATGATGGATCTGCGCAGGTTATCTTCATTCACGCCGGTGTGTAGTTGTGTTCGATTGGCCGTATCGGAGTTTCCTGATTCTCAAGTAACTATATTCTCATTCAGGAACATATGTAGAGCAGGTCTACATCACTCGTAATGGTAATACGACGGTAAGCGTGATTCAAAACCTGCTCGAGAACAACGCTCTCCCCGAAGTTGACATGCAACTGACAAACTCAAATAGCTCATGGGCGAGACTGAGGACACGTCGGATTACACTGGCAACACTGTTACCCTTACATTTTCATTGTCAGCTGGTCAAGCTGGAAATGACGACGCTAGCGGCACGCTGCGTGTTCACAAGGATGACTTCTACGTTTACAACATCAATATCAAAAACACGGTTCGTGTCTGGAATTCCTCTGAACTTGGAAAACACCTTTTTTATTCTGTTGTGTTAGTTCGGAAAGGCATCCTCTGGCGGCCAGGCCATTGCCTTGAGCGCGTACGGAAGCGGTGCCTACTACGGTGTTGGCTTTTACTCGTATGGTGTTCATTGTGGCGCGTCTTCATTGTGAATGATGTTTCTTCATCAGATACCAGGACACTGTACTCACCGAGTCCGGCCAACAATTCTTTGGATCATGCTATATTGAGGGCGCCGTGGACTACATCTTCGGCCAGAAGTCATTCGCATTCTTTCACAAGAATACTATCGCGTCCACCAGTGCTGGTGCTATCACTGCCAACGGGCCCCCATCCTCCGGATCCAGCATATGTAAGCTCATACGTTCACAGGCGTGCTTTTCTGAAACCTGGTATAGATGTCATCAACCAGTCCAATATCGTCACCAGCGAGAACGCCTCGGGTAGTCTCACTGGAAAAGTTTACCTCGGCCGCCCCTGGACTCAATATGCACAGTGAGTCCCTCAATTCTATGGGTTTCCGGTGAAATCATGAAACCTGCGTCATTCTAGAGTAGTGTATATTTCTTGCGCACTCGGTGACTTGATCAACAGCGCCGGATGGGAAGAGTGGTCTTCTTCCGAACCTAACACTTCTGACGTTATCTTTGGCGAGTACGACAGTTCTGGTGTGTTTTGACCCCGAGTTTTGCCAGCACCGTAGCTGAATTTGCTCCAGGTAAAGGCGCCAACGACAACCAACGTGTATCATTTGCCACCATCCTCTCCTCGAGTTCTGGATATGGTATTGCTGATATCTTGGGGTCGGACTTTACAACTTGGGTCGACTCTGCATACTACCCGTAATGCAGTCGTTGCTCAGGTTTACTTCTCTGGTGTTGTCGACCGCCATAGACTGAACCTCCTTCGAATTCTTGACGTGTTCATACGGGAAGTATATCTGGATATCTCCTATGAGTTTTGACAACCCCCAAAGAATGTGAGCGAAAGAGTTCAGCGCAGAAGGAGTTTAGCGCAAAGACTCGTCAAAGCTCAGCGCGCAGCTGTAAACCTACTTTATGATCATGCGTTGATGCTAAGTTACTGTACACTGGGCTCTACCAACTGGCAGTGCGCCCCAGCGCTCTCATTGTTGTGTGCTTCTCACTCCGATGCTTTGATTCTGAATATGATGCGGTTCCTGTACGCTGTCTCGCATGCGAACTATGTCTTGCACAACGCCGATGCCTCTGAACGCTCTGAACAGCCCTGCTCAAACTTACGAGCTGCCGTATCTGCCAATATACAGCAATAACCACACGATGTAACGAATGCAACAGATGCAATTCCTAATGACACAGTGTATACGATTTCTTCTTTCTTGTCCCCGCTTGATTTTAATGATATACAATAAGCTTAGACGACACCAGAAGCGGCGATGACGACCTTCTTCTTAGGGGTACCCGAAGCGGTTCCGAGGGCCTCGATGGTCTTGACGAGCTCGAGGTTCTCGACGACCTCGCCGAAGACGACGTGGGCACCATCGAGCCAAGAAGTGACGACAGTGGTGATGAAGAACTGCGAGCCTGCATTGATGATCAGATCGCACGTCGACGCGTGCAAAAAGCGGTGGCGTACCGTTGGTGTTCTTGCCAGCGTTGGCCATGGAGAGGATGCCGGGCTTGGTGTGCTTGAGCTGGAAGTTCTCGTCTACGCGACGCGGGTCAGATCAGCGTCATCGGGCGGTGGGGCACAGCGCAGACTTACCAGCGAACTTCTCGCCGTAGATGGACTTGCCACCGGTGCCGTTATGCCTGGTGAAGTCACCACCCTGGAGCATGAAGTTGGGGATGATGCGGTGGAAGCCAGAGCCGGCATATCCAAAGCCATTCTGGCCAGTGGCGAGCTCGCGGAAGTTTCTGGTGGTCTTGGGCACAACGTCGTCATAGAGCTTGAAGACGATGCGGCCAGCGGCCTGGCCGTCAATGTTGATGTCGAACTAGGCGGGACGTCAGCGAGGAATTCATTTCGGCAACACGGGCCTACTAACGTAGACGTTAGACATGGTAGTAGAGAGATGAGAGCTGAGGCAATAGATGCGTTACCCAAAGCCTTTTATGGGTTTCTGCCATCGATGATCAGATCTATCACGTGGCACACAGCCATTTTTACTGATGTGGCGTGTCCGACTCCGCTTCTAGGGCTTTGGCTGTAATAATCAGTCCACCGATGGCTGTTTCAATTGTAGAGGTATTGGTACACATGGTTCGTATCCGAGATGTCAGTAAGTACATGAGATGCATCGTCGAGTTGATAGCTACTCGATCATATGGATGAGGATTAAAGTGGAAAAGAGGGACGTTATGACGATGATGGTGTTCACCACATGAATGGCGTGGATTCCGTGGCAAATGGGTTTGACAGCAATTCCAGTGGCACCAGTGCATCATCCTGGTGCCGAGTCGAGAAGTCGGATAGACCCATCAGCTCGGAAAGGTCGAGTGATGGGTTGTATGCAACGGTCTCATGTGGAGGGACAGGCTGATGGCGTTGTGTAAAGGTCACTGAACCTGGAAGACCGCGATGGTCTTGCCATTCACTTCCGTGGGGCGGAAAAGGCGTCTGCTCCACGTGGTGGCGTTCGAATGGGCTGTAGAAGGGGACGCCCGTGGGCCCACTGGAGCCTGGTGTGGTGATAGGAATGAAGGAAGGCGCCGTTCTCTGTTCTCGGGACATGCGATCATGGTGTTGGAAGAATTCTAGCCGCTGCTCTAAGAGGTGCGCGTTGTAAACGGCCTCTAGCTGAGCTTGGTGGTCCAGACGGCCCGGTGGAAAAACGGCGTTGTGTTGTGGCGGTACAGTGATCGGGTTCGGTACATGAGTGTGGTCGACATTTAATCGGGGATCGAGGAGGGACGCTTCTTCGGATTCCGGTCGTTGATATGGATGGCTCCTCCGTCGAATGACCGCTCTGCGTTGAGCCGCTTGCGAATGGCGCCGGGGAACAAGAGCGCAACGACATGACCCCCACTTGCTCGAGCAGATGTAACAGAACTGCGTCCCACATCTGCAAACGACGTGATTGCAACCTGTTGACAGTTCCACGACCGTGCGACAGCCAGGACAACGTGCCCAGTGCTTTGAGTCGGCCAGCTGGTGGATCTGCTGCTCCGATTCGTCCTCTGAGCATAGATGGGCGGAGATGTCGCCTCCTGCCACTTCGTGCAAGCAGGTATTGCACGTAAACTGCCCGCATCCACCAGAGCAAGGAAGAGCGCGCGCGGGTAATTGTGAATCCCGACTGTTTCTTGCTCCCAAAAAGCGGCTACATGTCTTTTTGGAACAATAGACACGGAGAACAGTGCCATATTCGGCGCACTTCTCTTTGTATAATGATACCACACTGGGATCAATGTCGCGCTCAACCAGCTCAATGGGGATGGGACGTGCACAACAGCTGGGTGGAAACATGCTTTCATCTTTTAACGCGGCAGATATGAGGCCCTCGATGCAGCCGACGTCGAAGGAATGGCTGCAGGGTGTCAATATGACCTTTGTGTCTATTGTGTCCATGCAAACAACGCATGTCTGACTGTAGGGAGTTAGGTGGGTCATAGCCGTCGGATGGTGGGCTCACCTGGCATCGCTGGTTGATGGATCCTCGGGGCGCGAGTGAGTGTGTGAGTGGGCATGTTCCATCTGTTGAATTTGTTGAATGGTCCGTAGAGCTCTGAGGACACAATGAGTTGAGCAAGGATTGGCGCAGGCGAAGGACGAACCTCTGCTGCTCTCGCGTGGCTCCATGAGTCATGGCTCGATCCTGCCGCAGTTGTTGCGAGAAGAGTGTATCAATGGAAGTGAGAAGACGGGAACTGGGTCGCGGACGGAAAGCCACTGAAGGATGAGTGGGAGGCGCGCCCTGAGATCCCCGCCTCGCACGCGGATCGATCATGGGCTGGCGGGAATGAGCCGCGAGAGAGGGTCGATGAGGAGAGTGATGAGGAGGGAACGAGGCCGAGGAGGGCCCGGCGAGCCGTCTCTCGATGTCCTGGATTAGGCGCAGGTCGCTCGGCGGTTGGGCGGAGAAGTTCAAAAGGTCGTGGATCATCTGGGCGTCCAGCGCCCGAGGCGGCAGCTCGTGGACGTGGTCTCCGGCGTTGAAGTCCATGGTGGAGGACCGGTGGTGAGAGTCAGGAAGACAGAAGAAGGCCGGGCGCTTGCAAAGAGGGACAATGAAGGTTAAACAACAACATGCGGCAACAACAACAAGACCGAGTCGCGTGGATGACTACAAAAAGTGGACGGAAAGCCGGACAAGTCAGACCAGTGCGACCGAGTGAGCGACGTGCGTCAGACCAGCTAAACGACGCAACCGCTGATTTTGAGTTGTCGCCAGCAGTGCCGTCGGCAACACTTTAGCAGCCCGATATGGGCACTGCTCCTCTGGGATCCTCTCTAGGTTGTCTTACCATTCATTCTCTCATTCAGACTGATATTTTCCGCTGTCTTCCCTGTGCTTGCCACCAGTAAGTAGAAAGGCCATCAACGGTCGGCGAGCTGACAACATCCGGAAACCATCCCTGTGGGAAAAAAGAATGCCAGCCTCGAGTCCACCCAACCCGATTGACTGACTTACGAAAAAGCCCTCGTCGACGTCGGTCTCCTGACAGTGACAGCCGGCAGCTTTCCTTCGAATTGCTCGCAACACGGAGCCTTCTCCGCTGGGACATTCCGCCGCGGAGCACACCAGTTGGATGAGCAGTAGATCCGGGGTATCATGCACCTGTGTTTTCCGGCTACTAATCTCTATCTTTATTTGCCCGCTGCAGCAGCGGATGCGGACCAACAATGCAGGGACTGATTGAAGTGTGGCGTAGTACAGCCATTGACACGTGGTGCCATCAATGCCTGCCAAATACGGACGTCAGACCGTATTTGGCCACTCCTCCTCTTCGTTTCCCAGCATCGATGTCCTCCGGATGGGCTTTCAATTTACGCTCTGCCAATCAGGGATACGACTCGGACTCCGACAGTGATCCCGATGGTGGCGCCGGGGACGCCAAAAGCAAAGACGAAACCCACTTGCTCGACGACCTCGACATCTCGACGCGTGAAGAGGCAGTCGTTTACAAGCCAAATCCATTCAGCATCGCGAAAATCAATGCCGCTGCACGCAATACAGTCACCAAAACCTCTCCGATGCTGAAGTCTAATCCCGCCGAGATAAATCCGCAGACAGGAAAAGGCTCGCTCGCCCAGGCCTTCAAGCGGCAGACGCAGAAGAAAGCACCGACAGGCTTGCCTGCAACGACACCTGCAGCAACCAAGACATCGTTGGTTTCACATCCAAATGGTCCTACTACACGCTCCTCGAAGTTGCCTGCTGAACATACACCTCCTACTCTCCCTCTCTCGCCACTTTCCGACGTCTCGACCAACGAACCTAGACCTGTATCTGCGACGCGGAACTCAGAATCAAAGTCTTTGTCGCTTTCCGCAAGAAAGTCTATGCTAAAAAACACCTCTTCGAAGAAGTCTCCGCAAACCGCTGCTATACCATGCTCTTCAAATGTCACTGCTGGACATGCTCCATTTTCTTCCGTTGCTCCTGCTCCTTCCGCCGCACCAGTTTATAATGCCACTTTCGGCAAAACTAGACTTGCTCCTCCCAACATTTTCGCTCCGACGCGGCAGCCAGGACAGTTCTCTTCACCGGCTCGCTTTCCTGCGCATATACTCAATTCCAGGCATGCTCAATCCTATTCCTCGCCTCTTCGTCACGATGTGCTTGCTCAATCTTTTCCCGCTCATGAACTTGACTCACACAAAGTCAATCCTACTCGGACTTTCGCTCCACCAGGTATGTTTACTGAAGTCTACTACAGTCGTCACAATCTCATACGTCGTCTAGGACCCAATGGACCCCAATCTCAGCGCATACACGCGACTCAGAACACAAGACCACGTCTGTACTAAGTCATCTGGCTGATTATCCCGGTGTTAACGATCCATTGCAGTGATGCTGTCCCGACCATTGCCACCTCAACCACGTTCGAGTGCCTCCCCACGACCAGCGTGGATGGATGCGTCCTCCAGTCCAATCCTACTCAGTCCTATCAAACCGCATATGCAGCGATCTCAACAGCAGCCGAAAGCCGCCGGCACACCTCGGAAGCGCCAAGCAAGAGTGTCTGCCTACGGAACACCCGATCAGGACGAAGGATGGAGTACCTTACCCTCCAAGAAACGCAAAGTACAACCTCCGTAAGCCAGAGACACTTGTACAAACCCCGCTCGCTGATTCTGAGTAAGACCTACCGATCGGCGCAGTCATACTTTTGGACTCCCCGGTCTCGGTGGTACCTCGCTAACAGGACGCAAGTCCGGCGTGGAAGCTGAATCGTCCTCGCGGGTCGTGACGTTCCTGCCGCCGCCACCTGATCCCGCGAAGCAACCGAAGCTGGCCGCTGTGTCGCAGTTCGAATACCGTCCTCCCTCACCACCCACTTCGGATCCTCCTCCTTCTGCTCAAGATGACCCGAGGGTGTCTCATTCTGACCAAGTGGCTCGTGTCGATCTGCACCGCATCAACAGTTACTATCATTCAACCCGGAAAGCCACGCGCGTAGGTCGATAACTTCGTACTGGTAAAAACATTCACATTCTCTGCTAGTAGGGTCGCAAAGCTCTCACATCTCTGCTACCTGGTTTGGACAGTTGTGGGGTGGTGTGGACGGATGAAGAGCAGCGAGGGGAGATTGGCATTCCGATCTGGAAAGGCATTCCGAATGATACATACGAAATAGATCCATTACATCCCGACCGCTGTGCTGCGATTTGACGTTTACTTATTGTGTATCGCTCTCTTTCACGAAGATCTTTTTGCATGCTCTACACTGACATCAAGTACTACTCTACATTGATCGTATGGTAACTTGATTTTGTGCGGAGAAGTAAACTTGAATATGGGCGAGGGCGGCAAGTACGTTTCAAGAAGTTGTGGTGCGCGCAAAGGACCAGGCAGAACAGGCAGAACATATAGCGTACATCGTGTATATTGTATATCATAGTCAGAGTAAGGCTGAAAGCTCAACGCGTCTCAAATTCGAGTTTCGGCGATGACATCGTTTTCCATCCAGAACGCGCACCGCTCCATCTCCGCTGTTGGGATGGTTTCAAGGACTGACGTTGTGACTGTGTCATTTCCGCGCGTCAAGACCATTCGCGACCTGACCGCATTTCCACCATGGGCGAAAGCGTCCCAGGCTGGAGCCCCTGCAACTCTCTCTGAAGACGGATTTCCCGTCGCGGCCATGGAAGTCCAATACCCAATGGCTTCGCGTGATAACAACGCCTCGCTCTAGGTACACCGGTCAGTGTCCAACCTCGTTCGAAGATCACTGAGAATAGGAAGCTTACAGTGTTGAATGGCGTAAAGCTGTTCTGCGCGTTGGCAAGAGAACTGGCAAACAATGTGAGTGATGATTCTTGTTGGCCGCTGGGGAAGGCTCACTTGGTACCTACATGAAGTAATTAGAGAAACAGGTAGCAGACATCCACAGAAATGGTGAACGTACCGTCGAAGAGATGATACAAGTCCGAAGTATGCATTACGCCCAAATACGGGTTAGCATCGTATAGAATGGTGTCTGTAGCATTCCATCTTGAATGTAAGGATTGAGAGACGTCAGATTGAAGATCGCAAGTACACGTACAGATACGAATAGACCTTTTTGCCAGCTTTGCGTGCTGCTTCAGCAGTATGCCAATCACTGTGTGTGCATCTTCCTTACGAGTACGTCACGCTGAAGGAAAGGGAATAACTTACAGACAGGCAAACACTATTTCGCCGGCCATAGTCCATGCACGGTCATACTGAGTGGCAAAAGCGCTTGTGGGATAGAGAGACAATGCGCGGGTCATCGTCGCGTTTGACTACAAAGATACATTCAGTACCTGTGTAGTTTAAAATGAGTGAAAGACCCACCACTGCCGGCCATCGCGAGAACACCAGTCTCTTAACATCGTCCTCAGTCTGAAATGAGGCTGGCGGCCCTCCAGCGAATGTCCTTCCATCATTGGCACAGTGTCCACCGACAAAGTCTACAGGTGTGAAGCGTCCTGAGGCAATCAACCGAGAGGGATAATCAGGTAGGAATCCGCCGGCCGGTTCGATGACAGGACCAAATTGAGACGGTTGTTTCGTGGACAATTCGTTGGTAGCGTTGACCAGGGCAGCTAGAGCCAAGCGAGCACATCAGTTGACTGGGATCACACATTGAAGCAACTAGACCAACGTATGGACGCGTTGCGTAGACAGGACATGACTGCGCCCCCAGCATCGGAACAGCCAGCCGAGATGGTCACATTTCCTGCAGAATGTCAGCGGGATTATACAGCGAGACGAACATTGTTTCTCACTGAAACCTTCCTCTGCTTCTCCCTGCAAACGAGTGGGCCCAAATCCGATGGACTGTGCTACGACACGCTGAAATGAGACACCCTTGGTACCTGCAAATGTGGAGCTGAGTACCGCGGATTATAAATGAATGCTTGGATTGAGAGACATGCACACCTCCGTAGGCTGTCATCTGCATAAGGACGCTAGCGCCCCCTGCGCTCTCTCCGTAGATAGTAACCCTGCTTGGATCGCCACCGAAGGCCCGAATGTGACGCTGCACCCATTCCAACGCAGCCCTTTGATCTAGCAGCCCGACGTTGAGGTCCCCATCACTTTGAACGGCGCTGCCTGCCAGGAACCCAAAAATGCCCAGACGGTAGGTGATAGATACCCCAACGATGCCGTTGTTCTGTTTCGCCCAGTCATATAGTGGAAATGCCGACGGAGCCTGGTGGAATGTTCAGCGAATTGGTTACGAAGAGCGCTTGAGAACTGGCACTGACATTATAGTAGAATCCACCTCCCTTGAGTTGCGATATTAGTAAGGACCACTCATACGATATGAGATTCGAACTGACATGGATGTAAATTGCCACGGGGAGAGAAGCTGCCCTCCTGGCATTCGTTGGTTTCCAGATGTTGACAGTCAAACAATCTTTCAGAAGCAGCTGATGAGAACGAGCGTAATGATCACTGCGAAAACCAACCCTCCGAGCCCACACCGACGGCTGCCGGTCGCTGGATACAAGGTGATCCCCAGGTCCTGGCATCCAGAATCTGCGGAGCCGAGACTGGTGTTTCGTTCAATAGCCGTGGCGCCCTCCATCGCAAATTGCCTAAGGGAGGTTGGGCGTATGCCACATTCCCAAAGAAAGTGACAGGTCCGTTTTTTTGGCCTGTGGGAGAGGTCGAATTGCCTGCGTATGCGACGTATCCAAGATCTACGATTGGCCCCAGCGTGGAATTCAGAGCGCAGACACAAGGCTTCGTGATCCTGAGGAAGAGCAAAGAGAGCGAGAGCAATGACCTCGACGAAACTTTGGCGCGGAAGGGCAACATGATTGGGACTCGGGAGTGGTGAGTAGCTGAACAGGCGATAGGCAGTCTTGTCTAAATATGTCCAGGCTGGCGGAGCGCTCAGCGGACCGTACATCCCACAGTCGAGCAAACAGATCACTGCGCGCAGAAAAGAGACGCGAAGTCAATGCAGTCCACAAATTGACGAAAAACATTGGCTATATATGATCCCGAGTCGGTGAGAGCATGGAAATAATCGCCACAATACGCTGTAGCGAGCAAGAGAACAGGCAAAGCTCCAAGAAGAAAGCAGGGCTGAGGGTATACTTCGGCAAGAGAGGGTGGTGCTGGGGTGGTGTGACGATGAGCCCGCCGCCCGGGGCCGACGGCAACTCTGCGGCAACTTCGAAACTTATCGAAAGTTGGCCAAGGAATAGCCTGGTTAACCCGACTCTAGTACGAGAGAAGACAGTCGTTCCCTCGTATAGAGCCTGGATCCAGGGGAGGGGTCCACATCGACGTCCCCCGTTCATCAGATTTTTGACATCCCGGCCGAATGCCGTGTGCGGCTCATGAGTAATAATCAGTGACACAGAATGCAATGTGCAAAATCCTTTCTTGACTAGTTACTAGTCCTCCTACGCCCGATGAATAGCTGAGGGCACTTGAATAAAATTAAAGACACCAAGATGTAGAGACCCATGCACGCAATCCTTTTCTCTCCCTTGCATGCCCCATACACTCTACGGGTACCATATCTGGTAAAACAGCTAGACCATCCAACGCGCACTTGGTCCTCCCACATACGGATCCGTTGAAGCTCAATTTTAAGACAGCGACTGTTAAGGGCAGCAAAGACAATGAGCAAGACGCCATTGAACCTTTGAGCTGTGATTGTGAAAGGCTTGGGTCGGCTTGTGCTTCGGATCACGAAAATGTTGCCGAACTGGAGACGTCGATATGACCCCCTCCCCTGAAACCAGGCTAGCCAAGGAAGGTCTCGTGATAGTCATGTGACTCGCGCGCCCGAATTGGAAACTCTTTCTACCCCTTGCCCTTTATCGCTACATTGGCCATGCCTACTAGCACAGTAATAGAGCCTCGTCCGACATACATAGGCAGCCAAGGCTTCCAGCAACCGATCGTACGAATTTCGGCCACGCCAGGGCCACGCGATCATATTGTTTATCATAGCTTTCAAGAAGCCTTGGTTTGGCCTTGGTGCCCGAGACCAGAGCGCCAAGCCTTTCGAAAAGGAGCGTCAGGTTGAAAGTTCTACTCAGTTTGGCTCCTCTATGGACAGATGCTGGCGACACTCTGGTATGTCACCTCATGTCTGACATACCCATGCTCTGAGATACAGTGAGATTTACTTTCAGTATATGGTGGGAGCTAAACGTTAACATCCAGTATCTAGGGTCGACCTCATACTGCGGTTCACATCAGCTCGGCATTGATTGGGCACACGACAGGACACACGACAGGACACAAAAGTATTAAAACAGCCATTGCCCAAGTCGGGGGTGCGCTGCCGGACCTTCAGCTCCATGATTTGGCCACCATCGACTTCTGGACGTCCACCGCCGCAGAATGTCGTCGCCCACATTCGCGCCCACCGTAACGTGCTCGTCGTCGTCTTCACGATTGTCCTCGTCTTCGTCGCCCTCGTCGTCCTTGATTATCCCTTATTGCCTCTGTCCTCCTCGCTCGAGATAGGACGCCCTCAGGCTGTTCCCACCGCTATCCATGAAATCTCTGCTTCTATCTCTCTGATACAGTTCTCCGACATCGAGGAAGGAGTTACCTATCATCCATTCTCCAAACAGGGACCGGCGGACTCCATTGCGGACCACACCGTACGTCCCATACGAGCACACACCCTAATATCGGACTCTTGTCTCGATGCTTGGATAACGTGGGGGCAGTGGGAAGGCCCATGCGGAGATGCAGCAGTGGAGGAATCCAGAATTGACCTGGTGTATATTTGGGTCAACGGCTCGTGAGTATTTTGGCACCTGCGCTGCGCTTCTTTGTCCTCAATCTGTGGGTAGCGATCCTCTGCACGAGCAAGCGCGCGCCAAATACACAAACTCCCCCAGTGGTGAGAAGCCGAAGAATGCAAGATTCAGAGAACACGACGAGCTGCGACATTCGTTCAGAGCCTCAGCACAGGCATCCTCGTCATGGAAAGGAAGTTCATGGCATCTTGTTACAGCAGACGTCCCACACCCCGCCGACGATACTCGACTTTTGGGGCTTGTACCGCAATGGCTCAACGTCAACAATTCGATTTCAAAGAGCGGTCGAAACCAGCCACCAATATATCTACATCACGGTTGGTCCAACACAAGGGTGTTACACGACCAGATGCTAATGCTATGCTACAGTCAGTCAACTCTTTCGTTTGATTAACACGACCAATGAACCGATATCTGACGATGATGCGATGGACTGGCGGAATCATGTGCTTCCTAATTTCAACAGGTACGGTCCAGTCATTGTCCTCGGCGACGCTAATACCTGCTGCAGCTTCTCCGTGGAATCTCAGCTATCGAACCTCAATCCTGAGGTCGTCTCGGACAACATGTGTGTTACAGTATCTGGCAGGGCAAAAAGTGACACTCATCGTTTTACAGCATCGCTCTGAATGACGATCAGTACATTGTATTGCCAGTTCCACCGTCAGCGTTTCACACTCCATTGTATGGACCTGTTCTCCGCTTCGATCCCGATTTCCAAGTGGCAGGTGATGCATCCGGCATTGCTCCTGGTGACGGTGAATGGCGCTCACTAGGTTGGAGCGCCCATCTTCTGAGTGCGTTTCTGCTGTCACCTCACACCTCAGAAACTGATGAGGAGTTCAGATCAACGTTTCGGTGAACGCAGACGATCATATGTGTTGCACAATGCTCGCTCTCTCTCGTTACCACTTCTACACGAAGCATCGCTTGCTTTTGGCCCGCAATTCTCTGCGACGCCCTTATCGAGGTTTCGCGGTTGGCATGAGATACCTGGCGAGTACGAGGTGAACACGATGTTCCTCGCCACACATTTCATCATTGAGCGTCGAAGAGAAGCTCTACTTTGGTCATGGATTGTTGGGAAATGGGGTGGGAAGGGCGAAGGTCATCTGACCTCAGAATTAAAGGATGAGATGTGGATTGAGCTCGGTGGTCTTTATGATGATTTCGAGGTGCCGTTGGATGCATTACGGCCGACGCGACCGGAGGAAATTGAGACGAACATGTTACTTGCTGGTCTCAAACCATCGCGCGCAGAGGATCCAACGTCTACAGCAAACACGGAATATCGGTTTGGTAAATCCTTGTTTTTCTCGTGGTCAATCACTTCTGAGTATTTCACAGTCTCTCAGAACGGGTATCCGACCGCGCTGAATGGACTTGATCTGCCGGATTTCCTGAAACGGCGGGAATGCCTGGGCTTTGATGGTCAGACTTCGTGGGATCTGTTCCGTGAAGTTTTGTTGGCAAAGCCTCATTGTGGGGATGCTAGTAAGCCGATAGTTCTGTCACTGCGGGACACACTCTGATGCGTCCGTTCGTCAGTCATTGCCGCTCTTGTGAAGACGTCTGATGCTGGCCTATCTGTGTTCCTTCCAGCTGGTTCAATCAGAAGTCACCCGTCCGATCCCATAACCCTCCCTCTCACCTTACCATTGGAACCTCCACAATTACCACGAAATTTACGTTCCTTCGCCGTAAGGCTAATTCACCGATACTCGTTTGTCGTTGGGGAGTCACCGTCTCGCTTTTTCGGCATTGGGTCTCTAGAAGGGGCTGAATGGCTCTTGGGACAGGTCGACGAGCAGCGGGAAACTGTCCTTTTATGTATTAATGACGACTTGCCCGACAGCTCACAAGAAGACGAATTCCGCAAGACCGACGTCTTCTTACGGAGATGGCAGGAAAGTCGATGGCCGGACAAGTTAGATAGAGAATTATAATTACGCTGATTTATTTGACTACTGTATACATAGGTTGTAAATACCCTTCACGTCGCAACTAGTGCAGTTTGCTCCTATGTGCATGTACAAGGCTCATGGTGCCATCCCACCCACAGTCCTCTGTGACTCTGAGGACATAATCTGCCATGATTCGGTGGGTGTTTTTGGAAGGATGTCTATCGCCGGCGAGCTCAGAGTATGCTCTTGAAAGAGTGTTCAAACCTTACCCAGGAATCCAATAGAAATGATGTTCTGGGTCATTACACCAGCCGTTGACGTCGCAATTGGCCCAGCAGTAGATACACTGGTCTACGCTACGGAAGCCGAAGGCTTCATGCCCGGGGTTGGAGCTGAAAACGCCGTCCCAGATATTCCCAAAATCGACGTAGGCAAAAGCGAAGGATGTCGATGCTTCATACATACCAAGCAAGCCATCGAATATTGTCTTCTTGAAGGCTTCGCCGGGCAGAGAATGTTCTCCTTGACCGTACAAGTCCAAGACCAGGAACAACCGGGCATTCGTAGGAGGACCTGAGAGTATCGCAACCTGTTCCAGTAGAACGTTGGCGGCCTCCTCTAGATGATCACCATCGTCTGAGTGGGTATTGGTATGGTCCGGAAAGGTATGCGAGTCAAATGGTCTTACGCTTGGAATCACCGTAATCGCTTGTTCAAGGTTCATAACGAACTGTGCCACAGTAGAACTTTACGCACTTGATACCAAAGAACAGACTGTAAAGTGTCGTATTCGGATCGAGCTTATGACCTTGTCCAATAAACCGCCGCACTATAGCCAGAAACATCAACAACAGAAGGAGACCGATACGATAACGGGCCAGTCACTTTGTCCTAGAAAGTCCACTTTGCGAGGATTACTTGGCCATATGGCTAGATCGATGCAAGCGCCCCATTGCTAAAGACCTGGTCAGCGCTAATTCCGCTCAGGCGGGCCAATGATCCCGACTGCATAACTCATCAGACCAGCTCCTATGTCGTTCGCTAGAGCCTCGATCCAAACTGGACCGTTCGCTGAGCGACCGCCAGCAAGCACAGAGGGCGGCACGAGAACAGGGGGTTCGAGAGGAGAGCCATCATCAAGTCCGCCGTCAGTGTATGAGTCCTGTCAACCAGACATAAGGGAAGGAGATGATGATGGGGAGAACAACGGACAACCTACCCCAAAAGATACAATGTTCCGTATGTTCTTCAAGTTGATCCCGACGTTCACGTCAGCCGGAGAGGATCTCCTAGCTGGAACTCCGCATCGCGGGTCCACTGCCAGATGAACGCCGTTGTTGCGTTCCTCGAGCAACAGATGCGGACTCAGATAAACTAGAAAACCAAGCAGTAGGGTGACGAGGTAGAGGTATAGACAAATTGTGATGCGTTTAGCAGAGGCTAGATGCAGTGTGGTGTGCCTAGTGCCTTCGGCTTCGGATGGGATGTCATCCATGTCAGTATTGAAGGTTTTGGAGAAGAGTGGAGGCATATAGATTTCCCAGGGTCAATGAATCCGCATCAAGGTGATCAGTACTCCTTAGTACCTTACGCAAACGCTTGACTCGAGCTTGGCTTGAGCTTGGCTTGAGCTTGACGTGAGTACCACAGTGAGAATCATTCACCTCCAGACAACTCCCATAAAGTCATACACGGATGTACGCAAGTCTGTGTTTCAAAGTTTGTAAATACTCAACACATGCAGTAAATAATCAGAGTCAAATTGTTCGTATCCTGAACGGCCGACATACTCTTCTCGATTAAGCCCAGCCTTGAGTAAGTCGTCGTACATAAGACAAATGCGTACAGTTTTGGGCTGTAAATTACTCACCAATGACGCCACACGCAAAACGGCTGCCCGAATTTCCAGTGGTCAACGAGTCCGGGGTTCCGCCTCTTCCGAGGTCATCCGTTCCAGCATGAACCACAATAGAGCGACTGGAAGTTGATCAATATCTTGTGAGCTCTACTAGACAGAAAGACCACGTACCCTACGATGTTGTTCGTACTTTCAACATCCAAAGAGATTACGTCGTCCCATTGAACATACGAAGCATCTCCGTTCGCATCAGACACCATATTTCCAAGGTCTCCAACATGCCGAACAACGTCAGTCGGAGCGCCATGAGTCTCAGAGTATGGATTGAAGTGTGCGCCAGCTGATGTACACCCGTCGGTCAGGTTACCCAATTCGCTGATGACTCTGTCAGGAAGGTCTGATCAAGCATACGGCATGGAATTCGTACTGGACGTGATAACCTTGCAAAGCCGACGCGTTCAAGCCTCTTACATCTATGGTGATGGACACCGAAGCACCGGCGTAATCTTGCTCAAACGTTATCGACCCGGACACTGACGAGTCTCCGCTCAGTACCACGACTGCCTAGTCCGCGTTATGAATATGTTGACCTTTCTGTAGTGAAGACTGGGGCTACCTTCTTTGGGGAATCCCATGATCTATGTGACCTTGTAAGCTCTATGAAATACGCGACGAGGTTCAGATCTCAGAACGTACCGCTGTTGGAATCCCTTCATGTCATTACGAGAAATAATGTTCCTAATCGCTGTAAGTCGCCTGCTAGGGTACCGAGTCGCCCATACTTACATCGGCGTGGCACTGACTCCAAGAAGGAGAGCGGCAAAAGTCAAAAGTCGTGTGGCGATCATGATATGAAGAAAGAAAAGAAAAACAAAAAACGAAAAGCGAAAGGTGAAATGTGAAAGGGAATGAGAATGAGTTGTATCCACAAAACTTCCCGCTTTTGTATGAGAAATGAATGAGACACCACAGATGTATTGGAATGCAGCAGCATAGCCATCATTCCCTGGCAGAGTGCACGGCATCGGGGAGCTCGAGAGTGTTTGAGTAGGCCGCTCGAAACCTCCATAGCCAACGCAAGGGACCCACGCGCCAGCACTGAACAGCACTCGTGATAGATTATAGCCAACGTTCGGTCGCCGGACACTCTTCAGCCTGCCAATAGCAAGGCTGTACCGCGTGACAGGTACACCGGGGCCCGCCAGTCAATGCGCGCTGTGACCAAGTCGCCAGGGACAGTCTAGCGTTTACTTATCTCAGGTAGAATAGTGTTTCGTGTTCAAGTAGTCGTGCAACCAGCAAATTTGAATGTCGCCGGTCCTGGATGGATCATGAACTCGAGGGTGGATTCGGCCGCTTGGACCGAGTCAGTCATGCGAGCTGGCAGGCAACATTACCGGTACCCGACCGCTAAAGATGGACGGAGACTCGGAGCGCTTGACCGCTATGATGAGACGGAGACCTCGGGGCGTCAGCGCACTTCGACAAACGAGATGTATTCATTGAAACGTCTTGCCGTCAACACTGAGATGATCCATAAGTCCTCCAAGACCTTCATTCCCTCCAAGTCTTTGTATCTCCTCGCGAATGCGACGTTCCAGCACATCGAGGACTTGCAAACTATAGTCGAAAGACTTGGTCCGCTCTTTCAGATATGAAATGACGTGACGTTTCAGCGTCGGCGTCGTCGGCCTTTTCTGAAGGACGTTCATGACTTGGCGGTTGGATGTGTCGGCATGAATGCCATGGACCACCGGGAACGAGAACTTCCCCTCCGTGAGGTCCTCAGCAAATCCTTTGTTGCTGCTATACTGCAATAAAGGCGTTCTTAAAGTTGACGACCTTGCTTGCAGGGCTTATGAATGTACATACCTCGGGACTCTGTAGATTCATTAAGTCATCGCGGATCTGAAAATAGACACCAATGAGATTGACGAGAGGGACATAGTCGCTAGAGAAGTTCAATGTCATGTCTGAAACAGTTTCATTGCGCTAGGTCGACCTACACGTCCGTGTTTGTAGTTGCACAGGCCATCATAAGCTTGATACCAATCCGAAGGAGACCGCCGGTCTCTAGATTATGAGTAACACAAGTAACAGCATAGGTGGACGTACTATTATTGACCATCTGTATGTAGTCTTCTTCGCTCGGACATTGCAGACTGTCACGCCATTGCAGTTCAAGGCCCTGCCCTCGATGTAAAGATAGTAGTTCATGGGTCACAATGGCATCTAAGTCAGCCCTTCCGTCTGCTCGAAGCGCATGAAGTTCTCGATAAGCCAAGAAGTACACGTAATTGGCTGTGTTGATCGTTTGTGGCGTCCCGTAGATCTTGTGGGCGACTGCATGCGATGAGGTATGCATCGCTCACAGAGTAGCAGAGATGCCTACCAGGCTGACCCCTACGTAGTTGAGAATCATCCTCAATGTCGTCGATCCTAGGTGTGATCGCATTTGTGATAACAGTTTGCGAAAGGTAGAGCTTACAGTAGACTAGCATTGTGTAGCATGCTCACTATTCGGGCGATGAGAGTGGTCGTCTCCTTTGGTACGTTGAGCCAGAGATTGAACGCCTCAATGAGTCTACTACGCATATCCTTGCCTGGGTTGGAAGAGACGTAGGTGAAGGGTTCGAGCAAAGCCTTCCAGATCGATATCAGCGTGAGGACATCGCAAGGGGAAGGGACGGGAGGCAACCGTTTCATTTGTGTTTGACCATTCTGGTTTTTCGGAGAGCTTTTCCAGTAGGCCTTCATACATCGATAGCTGTTCGGACATGTTGGTGGTACGGATCAAAGGCTGCGGTCTAAGACTACTGCAGTATTACGATGATCGAGCAGCGCATGACAAGTTCGAGACCGTGATGTGAGGAAGCCGGTACAATCGGAAAGTGGATGTGTAGTGACTACTACTTATGCCGCCCGTGCCCATGGTCATCGAGAGAAGCAGTTGAACCAACACATCTTACAAAGAGTTTGATTCCAAGTCTCCAGAGTCAAGACTGCCGGCAGCAAAGTGTGATGGAAAAGATTACTATGTTATAAATGCTTAGGCACCGTAAATTGCTCTCAACACTCACTCCAGATGGCGTAGTATCAAGGCAATGAGTGCATTTCATGCGAAGGATACATCTTGTCCAGATAAGTTATGGTCATGGCATATTCACGAAGGCTCAGACCCCCCTCCCCTCTTCCTCCGCTTATGCTTTAGAATTTTGGGGCAAAGCAGGATGACACAATGCCAACATCCGTGTCACCATTTGGCATCTCTGACAACTCGTAGGTCGGCCACCAGTTCCCTGCTGCCCAGCTCGTCCATCCCAAAAAGACGTCGCCATTGTTGTTGATGATGTCCAAGATGGGGCAGATGATGTCGATGCAGTCATTACCGTTACCGCCACCCAGCTCGCCAAAGAAGGCTTGCCGCCCGATGCCCCGGAGATAGGTGGCCAAATCTCTGAATTGAGTCGAAGTGTCGTCGGAGCAGCTCGGTGTGGTGCCTCCGGCGCCGTCGAAGTACTGGTGGACCTCAAAGATGAGGTTGGTGGTGCTGCCGTCGGGGTTGGTAATGCTCTTCAAGGTAGGTCCCGAGTCGTATTGGAAGCTCGCGGCATTGGCCCAGTTGGTGCCCGAAAGAAAGATGAGGTGGTTGTTATTGCCGACAGCTCCCCGGATGGCCTTGACAACGGTTTGCAGAGTGCTGGCCCAGGTCCCAATATCCAGGTCATGCGGCTCGTTCATGGTCCCAAAAATGACCTGGGGGTTGCCTGCGTAGCGGGCGGCGAGCTGCCGCCAAGTTTCCGCCAATAAATCTGCCCCAGCTCCGCCCTGTCCAACGATTCCGCCCCACCATCTACCGTAATTGTGAATGTCGATACTGGAAATGTATATTAGCGGCGAAGCGGCAGTGAGGTGAGTCAAGACTCTTCTTACATGCAATGCGCCCCGGTGTTCAAGCAGGATTGCAGAATGCCGTCGTAGGTCTTCATGAAGGTCTCGTCGAGCTTGTTGGTTACAAGATCGTTGTTCACCAGCGACTGCCATGGCACAGGGATGCGGAAGACGTTGAAGCCGTCCTTGCTCGCAAAATGGTTCATTTGTGTCGCAGCCACCGATGTTGGACACCCATACTGGAGGTCAAAGTCGTTGGGTACAAAGTTTCCCTGCTATGAGGTCAGTTTATTGGGATGCGACGGGACAAAGACTTGCCTCCGTGTCCATTCCTATGTCACAGCCAGCAATATTGACACCAGCGAGCCATACCGCGCTGGCTCGCGCTGCTAGACTGGCGACTATAAGTGCTAGAGAATACATGCTGTGGTTTGAAACTTACAACGAAGTCCAGGAGGCTTTATAGTCAAATTGTAGTCGGATGATGACCACAAGTCATGGCGTGCAAGCATAAACTTGTGCACATGGGGAGACGAAACAGGACGAAACAGGACGAAACGCGCTGATATCGATAATAACGTCACTTAGCAGCGAGCACGCTGCTAGCTAGCTAGCCGTTCCCAAATCACAACCAGACCGGGTTCCTTTCACCGTCGTGCGGTCTGCAGTGCCGCTCGCTTACGGCTACCCAAGCAGGAGCTGGTTGAAGGTTTTGGTTTTTCTGCACAGGAAATCGACAGGTGGATGAAGACATACCTACTACTTTTCTTGCTCGAGACTGACCGTTCGCGTGA
Source organism: Strobilurus luchuensis (assembly GCA_019915105.1). Taxonomy (NCBI): domain Eukaryota; kingdom Fungi; phylum Basidiomycota; class Agaricomycetes; order Agaricales; family Physalacriaceae; genus Strobilurus; species Strobilurus luchuensis. Next base: position 1,054,858 of record JAHLMJ010000004.1, read on the forward strand.
ATACTATAGGGGCATGACTTGCTGCGTCGTGATTCTCCTGTAGGGTAAGCCGGATGGTCGAGGTTTAATTTTGGAAAATGACCGACGGAGGATGGAACCCGAGTCTCGATGTCATGTGGATCACAGTGGATGGACTGATATCCAGGGACCAGCAATTCTTCGCACCATCAAACATAAAGGAGTGTATAGCTTTAAGGTCCAGGAAGTCTTCTTTGTCGCCAGCACATGCTTGTGCGGCCTACGAGCGCATGGCTAGCTCGCTCCAGGCTATCCTTTCCCTCGCAGGCGACTGACTCCGGGTGAGTTGCTTGCTTTGGAGGATTGTGGCAAGATTGCAGGGATAAAGTTGAAGCCGTCGTGCGATAACCGTTGAACTTGTGATGCATTTGATGGACAGTCATGTGTTTTGCTAAATTCTTGCGCCGGTACTCCCTCGCTTGCAGCTACTAGGCCGCCCTCGTTCAGCAACTCGAGCGGCGGAGTTCGAAATTCAAGGAGCCGCCGACCATGCCGTCAGTTCATCCAATCAAGGTCGACCTCTCCTGCTGCTGCTCACAGCTTCAAGGCTCTCGAGAGGGGTATTCAGCGCCAAGAGACACCATCCGGCAAGCAAGAATGGCATAAATCAGGCGGTCGGCTGCATAGACCGTCAGCATTGCCCTATGGATTTCAAACCCCGCTGTTCGAGTTGCTGAGATAGACCGGCCTATCGATATGCAATTAGCTGTGACAATGAGGTGGCCTCACAGCGCGAGGTCCCCACCTTCCAGGACCTTGCTCCCATTGAGAGTCGACCGTGGACGCATACGCCAACGAAATCATACTGATTCCAGTATGATTTCCCTGATACCACTGCTCAAGTTGCTATTGGTTATGTAATACAGCATGACGCAAACAGCCCTGAGAGACGCGGCATGTAGACATGCACTTACAGCCAACATTCACCACACCACCACAGAAACCCGTGAGTGTCAGCCTTCTGCTACTGTGAGCCTTGACTTAGTGCTTAGCATTATGATTTCAATCCTCCCCAACGCTTTGCAGGCCTTGATAGCTTCACTTCTTTGGACAGACTCACCGCCACCCAGTTTGACATTTCGCCTGCGCCACACGCACGCGATAGCCAATAGGTCGCGTGCTATATTTACAGATGTACCGCTCGCCTTGGCCGCAGACCGCGACGTCTATTCTATCCAAACCCGGCCGACTGCCATCCACAGGCCGTCCTCTCGAAATGACTTCATGTCCTCCCGATTCTCTCGTGTCACTGACGCCCACCTCTGGATCGCGGATACTACGGAGGGGCCAAATGTGGAGAAGAGAGAGACACTCCTCGAGCTAGCGAAGATGACACACAATACCTACTTTGAGCCGAACAGCAAGGAGTGGTATGATCTGGGATCTGACTGGAATACTGTATGCGAAGTCTCTTGTCAGTGTCAAGTCCTCGTGCTTATCTATCGACAGACCTTCTCCTATGGTTGGGAGCCGGACGCCGATGGATTTCGCGGACACGTCTTTGTATCTGAGGATGAATCTACGGTCGTAATCTCTATCAAGGGGACATCAGTGCCCTGGCTTGGAGGTGGCCCGACCATGGCGAAGGACAAGCTGAATGACAACCTTTTGTTTTCGTGCTGCTGTGCCCGCGTTGGACCAACGTGGTCGCCTGTCTGCGGCTGCTACAATGGCCATTCAACTTGCCGACAGGACTGTGTTGAGACAGCACTAGAGGAAGAGAGTCTATTTTATCCCGTTGGGATGGTATGACTCACTTTGACTGCTATTCCTCCCCACTGACATTGATTCAGAATCTCTACAACAACATATCCTACATGTATCCGAACGCGAATATTTGGATGGCCGGACATTCGCTGGGAGGCTCGCTGGCCTCATTGATTGGACAGACATTTGGTCTGCCGGTGGTCGCCTTTGAGGCACCAGGCGATCGAATGGCTGCGCGACGACTTCATCTTCCTGCTCCTGTACGTACACGGGCATCTTCGCTGCCAACGTCCCGACTGACCGGACACGATCAGCCATCAACCTTACACGTTACGCATGTCTTTAACACTGGCGATGTGCGTCTTCTTTCTCTGTCTTGCTTCTAGCACCGGGTGCTGAATATGGCCATATCTCGTTAGCCCATTCCTATGGGTACGTGCACTGGTATAGGATCGACGTGTGCTAGTGCTGGGTATGCTCTGGAAAGTCGATGCCATGTTGGTAATATCGTGAAGTACGATACCGTCAAGAGGCTGGGCTGGAGAGTGAATGTGGCCAACCACCCTATCAGCGTGGTCATTGATCTGCTCAGTCGGGAGGAGGACTGGGAAGAGGCTCGAGAGGTGCCAAAGCCGGTAGAGGAAGATGAGGATTGTGTGGTAAGTGTCGTCGTTGACACGGTAGGAGTTGTTTGCTGACAGGTTGACGTAGGATTGCTTTCAGTGGGAGTATGTTTGAGATCACTTAGACTACCAACAACGAGATGTGTTTGTTAAGCTTCGGATTCGCCAGGCCCGTTTCATCAGCAGCGTTTGCACCGTCAGTGGCTCGGCTTGTCGTTTTCGCAGTATGTCTTGAACGCCGTCACGTGGACACTTCACGGAAATACGTAGGAATCTCCGACATGACTGTGGCGCCATCGAGATCTTCACGGGGGCCTCGGGCTTTCAATCGAGCGAGAATGTCCATGGACAAGCCGGATTGAGTCAAAAGAAGCCTTCCTGCCGACGCGTGCCGGAGCGCTAAGGTCGAGGAATGTCAAATGTGGCGAGAGAATCGGGCGGGATCTGTCCCCAGATCGCAGCTGGTCCGTGCGCTGGACGCGTTTCGCTGTCCACTGGCGGGTCACGCGGTGGCTGCCAATAAAAGGCGTATTAGCCGCTTCGCGCAACCGGTTCGTCTCTTCTTTCCCTACTTCCATCATCACATCCGACGCCCACGCCGGCTCTCCTCAGCGCCTTACTCGCACGCAGCCATAACGTTGCCTACTCGCCCCTTCTCGCTACTCGTCTAAGCTACTCGACCCGGCTCTATTAACTTATCTTCTCATTATACGTACCTTGTACGCAATTCGGCTGCGAGGCAAGCGTAACTACCGACACACTCCAGTTGGCCCAGAAATCTGCACTCTATTATGTCTGGCTCCCCACATTCGTCCCTTTCGACTCCGATTCCTCCGCCGCGAGCACCCCCGTCTCCCACAGACTCTGTCGCTTCTTCCAACGGTCCCCTCAATCCGAACGCGGGCGATTTTGTCCCATCCTCGCACACTCCAGACGCCACTTTCCAGGCACCCAGCTCGCCCTCGTCGTCCTCAGTCCAGTCTTCGCCCGGCTCGTCCTCGACGTCGACCTCGGTGTCGTTCACGTTGGCGCCGCAGTCCATTTCATCCTTCGCTTCATTCGCCAGCACTCCTTCGCTATCAGAATTCACGCCTTCCACGACTCAGTCCTCGCTTTCCTCGTATCATTCGCCCCTTGGCAGCCCAAACCAGACGCCGCATGTCGTCAAACGTACGGATCCGCTTGAAGAAGCCGAATCTGATTCTAATCTTTCCGACGATGTTGGTCGCCGTCTTCTCCGGTCTCTACGTCTCGGAAGCCCTCTTGCCACCGCAGCAGCTACAGGCACGTTGTCTTTCGTTTGATCCCTTCTTTCATTTATTCAAGACCTCGCTATGTAGACCTCGAGCCAGGCGAAATTACCCGCACCTCGCCTCCCGCCACAGCTGCAGACACTGCTTTGCCGTCTTCTCCCGAGGTTGTACCACCCCCAGGTCCCTCCAAGAAGGCAACGTACGTGCCGTTGCCAGACATCGAGATTCACAAGGCGGCTCCAGCAACCTTCATGAATCACCAGGCCGATTCAGTCCGTAGTCTGACGCCGGGCGCGTCTGACGACATTCACGATAACTCGCACAAGACCCCCAACGTCTACATCAACGGTCTTCCGCCCAACTTCCCCGAGGACCAACTCTTTGAGCTCGCCATTCCATTCGGCGAGGTCAAGAGCGTCCGAAGCTTTACACGTCATGTTGGGGAGAAAGAGAGCGGTTATGGCTTCGTTTTGTACGCATATATTCAACTTTCGACGTTTTGCAACACTGACAGACCCCATTCCAGGTTCGAGACAGTGGAGTCAGCTGAAAAATGCATCATATCCTTGCGGCGGTTCAGGAACTTGCACCCGACATTCTCCAAGGTCTCTTGTTCAGGTTTTCTCTGCTCGCTGGCAATACTGAATAGACATACAGCAAGTTCACAAGATTCCCGGAACGCCTTTCGCTCAATCGTCGGCCGTCTCTTGTCATTCTGAATCCTCGTATGAGCATAGCCCTCAAGATGAGGACGAGAGTTTCAAGGCCAAGATGGAACGTCTGCATGACCCGAACAGCACCAATCTCTACATTGAAGGGTGCGTATCATATCCGCGCAGGATATCCACGTTCTCACCTCTCGTGAATAGACTTCCCATGAGCATCGACGAACCGGTATGTTTTGAGTCTTCGTCATCTCCGTGGATCCTTTTCTGACACTTCATCGCAGTCTCTCTCTGCTCTGGTAGCTCCTCACAGAATCAAGAGCAGTCGCTTCTTTCAAACACGCCTCAGCAATCCCCCTCGTATCATCGCTTTCGTCAGGTTCGTGTCATATCGCCTGCAATGTCGGTCGCGACAATCGATTGATCATGGCATCATAGGTTGGACACTCGCGTCGGAGCAGAGGACGTTATCGAACGCCTCCATGGCCGCATGGTTCGTGGCTGGAACGACCCAGGCAGTAGGATATCGGTTCGGTTCGCGGATACGGCGGAGCAGAGGGAACTTAGGGCAAGTACTCTTGTTGTATTTCTGAGCACTCATATACTTACCAAACTTCCAGCGAACTGAACGCTCAACCAAGGAAGGAGATCAATCACCAGCACGCTTAACAATTGCTCAGGCTGCGTTACTCAACTTGCACGGACGCGATCAATACCGCCCTACCTCTCATACTACTGTCAACTCGGATCGCCCGCCACCATTGGGCATTGACTACGGTCGCTCCAACGCCGCTTTCCCGGAGTTCTCTTCCAACGCTGCCAGATTCCGAAACGACGTTGTTGTGCCGACTTCTCACAACGGCTTCTCATCGGGTCAGAATCAGTCCTCATATCGTCAGACGGCGAACGATCACTCGCGCTTACCGGGTAATCAGGAGTTGAGTCCCGCGGTCCTTGCCTTGCTCAACTCACTCCGGGGTAGTCAAGCCTACACCGGGGGCGATGATCGTTATTCTCCGAATCCACATGGCGCGGCTCGATCCCAACACGGCTTGACCCAAGCTCAGCTCCAGCTTCTCAACCTGGGAGGGAACCTCGGAGACTCCGACGTTGACTCGGAGGGACACCTTCACCCCGTTATCGGTAACGGCGTTGCGCAAGCAAGAAATGGCTTCACCGCGACGGAGGAGTACATTTTGCAGGCCCATGCTGCAGGCAATCCGGGATCACGTCGTCGCCCGAGTAGACTGGACATCCCTCAAGCGCAGGCTCAGTCTCAAGAACTAGATCACACGGACTTCAATGTGGGCGTGCGAGGTATTCGGGCGCAGGCCTCCGCCGTCTCCCTTCCTCATATGCAGCAGCAACGACAAGACGTTTACCACTCTCCGAGAATGATGGGTGGTTCTCTTCCTGCCCTCCAGGAAGAGTATCACACTTCCACGAACAGTGCCTCTCAGGGCCACGGAGCGCTTCGTAGTGGGCAATCTTACCGAGCCACGATGCAGACCTCCAACGCTCATGGTCCTTCGCGTTTACCTAGCGATCGCGACGCTGGCCAACTTCACTCGCATGGCTCATCGTATTCTGCGCAGACCTCATCTCACGCCTCTTCTCAACTCTCCTCCAATCGCAACCAGCATGTTAATCAGCAAGCCCATGTCCGCTCTTCGACTCTTCCGCCGCATTCTACCACCGGCTCCACAGATCAGCATTCGAGACACTATCAGCACAGCAGCATGAGCATCCCAAAGGCGCGAAATATCACGTCGGACATTATGCGTGCCACGACACAGCGCACCCATCACCACAAATCCAACAGCTCTATCGGCAGCATCGCCGGCGCAGGCGACAGTAACATTTACTCTGATCACAAGTACTCGAACGAATCCAGCATGGCAGGCCATCGTCACGGTAATAAGCAGAGCGGCGAAAAGTTCGACGTATATTCGCACTCGACGTTCACGAATTCCAATCGTGATGTCTACGACGTCGAGCAGACCTCTCCGCCCCTCGTCAGTCCCGCTTTGACCTATTCATCGAGAGGGTCTGCAGCAACCCTCAGTCCCGCTACACCATTCATCGGATCATTCACTCACCAACAGGGGGTGGCCGCTGATGGTTCTTGAAAGTTCGCTACCACTTTATCGCTATACACATGTCCATGTCCTTGTTTCGCTATCACTACGCCATGTTGTATTTCTTACTTCCAGCTGAGCTTGTATCGCTTTTCCCAAAATCCGCAGCCTCTACGTACAGTTTCTGAGTTTCTATAGCAGTGTTATCGTTCTAGCTTTTACTTGTACGCATAGCTATAGTATTTGACAACAAACATGAATTGACTTGTACAAGTACTACCGTGTTTCGATAATTATCTTCATGAGACAAAAGATGATAAAGGTGGTCTCATCGAAGTGTTGAGATGGGTCTCAGCTAAATGGTCTCTCTCGTCTGGATCTATCGAACAGATGTCAATGCGATCCATTTGCCAGCTTTCTTCGTGGACGAGGTCGAGCTGAGTTGGCCTGGTAGCCATGAATGTCTCCAGAGGATCCAAGGTTGTGACTATGTTTGTGCCGATGTGTATCTGCAATAGGGTGGGATCTCGGAGGTTGAACACGAGGCGCGAAACCATGGTAGTTGCTATTCTGCACACAGTAAAGGAAACGCCAATGCGGCCGATACCATATTGACTCACACATTGGTGAATGTGGTACCGGCTCCCCTGATGTATACCTACGGAACGTGCTGAGACTCGAGGTCTAATGAAGGAGGGAATCACTCGGAAGTGACATACATTACCAAGCTGCGGGTAGGGTTAGCACATAGAGTATGCCGAAATCTACGAGGGAAAACAGAGACACTCACAAAGAACGTCGCGATGTTTGCCACGTTTGACACAACAATGACACTGTTCAGGCCATCATGACATAGACGCTAATAGAACACGTTATGACATACCCAAAGTAGATGGAGCCTGGGGGATCGTATGGTGAATGATGGGAGATAGTATCAGAACAAGCGTGTTCAACAAACCATCTCTGAGAAGAATCGCTAACAAGCTCCTCTCGCCCCTGCGATGCAAACCGAGCGCCTTGCGGAGAGTAAGGTAGAACACCAACATGTCGAAGACAAGCATCGCAGCCCAAGCCGCAGCCAAACCTAAGAGATGAGTGCTTGGTTTGCGTTTCTAACTAAGGAGACAGAGAAAGAAACGCACGGTTAGCACTGGATTGTCAGGAACCGTCAAACGAAGATGATGTATATGTGGCGCAAGCTTACGCGTCTTTAGTCAGGCCGATCGCACAACCGATGTGCGCCTTGACTAAACCGTTCAGTTCGCCATGGGTCGGCTTCGTAGTGGAAAGGACTGCGTACTAAATAATGCAGGTCAAGTCAAACTCATGGAAACAGAAGACATCTGGGCGTACACAAGCAATCGCCACCACAACCAGGGCGACTGTCACTAGGAGCGCCGCAATCTTACGGCTGCTTTCATACAGAGCATATGTCCGCATGATAAGCATCGCTGTGTCGAAAGTTGAGAGTATGATAAGCAAGCAAAGGGGCAGACATACGGCCGACCACAAGCTGAGCAGCAACCGCAAGATACTGGTGGAACCTCTGCAGTTTATGGCATCTTGTATCACTCAGTAGAGCAGCAATCGTATTTGGGAATGACGCCTCGTACATCTTCAAGAGCCCAATAAGACGTCACGGACTCGGAGTATATAGAATTGACACTCACTGCTTCCTTGTCATGCGGGTCACCAGTCCAGAAGAATTCCACGATGACGATAACGTGCCCCAGTATGCCCAGATAGCGGTTCATGAAGAAGAACATCACCACGAGAGAACACTCGCGCCGGGACCAGATCAGCGAAATCTCTTGCCCGAGTGTGATGAACCAATCGTAGTACAAGATTGCTTGAGAGGTAGTTGTTCAGTCTGGACAACGGTTTGATGAAACGTGCTCACTGAAAGAGACTAGGGATATGTAGGCGTTGATATTCCTAGGATTCAGATTTACCATCATGGCCAATGGCGATTTGTGGAGGTAGATATACTGACAAGGCGTTGTAGTCATCCTCCAAGGACATTGAGGTAAGGGTTAGACTCGAGTATATGCATGATGGTATATAAGTAGAGTCATAATCGGTTTGGTAAGGTTTTCTAGTAAGAGAACAATCGTTCCTGGCAGGAGACTCGAGTGTTTCAACTTTCTAGGCTTCAAGTTGATGCCAGATGCAATCAGTAGATCACTACTGCAAGGTCAAGGCAGGTCTATAAATTCTGAAATTAAAACAAACATATGGGCGTTTAGCGCAGTGGTAGCGCGCATGCTTTGCACTCTCTTGCTTGCCTGAGGTCCAGGTTTCGATCACCTGAACGTCCATTTTTGCCATCGTATTCTTTTTGTAGCCTGAGTCAGGACTCAGGCCTCCCAGTGAAGTTGCCGTTGACCTGGGTTGATACGGACTGATACGGACCGACATGTCAGCGGATATCAGCCCATATCGACGTATATCAAGAATCTGGTGTTCCCGCTCGTCGATATTGTCAGATTCTGATTGTAGCCGACACGGAATGACATATATCGATAGGATTGAACCCGCTCACTCGATGCCAGTGGATGTCGATCAATGTCAATAATCTAGCTCGTAGCATAATACAATTGCAATGCAGTGCGACTCCGAAGTCCAAGTCCGTTCCGATGCCCAGCCCAACTGACAAGTCCGGTCACCTGCTGCTCGCCTGCGCGCTGCTACCCCAACTGCTCCAGAAGCCTTGCGATCGTGCATTCGAACGACATACATACAGCGCATCATTTTGCCCCCGGTTTGCGTCCTCTCGTCAACTTGAACAGCTGTGTATGCCATAGTCAGAAACAAGCTCCGACTAATGCAACGGAAGGCGCTGGAAACCAGTACTCACTGCGTCAAACTCTTTTGCAGGAAGGGCAGCATGATACTTGATGAATCCTTCCTTATCACCATCCGGGTTTGTCTCCTTCCAGGCGCGCTGACAGCGACCACTGCCGGAAAGATCAGAGAGAACAAAAATGATTTCGAGGCACATACATGGGAGTGTTTGCTTTTATCGGAACCCAGGTGACGTCCTTGTCCGCGCGTGTCTTCGAAGGGTTTGTTGTCTTCGCGACAGCTTGGGATACATTGGAGTTAGATGGCTGCAAGGGCGGAATGGAGGTTGAGTTGCTCAAAAGTAGGCCGCTCTCTGAGGCTGCAAGGGAAGCGTGTTTGTTGCCAAGTGAGGCTTCGGCAGGGACAGTTGCAGGAGTAGGAGCGGTTGAATTTGAAGCAGAAGACAGAGATGTCGATGGCATAGGGCTAGGGATGGTGAGTCTTGTTTCGGTCTCGGCTGGAATAACAGGAGCATCAGGGCAAGGTTCTGGAGCTGGGTTGAGGGGATCTTGTGCGGATACGATAGAGTTTGTTGTTTCGATTGCGGAAGAGCTTGACGGTGCACTGTCGGACAGACTGACAGGGTCCTTGAGTACGGGTGGACTCGTCGTCTTGTGTAGAGGTGCAACTGATACTTTTACGGTGCCGAGTAGATCCTGGCAGTCCAATAAGCCATGTGAATTAGGACAAGAAGAATCACCTGCGATATCATGCTGATGAGCACGCTTTGCCCTTTTTGCAGGATCCCCACGTGTAGCCTCTGCTCCTGATGATTGTGCTGATGACCGCTTTGCTGGTACTGTGGCGGCTTGTAACATCGGTGTTGCGAGGGGCTCGGGTTTGATCCTGTCCGTGGTATCGTCATCCTTCCCTTGCATCTTGTTGTTATAGTAGGACGAGTATTGGCTGGACCAGACATGATCGAACTTCCAGTAGCTGTCTGCAAAGAGGAGAAATGGGAATGCGAGTGCGAGCGAGTGACGGTAGTAGTTGACTTGGATGGTTGTTGCCTGAGTAAAGTTCCTTGGGGCACCTCCGGCATTCCAGAAGACATTCCAGATACTTCGCGCCGCTTTGAAGAGAGATCTTCGCTCTGCGTCTGATAATGGCTGTCCGTTCTCGTTCTCGAGACAATCGTGAGCGGCGGCCTTTTTGGTAGCCTTCGAGGAGATGCCCAGTGTAGTCCGATGATCCTTGTCTGTATTTCGAGCCTTGACGAAGTCGCTCTGTCTGTAGTACTTGAGATTGCCGTTTGTAGCTTGCGGATGCGGAGGTGGCGGATAGACAAGTGGAATACCAGCTGAGGAGAGGGAAAGATTGGCTGTGCTGCCAGTGGTGGTTGGTGCAGGAACAGAGCTTGCGGACGTAGAGGCTGTTGGTATGGATCGAGAGAGCGGAGGAAGTGTTGGTCCGTTAGCATCCGGGAGGCGGTTCAAAAGTTCGCTATATGCCGACCTAGTAGACGCTTCAAGAGGAGAGAGAGCAAATCTCAACGCACGTACCTCCATCCCAGCTCCTTGCCTCGGAATAGATCCAGCTCGCGCTTGGCAAGATGCAGTTGTTTGTCTTGCTCCTGAAGTCGGACTAAAAGACGCTTGTATGCGGTGTTTTCGGCGAGATCCTCATGAGTCAGTATGCTGATATCGATCCTCGTCCCCTGAAACTGATGTAGCAAGCACTATTAGCTCGAAATCATCTGCCGCGTATAAGCTGATAAACCTCAAAGTTGTAACTCGAGAGCTCGCTCTCAGATGAGTTCAAGTCCGTGGTGAGCTCCTCGTAGGAGAACGGCGTCTCTAGAGGTGTGTCATGGTCAGAGAATGGGGTCATGGAGAGCGAGTTGTTGGTGGAGGGATATGGAGAATGGAAGAGAAGGATCTGTCACACTGTGTAACGTGTCCGTGATATGATCGGCAGCCACGATCATGGCGAGCGCGTCCTTGGCGGCCGCATTCAGAGCAAGCTTTCCTCAGTGCATCGTGAACAGCAAGATTCATACTATCTGAATGTCAAAAAGATGAATTCCAGATGGATATAGCTAACTCTTTGAGTACATTTCCCTAAGCTTATCACTGATGAAGTATTCCCCCGGAACATTGAGGTCCTTGGCTCGCTGGAACTTTGTCAACCCTACAACCCGTTGAATAGTGTTGGCAGGGATGACTAAAGCATCACCAACTGACTCGTCGTTGTCATCGTCAAGGGTTACGACACGTAGCATGTAGCTGCTTTCTTCATACAAGTCTGCTTCACATCGCGAGAAAAGACTTATCATTGCTACGGCCTCCTCACAGTCTGAGTCCAAACCAGAATCTGAGTCTGAGTCAGTTCCAGACTCAACATTTGTCCAGAAAGCGGCCTGGAAGAAGTATAGAACCTCGCCGTAGCGGAGCTCTTCATCGTATGTAAGCTAGAAAAAGATCAGACAGTGGTCGCAAAATAGGCAGTGTTACGTAGAACGTACGGCAACATATCTTCGAATGTAGTTGTCATCCTTCTCCAGTCTTTCACCCTCCTTCCACTTTGACCGTACACGATGACCATTAGGCAGTAACAGACCGGCCCAGCGTCGCACTTGGATGTCTTCGGCATCATACTGTGCGGTATCGAGTCCTTTATTGGTAGCATATTGTAACACAGCCAAAGCATGCGAGTTGCAAACAGGACCTTTGGTGTCTTCTCGTGCACACAAGAGATGAAAACCAGAGCCAAGATTAACAGAGCCTCGGGGCGGTCCTGGATCGGGTCGAGCAAGATCCAGGTCAGGAATAATAGAGCCAAGGGTATTGATTTGAGTGCGGAGGATAGCACGTTCAGAAAGTGTCGCAAAGGGATTTGAATGGAGGCGGATTTCTTCTTCGAGATTACCAATGAGACGCTCCAGAGTCCACTGCGCAACAGCGGCTGGGCATCCAACTTGAAAGATTTCTCGAATGACGTGCGTCAGAGCATGAAGACATTGTCGAACAAAATGAAGGCGATCAAGACGTCGATCATAGTAGAGATACTCAAATTCAAGGACTGCCTCCAGAAGCTTCTTGTGCGCGATGGGAAGCCAGTCACGACCAATGGTGTACGAGTTAGAGACACTGAGTCCAAATACGATCTTGCACCAGTGCTTCCAGTACGGACGCGGAAGCAATGGATACAGAAGACCGGGACCTAACGTGAAGAGCCAGTTATGATATTCGGTGGCTTTGTATCCGCTATGCATCTTCTCGACTGGATTGCGAGGTGGGCGTGAGCCTGCGACATAGCTTGGCAGTTTCTTCCCCCACTTCTCAACATCCTTCCCATGCTGCTGCCAAGTCTCGCCCACTAAGACCGCCCATGGCCATGTCGAAGGGTTATCATTAGGCGAATGATCAATCACACCTGTCCACAGGGAGACCATCAAGTCTGGGATATTGATTTCGTTCCGATGCATGGGATCTGCAGGACAGAGCTGGGGCATCTCAGTTGCTCGTGCAAGACCAGAGAAAAGACTGGGTTTGCAGATCCCGGTTGCTAACCGGTTCCGCTTGTAGGCAGCTATAGTACGTGAAGCGAGGACGGTGTTCAGGTTGGCCTGATACAATTCTGGGGATGGTTGGGGGAGGTTGTTGATATCAAAATCATCGTGATTGGTTCCCTCAATATGGTCGCTGAAGTTGGGCTTGAGAAGAGCGGGATAGTAGGTGGGTCCTTGGAACTTATGACGACCCGGCAAGCCGCACATGTATCGACACCCAAACCGACCATTATGACCAACCCATCCATTCAAGTCGACAAGTCCTTTGGTGTCTGCTGTTCCGTAGAGCAGGTACGGGTCAGAACGATAGATTGTAGCATCACGGATATCCCAGACTCGGAGCCCAATGTCATCGTTTCCAAGGGCAGATAGATGGTGGAGAAGGGGGAACATGAATGAGTCAACATCCTTAGGGTTGTTCGGTCCAGGGATTGTAATGACGGGTTGAACATGTGCTTTGAGATAGCGAAAGCAGGGGTCGAGATTTGCCCAAGTAAGTATACCAATCCAAGTGTCGGACTGCTTGTTGGCGTAGAGCTGACAGCCATCTAAGGAGAAGATGTAGACCCCATCCCTTCGCTTGATCAAGCCCGCGGACAACGGTGTCTGATAATCCTTCCCACATTGAACATCATCGTAGTTCTCAATCTTTCCGTTTTCCTCGAGCTCCTTCTTCACAGCATTCGCGCGATCCCAGCCATAGTCAAGGCGATCTGCGGTACGACGGTCTCTGTAGCCTGCCTGCCACTGCATGGTTGGCGGAATAGTCGCAAAGCGACGCCTGGGACGGCCGTAAGCCGGTGCCGTATCCTCTTCATCCGATTCACTTTCATCTTCAGACCCGGATCGTCGTCGCCGTCCGCGGGGAGCGTAGCGAGGCTCGGAGCATTTCTTGCATCGAACAAGCTTGGTATGAATACCCGTATAGGCCATGCATGAGTTGACACACATGTCATGTATTAGAGGTACAACACCCGATAGACGTTTCACCCGACGAAGGACTTGGTCGTAAGACAGCATCTGACTATCAGGGTACCGACGAATGACTGCGTTTCGTATTGCGGTGTAAGTAGCCTCTGAGGATTTCTGACATGCGATGAAAGTATCGAGGGAGAGACGAAAGTCGGCATCGTCAACCACAAGAGGCTCGGTGATGGGATTACGGATGTTGTCGATGTCCTCTGAGGACAGGGCAGAGTATTCGTCATCCAAGGACGCGTTTTTGACAAGCTCAATGAATTGTTGAGCGGCAATAAGTGTGTCGAGAGTGGAAATGGGTTGTGTCAAGAGGGGATCGTGCTCTGGCCTGTCGTCCGAAGAGAAGTCTGCATCATCTTGAGGTAGCAGATCATTGCGAGGAGCATCTACAGGATCAATTCGAGGGTTTTCGGGCGGTGGGGAAGCATGGTTCTAAGTGAAATAATGTAAGATTCAATATGGTAATGACAGAAGGTTCCGCCAAAGTACATCAGTGGGCAGATCATGTAGATTACGGGCCTCCTGGTACACAATGTCCTAGCAAGTCTTCAGCTTGGCAAGAATTCGGCAAACGGATACGCACCATGTACATATCGCCTTCGTTCTCTCCATGAGTAACATGTTCATCATCTTGGCCCATGCCATTGTTATCCCCAGGACCGTCAGCGTCACAGGAGAGCTGAGGTTCAGATAGTTCAGGCGCATTCTCCTTGGGGAGGTGGCTTCCGCGAGTTGAGATGGACACCCATTTACCACCCTTGCAGTGTCGGTCACAGTTGCACCAGACGTGATTGGGGTTGTTGGAAGATGGAGTATTTTCGGGTGCAACAGGCCAGTTCCGGCGTGTACGCGAGGTCGTGAGGATCTTGGGCATGATTGCGGAGTCAGGACATGGAGGGAGGACGCGAGCAAGAGCTAACCCGAGTTAATGGCAGGGCCAGGCAGGCCGACCTGTGGTCAGCCGACCGGCGACCCGCTGGCTCAGCCAAAAACTCTGAAGTACGGCCTTATTCAACGTGCATTAATGCATTCTCAATACTTACAAGGTACAGAATATAATTATCATCTATTTGAATGCGAGCTCGGACTGATTCTAACGATATTTCATGTCAGCCGAAGTCAGTCGTTATCAACCAGTCAGCCGAAGTCGGTCCGTATCAGCCCAGGTCAACAGGGACTTCACTGGGACTCAGGACCCAGTGACGCAGCGTCCGGAGTCGGGACTCGGTTGAGGCTCTACAGTCTAAGCTCTGGGCGCTCGGGAGTCGGAAGTCGGCGCTGCACAAGGAGCCTCGTTGTTGCATTCGACGACGTTGGACGAAGCCTTTCGAATGTCCGAGTCTGAGTTTTAGTCACAAAGTCGACACGAGACCCGGAAATCAAGCGCCGATCGACACTCAAACGTCGAGACTCGACTGTGGGCATTGCACACTGACAGTCAATCTCCGCGCAGAGTGTGGGACTCGAGACTGGAACGACGAGTCCTCAGTTTATAGCAGTTGGCGCTTCGACCTTGACGCAGCGACGCTTTTACCAGTCATTCCTAACGTGAACCCTCGAAAAAGTAATCAGAGTCCAGACGGTAGGTTTGAACGACTGTCAATGAACCAAACACAGCTAATCAAAGATCGGGGGTCTATCTGCGTCGAGTCTGTGTGGAATAGAATGGCTCAGTCAAGACCGGACTTTCTACCCCCGCAACGGCATTCCAAGTCTATGTGGCCCATCGAGCCTCAATCAGCTGTGATCCTGATTTGTATCTCATACATCAGCAGTTTGAGGAAACGTCAAAGTTGGTCTCACGTCTAATACATTTGCATCATCTTTGCGAGCAATGTGCAGTTTGCGAGGGTCGTAACGCAGTGTGGCGCAATTGACGCAGCTTGACCTCATCTCCTGAAATCACCAATACATAGAGTATACTACGGAGTAACCACTCGCGCTGGTTACGCGCGGGTGACGCCTCCATTCGCAGTGGTGACGGCCTGGGTTCAATATACGCGAACCGCCTTTGTTCGACCAATTAAGGATGAGACCCAGGGCGGCATGGTTCACTCCGCGGGTCTGTCCGCTCATTGTTCCGCCGGCTTATCGGCATCACGCTCGCTGCTTCCGACTTGCTTCTCACTGTCATCGTTCGCTATGCAAGACCCCAGGACAACGTCAATCCGCGCAATCCCGCTATGCTGCAAGCTCTATGTAGCGTACTTGTCTTACACACGGCCAATAGATTTTCCATTCAGCCCTATTCAGCCTACACGACCCATTGTCCATTGTGCCCGATCGTCAGCGTCGGTGGTCCACAACAGCTATCTGTCCATTGTAGGACTCATTTGGTCTATGATCGATTTGAATTTGTTTTGGGTGCGTTCATGCTTACTTTGCATTGTTCTGAACTCATAAAGCCCTCTAGCTCATATTATGTCTCCTCCAGTGGACCAGCAAAGCTTCCAACCATCTGTCCCGTATCCCAGCACGTCAAACGGACGTATCACCCGCGCTATCAAACTACAGATGATGGACGACACCGACTCCGCCCGTCTGTTGCGATCCGCTGCAGATGCATCGCTACAGAATCCTTTCGACTTGGACGTGCTTCAGAACTTTGACTACATCGCAATGGCCGCTGACGCGCGATTCGACACTTCTAATGTTGCCGGCGCAGTCTTTCCCAACTTCGGCCAGCTGGACAATCTCATCAGTCTACCCGAGGAGGACAAGGATGATTTCATCACCTCCGTCAGTGGTACCCAGCCCATCTCTGCCCAAACCTCCTCCTCTACAACCCCTGCTACACACGCCATCTCTGCCACCACGACACCCCCCATCTCACAGCTATCCCGTCTTGATGTCAAGACTCACACACGGCGCGTCGAGATGCAACGCGATATGATGAAGGGTAAAACCACCGGGTCGCTGTATGAGCGTCATTACAATAATTATGCACGCTATCTGGATATGACAAACCATGCACACCGGAACGATACCGACTGGGAAGTCATACCGGCGCATCCTATCACGCCAGCCAAAGTCGCGTCATTTTTGGAATACGAAGTGACGCGAAATAAAGTATGTCTTTCACTCTTGACGCCGCCCCATCATGGCTCTAATGCTAGCTCTCAGCGCAAGCGAAATAGTGACGACATTGAGAACTCCTCCCTTGGCGCGGCCTCCATTGTTCTGAGTATAACTGCTCTGGAATGGTACCGAAAGAGCAAGATCCACGAGGACGAGTATCGCAGCTGCCCGGATGCACAGCGACCACTTCGTGATGACCCTCGTATCACCGTCTATGAGGCATCAGCAAAGGCCAATGAGCATAAGCGCCGACAGGAGGGACATGTCCCAAAAGGTCAAGGGACAGATGAACGTGAGTGAATTGTCTCGTGTTTCATGCAGTCTCTCTAATCCTAGATGAACAGATACATATACCCCAGCACAGGTCAAGAAGGGCTCCTTGCATCTTCTGTATGCATCTGAACATACTCAACATGTCACCAAAAACCAGCTGCACCTTGGCTTGCGCGATCGGGTCATGTTTTTGACCTCTGTCAATATTGCTTTCCGTGGAAATTCTTCGCGCGATACTTTTCTTTCTGACCTTGGGATCCGTGACGTACCCATGCTGGACATCTCCGAGAATGCAATTATAAAGGTTGGCTTCTTCTCAATACCCTCTCGCATCCACTAATGACCTCGCAGGCAATGGAAATCCGACTGGACAGTAGCAAGACAATCGTCGACTCTAAAGTTCACACTTTCGCGGCCTTTCGTCACCGGGACGTCGAAATGTGCAGCTTGGGTGCTATGGCGTTCTACCTCTGGTCTCGGTATCAGATCGTTGCGAAACCACTTCCCGCCTTTGCACCAGATTACACCAATCCCAAAGCGGGAGAATATGGCATTCGAGAGTGGTATAATGTCTATCTGTTCCCTGGCTCTCGGAGCGAAACAGTACCCATGTCTTACGAAAGTGAGTACAGTTTCCATTCGTGCCAATTGATCTCAAGTTCACACTTCGGCAGATCACCGTGATCGAGTTTTGAGCATGCATAAAGCTAACGATATACACGTCAGTAATGTTACGCACGCTGGCCGACGCTTCAACCCCACAAATTTGGGCAACCATGGACTCAGCAAGCACGACGTTGGCGCAATCGGACGATGGACTAGCGGACAAGGATCTTTACCGATCTATGACGGTTCGCTTCCACGTGAGGCAATGCTGGCCGCAGCATCACACAATCCTCGAAAGCCTGAACACTACTGTCTTCCTCGCGAGAAGCTAGGTAAGTTTACCATTTGACTAAACTATAATGCTTTGGTCTCAATTCCCCTTTTAGATCCACCACCACAGCTCTTGAAGTCAATCTTTCCTTGGATCGAGAAAGAGTATGCAGAGTTCCGCGAACGTCGTCAAAAGCTTGGACGTGTTGCGGAAGATCCCGCACTGCAATTTTTTTGGACCTCCTGCTCGAACTACGGCGTGTTCTGCTTCAGGATGCCGCCATCCTCTACGCACGATACCCCGGAACACCAATCTTCCAGCACTCTCCCCTCGATAGTCAACAATTTCGCAACTTTGCTGCTTCATCCAAGGAGATACTGGCTGCAGCCGAATGCGAGGCTCAACAACAGCTGTCCCAGCTTCCAGAAACTTACGCGAACATGGTACGAACCACCACCGTCGCCAATCAAATAGAGACGGAGAAGATGCGACTCGAACTTCGGCAGCAAGGCGAGACCCTTAAGGAGTTCATGGCTTCTTTGTCCCAGGACGCTGCCAACCCGCATGGCACGAAACGGCATAGAGGTGGGTTCGCAATCGTTCACAATTACTCGTCAACTCAATGTTTCCTAGCTTCACCTCGACCAGTAACGCCAGTTGCTAAACCGCTACCATCGACAGCCTCTATAACCCGACAATGCGAGTCATTGCCAGCCTCATCAGCGCCCAGTTTACATCCCCTTCCTGTCGCGCTTGTGTCGAGCACAGATGGTGCAGGAACTTCTCATTCTGTACCACCACAGCCCTCATCCACCCCATCCACGGCCGTGCATATCACTACTTGCGGCGAGCAATATGCGGACAGTGTGTTCCCACTGTCCACTGACACGACAGAGCGCGAGTATCAGACAAGCCACATCGAGGATTTGGCGTCCAAATTCACAGCTCCTAAACTTCGTCGGCACACATTCACCTGGGACTCGCACCGTCGAGAATGGCTCCCCATTTATGTGTTTTACATTCGGCCATCGGGTGCATGCTCTGTCAAGGATGTCTGGCATGAGCATGTTTTCGGCATGGACGGGCAGCTGTCTGTACAGCAGATCAGCGCGCAATGGGGAACTCGTTGGCGCCGGAATAGTGTTGGTCTCAAAACGGAGCAGTCTCGAAGGAAGAAGATCACTGACTTGATGGAGAAGCTTGTCAATATGAGGAAATGGGAAGAGGAACGGGCAATCAACTTCATTGAAGACACCTTTGCTCAAAGTGAAGGCAGTCGACCTTGTTCGGCGCGGGCGGTACATGATTGGATGACGAAGAGGAAAAACGGCGTCTCGAACCTTGAACGCCTGCATCAAGATGCGGGACTCTAGCTTCGAGGTGTATAGTTTGATATACAGAATTCCATTATAGCTTATATTCTTGGTGTGGTACTAGTAGCAAAGTAATAGAAATGGACAAACAATTCATAGTGGAAGCAAGGCTCGGGGGATCTTGGAAGTGTGTTCCAATAAGCCCACCCTCGAGGCGAGTACGGTCGCGTGAGCGACGCATACGACGCATCGAGCATTGTGCCAATCAATGACAAGCGGAGGGAACCGTTTATGCGTCGTGGGCGCGGAGCGCTCAAAGGAGCGTTCCACATACCCTTGACGAATGAGAGGTAGTGGCAAGGAGGGTAGCGCGATGCAGCCGACTGGCAAAGGGATGTTGACTGCGATGAAGGGACACGCGACTGGACGTGATGGCGATTCGGATGTCGACGTGTGCGTCCGGGAGGATTGCTGGCGAATGGTGGGTGTGAGTGTATGGGTAGATGTACCACGTAGGAAATTCGGCGAGGCGGCCGACGACGATGATTAGCGCTGCAGACATCCAAACATCGTCATCAGTGCAAGATGAGATGCGAAGAAAAACGTACCAGATTGGCTGGTACGTCTTCGAACGTCCAGCCAATGCCAACAAGCAATCCACGGTGCGCCCCGCAGACAGTCGCATCTGCGGGGCTGTGAGCTCTGGACTATGCGTACTTCGAGACGTCTACATCATGGCTCACGCGCCCCGATGCACGCAGCATCATCCACGGCTGACGCAAGCCTTTAAGAGCGTATTTGAGGCCGTCAAGCGTCGGAAGCAGGACATAACAGAAGGACAAAGCCCCAGGCCGAGCGCTGCAGGCGTCCAAATAATGTCAGGAGTGCAAGATACGATGTAAAGAGAGACATACCATATTACGCTGGTACGTCCTCGAACGTCCAGCCCTCCAGATCCGTCCGACGGCGCTCCGCAGGCAGTCGCATCTGCGGAGCTGTGGGCTCTTGAAGCTCAATTCTGAATTCCCATCTGTGAGCTGCCTGCGTTGGCAGGGCTTACGCGGTGGTGTAGAGTCCGTGTCGCGCTGACGTGCACCGATGCACGCCAGCGTCATCCATGGCTGTCGTGAGCCATGGACAGCCTATCCGGATCGGCGAACGTCGGGAGCACGAGAATAAGAGGCAGAGAAAGCCCCAGGCAAAAATAGCACGTCGCGGTTGACGTGCGTCGCGGCAAGAGGCAAGAGATGCACACTGCCGAATTTGAGGCATGGTTGATGAGTCATCGAATCATCCTTCGTTTACTCCCAACGCGCCCAAGTCACGACCACCGCGTTTTACGCGTCGTTGACTGATATAAAAGGTGCGCCCCTCTTTCTTTCTTTTCCTCAGACCGCAGCAAGAGGGCTGACAGCAGATGCTGCAGCTCTAGGCATTCACACCTGCTCGGTCTCACGGGCTGCTCATAGCGCCTATAGCAGTTCGCTGCAGCCTTTGTGCACAGTTACCTCCGCCATTGCCATCTTGGACACGCCCTCTGGATCAACGGTTGCTGGCCTCTCTTTGCCCGCCAGCCTTCAGCCCCATCGCGTTGATGCCCATTTGGCGCGTCCACACCCTCAGTCGTCCCACTGCTGCGGCCGCATCTTGGAGTCAATGGCCAACCTACCCGGTCGTCTCTTCTCATGCCCAGCACCCAACAGGCCAAGTCGAGGCAGTCTGACGCGTGCCGAGCTTGGATATCGCGAACGACTGCCTCGAATGGCATCATCAGGATGTGGGCGCAGACAGGGTGTTCAGCACCAATGCTTACTCGCTGCATAAACCCATAATAACATACCTCGGTGCCACCCTCACCTCGTTCGCCACCCTTGCCTCGCCACTCGTTCACCGACTCTCGCTCAACATACGTCGGCATCATTGTCACCGCATGTTCTACCGCGACCGCCGCTCCTTCGCGTGGTCGTCTGTCCGACCCACCGATATATTGTTGTCATCCGGTGACTGCGCAGGCGCCAAGATGATTCAGACTGTTTGTTATGCATTGGATGCTACGGACGCGTTGACCATTTGCCCACCGTGAGTGCTTACTGACTTTCTACTACATGTGCTGATCTAACTCGGCACTTCCTCTTGAGCAGTCTACTCTCGATGCGAGTACGGTTGCGTGAGCAACACATACGACGCATCGAGTCAAGAGAAGCGCATCATTGGGGTGCGTACATAGTTCACAGGAGCAGGCATGTCACGTATATAAATTTGATACACCCTATCTGAGACAAAGAAAGAACAGCGGTAGAGCTACCGCTACTAGATAGAATCAATTTGTATCATCGGGAACAGTCTCAAGATCTCATCTAGCCAGGCGTTGCTGTAAATCATGGTTGATGAGCGCTTGCATCAAGGCGGTCTGGCCTTTGACATCGGTGAGGTTCTCGATCTCTTCTTGAAAATCGGGATACCGAGTCCAAAGCTGGTAGCCCTTAATGGCCCTGTGAAGCGTAGCTTCTTCAATCCTCAACGCCCAAGCAATATGAGTTTTGTAGACAACTTTCTGAACTCCTGCCTACAACAGGTAAGGTGAGAAGGACGCTAGGAGTGAAAAGAGTTGGAACATACCACGGTGATCTTGGTACGCATGTATAAATTTACCAAGTCCGCCATCCTACGCCAATGTGCCACTACACCCAACGGGGCCAACTCGGCAGTACGATTTCTATTTTCGCAGATAGCACTGAACTCCTTCGCCAAAGGACCGTTCTCGATATGTGCGCGCAGTGCAGCTTTGTAGTCCTCAGTCGAAACAGATACACCCGGAATGGTGTCAGACGTCAGGGCTGGTAGAGGAGCCGATGCTGGTACAATTGGGGGAGCTGGGAGCAGAATCGGTGCTGACTGAGGAGCTGGGGGCAGGAAATTCGAAAGAGATTCGATCTGCCCAACCGCAACAGTTGTAGGATCGGTGGGTTGGATGATCTGGTGAATCTTAGTGGCAAGCTTGCAGCAAGGACTTACAACTCACAGGTTCAACGTAGAAGGTCAAAGGATTGGAGGCGTTGACGTCTACAACAAACCGTCCGACTCCAGCTGCAGCAAATCCCGGGTTTGAGAAACCGTCGGGTATTTGTGATCCCAGAAGCTGTTGAACCGTGATAGCGGAGAGCAGATGCTGCAAAGGTCCATGGAAGACCGGGCGTCTGACAAGATGAGGCCCATCCATGGCCCCAACTTCAAGTGTTATGAGATCTGATATTCTAGAGGTTAGAGGAGTGCAAGATTCTGACAATCGATGACTTACCAAAGAAGCCGTGTGAGAATTGACGGATGAGTTGCTCGCCAATGCCATCGAGGACCGACACCGGATTCAAACAGAAGAAGCGACGTCCAGCATGCTGTATGAAACCTTCGACAACAAAATCAAGGGCGAACTCTCGAGAGCGGCTATGGATAATGCCCAGATAATTATCGCAGATCCGGATGTCGATCGAGTGCGAGTGGGAAACGTTAGAAGACCCGGATGCAGCGGCACGAATGTACGGTGGTGCGCCTTGGAGGTTGATACCGGTGGCAGAAGGCGCGAATTGAGCAAAAACTGTTTCGTTCAATTCAGTATTGGCAGCGTTAATCAAAGGCTGCGTCTATGCGTCAGTAAAAGTAACGGGCATGATCACATTGACAGTACCAGAGGTGGGAGAGCTGCAAACTCGTCAGGTAATGGCTCCATGTATTGAATATCGTCAATGTTCGCGGGTGGAGGCGCAAACGTCGAGAATCCTCCTTCTGGATCCAGCAGAGCGGCGGAGAGTTCAGCAACGGAGGTGGTCGCGTACTTGAAGCGAATTGGAGCGTGTGTCGAGTGATGGCGATGAGGCCATGCTTGTGGTTGCAGCCGAGCTAGATTGAGAAGCTGTTCCTTTGTAAGGCCCCTTCAGAACAGTGTGAGCTATGGAGGATGGACTTTGACACATGAATGTGTGGCATACTCAAGGTCCTGAGTGCAATAACGGCGAGCGCGGCGAAGGCCGTCAGAGGTGGCGTGCTCTGCGATGGAGAAATGTCGCGTAACACCCGATGCATGACCGTGCCGTCTACCTCTGCGCGCACGCGTAGAAGTTCCGCGCTGAGTAGACGTCGAACGTTGGGATTTGGAATGATGTCCTGCCATGGTAGAAGGAAGTTGAAGACGCGTCGCAGAGCTGAGAGCACGATAAGAAGTCCTGCAAATAATCCAGCGGGCTGAAGTACCATGGCGCCAAGCAGTTTGCCAGTGAATGATATCGTGCACCTAGTTCATCAAGTGTCGAGACAAGCGAGCAGATAGTGCCCATTGCGTGTCCCGTGGATATGAGTGTCCGAAGTCCTCACTCGATGCTTGTTGGCCCAGTCCCGGAGCCGGAGCCTCGGGAACGGAGAAATCACGAGGTGAACTGGTTCTTTATGTCTAGGATAGACCCTGCAAGCCAGTTAGCGAGAGAATGGGGAGTTTGTCCAATAAGTCTGTTGAGGTCGCATCTGAGAAAGATGCACTCAGCGCACTGTAAGATCTTGCCAAGGTTCAGATTGGAACAGAAGATAAACCGATTTATTGCACAATAAAGAAGAATAAAAAAACACAACCGAGCCAGAGACGAGCCGGTGAATGAGGTGAGCGTCACGCGCAATAGGTGTGTTCGAGGCGATCGCTGTCAATGGCGAGGGTAGACTGAATGGGATGAGGCTGAGATAACACTATCAATCGGACGCGTAACCAGCAGGGTTACGCGGATCACGAGCAAGGGGACGAACGGCCGCGAACCAGCCAATGAGAGGCCGTCACCGTGCCTGCACGTGGACGAAACCGTCACCGCCGGTTACCCAAACACTGAACACACATAGAGTATACTACGGAGTAACCACTCGCGCTGGTTACGCGCGGGTGACGCCTCCATTCGCAGTGGTGACGGCCTGGGTTCAATATACGCGAACCGCCTTTGTTCGACCAATTAAGGATGAGACCCAGGGCGGCATGGTTCACTCCGCGGGTCTGTCCGCTCATTGTTCCGCCGGCTTATCGGCATCACGCTCGCTGCTTCCGACTTGCTTCTCACTGTCATCGTTCGCTATGCAAGACCCCAGGACAACGTCAATCCGCGCAATCCCGCTATGCTGCAAGCTCTATGTAGCGTACTTGTCTTACACACGGCCAATAGATTTTCCATTCAGCCCTATTCAGCCTACACGACCCATTGTCCATTGTGCCCGATCGTCAGCGTCGGTGGTCCACAACAGCTATCTGTCCATTGTAGGACTCATTTGGTCTATGATCGATTTGAATTTGTTTTGGGTGCGTTCATGCTTACTTTGCATTGTTCTGAACTCATAAAGCCCTCTAGCTCATATTATGTCTCCTCCAGTGGACCAGCAAAGCTTCCAACCATCTGTCCCGTATCCCAGCACGTCAAACGGACGTATCACCCGCGCTATCAAACTACAGATGATGGACGACACCGACTCCGCCCGTCTGTTGCGATCCGCTGCAGATGCATCGCTACAGAATCCTTTCGACTTGGACGTGCTTCAGAACTTTGACTACATCGCAATGGCCGCTGACGCGCGATTCGACACTTCTAATGTTGCCGGCGCAGTCTTTCCCAACTTCGGCCAGCTGGACAATCTCATCAGTCTACCCGAGGAGGACAAGGATGATTTCATCACCTCCGTCAGTGGTACCCAGCCCATCTCTGCCCAAACCTCCTCCTCTACAACCCCTGCTACACACGCCATCTCTGCCACCACGACACCCCCCATCTCACAGCTATCCCGTCTTGATGTCAAGACTCACACACGGCGCGTCGAGATGCAACGCGATATGATGAAGGGTAAAACCACCGGGTCGCTGTATGAGCGTCATTACAATAATTATGCACGCTATCTGGATATGACAAACCATGCACACCGGAACGATACCGACTGGGAAGTCATACCGGCGCATCCTATCACGCCAGCCAAAGTCGCGTCATTTTTGGAATACGAAGTGACG
The DNA here is from genome assembly GCA_019915105.1 of Strobilurus luchuensis. Taxonomy (NCBI): domain Eukaryota; kingdom Fungi; phylum Basidiomycota; class Agaricomycetes; order Agaricales; family Physalacriaceae; genus Strobilurus; species Strobilurus luchuensis. The sequence continues at coordinate 1,080,095 of JAHLMJ010000004.1, forward strand.
CGAAATAAAGTATGTCTTTCACTCTTGACGCCGCCCCATCATGGCTCTAATGCTAGCTCTCAGCGCAAGCGAAATAGTGACGACATTGAGAACTCCTCCCTTGGCGCGGCCTCCATTGTTCTGAGTATAACTGCTCTGGAATGGTACCGAAAGAGCAAGATCCACGAGGACGAGTATCGCAGCTGCCCGGATGCACAGCGACCACTTCGTGATGACCCTCGTATCACCGTCTATGAGGCATCAGCAAAGGCCAATGAGCATAAGCGCCGACAGGAGGGACATGTCCCAAAAGGTCAAGGGACAGATGAACGTGAGTGAATTGTCTCGTGTTTCATGCAGTCTCTCTAATCCTAGATGAACAGATACATATACCCCAGCACAGGTCAAGAAGGGCTCCTTGCATCTTCTGTATGCATCTGAACATACTCAACATGTCACCAAAAACCAGCTGCACCTTGGCTTGCGCGATCGGGTCATGTTTTTGACCTCTGTCAATATTGCTTTCCGTGGAAATTCTTCGCGCGATACTTTTCTTTCTGACCTTGGGATCCGTGACGTACCCATGCTGGACATCTCCGAGAATGCAATTATAAAGGTTGGCTTCTTCTCAATACCCTCTCGCATCCACTAATGACCTCGCAGGCAATGGAAATCCGACTGGACAGTAGCAAGACAATCGTCGACTCTAAAGTTCACACTTTCGCGGCCTTTCGTCACCGGGACGTCGAAATGTGCAGCTTGGGTGCTATGGCGTTCTACCTCTGGTCTCGGTATCAGATCGTTGCGAAACCACTTCCCGCCTTTGCACCAGATTACACCAATCCCAAAGCGGGAGAATATGGCATTCGAGAGTGGTATAATGTCTATCTGTTCCCTGGCTCTCGGAGCGAAACAGTACCCATGTCTTACGAAAGTGAGTACAGTTTCCATTCGTGCCAATTGATCTCAAGTTCACACTTCGGCAGATCACCGTGATCGAGTTTTGAGCATGCATAAAGCTAACGATATACACGTCAGTAATGTTACGCACGCTGGCCGACGCTTCAACCCCACAAATTTGGGCAACCATGGACTCAGCAAGCACGACGTTGGCGCAATCGGACGATGGACTAGCGGACAAGGATCTTTACCGATCTATGACGGTTCGCTTCCACGTGAGGCAATGCTGGCCGCAGCATCACACAATCCTCGAAAGCCTGAACACTACTGTCTTCCTCGCGAGAAGCTAGGTAAGTTTACCATTTGACTAAACTATAATGCTTTGGTCTCAATTCCCCTTTTAGATCCACCACCACAGCTCTTGAAGTCAATCTTTCCTTGGATCGAGAAAGAGTATGCAGAGTTCCGCGAACGTCGTCAAAAGCTTGGACGTGTTGCGGAAGATCCCGCACTGCAATTTTTTTGGACCTCCTGCTCGAACTACGGCGTGTTCTGCTTCAGGATGCCGCCATCCTCTACGCACGATACCCCGGAACACCAATCTTCCAGCACTCTCCCCTCGATAGTCAACAATTTCGCAACTTTGCTGCTTCATCCAAGGAGATACTGGCTGCAGCCGAATGCGAGGCTCAACAACAGCTGTCCCAGCTTCCAGAAACTTACGCGAACATGGTACGAACCACCACCGTCGCCAATCAAATAGAGACGGAGAAGATGCGACTCGAACTTCGGCAGCAAGGCGAGACCCTTAAGGAGTTCATGGCTTCTTTGTCCCAGGACGCTGCCAACCCGCATGGCACGAAACGGCATAGAGGTGGGTTCGCAATCGTTCACAATTACTCGTCAACTCAATGTTTCCTAGCTTCACCTCGACCAGTAACGCCAGTTGCTAAACCGCTACCATCGACAGCCTCTATAACCCGACAATGCGAGTCATTGCCAGCCTCATCAGCGCCCAGTTTACATCCCCTTCCTGTCGCGCTTGTGTCGAGCACAGATGGTGCAGGAACTTCTCATTCTGTACCACCACAGCCCTCATCCACCCCATCCACGGCCGTGCATATCACTACTTGCGGCGAGCAATATGCGGACAGTGTGTTCCCACTGTCCACTGACACGACAGAGCGCGAGTATCAGACAAGCCACATCGAGGATTTGGCGTCCAAATTCACAGCTCCTAAACTTCGTCGGCACACATTCACCTGGGACTCGCACCGTCGAGAATGGCTCCCCATTTATGTGTTTTACATTCGGCCATCGGGTGCATGCTCTGTCAAGGATGTCTGGCATGAGCATGTTTTCGGCATGGACGGGCAGCTGTCTGTACAGCAGATCAGCGCGCAATGGGGAACTCGTTGGCGCCGGAATAGTGTTGGTCTCAAAACGGAGCAGTCTCGAAGGAAGAAGATCACTGACTTGATGGAGAAGCTTGTCAATATGAGGAAATGGGAAGAGGAACGGGCAATCAACTTCATTGAAGACACCTTTGCTCAAAGTGAAGGCAGTCGACCTTGTTCGGCGCGGGCGGTACATGATTGGATGACGAAGAGGAAAAACGGCGTCTCGAACCTTGAACGCCTGCATCAAGATGCGGGACTCTAGCTTCGAGGTGTATAGTTTGATATACAGAATTCCATTATAGCTTATATTCTTGGTGTGGTACTAGTAGCAAAGTAATAGAAATGGACAAACAATTCATAGTGGAAGCAAGGCTCGGGGGATCTTGGAAGTGTGTTCCAATAAGCCCACCCTCGAGGCGAGTACGGTCGCGTGAGCGACGCATACGACGCATCGAGCATTGTGCCAATCAATGACAAGCGGAGGGAACCGTTTATGCGTCGTGGGCGCGGAGCGCTCAAAGGAGCGTTCCACATACCCTTGACGAATGAGAGGTAGTGGCAAGGAGGGTAGCGCGATGCAGCCGACTGGCAAAGGGATGTTGACTGCGATGAAGGGACACGCGACTGGACGTGATGGCGATTCGGATGTCGACGTGTGCGTCCGGGAGGATTGCTGGCGAATGGTGGGTGTGAGTGTATGGGTAGATGTACCACGTAGGAAATTCGGCGAGGCGGCCGACGACGATGATTAGCGCTGCAGACATCCAAACATCGTCATCAGTGCAAGATGAGATGCGAAGAAAAACGTACCAGATTGGCTGGTACGTCTTCGAACGTCCAGCCAATGCCAACAAGCAATCCACGGTGCGCCCCGCAGACAGTCGCATCTGCGGGGCTGTGAGCTCTGGACTATGCGTACTTCGAGACGTCTACATCATGGCTCACGCGCCCCGATGCACGCAGCATCATCCACGGCTGACGCAAGCCTTTAAGAGCGTATTTGAGGCCGTCAAGCGTCGGAAGCAGGACATAACAGAAGGACAAAGCCCCAGGCCGAGCGCTGCAGGCGTCCAAATAATGTCAGGAGTGCAAGATACGATGTAAAGAGAGACATACCATATTACGCTGGTACGTCCTCGAACGTCCAGCCCTCCAGATCCGTCCGACGGCGCTCCGCAGGCAGTCGCATCTGCGGAGCTGTGGGCTCTTGAAGCTCAATTCTGAATTCCCATCTGTGAGCTGCCTGCGTTGGCAGGGCTTACGCGGTGGTGTAGAGTCCGTGTCGCGCTGACGTGCACCGATGCACGCCAGCGTCATCCATGGCTGTCGTGAGCCATGGACAGCCTATCCGGATCGGCGAACGTCGGGAGCACGAGAATAAGAGGCAGAGAAAGCCCCAGGCAAAAATAGCACGTCGCGGTTGACGTGCGTCGCGGCAAGAGGCAAGAGATGCACACTGCCGAATTTGAGGCATGGTTGATGAGTCATCGAATCATCCTTCGTTTACTCCCAACGCGCCCAAGTCACGACCACCGCGTTTTACGCGTCGTTGACTGATATAAAAGGTGCGCCCCTCTTTCTTTCTTTTCCTCAGACCGCAGCAAGAGGGCTGACAGCAGATGCTGCAGCTCTAGGCATTCACACCTGCTCGGTCTCACGGGCTGCTCATAGCGCCTATAGCAGTTCGCTGCAGCCTTTGTGCACAGTTACCTCCGCCATTGCCATCTTGGACACGCCCTCTGGATCAACGGTTGCTGGCCTCTCTTTGCCCGCCAGCCTTCAGCCCCATCGCGTTGATGCCCATTTGGCGCGTCCACACCCTCAGTCGTCCCACTGCTGCGGCCGCATCTTGGAGTCAATGGCCAACCTACCCGGTCGTCTCTTCTCATGCCCAGCACCCAACAGGCCAAGTCGAGGCAGTCTGACGCGTGCCGAGCTTGGATATCGCGAACGACTGCCTCGAATGGCATCATCAGGATGTGGGCGCAGACAGGGTGTTCAGCACCAATGCTTACTCGCTGCATAAACCCATAATAACATACCTCGGTGCCACCCTCACCTCGTTCGCCACCCTTGCCTCGCCACTCGTTCACCGACTCTCGCTCAACATACGTCGGCATCATTGTCACCGCATGTTCTACCGCGACCGCCGCTCCTTCGCGTGGTCGTCTGTCCGACCCACCGATATATTGTTGTCATCCGGTGACTGCGCAGGCGCCAAGATGATTCAGACTGTTTGTTATGCATTGGATGCTACGGACGCGTTGACCATTTGCCCACCGTGAGTGCTTACTGACTTTCTACTACATGTGCTGATCTAACTCGGCACTTCCTCTTGAGCAGTCTACTCTCGATGCGAGTACGGTTGCGTGAGCAACACATACGACGCATCGAGTCAAGAGAAGCGCATCATTGGGGTGCGTACATAGTTCACAGGAGCAGGCATGTCACGTATATAAATTTGATACACCCTATCTGAGACAAAGAAAGAACAGCGGTAGAGCTACCGCTACTAGATAGAATCAATTTGTATCATCGGGAACAGTCTCAAGATCTCATCTAGCCAGGCGTTGCTGTAAATCATGGTTGATGAGCGCTTGCATCAAGGCGGTCTGGCCTTTGACATCGGTGAGGTTCTCGATCTCTTCTTGAAAATCGGGATACCGAGTCCAAAGCTGGTAGCCCTTAATGGCCCTGTGAAGCGTAGCTTCTTCAATCCTCAACGCCCAAGCAATATGAGTTTTGTAGACAACTTTCTGAACTCCTGCCTACAACAGGTAAGGTGAGAAGGACGCTAGGAGTGAAAAGAGTTGGAACATACCACGGTGATCTTGGTACGCATGTATAAATTTACCAAGTCCGCCATCCTACGCCAATGTGCCACTACACCCAACGGGGCCAACTCGGCAGTACGATTTCTATTTTCGCAGATAGCACTGAACTCCTTCGCCAAAGGACCGTTCTCGATATGTGCGCGCAGTGCAGCTTTGTAGTCCTCAGTCGAAACAGATACACCCGGAATGGTGTCAGACGTCAGGGCTGGTAGAGGAGCCGATGCTGGTACAATTGGGGGAGCTGGGAGCAGAATCGGTGCTGACTGAGGAGCTGGGGGCAGGAAATTCGAAAGAGATTCGATCTGCCCAACCGCAACAGTTGTAGGATCGGTGGGTTGGATGATCTGGTGAATCTTAGTGGCAAGCTTGCAGCAAGGACTTACAACTCACAGGTTCAACGTAGAAGGTCAAAGGATTGGAGGCGTTGACGTCTACAACAAACCGTCCGACTCCAGCTGCAGCAAATCCCGGGTTTGAGAAACCGTCGGGTATTTGTGATCCCAGAAGCTGTTGAACCGTGATAGCGGAGAGCAGATGCTGCAAAGGTCCATGGAAGACCGGGCGTCTGACAAGATGAGGCCCATCCATGGCCCCAACTTCAAGTGTTATGAGATCTGATATTCTAGAGGTTAGAGGAGTGCAAGATTCTGACAATCGATGACTTACCAAAGAAGCCGTGTGAGAATTGACGGATGAGTTGCTCGCCAATGCCATCGAGGACCGACACCGGATTCAAACAGAAGAAGCGACGTCCAGCATGCTGTATGAAACCTTCGACAACAAAATCAAGGGCGAACTCTCGAGAGCGGCTATGGATAATGCCCAGATAATTATCGCAGATCCGGATGTCGATCGAGTGCGAGTGGGAAACGTTAGAAGACCCGGATGCAGCGGCACGAATGTACGGTGGTGCGCCTTGGAGGTTGATACCGGTGGCAGAAGGCGCGAATTGAGCAAAAACTGTTTCGTTCAATTCAGTATTGGCAGCGTTAATCAAAGGCTGCGTCTATGCGTCAGTAAAAGTAACGGGCATGATCACATTGACAGTACCAGAGGTGGGAGAGCTGCAAACTCGTCAGGTAATGGCTCCATGTATTGAATATCGTCAATGTTCGCGGGTGGAGGCGCAAACGTCGAGAATCCTCCTTCTGGATCCAGCAGAGCGGCGGAGAGTTCAGCAACGGAGGTGGTCGCGTACTTGAAGCGAATTGGAGCGTGTGTCGAGTGATGGCGATGAGGCCATGCTTGTGGTTGCAGCCGAGCTAGATTGAGAAGCTGTTCCTTTGTAAGGCCCCTTCAGAACAGTGTGAGCTATGGAGGATGGACTTTGACACATGAATGTGTGGCATACTCAAGGTCCTGAGTGCAATAACGGCGAGCGCGGCGAAGGCCGTCAGAGGTGGCGTGCTCTGCGATGGAGAAATGTCGCGTAACACCCGATGCATGACCGTGCCGTCTACCTCTGCGCGCACGCGTAGAAGTTCCGCGCTGAGTAGACGTCGAACGTTGGGATTTGGAATGATGTCCTGCCATGGTAGAAGGAAGTTGAAGACGCGTCGCAGAGCTGAGAGCACGATAAGAAGTCCTGCAAATAATCCAGCGGGCTGAAGTACCATGGCGCCAAGCAGTTTGCCAGTGAATGATATCGTGCACCTAGTTCATCAAGTGTCGAGACAAGCGAGCAGATAGTGCCCATTGCGTGTCCCGTGGATATGAGTGTCCGAAGTCCTCACTCGATGCTTGTTGGCCCAGTCCCGGAGCCGGAGCCTCGGGAACGGAGAAATCACGAGGTGAACTGGTTCTTTATGTCTAGGATAGACCCTGCAAGCCAGTTAGCGAGAGAATGGGGAGTTTGTCCAATAAGTCTGTTGAGGTCGCATCTGAGAAAGATGCACTCAGCGCACTGTAAGATCTTGCCAAGGTTCAGATTGGAACAGAAGATAAACCGATTTATTGCACAATAAAGAAGAATAAAAAAACACAACCGAGCCAGAGACGAGCCGGTGAATGAGGTGAGCGTCACGCGCAATAGGTGTGTTCGAGGCGATCGCTGTCAATGGCGAGGGTAGACTGAATGGGATGAGGCTGAGATAACACTATCAATCGGACGCGTAACCAGCAGGGTTACGCGGATCACGAGCAAGGGGACGAACGGCCGCGAACCAGCCAATGAGAGGCCGTCACCGTGCCTGCACGTGGACGAAACCGTCACCGCCGGTTACCCAAACACTGAACACACAAGCCTATTGCACATCTTGACATTTTCACATGCTCAGTATGAGAGAGTCTTATATCGCTTTCATTTGCGTATCCCCAAGCTGATGGTGCCACAATGACATTGATGGTAGTTGCGCACTGAATCCGACTGATTGTGTAGGGATGCAAAGCAACATTAGAGCAGGGAAGATCTAGACATCCATGAACTCGTACTTAAGATTATTCTCTTCAAGCAACCTCTCAATGAGTTTCATGCCCTCCATGACCTTCTCTTCCTCAAGCCGTTGCCCCACCACCTGAACGCCAACGGGAAGACCCGCCATGGCATTAGAATTATACATTGTATATTGACCTTTTTCGATAGCATTGCGGGGCGAGAACTCCTCAAGTCCGTCCACGACAGGATCAACGTGTGTTACAGGCAGGACTCCCGCCGTGTAGTCAAGCTACGCAAACAATGAGATGAGATGGCATAACGAAAAGTGCTGAATGAAAGATACTCACCAGGTTGAACAAGAATGTGTACCCACAGGCCTTCCAGCCATCCTTCATTCCTCCATGAGGAACGGCCGGTAGACTATTGGGCACGGTCAAGACAAAATCAAGCTTCTTCTCCATCCAGACCTCTTCGAACCACCGTTTTTTATACAGCTCTCTCTCTGCCTGGAGTTGCCAATACTCGCTGATCGACTTCTCATAGCAGCCTTCTATCAAATCCGCATAGAGATCATCCTTGTGCCAATACCGAACCCACCATGCGTAAGTGTTCCTCGTCCAGTGCGGAAGCCTGAAGATGGAGAGCGCTTGTTCCATTCCTGGGTCATTTGCCTCCCAAAATCGGATGGGACCGGTGACGGTCTTCAAAGCATCGGCGCAGAGAAGCTGAAATGCGATCTTCAAGCCGTCTATGGGACTGGGAGGTTGGAAAGGCACGACGATATGACCAGAGTGTTCCAAGACTTGGACGACAGACTGCAGGGCCCTCTTGCATGCCGGGGATGGCCTGACAACGCCATCGTCCCACATCACACCAAGGCGGAGTTTGCGTTGTGAGAGGTCGACCGGCCTCCATGGCAGCTCTAAGCACTACATGGGACGGATTATTCAAGAGAGTGTCATTGGGAGACCCAGAGCGCTTACTGTGTGCTCGTACTGCCATGGCTTCATAGATACTACTGCCTTCCAGAACGTCTCTAGATCTTCCAAAGTACGGGCCATGGGTGAGTAGACGGGCGCCACGCCTTCTTGGCCAGGAATGCTCGTTCTGCCGCCCATCTTGGGAATCCGTCCGGTGGAACTCTTGATCGTGTAGACGCCAGAGTAATGTGCTGGGATTCTGACAGAACCGGCCACATCTGAGCCAATTCCAATACGCGCGCCACCATAGGCCAAGAGAGCTGCTTCCCCGCCTGAGGAACCACCGGGTGTGTAAGCGTGGTTGTGAGGATTTGTTGCGCGGCCAAAGAGATCGGAGTTGGACTCGAAAGAGAGGAGCGTAATTGGGATGTTTGTCTTCACGAAAGGGACAGCACCGGCGTCACGGAGAAGTTTGACAATGCTTGCGTCCGAAGTCATCGGTTTGCCGACATGCACAGACATACCGCATGTGGAGTCCCAACCCGAAATGCCCACCGTCTGGCCTCGTAAAACTGAAGTCAGCTCCCCTTGAATCACTGGTACAAATCTGAGAGGTGATTTTGACCTTACATCTTTGAGGCTGACAGGAACACCAGCTAGAGGCCCAGTACGATCACATTCCACAGCCCATGTTATAGCCGAGGAAATCATGACTTCGGTCAAACAGTTCGTTGCATGATGTGCTTCGATGGCTTTCTTGGAATACGCAATCAAAATGTCTGACTGCGATGATTCGATTTCTAGCCAGCAGAACTCACGGAAAAGGGCAACGCACAGGATCTCTCTCGCCTTCTTGAACGCTCGAGGCAAGTTCAGAAACAGGTGTATTCAGTATCTTGCGATCCTCGTCGGTCAATGCTTGGCGGAACACAGAAGGAAGCTCGTCGATGGACAGCTTTTGCTGCTGTGTTTTAGTCGAGCTAGGAGCGGTCGGTAGATAAGATGCATTGAGTAGTAGCATACGTACCATGCAATCCAGTGCGTTCTGGTTTCGTAGAGAGTTCCCCATGACCACATGATGATGATGGTTGGAACGTTGGTTGTTCAGCGGGGGCTGATCCCGGAGTGCTTCGTGTTCTCACCCTACATGACACTGACACCGGTATCGGAGAACTGAGTGTTGTATGGTAGGCCATCGGCATTCTCCAACGGTGATAGAACAGTGTAGTCCAGTAGTATTTGCCAGCCGTCCTCAGGCTTCCAGTCCAATTAGACACATTGATACCCGCAGGATCATTGCTGAGGTCAAGACTCCGGTCGAAGAGCTGCGGTCGACCTCTCCACGTGTCCACTGGTCAACATTCGCAACCCTCTTCCAAGTTCCGAGTCATCGCAGTCGCGCAAGAGTCCCCAGTATTCGTACTGAGGCTTCTGAGGATGGCAGCCGCTACAGTAGATGCATCAGAAGTCGCGGTCTTCCCGCCGGGGTGATCATTGCGATTCTGGAAATAACGAGTTGTAGCCTGTAGATGGAACGCAGCGGCTCTCCAAGCGTAGTAGTCAGATGGTAGTCACTGTAAGCCATCCTCATCACAGCACAGCCCAGTCAGCCTGTTGACGGGGACCGCGCCGACGGACCTGCGACGGACGAAGGAAATTACATCAGACGATCAGCGTTGTCAGGGCGGGCGGCAGGCGGGCGGCACTTGCCAGAGGGTAAACGTGCATTTTCAAATCTCCTTCCGTTCTCCTTTGTGAGCCCAGCTGGCCCCATTCCTCGCCAGATGCACGCCGCCGCCGCAGTGGCCATCACCTGGGCAATTCTGTTTCCGGTGTCGGTCATTGCACAGATATGGCCTGCATCTATACCAGTGGCCGCCCGGACGCCATACCTCCAGACATATCTAGACACTGGTGTTACTCACGGCCACGCAAACCAATGGCCGGTGTTTTGGACGCTTGGACATGTGTGTCCTTTTCTTTCGCTGCACGCGATGGTCTAATGGTCTCTAGATAACTGCTTGGGATATCTGGATTATGGTCGATGGAGTGAATCTGCAATTATTCGGCGGCGGCGGGACCAATTTGACTGCCACCAACCTCACTAATGTCGAATTGACACCGACAAGAAGCATCCTGACCATCCAGGCTAACACCATGAAGGTCAATGTCACTTTCTTAAATCCAATCGAGGTGTGTATCTATGCCTGTCATGACGAGATGTACTGAAGGATCACGACAGCCAGACAATCTTGTTCTCCAATCACTGCCCTTTGTCTACGTGTATGTCGATGCGGAGAGTACAGACGGCCAAGAGCATAGCATCCAGTTCTACTCGGACGTGACAGCAGGTAAGCGATTCTCCAGACTCTTACGCGGGGGTAAGTGCTCAATTTCTCAGAATGGCTATCTGGCGACTCTACCAAGTCAGTCGTGTGGACGACAGTCAAATCTTCGTCCCTCCTATATCATCATGCTACGCAAACGAACCCTTCCTCTATGGCTGAAATTGATAACATGGCCGAAGACGGGACGCTCTACTACGCTTTCCCGGCAGTGAATAATCTCATTGTTGAACACAATACGCTGGACTTATCACATTCTTTCAGGGCGACGGAGTCACATATCGGACAGGAGACGCCGCAGTGAGTCGACCTCAGTGGGTAGCCCAGAAGACCCTCGACGATACCGAAGACACCAATTCTCGCGCCATCAACAAGTATAATACCAATCACTTTTTAAGCGTGAGACTCAATTCGTTACAGCGCATTTCCGACTTTCTCCTTTGCCAAGGACATGGGCAACATTTCAAGCACCTCAGAGTCGGTCATGTGGGCCCTTGGTCTGACCAGGGATCCGTCTGTGCGTTATACAACTCAGGACAGACATTCCTATTTCTGGACCAAGTACACCACTATCGGCGACGCAGTCCGTATCTGGACCTTTTTCCCCAGTCTAGATCTGACGTCGCTTTCCGTAGATTTTGGACTTTGTTTCAGACTTTACCGGTGCTCGGGATCGTGCCATTGCATTCGACAATAGCATTGTGTCGGAAGCTCAGAATATCTCGGATGAATATGCAACCTTGGTGTCGGTGGCGGCGCGTCAGGCCATGGCGGGCGTGGAAATCACCATCAGCAAGAACACTGACGGAACTTGGAACGAGTCGGACATCATGAGCTTCATGAAGGACACTGGTGTCTCCCGGTTGGTACATCCGTCAGCGCACTCAGCTCATTTCATCTTATCTATAAACAAAGTCGCGTAAACGCAGTGGATGTCATGTATCCTGCATTTCCCGCCTTCCTCAGCATCAACTCGACGTGGGCGGGATACCTCTTGGAGCCGCTCTTGCGCATACAGAAGAACGCGGTGACCGGAGCTGCCTATGCCATGCCTGATCTTGGTGCTTATTCCGTTGTCCACACTTCATTGGCCTCGCCCTAATGATCGCCGGGTGTTCAGGTTCTTCCTTCCCGGCGGCGTCTGCACATCTGTCACCGCCCATAGATGCATCTATCGAGAGTACGTGTTTGTGTTCAGACGAGGGCTGCCCCTCTCATACATCGCACAGATAGCGGTGATATGTTATTCATGGCCTGGGCGCATGCAACGATTTCCGGAGATGCGACCCTCATCAAGTCCTATGTGCGCTCTCTCGCTCTTCTTGCTCCTCTCTCTAATCCAGTTTATAGTATAGCCTTCTCCGCACATGGGCAAATTATCTCCTCTCGGTGAAAGCTACCCCTTCAGGATTGTCAGCCCACCCTTAAAGTCTGTCGTCTGCTTATATGTTGATCACCTTTTTCGACAGTACGGACGCTGACAACATCGACAACGCTAATTTGGGATTGAAGAGCATCGTCGGTATCAAATGCATGGCAGAGATTGCAAAAGCGGTAGGCGAGGAGGCTGACAGTTCAATGTATTCTGTGAGTCTATGTCCTTCTGCACTCAAGCATTTACCAAACAAACGTTGTCTTAGGCCAATGCAACAGCCTACATGTCTACATGGTCCGCCAGCGCCGTGAAAGACGGTCATGTAGTCTCAGGATACAGCGATCCCTCGTCTTGGGGACTTATCTACAACCTCTATGCGGACCGCCTTCTCGGGCTCAATCTTCTGAACGATACCGTACGTCTCGGAATCTACCCATGCATTCGTTACATCTCAAGGCAACTTACAGGTCTACAGCTCACAGGACGCTTTTTATGATTCTCAGCTTGCGGCCACTGGTAAGTCGAATCTTCCTTGTTTTGCATGATGCTACATCACTGAAGGTGGGACATATGGCGTGGCTTATGACAGCTCCCAGAGCACGCAAGTAAATGCACGTACGTTGCACTGCCTTCGCGCTAAAAGTCCTCATCAAACTCTTGTCACAGCTTGGACGTTGTTTGTTGCCGGTGCTACATCAGATACATCACTGCGCAACACTCTGATCTCGGGGGTGTACGCGAAATTATCTTCCAATCTTAGTGACGGAGTATTTCCGACCACTTACTCCATTTCCAATGGCACGACATCCTCAGGTGTAGCGAGGTTAGTTCGCCTCGTGTATCAGACGAAATACGCTGATGCGTGCGTAATGTAGCCCAGCTCTAGGGGGTTTATTCTCTCTCCTTGCACTCAAGTTCGTGTTGATCGTTTTGAGTCTTGGGCATTGACTGACATTTTCCTCCAAGTTTGAGTCTCAAATCACCTACTGGTGGCGGCTCAATCGATTCTCCCAGTAGTACTTCAAGCTCGAGTGGCAGCGGGTCGAGTGGCAGTACCGGCAACGCACGTACCATTGCCGGGGGTGTGGTTGGTGGCCTTGCTATAATTGCTCTCGGTGTCGCTGGTTTCTTCTTTTTCCGTCGCCGACAAAAGAAGACAAGGGAGCCGGAGAGGCATCACTTCCAGTCCTACCAGAGCATACCGACAATCCCTCATCGGCGCCCTGGCGAAAATCAGCTCAGTCAATATCACGTCGAACCATTTGCGCCTCCGGCCCCTCCGCCGGTCATTATCCCCTCAGGCATCTCTCCAGCGCCAAATAACTCGAAGCGAAGTCCCACCAGCGCGGGGGCTACTTCTACCATGACGACTCCATGGGCGACTTCGACTGCGTCCCGACTCGAAACGAGCGTCATTACCGGCAGTGGAAGTGGTGGGGATTCAGAGGAGTTGAGGACAGAGGTCGAAAGGTTGCGGCTGGAGATGGAGCAGATACGTGCTCAGACGATGTACGTGCCTCCTCCGGAATACGAAATGACCTTGGGTTCAGAGGCAGATTCGTCGTCGGCGTCGGGTGGAGGACTGCCCCCCGGGCCAGCGGCAGGACGGTCCTTGCCGCCTATACCACGCAATCGCGACCAGAAGCATTAACATTGGACATTCACTCATTATCTTGCATTGTTGTTTCTTCGCGGTTCATACTCATTTAGTGTTGTAATCTATACCTGCTGGTCTCATAATACCTGCATATCATAAGAATCCAAATTTATAGTTGCGTGTGATAATTAGCGACGTGAAGGTATGATAAATGTTGATAACAATGCTCATGAAAGTGTGGTATCATTATGTGTCCTTCCTTCCTTACCTTACATGACGACGCAATCTCCTCCTTTTTCTTTGCTCGAATTGGACAATGTGGTCGTGCTCGAGATGCCCATCTCTGCAAAAGTTGTTGGCGCCTTCCGTGGCGGAGAGAATTCGCCGCTGCCCGTAGAGTCCCTAGTGCTCTCGCGTGGTGGTGACCTTCGACCGGGTGGGCGTGGTCCAGGGGAAGGGGACCTAGAATGCGCGCCGCCTGCACTATTGAAGCCTGGATCCACCAACGAGAACCGTCTTCGTCCAGGCATTTGCGGTAGCTGGAGTGAAGCCGAACTTGAGGGCGAGGGCGAATCAGTCTTTGCCGCGGTCACCGGGAAGACGCCTTCACTGATGGTATTCGTACGCATATCGTGGAGGATATTCTTCGATGACTGTTGGGCAGAGACTGGGAGTGTATGTGACCGGGCATCGCTAAGCCTTTTGGCAGTGGTGCGCCGTCTGACGAGGGTCTCCTCTGTGAGTGTTTCGTGTTCTGCTCTTGTGATGACCGAAGGAGTTGGTAGTTTCAAAGCGTTCAATCGTTCTTGGGCTTCAACGCTTCCATGACTTGCAGCCTATACACCAGATCCAGATCGACAAGAGGATGGTTTCGGCATGAACTTTGACGCACCATATTGTACCACGATAATGCCTGTTCCAAATCCTTCTTACCAGCAACCCCGACTTCACAATAGTAACCCACTGCGAACTCCGCACTAACGAGGCCCTTGGTTGCGGCTTTCTCCGCAAACTTACGAGCCGAAGCCTCATCCTTCTCAAAGACCTCTTCCGCACCACACAAGTACCATCTACTCAAGGCCATATTGGCCTCCTTCGTTCCTGCTCTGGAGTACCATTCCACGCTTGTCAAGGGCTCATATGGCCATGGATCCTGTGCGAACTCGTATGCGTGACCTAGTTTATATTGCGCAGGAGCATAGTGGAAGAAGGCAGCACGTTCTAGATATGATTTAGCTTCGAGTGGCGGCGATGAGTTCGGAGGGACGACAATTTCCAGAGCTGATGGGGGTATGACGGCCAGGTCGAACTCGCCAAGGAGCAGAATCGCGAATGTGTAAGCTGGCTGGGGATTCTCGAGCGACGAACCGACCGCAGCTCTCGCTAACAATGGCAAGGCGGTCGATATGTTTTGGGGAATATCGAGTTGGCCCAATAAATGAGCCATACCCATGCGCTGTGTATGAAGTAGTGTTTTAGCTCAAAAGCTATACGTGTGTCATTCACGCACATATAGACACGAGGTCACATTCAACGCGACACCCCGCCCAAAGCAGTCTCGCGCGTGTGCCAGGTCACCGTGCATTTCGTGCTCGGAGCCTAGGCTAAACCAAGCTTCGTGGAACCCTGCCTTCGCGCTAGCCTCGAACTCTTCAAATGCAAGTTGTCGGTCGTGGGGAACGATACGAGGTACAGCTCCCGACGCAGCGAGTTTGCCATGAAGGTACTTCGCTTGTGATATGTCCGGTGCTAGCGCGTCCAATATCGAGACGCAGCTCTGAACGAGCGCCAAGAGGGAGGCATCTACGTGTTGCGCACAATCGGCATCGGGTTCGAGGCTTGCTTGGCGCCCGAGAAGGGAGAGGACATCGCTGCACCACGCGACTTTGACTTCGGGATCGACATTGGGTTGATCGATTTCGGAAAACGACAACTCGAGGGCGGCGACTGTCGGTAGGTCGGCGATGGGACTGTCGGTCAGGGTGGTTGGAAGGGGGACTGCTTGTCGGGACGGTGGAGACGGTGGACGACTGGGTGGACCGGGTTGCAAAAGTGCCGGTATGGGAATCTCCAGACTAGACGAGGGTGGTGAAGAGGTTCTGCGAGGGGCGGAGTTAGCTGTGCCGTCTTCTTGTTGAAAACACTCGGTGAGTTCAGGTCTAGGAGGGATCGTGGGAGCAAGCTCAACAACAGAGCTGGACGGTGACGGTGCTGATGCTGATGGGAGCATATTCGGTGACTTTGTCTGAATCAACCGAGCTGGGGCCTTTTATAGTCTCACAGCCACTGTCAGGCCACTGTGAGCCATTCGAATTAATTTGATGATTTTGAAATGACGCCAACCCGTACTTATGCTCATGTTCAACAACTCGTTGAGCAATTGTTCACATCGTCATTGTCTGGTCAGCAGAAATGTGGAGTCAAGCCACCTGCTTGGCACTCGTGAGCTGATAGCAACTGAAAAGATGTCAAGGCGGCCACAGACTGGACAGTCAAGAATAAACGCGGTGCCTTTGATGATATTGATGCAGGCCACAGCTGCGCAGTATATGCCATTGACAGCTTCCATCACCGTGTTTTCGTCTGCTTCGGGGCCTTTCGTCGCCACAAGGAGGCTGGAAAGGTTTTTCATCGGCCAGAGTTACGGCTCTGTGTGGGTGAAGAAGCAAGAACAAGGGCCGGGGTTGTGACCCTCAATGCCAGGCGTGACCCTAGCTCGAATTAGGCGGTGATTACCAAAAACGTAAGTTCATGAGCTGCCAAGTCGCGTCTGGACCTCTTCAGCTCTTCCTTAATTTAATATGTATGCCTTTTTGCACGCTTATTGGAGACCTTTGAATGCATACTCTCATACCCATCTTTTTCGGGTGGAGGCATGTACATGCCCAGGTAAAAGGGGCTATGATGCCCCAGGCCCCAGCACCTTCCACTCAATCTATCTTAGACTCAGACTTCGAAGGATATGTAGAGAGCGGTAGACTTCGAGTCGTATTTGCACTGTGCGCAAAGCATACCAGCAATCTCGTTGAGTTACACGATCTAACACGTCGTGGTGTTCATTGAAATCAACTGATTCCCAGCACGGATGTAGTAGTAATCCCCTAGTGCCCTCATTAGTACCTGCAGGTAGTCATGGTTAGTGAAGATAGCACTGACCATAGACAATGCCCGTCAGATAGTTATTCTGCGGCCAATTGACCGTCCCGTTCGAGAGCAGGCTCTGCCAGGAGGGCGCCCAAGCGAGAGTGGTGATCGAGTTCAGAATCTACAAAGGCCGTTGAAAGGTCATGGAAGAAGGGGAGAAGAGGAATGCGCACCCTCAGAGCGGCGTTCTTCCACTGCGTAGCGAGAGCCGAGGAAGTTTCCACCTGTGCGAGGAGTAAGAGGCCGTTAGAGACTACGCCTGCAGCAGAAGAATCTGCTGGACGAGGGTTTGGGATGGCGGGTGCGTTGAAATCCCTGACAAATTAATACATGATTCACTTCCCATTCAAGAGTCGAGAGTAGAAGCTCACCAAGGAACGACACCGTCCGACGGCAGGTTGTTGATAAAGTACGTTGCCATCCGGCGCGAGGTGTTGAGGTAGTTCTCGTCTCCAGTCCGAAGATACACTGTGGAAGTCAGCCTCTTTAAGATCCGCTAAGTCACCGTGGGCACATACTGTTAGCGAAACCGTAGATACCCCAACTTTGGCCTCGGCTCCAAGTGCTTTTCAGAAAACCTTTAGACCACTGATGACAAGTGTGGATGAAAGGATCAGACCTATTATCAGCATACCCTTGGTTGGTGACTTTCTCAATGACAGAGCCAGTCGTCCCATTGTATACCACGACATGCCAGGTAGAGCCTAGTGATTCATCCTCGTTTCAGCCCGATTCCAATTACACCCGTTCCATTTAGCCACTCACCATCCGCCCTAACATGATTCTTCATCGTCGTGTTCGCATGGCTGATGGCTATGTCGCGCAAGGTAGTGTTCCCAGTCAAAGCCGCAGACGCAAAGAGGACGTCGAGGTTCATCATGTTGTCGATGATCACAGTGAAATCGTTGGGGTCGGAGGTGTCCCAGCTGCGCGTGCACCCGACGATGGGGCTAAAGCGGTTCGCGAGGTAGTGCGCAAAGTTATTTATCGCGGTGATAGCGGTTTGGTTGGATGCGTTTCTGGCAGTCGGTTTCAGGGAAAAGAAGGAAGGAAGAGTGAAACTCTGTACATACAGCGCAAGCTCCTGGACGAAAGGAAAGCTTAAGAACCCCACATCGTGTCCGACGCCGTTCGATGTTTCGAGCGGGATGAGCGCCGTGCTCCACGCCTGCCCAAGCGTGCGCCAGTTCGTGTTGGTGGGATCGACGGAGGCGCCACAAAGAGATTTGCGCGTGTTGAGTTCGTACATCATCGCAGGAAAGAATCCCGAAGTCCAGGAATTCGCAACGACGTTCTGCCATGTGCCTGTGGTGTTGGTTTGTTGGGGGTAGGATGTGGTGGAGTGAGAGTTGGCGTTGGACAAGGATTTAGTGAAGAGGAGGGAGGAGTAGAGCTGGGAAGGGATGGTTTGGGAGAGCCCGCCAGTGACAAGGCTGGATAAGATGATGGAAGAGAGGAGCATTGTTGTCCCAAAATGCCACGTGTGTCACTGTGGTAGAAAAAGGTTCACTATATGAAGGAGGAATCTTCAGGGCATGTCCTACGCATCGCCATACCGGACCGCAGCCTCTGCACCGTTCATGCATCGACAGCGCGTGATGCTGGAGCATGTGGATCATCGAGAGAATGACTATCCAGTGACTGCCTTTGCTCGAACTAGTGCCGGATGGCCAGGCTAGGAACTCGGATAATCATCGCGTCAAGTCCCAGCGGCGCGAAGAAGCGGAGGTCAAGCAGTTCGTCGCGTCATCGGAAGGCAATCATGCTGTGGCGGGAATGGAAGCCAGCCTTGAACATCAGAAAAGTGCAGGCCATGGGCATTTGCCTAGACAAGGAAAACAGATTCAGCAACGGAAAGTAAGATGACAGCACAGTCCAAGGCGAGTCGGCAATGTCATCCGGCAAAGCCAATAAGTAGCCCGATAACCTGGCCTCCTTCGTATGAGCAGGACTCGATACAGGAGGCCAGGTAAATCTGAGTTTAAATTTGGCGTGGACATCCTTTGGCTCTGTTTGGCGCCTGCGGATGAATCGGCCCGGGTGTTTTATATACCATATACGGACGCGATTATACGCCACAGAATTCACAGCACAGTTGGACGCTCTTTGGCAGCATTGAAAACCAGTCAGCCATCTGATAGCTTACCTTAGTCATGTTCGAGGCTTTTGTCCGCAGCTTATGCTCACATGACTCCAAATACACGCTCCCCAATGTGTGCCCTGCTGGGCCTTTGACAGAGGGAATCTTGAGCACAGATTGATCTGAAATTCTTTTGTTAGTATGTATTCGACTATAGGTGGTGCTTTGAATGCTTGTTAGCACACAAATAGCATATCAATGCAGCCCAGAGATGGAACTTAGAGGCATGTCAACTTGAAATTGTGAAGTGTCCTGGGCTGCCAAGGCAAGCCCTTACACTACCCAGAAAGCATTTGGTGATGTATTCGTGAACAAAACATGTTAATAGTGGTGCTCCACCCCAAGGATTTGCTGGTAGCATCAGAAGCTACCGATGGCTCGTTTGCGGCGATTTTTCTTGGAGTTGGGAAGAAAAAAAAGTTGAAAATGGCTCTGTTAGGTGTTTTAACATTGTATCTCACAGTTCAGGAGGGTTTCGCTGCGTCATAGCAGTACTACGCGACGTGAACGATGGACCGTCAAGAACTACGTCCGTATATGGTATATAAAAACTCGGACCGTTCTGTCCGACAGGTGGCAAACAGAGCCAAAACATGTCCACGCAAAATTTAAACTCAGATTTACCTGGCCTTCTGTATCGAGTCCTGCTCATTACAGAAGGTCGGTTACCTGGCTAGCCAATAAGCTGCTGAGTCACGGCTTTGACTGTTGCTCTGAACCAGCATGGCCTCTGCTTATTACGAATTCTACCGTGGCTCGTCGTACGTTTCCCTATAACACTCTCTCCGCATTCCACTGACGCCAAGCAGCATCGGGATGGCGCTGACGGACTCGCTGGACGAGCTTATCACGAGCGGCGCCATAACGCCTCAACTCGCGATGAAGGTTCTGCAACAGGTGCGCGGGCACGCGCTAGCCTAAGACATCTCTCATAGGCACAGTTCGATAAATCGCTTGCGGACACCATGGTCAGGCAGGTCAAGCATAAAACAACGCTAAAGGTGGGCATCTACAGCCTCTCTATCCTCGCGCCACGCGTTCAAGAGGCTTCTTAGGGCCACCTGCATACCTATCGTCTATGCGACGACGTTTGGACATTCATAGTCAAGAACCCCTCTTTCAAGATGGAGTCCAACGAGCATGTCGGCGCACCAAAGCTGAAGATCATTGCTTGCAAAAACGGAGACGCCATAGAAGCAAGCAAGAAGTAGTCTTTCGCTCTATCATCATGCATCTGTATCTTAGACACATTCACACCCTGCTATCACCATCCAGTGTTCACGGCTTCCATGTACTTTCCAGTACAGCAGCCACCGTCCCCATCTCTTGATTCTGCGTACGGTGTCCTATCACATGCGTATAGCCGTCGCCTTTATCACGGCTACGCCACTGTTGTTGTGCCCACTCTTAACGCTTGTCTTTGTTTGATACGGATTCGACGCTGCAGATTGACAGGGACCTTAGCCTTAAGTCCGAAGAGGACCTTTCGGACTCAACAGTGTGCGAATGACTATGTACACAGCTCGAACTTGCTACATAGGACTTGTCCCGTCACCCCACCCTATAATGTGACGATCTCGACAGCTCGAGTCTTAACGTATGGTCAGGAACGAGATTGAGGAACGCCATACATCGCAAAGAACTGTCCATGGGGTATGTGTCTCAAGCTGCACAATCCTGGTCGATAGCGTGGAATTTGTTTCCCTCACTGACTAGGACATCGTGTATGCAGTCTGTTCGACACACGCTACTGTGCGTGTGGCTTGCATGCTTGTCTGCTCGTCCCTATTGCCGACGATGTTGTGTTGCCAATTTGAAAGGTTGGCTTTGTCTGCCCAGCCTCTTAAGCTAAGTCTAAAGGCTTACACTTGCTGCATCGGCCAATTCGCTCGCGTGGAATTAACTACACACAGCGCCATCGTCGAGGCCGCGTAAGTTTCATGAAGGCCTCAATGACAATAGATTCGAGGCCCAAGGTTCATTTCCAGCTAGTTGTGATTTTCAAGCGGGCAACCGTGTGACTGTCATCCAATCCTACATGTAAACAATTTGAGCGGTTTTAAATAAAGAGCGAGTATATATAACGAGCGGCAAGGATTGGACGGTGGACCCCAGGATGAGAAACGTATCGGTCCGTAAAAAGTCAGTACGTGGAATCAAATTAGAAAGTCATCAATCCGAGAAGGGCACCAATGGCACCGAAGCCGAGACCCACAGAGGTCTTGAGGGCACCGTTGCCAGATTGAGTGGATGCGGCCGCGCTGCTCGAGCCAGTGCTGGAGCCGGAGGAGCCAGAACCAGAGGCGGTCGCGGAGCCTACGGCGACGGTGGTGGTGGGGTATGCGGAGCCAGCGGCCTTGATTTCGAAGGGCTCCGAGGTGGCGTAGACCTGCACAATTGAGTCGGCATGCACGGTAGAGGAATGGACAAGCATACATCAGTGTTGTTGAGGGGATTGGCCAGAGAGAGGGTGTAGCCAGTTCCAGCATTGAAGCCGACCTGATCAGGAGTGAGGACCTTTGAGCAGTCGGCGTTCTGCGAAATGGCGACGCTGCAAAGCATGAGTGGAGCTTCTCAAAGGAGTAAGACGAGTGAGCGTACATGGCCTGGGAAGCTGCCATGATGGAGGTGTCTGTGTTGCCGATCCTGGGGATGGGGTTCAGAATGGGTCAAGCCAGTCGACGTTGCAGCGCACTCACAGCACCGTAAAGTCGGAAGGATGATCCGGAGATGTGCAAGTCCATGCGAAGACGTTCTGCGACTGGGCGACTGGCGGGATGTATGGGCAAGAAGCGGCGGGACAAGGACGGCGGAGGACGTACCCCACCAGGTCTGCGAGTTGGGAGTCGTGACCTCGAATGCGGAGGCGGCGGTGGCGGCGGCAGCGACAGCAAAAACGAGACGGGCAAGCATGGCTGATGGATGCGAGGACAACAAAGTCAACAAGGACAGCGAGTGGATGGGAAAAGCAAGCTGATGCGAAAACAGCCAGAACGTGCCACCCTTCACTCGGTCGCCGGCAATTCCCAGTGCCCGTGATGTGTTCCCCGTGCCTGTCTCAGCCGTACAACCGACACCAGGACAACACCAGGACATTATTCGCGTCTCGAAGTCTTTTGTGTTGATGAAGAGATCTAGAAGTGTGGCGCAATTCCATCTTGCGCACAGATGTCGTCCTACCACTAGTCAGTGTCTTGACTGGGTGTCTAAGTCTTGAGGCGAAGGTTTGGAGAGAAAATTACATTTGACATGGAACATTGGGATGGCAGACATGGTGGGAGAGACGAAAGATGTTTATATTACTGCGCCTGTGACTAGAATGGCAACTGATTGAATATTGAACTTGCGCCGCAATCGGACGGGATTGCATAAAGGCTGTGACCCGATCACCCATGCTTCAAGGATTCGCCAAATGACCGTGCCCTTGCCTTCTAGAGATAGTAATACAAGAGAGTTGAATAGATGATGTGACCCAGAGACCGAGTACACTGTACAGTAGTCATATCCCATCAACTCAATCAAAGGATGGTAAACCCTTCTACAGCTCTACGCAAAGGTGACAGGAGCTTTTCTCTCTGGTAAGGAGTGGGCAGAGCACGCGAGGCAGGCGTAGGCAAAGCGCGAGATGAAGCTGTATCGGGAGTGCCGCGAATAAAAGGCTGAACTGTTCCAGTACCATGACCTGAGAGACTACTCGCCATCGCGGGAGAGTGTTCGCCACGATCGACATAGTGCGGAGGTAGCTCTAGAATGCCCTCCTCATACACCGGGACAGACGTAGAAGGGGCGCGTCCACCATCGCGATGCACCACAAAAACCTGACGAGTCTGTTGAGGGCCTGCGGGTGTGAGGGGAAGTTCACTACTGTCCCTCGTCGTGCTGGTGGCGGGACAACCACCCGAGCTGCTAGCCATCGACCCAACCGAGGATTGTGCATCAGAGGGTGTGTAGTTGGGATAGCCAAGGCCAATCGGTGCACTGATCTCCGATGTGGGTTTTACGACGTTGTTGCCACTGTTGTTGTTGTTGTCCAGTTTACTCTCAAATGCGTACGGGAATGGGTTTTCGTTCAGCTTTCGTCTGCGCTGCAGATACATATGGCCAAGCCAGGCCAGGCCGGCGAGGAGTAGGCCGCCAAATAGACCTCCGATGCCAGCACCAGCAGCAGTACCTGCTGCTTTCTTCGCGTTGCTGAGATGATAAACTACGTTAGTCGGCGAGTCAATGACTGAGAGACTCTTACATGGTACCAGGGGATAGACAGTCGGTTGAACCAAAGCCTCCAGCGTGCATGGGGCCGTTCGCCCATACGAGACCGTCTGCACTGACCATGGACATGAAGAAGGGCATGGCACGCGACTAATGTTGATGGCTTGTTAGCAGTCGCACAGAGGTTATTTCGACCGCACCAAAGATATAGTCCAAACGATGGGATCCATTGTATCCGACGTCAAGTTGAATGGGGGCGATAGAGGCGGCGCGATCTACATTGATACCTCTTAAGTTGGACGAATCCTGTCAAAGATGCGTGGCGTACTGTCAAGATGAACGGTGGCTTTCCCTCGTTGGGTTTAATCGAAATATCGGTGCACTGTCGATTGGGTAATGATAAACCTTGCAGTCGAAGACATTGATTGCACAGACCTGGTCCGGGAACCCAAACTGCGATATGGGCCCCCCGCCGGCAACTGTCCCGGTGATATTGAGGACGGTTTCAGGAAATGTCACATTAGGACATTGTAGAGCTTCTTGCGTGCCATTGAGATTTGGAATGACCGTGTAGGTGTCTTGACAGCCACCAGGGACCCCATTCGAGTCAAACTGCGATTGTGTCAGTGAATTTTGGGTTCAACAGAGACGGAGCTATCATCTCCTACCATGCAGATTTGGTACTTTGTTGGTAGAAAGATTAAGATCTATACGGAGAGGGGTGAATTGACTATTTCCTTACTTGAGTTCCTGGAGCAAAGGGGACGGCCCAATCCTGAGTTTGAGGTCGAGGATTGGTATGAGAGGGAATGGGAACGGTAGTTTGCACGTACGAATTCTAGTCTTTGACCTGCATCCACCAGAAACGGCGTGATGAACGTCCTGAGGAGCCATCAGAGATGAGCACGATGTGCTTAAGAACAAGAAATGCCCACGAAGTGTATATCTGCAGCGAGTAAGGCGCAACAGGATTTGGACTGCTCTGGTCTAAGCGGAAGTGATCACCAGTATATGGAATTGCTCACCCAATCGCACCCTCACGACCCCACTTCAAGTGGAGAATCTCGCATTGCTCTACACAGCAGGCTGATGAGCATTACGAGCACGATCGAGGGAATTCCTACGCGATACAGGGATGGGTACAGGCGCTCCCGGTATATTGTAGTCGAAGAAAAACCCCTAGGCAGATCAGAAGTGGGAGAGATACGAGCACTAGTGCACTCACTGGTTGGAGAAAGGGAACTACTTTGGCTGCCACGGGCGCCAAAAGATATGCCAGAACCAGCCAGGCCATGATAAGGAACAACACCATCGAGGTAGAGAGAGGAGCAGGAGCGATGCCCCTGTTATAAGAGCAAGTAGCAGTTCACGCGAGAGCTTTAGATTGAGCGTTTGAATGATGGCATCTTTCGTCTACAATGCACGACCGAGCCTGAAAGCAGAACCGTCGAGGGACCGACGACGGTGAGAAAAATGCAAGTGCAAGTTTAGAATACTTGATTGGCCGCGGCTAGGTTGCCGTCAACAGTGATGCAAAACATTGTTCGCGAACTCTCACACGATTGTGGTCCAGAGCAATCCACTGGTCGAAAACAAATCAAGTCTACTGGTCGGACCAATCAAGATGTGGTCAAGATGGACTCACCCTACGGGACGACGTCGTCAATGAAAAGTCCCGATTGTGATTTCGGTGATTCGTGTGGGTCGAATGAAGGCGACTGAGGCACTTGTAATACTTCCACAGTGCAACACAGCTAGGCTCCTTGTATCAACCATGTCTTCAATGAGCTCAGTAAAGCGATCGGAGAAGAAGCACGACTTCCGAAGATCACGAAAATGATACCATCCAAATTGTTGCTGATACGAACACCGTGATATGCATAGAAAATAGGGAAAGAACTGAGAAAGACCTGATCATGACTGGTTCAAGTTATTTTACACATTGATCCTGTCACAGTAGTGTCAGAGCGAAGCCCGCAAGCTGTTTATAGGCGTACCACTCAAAATCTCTGCGGTCTGTCAATTTCTGTGCAAGAAACTGTGCATCGTTTGTTGAGCCAATCGAGGACGTCGCGACCGAGACCCTGGCTGTCAAGTAACTCGAGCGTTTTGATGGGCACCGGTTTGACACCTCCAACCATGGTGCCTGTTGTCCTGTTCTCGATAGCCTGTACAAGCTTACCCCAAGTGTCTTGTACGGTCTTTGTCCACGCCTCCGAATGGCCGGCACAGTTCTTCAGCCCCAAAGTATGCAGCTGGGGACATACCCAGCCATTGACGCCACCAATGCCGATGGCGCCGGTGCCAACCTCTTCGTCGGGATGACTGAGCGCGTTCAACAACACTTCCACCGGACATCCGCCGATGCGGAGGCTCTCTAGACCAATAAAATCGGTCAGGAACTGCCAGTTTGTGACAGATCCGTGGTAGAAAGAGGAATGAATGTGCTCTAGCGAGTCACTCCATCCGTAGCCATAGGCAACACTAAGATGTTTGAGGCCCGTCGCCAGGCCAGGCGTATTGGCAGTCAAGGAATGGAGAGTATCTTCGATGGAATCACGTGCCTCGATGTCAAGATTTAGTTGTTCGACGGCAGGTAGAACAAGGTTGTCAACTAGGGTAGACAGGAGATAATGCCCGCCGATACTGATCGATTTGAGCTGAGGTAGAGTCACTTGTTGCAAGGGGATGACGGGGTTGAGCACTGTATGGAAGTGAACCGAAACTGATTCCAGTGTCTCAGAGGTTTCCTTGAGGATGTAAAAGATCTGATTGAGAGGTGGCAGTGTTGAATGCATGGAACGTAGGACGAGCTTGCGAAGGTTGTTCTGGAAGATTGAGGCGGACCAAGTGAAAGGTACATGTTGTAATGTCAGGGACTCCAGTTTTGGCACCAGCTGGGACGGGTTTGAGGTAGTTGGTAGCCAGTTCCAATTGAGGTATCCCGGAGACGGCTCTGTGGCGGACACTTCAAACTCTCTTAACAACGGAGCAGGACCTAGTTTTCACGATGAAGTCATCAGAATCTCTCACAGAGCATCCGCGCACACAAGACAATCACCTTTGACATCACTGAGAGCTGAGACAGAGGAGATATGACCATCATATCTGAACACGAATCGTTCCCATCGGTGCATCTGCCGCACAAGGTAATAGAAGGCGACGGATCCCCAGGGCGTGCTTGCCGCATCTGCACGACTATTTCGACAGCTGGAGATAGATGTTGGGGAGGCAGGGGGCCATACATCTGGATTCGAAGGTGAGGGTGGCAGGAACAATGGGGCACTACTCGGCGGTAGTACACCTGCAGACGTGGTGAGAATATATTGAGGTCCTGTGGACGGGCCTGAAAGGTAGCTAGGAACGGCATACAGCGAATCCGGAGGGGAGGAAAAGCCACTGCGTCGCCGAGTAGGAGGTGCATCAGAAGAAGACGCCTGCTTCTTCATTTGTAGATAGATTTCAATGTCGAGTGGGCCCGTAGACCCCGAGCGTTCAAGCCAGAGGCGAAC
This sequence comes from Strobilurus luchuensis, assembly GCA_019915105.1. Lineage (NCBI taxonomy): Eukaryota > Fungi > Basidiomycota > Agaricomycetes > Agaricales > Physalacriaceae > Strobilurus > Strobilurus luchuensis. The sequence continues at coordinate 1,106,824 of JAHLMJ010000004.1, forward strand.
GGTCTCTGGGGGCTGGTTGGGTGTAGCACGTAACCGCATCTGTTCATGTGTATGAGTACAGAAGTTCCACATGTATACGCCACATTCGAGGGAGAAACAACGGACAAGAGAACATGTGGCACGGTAGCAATGAAACTTCCTTGGGAAACGGCACGGCCCGCATACGTGGGAAGGTATCGACGACAGTGTGCCATTGTGGCGTGATGAAATGAAGAGTATGAAGCTGGGAGCTGAGGGGAGATGATCATGTGGTCAACGCACTTTTGACCACAAGCGAGGCATGGAGAGAGCCAGATTGCGCCAGCTCGTGTTGATTGATGCGAATAACCACGCGCAGAGAGGATGGTCTTCGAAGCACCAGTAGAACACTTCACGTAGGAGATCAGGTGGCATCCTGCGAATGGGGGAGAGATACGACTCCGTGCTGCGAATCAAGTGCTCCAGTGCTGAGCTCTCCTCGCGCAGCGTTGCTATCTGGCATTCCGCTCCCCGAACCACCCGAGCGAGCTCTTCCTCTGCTGTCGCGATCTTCGCGGAGAGGGCTTCTTGAGACTGTTTAGTCTGCTTGAGCGTTTCCCGAGCGTCCGCAAGGCTACGCTTAGTCGGTGGGTCTGGAAGCAGTGGCAACATGGAGGTCGACAGGAGAGCAGCAAAGTAATATGAACCTGGTTAGGGTCGGACGGATTATGGACGGTATTTCGGTTGATAGCCGACATCACAGACGTCACGAGTCTGCGTGTCTCGGCTAATTCACTGCAGTTCTACATCACTTCTGGGGTCTGCATCCGTTCAACCATTCATATTGCCACCTCTGGGTGTAGAACCTGTGTAGCTTGTAAAGCTCTGGTAGCTGAGTCAGAGAAGTTGTAGAGACTGCTCCTACTTCTATCCAATTCTCTTACACAGACTTTATCTGATCATGACAGGTGAGATCGTCAATTAAGCCACAGAATGGAAGACTCCCCGGAGTGCTTGCCCATTCCAGCAAAGGTGAGAAAGAAAAGGATGCAGAGACACGGACAGCGGCAGTCTCACTCGCTGAAATGCAAGCCACTGGCGCATCTCCAAATCCAACCATGTCCAAAGATTTCGATACGATTAGTTTGGGTGTTGTGGATATATCATACAGTGTGAAGCGTAGACAGCAAGTAAACAAACAGTCCCTTCAAATACGCTGGAAACTTACACTACATTCGTTGCTGCCTCATATTCTTTCTGTTCGACTTCATGATCCCACCTGCCCCTCTGTTCTGTCACCGTCAGCCACGCCTCTAATCGTCTTCCTAATTCACCGCCTCGCCCACCACAGATGTCACCGGTCATCGCAAGCATCTGCTCCTTCTCGGCTTCCTTGTCAAATGGAAGTTTCGTCGACACCTTTCGTTTGCCAGCTGCACCAGTTGACTCCCTCGAATCAGGTACTTCAATGACGGCTGGCACGGTCAGCCAATCATCTTCCGCCTCTTCTGGTCCCAAGATGCTCTCAGCAAGCCCTTCTTCCCAACCATCCCATTCTATAAATCGATGCGCCATCCGCAGTCGGGTACCGGCAGCTTCCCAGTACAGCCACTCTCGGGCAATTGCACCGATGCTGGGTGGTCGTGTCTTGATAGGCGTGGATGCCGAATCTGCCATCTCGGAAACAATCTCCCGAAAGAGCTTCGCAGTGAACGGGCTAGACTGCAGAAACGCGGGCAGATGGGCGCAGGCCCACAATGGGCGAGTGGTTGTCGATTCCCAATCAATGATGCACGTCTACAAACGCGGTTCAGAATAGCAGAAACCCGGAAAAGATATCGCGACTTACAATCTGTGTTGGGTTCTCGTGATCAACGAAGACGTTTTCCAAGCTGAGGTCGTGGCAATCTAAGCCAAACTCCTCCGTTTCTGCTAGCTTGGCCACTTTGCTTTGAAGTTTCGTCATCAGTTTCATAAATCTATCCATCTCAGACTCGACTCGCTGAACTCGTTCCTGCAGGTGGGCAACCAAGAACGTACTTCTCTGCATCCGTCGATAATCACGATACATCGCGTCACCTGGTCCGTCCCATTCAGCCTCGCTTTCTTCCAAGTCCCATTCATCGCTATCATCACTTTGGTCGCCTGGGACGGCCTGAAGATGGTGATGGCGCGACGACATGATTTCATCAGGATCAAGATGTAATTTGTGGGGGGCGGCCTTGCCCTCATTCTCACGTATCACGCCCGTTACTTCTCTGGCGACACAGGACTCAAGATATGCTTGGGTGGAATCCCAAGGCCCGCGATTTATCTCAGTTGGGTGGTTTAGATCGCCTCGGTTTGACCCGAAGAAAGGCCAAGAAATGATCGGGCCAACATGAAATTCTGTCTTGGGTCGAGGAGTGGCAGCGACGCCAGGTGAAGAAGATGAGGATAAGGCAGACATTGCAAGCGTCGGCGAGAATGGAAACGCTGAGTAATATGTCTGTACGGCCTTGGGAGTTGGGAGGCTGGCAAGAGCGGGGGTGGATGGCGGACTGGGACCGATATACAGAGATCCGGTTTGTGAGAAACGATGCGCGAATAACGGCAAGACAAGCTTGGCGAGATTGCGAAGAAGAGTTACTAGCTCACTATAGCTGAGTGAATGGTACACTTCTGCGAGGGGTCGCCCAGGAGCCTGACGAGCGGCAATGAATAAGCGGATCGCCGGGCAATGGTAGATGCCTACCTTAGACATGAGAATATATTCGCCACCTAGGCGATTGTATGGATTGGAATCATAATGGAGCACATCCGGTACCGGTATGGCGGTGTTATCGCGAAGGTACTGTAGAGTAGCAACCTCTGATTCGGTCTTGAGGCGGGGCATGTAGCGGCGGGCGACCCTGGCGACGACTTGCTTGCCTGTGCTAAGAGTGACGAGATACGCCTGTTACGCAGTGTTAGATGCAGCAAAATGCCTGGAAATTGATCACACCAGCCTTGTGGAAAGTACCTGCATAGACAGAGATCAGTCAGCCTGGTCACAGCGAGCGAAACGAGACGCACCTGCGCTCAGAAACTTGATGCGCGCAACGGGCGACGAGAATTTCTCGCGTACGACGTCCTTGAGAACGGAGCGGTCGACGAGGAAAGGGAGCGCGTTGTGTAATGCGGCATCGGCCTGCTTCTCATGACGCCGGTCCTCGTGTTCCACGTCCCAGTCCCACTCAAGGGACTCCTGGGCAGGCATCGTCGACTGTTTGTGGTTGTTCGTGGTGGTGGTGGTTGAGGAAAGAGAGAGCTTGAGCGCATTGCCGGTCATTTCGAGATGACGACCAAGTCCGCGTGTCAAATGCTGCAGGTTCGCTTTATTGTGGTACCGATAAACACGCCGAGGGTTGTTGAATTCAGCAGCAAACACCGGCCATGAAACGGTGAAAGACTTCAGGCAACAGGAGCAGTTGTCTCTGAGGTTGGGTGAGAAAGAGAAGAGGCAGTACAAATTAGGAAGGACCGACACAAGACTGTCGTAAATGTATTTGTCACTGCTTTTCTGCACCGTCGCGACTTCAAAGAATGGAACGTTCATCACCAACGGTTGTCAAATCGTAGGTTGAACCGGATTCGAGAGAAACCTCAAGAGGAGCTGGATCGTTTGAGGGGAATCAAGGGATCGCGGAAAAGGTGGGGGATTCGCGTCACAGTACTTAATATATCGCTACTTCTTGGCAAAGGAATATCCAGAACTCAATTCAACAAGCCGGACGGAACATCCCAGGAACCTCCTTGTGCCCGTCGGACCGCAATGCCAACAGTAGTGCGCAAAAGAATGGTAGCGGCATCGGGACGCATCTGGAATGCTCATGATGAGTCTGGACTTTGAGCGGTGTTAAGAGAGTACAATTCATGACTACTCAGCGGTCCGTTGGGCGCGTCAGAACACAGAGGAACGAGGTTGCAAACTCAAGGCCTACGTGATGTACTGTAATCACTTAGGCCGAAGGCACCATCTGTGGCGATATCTATGCATACTTGACTCGCTCGAGCGATCCCATGATTGGCCTGATGAAGCTCAAACGAGCTGATGGTCTAGGCGTCTCCGAAGATGGGAACTGGTGGAAGGCTGTCATGCGAGGATCAGTGGAGCCCCGCATTGATATGTCGGACGTACTTACTTCGTGACATCAAACCAGACTCGCAAGCGAAACGCGTAAGCACGGCTGGAAACACTTGCGCGTGATAAAAGTTAGGAAATAGTTGTTCGTCCCTATGAAGCCTTGTCCGACTCCCAAGGAGAAAGGGTATCATTCGAGAATCGTGACCGGTGGACATGAGGTCTCAGAAGGATGTTGAAGAGTCCGGTAAGGATCAGCGTTCATACAGCTGCGGGGAACCACTGCATTTGATGAATGAAGAAGGACGAAGAAGGACGCCGCATGAGGTCTGCTTCGAAGTTTGTACGCAATGAACAGCTGAATCCTGGGCGCCGTGGAATGAGGTCTTTTGATTGTTGGGAAAACCTACTGGTTCCCTGTGGAAAGATTACTTGCCTGATTGAATTGTGAGAAATTGTACCAGCGTTATGCAAGGAAGGCATTGTTCGTCCACATACAGTAGCAGTGGAAACACTCTCTTCGCAAGCACTAAATAGGACTTGAAGTGCGCCAAGTCGAGTCTCGACACAAAGATGGCCTTAGCCGTACGAAACGTGGTTCGAAGACTAGTCGACCTAGACACAGATGAAGACATCCAAGCTGGACCCAGTACTAGGCAAAAAAGTGTCAAGACTCAGTGAGCCTGCTTTTCTGTGGTGACAACACGAAAGAAATCGACATGGCAGACGTGAAGCAAGCGCGTAACCCGGGTCTGCATAAGCGAGTGGATCAAAGTGTTTGATCGAGTCTGCCTACGGGAGACTGATCATGTCCTCGACCTCCACTTGCTATTTTGACATCTACGCTGGCGACCGGCAGAAGTACGAGGAAGAGCACCGCCTCTATCAGGAGACTTGCGCTCTACTGGCCAAACACGCTCAGACATTCGGCTTACCGTCCCTTCCCGAGGACCTTACTCCAGAACAGCAAGACATCCTTCAAGACGTTCATGTACATTCGCCTATGGCAGTCCTGAGATGGCCTATTTGAATTTTGGTCTAGAAATCCCCGAGTGATCCACTCCGATTTGAGCCTCCACCGGCCATCCTCGCTGGGAGAGTCATCTTCGATCTGGATATATCTCCTGGTCTAGCCAAGACGCGACAAAACTTCATCGCGCTATGTACGGGTGAAAAGGGATTCTGCAAAAATGCTCCGGCGAAGAAGCTGCACTACGCTGACTGCTCTATACATCGCGTCGTACGGGGCTTTGTCGCTCAAGGTGGCGATATTACGCGTGGGGACGGGAGTGGTGGAGAGGTGAGCACAGTCACAACGGTTTTGAACGTGTATCTTCTCAGTTTCTGACAACTCCATTTGAACAGTCTATATACGGGACAAAATTCTCCTGCGAGAAGGCGGGCCTTCAGATCACACCTCGTCGTGGTAGTCTTGCTATGGCCAACTCCGGAGGCAAGAGCCCTGTCAACACATCACAGTTCTTCATAGTCCTCTCCTCGGATGACAAAGTCTTGTCAAAATTAAAGGGTATGTATACATTTCAGACCCTAAATCGATACTGATGCTCAATAACCAGGCAAGTATGTCGTGTTTGGGCAAGTGAAAGACGAAAGTCTACATGTCCTTGAAAGGTTGGACGAGGTTGGACGACCGTCTGGTAGCAAGGATGAGTCACCAACAGTGCCCGTTTGGATTGGTGGGTCTGGTGTGCTGTGAGCACGTAGGGTGGAGGCCGTAGCATTTCCCGATACATTGTCTGATTGTCAGAATAGGGATTGGGAAATCTAACTAGAAAGTGTACAAGTAGTGGCAGAATGAGATACATATGAACGGACGAGTCGGTGGGCACCGCCCTTACGCAAGTCACTTTGCAGCTTGACTCCCCTCCGGGAAGCTTGAACCACGCGGACTTTCCGCAAGCGTACTGCTCGTCGCACTTGACCTGCTCTTCTTGCTGCGACTCTGCTTCGGCCGTGGCACATACATAGCGTGTGTCGGGAGGAGCTGAGACTGAGGAGGAGCAAAGCCGGGTGAGTGAGGAATTCTCGATCCTCTCGAAGACGAAGACTGAGATCCCGAACCCGCACTGCCACCCTTCCCGCTGCCGCCGATACTTCGAGAATATATTGCCCCGTCGAGATCCGCCTCTTCGTCGTCGTCATCCCGGTACGACACCTGCTGTTGCAGATAAATGTTGCCGTCCGGACCCTGGACATAGGCAAAGCCCTCTGGCGGCGGTGCGAGCGCGAAGCCCTCCGGTGGCGCAGACCCCTCAAGTGACACAGTCCCGGAGCCTTGGAAGCCTTCAAACTCCTCCGCATCCTGCCCTAATCTCCTCTGTGCCTCTTCGGTTCTCCTCCGCTCTTTCCTCTTCTGTCGTCTTGCCTCCTTCGTCTGCTTCCGCGCCGCCTTGGCCTGCAATTGCGCAAGAGTCGGCGCTGCCTCAATCGGGGCCGCGTCCGAGTCGTACGTCCCTCCGCTTGTCGTGCTATTTGTCCGTTCTCTGCCTCTTCCAGCTCCCCCTTGCAGCGATTCCTCGTCAGCATCGTCCTCCGGTAATGCAATGCCGCCCTCTCTCCTTCGTCCAAACACCTCCATACCGCAAAGAGTCATCCGGCCACCGCTCGTCTTGTTCGTCCGCCTGACATGCGGGCGATGAGTAGAATGCAGTGACAGCGCGTCGGTGGAAGAGTTTGGCGATGACGAGAGCAGGACGTCTAGATCCGGGTTAGACGAATGCATTCGGGAACGAGAGCGGGATGCGGATGGAAAGCATGATGAGATGGTGGGTACGAGGGAGCGCAGGGTGTCTTTCCATGATATTTCCATGGCCATTGTAGATATGTCGCTCGAGTGAGGTAGGTGTACTGATCCAGGCAGATACTTGATTGAGATAGAGAAGGCAAGAGCGTACAAAACGCACCAAGAGCAATGAGTCTATGCTAGGTGCGGAGTGTGGCTTATGCAATGAACCTAGAATTGACTCTCTAGGTCAGCTGCGCGCTAGAACAAAGCAAGAGGACGTACCAATCGTCCAGATAGTGTCCAATTCGCGCGCTTATGTATGTTGTGTGAAGTTCTGGAGTACTCGGTGTTTAGGTATAATGTGTGTTCGTCAAGTCGTTTGAGTCGTAAGAGAAAACCAAGAAAACGTGAAGCATGTGCGTGGGGCAAGGTCAACCTGGTCCTCAGGTCGACTTTGCCGCATGATTGGGTCATTCGGCAAGGATTGTTCCGCAGCCGGACGTCCTATCTTGGCCTGGTATGTGAGTCACAAGTGTCAGATTTCTGTAGTCTTACTCGCTACTGGAGCGAGAGAGATGACATTCTCTCAGATACCGTGCCCAGCGACGTGACTCTTGGTCTCTGGATCGCAGTAAGACACGACCATAGCGATGTTCATTGACATTCTACAATCTATATTTCTACGCATGCCATTCCTTCCGGATTCCCCCAAATTGCCTGACGTTCCTCCGGGGATCAATGCTATTTCCTCTCGTACCTTCTCCCAGTAGAAGTGAGCCTGCATACAAACAGGGGAAGAGTATGCGGCATTTCAGAGAGATTCGATGATCATGAACCATCATTGTTCGGGAACCTCTGTTGATCGGATGCCAGTACGTGGCGGCATGCACAGAACCACTAATCTCCGGCTATGACTTGTCGAGGGGCGGAATGAAACCCTTTGGTGCGACAAGAAAGATCTGAGGCGTCTGGTTGTGTGTGGAACTGCGAGATCCGATCGCGACATCGTAATTCCTTGGAAATCTGCAAATGTTCGCAACCGATTCGTCGACACTGGGTCCAGCACCGATGATGTGGGCGACGCATTGGCTGAGCTCAGACACATCCGTGCGACAATCCTTGGGGCTGACAGTGACCGCTTTCCATCAACGATTGATGACTGAGAGGATAGCACACTGTCAGCATGACCGTGATAGCGCAACATCAGAGTCGGGCCATTGGGCTGTCAGATATCGATCCCGCTCCCACATTTGATGGAGGACTGCCGTCGCCCCGAAGCCTGGGATGAATGTTGAGAGGGACTTTGTGCCGTGGCTTCGGAATTTGACAGGAACAAATGAATCTTGTTTCTTTGACAATTCACTTCTCGAGACAGGGCTAGCGTCAGTCTCCGAACTTCGAAGCAGGGTGCTACTTCCTCTCATACTTCTTCCCATCGAACGTAAACCTACAGCTACGTATCAGCCCATGTCCAGGATATTGCAACAGCAAGAAACCTACCAATGATCCCACGTCTCAGGAACTTTCGCCGAAATCAGGCGCCAGATTGCTGTAGCATGCGCAGGTCCACTCTCCCAAAAGTTCCCGGGGGTGGACCTATCCAACGGCGGATATGAACCCTCCGGCGAAACTAGGTGTATGTAGTGGAATCTAAAGAGCTATGTTCAGCGTTGTTCTGTACTCATTCGATGTACGCACCGGATGTCGTCCTTGATATAGGCGTCATAGAAGACCTGAGTGAGGTATGCCTCAGTGCGCTTCTGTAGACCAAGGCCGAGCCAAGAAGCGCGGCCCAATTCGAAGGCGAGCAAGTTTCCAGTGATGATGAATGTCTTGGGAGAGTCCTTGTGGACTGGGGAACGGAATGATGCGAGAGCTTCTTGGGCAGCAATATAGACACTATCAGTCACGACGGATGCTTGCTTGAAGCCCTCGAAGGGGAGGGATAGAGGATCGTCTTCATTTGCAGGGACGAATGTAGCAGCTGGAAGGGATACATGAGCAGGCATGCTCTTCAAGACCCAGGCAACATACCGTTAAAGACAACGACATTGGGAGGACCAAGAGCCTTGGTTACGTCTTGAAAGGCTGTCCGGACGCTATCGGGTTGCGTGATATCGACGGAAAATGGGTAGAAATCATGCTCTGGGTCGCGTTTGGGATTGCGAGAACCAATTGCGACTTTGTAGTTCTGTAGCTCCAAGGCTTTTGCGACAGAATTGCCGACATTGGGTCCGGCACCGATGATGAGGGCAACAAGCTTGGAAGACATGAAGGGAGGGTAATGGTGTCCAAGGAATCTATACATCCATTATATACCACGCGATCTGAAGCCACGAGTAAGATTAATTTCAATAAGAAGGAGTGCTTACACAGTTGCTGACTGAGCGCCGAAGATGCGCGAAAGATATTACGGGTTGACGGAGGACCTAGTACAGTCAATAATGTATTCGCACGCCCAGGACGAGTTCGGATGGTATGTGAGCCTGATGTATCAGCAACAGACTTGGAGAGCGGTACATGGTTGCTCCACGGTGCAACACATCCTGATATTGTGATATTGTGACACTACTTCACGCAATCTGAGCAATGCAAACGTCTTGCATGGGTCCATCGAAGCGCGATGACTTTTTTAGACAAAGAGTAGCGGCATTTGCTTGAGAGCATCCAAGAACAAGCAGGAATTTAGCTGCGGAACAGCCTGAGGTGGATACGCGCAAGAAGAGAGAATAGTAGACCGCTCGATTGAAGAGCGAGCATGACAATGGGCGTGTTTGGGGATCAAGGATCTGTAACTTAGTCAGTTCTTTACAGCTCACTCATGACCAAACATTACTTGCCTTCACATTAGAGGGCGTGCAGTGGAGCCAGTCTCCGGCGAAGCCGTTGCCTGAGCAGTGTACCGGTTCTCCAGGCCTTGGCTGGCTTTGACGCTGCCCGTGTCAACGAGCTTGACAGCCTCGACAAGCTTGACAAGATCTTCAATCTCTGCCTTAAGCGTCCTGAAAGCCGCTGTACCCTCCTCGGGTGGCGTCAAGGCCGACAAGACATGGAGGCGTTTGAGCTCATCATTGGATATCGTCGGCTTGGGGTAGGACGCCAGGAGCTCATTGACCGACCATGTTGGGCGCAGCGGAATCGCACATTCGTCTACGGCGGCGAGCGTTTCACTGTAAGATGCGGCGGCAGCAATGGTGCTTCTCTTGACTGGTGCAAGTCGTCGCAGAGCAAGCATGGGAGGCGTCGGCGTTACGTCACGTCGCGTGGGCGCGTGAGCTGCCCTAAAATTGGGTGCCAAGTTCCAACCTTCAGCGCTTCAATTCGGGCAAGTCTTCCCTGTGGGCCGCACTTATAGCGCAATGGCCTTTGGCAAATTACCACCGCTCCCCCGAGGCTTTCTTTGGAACTTTCCCCTCGACGTTGATATACATACTTGTGCAGGACCGTTGATACACATCAAATGACCCGGCATATGCACTCCTCGCAGACGATAGCCATCTCCCCACAATACCATCATGATTGTCAAGCAGCAACGCTCTCAAGGCCTTGCGGCGACATCTTTGCGTAGGATCGTCGCTGCTCTTCTCGCTCTCCTGGCGTGTATGACTGTGTATGTGTCCACTGGGTCAATGTGGCGCCTTGAACATGCGATTACTTCAAGCGCCGGGGCGACGATTACAGAGTCTTGTGTCGAAAGCCCCGAGGATATTTGGTACAAGGTCAATCTTGCTTGTCACCATCGCCATCTAAGCTCACTGACTTGGAGCATGTAGCTTCCTGCAACCGATGATTTAGCATGGAGCACGTGTTACGAGGTTTTCCAGTGCACGCGTCTCAATGTGCGGAACTTGTGCTTGTCGAAATGCCCCAAAGCTCACACTGATCCAGGTGCCTCTTAACTACTCCGAGCCGGAAGGCAAATCCCTCGTCGTTGCCGTCATTCAGTATCCATCTCCGTATCCCCGCAACAGCACCGAATACAGAGGCCCCATTCTCTCCAACCCGGGTGGCCCAGGTGGCAGCGGAGTAGACATAGTTCGCCTCATGGGGCCTACCTTCTCCGCCCTACTTGAAGGTCGGTTTGACATTGTAGGCTTCGATCCCCGTGGTCAGTTCCCTTGTTCCTCCAGATTGTCCGGTCTGAGACGTGTTGCTTCGCAGGAATTGCTCGATCCACGCGTGTTTCCGTCTTCAGATCTGACGTGGAACGTTACCTTTTCGCGCGCGGTTCTGCCCTCCATGAGATCGGTCTTAGAGCGGATGGAGTGGGCAAGGCTGTCGCGGATGCTTCCGTGGTTGGACAACTAGCCTTGGACCGCAATGCAGGTATACTGGCGCACATAAACACAGAGAATACTGCGAGAGATATGCTACATATTACGGAGGCTTATGGCTTCGAAAGATTGCAGTATTGGGGTTTCTCGTGAGTTTCTTGTTTATGCCTCTATAACACACCTCATGGATCAGCTACGGCACTGTTCTGGGAGCCACCTTTGCTTCCATACTCCCGGTTTGCCTCATCTCTGACTTGTTGAATTCGATCTCACAGAACTTCAAGGACAAGGTCGAACGTATCATACTCGACGGCGTAGTGGATTCTGAAAATTACTATGCCGGTATGTCATCGATTCATCTTTGACTTCGAAAGCTCGTTATGCAATGATCATGCTAGCTCTCTGGTCAAACAACCTTGTGGATTCCCAGGACACTTTACAGGCCTTCTTTGACGGCTGCTATGCAGCAGGTCCCAAACGATGCTCGTTCTACGCATCCAGTCCAGAGGCTATATCTGCAAATCTTACCGCACTCTACAAGCAGCTTCGCCAAAGCCCGATGTCTGTAGTGTCGGAGTCGGGCTACGCCGTTCTCGACTACAGTGATCTCAGAATCGCGGTCTTCTCTTCTTTGTATTCTCCTTATGTGTTATACCCTATTCTCGCCGATGTACTTACAGAGCTTTCACGCGGCTCTGGCAGTCTTCTGTCCATGATGCTTGCTGCTGCCAATCCCAAGGTTGAGTGCTCGTGTCCAAGTCCTTTGGATACCTTGTCGGCGGTCAGGGAAGGCACAAGCGTTGTAGCCTGCAACGACGGCAATCCTGTAGAGGCAAATGTAACGGACCTACAGAATTTTCATGACAAGATGTCTGATGAATTCGAATTTGGATCGTTGTGGTCTTCGCTGCGGCTCAGTTGCTCGTACGTCTGGCAAGACTCCACCATCGCAAGGCTTGCACTGATCATTTTTCTCAGAGGGTGGCCAAAACTTCCCAAGAAGCATTTCCAAGGTTCGTTACCAAACCTCAGCCTTACTTTCTTTTTCATAGTTGATGTTCTCTAGGACCCTTTGTTGCCAACACTAGCTATCCGGTTCTCCTCATCGGGAATACCGCAGGTACGTCGACGGGTTGTCATTAGTTATTCACACTGAGAATCCATTTGCTCCAGACCCTGTCACACCTCTACGCGCGTGAGTGGACTCTTTGTCCCACAGATCATGCACTGAGTGCCGACCCACAGAGCGAGAAAGATGTCAACCGGATTCAAGGATTCTGTGGTCCTACAACAGGACTCTTTGGGTGTCCGTCCTTCTTCTGGCCCATCTTCCTGCACCTTGTCTAATATTATCTTAGCATTGCTCCTTGGCGGCTGCCTCTCCTTGCACCCTCAACTACGTTCGAGAGTATCTCATAAACGGCACTCTTCCCTCACCTGGCACCATCTGTCCAATCTCTGATATCTTGTTCCCGTCTGTCGACGAAGATTCACCTCCAGATCTGGAAGACCAGCATGCATGGTCTCACGGAGACAAGCTACGAAGTATCGGCCACAAGCTGCGCACACTTTCCGCTACTAGTGGCCGGCACGGACCACTCTCCTTTGGCATATAATCGTCTTGATTCTGCCTACGTACCGGGTGGTCTGGCCATACTTGTTCTCTGACAGCGTTTCAATTGTGACATGCTCTCTTTAAGTAGATCCCGCGTCTTCACAATATTGTTACTTCTTCTCGTACTTCTTACCATCAAAAGTGAACCTACAGCGATTGAGCAGTGAGCACGCATAACATTCACGCCACGCAGTGATACATACCTATAGTCCCAATGTTCGGGAACCTCTGCACTAATCAGATGCCAGTACGCGGCGGCATGCGCAGGTCCACTGATCCAAAAGTTCTCCGGATCCGACTTGTCGAGAGGCGGGAGACTACCTTCACGTGAGACAAGGAACGCATAGTGGAACCTGTAGGATTCAAACTTTCATTGCCTTTGTCACTCAGAAGCAGGCGACGTATACTTACCGAATACCTTCTTTGGCATATGCATTGTGAAAGATCTCAGTGAGGTATGTCTCATTGCGCTTTTGCAGGACAAGGCCAATACGCCCCGGAGGAGGATGAGCAACGAATGGGAATATGTTTCCAGTGGCGATGAACGACTTGGGCGAGTTCTTGTGGACTGGGGAGCGGAACGATGCGAGGGCTTCCTGAGCAGCAATGTAGAAACTGTCAATTACAACAGATCCTTGTTGAAAGCCCTCAAGAGGGAGGGACAAAGGATCGTCTGCATTCACAGGGACAGATGTAGCGGCTGTGAATGGAAGACATGAGCAGATGTGCTCTTCAATGACGACGAACATCAGCATACCGTTGAAAACAACGACATTGGGAGGCCCGAGAGCCTTGGTCACATTCTGGAAGGCCGTTTTGACGCTATCGGGTTGAGTGATATCGACGACAAATGTGTAGAAGTCATGGTCTGGGTCGCTTTTGGGATTGCGGGACCCGATCGCGACTTTGTAGTTTTGTTGCGCCAAGGTGTTTGCAACAGAAGTGCCGACATTGGAACCAGCACCAATGATAATGGCAACAAGGTCGGTGGACATGATCTGACAGGTGATGATGTTTCAATCATGGAGTGCAGTCATTTATATACGCCATGCATTGTTTACGCCATCTTGAGCCACGAGAAGCTCGAATGTCAATCCTTTCGACATCTCAAGGGAAGTGCTTACACACGTTTACACCTGCTGACTGAGCGGAGAGAAGATACGTCAAGCATATTACGGGAGACACCCAGAGAATCCATTCACGCGCCCGAAAGTCGGCCAATGAACGAGGCCTGATGTAAGGCGAGCACTGACAAGCCTCCAAAGCGATACATGATTGACTGCTCAACATGATTCGATGCAATAAATCCGCCATGATAACAAAGTGTTTCTTGGCCCAGGTAATCGTCTTCTGTAAATCTAGATGTATGAGACGCCAAATATCTTGGATGTCGTCTTTCGGTACGATTCTGATCTAAGAGCACGCAAATCAGATTTCAGTCCCAGGACGTAGAGAATGCACACACGGAGAGAAAGCAGTAGACCATCTCATTGGAAAGATCAGAGAAGGACGAACATCATGACGTTGAGTGTAGATTTGGTCATCAAGCACCTGCAGCCAAAGGTCTCCAATAGTAGCTCATAGCCAGGTGCAAGCGCTAATTGGCTTCATCGCTGTTTCGCGGATCGACGATACAAACCCTGTCTTACGCCGGCAAAGCAGCCGGTGCATCAAAGAACGCCCACCGGGTCTAGTTTCCGAGGCGTATCATCGTTTCCTAGGCATAATACCAAGTCCCCACCCTGAGCTGAGTTCCTCGCATATAACGGGGTGGTATATGACTTGCTTGGTGGCCTCCATGAAAGACCGCCTATCTCTGCCTTGGGCGTGGCAGATCACCTGTACTTCCTTGGGACGTCTCAGGAAACGATCGAGCAGAGCGTTGTACATCGTCGGCCTGAGAGATGAGACTCCAGGAGCACCGACCATGTCGAATGCAGCGGTGTCGCACATTCGTATATGGCGGTGATCGAATCGGTGGGAGAGGCGGCGGCGGCGGCACAGGTGATCTTGTGACATGCTGGTCCGAGTCGTCGCAGAGCAATTGTAAGCAAGGACATGAATCACAATCGGGCCCAAGACATCGTAGACTTTTTGCCGAAAGAAAGAAAGATAGATGTCGGTTAGCTAACGCCGTTGTGACTTGTCAACGTCGCGCAAGCACGTGATAGGTCACGCGTAACGTTGATGGCCTGTTAGGTGCACCGTGCCAGTCGACTTTTGCTACTAGCACCCACGAGCCAGGTATGCTGCGTCCCTCAATCCTGTTGCGGAGCTGACGGCGTGCCAAAAGATGTTTAGCTCGCCGTCTTACACGCCCCACAGACCAGTCAGATCATCGCCCTTGGTATCGGACGCGTCTTCGCCGCCTACCAGCCCCACATATTCCTCCCCGCTCAGAGCTGCCGAATCGCGCCGTCGATCCCAATACAAGTCAAGAACGCCAACCGTGTCATGTAGGCGAACTAGTGACGCTGTCCGCTCACCCGGAAACCTCTTCCAGTCCTTCACCAGACATGTACAAGGAGAGGAGTCAGAAAGGAACCTGATTCGTCAGAAATTCCAGACGCGATGCTTCAAGCGTGCTGCGCAGGCCAGAGAGCATGCTGTCAAACAGAAGCGATTCCACGACGTACCTGGCAGCGACCCGTTTGATGATAATGACATGGATGATGACTATGAGGAATCCGAAGATTGCGCCATGTCAGATGAGGTGCCTAAGTTCATGTTCCTTCCACAATGCAAAGTTCTAATCAAAGTGCGACAGCTGTATCGAAGAATTGTTGCGCTGTCCAACAGCAAGCTGAGGCGGTCCTACTCCAATGCAAGCAGTTCAGTCCTAGGCTCTCCTACCATAGACCTGGAAGACGTTGACGCATGGGAAGCCGAACTCAGAGGTCAGCCCTTCTCTTCAAGTTGATTCCTCGCGTTCTCATTCCGCCTTACAGAGTGCGAAGAACTTACACCGGAAGACCGTGAACTGGCCGAGCTAGAAGCATATGTTCAGGAGTACGAATCACATATCGCGGCCTCAAGTTACGACCCCGGCACTGGTCCTGTCTCGATCCAGTTTCACCCAGACAACGCGATGGATCTCTCATAGAACATATCCTCAATGCATATCTCTTCGTAATGTATACTATTCATATAACCTCAATATTAGATTTGTACTCTGAATCGAACAGACCATTATTTCCTCTCACCCGTCTCGCGAGCGCATGGCTATCCAAGACGGACCGAATCTCCGGCTGAATATCGCTCGTTCGTCAGATCACGCCGAAGGGATCATGTATCAGGTCATGCGGACATTTTCCTCTCGCGCCCCCGAACATATCAGAAGGTCTTGTGATGGAGGACGGCCCGCCGACGCGTTCTCTTAAAGGCGGCTAACCCATCCCACTAGGATCCTCTAGCCCCACATGGTTAAGCCACGAGCAGCAGACGGCGTCGACTTGAGATGGGTGGATGGTAGTGCACCCACGCAAATCCCTTTTGGGACTGCGTTCGGTATACCTTGGGCACAAGGCGAGGTCGACAAGACGACCCCCATTGCAGTTACGACGTCCGGAACGAGTGTACCAGTACAGACTTGGCCGCTTGCATAGTATGTCTCCTCCCGGCTTGTCATTCGGTGCTCACCCAATTCTCAACGGCAGCTGGCCCGATGGGAGTCTCAAATGGACAGGCCACGCGCTATCAGCAGAGGGCACTCTTGGCGACGATCTCCAAGTCTCAACCGACACGCCCACGGAACCCTCTTCGCCGGTCTCTGTAGACCAGTCTGATGGTTTGATCGCTGTTTCTACTGGAGGTTTCACCGGTAAGTTACCAATTTGACTCACACCGTGTCGCATTAACTGAGTGACTTTTTGTACCGTGAAGCCAACTTCAACACCTCTGGCAGCCCGCTCATCCAGTCGCTCACACTCGACGGCGCAGTCAAAGCAGAATCAGGGTCCCTCATCGTTTACCTACAGGATGCACCGGACGAACCTGAGATCCTTGGTGCCAAGCCTGACGTTTCCAGTATGGCCGGCACCATTAGCGCGGTTACGGTTGAGCAGAGTGGACCGGTACGGGCGGTGATTAAGGTAAATACGCGCCACGATTAGTTGTGACAAAAGCTGACTGGTTCTTTATAACAGGTAGAGGGCAAGTATTCGGGCGGTTCCCATGCGGATTTCCTTCCGTTCATCGTCCGCTTTTATGTGACTGCTGGCGCGACATCGGTCAGGATGGTCCATTTCTTCATCTATGACGGAGACCAGACTAAAGACTTCATCAAATCCTTGGTACCCCATCGTTTCTGTGTTCCCAGATATATATACTTACTCATCCCAGGGACTGACATTCAAAGTTCCCCTCTCTGATCAACTCCAAGATCGTCACGTTCGCTTCGTCTCCTCAGAAGGCGGCGTCTGGGGCGAAGCCGTTAGAGTCGTATCAGGCCTGCGCCGGGATGCCACCGCCGCCGTGCTTACACCCCAATTCGAAGGCCTCGCCACACCAGACTTGTCCACCTGGCCCACCACGGTGTCTTCGGAAATCGACTCGCTCGCCGTTTGGAATGACTTTACACTCGACCAATTGACCTCAGGCCAATACACCATCAAGAAGAGGTCCGCGGGTGGACGTGCCTCCTCTTACCTCAATCATGCTGGTATTGGTGACAAGGCGGCAGGTGTCGGCTACGTCGGGGGAGCTAATGGCGGTGGTGCATTGTTTGGTCTTCGAGGTAAGTTATTCGCTTTTGATATACTGCAGAAGGACTTATGAGGCCTGAATCTAGACTTCTGGCAAGCTTCCCCGCGTGGGCTGGACATACGAGATGCAGGAAGTGATAGTGCCTCTGTGACTCTGTGGGCATACAGTCCGAGAGTAAGTTGATCATGAGCTCTTGGATGAATCTGACCATGATCGCTATATAGGCTCTCGCTATGGACATGCGTCATTACGATACAGTAGCCCACGGAGTACGCAAGATCTATCCTACTCAGACCGATTTCAGACTCACATGTTGGGTATAGCTTGACCTCACGTATGAAGATGTTGGAAATCCAGATCCCAACCCTACAGGCATCGGACGATCTTATGAGGCAGTCATACAGGTCGTTTCAGCTACTCCCAGTCGAGATGCTATTGCAAATTTTGGGACCGCCGTTGTAAGTGTTCCCAAAACGATTACACCACCACTAAGGTGGCCTTTAGTCCCAGCCGCCTCAAATTGTAGCGACTCCTGAGTTTTACGCGTCCCATGAGCTCTTTGGCGGTAGATGGTATGTCTCAATCGCATCCTCGAAATCTGGCACCAGAGTCATTCAACAATCTTCTGCAGGAGTACGCCCAACCCTACCTCGAGTGTCACCGGTGATATCGAGACTCGCAAGAGTTGGCTATTGGACTTCTACGTCGCCGTATGTCTGCTTCATCAGCTCTCGTCATTCAACCTAGATGTGACACCTCACGCAGGAAATCAAACAGCGCCAATTCTACGGCTTTTGGAATTACGGGGATGTCATGCATACCTACGATCAGACTCGCCATACATGGCGGTACGACGTTGGTGGATATGCTTGGGATAATGGAGAGCTCGGTGTGTCCCCATCGCCAAACCATGTTCTCCCATTGTTCTGATAGTCAACTCTGTAGGAACGGACCTGTGGCTGTGGATGTCATTCATGCGCACAGGCCGCGCCGACGTGTTCCACATCGCCTACGCGCTGACACGCCACCTGTCTGAAGTCGACTTCCATCACACCGGTACCTTCGCTGGACTTGGGAGCAGACACAACGTCTCTCATTGGGGAGACGGCGCGAAGGAAGCACGCGTGGCGACGAGTACTGTGAAGCGGCCATTTTATTATCTCACTAGTACGCTGCAAGTGGTCGTTGGCTTGTCCCGGTTACTGATGTGATCCATATGTAGCCGACGAGCTCATTGGCGATATCATGGACTTCTCGCTGCAGGCAGACACCACTATCGTCACCTGGGAACCACTGCGCAAGGTCTTGCCGCTTCCGCCGGCCGCGCCTGGACGCGTGAGGATTGGGCCTGATTGGACTACCCTGGCTGGGAATTGGTTTGTGAAGTGGGAGAGAACGGTGGGTCATCATCATCAGGTCCCAATCCAGAACTGAGGGTTCATTCGACAGAATGACAGCAAATGGCTAGATCGCATCAAAACAGGAATGGTTAGTAGTTCGTTTACTTTCACATTGCGATATCGAACTCAAGATTTTGACTAGCATGACATTGGCGCAATGCAATACGGACTTTTCACGGGCTATACAGCGGCCGTTGGCTGGGATCCTGAGACAGCCCATCTCACTGACGAAGGCGGAGCGGGAACTGCCACGTATGCTCGCCCCCGCTACCGATATCTCGAAACTTACACCATCTGCTTCTTGCCAGGTATCACCTTACTATGGTATTCGGTGGCGGTGAATTCTTGATGGAGGCCATGGAGGTGATCACCGACGAGCCAGAGTTCGATGCCGCATGGGTCGACTTCTGTCAATACTATAATGCTTCTGACGCTGCGTATGTTTCTTCACCTGCAAAAAGAAAACGAATTTACCGGCAGCCACATAGCAAGATGGCAAAGTATGGTATTACGTTCAACAGCGGTGGCTTCAACTATGTGTGTTTCTCGACAGACTCAGAGAGCATCCTTTTGACATAATGTTTTCTTTCGAAGTGGTACTCCAAGCTGGAGGCATACGCAGGCCAAAGACTTAACAGCGATGCACTGAAGACCTCTGCCTGGGCGAGTTACCACAATGGCACTGTGGGCATCTGGTCTCCTGTAGCACAAGTAGGCGGAACGGACGTTCTCAATCCTGTCAATGAGGTTCGTCATTCAGTTCATCACTGCAATTGACTGGCATTGACACTCGTCACGATAGATACCTAATCTTGCCACCAACGACGCCTCTCAGCTGTCATTGACTGAATACGTGCTCCTGGCGATTGTGCCGGAGTTTGCTTCGCTGATGTCAACAACACAGGAAGACAAGGAGAAAGAAGGGAGCTGGGATTCGTCAACTCTGGCGAGCACAGATTATCACAACGAGAAAAGGAGTGACAAGGTGGTATCTCGTAAGAAAATGGTGAAGAAATGGTTGTGCTTCGGTTCATGACCATGGTCAATCTCTACTATCTAATATATACTATACACAAAACACAAGCAGGCCCAAGTTCGTAGTCGTAGATCACCAACATGATACCGTACATGTGCCCAATCATCCAAACACGCTCCAGCTGCGTTTCTGCGCCACCTCATCGTCGTACTGGATACTTACCTTCCCTCCGAAAACAATCAGCTCTGTCTTGTCTCCGAGCTTCGACCAGTCCCCCATCCTTCCGACAAAGTAGCTTCGCACAGTAGCGGTCTCACTTAGGATCGTCATCTGCTCTTGCATACCAAGGGACAAATGAATATGGCGATTCAAATTGCCCACAGAGACAGAGACGACCACGAGGCCGTGGTACGACCGCGGGAGGTGGATCGAGATCTGGCCGTTTGTGGCCTTGGCCATCAGATGGAAGGGTGGGCGGCGTAGAGTCGGGCTATGCTGTATGCATGCGCAAGTGCGTCAGTGGGGGAACAAAATATGTAATAGTGGGAAACGAAGTGACTTACGATGCGAGCGACGATTGGGAACGTGCTGTCGCGCGATCCGCCTGCGAGTCCGAGGCTCAGTGTCGTCCTCGGACTCAGACCTGGAGTCACAGGACCTGGCAGCTCGCCAACGAGGTGTA
The DNA here is from genome assembly GCA_019915105.1 of Strobilurus luchuensis. Taxonomy (NCBI): domain Eukaryota; kingdom Fungi; phylum Basidiomycota; class Agaricomycetes; order Agaricales; family Physalacriaceae; genus Strobilurus; species Strobilurus luchuensis. Next base: position 1,127,281 of record JAHLMJ010000004.1, read on the forward strand.
TATCGACGTCGATGCCGCCGTTCTCGACCTCGAGGCGCAGGTTCTTCCGATCCGCCTCGGTCTCGTTCTTGCGGATGTTGAGCGGCGGCAGGAGCTCGGGCGGGATATGCAAAAAGGGGTCGAGAGTGTACGAGCCCGTGATGGAGGATGTGGCGGCGCTGCTGAAGAACCTGCGGTGGTGGGGCGTCTTGCGCAGGATGCACGCGTAGTTGGTCGCATTGACGCTGGGATGGGAGCGCGAGAGGCTGCGCTGGAGTTTGGTGGTGGATGTGATGGCTGGGGGATGGGGATGGGAGTGAATTTGTTCGGAAGCAGAAGAGGGGAGTGATGGTTCGAACTGTTGTTGGGGTGGGAGCTGTTCTTCCATCTGGTAGGGCGCGACGATGTAGCCTTGTGAGGCCAGCGCCGCAGCTTGGGGAGACGGGTATGGCTGCGTCGAATGAGGGCGCTGCCGGGCGCGTGAAATGGGTCGGTGAGCTGCAGGTGGCGGCGAGCTAGGGCGACTGGGCGCCGAGACGAGACTTTCTTCCGTCCCACTGTCGGAAGGCGGCGGAGACCCAGGAGGGTCATCGCGATGTCGCTCTGAAGTGTAGGTAGGAGGGCGCTGGTCAACATACTCGCTGGCCATCCTGGAGTTCGACTGCAAGAAAGAAGGAAGGCGAGTCGTTCAAACTTGACGCTGCCATCTTGCAGCGCTCATCACATTCCGAATAGAATGCGCATCTTCGAAGACTCGCGACACGTTCTCGCACTGTTACGTCAATTAGGACACTGGAACGCTAGACGCGAGGCGAAGTTAACCTTCAAATGCTCACTAACGGTTGCGGTCCACATTGACAGGTCATTCAAACTTGCGGGCTAGAAATTTTCTCGAAGGCGACGACCAAGATAGGCCACGACAATTGGGGGGTATAAGTCTAATCGCGGAAGAATGCGAGGGTTCCGAGCCGATTGGGTACTCCCAGAACGTGGCAAACATAGTCGGCTTGAGGTTCTGTGAGCCATCCAGACACTTCGTATCAACAGACTGATGACTCTGGATGGCACCGCGTGCTCGCCACAGCTTGTTGCGGCGTACATCGTAGTTGGGCATGTCAATTTATCCCGGGGCCGAAACTATCGAGATACATGTGTAAGTGATGCTCAGGCCAGGTGCCAAGGGCACTCACCGCGCCACGCCTATAAATCAGAACCGAAGATTTTTCGTCCAAGACAAGTTGTACTGAGATGTCAGGGAGTTATCTGCACAGAACGGGAGGAGAAGGGTTCGCCAATCTACGTTGATACCCTCCGGGGAAGGACGAAGACCTTGACTAAAATTGGTCGCGTATGAGGCGCGCACGTTCCTAGGCTGGACGTCACCCAAAGCACGATGAATGCGATGATGGTTGCCTCCAAGCGAACAACTGTTGAGCTTGAAGTGAGCAAGGTGAAGGCGGCACTATTCGCGAATGAGCAGGACCGTCTGTAGAGGTCTAATCACTTGAATCCATAGAGTTATCATCTTTACCGTATCCTTTCTAGAACACCAAGCCAATAGAGGCAAACTCGAAAGTAGTTCCGCCCAATTGCATAGAATGGTTCGATCTGGTCCGAGCCTAGCGCTTCATGCAGTGAGGGCGAGAAATATGTGGAACAGGCTCCATGCAAGATTGTCTTTGCGGGACAATCCGACGCTTTTTGTATAGGCGGTGATTCACGACTTCTGCACGAAACTATTGACACTCTACTCGGGAGTTGTTGGGTGATATTCCCATCAGTAGTGCGACTCGACGATAGACAAGGCTAATGATGGTCAAATGTTGCGACCTCCGTGATTTGATGAGGCGGAATAATGGATATAGAGACAATAAGCATAGCGAAGCAAATAAATCAGAACCTGTCAAATCATTGTAAGTACAAGTGAGAAGGGAAAGAGCGGAGACAAATGAAACACGTACCAAAGCAGACTATATTTTGTGTCGCCAATAATATAGAAAGAAGGTTATGCCCGCATCTCTTCCAAACGTTTCCTCTGCCGCCGTCTGTTCAGATGGGCCGTCTCTAACCTCATCGCCACATCCGCCCTCCTCTCCCTTTCCTTCTTCTCCTCAGGACTTTCCGGGCGTTTCGGGCGCACAAGGACGCCACGATACGCCCATACAAACCCATTCCCCTGCGGCACCGACTTGATCTCGCGTGTCTGGCGCATCCTACTGAGAATGTTGTCCTTCAGGAAGGTCATACTCCGGATGGGCTCCACGCCGTCCTGCGCCTGCAGCTCCTTCACGCGCTTGAGTATTGCGCGCGCGTTGAGGCCGACGACGTCCTTGTCCTGGAGCTCCGCGAACACCCGCTTGACAACGTCGGTGCAACGCCGCAGCTCGACAGAGTGCTCCTTCACTTGGATGGCCTGGCGGGTGAGGATGTTGGGTGCTGGGGTGACGGTGACGGGTGCAGGTTGTGCGAGGGCAATGAGGAGTGGGTTATAGGAAAGTGATGACGGGGAGGGCGGAGGCGGTGCTTTGCGCGCTAAGCGACGGAGAAATGACGGCGTACGCATTTTGGTGCCAGGCTATGTGGAGAAAGAAAGCGCGCGTGCGCGAGAGGGCGGGCCAGTTGGGAGTAAAAGGAAAAGTCGGGACCTGGCCGGCACCCGGGCCGATGTTTGGCCGTTTGTTGCACTGCAATGATTCGTTCAGAGTGTTCAGTGAGTGATGCAAACTACAAGTACATTACAATCCGGGAGATACTGTACGTTTTATGTGTCTGTTCAATGTGAGAAAGCTGGGGAGCACTGAACCCTCAACGCCACCAAGTCATAATATGATACTGTGGCAGTCCACCGGGCTACTCAGTGTCCACGAGAAATCAAATGTGTGATCCGACGCGGGGTACAGACCTCTTTCTCTTTCTCTCACGATGGGCTCCCCACCAAAGCCTTGGGAGCGGGCAGGCGCCACCACAACAGCCTTGCCATCAAGTGCTACAGCGCCTACATTACCATCGTCAAGCTCGGCGCCATCAGGACCCTCTACTTCTACTACGCCGGCGATACCAGAGCGGCCGACGGCGCTCACGCAGCAGCAACAACCACGGTTTGGGACGACGGCGACGTACGGAGGCACGGGATATGGAGGCACGTACGGAGGCATGGGCTATGGTGGGATGGGAGCGGGCTACGGCGGAATGGGCTCGAGCTACGGCGGCATGGGATACGGCGGCATGGGCTATGGTGGCATGGGCTATGGCGGCATGGGCATGGGGTACGGCGGGATGGGATACGGCGGGTATGGGATGGGCGGTCCCATGGGGATGGGCATGAACCCGACACTCGCGCAAAGCCTCGAATCCACAACAGCGCACACGTTCAGCCTGCTGCACAGCGTCGTGCAGACGTTCACCGGCGTCGCGCAGATGCTCGAGAGCACGTTCATGGCGACGCACTCGTCCTTCTTTGCCATGGTCTCCGTCGTCGACCAGTTCCAGCAGCTCCGCGACGCGCTCGGCGGCGTCCTCGGCCTCTTTGGCATGCTCCGGTGGCTCAGGTCGCTCCTACCAGGCGCACCTCCCCCGCCGATAACATCACAACACTTTCCCGCCGCACCCAACACACAGCAACGCAAGTTTGCGAAAAAGCCGATCATCATCTTCCTGCTGGCGATGGTCGGCATACCATATTTGCTCTCGCGCCTGCCACGGCCGCAGCCGCAAGCGGCGCTGCCACCGCTGGATCCTTCACAGCTGACGTTTGCGAGGGCGCTGTATCCCTTCTCCGCCAGCTCGCCTGCTGAACTTGCGCTGAGCGAGAATGATATCGTGGCCATCACGGCCAAACTGTCGAATGGGCAAGAGGTGGACCCGAGAACAGAGTGCGAAGCAGAGTGGTGGAAGGGGCGCACACGGGATGGACGGGAAGGTTGGTTCCCGCGTAAATGGGTAGAGGTCTTGGCCAAAAAGACGCAGTAGCTCACTCATTTATTCTCTTGTATATTTGTATAATCAGTTTTCATTGACATGCTTGGACAGAACAGAACTTGACAGCTACGAGTAACAGTTGTTTACAGACACAGAGACCCAGTCAGAGACAGCAGATTTAGAAGGAATTGTCAGGCGTCAAAGCAGGCATCGTGGTTGGAGTGGCAGATGAGCGCGAACGGATTATGAGGGGCATGCGTATCCACGCTGCCCAGGTGTTGAAGAGGTCCTATGAGACATGAGGTCGAGCTGACAACAAGCAGATGAGGCATACCCTTTGTATACCAAATATGAGAACTCCAGAGACGGGCACTAGACGAGAGGCTGAGTCTAGCTCAGAAGAAACATTCAAAGGGGCTCACGCCAAGCCATAATGATATCAACCGCCTCGCTCGGATTCTTGCTGAAAATGTGCACAACACCCTCTCTGTCGGCAGTTCTTCAAGCGAGTGGATTGTATAGAAACAGAGCACGAACCCGAACGCGACGAGAGTCAAAAGGCTAAACACCATGACCCGAATGACCACTTTGAGTGTTGGGACGGATATCTTCCTCTTTGATCCATGCGAGTAGAGGTTGCGGCACAGAGAGAGACCCAGAGAAGCTTCCCTACTATGATTTCTTCGATCAGGTGGAGTTGACGCGCAACGCACCTTGGACAGGGAGCATCGAGAAGGCGATGACGATAACTAACAAGGACGATATTTTAGCACTGAGCCCAACATCAGTGTTTTGGAGACTTGGAAATCTGGAACGCACGGCAGGACAGTATTGAGTACACAGTAGGGTACAGTCTCTAGGCGGACTGCAAGGGGCAAATTGGCAAGGCCAAACTGGGGAAGGGTCGCGCCTGAATTCGTAGAACGGACAAGAAGCTGGCTTACAGCGAGGAAGGACAGGAATATCGAGATCCAGACAGCAAAGGGTGCGGCAAGAATCTGACCTGTAGTCAATGCGCGAAGGAGGAACGAAGGTGTGAAGGATGAGTACGATCAGAATAGCTCTATGGTTCGTTTCGAGAGGAGGGAGAGCGTAACCGAAGTGGACGTTGTACCAGCTCTGAGATGGGGCTCAGTATGAACAGTCAAGCGATTGAATAGGAGCATACATGAACAAGAAGAGCGAGAGTCGACAGTGCAGTACTGCCAGTACGCGTTGTCAGTCCTTGACGTCCCATCGTGTCCAGTAGCATACATACAGAGTCGGGACAGAATACACAAGCGCCGCTTGCGCCGCACAGAGACTGAGCGAGGGCGCATAATGCGAGTTCCATCCGCCAGCAAAGAACAGAAACGAGTAGGAGAGACACGAGATGATCCACGAGGCGCAGAACGTATACCAGGTCGAGCAGCGTTTGATCGTGGTGGACAGGACGGCGGAGAGGAGGATGAGGGACATGCCAAAAGCGCCTATGATCTGCAGGCTGATGAACAGGTGATACAAGGCGGTGGAGCTGGCCATCTTGACGCGTTTAAGGCATGAGACGCGTTTGCGAGCGGGTAGTTGGGGAACAGAGATACATACAATTCACCGCCCCCTGTTATATAGTAAACAGCCGGCCCCTTCGATCAATGCGGCCGGCTGTGAAAATGCTTACGTAAGTGTCCGATTGCTCTGACCCGGACGATCATGTAGGCCTTCAGCGTGTGCACGGGCACGCTCATGTAGCAGATCTGCCCGTTTCTGCTCCCGCCGACTCTCAGCCGCGTCTCGTCTGTGCTTGGCCAGATTCGTGTACACACACGCCCTCCTACTCGTTTCTGACCTGGCGTATTTCTGGCACCGTCGTGTACGGACACGCTTCACAGTGGAGAGCCGCCTGTTTCTGGTCCCGCCTGTGCTTGCATTCAATTGTGTACAGACACGCTCTCCAGCCCGTTTCTGGTCCCGGCGTATTTCTGGCACCGTCGTGTCTGGACACGCTCCTTAATGGTGAGCCGCCTGTTTCTGTTCCCGCCCGTTTCTGTCTGAACCTCTGTGTAGGTTCACGCCCTATTTCTCATCGCTCGTTTCTGGTCCCGGCATATTTCTGGCACCGTCGTGTCTGGACACGCTCCTTAATGGTGAGCCGCCTGTTTCTGTTCCCGCCCGTTTCTGTCTGAACCTCTGTGTAGGTTCACGCCCTATTTCTCATCGCTCGTTTCTGGTCCCGGCATATTTCTGGCACCGTCGTGTACGGACACGCTCCTTGATGGTGAGCCGCCCATTTCTGTTCCCGTCCGCATCAGCACTCACTCGTGCACAGACACGATGTCTCTGCCCATTGCCCGTTTCTGGTCCTGGCCTCCCTTCTGACTGTCCGTGTATGGTCACCCTTCTCTTGGTGAGCTGCTCGTTTCTGGTCCCGCTGGTGCTGGAGCTGACTCGTGCAGAGACGCGATGTATCCGCTCATCGCCCGTTTAATAGAAATAGGCACGAGCTAATGACCTTCCGAATCATCCTCAATCCGATCCGCGATTTTGGATCCGTGATTCAAATCATACCTCACGGATCATTCAAATCGTGATGATCATATCGCAGCTCATGAATCATTCAATTGTACCTATGAATCATACCCCCGAGTATCCGTCAATGATCCGATGGAATATAGATATTTTTATCAGTCCCGATGAGCAAAATGAACCCCGTGAGTATTGAACCCGTGGGGTTCTGACCATCTTTGGAGTCATAGACTACAACAAATGGGCAGCTTTACCATTTCGCCAGACAGGTCTTGGACGACCTACATTTTGTTCATTCTTGAGACACAAACCTACAATTGATTCAGAAAAAAAAAGGAAACAGGAGTCCGGTCGGCGGTGTGTAGTAATACATGCAAGAAAATTGATAAGAGATGAGCAAGATGTAAAGATAACATAGTACATAGTTCATGTGAGGATAACGAGCAACTAAAGGAGTCCATGGGGTAAAAGAGGGGGCCGTCCGATAACTCTAACATAGCACACAACGTAATGGTAAGCAAGACCATTCTCAGCTGTTGCCAATGCATCGATGTTCCCTTCCATAAGATGCTCTGCAGCGATGACTGTCTGCGGGGAAAGCGGTGGGACACAACTCCACTTTCTCATCACACGATACAGCCCCATGTAAGCCTCCCGCTGTTCCTCCAAATTGTCCGATGCAAAACCCTTCCGCCCGTCATCTGTATCCTCCGGTATGAGGCTGCTATGGAAGTGGGAAATTGCCGCTAGTACACGGACTTGTCGATCCTCGAATGTCGATGCATCGAGATCATCGAGAATGACCTCGCCAACCTCAGCAGACCTCTCGGTGGTGTCTAGAGAGATTTCGAAGCCATCGGGTCGGAGATCATAACATGCGCGGTCAAGGACAAGGAGTTCGTATCGGAAGTTGATCTCAAAGAGTTCATTGAGGATCTGTTGAGTAACGGATGGTGTGGGAATGAGGCCGGATGGAAGTGTTTGTCCTCGCCAGATGACCGGGGCCGTGTTGAGATTCGACAAGTCAATAGTACCCTGCACGCTATGTGAATTTTCACATAGGATGAGAATGAGATTCCACTTACCTGCATGCCACCCTCAACCAAACACCGTGACAACTGCTCCTCGATGTGCCGGTGAGCCTCTGACACAAAACCTTCAACAGCTGATGGATGATATTCGAGACCGAGACCTCGACGCCAATCTGGAGGTGACAGCGGCGCAAACGCCGAGGATTGAAGCCGATAGTGAAGTACCGTGCGCAGCTTGAGGTACATGGAGATCATGCACCTGCACGATGTGTCCAACTCGACACTTGCAATAACATTGGGGTCTGGCAACGCATACCCTCGCTGCATCCCCGGCGGTGGCTGTTCCTTCGAATTGTAATCTCGCTTGACACGGGCAATCACATCCTTCCATGGGAGTAGAGATCAAGGCATGAGGGGTGATACCGCGTCCAAAAAACGGTCACGATGGATCTTGGGCGGCTCCTTCTTTTTGCCCGAAGTTTTTTTACGCTGCGAGGACGAAGGATCTACAGCGATCATGAATAGTCTGATACCCATGAATCAAAGGAAACTTACACGGTGCCGGGCATTGGGAGCGTGAGGACGATCTTGATGATGTAGAGGGTCCGGGCGAAGAAACGACGGCCTGACGAGAGGACTGGGAAGACAGCGCAGTGGTGGGCAGAGCCACGGGAACGATGGATCCAACAGTATGAAGAACTGTAGGTGGTGAGGCGAGTTTGCGGATATAAAAGGCCATGGCGCGATAACGTTTGAGAGATCCTATATAGCCCTTGAATATAATGGGATGCGGCGGCGAAGCTTGGGCATAGGAGACGGGGAACGTGATGGGACGTTTGGGAGGATCGTTTTCTGGGTCAGCCCATTTTTCGATGTTGCTGTTTATCTCACCATCCAGAGGTCGAACCAACCAGAGAGGGACGCCGACCTGCATGAAGTACTGAGCACACAAATAATGAACATCACATTCAACTTACCCGATAAAGATTCTCTGTGACCTCCATCTGGTCCGTGATTGCACCAACAATGTCTGCCATGAAAGGCTGATGTGGTCCCACTATATCTTTGTATACCGCCTGCGCTGAGAGAATCTAGGTGAGCCGTGCGTCGACCTCCAAGCCAATACACTGCATCATGCTCCAAACCATGACGCTCTCATCAAACGACGCTGGGAGGTCTATGCGCGCCATGAGACTCTTGAGGCGAGGTATCACATCGACCAGGAATTGGTCACCCAGCAATCGCTGCTTCATCTCGTGGCGTTGCTCTCGCACAGCGCTATTGAAGCGCTTTTGTATGCGACGGCCGTGGTCCTTGAGGATGTCAGACAATTGACGATCCATGAGCCCGATGTCTTGAGCACCGTTCGCTGCACCCACAGCTTCAAAATGCGACGGTCCGGGTAGAAACCACAGCAAGTCATCGGTGCCATGCAAATTTGACGGATGGCGGATGAACGCGAGGTGGGCGACGAGCGGGTTGAAGGGCTGGGGGTGGTAGAGTGGGTCGTCATAGCCAAAGTGGCGATCATTGAGCATGCAAATCTCGCGTTCGCCAACGTGCGGGATGGAGATGTACGAGGTATTGGGGGAGGTGACAACGATGCCCTAGAAGATGTCGCAATGCCCAACTAGACCGTCGAAGTAGCGTAATTCTGGCAAACAGCTATTTAGATTGGTGATTCGAAAATGAAAAGTTGGCAACACACTTTTGGGGGATGAGGCGGTTGCTGCCATTGCACTAGTAGATTGCTTGGAAATGCGAGCTAAACAACAATAAGTTAGTGAATATGTCAAGCCAAGGCGGGGCAAGTTGTCGACGTACAAGGAATGCGAGGAAAGAGCGAGTCTCAGACCAAGCGTTGAAGCGGACAGCGGACAGCAGAAGAGAAGCCTGAAAACATGTCAGTGCCCCCGCCGACATCACCCAAGAGTAAGAATGTACCGTGAATATACCCCACTGATATGGGCAATGCAATCGTGGATGAGTCGATCGCGAAATCTGATGTGAAATGGTCAGGGGGCATCGAATAGGGCGGAATGAGCACATACCTCGTATCCGCCCCTGGTACGACTGTTTCCCGACACAATGGACGATGTCTGAGCCGTCTTCAAGAGAGCTCAAACAAGGTGCTGCCGTCTTCGAGACAGCTGCAAATTGTAAATCCGACTTGAAGTCAGAAAGACAAAGCTAAAGACACTGCGATGTAAAATCACAGCACTACGCAACGTTGGACGGCGATGGCAGAGGTGCGGGCAGAGGAGATGGGTGGTAGGCGGGGGCAAAATGGGGGATCGTCGCCTTAATTGGCGTGTTAAGACCCTGGTCAGCCTTTGCCGAAATCCCGTGCCACCAGCCACAAATTTGTTTGGCCGGTGGCGCGAGCGGCATCGCGGCAAAGACGAAAACGGACTCGGTCGCTGTCCAGTCCCACACCACCACGCCGCTCATTTGCGACTATTGCTCATTGCCGCCGCCGTCACCCGCACAGTGCTGAATTCAATTCGGCTTGTGTTTTTTGTGTTCAAGTTCACCTTGACATAGTCTGCCAGACAAGGAACTTCACGTTCCTTGGACTGCACGCCGTCGGGAGGCATCCGAGCAACTTCACGTTGCTTGGACTGTTTTTTCTGCAGACTGTAGCGCTATCACCCGCAGGATCCGCACCTATCGCCTTCCTGTCCCTATAGTCCTTGCAAGGTATGTCTGTCTGGCTCATCTTTCCTATTAGGTTATACGGTCACTCACTCGTCCTGCAGACTCGCCGCTCCTTTTAATAACTCTGATAATCTATACTATTTCACATATACGTATGTTTTCTTCTCTGTATCCTTGTCTTTGCCTTACCGTCTTCCTCCCGCCTGTAGTAAAAATGGCATCAAAAAAGCCCAATCCGCCGCCGCCCAAAAAGACCCTTGCGTCATCGGCACCTACTGCCAAGAAGACCGCCAGACGCGCTGCTCCCGCCAAATCCGCTGCTGCTCCCGCCAAATCCGCTGCTGCTCCCGCCAAATCCGCTGCTGCTCCCGCCAAATCCGCTGCTGCTCCCGCCAAATCCAAGCAGCCTCCTGCCACCGCCAAACCCAAAAAAGCCGCGGCGCCCAAGAACGTTCTCAATCCCAATGGTAGGGCTCAGCGCATACTCAAGCGGAAGCCCAAGCTGATGGAGGAGAAGGACAAGGAGGAGAATGAGGACGAGGAGGAGGCGGCGCCCAAGAAGAAGCGCAAGGTCACCCCGGCGCGGCGCCAGAAAGAGGCGGTGAAGGCAAAGGCGTGGAAGATGAGTGGGCGGCCTGGGATTGACGTCTCTATGCTCGTCGAGCTTGATCCTGATGAGTACGCGCAGGAACGAGAAATCCTCAGTAAGGTTTTCGGTTGATTGAGACGATTTGCAGAGGCTGACTTCCGGTAGACCGCCTCATCAAGCGTGAAGAGGACGACGACAAGAAGGCCAACAAGGGTCGACCAAAGAAGTCGCGGGCATACAAACACTTCGGCAACGATGCACGCATCCTCAAGGACAATGAGGGCAAAGTCTACCATGTCTTCACGTGTCCTCAGTGAGTTGTCCGTCCGTTAAGTATTGTTCAAATAACTAACTCCCCTTCTAGTACTGGGTTCACAATCTGCCGCGACTCGGAGCAGCGTTCCACCAGGAATCTGGAGCGTCATTACGTCAGCTGCGAGACGAGGCAGGCAGAAGAGGCTAAGACCGGGAAGCAGCCCAAAATCGACGAAAAGTTCTCCAAGTACACCAAGGATGGTCTTTGCATGCGTCTCGCTGAATGGGTTACGCGACGCCACCGCCCTGATGTTATTGTTAAGGATCCCGAGCTGGTGGAGGTCCTTGTCTACCTCAATCCTGAGGTTGAACCACCCAGTGCCCGTACCCTCCGTTGCGATATCAAGGAGATCTATCATATGTCTCGCGAAGAGGTGGTCAAGCTCCTCCACGAGTACATCGGCTGCTTCAACCTCATCTTTGACAGCTGGACATCTCCGAACGGCTTTGAGCTTCTCGGAGTCATTGCTAACTTCATCCACGGGGGAATCATCTACAATATCGTTCTCGACATGGTCGAGCTCACCGAGTCCCACACAGGCAAGTTCCTCTTGACCGTCGTCTTTGCCCTCCTCCAGGACTTCGGAATCCAGGACCGTATCCTCGGCTTAGTCAGCGACAATGCTTCCAACAACGATAAAATGCTCAAGGAACTCGACAAAATCCTCGATGCCGCCAACATTGCTGGCACTCGCACCCAAGTTCGCTGCTTTGGGCACGTTCTCAACCTCGTGTACAAAGCTGTCTGTTCGGTATTCAACAAGGAGAAGAAGAAGAAGAAGAAGGAGGGAGAGAAGGAGGAGGAGGATGAAGAAGATGAGGATGACGAGGATGATGAAGATGATAGGGCAGCACGCGCGTCGAATCGCCCTGGGCAGGAGGAAGAGGAGGACGAGATCTTGGAGACGATTGGTTTTGGGCCTCGCGTGGTGGCGTCGCTGACTCCAGAAGAGCGGAAGGAGGCGGTTTCGATGATGACCAAGGTGTGTATTCCTCATACTGCTGGTCACATCATTTTTCTTATGTTCTTTTGCAGATTGTGAAGATCGGACATCGGTGCGCCAATAAAAACAGTCTTCAGACTCGTCTCGAACAGCTCTGCGAGAAGTACGGCATTTCGGTCACTAAAATGGTCAAGCGAGTCGCCACCCGTTGGAACACCATGTACGGTGTCGTGGACCGTGCCATCGATCTTCGCCCGGCCCTTGACCATCTCGTCATGCTTCCCGAGTGTAATCAAGGGAAAAAGAGCACTCACCTCAAGCGTTTCAAGCTCACGGAATCGCAATGGGGTCTTCTCGACAACCTTCTTCCCATCCTCAGCATTCTCGACATCACCACTACGGAAGTCTCGACATCCGCATATCCGACCCTCCACCTCGTCATTCCCAAGATGGACATCTTTTACGAGGAGTTGGAGAAGTTCCTCGATGATGAAGACCTGCCCACCATCATCCACCACGCCGTTGCCAAGGGTCTGGCCGTCTTGGACAAGTATTACTCGAAGACGGACGACTCCATCATGTGGAGAAGTGCGATGAGTACGTTCTTTCTGTTGTTTGCTGACTCTACTGACAACCTTGTAGTCATGCACCCCAAATACAAAATAAAATACTTCCGCGACCAGAAGTGGCAGCCCGAGTGGATCTCGACTGCCATCGAAGTCGCTCGCGACACTTGGACCGAATACTACAAACCAACAATCACGACAACGCCCACTGCCTGCGATGATGCTCCAGCCACTGCACCTTCCGCCAAATCTGCCAAGAAGAAAGAGCGCTACGATCCATTTGCTGAACGACGCCGACAGGAGGAGGAACAGGTGGAGACGCTGGCCGTCGATGATCCATTCGAGGAATATATCAATGCAGCTCCCCTCTCCTCTGTCACCGACGTTGTTGCCCACTGGGTCTCGCAGCTTGCTCCTCCCAAATCCAAACGTATTACCCCTCAGAACGCCCTCGCTCAGATGGCGCTGGACTTCCTCGCCTGTCCCGCCACTTCCACTCCGGTTGAACGACTCTTCTCACACGGTGGACTTGTTGTCAGCAAGTGTCGGCATAACCTGACTGCTCAGTCTGTTCGCGAGAGCATCATCTTGCAGAACTGGCTCGGAATCGATGATCTTGTTCCACGCAAGGAGATCATCCGTCGTATCAACAAGTACTCCTCTCGTGTCCTGAACAAGAACGATGTGAACAGTGAGAAGGAGGAGGAGGATGACGAGGTGCAGATCATTGAGCCGGAGGATGTGGTGATGGCTGATGATACTGGTGAGCAGGAGGAGGAGGAGGAGGAGGAGGAGGAGTCCGAGGAGGAGACCGGGAACATCTACCAGGATGACTATGAGTACATGAATACCGATGGCTACAGTACGAGTACTAGCTTTGCAGACGTTCCTGACGATGACATTAACTCGGACTGATTTGTTTACTATACTTGCATATTTTCTTATGTACTCACCTGATTGCTGGGGATATCCGTGATTCGATTCGGGAGTCGTGAGTCTATTCATTGACTCGGCTCACTGTATGATTCGATTCGAGACTCTAACTCATGTAATTGATTCGGATCTAAATAGGTATCATGAATCATTGATTTGAGGTGTGAGTATCCGTTGAAATGATCACGGATCGAATCCTTCATTAACTCGTACCTATTTCTAGTTGTCACATATCACTTCTCCCTTCATATTCACGGTGGTGGCAGCGTACACTGCATGAAATATATAATATTTACGCCGGAAATATGATAAAAAAATGTAAAATTTATTTAGCATTTTTTCACCTGAAAAATGATAAAAATATCATAAAAAGATATGAAAATATGCTGAATATACTTGAATATACTTGAGTATAGCATACATTCAGCATATTTTTACTTAATTTTATGATATTTTTTATCAATTTTGAAGTGGAAAAATGCTAAATAAATTTTACATTTTTTCACCATATTTCCGGCGTAAATATTGTATGTTTCATGCAGTGGTAAGGGCTCTTTTCGTAATTGCGATGAAGGGATTCATCGTTTTCGCAGATGGATGTCAGGACATCGTTGTACATTCGGTACATGGCCGGGTTATGAGCTTGAAAGATCCCTAAAGGAAATTGGTACTAGTACGAATCACAATGAGGAAAGATGGACGTACGATCATTGTGTCTAACGAACCTCATCCACTCTGGTGTGTTGATGAGCCTCTTCAAGACATGGCGATTAGTCTTGGACATGGCAACATTACCAGGAGCCTTCAAAAGAATCTTTGTGAGTGGCAGTAGCAAAGCTGTTAGGACCGTGCCCCAAGCCAAGCCTAGTAATGAAAGACCGGGTTTGATTCTCGGTATGCACTGCACAAGCGGTGCTCCGAGCCTGTGAAAAGATAAGTGTAGAAGTGTTCAAAAACAAGAAAAGAAATAAGGGTTTTACCTGAAGTGTATTGGCACGTACTTCTACACCTGTACCCCTATGAATCCCCGTCAAGCGGTGATCCGGCTATCACTCGGTTGTGGTGAGAGATACAGGGGGCCCGATCTTGAGGAGCATTGGATATCCGGAGCAGGCTTCCTGCGTTCAGCAGGCTGGTCCCTTGAGTCGAGCCTTGAATCCGGGGGTCCGCTTAAGGGCGTACCCAAGTAGGTAAGAGGAGCTCAAACATCTGTTGACACGCTTTATGTGCGTCTACGCCTAGAAACCGGGAATTTTGCGATTTCTGGATAAGTCCGAAGCACATAGTAGACGGTTACTTGTGGTTGGCAATCATAGAAGAGATGTTAGTGACCCTAAGGAGACTCTATTCAGGGCAAGGATTAGACTCCAGAGGAAGATCCTCCTCGAATATCATCATCAAAAGTGCCCACTTGCATCTAGCAAGTCAAACATCACACAATACTCTCTTGTAACTTCACAACCAAGACGTCAATTCGACACTTGAGTAATTCGAGCTCGAATTTGTTGTTTAAACGTACTATGATAAAGCAAAGGCCTAGGCTACGAACCCAAGACAAGTGCATGTGTTCAAGTGACATACAGGATCTAGACCTGGATGACTAAGATGAGACCATGACATCAGAACCGCAGAGCCACCTCAGAAATCTGGAATCCTTCATCCGAGGACTTAGACCAATCCGGCTAGCCTGGTAGAATCACGTTATCACATGAAACCAAGAGACCCAAAAAGATATATTCCGCAGCACCAAGAGCATCTAAACTGAGTCCAGAGTCAGGCAAATCTGATCCGATTTGGTCAAGGATGGCGCCATACTAGGTGCAGAGTAACAAATCAATAAGATTTACTAGCGGAACAACAAGTGGATGCATTGCGGAAGTCCGACTCGGAGTTCTGCATCAGCCATCCATGAAGAATCAATACAGTTGTATTGTAATACTCCGATTCGCAGGAATCAAGAATCATATGGACAAACTCCAAAGAGCAATCCGAGACGGGTTTTATGACAAAGATTTAACAAATCGAGTCTGAGATTCGTCATACATGGATCAGTTCTGGAGAGTATGTCGAGAGCGAAATGGCATAATTCAATGTGGAAGCATCTAGACCGGTGTCTCCGATGCGGAAACAAAACCCCAAAAGGCTGCTAGTTAGTAAGTAGAAATTAGTGTACAGATATAGCTTGAGCAGTATATAAGCCCAGTTGTAACAGTAGAGTAGTTTTTAGTTTAGTGACCCGCAGCCAAGAGCCCACAAAGCTTTACTGTAGCGATCTATCTCTTATAAAATCGACTTCGGTTTTATCGCCTCCAAAGTCTGAAAACTTAAGAACCCAAAACCCAAGAACCAAACCTAAGCACAAAGAGCAAGGGTTTAGATTGAAAAGTGAATACTTGTGAAGCAAAGCTCCTTGAATTCAAAGTACTAGAGCAAGGTGTTTCTGAGTCTAATATCTCCCTAGAGGTATTACAGGAACGTCGTAGTCTGGGCCAGCCTTTCCCTAGAGAGGACCGTTCAGTCACGAAAAGCGTCATCCCGCAGGCTCTTGAGAGTTCAAGTGCATTCCGAGCACGATTTGTCTAAAACCCAATTACAACCATAATAACAATCTCTCACCGAGGTTGAAGAAACATTCCAAGTTGGTATAAGGACTACTGTGTAGGACACGGAGTTCAACCAAAGACTTGTGTTTTGTTAACTGAGACCAGACATTTGTCAATCAGTCGAAATCCCTATCACCCCCCTTCAAACTCGCACGCTTGTGCACTTATTATCTGTTTCACTTTATTTGACAACAAGAGTTTAAGAAAGCAGTAAATCGATCTCGGTTTTCTATTCAAATCAAACCTTTTACAAGCAGATAACAAACTTCTATCAAGGAGTTTTATAAGATTTTGTGTTTGTTTTGTGGTATTTCTAAGCCCACAGAATAACGTGCACATCACCGTTAAGACAGTACGAGTTTGAGAAAAAGACAAGTCCGCTGGATATAGCGGAGATCCGACTTGCGAGGCGAACCAAAGGAAAGATGAAGTGAGGCTAGGTTAGGTATCCTAGTTGATATTTGAACTAAAGAACTAAGAGTCAACATCTCAAAACGCCCTATAGTCTTAAGTTCTGCCAAGATATATGTCTCTGCTACAGTATGCTTAAGGCTGCCAAGGTCACTTAAGTCGGTGAAGGTGTCTCAAAGCAACCCAGAGTGAATGTCTCTGTGTCACTACCTTAAGGTCTAAAAGATATCTAAAGATGAGTTG
Organism: Strobilurus luchuensis; assembly: GCA_019915105.1. NCBI lineage: Eukaryota > Fungi > Basidiomycota > Agaricomycetes > Agaricales > Physalacriaceae > Strobilurus > Strobilurus luchuensis. The sequence goes on from JAHLMJ010000004.1 coordinate 1,143,973, forward strand.
AAGCATTTGACTCTGATTCATGTACTTCAAGATACTATTATACAACTACAACTTGTTGCCTATGATACTTATAACTTAAGATCACTTAACTTATAGATTGCTGTACGTAAGACTTCAAGACACTTAAGTGAACTTAAATTAACATACTGACATTCTATAAAATTCTAATGATAATTCCAACTATGCTAAATAAACTGTTTGATATGTATATAAGCTTAGCCAGTTATTGAGTAAGAAATGATCACATGTATCTAAAACAGAACTAGATGATCTTGGAATATCCCACTGCTCCCTCTGCAACTTACCCCAATTAGGTGTTAAATGTGCACTTTGACGAATATTTGAGAGTGGAACAATGGACCAGAGTGGCGTAACATGATCCGACAAGAATGCCTTGGACAAAGATGGCATGTGGTGGCTGCGAGTTGCCTTCACTGTGAGTGTTGGTTTTGTATACCACTCGATGTAAGCAAGCGGTACTTTTGGCCAATGAGCAGGTGTCGATACAAACACTCCGTGTAATTCAAGCTGCAAAGGAACCTTGAATATAACTCGAACACGTCCTACACGGGTGCCTGACAAGAGAAAATTGGTATACGTTCAATTGACAGTGATCATACATCATACCTTCAAGCCCGGCACTTTCAGCCTCATCGCCTGTGAGAACGACAACAGTATCGAAGCGTCCGCCATCTTGTGGAGAAGCTTTCACAACATCACGGACCTCAAAGTCATCAGTCAGACCCTCCCTCCCAAATTTGAATGAATAGAAAACGTCGACGCCAGCAAAAGGAAGAGCAGGATAGTGCTGAGCATTCAGACCAAGCTTATCCCGCCCAAGAGCGTTGATATAAGCAAGGAGATGAGGGTTGAAATGAGTTACATTGTGTTGTTTTGCGATGCGGAAAAGGGATTTGTTGGGAATACTTGGGTGCTGAGCGAGTGAAATTTGTTGAATGCGACCACTGCGGGGAGGGGTTGGAGACGGCAGTGAAGGAACCAAAAGTGCTGGTGAAAAAGGAGGAGGAGGGGGATCGGGCGGTTGAAGCTGCTTCTGCACCCATGTTGTATAACGTTGGAATGCATGAACATTCTCCTGCCGCAGGACCCAGGTAGTCATTTGAGGATACTCGTCACGCTTGTTCGACGCTCGCCATCCCTTTTTGGAGAAGTCAATATGGAGGCGCTCGAACATCTCTGTGTTGAAATTGTTGGTGGCCCCAAACAGATGAATAGAAGACACATAATGGCGGAGTGAATGAATTTTGGGAAAGTTGAAATGTTCACGCAAGCCAACCTGCTCCAAGTATCAGCATCAGCCCTCAAAGACAAGACTAGACAACTTACGTCAAGGAAATATGACTTGTTCTTGTCCCAGGTGTTCAGAGCATCGTCCATGTAACCAAGAGTCTCATCGTCGTGAGTGGAGTATTGTGCAAGGTAAATGAGGTCAAGGATCGCACGGCAGGCCGTGATACCACGCTCCGGGATATCCGAACCGACTAGACAGGCGAGAAGAATCTTCGCCATGTTCTTGCGTTCGGACCCACTGATCTGGGAAAGCGCGCTGATCCCATTTTTGAAGTGGCGTAAACCAAGGCCTGGAGGGAGACAGCGGATGCGACGGTCCATCTCCTCTTCAGTCATAAGAGTCTGGCACCAGTCGATAAGATGATGAAGAACGCCCTGATAGAGTTGGTGAAGGACATCAGGGGTAGTGCTCAGGTGGATGTTTGTATGGGGGAGATCTTTCCAGAATGGGTCTGGTACATGTCCGGAAACGTTTTCGGCCATGCAGGCAGCAGTATAGGCAGAGATTGATGATGTAGAGGCTTTCGCCTCGGCCATGATGTCGAGGGTCCAAGATGGAGTGCGTAAATCGGCGTCGAAAGAATCACCAAGCTCGTCAGAATTGCACTGACACTTGGGACAAGTTCCGTACTTGGCACATGTGACCAAGCATTGTTCGGGATAGTCAGCGACATAGCTAGCAAGGACGGGGTGGACCATCCGCACTGCACCATCGCCACTAGTCATCTGAACGCCATCCCGCCCGGCCTCTATGAGAGGAGCAAAAATCTCCGTCATGGCCGCATGAAAAAGACGCTGGTACGCCGTTCGCATGGCTGCTTGCGAAATCTGCCCCTTGTTGATCTTTTCAAGAGGAAGGTATGTGATAAGAATGCAGGCTAGCTGCGAGGGTTTTCGACGAATATGGCTGGGAATGTTCCCGAGAGTCAGGTATACGGGATACGCCTGTCGACTGCCAGAGAACTGAGTGAGCTGAGTCTTGTCCGTCGAGACAATTAACGGAGCAAGTGTACGACCGGCGGGAAGCTTGTTCTGATACGAAAATTAGGGAAACTCAACCATAAATGACCACCACTTTGCGGTCCACATCTTGTTGTACAGACGCTGTGTTTTTGATTTCTCCGTAAAGAGGGTGCTCGGCTTATAAACCATGTGCTTAGCAAGTTCGGGATCTCCCCAGAGTGAGCGAATGGACTCGAGGATGTCGCGGTGTCGTAGCGTAAATTTTTCATCTGGTCGGTCGGGGAAGGAAAGGTGCTTGACCTTCCAATCACCGGCACGGCGGGGGAGGGAATCAACGATCTTATGGAGACCGCGCGTGCTGCTATAGGAAAGTCCAAGTTTCGCTTGCACCTAGAAGCATGACATCAGCATCGGCAGTACAAGGAGAGCAAAGCAGACATACCCCAGGGATTTTCAAAAGATCGTTGAAGGCGTTGTGTCCGATACCTCGTGTGACCATCCACTCAGCTATTTGCCAATCCAGCTCAGAGGCGAACGGTCTCCACCACTCAACATCCTTTAAATCTGCCGCCCCTTCTCCATTCATCACCACATCTGGCGAAAGCTTCGTACCAAAAAGAGACGCCCACTGCTCATGCACTGTCGAAGACATGCGCACGATTTGACCAGCGGATGGGTGGGGGACGTTGACGCGTTCTGACTCTTGGTCGTCGTCGTCGTCGTCGAGATATCGCGCACGCCCTCCAAGAAGTGTCTGCATGCGGATGTGTTGAGTAGAAGGGCCAGGACCTGCCACACCCAACGCCGGGGTATCATCAAGCACCTCAAACACCTCAGCTGCCTGAGCGTGCTCAAGGTAGTCGCGGAAAGCGGCGCCGGCAGCTTCATCATCCTCAACGTCAGCTTCGTAGTCCTCGCCGGCATCCATCCCTTCCATGTCCGAATCGTCCAAATGCGGAGGCTGGCTCTCTCCGTCCAGGTCAAATTCGTCTTCGTTGGCGTCATGGAAGTGCGTTGTCTCCTCAAACGGTGTAGAGGTGGAGGCGCCTAACTGCAGCGTCGGTGGCGGGAGAGCAACCACAGTCGCACCAGCGAGATGGGCTGGACCTTTCAATTGAGAGATCCACCCTTTGCAGCTTTCCGCCTGGCGGAGGTGACTCTTCATCCCACCAACTGTGTTGAATTCACGGGTGCAGGTGGGGTTTTCACAGGGAACGAGTGCGCGGGTCATAGCGGGAAGAGCTCTGTTGAAGTTTGTTCAGATCTGGTGGGCATCTGCATACAGAGGAAGCAAACGTACATGCGTGCGCAATCGATAAAAGAGCGGTCTAAGGTATCCAAGAGAGAGTTCGAGTCTGGGCACGGGATGGTAAGCTCAAATAATATAGAGCGATGGAGGCGCAAAGACGCCGTACGCGAGACGGCTAGCCCGCCGCTGCAAAGAATGAACTCACCAGCAGAAGATGAGAGGACCAGAAGACAAGAATCTGTGTGAGAGCGTTAGTAAGAGGCAGTACCCACATCTTCCAGCACGCTGCTGCAAGACAAAGGGGAACCGGTCTCACCAACACAGGCGGACGGAACAGGCGCGACGCGCAGATACGACGCGCAGACAAGCGGGTTGGAAGGCGCAGGTTGGGGGCTGCAGAGCGCGGAGCGAGCAGCACTAGTCTCGAAAAACTCGGACGCACTTGCGCAAGGCAGAGTGCGGGTATCCGGTTGATAAGGTGCTTGCGCAAGGCAGAGCACAAACAACCAGAGCAGTGCTTGGGCAAACCAGAGCACTGTTGGGCGATGTTGACGGCGGTTGGAGGTTGGGCAGCGTATGGTGGGGCAGGCGAGGCAACTGAACGGACTTGGGCCGCATGCGGCAGGATGGTCCGTGCACGACATTTGTCTTTGTTGTGCACAGGCCTTTGCGACTTGCAATCTGATCCCATCAGTGGTTGGTTGCATTACTTCTCCACTGCCAATCGCCAACGCTGCCCACATCGCCCACATCGCCGACACCGACTATCTGACTGTACGACCTTGCGTCTGCAGTTCACAGCTTCCACGACCTTGCGTCTGGGAGTGGTCGCCGCCGCAGAGCAGGATCACGGCCTTGGGCTTGTCCTGTCTCTAGCCTTTGGATCTTGTACGCGCTCCGTAGTCGTGCCCGTTTGGATCTGCCGCCCATCATCTCCTTCGTGCCCTTAGTCAGCTCTTTGCTGCAGTGCGCCCTGCCGCCCATCACCAGCGCCAACAAGCTCTTTGCTGCAGTGTGCCCGCTGCCGCCCATCACCAACGCCAACGAGCGCCAACAGGTATGCTCCAACTCATCCTCTACTCACCGCATACTGACTGCCTGCCCTTAGTCAGATCTCTGCTTCAGTGCGCACACTGCCGCCGGGTACGCTCCAGCACATTTACCGAGGTGCGCTCTTGTGTTGCGCTCCTTCGCCACCCATGCGATTCTCATTCTTTTCATTTTAGCGATCACCTTCTCCTGAACGCCCTGAGCCGCTCGTCTGATCAAATCCGCCCCGACTCGCATCTTCGCCATCTTCATCCCGCACGCCGCATTATCTTATGGCTCTTATCCGATCTTTCGAAGGCATCATCGGCCGTGAATTCCTCGACGACGCCGTCTTTGTCACAACCCCCAATGCGCCCTACATTCCCGCCGACATCCTCCTTCGCCCGCGGCATGTTCGCTTGCGGCGCGACTATCTGTTTGGAGAGGACGATCCGTCCATCCACCCTCAGTTCTTTGATGAACGAGTGCCCCATCTTTGCTGTATTCCGCTGCCGGGTAACCCTCTCTTGGATGGAAACCTCGCTCTCTGGTACATCCCCACCGAGGAGGACTTTGAGCAGCTCTCCGTCTCCACGGTATCCCGACAAATAGGCCGCTTCAGTGTCGGAACACGAGTAGCACTGCATGGTGCGGCCAAACTCATCCTCAACTGTGTTCGTACGAAGATCGAGGAGGAGCGACACAAGGGTGCGGCGAAGGACAAAGCTATTCGCACCTTGGGCAACCGACTGCCGTATTTCGTTGGGCGCCTCGATTTAGTGTCGTCATTTTCTGAGGCGATGGTCGTGTACCGGCACGTTGCGCGTCTGGCACTTGAACTGGCCGCCCGATTATTGTGGTTGACGGTCCTGCGGGATCGTTATTACGGGTCTGAGCCTGCTCCAAAGTTTGGCGCGCTGGTCACTGGCGCGCTCACGTTGGATATGGTAGTGGCTGAGAACCTCCATCGCGTGAGTGGATTAGTCAATGCCCAGTATCTTTGCACTGACTCATTTTGATCTCTCATAGTGTGGTGTTCCGGTGTGGCTCATACGCCCTCTTGCAATGAAACTCGGCATCAAGTCAAATCTTTGGCTATCATCAGACGTCTCGCCTCCTCCAGCCACTTGGCATCGCCAGGGAATGTGGGACGATGCCAGTCCTCCACACCCAACCATCTTCACCGGTTCCGCGCGTAACATCGAGCGTTTCCGTTTGATGTATCAACACCTCATGAGCCTTATGTCCTCGTACGCGTCCTTTGTGGACGTTCATTCGCATGCAAACCCGCCTCCAGCTCCGGCCTCGTCATCTTCAGCGCTGGCTTCCACGGTCCCCGCCCGACCTGCACAAGTCGACAATGCCTCTCGCTCCGGTAAGTTTACCATAGTGACTATGCCGACACGCCCACTCATTCTTCTCGCATAGCTACAACTTCTTCTCGCCCACCCAAAAAGAAGCAACGAGTTGAAGATCGGAGTCGTTACCTAGATGTTGATACCAAACTTATGCCCACTGGTATCAAGATCTGGGTTCAGGCCAGTCAGGCGGCTAGCAAACAGGGACTCATTTCGCAGAGGCGACAGCCATGGGATGGTCTTCGGTCGGGTTATGCCCTCCCCGACCCAAATCTTATAGTCAGTCCCACCGACGAGGAGACCGTCGCTGGACAATTACGAATGTTGGTGAAACTATGGCCGTCACTTCTGTATCGCTCGCTCTCGACCTCGTGTGACGTCCTTCGGTCCAAGGATTGGCGTTCGATTCTCACTCTCGAGACTCACACGACCATCACATCTGGAACGAAGGCCAGCAATACTCGACAAGACATGGAAGCAAGACTCAATAAATGTCTCGAGGACTCAAACAAGCAGGTCAGTCATGTTCATCCAAGTTTGCATGGTTGCTCACTGTCAACAGGGCTCTCTCGATCTTTCTAACCTTGCTTCTGCACCTCTCCTATGGCAGGGACAACTCATCAAACTCGATGTACCGCTGGACCCCAATGTCACGCGCCCAATTTTGTGGGAGCTCACGGAAGTCAGTTTCCGTTGGGAGCTTCTTTCCCTGGACGAGGTTCTTTACACCCTCAAGACCAACACCTCCGATGAAGAGGACTGGGGGCCGTTGGACGCTGATAGTCGGGAGGACCGTGAAGCAGCGGTTCTCAAAGCCATTCCTTATTTTAGTTCAAGCATCGTGCCTCTGTTTGTGGGGACGTGGGGCCCACGCAACCACGGTTTCGCTGCTCACAATCCTTACGAGCGCCGCGAGAGCATGTTGGGATTGTTTGAAGTGATGGGTGGCTGGTCGCTGTCGCAGAAGATGCCCAACACAATTCGGGTTGCGGGGAACAACCTGCGCACGCTCAATTTCCGCAATGATGATCGGGAGGCAGGAGAAGCGAACACAAGCGAGGACGACTTGAAGGATGCCGAGTACTTTCTCGCCTACTGGTATATTTTCTGCTTCTGTGAAGTGTTTAACCGGCCGCCCGTTCTTCCCCACCGACGTTTTGACTACTAGTACAATTTCTCTTTTGATTTCTTCTCATCTTGCTTGTATCACTATCAGCCGCATCCGCAAACATTCAACTTGGACTCTATCGCTCTTATATATATTATTCTTGTGCATCATTGAGTGTGTTTGAGGGTCCATGGTCCGTGCGTGATGGAGGGTCCATGGTCTGTGCGTGTGAGCAGAAGCAGGGGCAGGTCAACCCTGCCATGGTTGGTATAAGTATTGGATCACAACGTAAAACTTTCTTTACTCCCCCACATTCATTCGTTAACTTTTATTCCAAATGTCCGGTCGTAAATCTCGGGGTGCTGCTGTGCGCACACCTCCGACTCGTGGTGCTGCTGTGCGCACGCCGTCGACTCGTGGTGCTGCCTTGCGCACACCTGCACCAACCCCTGCCGACAAGGCCGCTGCTCGAGTCGCCGCCGCACAGCAGAAGGCAGACAAGGAGGCGGGTGAGTTTGTTTTTGCAAGTCACGATTTACTGCTCATCAACGTTATAGCTGTTCGAGCTCGTCAAGCCGCTATCCTTGCTGAAGAGGAAGGTGTGCCCAACGACGACGACGACGACGAGGACACCGCTGCTCTTGAAGCAGGGCACATTGGTATGTCTTGTCGAACTATCCTGTTTCTTGCCTGACATTGGGCATACAGTATCGTCACTGGCGGCAGTAGCGCCCGTTCTTCTTGAGGCGGAGGATGAGGATGAGGAGAACACGGACAAGCTCCCTCCTTCTTCTGATGTAGAGGATGACCTTCCTGTGGCGTCCAGTGATCCTCCCGACGAAGACGACGATGCTGATTCCTCGTCAGTGGTAGGTCAAGCCTTATTTCTTACTTCTATTGTTAATTTCTTCCACAGCTTGTTTCATCTTCGGACCCCTTCACCACCCCAGTCAAGAGCAAGCGTGGCCGCCGGACTGGTGACGATGGTGACCATGCTGAGGGTCGCCGCCCGTTCAAACATCCTAAGGTCACGGCGTCCTTTTTCACTCCGCGTTCTCTGCGCCTCGGCAACAAGAGCAAAAAGGCCCTTGTTCTCGTCACCGCCACCGAGACGCCTTACCCCGGTGCTCTCAACTGCATGTCGCATGTGGCTGAGGTCATTCGCAAGGTCGCCATGGATCCCACCGCGGACGCCGTCCTCCGCGCCACTTATGAGCGTTTGGTCGCCCTTCCAGAACTTTTCGAGCAGTTCATCACTTGGGTAATGTCTTTGTCTCTTACTTCAGCTACTCTTGACTGAGTAGTCAACAGGTTGCCTACTCTCGTGGTGGGTTCATGAATGCCCTGATGAGAGTTGCACGCGACAAACTGTGCGCCCTCGGCTTGCCGGGCACTCACAGCCCCAACGACATCACCGAGCTAGTTCTTTGGCTCGAGAAGTCAGAGGGCTGGAAGTTTGGGGAGCTGGATCTCATTGTAAGTGTTCTTTCCAAGACATGGCAGTATAATGAACATTCTTTTCTTTGTCTAGAAGCGTGATTTCAACAAGAAGTTGCCATTCCAGGCTGACTTCTTTGAGTCTGTCGCTCGCACCTTGTTGATGGAGGGCCGTGGGAAGGCAAACAGTGAGGTATTTCGGCACCTGATTGAACTACAAACCCTTCCTATTGTCTTCATGGCTCTCGAAATGACCGCTGTATGTCTCATTCATGTATTAATCTTCCATCTCCTGACTGTAGCTTCAGGTTGAGCATGCTATTGCTGAGTGGCGAGATGGTACCCAACGTCGAGCTGACTTCAAGGAGGATGCATCAGTCCGGTTCTATCATCATCTTGCTAGTCTCCATCATGTCCAGTCCAAGGCGCCAGTCTATCTCTCTAACATCCAGTCCCGATTGTTTAAGACCATGCTGTAAGTGATTTTTCACTATGATGTCTGTGCTCTAGCTTATAGTATACAGTATCCACACCAACAAGACATTCCTTCTCGAAACCTCAGTTACTGGTGCTATGGGTGACCTGATTTCGATGCTTTGGAGGCTTCTGCTGCTTAGCTCCTCTGTTCATTCACTCTACTCCTCTCTTTCTATCCTTAGCCTAGTCTTTCCATCCTTAATTGGCATTCTCGTAATCTCACTCTCAATTGTAGTAGTCTTAGGTAGCTTTAGGTAGTCTCACAATACAATTGCTTTATCCATATATTCTTTGTGTGATTTTGCCTGATTTGGGATAGCTTTGTGTATTCTTCTGTATCAGCAGTTCGGAGCTAGATAAGATTAATGAGCTTTCAAGTGCATCAATAAAGATTTATGCTGTAGGTCTCACAGTGAATAGCTTTAAGATGCTTTCAGAATGCCTTGGGAGTGTCTTTGCATTACTTTGGTAGTGTCATGTAGAGCGTTGACAGTGCTTTCTCTATTCTATCAAAGTATCATAAGCTAAGGTTCCCATGTATGAGTGCTTTATAACAACTTGTTAGTACTATGATGTCATCTAATGATGTCCATCAAGTGCTCTGGAGTGAGCAGACAAGTGTTTAAAGACACTTTTGTAGTGCATGGAGGATACATTATGGCGTATACAAGGTACGTGAAAGACGCTCCCAAGGCATCTCAAGTTAAGGTTCTCGTATTGTAAAGCTTGGACGCACTATCAAGGTACTGTACAGCTGCATTGAATGCATCTCACAAGTGACTCGAGGATGCAGCAGAAGTGTCTTAAGTCAAGGTTCCCATATTCTCTTGCTTTCATTCATCTTCTTGGTGCTTTAAGAGTATCTTGAGTAGCTTTAGGGAATCTATAGACTGCATGACATGGGAACCTTGAATTAAGTAGCTTTTGCAGCTTTCTGGCCTTGAGAGCCTTCATAGCCTTAATTCGCTCCAAGTAACTTTGTACTGACTTAAGACTATAGGGTGTTTCGAGATGAAGTACAACGGCTTAAATACTGAAGGTAGGTAAGAGTCCAGATAAGGAGTAATGCATGGTATGGGTAATGGGCATAATCCTAGAGACAATAAGAACAATAAAGTAGTGTACAGTCCGGGTCGGGTCCGGGTGCCAAAGAAGTGACCCGACCCGGACCCGGCAAAACCCGGCACCCGAGGTCCCGGGTCCGGGTCTGAACCGGGTTTTGACTGTTTGTGCTCTAGCACGGTCCCATATGCTCAGACCAACTTGAACCCAGGTATCAATCTGTTTGTAATGATGAGAACTACAATATTGCCTCTTAGACCATGTAGAACGGTCCACATCTGCCCGAGATATCAATAAATTACGCATTTTCGGAGATTTTATTAGCATTGTTTGGGATATAGCGTGGTACCCTGAGCTCTGGAGGCATTGGACCTATATACCAAAATGTTCGTCTCATTGAACACTACAGTTTTGGTTTCTGGATCATGTAATATAGTGTTGATTTGACTGAGATATGAATATATTACAGCAAAACAGACTAATAAAAATACAAACTATATTCATATCTTGCTCAAATTAGCACCATTTCTCATGATCAAAAAACCAAAACTGTACTACTCAATGAGACGTTTCGAATGGTATATGGGTTGAAGGGGTCACGGGTCTTGTATGTCTCAGAAATTCAGTGCATGCACCTAAAATTAATTAAATCCGGGTCTATCCGGGTTCCCGGGTTGACCTCGGGTCCTGAGATCATGACCCGTACCCGGCCCGAGTCACACCCGGACCCGAGACCCGGCCAAACCCGGCTGACCCGGGCTATTCACTACAATAAAGACAATAAGCAACACCATGTGGAATGGGCAAAGGGGTAGGCGAGTTCATGTGGAGGTCCGAGTCATGATGAGTAACAGATTGGTGAGCAGTCACATGACTTGATGAGTAATGCGGAGGTCCAGTCCGAGAGGAATGTGACGTATGGAGGCCGGTATGCGGTCCGGTCATGTGTATCATGACGCATGGATATGACACTGTCTGGCGGTAGGAGAATGAAAGCATCGGCCGCCGGCATCATATCACATAGCGCGATCTTTAGAACAAGGTGCTGAAAGGCCATAGACTCAAAAGAATGGCCAATGGTGCCTTCGGTGTTGGTCCCCCACATAGGACCGTAACAGTCATCTGAGGGAGATATCGTCAGTTGAGGGTGCTAGCTTGTGAGGGATTCTTACCTGTGCATAGTGTCAATCGAGGGGTGTTCTTCAATATGAAATCGAAGCAACATCTCAGCGTCTCGTCAGCCGTAAAGTCAAGCATTCTTGGGTGCTGAACCTCCGCTGACTCTAAATTTTCCATCCAGAAATATGGGCACACATGGTGGTCAGGCTGATGCGTGGCCAAAGACAGGAAAAGCCTGCGCACAGTCGAGAGAGGAGGAAATTGAGGGTGATCGACAAATTGGTTGGGAACATCGTTAGGTACAACACATCTGTCTAGACTCAAGTAAGCCAACGGGGCGGCCGTAAAACCCAGAAGGTCAGCCAGACCATAGCAGGCAAATGAACCACGGTCCAGATAAAGTTTCTGCAGCTGCAACTTCACCTTCAGAGTAGGTGGGACATCTACCAGGTCGACGTCGCGCAGGCGCAAAACCTCCAAGTTCGGGAAGAGGTCCAGGAAGAAGAGGGCCTGACACACGTCGGCAGGAGACTGCAGCTGTAGCCAATCATTCTCCAACATGAAGGATCGAACACATGCAGCAAAGCGGCGACGCGCACGCTTCCCGAACCACTTGATAACCTCCTTCAGGCTGTGGAAGGGGTACCCAGGTGGGGAACCAGCACCATCCGGTTCATGTTGAGGTATCTGCCCCGCTGGCCCTCCCGGTGTGTAGTAATATTTGGGCCAAAACTTCATGAACGCAGAAACTCTCCAGAAGACATACTCTTCTGCGATGCGCTTAAATACCACATGAGTGCGGCGCAGAGCAGTGGCAGCGGCAAAGTCGGCGTAACAGGCCAGATGCGCAATCAGGTCCAAAAGCTCCGTGGGGAGCGCCAGAAAGAAACAGATGGTGGGAATGATTGGAAAGTACTGGTCGGCTGGTTCTACAATGGTTGTGGCAATGATGAGCTCCGGGGTATGGTCAATGGCTTGGGGAAAGGAAACATGGACCTTTCCGTGAGCGCCAACATCGGGAAGGATGGACAGATGGCGAAGGTCAGGCATGATGGTCCACTGGCGGGAAGGAAAGAGGAATTTGCACGATCGTCTGGATCAATGTTGCGCATGTTACACCAGTTTGTCAACGATTTGGCTCGCTCTCAATGACATCCACAGCTGACCAGGATATCCATCTGCCAGCCGACATAGTAGGCGAAATAGCGGAGCACTTGAGTGCTGCTCATACTCGGGAGGCGTCCGGAGTGAGCAGACTCTGGCGCGAAGCCATGAGGCACCGCGCCTTCCGAAGCCTCGTTCTATCGCCAAGTGTCCTATCTGGTTCGAAAGAGAACCCCAAAATCTGGGAAGCCGTGGTGAGTACAGACCAAATGTATGAGGGAACACTTTCTCATTGTACCCCAGGCGGAGAGCCTTTTCGGCATCGCACCAAGCGCTACATCACTCCATCTGCGCGACGTCGGCGAGCAGCCTCTGGCAATGATCCTAAAGCTTCTTCACAAGTTTCCCAATCTTCGCCGCCGCCCGCGTCGTGGTATCTGGATTCTGAGTCTCCGGCGCCTGCCTCCATCCCATCTGTCCCGCTTCACTGTCTTTGTCAGTGGAAGAGCTCTCCTTCCCAAACCTCGACACGAATTCTAGGTCAACATGTATCTCCCTTCTCCTCCTTTGTCCTGGACTCTCTACTCTGTCAATTGACTACACAGAAGACACTATTCCTGGGCCGCATGTCTTGTTCGAACACCGCACTATGAAACATTGGGATTGCACTTCATCCACCGAGCGTTATGCGGGGCGGGCCATCGCCACCGGGAGAATGTTACCCTGCATCAGTGTCTTGAGATTGGGCACTGTCTTTCCAGAGCTTGTGAACTGGCCAGGAAGCTGGGCTCATTTACAGGAGCTTGATCTCACATTAGATACTGCCAATGCCTGCAAGCTTTACTGGGAGGTTCTCGTAGTTCTCGCGGCGGATACGTTAGCTGTATTGACATTACGAATCAAAGGTCAGTCCGTTCAATCCACACCATTTCCTGGAATGGACGAACTCTTCGCTGACGACGCCATAAGGCATGAGCGAACCAGGAGATTGGGAAGAGGAAACATGCCTCTACAAATATCCTGCCGCTTTTGCAGACAAGAAATTTCACTTCCCAAGACTACAGCATCTGACCCTTTCGGTCAACGGTGGAGGGTGGAACGACCTTCGAATTGCACTAGCAAAGACCCAGTTAAAAAGCCTGAAGAGCGCGTCGGTCACTGTTGAATGTGACTATTTGACTGATGCGTACTACACGGAACCTCTACTCTTCTATAGGCTCCCCATATTTCACCACCAGAACAAGCTATCGCTAGACATCTTGACAGTCACAATTAGGTCCCTATTTATAGAACTTCTGGAAGCAGAGGAGGACTATTACTTGGAGGACTTCGAAGCCTGGTTCGACTCCGCACTCGATGACATTACGGGACCGATGGGGAGTTGGGGATGGGAGAGCACCAGTGACATATTCACTGTAGATGCAGATGTTTCGATGGGAAGAGATCTGCCCGACATTGTGGGCATTCTCACATGTTGCAGGCCTTGCAGGCCGAGCTCATGATATTCTGTATTACTTTCTCCAATATCAACGGCCAATGTCGACTTCTGCTTGCCATGATCCATCGATACCCGCAGCGCCTATTACACCCACCGATTGCAGGGGTATTACGCTCCACCCGATGCCCGTCACGGAAGGGCGGTTCGGTCCGCCCGACCCCGTAACATTGCACAATCTATCGAAATTGCAACGGTCCGGCCTGCGGCAATGCAGTGATGGCAGAACTTGTTATTTCCATACCGGTATGTCCCGCCCACCCATGACAATTGCCCGGCGACGCTTCGAGAGCGAGAATTATCTACTACCACCTGGGGACTGGTATCTTCACCCAAGAGATGACTGGTCCTTTTATTGGGATTGGCGCAACCAGACAAGCTACCTTGATCTACTATAAGCCCAACTCGCCATCATCCCCAGCCGACACTCTTTTCCACCATCTCATCTCGAACGCAAGGACCACCTCAAATAGGTCTATCTTGCTGGCAAAGATCTCACCATAAAGGAGTGCAAATTCTACTGCTATATACGCCACTCCGTCGGCCAGGATGAACTTAACAACCTCAACATCCTTCGTCCGTGGTATCTGATAGCCAGGGACTGTGGGCACCAGGAAGAATTCAAAGAGTGGCTTTTTGCTCAGGAAGCCAGCAAGGAGGGTCTCATAAGTTGGAATTATATTGAGGTACGCACTATTTCTCCTCTTGGGCGTCGTCTCAGTCAGCTTCAGGCTCTCGCGTATCGCCTCCAACACAACTACCTGCAGTCGGCGGAAGTTGTGTCTCACACAATCTCTCCCATTCTTCTACCACCGGGAGCAACAGAACCAGCGGAAGAGGACCACGACTGGCAGCGTTTGGCGAATTACAATGATTTCGATTGTACATTGTGTCTGTGTCATCGTGTTGAACAGTCGGATCTTGCACGATAGGCCATCTTACTCTTACACTGGACCTCTTCACTTATGTGCATGTAGCGAGGTTGCCGATTGGATTGCTGCTGTCAAAGCCAGGGAGATTGTCATCCTCGAGTACACTTGAGAGGCGGAGAAACACTTTGACAGATCTCATTTTTTCTACAAGTTCACACCTCTATCGTAATCCCAAGAACAGACCAGACAATCTATATTATCTATATTGCATTACTTTTGTTGAAATTGTAGCCCACGCCTTCTCCGGAGCTCCACATGATTCTCTGCAAGGCAAGCACAAGAGATATCACCGACGAAGCGTAAGCCCCAATTTATTTCCTTCTCCACCTCCTCACAGGTATTGTAGTGTGTTCCAGCGCCGCAAATGTTGAGAATGTCCTCCTTGAGGCCTTGAACTGACTTCTGAAGGGAGAGCAGCCTCTCCGACACGACATCAACAGCAGCGTTCGCAGTGGTAAAGTTCCGAGGATATTTGACAATGATACTCTTGGATAGCTTGTTGCAGAACGTGTGTATGTCTCCAGCTACCAGGGTAACATAGTTGCGTCGGAGGGTCTTGACTTGGCGAAGGGCAACAGCTAGAGTCCTAGGAGGATGAGGGTACATTGAGTGCGCCATATGGTATATTACTCACTTTGCTTTCTTCCGGTGCTCAACTTTGGCTTGCGAATCGTCCTCGATATCCTTGGTTTGCTGTGGTAGAGATTTGCGAGTCGATCCATCAGAAGCCTCCATCGACGCAGCCTTATCGGCCTTGACATGGCGATAGCGCTTCTTCATCCCTCTCAAGGCTTTACGATAGTTTCTAAATGAATGTAGTTAATGAATAATAAAGACTCGGAGGAGACCAATATACCTAGCCTTGCTAAACCACTTTGCTTTACGCAGCCTTGCCGCCTCCGCCTTCTCTTCCGGCGTGTAGTACAGTGTAGGTCTTCCACGTTTAGGGCGCATTTGAGAGCTGTCTGGATTGATTGCGAGAGTGCTGGCAGCGTCTGAGGAAGAGGCCATGAGGTGCGGACAAGACTGCGCATTGACGGAGGCCAGACGGTGGTGGTAAGGCAGAAGTATTGTGAACAGTCGACTCTAAAACACAAATTCGTATGGGAATCATACTGGCATTGCTACCATTAATGCGACTTTAATTAGACTTTTAATCCCTATGCCTAATGTAGACCCGGAAGGATCATTCGTTGATTTCAGACTGTATATACATTCATTATAAGACCTTTCCAAGCCTTTCTATGCTCAACAATGTCTTCCACCGTCGTCGTTGTCATTCGCGAGCGGAGCCTCAGCCAGCCTGGCAACTCGGCAAGAAAGGCCTGTGTTATGGGCATGTGGAACAGCCTATAACACATGGTATATATAGTCCCAACCACACTAAATGATAAGTCGTCATAGTAGTCTTTTGGCTCAGTGGTTATTGTGTCAGTGGTTGGGCACGATTATTACAGCCTGCCAGGCTGCCATTTTTCAACTCCGCAAAATCCCTACTCTTCCCGTCCCACCATCGACATTGGCTACCGTAACGTTAGCCCCCTTTTGTGCCCTACGGTATGTTCTTCTTTCCTTCCTTCCTCTGTTTCCGCCTTTCTCTTTTGCTTTTCCCTCCCTTCACATTCATTGCCACTCTGGGCGTGCAGCAGTGTACGCGTGCCAACATGGGACTACGACGGAATCTGCCTGCACGCTCATTTCGCTCCTTTGCCTCCTTTACCTTCTCTTCGTACGCGTCTGCCTGGGCGTATGGTGGACCGCCTATTTTAATACTTTTCCTGACCTTTTCACAACCCCACTGACTCATTCCCTCCCTAGTTGATAATCCAATGGAGTCTGTGTACAATTCCACAGGTGACCTCATCACGGTGTGCATAGATATCGTGAATTTTCTGTGGAACATGCAGGAGCGGGTTGTCGACCCCGATTACCGGGAGGAGTATCTTCCATTGGAGCCACGGCTCCCTGCTGTGTCAAGTGACGCGGAGTCGCTCTCGTCACTGATCTCTCTAGACCCCGAGTCTGAAATGGAACCAGTTCACGCGGAATCCGATGCCGCTTATCCTGCGCAGCTGCCGCCCGACCCGCCTACCGGTGAAGCAATCAACTCAGGTTCTCGCAAGGCTCGTCGAAGTAGAGCATCTCGTCGCAAGGGCTCTGGTCCATGCAAATGTGGCACCGTCGATTCACGCAAGATTCGCCCCCTCCCCTCTATTCCCCCGACCGAACGCGCTCATATACAGTTACACAATACGTCGGACATTGGTGTTTTCCCCGAACCTGTAGACAATGATCCTTCTTTTGCCCATATACCTGTTTCTTCCTCCGATTCCGTCCATCCCTCCTCTTCCATACGTACGGACTCATACACTGTTGCTATCGCTCCTTCCAAAATTCACCCTTCCATCCCTGCCGCAGTGCACGACGAGGTTCCCTCAGACATCTCTGGCGGCAAGAGAAAGAACCACAGGAAGCGAACCGACGAGCAAAAAAACGACATCACGCGAAACATAAAGCCAATCGCAAGGAGAGGCGAAAGGCCGAGAACAAGCTCTGTGGCAGTTTAAAAAGTATCTCACTCAAGCGCAAACGTGAGGAGGAGCCCATCCTTCTACCCAAATTCGACGTACACACTCTTCCTGCAACGCGCTGATGTGCAGTATGATAAAGCGGCGTGTAATCACCACTATCTAACCAACAACAAATCTACTGGTGCTTGTGGTACGGAACGGTTGTCCTAATCGTGTGATCGGGGAACGGCTGGTTAAGGTAGCAGGGGACTGATACGTCCGTTTTGGTGCACGAATGCGGGTTGTTTTGGGGGGGGTTGTAAGCGAAGAGGATCTACGCGAAACACCTAATCGAATAAAGACTCAAAGCCGAACAGAGCTCGCCAGGAAGACGGGGACCCGAAGGCCGGGACCGCTCAAGGGTAGATGTTCTACAGTACTGGGGCGACCGAACGGACAACAGTGCACTGACTTGTTATCTGCGTTGATGCTAGCCTCGTGTACCAAACTTACTTCTCTACTTGGGTGTGACAGATCGTTCTTTTGAGCGTCGGTCAGATACCGTGGCCACAAGACGTTCTTCGGCTGCTTAACGTCGCACCAGTTCAGGCTAACTAAGCTTCACTTTCACAAGGCGGTTGTCTCTGGGGAGACGATTGCTTGCTACTTGGATCCGTGCGGTATCTCTGGGGAGAAGTCCGGGCTCACAGAAGTTAACTGGGTACTTGACGGCAAGGGGCTGCGCACGATTCTTGTCTGCGGTTCTTGAGTATCTCGCCACTTAGGCGTCTTAGGAGACTTCGCTTTGCTTAGGTTCTTGGCTGCTTAAGGGTTTGGGTGGACTTTCAAACGTGTTGAACTTCTTATTGGGCGCGAACCCGAGTCAGATTACTACAGAGGAATGCTTTGTGGGCTTTTCACTGCGGGGCACTAAACTACTGCTACTCTACAGACGCGACGCTACTTATACACTCTACATACTCACCCCGGTAAGCTACGTAACTATTCGACGGCTGGATACGGTCCGTACAAAACATGAGTCCCTACTCAGCCTGCACGGGCAAAGGTCACCAGACAGTTCCCGCCGGCGCATATGCCAGTTTCTCTACGTTCAGATGTTGCGTAGACCACCCATGGACTCCGAGAAGCAAGGCGCTGCGTGCTCAGATAGGCGTTCGCGTGTACTTTTACTTAACCGGGCGCTTACCGGCTTATCCAGCCTTTGCACCAGACTTGGGCGTGAGCCCATTCAATCGCGAGCTACCGCCAGTGCACATGCACTGAGATGGTCCGTGAACTCGAATGGTGACGCGCTGAAGCGTTGGGCAACTTATCTGGATGGCTGATACCACATGTAGTACATGAGGCGGGTCTTCGAGTCATAATCCATATGGATCGCGCCTCACTGCCAGTTTCACATCAATCAGACGCGTCGACCGATGAAGGTGATTCTCTTGAGATAACCGCGAATTATCCCCCTTCGGGGTTTCGACGCTGGTTTATTGTTATCCGGCTTTTGTCACAATGAACAATGTACCGTCCGCTTTTGGTAATGAACTCCGGAGGTTGTGAACTCCGCTTCGACTCATTCAATGCTGAGGATCGTGTTGCTGCTGGTAGAGCGTCGTCGGAAGTGACGGCTGTTCATCCCTGATTCGGATGTTGCTTGTGTGGCGCAGTTACGCGTACAAGGTGAAAGGACCTCCTCAGAGGGGACAACTGGGTTTATGATATTCAGCCCTGGCTACTGTCGTTCTTTGACTAATAGTTACATGCTTGGAGTTCTCTCCTTGCCCTAGAGAGCGTCTCCGTGATGACCTTTGTAGCGTATCCAGCCTTGCTTCCGCTTGGCTCTTAGTTGCATATGGCTGTCTAGAAATCGCAAAATTCTGGATTTCTGGCCATGTAATCTCAACATGCATATCATCTCCCCTTAACTTGAATGATGTCGTCCGCGACATTCCCGGATAACCCTAAGTCCATTCTGATCCATCGTGTTACTCAGCCTTTCGTGCCGTTTTCACGATACCGATCGGTACATGTCTTCTTCATGTTTCTTATGTGTGACATCCGGCGCCTCAAGGCCTCCTCCGTCTACGGTTTATAAGGCGTTGACGAAGTACGAGACAGCATCCTACTTTCATCGGATATTCGTCTCATGGCTCCTTCTAAGCACTTCACCGGTCTTCATCCTCTTGTTCCCACCGCCTTGCCACAGGTCAACGCTCAGCTGTTGCAGAATCGTGCCGCCTTGGTCACGAAGCTCAAGCCCCTGGTCTTGGAATCCGAAGTTCCCTCGAACGGGGCGCCCAGCTTGGCGAAGCTTTGGCCCGACCTTCAACAAGCTACTTGGAGGTTGTTGGCGACATCGACACTTCCTCGTTCGCTTCCCAACATACAACTGTTGGCCGAGAAGTTCGATGGTGTCGCTGGCGTTATCGCGGTACGTGGACTTGTTGTTCTTATTTATTTCGGCTGGTTAAGCCCTACTTCAAGGCGGCGAACCCAACTCTCCAGAGCAAGGATCCAAACTTGGTTGTCCCCGATTGGATGCCAGCGGTCATCTGCGACCTTCGTTCGCTTCTTGGATACATCAGCGCTGAGTGTGGTGTCAGCCCTCACACTCCCGAGCTGAACCTTCCCAACCTCTTGAACCCGCTCCTACAGACTTGCACCAAGCGTGGCACGCTCGCCCCCGACCTGTATCTTATCGAGGAGGGTCACCCCATGCATCCCAAGTTCAAGTACGCTGCTGTGGCTGCCAGCGCCCCCGCTACTGCACCTGTTACTCGTAGTAAGGGCAAGGCCAAGGCCAAGGTCGTCGTAAGTGTTGTACTACTCAGCCGCCGACCTTTACTGTTCTTATACTTTCTAGAAGAGCGCCGTGCTCATCGACGAGGTTCTGGAGGTCGTTGGTGATGGCACCACTGCATGAAACATACAATATTTACGCCAAAAATATGATAAAAAAATGTAAAATTTATTTAGCATTTTTTCACCTGCAAAATAATAAAAATATCATAAAAGGAGATGAAAATATACTAAATATACTTGAATATACTAAAGTATAGCATATATTCAGCATAATTTTACTCAATTTTATAATATTTTCATCAATTTTGAAGTAAAAAAATGCTAAATAAATTTTACATTTTTTTAGCATATTTTCGGCGTAAATATCTTATATTTCATGCAGTGCACACTCCGTGCGGTGTCTTCAAACACCACCTCGCCCAAGGCTGTGGCGCCCGCGGAAGACATTGGTAACTTCTTCCAATTGACTTCTGGTTTTGACTGGGCTGAGGACGTCGAAGCTATGGACTCCGATTCCGGTGAGGATGAGTCCTCTGATGACGAGGTCGAAGTAAGCTTATGTCTACGCCCCAGTCAACTTTCTGATTCGCGAACTGCAGGAACTTTCGGTTGCTTCGGGCCCTTCCGCTAGTTCTGCGGCTCCGAAGGTATGTACTACTCAGCTGTCTTACTTCTTCAGCCGGCTGACTTGTTCTTTTTAGGTGAAATACCTTCCGTTCGTTGAAGTGCCCGGCATGGACACTAACAACCGTCTTTTTATCAAGGCCATCCGTATCTTGGGGACAGCGAGTGGTTCTGGTTCTTCTGCTAGTACCTCCACCGCGAGCACTGCGACCGAGGTCGAGCCGACTCCTGTCAAGCGCAAGGCGGCCGTGAACCTGGAAGGTTCTCGTCGCATGGCCAAAGCCCTTCGCCCATCGGTCTTCAACATCGAGCCAATCCTCTTGGACCAACTCAGCAACTGTTAGTGCCTCCCACTTGTTGGTGGTTGTTTCTGACATGCCTAAACAGCGTTCCAGCACGTCAATGGTTACAGCACCGCCATTTCCGCCATCATGAAGCGCATGCACATCCTTAATAATGCGCCCGAGGTGACTGCTGCTTCTGCTGGTGTCATCGCCGCCGAACACTCCTACCGTCACGAGCTGTCTGTGACGCTCAACCGTATTCACGGGGAGATACAGACCTTCCTGCGTACTCGCGATCTGTATCTGGGCGCCACAGATGCCCTGCTCTTCCCTGACCCTCGGTAGTTGCGCTGTGCTGGCGTTTTATCTTCTTGTTCTTGTGCTCGCGTGTAGCTACTAGGTAGAAAACTTGTCATTCATCGGACTAGTAGCCGGAGGTTTTCGTTTTTGTACATTTCTTTTTTTGGACATTTCTTTTCGTACAAAACGTCTGTAGTTTTACGACCGTCCCCAATGTGACATAGACTTATTGCCAAGGGTTTAGTGTGAAACAACAGAAGCCTCGCGCCTGAACGGAACCCTTCTAGCCTCGCGGCCAGTCGTCAGTGGTGTTCCGTTGCTTATCCAGCCATCACGAATCCCTAAGTTACTCCGTTTGCTTCAGGTCTCCGTGACGGTACTACCCGTCTTAGATGTTCCTTTCATCTTATAAAAGGCGTGCCTTCGCCTCGTCTTGCTTCAGTACATCATGCCCACTCAGTACATCATCCCTTTCGCCGATCTTCGCTTGAAGAGCGTTCGCAACCTCACTGTCCGTCAGTCCGCTGAGCGGGTCTTCGCTATCGAGGGCGAGTTCGCGCTTGCCAGTGCGCTGGACATCTTCCATCGATCCTTGAGGTTCCCCATCGTCGAGCGCCAGAACAACGTTCTTGCGTTCGTCGATTGCTCGGTGGCGTTGGACCGCCCTGCCGTCGAGGATGGTCCTGATGCGATGAACGTCCCTCGTCTTCAACTCGGCTTCCTGGAGCGTCACGATGCTCCGACGGCTCGCTACATGGTACATGTCTTGGTGCGTGCCGATTACTTCTCATTCAGCCTTCATACTGATGGCTGGGTTATTATTTGTCCAGCGCCGCTATGCTCGTCTTTGGCAGCATCCGGGTCTTTTCCTTCCGGGATCCAAGGCGAATTTCTTCGTCATGTTTCTTACTTGTGTGGCGCAACTGCGCAAGTGGTTCACGGGTCCTCATCCCAAGAGCCTCGACGGTCAGAACGAGACTAATTTCCTGGCCCGTCCCTTCCTTGAGCCCTCGGTGTTCTTCCCCGATGTCCACAGGGAGATCGTGGACCATTTCTTGGTGAGTTCATCTTTGACGGTGTCCATGAATAGTCTAATGCTTGTTCAGCTCGAGTCTGTCTTGGGCTCTCACGAAGGCGTCTACGATTGTGTTCGTTGGCTGATTACGCCCCGTGAGGCTGACTGGCTGGCGACTATCGTTCCCGACTTGGGCGGCTTGCCTGGCCCGGTTCGCGAAGTCGTCACTTGGTGGCCTCTCTACCAAGCTTGTCACCCGGTTTTGTTCATCAAACCGGACCCCGAAGTCTACCATCGCGACTTCAGTGTCCGAGAGAACATCCCATACCACATTTGTGAGTACGGTCCTCGGTGAGTCTTATCTGGGTTCCACCTTCTTGGCTGATTTGTCGTTTCTTATCAGCGCTGTTCCCGAGATTCCTGGTGTCTTCAAAGGCTTCTGGGAGATTTGTTGGGATCAGGCTGGCTTGTGGGAGTTCGAACAGCTCCAAGAAGTCATCGATGGGCTTGCGCCGGGTCTGGTGTCCGACTTCTTTACTCGTTTGTACGCGTTGGAACATCCGCCTCGTTTTGACTTCTACACCAGCTTGAACTACGTCGCTTAGTGTATCTGTCCCCTTAACTTGCATTTGTACTATGCCCTTAATCCATCTCTTTTCTTGTGTGCAGCGCTTACAATCTCACACTTAAAAGGGTTGAACTAAGATAAAATTTTTGTACAACGCCGACTAATAAGTCCCAGTAGATATCTATATGACTATCTACTTTCGCTTCTTTGACTTCGATTCATACTGTCGGCGTGATTTCTTGGTTGGAGGTGGAGTGTCTTCCTCCTCCGTCTCCTCTGCTTCCTCTTCTTCGTCGTCGCTCTTGTCAGCCAAATCTCGTACCTTACGCGCCAGCTTTGCCACCTGCAGCTTCAACTCTTTGAGCTCCTTGTTCGAAGTCGTGGCTGCAGCCTCAGCTCGAGGGGCGCGTTTGCGCGACGGACCGCGTGCTTCCTCGAAGGGAACGACCAGTTGTCCATCCACGAATGCTAGCCTGCACTTGTGGTTTTGTTTGACGCACCGGTCGCACTTGAGGATCCCTTCGCTCGTTTTGCGATTGCGGGTGACGTTCCGTTCCCGCTTGCAGTCGTGGAGATACCAGAAACACTCTGCGCATTTGAGAGGTTCCTCCTTGGTATACGGCGGGTTGCCGTGAGCGCGCGCGATGGTCTTTCCTGCTTTGACGCGTGGTACCTGACTCTCCTCGATGTGGAGAGTACTCGATGAGGCGACAGGCTGCTCGCGATCTTCTTCAGCCGCTGGACGAGGTCGCTTTTGGCAAGCCACTGGTTTCGGCTGCTTAAGCGACTTGGGGGGTGCCCGCTTCTTCGTCTCCTTCTGCTTCTCCCCCTGCGTCTGCTTGGGTTTCTCCGGCGACGCTCGCGTACTCGCTGGCAGAACCATTCTCGGAGCCGGCGGTGGAGCTGGTGCAGGCACCTGGGTCGCGATTCGAGGGGACGCGGGTGGAGGTGTGAGAGGGGAGGGGCTTCTTGGTGGCGACGGGTGTGGTTCCATGTTCGCATCGCCTTGCTCGTCGTAGTCGGGCGTCAACTCACGAGGGGTCAACGGTCGCCGAGGTTCTTCATCCTCGCCCTCGCTAACGTACGGCGGAAGGGGCTCAGACTCTCCTCGTGTCGACATCGGCTTGGGACTAGCTAGTGGTGCGTTATCTTCGTGGACCACTGGCGGCGAAGGTATAGCTGGCGTCGCTTCCCGTGCCACTGGTGGCTCAACTGCTGCTGGCGGGGTTGGCTGAGTAACGGCAACAGCCTGCACGGCTGCCGTTACCGGCGTCTGAGCGACCATCTCGAAGCCCGCGGATGTGCTGGCTGCTGGCGGTACTATCTTCGTCGACGCTTTTGACTGCTTTCGTCGACGCGCTGTAGTGGGCGATTCTGGGGGTGGCAGCTTTGTTTTCTTGAAGAACGGCGTTTGTGGGGGAGGTGATGGAGGGGGGCTGGACGTCCTTGCTGGCGACGATGACTCCACGACGACGAACCGGTTATCTTGGATAACGAATTTTCGGTTCGTCGGCTCGTAGCGTAGCGCCGTAGTTCGTCCTTTGTCAAACTTCAGCCCCTGTATTCCCAATACTCGCTTATCTTCGTTGTCCAAGGATAGCGCGCAACGCCACAAAGCGTCGTCGAGCGTCTGCTGTGCGGACACCCGGAACGTCTCCCTGTCCACCACCACACCAAACAGCTCGAAGATACGGTCCCAGATTGGGTGTACCTTCTTGAACCGTTGACTCGCGCTCCACTTCGCGACGTCGATGGGTAGCTGTCCTGGTCGTCGCAGGTAAAGGAGCGCCATCACCTCGCTGTACTGAAACTTCACAGCTGGCGGGAAGCTGTCCCGCATCCAGAACCTCAACTCTGTCTGGTCCTGGGTGTAGATCAGCTTCTCCTTCGCTCGATCCATGCCCGGGAACTTCCTGAACACGAAGTGGACGAAGGTGTCGAAGCGGAACGGCTCCCAGAACACTCGCTCGATCATCCCCTGCTGGGGCATTCGCTGAAGGCTGACCAGGCGATTGCCCAACTCAGCCCACCACGAATACACCCTCGATGGTCGATCGGCGACGCGATAGCTGTTGAGCAGCAGGACCAGACTGAATGGCTTCTCCCATATTCGCTCGATGAGCCCAGTCGTCAGCGTGATCCTGTATTCCAGTTTGACGTCGGTGCAGAAGACGAAGCCTCGCAAGTCGCGTCTCAAGTAGACCTGTGCGGCTCGGTCCCCATGCGACCACATATTGCCCGGCTCCGAGTCGTCCTTCGATATCCAGTTTCGAAGTTCGAGCCGTTCGTATTCGACGCCGAAGTTCTCGCTGGGCATGGACGGTGCGGGGAGCTCGTCGGCGGCGGGTTGAACTTGCTGGTCCGGCTGTTTATCCTTAACTGGGTTCATCTTACCACCCATTCAACGACATACCTTTCGCCTACCAGCTGCTTTTGCTGGCCCTGATTGCCTGACCTGCATCTTGACTGGTCTCGCCTGTTTCTTCGTTAACAAGCTTGAACATTATTGCTTTATTCTTGTCTGTACTGACCTTCCTTGGCTTTACTGCTTGTCTCGTCGTTACTTGCGCCTGTGGGTTATCGATGTGCTGTTCATGACGCGTCACCTCAGGCCAAGTGTCCGCGGACTCTGGTGGCGGCGTAGGCGAGCCAGGGAGGAACAGCGGGTCGTGGACTTTGTGGTCCGGAGGCTCTGGTCCTTCCGTGTCCTCGTCCCACGGCACTTCGCGTAGCTTGCCCGGGAAGATGTTGTGACTGGTCTGTTTTGCTTATCTTAGTAACTGAGCTGGCTGGTTTGCGCAGTCCACGCACCATGAAATCCTTCGTCAACTTGTACGTTTCGAAGTACCATCGTTGCGGGACCCAGTTACTGTCAAACGCCTCCAGCATTGCTTCGCCCAGTGCCCTGTCCAGCTGCTTGAGCGTGTCCCCGGACTTCTTCTTGATTTCATGCCTGTGGTAGTAAGCCCAGGGGATGACCGTTCCGAAGAACTCGTGGCGCGTGATGGCCAGGCGACCAAACCAGTTATACAGTTTCTGCGGGTAGTCGAGGAAGTGGTCCAGGTAGTCAACGACCTCCTGGCTGGGCACCTCCAGCGCGATGTCTGGCATGTTGGGCGCGTGATACCCTAGCGCCTCGTACGCGTCAGGTAGCTGCTTCGTAGCTGCGTTGGATGGTCCGGCGATGTTCGACATGTCTGGTGGTTTGGCGGCGAGTACGTGAGTGCGTAGTAGTGGCGGGAGAGAAAGAGTTTGTTCAACTCGAAATCTCCGTACTTAACTTGCCCTGAACGTAAAATCCGCTTAACACCGTCTTCTTGATCTTCGCCCACATCCTCCGCGTAGCGGCCTGTGCTTCTTCTACCCAGTATTGTGGCACATCTGTACAACACTTGGTCCCTAGCCTCACTGTGTTTGCTTCATACAATGCTGCTGATCTGCATTTTTCATTTTCCGAATACCCTTTTTGTTCAGCTTTCGCATGGCTGAATAAGATTCATTCGAAAAATTCTCTGCTACATTATATGATATTGGTACCCCATTCACTCTTTCTTTTCTTAGATGGTGTCCGCACCATCCTTGTGGTTACTGTGAATCAGTTTGAAGTGTAACGGACGCGTTTTGTATCCTGCAGACATGTTCGTCCCATTACGGTTGTCCGGCCCGGTTAGCTGAATAGGCTGAGTAGTGGTTTGAACTTCGTCTGGGTGGTTCAAGACTTTTTCGATAAGTCATTTACCACCTTTACAGCTCCTTCTTTGATTCTTTCTAGCCATTCAAAGAACTTCTTTCCGAACATCTTCTTGTCTTTGCGCGAGTAGAAGGGGATGACTCTAAACTTCGCCACTTTGTCCCTTAAGACAGTTCCATCCAGCTCGCAGAGCACGTAGTTACCACGGGTCGTTCTAGCTATCACCGCGTACGGTCCCATGAAACCTTCCTTGAACTTAGCATTCAGTTCTTTCTCGATGCGAGTATTTCGAACGAGGACAAGGTCGCCCGTGTCGAAGGCATGTTCTGGCATGGAATTGATGTATTCATCTCTGTACTTTTCTGCAGCTCGTTTCTTCGCCACCGTGACCCTCTTTCGCATCTCCTTTACATCTTCCTTATGCTTGATGAGCTGTTTAGCACGGTACGCGATGAGGTCACTATGTGACACGATCTTATCTGGGGTGTCGATCAACCAGGTTACCTCCTCAATATCCAGCGGTAAGATAGGATCGCACCCGGTTACCGCATAGAATGGTGAGGTCCCAATCGACCTTTTAACGGTGATCCTTTCTGCCCACAAAACTTCGTGCAAGTATGCTGGCCAGGTTTCGGGGTCGCCTCGACACACTTTGAACAGTGACTGGCGGATGTCCCAATGGCCTCTTTCGACCTTTCCGTTTGCTTGCTTGTTATATGGGGTGATCAGGATGCCTATGACACCGTATTTCTCTTCGATGTGCCTTATTGCTTTCTTGATTGCTGGACCGTTGTCGGTTACAATCTCTTTCAAGCATCCCCACCGACACAGGATGTCCTCGAAGATCCATTCTCCGAGTGTCTCTGCTGTCTCGTTGACCAGTGCTCTCGCTTCAGGCCAGCCGGTGAGTCCACATCGTGCTACTGTTACAGCGTTGTAGTTCTTGTACTTCGCATTCTTATCTTTTGCACCAGAGTTAGGCATCTTAAACGTGTCAATGTATGCTCGCTCAAAGATGCCCGGCGTCGCTGTGATGACGGGCTCGATGTGAATGTTCTTCTTCTGTCGCTTTTGACAGAGTAGACACGTGCGAACATACCATTTTACGTCTGCCTCGAGTCCTGGCCACCAGAATCGCTTGCTAACCAGCCGTTGCACTGAGTACTGCCCTTTGTGGCCACTCTTGTCGTGTAACATTCTGACGACTCCCATTCTATGGTGCTTCTGGAGAACTCTCTTATGTTCGCCGTCCTTATCCAGCCGATACAGTCGACCGTTGCGCATGAAGAATTCTGACTTCCACCGCTCTAGTTGCGACTTTTCGAGGTTCGACAAGTGTTTTGACTGCGTTGTGCCGGTCTCGAGCAGCATTGGTAACTCTGGTAGAAGTCGTTCCCATTGCTGCTCGCGATCCGATCGTCGACCGTCGGGGAAGGTGTCTGTTCCGACCCATTCCTCGACCTCTTCCATAGCCATAGCACATTGACGGAGGCCAGAGAGCTTCGTTCTCAAGTCGTCAGGCATTTCTAAACCTTCACTCGAAGTCACACTTTGCATGAATCCTGTTCGAGTGTCGATCTTGTTCTTAAAACTATCGAATTCTCGAGACTCATCCTTCGCCGGAAGGTCCTCTGGCGCCTCGTATTCGAACGTTTGGAGTTCGTCAGCTTCTTCATCTGCTGGTTTCGGCACTACTTCGTCTTGGTCGGTCGCAGGGCGCCTACTTAGGCCGTCCGGGCCATGTACCTTGCCTGGTACATGAACTAGTGTGAAGTGATACATCAGTATCTCTTCGGCCCATCTCTGCAAGTTGGCGTTGGCCAGCGAGTCGACGTTTGACAACATTCCTTTTATGTACTTTGCATCAACTTCAATCTTCAACTTTCGGCATCCCAACAGGTAATACTTGCAGTATGCTAGCGCTCTATGCAGTCCGTACAGCTCTCGCTTGGCTTGCGAGTATCTAGCTTCACGGTCATTGAGTGTAATTGACATGAATTTCGCGAAGTACTGCTTCTTGGGATCGCCAGGATCGAATTGTGACAAGTAGAAACCGACGGCTTGATAAGAGGTGTCCACGGATAGTATGATTGGTGTCGACCACTCGTACCGTAACGGTTTCAGCATTGGACAAGTTCGTATGGCCTCCTTAAGTGAGTCCATGCTCGCTTGTTCCGCTTCTTCCCATTGAAACTTAACCAGCCCTTTGGTCAGCCTAGTTAAGGCATATGCCTTCTTCGAGTAATCTTTCACGAATGCCCTGAAGATCCCTGCTGTCCCCAAGAATGAACGGACCTCAGTGAGGGTCTGACACGGTGGCCAGTCCGAAATCACTTTGACTCGATCTTCAGCGGGCTTTCGACCTTCATATGTACAGACATGTCCAACTACCACGATTTCTTCAGCACAAATGATCGTTTTGGTGCCCGAGAAAGTTCCTCCAGCGTACTTCATTCGTTGTATGATGCGCATCATGTTTGTACAATGCTCCCATACGAACCGTCTGATGCCAGGATTCTCGGGCAACGTCTCAAATGTACCGTCTGGCTGAATATACCTGCTCACCGGTTCCTTCACTGGTACATCGTCGATATAGGGCCTCGTGAATGCTGGTATTTCATCCCTTAAGATGTATGTGACATCGTCATGAAAGATGGGGACGGAATTCGTCCAGCCCATGGGCAGTGTCCGTAATCTGAGCGCTCCGTACGGTGTCGAGAAAGTTGTCATGTCCCTCGACGCCGTAGCTAGCATCCGCTCGT
Source organism: Strobilurus luchuensis (assembly GCA_019915105.1). NCBI lineage: Eukaryota > Fungi > Basidiomycota > Agaricomycetes > Agaricales > Physalacriaceae > Strobilurus > Strobilurus luchuensis. Next base: position 1,173,185 of record JAHLMJ010000004.1, read on the forward strand.
CGTACCCTACATACAGATCCAACGTTCCTCCACATGAGAGGCCCGCGAATGCTTCTGCTAGTTCTTCTGTAGCAGGGGGCAGTCCGGAGTGCGCGATGGTGACCGCGTTTAACGGTTCTAAACTGTGCACTAGTCGCAGTTTCTTGCCATCCTTCTTGACCACACAAAACCATCGCGAGCGATACGAGGAGTTCGATGGCTCGTACACACCCGTGTCGATCTTGTGTTTGATGATCTTGCATACTTCTTCATAGATGCCTGGCGGTATGGGGATGTTTCTGAGCACCCAAGGTGTATGCGGGATGACCGGCATATCGACAGGTGGGAAGTATTTCTCCTTGAAGCTCCCTTTTTCATCTTCCGACCAGGCAAATCCTTCATTCTGCAGGCACATTACTTGGTCTACCAAGTCGCGTTCCGCCTCCCACAAGAACTTGCCAGCGTGATCAGCTTGTAACTGGGTTCTTCGTTCGGCTGTATAACGGCCGGTGGGCTGGAACTTGAACGGTAACTTCGACAGTTGGGGCATGCCCTTGAGTGGGTCTCCATGAATGTGCCTTTGAATGCGAAACTCTTCTGGTAGAGTTCCTAGGTGCGACTTTACCTTGAGGTGCACCGGTTTGTACTTCTTGGTAGCAAACACCCCTCGATGCCTTGATAAGCGTTCGGATTCGAAGAACTTTTCTCGCGCTTCTCCCATGTAGTCCCTGGGCATCGTGACTGTGTAGTCGTTGAACATTTGACTGAGTCCAATTGGCACACCGTGAAACAGATTCATAATGACTCGGGAGACATGTTCGTCCTCTTGAACATCTTCGGCGATTTCCGAGCCATAGCTGTAATAATTAGCCTAATACTCCTGGCTCTAGCCAGGAGTACATAGTTTTATCTATCCCGGAGCTAGCCAGAGGCCTGGCAAGGGGGTAAGACCCTGCCAGGGAATTGCGCGTGGATCCACGTGGTCTCGGACATTGCCGGTTCCCGGGCGCGCTGGCCTCCCGCATCGCGCGCCCGGGTTCCCGCTCATAATGCGCAGGCCTGGCACCCTGCATCGGCCCTGAAATTAATTCTCGCATGCACGGCAGCATGCGATTCGGCATTTCAATGCCGTTCTCAAGCCGGTTCACTGTATATGGCACCCCAACCCTGAAAGCCTGATATCGAATCCGATCCCGCCGCGCCGCTTTGCATTGCGCGCTTCGCATTGCGCACATTCCCTGGCTGCTCTTTATGCTGCCCTTCATGAACTTAGGCTGCACTCCTCCATACTAACTATGTGTCTCCTGCCCCTGTGAATCAGCGGGCTAGAACACCGAAATCCACTTTCCCGCTTTGCGGCTCCCGCCGTCGGCTACTTCCCTTTTGAGACGGGTCTTGATTTCGTGTGCTGGGCACGCTCGTTACGGACTCGGAGGAGAAACCAGATTGAATTGACAATGTTTGATGATTCCCGGACATGTTATCGCGCCGTTATCCATGATTGTGGCCATAATTGTATTGTAGCTTGGCCGTGGCTGTGTAGCGATTGACCAGAAAATCGAACAAGTTCAAATGGCTGACGTCATGCGGATTATGAATGTCTTGTGCCCGTACTGGCACTGTCCCGTGAAGGGAACTTTCCTCCAATAAATTCATTTATTGAGAAGAGTGAGCTCTTGAAACTTACTGTGTGCCGCCATGGTGAGGATTGTGCGTACTGGGCACAAGAAATTCCAACATGACGCACACATGTTTGTTTGATCCAGTCCACGTGGCACTCTTCGCTTGTGCCATCGACAAGTCCAACAGCGCGCCAGAGATCGGACGCCTCCCTGTGCCGCGCTGCATTCTCTGTTCCACATCTTCACGGTGCATTGGTATGTATTTCATGCAATTTACGCTATCCCATCAATACATACCCATACATCGTGTTCAGGCCGCCGACTATACCTCCATCTCATCAATTTTCGCTATCGCTTGCAAGACCCATGTAGCGTCGCTCACAGCCGCCAACCACGCCTTGCGACGCATTCTATTATCCGCAACCGCACTCCCCCACCAAAACAATCCTGCGATCGGCGACAGCCACCCCTTAACGCCTTTCACGCTCAGCGCCTTACCCCAATCCTCGGATTCCTCCCTGCGCCACACACCGCCTTCATCCCTCTTCCTCCAGGACGGTTGCATCCCTGTCCACCATGCGTCGAACTCCTTTATAAAGGACTCCAGTAACGAACCCGTCAGGACCGGCATCGCCTTCTTACGGGTAAGACGACCGTCTCTGATCCAGGCAGAAATCGCTGCAGGCCGGAGCGCCGTTGGGAAATTGCCTCTATCCACCTTCCACCCCGTACGTCCCTCCCACATCGCGTACACATCCAACAACTCTCTAAACTCCATTCCAAGCCCGCCCTCTTCCATAGCCGCAAAAGGCACTTTGAACCAATCCGGCGCGTCTGCCAAACTCATGTGTACATCGTTTGTCAGAACGGAACGTCGTCCTCGGGGCTTAGGTCTGGTCTCCGCGGCTGGTGCGTGCAATATGTTATCCATTTCGACTGTCACTGATGGCGTTCCAGGGGTTGTCGTCGGCGTCGCTGATTCGCTACCTTCGCCTACGGCTGCCGGGGCAATCGGAGCATTGCGACCTTCATTGGGCACGTCGTTATCAACGTCCATGGCATGCGCGCCCTCACCGCTCTCTGGCGCGTCAGGCTCCACGTGCATGGAGTTCGCGCCATCACCGCAGTCGGGCAGGCCGTCAGCAGCCCCTCCACTACTCGCATGGGCGCCCGTCGCCGTATCACCTCCCTCTCCGCCAATCTCGCCGTCGGGTTCTCCCTCAGAGTCCTTCCCCTCATCATCAGCGTTATCGTCACCATCCACCGTCACCCTGAGACGCGCCGATGATCGAACCGGGCCTTGAAGGACTTTCCGTCGGGTCCTAGACTGACGTTTGGAGGATTCCTTTTCCTTGGGCTGGAAGAGAGGAGTGTCGAGTCCCAGGGATGCTAAGAGGGCTTTGTTCCGAGCGATGTTGGCCTCTCGATCGCGTTCATATTCGCTCAGAGCAGGACGGCCGGGTTGGACTGGCGAAACTGGTAATGAGAGGGCGCGCTCTGGTATCGGGTCAGGGGCAGCACTTCGCGGATCGTTCTCCTTGGCTCCCGCCTTTCGCTTGGGTGCGCGCTGGTCGGTCGGGGCCGTCTGCCTCCTTCGCTTTCCACTACTAACCCGAACTTCGGGCTCAGATTCGTCTGAGTCAGGATCAGACTCTGTATCTAAGTCGTTCTCGTCCTCGCTATTTCCGGTGTTCGACGCGAACGCTTTCTTGACAGCCGCCTCCAGCTTATCCTGATGAACATCGATGACGTCGGCTGCGGCGGGATCGCCATCGGAGGAGAATGTGAGAGAGCCGTTGACATCGGCGGCGGCGGGATCAGGGGAGGATGTGATGAATTGGGTACCATCAACCAGACGCAGATCATCGTCGTCGGCGCCTTCCGCCTCCTCATCATCATCTGGCAGAGGTTTGGAAAGGGTGGGGTCCTGCAGCCGGCGAGCGTGATCAATATCCGCCCGAGTGTAGGCTGTCTTGCACCACAGGAGAACGACGCGCTTCCAGCGAGCGTAAGCTTTAGGACGCCATAATGCAGCGCTAACCGGCGTAGGCTCAAGGTTTTTCCCGGACGCATAACTGTAAGTCTCTGAGCATTGAAGAGCGATATGTCGAACACTAACGACTTCTTACCTTAGCATTCCGAGTCTCCCTCCTTTCTGCGGCATAGGGCCCGCCACAGACACCATCACATGCAGGCCTGTTGCTTTCGCAATGCCCGCCATGATGGGCTGGAGAAAGTTGGGCAGATTCGTGATACACCTCGAGCACGGTATAAGTCAAACGTCACGCCATCATCTGGAACAAGGGACGTACTTTACGCGGCTGGCTGGGTCAGTCGATGGTGGTGCAGTGAGGGCAGCCGCCCACTTTGCCTTTGCCGCGGTCGCGACATCCTGCGACCGCTTCTCCCAGCCCTTCTTTTCCTCTGGCGTCATTTTCTTGAAGATGTCCATCGCGACCTTTGCTCGAAACGGCGCATTCACAGTCGGGTAGTCGCAGGAGCTCGCGCCCGCTTGTTTGAGCCTCTCGACGGTCTCGTCGTATACCTTTTGGACCGCTTCGGCAATCCGGTCCTTACTCTCCTTCTGGAACTGCTGAACGGCCTGCAGTTTCTTGGGCGGCTTCTTTTCGCCGGAGAGGTTGGCGAGTAGGATGAGAAAGGGATCCTCCAACGAGTCTTTGCGAATGTTGATGCGAAGACGCTGGATCGTGCGAGCGCGGTAGCGGAGCCAGCGACGTATGCGCTGGGTATCGTGAGTGGAAGCTTGTCCGAAGTATCGCTGGAGACTCACCCTTTGCAGCTTCTTGATGCGCGCACGCTTCTCAATCATCTGCTCCTCTGGCAAATCCTCTGGCGCGACAAGTATGTTTGGGTCATACGCTGACGCCGGTTGAGGCGGCTCCTCGTGGTCCGGCACATTCCATGGGCAATAATGGAAGTATTCGGCGTAAACTTTGCGCAAGACTTCCTGTTCAGCGACGTGTCCCTTTTCCAGAGCATCATTGAATGGATCTTGCCAGCGCTCCAGCAAGGCTTGTCGCCCTCCGGACGCCCATCCTTTCGCGTTCGCCTTCAGTTCCTTCGGAATTCCTGGCTTTGCGACGCGGGGCATGACAGATAGAACGATATCAATGAGGTCAGTCCCGTGTTCGCACAGTTGCCTTGACTTAACCCATCAGCCAATGCAACAGATAATCATAATAAACAATATTTACAGGGTTTATTTCAGGGGATCATGGCACAGGGAGCGGGCATTGTGGTCGCGAGCTCCTCCATTCCAGTCTAACCAAATCTGTAAGTCTTGCGCTCGCCATCTCGCTTAAATCTAGGACTGACCAATTTCAGAGAAACATATCAAATAATAAGAATGACCCCTTCCGATGGTCGAGAGGGTGCGCTGTTACATCTTCCTTGTGGTAAACCCTAAGTCTTCTATCTCCTTGCGGCCGCCCAGGCCTTGCTCTCACTTATACCGATGGGCTTTTCCTGGTTTCTCGTCTCATTTTCTGCCCTCCTCCTACTCATTAAGATGTCTCGTAGCTCGAGTGCAGAAGCTGAAGCCGTGGCTGCTATCACTTCTCCTGAATCTCGCCCCGTTACTCCCTCCTCCGGGGATGCAGCAGCGGGCGATCCCTCTACACCGTTGCCTCTTTCTCAGGTGAAGGTGGAGCCTTCGACTCCCACCGCTTCCCAAGTGAAGCCAGAGCCTACGACGCCCACTAGTAGTGTCTTCTCTACTCCTGCCCGCGGCAATGACCCTCTCCACCCCATCAGCGTCCACTCGACGCCCGCCCGCGGTGATGACCCTCTCCACGCTATCAGCGTCAACTCGACGCCTGCTCGTGGCGCGGATGGTAATGTCATTGTCGCCCCTTCTGTTGCTGCAGGCGACGCTGCCGGCGATGACAGCGACGAGGAAGATTTAATCATTGTCGCCGCCGACGGTAAGCGTGCCTTCATCTACTCTTCTGACTCGGCTCCTGACTCCATGCCTCTGTATCAGGAAACGTCGCAGGCGGGATTGCCGCTGCTCCTCCCCCAGTTCCCGGTGCTATTGGCTTTGCCCTCCAACCTGTCGCAAATGCGGCTTCCCAAGGAAAGTTTTATCGCTCTTGTTTAGACTAAATGGTTGTGCTGATTGACTTTACAGGACCGCTGATGCACGTCAATGGTAGCATTATCTATCGCGTCGGCGACGAGATCCGCGAGGTGCCTGAAGTGCCCATCGTGGCCAATACGGTTTACAGCGGGCGACGCTGGTATCTTGTGACCAGGGGCTTGTTCGTTGGAGTCTTTCCTTCCGCGTAAGTCCCTTATGCGATCGTTTCTGCTGCTTACCGTTAACTATCTCATGCAGTTCTTGGGCGGATAGCGCCATTGCCGGTGTCTCACGCAGTCATCGCCACAGCGTTCGCGACTTCCAGTCTGATGCCGTTAACGAGTTCAATCAGTGTCTCCTTCGGGGAGAAGTTCGTATCTTGGTTTGATCCATGCGTCATGCGAACATGATTACCCAGGGCCGTCTCGAATCCTTAAGATAGTTTAAGACTTGTCAATGCAATCTAGCTTTCTTTTGTCTCTCCCCGTCATGGCTCCCTTTGAATTTGAGATCATACTCTCCTCGTCCGATGACGACGCTCCCCCACCTCCACTGCGGAAACTGCCTGGCCCCAGTCGTCACCCTGATAACAACATGCAGGAAGATCTCGATTCGTCTGATGCATCCTTTTACAGTGCCTTGGAGGCGCAATCGTCAGGGTACGAGGACAGTCAAGATGAGGCTTTTTGTCACTTCTTGCGCTCTCTACGAGACTCGCAGATCCCCGGGCGTCCTCTACGTCGTTCTGGTACGCGTTCCTTTTCTCAGTTGTGTGATTCCTGCATGACTTCAACCTTGATCACTAGCTTCATCGTCGCCCGGGCCAGCACAGCCTGTCAATGTTCACCTCCATCAGAACGCTCCACCTCTTCCTGACGTGGCCCCGCCTCTCCCTGAGGCGGACCTAACAATGTATATAATTGAAGGGATGGGTGCCATGCGTTTAGAGCCTGAGTGGCAAGTCACATGTCAATTGTCCATATGGTGCACTAATTCTCATTATTCGTTACCAGGTCTGCAGCCGCGGTCCAGGCCCACCAAGGTGCAACCGTTCGCCGTGTGGCGACAAAACCCCGCAAGAAAAACCGTCGTGGCGTACCGATTGTTGTTTTTCTTGGTACCGAGCCCGGCGTTTACCCGAGCTTCGTGGAAGCTGAGCCCTTGGTCATTGGGGTGCACTGCTCGGTCTATGCTGGTTATGCAAATATGGCCGCCGCAGAGGCGGCTTATCAGTACGCCCGTGTGCGAGGGTGGACGAGCCGTATCGTCAATACACAGCGCTTCCCCGAAGTTCAACCGACAAAGGGGATTGCAACACCCACCCCACCCCCTGCCAACCATCGCAACCCTCTGAATAGATACTCTCGACCTGACTGGTACGTCGTGTTCCAGGGTATCACTCCGGGAATTTATCGCAGCCAGTGAGTCCTCAATTGTTCAATCATAGACACCCTTGTTTATGCAAGCACAGCCTCGAGTGTCAACTCAACATTTGTGGCGTAAGCAAATGCGTGTACGAACGCGCGAATAGCCGGGCTGATGCTGAAACAAAGCTGGCCGATGCGCAAGCGCGGGGCAACGTTCGAGTACGTCTTCCAAATTGAGGCGTCGTTACTCTCTCTTAGAATACCAACTTGTATGTGTAAATCAGATGTATTTCGGAATGCGATAGAATTGTATACTAATAATCGTGATCCTCAAATGCCATACATGCGAGTGTTCCTAGAATGACCGACTCTGACAAGGTGTCCTGCTCAAGTCGGACCCGAATATCCTCCAAGTAGTCCCTAAGCATCAAGCACACGCGTGTAACCTCGAGCGAACGGACGACGCGTGGCTCATGCCGATCCAATGAGAGCGTATCGTGGAAGGCTGCATTCGCCGTACGCACTGGAGCGTAGATGTCGGCGGCCTCACGCTCTAACCTCGATATTTCGGTAACGGCCTGATCGAGAGGAATGTGTTGTAGTTTGCGCGCGATGTCGACACAGAATTGACGAGTGTCAGTAGTTACCCAGCATCGGAGAAGATGCTCTTGCTGACGGATAACTTCGTCGGCGGCATCGAGGGGGTCGGTGGAGTCATGGGCGGGGGGAGTGCTAAAAAGACATATGTAGTTGCGAAATGTACACAAAATGCACACGTACTGGATCCTCTGGACCACTTGCGCGTCTCGCGCCCTCTTGCGTTGGGCGTAATAGTTCTTCTGCCGAAGAGCGACATATTCTTTGTTGCTAAATAGTTCACTGTGAGTCAAGATAGAAGGTAGAAGAATAGCACGCACAGTTCTCGGAACCGCTTTGACGTTGCGGCCTTCGCAGCCCTGCGGGCCTCCTCACTCTCGTATATTCTAGGGCGTCCACGTGTCTTCATAAGGGCACAGATGATAGTAAGTGCCAGGGTAGCACGAGTGAAAGCGTTGACAGAGGTGTCGATGAGATGATGATGGTCCACTGCAAGAATGAATGTCATTGACGCTAGAATTTGCATGTCAGACATCTTAAGGTATCAAAATTGACGATGCCTTCCGGATCAGCCGGGACACTCAGGAATAACATGATATTCTTCCGACATTGACGGCATACTGAAGTCAGAGTGCGTAGATAGAGTGTAACGAGTGTCCGAAGAGGCTCGAGAGCCGGGCGAGGGCAACTCAGAGACAGGCAAGCCTGCGCGTGCCAGATTGACTCTGTGGGCGTTCTGAATGCATGCGTATAGTGAAATGGTTACAGCGGCTGCCTCCCAGTTCGATTGTCCAGGGCACGCGTTCGATTCTTGCTGTTTTTTTTTTTTTTCATTTTCATAATATTTCTTCGAAGTTCGTTCGGATTCCGAGCTCTAAGTAACCCACTACAACCAAGTTCTGGATTGCTCACAAGCCAGAGCTTGGCGTCTCCGAGGCGGTTGAGGTGACTGCCATTTTCATCTCCGGCTCGCACCCCACCGGTGACCACAAGACGGAGCGCGGCGCGTCGGCACCACTACCTCCAGGAATATATCTCCATCGGTGAGGTCAAACGTTTTAATTGTTTATTGTTGGTTATACCTCCCAAAAATGGCATATATCGCAGGTGAGGGGAATGATTGCCCTCGCCATACCGTCTGAAGACTTATATAGATAAGGTGTTCTCCGTTGCCCTGGAGTCAGTCTTTCCTATCTTCCCCCCACCATGCCGAGACAGCGACCGCGCCATGCGCCGACCCAAATCGATACAGTGCTGAGATCTTTGGTAGAGGTTCCCGCTACCCTTCCCCCAGTGTGAGTATTGCTCTACACGCTGCCTTCCCCGCTGATGCCCTCACCAACCAGGATACGCCGCTCTACACCCAAGCCGTACGATGCGCCTGTTAACCTCCGGTTGACGAAGGCGCCTAGCCCGTAAGTCGCTGCCAAACATGTTCTTGGGCCTTGCTTATTCCTCGCAACGACATAGGTTCCGCATCGAGTCGGCAGCGATAACCTACCTCACCAGGGTTCGCAACCAGCACCGCAACATGCTGTTGCAGACCAATGAGTACGAAGGTTCCGATTACACCTTTGTGATGGTCAACAAGGCCTTGCGGAAGCCTGAGTACGCCAGGGCCATTCTCATGGGCGCTAAAAACGTCTTCGGCGAGATACTTCGTGTCGCCGCGCCATCTCGCGCCCAGTTGTCGCGTCTTTCGACACGCTTCGTGAACGTCCAGCCCTTGAGTGAGGAGGCGGAAAAGCTTTGGGCTGAGATGCTCGACACGTACAATCTAATCCGCGATGTCTGTCGGAAGACATATGACCTGGACACGCACCATCCGGTCAAGCGTGGCGCGTTGAATTTCCACCATCACCTATACTATCTCCATGATCGCGATGCGTTCGACTTTGAAGCTCGTCGCCTCGCCCGTGAAGAGGCTGGCAGCGCTTTGGAGCAGAACGAGGGCTCAGCAGCTTTAGGAGACAGCGATACTAGTTCTATTGTAGACGTCGACGACGACGAGGAGTAGGGGTACATAGAATTAGTGTGCGAATGATAATTCGGAGTCTGCCGTCAGCCATTTGGCTGACGGCAGATTGCGTTCGGCTCAGCATGCCGCAGATCTTCTCCTTAGTGGCGGTGCAGCGCCTGGATCACTCAACATGTCCATTGTCAACCAATACGGCCAGAATACGGCACACGTGAAAAAGTTCATCGACTATCAGAAGGTTATAGGTACGTGCCTTTGTTGCTCCAACGTCTCCCAGAGCCTGACGCGGGAAAGAAATTGCCTCTTTGGTTACCCGAATCGGTACAGGCCAAGAGTCTTGGGCCGAACACTTCGTTCACATGGGTTTCACTGACATGTGGGCTGAAAACCCTGGCCGCTGGTAATCACTATCTCCTCATCTGGTGCTGGGTTAATCTTGTCATATCAGCCCTTAACCATGGCACCTTCAATGGAGGGGGATTCTAAGAACCATCGTGAATTGCTTAACGACTTGTATGCTGTGCTGGATTGCCCAGCTTAAACCTTCCCGCATCACTTCCCGCCCTGTCATCCCCACCAGACGCCCATACTTACATTAGTTCTAGCTCCACGGCGACCCTTGTTTATGTCCGATCCATCTGTCATTTACTTCATTCTTCTATGAGAAAGTCATCTCCATACTCCGTAACTCGGGACCAACCAGGACGCTTTAAGCTCCCTGGTGTCCGCGTTAGACCACAACGATGCGACCTGACACCAAGGAAGTCGCCGCACTCATTACACCTGACTCGAGAGCTCGCCAGGAGAGGATGGTCGCGCTGCGTCGCGTCATCTCCATGCTCGGATCACTCCCACGTACGATCTCCCTCCTGTTCAACCCGGACGTGCAGCAACATCTACTTAGGGCAGGTGCGATTCATACGCTCGCTCGATTTTAGACCCTGGACCTGACGTGCAGCCACAAGTTGCACCATCCCTGGTGGGCACGAGACATGATCGTTCAAACCATCACCATAATGTGTCTGGGAATATCACTGATGGAGAGGGTATCGAAAGAGTTTGGAACTTGCATGCCCTCGAGGAGGCTGGCGAGAATGACGTGGACGACGCGCACAGTACCGCGTAGGCTCACTGAGACGAATCACCTTGACTTGAGCTTGATATTGTCACGTCAGGGAGATGAAATACATGTCATTGATTGTTCGAGAATCAAGGCCGCACTGCTGGATTATAAAGATAGGCATTTATCTCGGGTGCTGCAACATTGTTCGAATAGTCTTGAGTATATACCGTCACAGAGAATAAAGAAGCGCCTTCAAGAATCAACATGGCGAGATTCAAAATTCTGACGAGTCAAAATGTCGCAAAAAAATTCGTAAATAACTTGACGCTGCAAGCGAGAGTCGAACCCAAGCTCTCCATGCCAATTAAGGAAAGGAGAACTGGTAACCAGTATACCATTGCAGACAGCTTCAGAGCACCAAATGAACTTCACAATGGCTAGCATGAATTTTGCTTCACAGTCTTTAGTCGCAGACTTGTCACCTGCTCTGCACCTGCTCGTCACGATCACTTGCTTGTTCCGCCTACATCTGTTCCCGCTCGTTTCTCCGCGGGATGTTTCGCCAATGGGGGGGAGGTCGGCAGCGTCATGGAGACTTCTCGGCCATCGACGACAACGAGGATCAGACCTGGGAAGGCCCTCGCGAAGGCTTCGACATGGACCGAGTGTACACGTTCACGGCGACGAACACCTTCGAGGGCACCGTCGCTCCGAGGCCGCCTCCTCCCAAGCGGCGCAAAGCGAAGCGTAACCCCCAGAGAGAATGGACTGAGTGGCTAGAACAGGGAGGAGAGCATGAACCTGACTGGGACCCAGGACAAGGCTACGACGAGGACGCGGATTGGAATATTATAGACGACGTGCAGCCCGTACAAGGGCTCGACGAGGCCGGGGAGGAGAGGGATGAGGACGACCCGAGAGCCACTCAGAGAAAAAGTTACAAGTCTTCCGTGAGTGCCACTAACGATTGAATCACGAACATACCACTCACAGGGCGTTTAGGATGACCCCATGTCGGCCTGGATACCCAGCTCACAGCTGGTTTTGGATGAAACCATGCTGCGAAAGCAGCCGGGAGACGCACCGAAATGCGCCACCTGCGGCGCCCTCTATTCGGTGTCAGCAACAGTTCCTCCTGCAGATGCATCTGAAGCGACCAATATCCAATCTCCTGTTGCTCCTAACCCGAACACCCATTCGTCTACGCCGGCGCCTTGCAACTTGGAGCCGTCTACCCCTCCTGCACCTCCCATCACATTACCAGGAGAGTCTCGCACCCATGCTGCACCCACCGTCGACAGTCTCGTCGCTTGTGAGACCTGCGGCGATTTTTGGGAATGTGTGGCCTGTTGTCTTCGCCGCCACGATCGGACTCCCCTCCACAACATCCGGGTACGTTCTAGATATTCTTGAAAACTATCTACTGACATTTATTTAGATTTGGTCAGGCGGCGACACGTCCACTCGCACCTCCCTCATGGCACTCGGTCGCAGCTACCAGGTCGGTCACCAAGGTGGGCGCTGTCCCGTCCCCAGTGCCGACAAACTCGTCACTGTCATTCATATCAATGGCATCCATCGAATTCGTGCGACGTTCTGCGAATGTGATCTCTCGGACTCGGTGGCACGTTGGCAGCAGGCGATGCGCGATGGTTGGTACCCGGCATCTCTCTCCCAGCCTCAGACCTTCGCCACCATAGAGGTCTTGGATCTCTTCCGTCTTCTGAATGTGATCGCGAACGTCAATGTGCGCGATTTCGTGACCACGTTGGAGCGCAAATCAGCCCCCCATGGTGCTGAATGGCTGCCAGACCGCTACAAAGCATTCGGCTTGATGTCGCGACAATGGGCCTACTTGAAGCGATTGCGGCGGGCGGGTATCGCACAACGGCAAGATGGCATCAAGAAGGCTACCATGGGCTCAGCGGCTATCCACTGTTGGGCCTGCCCCCGCGAAGGAGTCAACTTGCCGGAAGATTGGCGCAACGCCAGCCCCGAGGATCGGTATGTTTTTCCATCCCTACACCTCCATTTATTAGATGCTCAATTCTTTCCCTTCAGGTTCCTCTTCATGCTGTACCTTGCCCTCGACGCCAACTTCCGAATGCGCAATAGGCTCAGGAAGAAGAGCGCGAACAAGGCCTATACCATCCTCGGCGATGGGTTGGGTTATCAAGTTCCGCAAGAACCTTACAACGACCATCTGAGGAAATATGTCAAGGAAGAAGATGTCAGTATTCGATACAAATCCTCAGCGTGTTGCCTGATATTCACAAATTCTCAGATCAGCACTTGTATAGCTTTCGCGGCTCTTATGCAGAAAGATACGCGCCTCTCGACAGGTTTGCGGGCGACGGGAATTGGAGGTTGCATCTGCGCTCGTCACGAGATAGTGCGACCACTGGGTATCGGGGATCTGCTCAAAGGAGAGCGGTGAGTAGTTTAGCGCCTCGTTGGCAACTGTTCACTGATGAGAATGTTTTAGATATGCGAATATGGATTTTATTTTCTGGTGTGCTATATGGGGGATTAGCTTGATGTTTATCCTGATCTCCTACGACGTCGGCTGCCAGTGGAAGGTCCACCTCACCGAACGCCACCAATCTCACCCCGCTTTGTTGAAACACGACTCAACTCTGGAGAATCCCGCTCCCAGAATTCGGGTCGGGCTGCCTGTATGGCACGGCGGCGTCCATGACGAGTATTGCGCGACCTGTAACTCTCTTCGTTATAAGACCGGCGCTGGAATGACTGACGGCGAGGGCGTCGAGAGGGTCTGGGCCGTGCTAAACCCAGCAGCCTCTGCGATGAAGGAGATGCACCTAGATGGACGACATGCCGCGCTGGAAGAGATCATCGATTCACACAATTTCTCGAAGAATCTGGGCCTCGGTAAGTTGATTGCTTATATTTATATCAAATGGATATTAGCTGATATATGTGTCTGTCCTAGGAGCATTGCTGCATCGCCGACTACAAGTTGCCCGCGAGGAGAAGCCGCGTCAAATTGAGAACTTCAAGGAGATTAGCGAGGGGGTGACGAAGGAGCAGAAAGAGGAGTGGACGGCCATGATTACGGCTTGGCACTTGGAGGAGGATGAGCCAGCGAAAGATCGAACGGCTGTCAATCCCTATGCTGCCAGTTGGACCAAGGATGATCTGACAGTCGGCGAAGTCCAGCGTGATTTGCAGGCGGACGACGCGGCGGAGGCTCAAGCTGATGCAGAGGATGATGAGGCAATGGACGAGGGTGTTAGATTTCGTGGGAGCGGGACGGTTTTCCTCAAACTTGGGATACGCTTGCAGGCGTTACAGTACGTCATATTCTTGTTTCTCAGCCTTTCGCGATTCGATTCTTATGCCCATTTTAGACGGCAGATCCGCGCCGCACTTCGAGCAAAATCTCAGCTGTCGCTGGGTCGTGATGAAAAGATCCAACGGTGGCGAACCTCTTTCTTCCAACAACTAGGACGATTTCGACGCCTGCAGCAGACGTTTCTGCCGCCAGCGCTGGCTCTTATCCATAACGAGAGCGAGGCACGAGGACCCGACGCACCAGCACTAAGTGCCGAGCAAATCAAGCTCTGGATGCCTTCCGAGATACCCAGCAATGAACGGACGACCACGTCAGGGCGCAGCCAGTCGATCTACGAGATGGAGACTCGCCTTCGACAGGCACAATGTTCCGAGAGCTTAACCAAACTTCGACAGCGATTACACGCTAAACGCCACTGGATTCAATTTCGAAATGGCAACATCACTGGACAGAAGCGTACCGGCCGTGCTCGAACGCTCATCGACACCATCACGGATCGCATCAACGCTGAAGCCCACCGATATCAGGAGGCGCAGTCTGCATTGCGGAGTTTGGTTGGCGCCGATGCTTGCGGGCCTTTCAAAGTCTTGGAGAAGGAGGATATCTCGATGAAATTCGTCGTAGATCATGACGGGCGGGCCGCACGACGACTGGCGAAGATTGCAGGAAGGTTGGGTCGGAACGCTCCTGTAGTTGTGGAGCCAGACGTCGAGGAGGATGTCAGGGAGGCAGCTGAAGAGCTGCTTGAGGTTGAGGAGCCACTGGCACCGGGAGCCGAGGTTAGAGGGACATCACGTAGAACGGTATCCTGGATCTGGACGGCACTGGGGGCGCCCGATCAGGAATCAGAGGCGTATATGCATGAGTGTAAGTGCTTCATTTTCTTCAGAGTGGCGCATCCTCCACTCATTTTCATGCTGCCTTCCTAGCTGTCCGAGTTGAGTGGTGCCGTGCCTATGCTCGCAAGAAACGCTGGTCCGAGGAGGTAGCATTACTCGAAGAGGAACAACGACGGGTGCTTGCGTCGTTGAAGTGGGGAGAGGAATGGTGGCAGACATGGGCAAATTTGGAGGAGGATGGTACCAGCCCTGCGCTCCGTCGGGGGCGGCGCGCCTATGCGCTGCAGCAGAAAGCGTTGTTGAACAGGGTCGGGGCTCGCTTCGCTCGCCGCTGGGCCGGCTTGGATGGCAAGCGTCGGCGCGCTGAGTAATCAGGGATGTACATAGCCGAAACAATGGTACATATCTTCGTTTGAGACCTCAAGGGTTGGGATGTCCCGATTAGGAGTAGTGGCGGGGCACTTGAGGCGCGACACACGTATTTGGACATGAGTAATCATAATGACACGATCGCATTGCTCGGACCCTTCGGTCCGTTTGTTCGGTGGCCAGTTTGAATCTGCCTGGCTCTAGCCAGGAGCTTGGCTTTGCCGGGATTGATAAATTAGCTTGTTGTGGCTACAGCCAGGACTTTATAGAAATTGTTACAGCCACAGGTGGATTTCCTTCAAGTTAAACAGCTTTCGAAACCCAAAGATGCGACTGTCTTGGTGTGTCTCGATGGGGTGCTTACTTTCAGGCATCGGGACGGTGTAGTTCGCGTCCACTGGCACCGTATACGCGTACTTGTTGCGTAATGGCTTAACCAGCCTTTGCACTTTCGCAGCCGATTTCTTCAGGTAAAGGCTGGATAGCACACCGCGGTCAAACGCTCCGTCCTCTTCTGCCGGGGTGTATGTTTCTTTGACGACGACATTGCCTTGGCTATCAGCTTCAAGAATGAGTACCACCTCTCCTTGTTCTTGCTTCAATTCCTTGAGCGGTTCTGAAAACCCGGCGGGGTATCGTGTGAACCTTGTGGTAGCAGATTCTTGGGCATTTGACCCCGTTTGTAGGTTGGGCAGGTCAATTTCTTGCCTGTCCCAGGGTCCTCTATCGTAGCGATCACATCACCATTCGCAGTTGAATGCAGACTGATCTCTGACACAACTTCAAATGGTCGTCCGAGAAGGACTTCGTACGCTGGATCCTTAAGAATGTGCAACTGGAGATAGTAGATGATCCCCTCGAAGTCGAATCGCACGTTCCTGGCCAGGCCAAGGGTCTGTGTTCGACTCTTATCCGCGCTCTCCATGGTTATGGTGAAACTTGGATCGTAGGAGATCCCCAACTCCAGTGCTGCCTTCAACGACATCGACGCGATCTGCGATCCCCCGTCGAGTAGACTCTCTTTTCGTCCGCTCTTATTGACCAGGGGCCACATTGTTCGCAAATCAGCGTTTTCAGGCGCCACATTCGATCGTGGTACATGATATGGACCCGTATAACCAGTTTGGTTGTAGAATTGCTCTACTGGGTCTTCAACTACGATAGCGCCTTCCGGCATGTGCGCTGTCTTTTCTGCTGTGACTTTGAATACAGCGTACGTCGGTGAAGCATCCTGTTGGAGGTTCACCTTCACGTTTTTGGCCTTCAGCGTATCGAGCAAGTTCTTCTGCCACGCGGTGTTAGTAGCCAGTAACGACTCAGGTAACAACGCCTTCCACATCTCCTCCCATTGTGGGTTGAGACGGAGCAGTTCTTTGAGCTTCGATTCACGCTTGTAAGACTTGGTTTTCTCTTTAATTTATCAGGCAGAGTTGAATCGGCCGCCTTCAGGTCGACTTTCTCCGGTTCAGGTTCTGGCTGGTTAAGGGCGTCTTTAAGTTCATCAAGTTCGTCCTCTTCCACTTCCGATTCTGATTCCGAAGCGTCTTCCGTCACTATCTTAGGTGGCTCCTCTGCAGGAGGTTGCGCTGGTTGAACAGGCGCGAACTTGACTCGTCGCGGAATCTCGACGACAACTCGGTCCTTCTTCCAGCTGGTACCAGGTCCTTTTTGAACTGGTACGTCCTTCGGCTGGTTAGGGACTTCTTGGGGACTGCTTCGTGTGCGTACAACGTTTTGGCTCTCCAGGTACTGGGATGTAGGTCCGAGTCCTCCTCTCATCGAGCCTAGTTGAAACCCTGTTGACCTCCGTTTCCCATCGCCGTCAAGAACACTACTTGACCGTCGTACGTGAAGTCATCCGGCGCGAAGTAGTCCTCTTCGTTGCCCATCGCGTTCTGCGCGCGAATGTTCTTGAGCTGTTCTTCCTTGAATCGACGAACGAACTCACTGGGCTTCACACCAGAGATGGCTTTGCGTGGTATCGATTTCCCATTCTTTAGGAAGAACCACCGCACATTTTCTGGTTTGAATATCCAGCCTTCTTGTTCGTCCTTCTTACGCTGCTCACAGGTCTCGATGAAGTGGGCTGGGTCTTCACAATAGAAACATCCATCGTTCATGAAACCTCGAGTCCCCTGGTTGCCGTGACCCATCTGCATGCCTGGTCCCGGTCGAACCATGTCTGGTATACGGCTGCTTTGAATCGCCATGTTGTACATCGGTTGCGGATAGTAAGCAGCCGATGGTTCGGCTGTATAAGCCTGTTGGCGTGATTCTCGTTGGTTCTGCAGCACCAACTCAAGCAGTTTCTGGACCATGTTGGGCGTCTCGTTGAGCCGCTTCTCTTGTGCATTGATGGTGTCCCTGAAGCTAGACAACAAGTTGTTCATATCCTGTAGATCTTCGAGTTTGACTTTCATCGTCCCCGGGGGTAGCAAACTGCGTCCGAACTCGCTTTCCTCGATTTCGGTCTTCACTCCAGCGTACTGAATACCGGAATTGAAGTAGGTGCTAGTAGCCACGACCACTTCATCGATCGTGAAGGTGATTTTCTCCGGAGGCGGTTGTGCTTGTAACGCCTTCGTGCGGAGGCCGGTGAAGACAGCGTCCCAGACGACTGGCTTCAAGCATCCTCGAATGTGTTCCACTGCCGCTTTCTCCGTGATGTCCTCATTCTTCACTAGGTACTTCAGGATATGCACGACTTCTCGCTGACATGCCATCCAGCGCGTCTTCGTACCAGCCTTTTCTTCCTTGTATTCGGATATAGCGTCTCGCAAATCATGAATAGAGTACTTGATGTCGCCTGGACCCTTGCTATAGCTCGCGAGAACCGCCTTTCGGAACGCTTCCCACTCACCAGCGATGTACTCTGGCATCACGAACCATGCATCGCGATTATCTGCGCCGGCATACAGCGCAGCTAACTCGATTTTGGCCGCGTCATCCTCTATTTCATGGTTCGAGAACAACAACTCCATGTTTAAGAAGAAGTCGATGATACGACTCTTTTTGAAGACTGGCGCATTCTTACTTTCTTGCTGGGGGATCCCCTTTTTCTTGATCAGGGTCTTCGTCTCGGGAGAGACGAACTTGTTCGGGTCTAACGTTCTCGGTGGCATGATGTCTGATAGTGTCACTGAACGTTCTTTGACTGGTGTTTAGGGTTTGAAGGTCCGGTCCTTAGGACCGGTAAAGACCGGTGGACTGGACCGGACTGGACCGGTCACATGACCAGTCCAAAAAGGACCGGTCCATGATTTGGACCGGTCCCGGTCCTAGGTCCTATGCTAATCCAAAAAATTTCAGGACCGGTAAAGACTGGTCCAGGACCGGTTTGGACCGGTCTACTCAGGGTCTAATCAGGACCAGTTAAATGTCCTCTAAAATGGTCATTATTCAAGTTTTCATGGCAAACTTACCTCCGCTTGTGTAGTTTCATGATAAACTTACCTTGACTTATACACTTGTATATTAAACTTAGCTTTATTTCTTCTCTCATAATCAAAGATCTGATCTTATAATGACTAGAATACATTATAAAGTCCTAAGTAATCATAAACTTAACTGTTGTATACTGTCTGACATATATGGCAAACTTGTAATGTGGTAAACTTACCAAAAAAAATTGTGAAAATATAATTTTGAGGTGGTGATGGTTTGGACCGGTCCTGGACCGGTTCAGGACCGCAGACCGGACTGGTTAGGACTGGTTTTTGCGGTCCTAACCAGTCCGGTCCTCAGTCCAGCCAAATTTGGCAATTTGTTGGACCGGTCCGGTCCCGGTCCATGATCTCAAAGGTCAAAAGACCGGACCGGACTGGACCTTCAAACCCTACTGGTGTTAACTGGGGTGAATCAGGTAGTGGTATACTCTCTGGTTCGGGTGAACTTGGCAGTGGTATTTCTCGCGGATCTTCGTTAAGGTCGGAGAAGAATTGACTGTCTGATTCGGGTTCTTCTTGCTTGATTTCGAAATCTAAGGTCGCGTTGTCTGAATCCGGTACTGGGGTCAAAGGACTTTCTGGTCGCTCTAATTCAGGTGGAGGAGACGGTGACTTTGGTTTCGCTTTCTTCTTGGACTTTCTCTTGATTTCAACGTTCTTTCCAGCAAGTGCTTTGATGGCTCGCTCTTTGTCGGCTGGATAACCGTCTTTGAGTGATCCCGGAACGTGAGGTCTGGTTCTTAAAGTTCGCGCTGATGTACTTGGCGAACTTGGTGTAAACTGTTCGTCTTGAGAAGGTGTATATCGATCTGAATTTCGAGGCTTGGGTCTAGGTCTTCTAGCGTCCAGCCTGTGCTTTCAATTCGATGTCTTGTACTTGCGTTTGGAGATCGACAACAGTAACTGTACTGTGTTGTCAATGCTTAACCCCCCTCGCGGTGGGCTCCAAAATATGATGTGCAGTGTGATAAAGCGGCGTGTAATCACCACTATCTAACCAACAACAAATCTACTGGTGCTTGTGGTACGGAACGGTTGTCCTAATCGTGTGATTGGGGAACGGCTGGTTAAGGTAGCAGGGGACTGATACGTCCGTTTTGGTGCACGAATGCAGGTTGTTTTGGGGGGGGTTGTAAGCGAAGAGGATCTACGCGAAACACCTAATCGAATAAAGACTCAAAGCCGAACAGAGCTCGCCAGGAAGACGGGGACCCGAAGGCCGGGACCGCTCAAGGGTAGATGTTCTACAGTACTGGGGCGACCGAACGGACAACAGTGCACTGACTTGTTATCTGCGTTGATGCTAGCCTCGTGTACCAAACTTACTTCTCTACTTGGGTGTGACAGATCGTTCTTTTGAGCGTCGGTCAGATACCGTGGCCACAAGACGTTCTTCGGCTGCTTAACGTCGCACCAGTTCAGGCTAACTAAGCTTCACTTTCACAAGACGGTTGTCTCTGGGGAGACGATTGCTTGCTACTTGGATCCGTGCGGTATCTCTGGGGAGAAGTCCGGGCTCACAGAAGTTAACTGGGTACTTGACGGCAAGGGGCTGCGCACGATTCTTGTCTGCGGTTCTTGAGTATCTCGCCACTTAGGCATCTTAGGAGACTTTGCTTTGCTTAGGTTCTTGGCTGCTTAAGGGTTTGGGTGAGCTTTCAAACGTGTTGAACTTCTTATTGGGCGCGAACCCGAGTCAGATTACTAAAGAGGAATGCTTTGTGGGCTTTTCACTGCGGGGCACTAAACTACTGTACTCTACAGACACGACACTACTTATACACTCTACAGACTCACCCCGGTAAGCTACGTAACTACTCGACGGCTAGATACGGTCCGTACAAAACATGAGTCCTTACTCAGCCTGCACGGGCAAAGGTCACCAGACAGTTCCCGCCGGCGCATATGCCAGTTTCTCTACATTCAGATGTTGCGTAGACCACCCATGGACTCCGAGAAGCAAGGCGCTGCGTGCTCAGATAGGCGTTCGCGTGTACTTTTACTTAACCGGGCGCTTACCGGCTTATCCAGCCTTTGCACCAGACTTGGGCGTGAGTCCATTCAATCGCGAGCTACCGCCAGTGCGCATGCACTGAGATGGTCCGTGAACTCGAATGGTGACGCGCTGAAGCGTTGGGCAACTTATCTGGATGGCTGATACCACATGTAGTACATGAGGCGGGTCTTCGAGTCATAATCCATATGGATCGCGCCTCGCTGCCAGTTTCACATCAATCAGACGCGTCGACCGATGAAGGTGATTCTCTTGAGATAACCGCGAATCATCCCCGTTCGGGGTTTTGATACTGGTTTATTGTTATCCGACTTTTGTCACAATGAACAATGTACCGGCCGCTTTTGGTAATGAACTCCGGAGGTTGTGAACCCCGCTTCGACTCATTCAATGCTGAGGATCATGTTGCTGCTGGTAGAGCGTCGTCGGAAGCGACGGCTGTTCATCCCTGATTCGGATGTTGCTTGTGTGGCGCAGTTACGCGTACAAGGTGAAAGGACCTCCTCAGAGGGGACAACTGGGTTTATGATATTCAGCCCTGGCTACTGTCGTTCTTTGACTAATAGTTACATGCTTGGAGTTCTCTCCTTGCCCTAGAGAGCGTCTCCGTGATGACCTTTGTAGCGTATCCAGCCTTGCTTCCGCTTGGCTCTTAGTTGCATATGGCTGTCTAGAAATCGCAAAATTCTGGATTTCTGGCCATGTAATCTCAACATGCATATCAGCGGGTTCTCGTCTGTCGTTTCGGGTCAGTATGGGTGAGGGATACAAGAGAGAAAGTCCTGCATTTGTCAGGTTCCTCGTCAGAGAAGTAGGCCTCAAATTCGCGAAGGTATTGCTCGTGTACACACATGGTCCGAATGTTATCAGACAAAGGGCACTTGCATCCTACACTGAGCTTTTTGCCAATCCGCGCGAAATGTAGGTGGTACCAGCGAGGCTGTCACAAATGAGTTGCCCGTGTTTTCCCATGAAGTGCACATATGTACCACTGCTCTTTAGCGAGAGCTGTCCCATCCTTGTACTATGCACCAGTTCCTCATGATGCGAATGAAGAAGACGAACTTGCCGTCCACCCCTTGCATGAAGGCCGTTGATATGCTGGATAGTCAATGAGTGTCGAAAGGATAATCATGACATGAGACACCAGTTGAAGCATGGCATGTTAGCTCAGTGGTTAGAGCACCCAATGCATAGTCGGAAGGTCCCTGGTTCGATTTCAGGACAAGCCACTATTGTTCATTTGACACTTGGAATTACATAATGCACAACATCTGGAGCCCACCGCGGACCTGATTATCTAATCAGGAACGAACTCTGTGCATGTAGTCTTGGGTCAGTTGGACATAGTGCTTCACACTACTTGGAATAACAGCACACATTGGTTACTGGGGTTGTACCTTGACTTAAGTAAACAGGGACTTCACCCCAGTGATACCCGTTGCCTCGGCAGTTGAACAAGCGGTAACTAGTGCCCCTGACGCGGGCGTCAGGATTTCAAGAAAGAGGGGAATGATATGCTGGATAGTCAATGAGTGTCGAAAGGATAATCATGACATGAGACACCAGTTGAAGCATGGCATGTTAGCTCAGTGGTTAGAGCACCCAATGCATAGTCGGAAGGTCCCTGGTTCGATTCCAGGACAAGCCACTTTTGTTCATTTGACACTTGGAATTACATAATGCACAACACCGTGTACATGTCCTCCTGATTTGGTTCCCTTCCCTTTCAAGTAGTGTGCTGTCTGGCGTGTCATCGTTGGTGAAATGATCCTCATAGTATGGCCCTGCGTCAGTTATGTTCATTTCATAGGGGAATTGGTCGCATGTAGTTTCGAGTCCGGTCTGCCCCACTATGTCTGTGTCAGCGACTATGTCCTGCGGTGCATCGGCGATGACCTGAGCAGGAATCGCATATGGTGAGTAGTTTGAGACTGTACCTGTGCCAGCGACTATGTCGTGCAGTACGCCGGCGATGACCTGAGCAGAGGTTGCATATGGGAGGTTGTTTGAGGAAGAGTCGTTAGCTGGTGGGGGAGAGGATAGACGTCAGCGCTTGAGACCAGCAGCCTGCAGGCGTGCACCTCGCGCACCCTTGCATTTGACTGGTGCGCACAATGGTAATTTTTTGGGGCTTGGTCCGGGCTTCAGACGCTGGAGTGGCTTGATAGGACTGGGTGGTGAGGCCGGGGTAGGGTTTGAAGGTCCGGTCCTTAGGACCGGTAAAGACCGGTGGACTGGACTGGACTGGACCGGTCACATGACCAGTCCAAAAAGGACCGGTCCATAATTTGGACCGGTCCTGGTCCTAGGTCCTATGCCAATCCTAAAACTTGTAGGACCGGTAAAGACTGGTCCAGGACCGGTTTGGACTGGTCTATTCAGAGTCCAATCAGGACCAGTTAAATGTCCTCTAAAATGGTCATTATTCAAGTTTTCATGGTAAACTTACCTCCGCTTATATAATTTCGTGGTAAACTTACCTTGCTTATATACTTGTATATTCAACTTAGCTCTATTTCTTCTCTCATAATTAAAGATCTCATCTTATAATGATTAGAATATATTATGAAGTCCTAAGTAATCACAAACTCAACTGTTATATACTGTCTGACATACATAGCAAACTTGTAATATGGTAAACTTACCAAAAAATTTGCGAAAATATAATTTTGAGCTGGTAATGGTTTGGACCGGTCCTGGACCGGTTCAGGACCGTAGACCGGACTGATTAGGACCGGTTTTTGCGGTCCTAACCAGTCCGGTCCTCAGTCTAGCCAAATTTAGTAATTTGCTGGACCGGTCCGGTCCCAGTCCATGACCTCTGAGGTCAAAAGACCGGACCGGACCAGACCTTCAAACCCTAGGCCGGGGGAAGTATTCGAGTGAAGAGCCGAGGAGGAGAAATTGGTGCCTGCAGCCATGATGGTGGCATATATTAGAGTCAAGTAGAACACGTCTCCCACGTACAGGAAAGGAATTTACGGTATTTGTGTCGTCATGATTGTCTTTCCTTGTTGCCATCATCATGTCTGACAAGGCATCAGGTATCTCGATGGATTTTCTCTTTATGTCGGAGGACCTGATCTTCAACAGCATCTCCGAAGAAACGACGAGCAACGCCCGTTGAGCCCACTACGCCACTCAGCAAGCGTTCAAAACCAAGCACCGAGGGTCGCTTGAAACGCAATCTGGACATCGTATTCGGCGTCAATGGCTGGTCTCCACACGTTCCCTCAAACCGCCCACCACAGGATCGGGTCTTGTAAGACAGCATCAAATACACTTCCGTTGCGAAAACACCACCCACTTTGCGACATGCTCTTCTATGACCTACTACCTTGCCAGTCTCTCCTCTGCTGTCCACTTCCCAGCTAGAATCCACGCCTCCACGCGCCGCTGGCAACAAGATTCACAAGGATGCTACATTCAGCCCTGTCGCAAATAAGGCATCTCTGATCCAGTCCCCTCTTCCACACTCCTTTGGCCACAATGACAGTACGGGCCACCACACTTCAATCAGTCCTGTCTTCAACATGCCATCCCCATTTCTCTCTGCTCTACCTTGCCCTGTTCCTCATCGACGCTCTGAGTCGGCCTCCTCAGCTCTCTCCGCGTCATCGTCTCCTCTTGTCTACATGCGGCCACGCAAGCAGGCCAACCGCGTTGTTGCCAATCATGATCAGACAGAGGAAGGGTTATCAGCGGCAAGTCACCGCGTAGTTCGGACTCTGGAGGACCACATACGAGATCTCGAATCGGAGAGCTCGGTACGAATGTTGGAGCTGGAGGAGGCTCAGTCCCAGCTGGAAAAGACTCGGGCAGAGCTCAAGGAGGCGAACTCTTGCGTGACTGCTCTGGAGGGCGAAAGGCGACGAGCAGAGGACCAGCTGGCCATCAATGAGAAGAAGATGAAGGAATATCGACGCAAGAATTCAAGGTTCCAGCAAGCTCGCAGGAAGGCTTCCCTGAAAGTGAACTTTGCTTAGTTGCAATTTTACTAACACTGATTTCCAGCACATTGACTGCTATGTGCAAAAGGGCCGACGAGGTACAAACTCTCCTCCGTGATGATGGGCTCGATTTGTACGAATGCGAAGACAGTAACAGTAGTATAGAATATGCATAGTGAGCATAGAAAAAGCACTTAGCCGAAAGCATTTTGTAGAGTACGTCCCGCATCTGAATGACAGACAATCTTTGAGATGAATGCCAATAATTATTCCAATATGCATGATGTGCTGAATTAGGCTGACACTCAAACGACGAGGGTTCACAGTGAAAACAATGTATAGCATACGGAAAGACTACTTTAAGAAGAATAGCAAGATCAGATGTAACAATAGAATGCATGTGTGTACACAAGCAATTGAAATTGGCCTGAAATGCGCGGGTACCGGGAACGGGCAAGGAGCAGGCGGGCGAGTACGATGAGGAGTGGAGCGTGAACCTACACAGAGGTTCAGCATGAAACGGGCGGGAAGAGAAACGGGCGGCTCACCATTAAGGAGCGTGTCCAGACACGACAGAGCCAGATATGCGCCGGGATCAGAAACGGGCAGGAGGGTGTGTCCGTACACGACGGAGCCAGAAATACGCCGGGACCAGAAACAAGCGATGAGAAATAGGGCGTGAACCTACACAGAGGTTCAGTATGAACGGGCGGGAACAGAAACGGGCGGCTCACCATTAAGGAGCGTGTCCAGACACGACGGAGCCAGAAATACGCCGGGACCAGAAACAAGCGATGAGAAATAGGGCGTGAACGTACACAGAGGTTCAGAAAGAAACGGGCGGGAACAGGAACGGGCGGCTCACCATTGAGGGGCGTGTCCAGACACGACGGAGCCAGAAATACGCCGGGACCAGAAACGGGCTGGAGGGCGTGTCTGTACACGATTGAATGCAAGCACAGGCGGGACCAGAAACAGGCGGCTCTCCACTGTGAAGCGTGTCCGTACACGACGGTGCCAGAAATACGCCAGGTCAGAAACGAGTAGGAGGGCGTGTGTGTACACAAATCTGGCCAAGCACAGACGGGACGCGGCTGAGAGTCGGCGGGAGCAGAAACGGGCAGATCTGCTACATGAGCGTGCCCGTGCACACGCTGAAGGCCTACATGACACCGGGGGCATGAGCCTGAGCATCACTTTTGTGGTTCCTTTATGGAACCACACATGCAACTAGTCAGTTTCACGGGATCTTGCGGGCCGGATGCCGCCTATCCGAACTGGTTCATTCTAACGGCCAACCACGAAACATGTGTAAATAGAGTATACAATGGAGTAATCACTCGCACACGCACGGGTGACGCTCCCGATGGCAGTGGTGACGGTCTGGTTCAAATACACGCCAACCGCCTTTATCTTCCCAATTAAGGGTGGTACTGAGGGCAATGCCATTCACTCCACGGGCTTGACTGACCATCACTGTGGGCTTTAGGCAAACTGAACCTCAGTATGCTAGACAGTGGACATCCTAAAGACCCATTGATACTCATGCCAGAATATCAGGAAATTGCACGCTGCTTTGAAATGATTTTGACCTGTGTTGTGGCAGACTGAAAACGGACTGAAGACGGACTGAGAACCTGATTTCAGAATTAAGTGCATCCCAACTGATTTCCAATGAGATACCTTAGGATTTCACTATTGTTCAGTGTTGTATCCAGTGAGCAGCTACACAGATTATATGTGTATATCCATTACAACATCTTGTGAATTCCACCATGTACTGCCAGGGGGAGTCAGCTGACAGCTAGCTTTCAGCTCATTCTATACTTATTTTCAGTCAACAAGTACATGAAAAACCATTCAATTTTGATATAAAATAAGAGGGTATATACAGGTGGAATGTGTACACGGCCGATGGCATGTGTAATGCATGTATACCTTTGAGCCCGTGAAGGTAGAAGACAGTGAGATTGATGGTGGGCATCCGCATCAGAGTCTACACGAGCTGTAAGCTAGGACAGGAGTGAGTGGAAGGATGTACTCAGGTGTCGTTGAGTGGCCCAGGCACCGCTGGCACCGACGCCACGGCTGTACTGATTGCTTGTGGCTATACACGACCTCAAGCTGATAATTGTTGTAGTTGTCCTCATCCTTGTCCGGATAATGACGGTCTCCTTGTCCTTGTCCAGGTGTTGATGCTCAATATACTGGTCCTCATTCGGATGACAATGCCCGCTTTCTTGCAATCTTGATTGACAGTATCGTGTTGAACTGAGTAGCAGCTGCCAGTCTGTGGAGATGTTTCGCCCTGGTGTGCACTCTCTGCCTGCTCGTTATTGTTGCATCTGGAAGCGTGCTCGTGCTAGTCTAGAGAGTCGGTATTGTATTTGTATCAATCACGTCGTCCTCATCCGGATCTCGTTGTAGTGCATTACATGATTGCCAGTGCTCGTCCCATCGTCCTCATCTCATTGAGATGCTCGTCCTCATCATTGTGCACATGCTCGTCCTCGTCCCATTGATAGGTTGTATGTTTTCAATTGTTTTCAGGCTGCGGTCGGGTCTGGTCAGTGACGTCGGGGAAGGCTCCTTGTTCGTGATCCAGAATTCATGCGGGTGCCACCATGACCAGACATACGGAGATCAGAGGAGAAGAATGTGCATTGAAGTGGGAAGGGGAAGATGAGACAGTGTAAACTATGTGCTGGAGCAATACTGTAACAACGGCTGTGGAAGACGGACGTGGTTCGGTGTCAATACGTACGCCGGCAGCATCATCGGCTAGCCGCACCCAATTTGGAGTGAGCTACCATCTTGCTCTCGAACCGGTTCACTGTCTAGTCCGCCGCATGTCGCCGGCCCGCAAGCCCTGAAAAAACGTTACATCGAATCAGTTGCATGTGTGGTTCCATAAAGGAACCACGAAACTGATTCCATGGTCCATGCCCCCGGTGTGATCGTCCGGGTCAGAGCAATCGGACATTTACGCAAGCATTTTCACAGCCGGCCGCATTGATCGAAGGGGCCGGCTGTTTGTTTTATTGCGAGCGCAGCGAGCATACCGGTTTTCCGTGAGGCAGACAGCATCCACTGTCGCACAAACAAGTACAAACTCTACGACGCATTCTGCGCCGCAAACGTATTTAGGTAGCAGTTCATTCATTGTTGGCCGTACGCCATCCATTTTTTGTTCATGGTATCTATTATCGTATTATATGCATGCTACGGCCTTTCAACGGCGAAAATCGGTCAAGACGCGAGCCTGCTGGCTGTCGATCATCATTCGCGCACATAACGCGCGTCTCAGGGCGGCAACGCCGCCTCCAATTCTGCGCCCGGTAAGGCGCAGTCCCGCCCATAGGGCCGCGGCAAAGCCTCTTCAATGCCGGAGGATTCAAGAGCCCGCCGCTTGCGGCGTCGCTTGCTTGCGCTCGCTCACCGTGGGACAGCCCACGTCATTTATAACGACATGGCATGGTTGGGATGGCCGCAGCGACCACTGATCCCTCCACTTTGCCAGGTACAATGTCTTCTCCTGGCTCGCCCGGATTAATAGACTCGTATACAGTGCCAAAGGACGTTCTCAGAGAGTTTGAGGAGCTCGCCGAGGAGGAGAACGTCGACCCATTCGCCGAGACAGCGTCCAAGCGCCAGATTGCCGCCCGCCAAGGCGACTACCACAACCGACGTTTCGACCGTGTCGCAGTCGACAGCGCAGACGCATTCAAGGCCGCAGAGGATGGTCAGGATGTTGAGGGCGGGTACAAGGATGCTATGCGCCTTGCAAGGCTCGAGCAGGAGGAGGCGCGAGTGCAGCGGGCCATTGAGGAGAAGGAGCGGCAGGACAGGGAGGAGGGCAAGATGAAGATGGACCTCGACAAGACGCCGCCTGCCTCCGAGCTCGAAGACGTTGCCATGGAACTCGAGGCGGCCAGGGAGCTCGCCAAGAAAAACGCTGCCTCGGGAACCAAGCGCAAGCGTCGCTGGGACGTGCCCGACTCTGCCGACGAAAACACCGACCCGAGCCGCGGCGACAAAGGAGAGTGGTCGAAGGAGTCGCTGGACGAGGCTGCGCCCAAAAAGCGCCGGTCGCGCTGGGATGCGACTCCGGCAGAGGCGCAGGCAGAGACACCCGCGCCGGTCAAACGCTCTCGTTGGGATCAGACACCTGTTCACGTCGACACTCCAATGGTGCCCATCATCATGAACGCGCCCGGTGTCATGCAGGATGACAAGCACAACCGCTACCTCACCGACGAGGAACTCGATGCCATCCTCCCCGCTACCGGCTACGCCATTGTGACTCCTCCCCCGGGCTATGCTCCGTCCCTGGCTCCCCGCAAATTCATGGCTACACCGCTTCATACCGAAGTTGGTGGCTTCCAGATTCAGGAGAGCTCCGATGCTGCTGCTGTCGCAGCCGCCGCCGGTCTGGCTCCCGAGCTTCCTACCGAGATCCCCGGTGTCGGAAGTCTCGCTTTCTTCAAGGCAGAGGATGCTCAGTACTTTGCCAAGATCTTGAAGGAGGAGGACGAGACATACGGCGGGTATGGGATGGGCGGTCCCATGGGGATGGGCATGAACCCGACACTCGCGCAAAGCCTCGAATCCACAACAGCGCACACGTTCAGCCTGCTGCACAGCGTCGTGCAGACGTTCACCGGCGTCGCGCAGATGCTCGAGAGCACGTTCATGGCGACGCACTCGTCCTTCTTTGCCAGGGTCTCCGTCGTCGACCAGTTCCAGCAGCTCCGCGACGCGCTCGGCGGCGTCCTCGGCCTCTTTGGCATGCTCCGGTGGCTCAGATCGCTCCTACCAGGCGCACCTCCGCCGCCGATAACATCACAACACTTTCCCGCCGCCCCCAACACACAACAACGCAAGTTTGCGAAAAAGCCGATCATCATCTTCCTGCTGGCAATGGTCGGCATACCATATCTGCTCTCGCGCCTCCCACGGCCGCAGCCGCAAGCGGCGCTGCCACCGCTGGATCCTTCTCAGCTGACGTTTGCGAGGGCGCTGTATCCCTTCTCCGCCAGCTCGCCTGCTGAACTTGCGCTGAGCGAGAATGATATTGTGGCCATCACTGCCAAACTGTCAAACGGGCAAGAGGTGGACCCGAGGACAGAGTGTGAAGCAGAGTGGTGGAAGGGGCGCACACGGGATGGACGGGATGGTTGGTTCCCGCGTAAATGGGTAGAGGTCTTGGCCAAAAAGACGCAGTAGCTCACTCATTTATTCTCTTGTATATTTGTATAATCAGTTTTCATTGACATGCTTGGACAGAACAGAATTTGACAGCTACGAGTGACAGTCGTATACAGACACAGAAACCCAGTCAGAGACAGCAGATTCAGAAGGAATTGTCAGGTGTCAAAGCAGACATCGTGATTGGAGTGGCAGATGAGCGCGAACGGATTATGAGGGGCATGCGTATCCACGCTGCCCAGGTGTTGAAGAGGTCCTATTGAACATGAGATTGAGCTGACAATAAGCAGATGAGGCATACCCTTTGTATACCAAATATGAGAACTCCAGAGACGGGCACTGAACAAGAGGCTAAGTCTAGCTCAGAAGAAACATTCAAAGGGGCTCACGCCAAGCCATAATGATATCAACCGCCTCGCTCGGATTTTTGCTGAAAATGTGCACAACACCCTCTCTGTCGGCAGTTCTTCAAGCGAGTGGATTGTATAGAAACAGAGCACGAACCCGAACGCGACGAGAGTCAAAAGGCTAAACACCATGACCCGAATGACCACTTTGAGTGTTGGGACGGATATCTTCCTCTTTGATCCATGCGAGTAGAGGTTGCGGCACAGAGAGAGACCCAGAGAAGCTTCCCTACTATGATTTCTTCGATCAGGTGGAGTTGACGCGCAACGCACCTTGGACAGGGAGCATCGAGAAGGCGATGACGATAACTAACAAGGACGATATTTTAGCACTGAGCCCAACATCAGTGTTTTGGAGACTTGGAAATCTGGAACGCACGGCAGGACAGTATTGAGTACACAGTAGGGTACAGTCTCTAGGCGGACTGCAAGGGGCAAATTGGCAAGGCCAAACTGGGGAAGGGTCGCGCCTGAATTCGTAGAACGGACAAGAAGCTGGCTTACAGCGAGGAAGGACAGGAATATCGAGATCCAGACAGCAAAGGGTGCGGCAAGAATCTGACCTGTAGTCAATGCGCGAAGGAGGAACGAAGGTGTGAAGGATGAGTACGATCAGAATAGCTCTATGGTTCGTTTCGAGAGGAGGGAGAGCGTAACCGAAGTGGACGTTGTACCAGCTCTGAGATGGGGCTCAGTATGAACAGTCAAGCGATTGAATAGGAGCATACATGAACAAGAAGAGCGAGAGTCGACAGTGCAGTACTGCCAGTACGCGTTGTCAGTCCTTGACGTCCCATCGTGTCCAGTAGCATACATACAGAGTCGGGACAGAATACACAAGCGCCGCTTGCGTCGCACAGAGCTTGGGCGAGGGCGCATAATGCGAGTTCCACCCGCCAGCAAAGAACAGAAACGAGTAGGAGAGACACGAGATGATCCACGAGGCGCAGAACGTATACCAGGTCGAGCAGCGTTTGATCGTCGTGGACAGGACGGCGGAGAGGAGGATGAGGGACATGCCAAAGGCGCCTATGATTTGCAGGCTGATGAACAAGTGATACAAGGCGGTGGGGCTGGCCATCTTGACGCGTTCCAAGGCATGCGACGCGTTTGCGCGAGCGGATCGTCGGGGGACAGAGGAAAGGAGTGTATGTTCCCACGGACGCTCCTCCTCCTCTGACCATGACCGGCGCCATATTCATTTTCATCCATATCGCCTTGAACCAAGAAATATTCTTTCACCAGGTCGTGGAAGAGCAGGCTACTGCTCATGGCAATTCGTGACAGTAGACGTCCCGAGTCTACTCTTGCCGAACCCGAGTCCACTATTCTTCGAGACTCGGGCTTCCTGCTCTGATCCAGCCCGTTCTCTTATGAAGGAAGCCGACATCATTCACTTTCTCTATGGCGAATGTTCCCCACACTGACCCCACTTGACTAATGCTTATCTCTATTCAATGCTGCACCAGTCTACCACAGAATTGCGCCATCTCATCTGATGACCCGCTGTTATAAGCGGCAATTGATGATTCTTACGCCCAGCCATGTACATGCGCCTATCTCCCGCGTTTCTTCTTCTGGCCTCGGCGTGGGCCCAACAAACCCCCTTCACTGCCCCACAAGTCAATGCCGAATCTGAATGGACGGAGTTCAACAGGACGATCAAGGGCGTCGCAGTCATTGGTGCAGGTGCGGCATATATCGGTAACGCTCAAGCTGGCTCTATAATCTGAACACGGGTGCAGGTCCCGCCGGACTCCAAGCTGCCGCCGCACTAGTAGCGGACGGGAGCTTTGACGTAGTACGACTCTTCGACCGTGCGCCTGGTCCAGGTGGAAACTGGTTCTACTCTGAAGAGGTTCCCGTCCGAGAGTCATATCCGTGCGCTCCTCAGACTTCCGCATTGTAAAAATGAATGCTTACATTGTTCGTAGGGACGCTCCATTGGGAAGCAGCTTCAAAATCCCTGATCCCCTTCCTCCTGCCGAGCTCATTGATTGGGACGACGAAGTCTGGCGGGACCATTGGCTGCCGCGCCCTGTATGGAACAGCCTTCACACGAACTCCCCTGCGGTCATCACAGGACTGTCGGAAGTCCCATATCCAGAAGATCATGTACGTCTTCCAATTCAAAACATCTTGCAATCTTGAGCTGAATGTCTCGCAGCCTTGGGTAATCTCCGCGCATACGATTCAAGCACACGTCCGCGCATACGCTTCCATCCACCGCCTCAACGTGAACGACGGCAACGTCGCGTCGTACGCCACGCGGGTCGAACGACTGGAGAAATCGGATGGTATCTGGACGGTCACGTTGAGAAAGCTTGAGAAAGTATTGGCTTTTGAGGCTGGGCATACAAAGAATAAACTGAAGGTGACCTGGTGGCGAGAGGAGTTTGACGCCATCGTCGTCGCGTCGGGACCGTATGACGCGCCGCATGTTCCTAACATAAAAGGACTGGTGGAATGGTCTACCAGAAAGGCAATCGGAGAGACGGATAGGTGGAGCGTGTACCACTCGAGAGTGTATCGTACGCCGGAGAGGTACGCAGGCAAGGTACATTGACCTCAAGAATCACTTCCAGAGGCAACTAATAGCGTACCCATAGACAGTCCTTGTTGTCGGTCCAGGCACTTCCGGGAGTGAGATTGCGAGGGACCTTGAACCCTTCGCCAAGAAGGTGCTTGCTAGTAGCAAGGTATGTCGTTTGTCACCACATGCTTAACAGAATCTGACCATCAATTGCGCTTGCAGAAGTATGATTGGGAGAACTTGCATCCATTCCAACGACGCTCGTTCAAACGTTTTCCTCTGTCAACGGAGTGGATCCCAGAGATAGCTGAATTCGAGGTACCTCTACCTGGCGGGAAGGGAATCAAGGAGGGACGCATAAAGCTGGTCAACGGTAGCGTCATTGACGGGATTGACGAGGTATGCCATGTCTATCATATGAACATGAAGAGTGGGCGATAACGACCTTCTAGATTATCTTGGCAACGGGATATAGACGCTCGAACCCTTTCTTGAATGGTATATTCAACGAGTCAGTCAAACCCAATGACCTGATGTTGTTCATCACTCACATTTCAATGTTCACTGCAGCACTATCGGAAATATAGCACCAGGCCCTCCGTCGGACATCTTTAACGGCAACCCACTACGCAACGTTCACTGGACAGGCCATTACATCCCCGATCCAACGATAGCATTCGCGAATGGTGAGTCCTCCTGATCGCACATTCTACACCATACTCAAGAGTCCACGCTCACAGTGCGTCCATGGACTCTCGGTCACCACCAATCCTACGCCCTCGCCAAAGTCTGGGCGGGTACCGCACGTATCCCCAACGAAGCCGAGCTCTGGCGGCAATACAATTCGACTCGGTATAGTCACTTCCGTGGGCTATTTGGCACCGGGCCCTCGGAGGCGATTGGGAGGCAGTATGTTGCGTGGTTGAACAACGAAAGCTTGGAGCATGGGGGGAGACTCGTTGCGCCGTGGCCCTTGAAGTGCGTCAAGTTCCTTGCTACTGTGCCGTAAATTGCTAAATTGATGTATAGAAATCGCGAGATATTCGCATACTATGCCAATAGTGAATGGGAGAATGGGTATATTTCGAGGGAGAACTTTACGAGGTTTGAGAATCTGCCTGCTGATGATTGGACGAGAGAGGATCTGTGGGATGAGGATGTATTCTGGTAATGCTTGAAGATATGAAAGAGCGGTATACAAGTGTTGGGAAGTGATATGCTTGACGCATGTTCTACATACGCTCGCTCAGTCAGCAAGTAATATGAGAGTATGTAAGAAAGTCTATGTAGACTCGTGTGGTCGACATCCGCTCGCTCGACGAGGTTCTCTCGTGATATGCTTGACGCATCTTCATGTTCTGCTCAGTCAGCGAGTTTGGAATTCTGTAAGCACCTCTCTTGAGATGTCGACAATGCTGACGTTCCCTTTTCCATAAGTCAAATGGCGTGCATTCCTGAACACGGAGAATGTACTGTGAGTATGAACTACTGTGGTTCTCGAGCGTTACACTTGCTCGTCCGCATCTGTAGGTTCACGTTCGATGATGAGGTGCCCGGGAAGAAGCATACCAGCAAACCTACCCGGATGTCCGGCTTTGGAGGTTTCGGCGATCTCGTTCATTCTCGCAGTATGTATCTGATCTTGGGCAACGATGCGTCAGTGTGGTAGTACGTATTGAATCGGACTCGAAGTGGGGAATCATGTTGTACATACTTGAGTGGACCTGCAGCTTGCTCATATTGGGTGCTTCAATAGAATGTCATCAAGTACGCCGCTCTGGGTGTGAAACGAAACTGGTGACTGATGAAACATTGTCCGGCTTTGGAGAAAACCCTTCCTCAAGTTTTATACGCCGTGCCAGCTGCCAGCTGCCTCTGAGTAGTTTCATGGTAGAACATCCTGCATTTGCAGCTTGAAATGAATTGCGGCTTGCCATGTACTGAGGTTAAATGTGCTCTGTATTGCCGATTACCTATGGCAATCACTAGGTATCCTCTGAGACGTAGTACTAGAAGCCATGACGCCACAGTTGTTAGTCAGCGCCTAGGCAGGTCAGGGTCGATCGCGATGCCTCACCCTCACACATTCGTGGCGCTCAACATACTGATGGGAACACGCGCCTCTTTGCGCGACCTCAAGTCTTGGTCTTGTCCGTTGATCAGCAACGACTCCTCCTTCTCTGTGCAAGCAACGCGGACTCGGAGTCATCGAAAGTGACTTGTTCGGGACGAGGGACATGGATAATTTGCGCGAAGAGAATCATATGTGACGCATCATTGCGACACTGATATCTCTCGCGTCACCGGTGAGGACCCCACGATTAGGACCAGTCAACACTCCCTGCAATCTCGCGCAACTTCTCATACTATCCTACACCCCGAACGTTTCCCACACCGGCACTTTTACTAATGCGATTGACACTTCACTCTATTGCTGCACGGGGACGCCTATCCAACATAGAATGGCGCCATCTCATCTGATGACTAACTTGGTTTTCCATACTTAAACGATGCGGCAAGTGATCATGTCGGTCTCACCCAATCATGTACATGCGTCTGTTCGCCGCTCTGCTACTGTTCCCCTCGGTGTGGGCCCAAAGTGCACAGACCCCCCTCACTGCCCCACAACTTGAAGCCGATTTGGAGTCTGAATGGACGGTCTTCAATAGGACAATCAAGCGCGTCGCGGTCATTGGTGCTGGTTCGTTCAAGTCATGACCCTCCGAAGTACTGCAATAACCAGAACATCAATGCAGGGCCCGCCGGACTTCAAGCTGCCGCCGCACTCGTGTCGGATGGAAGCTTTGACGTAGTACGACTCTTTGACCGAGCACCTGGTCCAGGTGGAAACTGGTTCTACACTGAAGAGGTCCCCGTCCGCGAACCTTATCCGTATGTTCTCAGACATGCACGACGTTGATGTTTATATAGTACATAGTGATGCTCCACTTGGGGTAGGTCCCCCACCTCCTCCCGCGGATTCCCTTCCTCGCGTCGAACTCATCGAGTGGGACGACGAAGTCTGGCGGGAACATTGGATGCCGCGACCTGTGTGGAAAAGCCTACACACGAACTCGCCTGCGGTCATCACAGGATTGTCAGGGGTCCCGTATCCAGATGATCATGTATGTGTCCACAGATTAGTGAAAGAATTGAACATGAACAGAAGTAACAGCCTTGGGTCATTTCTACACATATGATTCAAGCACACGTCCGTGCGTACGCATCCGTCCACCGACTCAATGTCAACGACGACACTGGTGTTGCATCGTACAGCACTCGCGTCGAATGGCTGGAAAAATCGAACGGTACATGGACGGTCACGTTGAAGAAGCTGGAAAAGGTCTTAGCTTTGGAGTCTGGCCGTACAAAAGACAAACTGAGGGTAACTTGGTGGCGAGAGGACTTCGACGCCGTCGTTCTCGCGGCGGGGCCATATGACACCCCCCATGTTCCTGACATCAAAGGGTTGGTGGAGTGGTCTTCCCAAAAGGCAGTCGGGGAGCCTGATAGATGGAGTGTGTACCATTCAAGAGTGTATCGTACCCCAGAGAGGTACGCGGGCAAGGTGCGCAGGGCTCAGTGTGACAATCATGCTGGATCCCACCCTGAACTCCCTTTCAGACGGTGCTTGTCATTGGCCCAGGTACTTCTGGAAGCGAGATAGCTAGGGACCTCGAGCCTTTTGCGAAGAAGGTGCTTGCTAGCAGTAAGGTGTATCACATTGTTTCATGCAGTCTCGACAAGAGTTGACTCTGAAATCTGCGTGTAGACGTATGATTGGGACAAGTTGCACCCACTGCAAAAACGCTCTATCAGGCGTTTCCCTGCCTCCACCGAGTGGATTCCGGAAGTAGCTGAATTTCTGGTTCCGTTGGCTGGCGCAGAGGGGATCAAAGAGGGCCGCATATCACTGGTCAATGGTACTGTCATCGAGGGAATTGACGAGGTATGTTCTCCATGATTTGCACACCATCAGTCGGATATTTAACAGCCCCAGATCATTTTGGCGACAGGCTACAGAGTTTCAAACCCTTTCTTGAATACGATATACAATGAGTACGTCAATGAACTCATGTTCTGGCGCAAGCGCACTCAAATCGCGATGTTTATGTAGCACCATGGGCCCGAACACAGGGACTGATTCTTCTTTGGGCATCTTCAATGGTACACTTCGTAACGTCCACTGGACAGGTCTCTACATTCGCGACCCGACGCTTGCATTCACGAATGGTGGGTCTCTTTCTCAGCCAATCTGACCGAATTACCCACCTTCGCACTCTGTAGTGCGCCCATGGACTAATGGTCCATACCAATCTTACGCTTTCGCCAAAATCTGGTCAGGTACCGCGCGTATCCCTAACCAAGCCGAGCTATGGCGCCAATACCGTTCGCCGCGCTATGGTCACTTCCGTGGATTGCCTGGCACCACAGCGGCGCAAGCCCTCGAGAGGCAGTATGTCGCGTGGCTGAATAACGAGAGCTTAGAGCATGGAGGAAGGCTGGTTGCGCCGCCGCCAGTAAAGTGCGTTCAAGTTCACTTTACCTTGCCCTTTGATGATAGACGCTGACGAGCATTGTTTGATGTACAGAAATCGCGAGGTACTTGCATACTATGCTGATAAGGAATGGGTGAAGGGGTTCATATCGAGGGAAAACTTCACGGACTTCGAGAAACTGGGTGCTGATGAGTGGACAAGGGAGAATTTGTGGGATGAGGATTCATTTTGGTAAATTTGAACAAGTGTTTGTACGTTATTGAGAACATGGAATGGAATTCAGTGTTGCACATACAATGGCGGACTAATGGATTGACTTGTGATTTCTCTCACGAGAATCATACTCAGGCTCGTAATATGAGCAAAAGTCTCACTCATGGATAGGGACACTGAGACTTGTGGATTGATTGAAAGCCACTATACGGTATACGTGAGACCAGGTCATCCTTGCTACGCCACACTTGATTGCCTGAAGAGTCGGGCTTCGGCTATGGCAGATGCCGCGGCCCGCCGGCCCAACGTCGATCGCGAGTGGATTTCCTTTTTCATCTCGACGATGAACGCTGTTGGGCGACCATTATCTACGCTACTTACAGCGGTTCCGAACGACTGTCTTCGCTACTTGAACCGGGTTTCAAGGCTAAATCATCGCAATCGGCTCACCCGACCTCCTATCATGCTCTTCTCGATCTCCCTTGGGAGGTGCCGACGTAGGAGTGTGCGAGCATTATCATGATTGCGGTTGTTCTCCCGGACGAGGGAGATAGTCTCCCCCAGGCAGACGAATAAAACCGAAGACAGTCGACGGTTTATAGACGAGGGACACATGGATATCCGGCGCGAAGGAGATCATGCTTGGCGCATCGTCACAGTGCCACTGTGGCCCACTGATGTTCACTACGAAAGTGAAACGCTGGTGAAACGCCCAGTGCGTTATCACGCTTGAGCGCACTGCCGTCAATTGCGTCCGGTACCTACACATCATGACCAGAAGATCTACATTGTGCATGCACATCTCCCACGGACATACGCACGGTTGTCAACAGGAAACCGTGACACCAGAGAAGCGAAGGTTTCGTTTCCATCTTTCTTCTTCTGCTTTATCTCTGTGAGATTCTTCGTTCTTTCATCTCTGCGAGACCCTTCGAGGTGCTGGAAGCCACTCTTCGTATGCTCTTTTACACACTCGCGATGCCTTCACTGTCTCTTCTCTCTTTCACACCTCGTGAGTGCTCAGATTGTATCCTGGATTACAACTCGACCGCCCATCCTGCCCACCTAGGTGACGATGTCGCACCCTCAAGCTATTCCAACTTCGTCACTACCCGCATCGGCGTCTTCATCGCGTTCCAAGTCTTTGGCATGTTCATGTCACTCTTCATCATTTGCATCTCCATGTACTCGAGCCGCATTACCCGCCATATGACCTGGTTCAGCTTCATGTTCTCCTGGTTCATCTCCTGCGCGTCCTATTCCCTCCTGCTCTTCGCCGGCCAAATCAACAACCCCACTCCCGATTTCAGCGTGTGCTTCACGCAGATGTTATTAATCTACGCTGCGCCGCCCTTGTGAGTCCACATACAGAGAGCGTTGTATCTTTATTCTGAAGCCGCCTTCTTTGTCCAATCAGAACGGCAGCTACCACGATGGGCCTGATTGTTCAGGTGGGTTGGACTGGCGTTCTGACAGTATGTATCATGAGGTCCCATAGATCTGGCTCAGCATTCGCTTTGTTCATCTGGGGACCAAGCTCAGGAGGGAACAATACTGGATCTGTGGTGTGAGTTGCGTTGCCTCGGTTTTCATCTCTCATACCATCGTCGACAGATCCTGATACTTCCTTACTTTCTATATGCTATCATCCTCATCGGATGTCTTGCGGTACGGCGGACCTGCTTCTCACTCGCATTGTATCCATTGAGAGTCCATCAGATTGGTTTGCATGATCCCGACTCCATTCGAAGGGTCACGGGCAGTGGGATGTATTGCAACAGTTCGAATCCGGTTCCGTGAGTTAGCCTGAATCAGTCTGACATTGCACCTACTGAAAGGGTCATCGCACAGAGGCAGGATCTCGACTGGGCTGGTAGTGCTGTTGATGATACCAGCAGCTGTCACTGAGGGTGATTATCTGGCGCTCGCAATCATGGAGTGACAATTGAGCTGATCAAATGCAGTCATGTCGTGCAATCTCCTTCGCAGGCAGTGGAGAGCGCTGAAGCAAGAGCCTACGGCCGTTTCGTTGGCCTTGCGCGTCACCTTCTTCATGATCTTCGGAATCTTTGCCGTCATGTCAGACTTTAGTATGCAACTCAATATACATGTCACTCACTTCTTTTCAGACTGAGCCTAGTGTTCTTCTTTACTGTTCACCACGGCTCTGACC
Organism: Strobilurus luchuensis; assembly: GCA_019915105.1. NCBI lineage: Eukaryota > Fungi > Basidiomycota > Agaricomycetes > Agaricales > Physalacriaceae > Strobilurus > Strobilurus luchuensis. The sequence continues at coordinate 1,212,860 of JAHLMJ010000004.1, forward strand.
TGAACATCGTGGTGTCAACGAGTATGTCTTGCAGAATGTTTGTCATCATCCATTGGCTGATCTCAATGTGCAGTTCCTGTAGCCGCTGTTTTGTTGTTCGGCACACAACGAGTAAGTGTCGAAGGTCTGGTAAAATTCCGACGTCTGACTAGTTCAACTCAACAGGACCTGGTTCAAGTGTACATGTTCTGGAGGAAGCCGGCCAAGAAGCTAGAGACGGATAGTATGTTGGATCTGAGCTGAGAGTCATTTCCGCTGGTTGGAAATGGATGTACGAGTAATTGTCGTATAATTAAAGTTCAAGTGTCCTCGCAGGTCTACCGTCTGAGTAATTGATCGATGATGCCGGGGCCTGGGTATTTGCTGTACAGTGCCAGCGGAACTTGAAAGCGTCTTCCGTCAGCCTGTGAGGACTAGTCTGCTACGAGTCTGGAATGAGTATTCCACCCGAGTCTGGGGGGCATTATTATGGCTACGACTTCCCCTCAAACGACATTCAGCCGCGACGATGCACGGTCAAGGGATGCCAGCGCGCCATCGAGCCCGAGTCGCCGAACAAGATGTGCGAGTCATGCAGGAGCAAGCACCGGGTCTACGCGTCGACCAAGCGCGCGCGCCGCAAGATGGAGAAGGCGGCGGTCAGCGGCCAGACCGTCGTACCCATCGAGCAGATACCGGGAGCGACGGCATGGATGCCACGAGCCGACGAGCAGCCAGAGGTGGGTACTCCCTAGATATATGCGCCGCGATGTACTGAGCCGAGCTGTTTAGCATGAGCCTGTAGATGCGCCGCCGCAGACGTTTGCGACTGCGTACCCGACAGAGCCTCCGCCACCTTCCGAGCCATCCCAGGCGCAAGCTAATTGGACCGGCACCATCGATCCGCGGCTGTTTCGCAGTAATCCATCGAGCAGTAGCGAGTTAGCTGGCGCTCTGACCCTTCCGCCGCCCCCTCCGAAACTGCCTGAGCAGCAGCAGACTCATCAAGCCGCCCAACCCGTACCGCCTTCTCCCGCTCCTGCCATCACTCCCAGGAAACCAAGAACGCGCAAGGAAAAGACGCCGGCGCCAGTCTTGACCGACGCCCCTTTGAATGGAGACGAAATGCCTCCACGCTTCTGCTCAGTCAAAGGCTGCAGAAAGGTCATTGCAGGGACTTATCCGTACAAAATGTGCGAGCCTTGCCGCGATCGGTATCGCGAATACGGCATAACCAAGCGGCGAAAATGGAAAGCGGAGCGCGTCGCATTTGAGCAAGAGCTGGATACCCTGCGTGTCGCCGAGGATGAGCGTCGGCGCTCGATAGGTCTCCCGCCGCTGGCCAACTCGCCTGACGAACTGTTCAGGTGGGAGCAGTCGGTTGTTGACGAGAAGATTTCCATGCCGGACAACATCGAGGCGCTTGTGAACGCGTACTCGAGCCTCTCGCCTCAGACGCTGCTCACAGTGATGCCCGACCAGTCCCTCGCGACGAGTACAGCAAGTATCCAGTCCCTCGGCCAGTCCGACTCACAGACCTCACCCAACCTTCCCCCGCATATGTGCACCGTGTCTCACTGCCACAAGATACTTCCTGGCAGCTATGCGTACAAGCGATGCGAGCAACATCGCCTGCAAAATCGACATCACAGCCAGCTCAAACGGGTTCGTGAGAAGGAAGTCAAGTCAGTCGGTCCGCCGGAGGGGTCTGTTGGCGAGACTTTTGAATTGGGCAGGAAGGACGAATCTGTCGATGCTGAGGAGGACGACGAGGACGACGACAATGAGGACGATCAAGTCCCTCCGCCCAGAAAGCGTCGAAAAGAAGAAAAAGGACCTGCCCCTTCACCGGACGCTCCAGAACCTGTCATTGACTACGAGGTTGAATACACGCGCGAGAAAGAAAGAGCTGAGGTATCTTCGTTTTCATTTCACAATATTTTCTTTGACCATCTTTGCAGCGAAGACATCGAACTTGGACCTGTACAGGGATGGGGTGCCATAACCTGATTCCTCCTGGGACGCGTTGGCGTATGTGCGACCCATGCCGACTTGGTCGGAGGGCACTGCAAGCGCAACGACGCGCGGATGCGGAGAAGGAGTTGAGGGACGCTGAGCGTGTCTGGTTGGCCACGACAAAGGGAGAGGGCTCCTCTATCCCGCCTAACACGCCTGCGGAGCCAGTGAACGAAGGCGCGCCTTCAGACCCACATACTTTCCCAGGCGACGTTCAGGCTATTCTCGAGCAAGTCAATTCGCCACTGCAAGAGCAAGATTCACATGGCAGCATTGGGTCATCTGCGATAATGGCTATGCAGTCTCATGTTGACGATGCGCCTGCTCCCACATTCGATCAAGAAGCTGGGGTCCCAGAGCCACCTGCACCTGCACCTGCACCTTCACCCGCCGTCCCGGTACGTTCCTTGTCGATTCGGATGCTCCTTTTATTAACGTGTCTCATTCTTTCACAGGTCAGCGAATATCGTGATCCCTCAATCTCGACTACTTTCACACCAACGATCAGCCCCGACAGTAGATTTCTTGCTACTGCTTCTGCTACCAGTACAGAAAAAACCCAATCGATGACAGTCATACCATTTACGCCGGCATCCGAAAGGCCCGCAAGGAAGAAGAGGCGGCAGACGGACAAGGACAAGCAGGAGAAAGAGAAACAGGCGGCGTCCGCACCCGTTGCGTCAACCTCAACAGCCGCGTATCCTCCGGGGTATTCGTACGCTGGACAGCCGTATCACTATCCTGGGTATTACATGCCGCCGCCGTATGGAATGCCGAGGACCGCCCCAGGTTATGCACCGTACCCGTACCCGTACTACGCTGCCCAGCCGTACGCGTCCTATTACAGCCCATATGCTGGGCGGTATCCGTATGCGCCGCCCCCGCCACCTGTACCGATGCCAAAGACTGCAAAGAGGAAGCAGAGTCGGAAGAAGGCGGAGGAGGAAACACCTGCTGAGTCGGCTATTGAATCTGTGACGAAGAAACCCTCGACGTCCGCAGAGATACAAAGGTCGACGGGTATTACGCTCATTTCACTTCCGCCCAAATCCACTAGCGACAATGTTTCTCGCTCGCCTGCCCCGCCTCCACCTCCTCCCAAGTCGTCCAGCTCGACGCCTCTGCCAACGGCCACGGTGCCTATCCCGGAGCCGTTCGTTCCCTCGGTGGAACGCGACATCTTCAGACCATCCTCGTATTCATCTCTTATACCGCAAGGGCCAACGCCGACGCCGTCGTCGTCCGCCACTTCCCAGTTCGTGGCGGAAACTGGGGCCGCGAACAGCAGAAGCATGTCCTTCAATTACTACAACCCTGATGTGAGTTTTTACTTGCTTTCATGCACTGGACAATCCGACTGACGTTGATGCCGATGCAGGAAAAGCGCACGAGACGGAGGAGGAGTGATTTTCTCGGGCGTGGTGGGGATCTGGTGGGGCCGGGGCCGGGGGAGTCGTCGCAGAGCCTGTTCACGGTCAACTTGGGTGTGCAGCCAACGGATGAACTTTCCGAGCCGTCCGTGTTTGCCCCGCCCCCGACTTCTTTCGTGTCAACGTTGCCTCCGCCTGCACAACCTACCAGTGGAAGTGTCAAACCTCTCCAGGCCGAACCTCTAGCTAATGCTCCGCTTCCGTCTGTGAGTCGTCCGATGATTGCACCTCTGAATTGGTAGTCATTGTTTGCTTCGTTTCAGGCTTCTCGTCCTTGTGGAAACAAGAACTGTCATCGTACGATTCCCGAGAATGTCTTCGGAAGTATCTGCGAGAAGTGTCGGCTGAGGATCAAGAAACATCAGGCCAATACCAAGCAGCGGTTCAAGTTGGAGCCGAGGAAGTCTATCTTGCCTCGCCACGGTCAATCCGAAAAGTAGTAGTAGTCTCTTCTCCCACCTATACCCTACATTCTTGTCAATCAGCGACTACGTACGACATGTATACTATACTACGTTCCTCCCATAATGTCGAGTATTGAGTATACCCCATACATTGATACAAATTCAATGCAGTATCTTCCTTTTGGTCATCAAACACGACTGTCACTCGCGTGACACGCTTAACGTTCACGTTCAACGACGACCGCTTATGACTGCCCTCATCCAACGACCTCTGCGAGGCTCACGAATCTCGTCGTTTTACCCCGTCAAGTCCGTTCCCACTCTCGCGTCGCTAGACAGCGCCTTTCAGCTGCAAGAGTACATCTCGCTGCTCATTCGTCTGGATGTGCATGATGTCGACCACATTGTCGCCGTGCCGGGAAAGGTAGAGGGAGAAGAGAAAGAAAAGGAGAAAAAGGCGGACAAGGAGATTGTGGTCGACCAGGCGTGTTGGATATACGAGCAGTTGAGGTGTGTTTGAACACTTTTATGACTGACTTTATTTGACTTTCTGGCAGGAGACTTGCGCAGGATCTGACGCACCCACTGATCACGACGCTCCAGCAGGAATGCACGCGACTGACCTGTCCCGAGATGAAGGCCGGGGAATGGCTGTACCTCTGTGTCGCCCACGGGACAGACGGCGCCATGGAGCAGTGTTGCGCCATCGACTACATTCTGCACACTCTTGACAGCGCGACCGCCCTTCTCAACTCTCCCCGTGCCTTTCCCTCACGGTAATTATTTCTTTCAAAATTTATAGCAAAGTATTTGACCGAATGGCAGGCTACATATTGACAAAACCTCACACCGGCACTTTTCCTCGCTTGCTCGACGACTGGGGCGTATCTTTGCGCACGCGTACTTCCACCATCGCGAGGCGTTCGAACAAGCCGAGGCCGAGTCTTCATTATATGCCCGCTTTCTAGCGCTCACTACCAAATTTGAACTGGTACCCGCCGAGTTCCAGGTCATCCCGTCGCGCGCAGAGGACATGGACCGTGACGTCCCGCCGCCCCGTCTGCTTGCGGCGGGAGTAGACCCGGCCGAATACAACCCGACCGAAGATCCCGACGACTTCAAAGTCACGCGTGAGAAAAGCAACAGCCCGCCTGGCCTGCAGAATGAGAACCCGCGGAAGATAGGGCGCAACAGGACCGATACGATGGTGTACAGCGAGGCGTTCTCGGTTGTGGAGGAGCTGGCTAAGGAGGAGACCGCCATCGTCGCGTCGTTTGCGGAAGAGCAAGAGGAGCAGGAGCAGGAACAGAAGGCGACGTCGTTGTCCCCCGAGCCGCTTCTAGTCGACGAGCCGCAGGCGCTGGATGTCATCGAGCAGACAATGTCACAACTTCCACCAGAGGCAGAGACAGAGGCAGAGGCAGAAGAGTTGGAGGATGTCCTCCAACCTGAACCGGTGCAAGGACTGGCAGACGCACACGAGCTGAATGTCACGGCGTCTTCGTCGACGGCAATGGATCTTCGCCCACTTCCGGAGCAGTTCGAGATCGACCAGACTGAGAGCCCGGTCGTTCCAGAGACACCCGGCATCGATGCTTCCGAATCCCCTGCCGAGGACGAGGAAGAGGAGGAGGCACCGGCTGCTGAAGAAGAAGCAGCACCTGCAGCAGCAGTGGAGGTTGCGGCTCCGGCAGAGTCTGACATGCCTGCTGCTGTAGAGGAAGCGGCCAGTGACGCGCCGGAGGAAACTGTTGCGGACGACGCTAAGGAAGAAGCTACAGAACCAGAACCAGTACCAGTACCTGAGTCGGAATCCAAGTCTGGTGAGTTGTTCAAGAACCATCCTGGATTGTGAAGTCTGATGCGCGTGTCCAGAAGACGAGGCGGAGACGGTGGATTCGACGCCGGCGCCGGAATCTACGACGACGGAGTTGTAGGCTTGGAGGAAGGATCATCTTTGTGTATATTATCGACTCGGATCGGATTGGTTCTGTTGTTGTCTCTATCGCGCTTCGCGTTCATATTTCATGATTCCTTCGCTAGCTGACAGATTGCAGTGACAGTTCGAGCTCTGAAAGGTATCTCCTCAGCTTTCGTCCGTTCCGACTCGAGATTGGGGAACACCGCACTCCCTTTGGGGGCTCCTTAGCAGCAACCGCCAAACTTTCTTTCAGGTACAATCTACTGCTTTCAGGCCATACTGGCAGATCTACAAGGCGTCCATTAGATGTTGCAAAGCTTAGTGGTCTCAGCTTATGCTGACTTCTAAGTATGTCTATATTTTCAACGTGAACCCATTTCGTGACGGTTACAGCCAATCATATGCAGCAGCATTGACGCCGCCCGGACGGCAATCATCGAATCAAACCAACCTGGTCAACTACTCGAACCAGCAACACTTGGTCATCAGCAAGAAGTCACCGGGTTCGAAGTTCCAAATGTGAGAATATGCTTCATGATTTTATCGACGTCGCGGAGGACGAACCCCGGATGAGCCTCATCCGCAGCGTGATTCTCAAGTTCTCGTCGTCAAGAGGATGCAGATCAGTTTGACATTTGGCAGGCAGAGAGAGGCAGGCGACTGGCAGGCGGCAGGAAGCGTATACCAAAAGTGAATAGGGATTATGGAACCGGGCCGTTCCCGTTCCCGTGCAGTAATTCAGGTCAAGGAGTGCGCCACATCACGTAGCTCAGTACAGGTCGCACAATGCCCTCTTGAGTGTTCATTTCGCCGAGGGTGTACTTCACCGTACCGTCCGCAATATGTCAATGTACATAAAGCCTGATTGAGCGCCCATTCATTATACCGTCATTTCAGTGTAAGGCTTATTACCTACTCTAGTTGATGCAAACTTAGGGAGACTACCGCAGAGCCCGTCCGGTCTTGTCGCGAGCAAGAGTGTCGTTAGTGCCACCCCTCGGGTGTACCCGAGCGCGAACGTTAACGGTTAATTTCCCCTCCCCGTCCCCAATGATATTATCACGGAAATCCCCAATTAAACGGTGACGGGTGTGTAAAGTAGTATCAAGACGAAGGATGGGACACCCTCATCCCTTCTAGGATCCTGGACATCTAGCCTAAACGGGGGAGCGGTACCATCAAGAAAAAGCAACACTCCGTTATGTAGTCGGCGTGTCCGAGACTGGCAACTGTGCAGTACGAGTATGATGTCCTATCAAGGGTGTGCGGAACGGACAACATGGAATGCCCCGAGCCCATCGATAAGCACAACGACGCCATGCGGGGGGTGCACGCGCCAGTGGTGCTTGCGCGCACCGAACATCACCAGCAATTTCCCGTCCGCTGTGTCGTTCACACTCCCTCTTCAAGACATCAATCAACAGTGGACAGTGAGATGAACCATGACCGCGTGCAGTCCAGACCCCCCGTGAACGTGAAAACCCCAAATTCCAAGGTCCCATCAGCCCTTGCCACTATAACTCTCCCATACGGTGATATCTCGCCAAGTTGAAGTTCAAGACACACGCGACGGGGGCTCTATGTAGTACTCTGGGTTGGGTCGTTGTGCAGGCTCAAACATCCCAGGCTGTCCTGGGACGGATCCGAATTCTATACGCGCTAAGATACATATGGATACATATAGCAAAAAGTACAGTGCCAGGGTTCGTGCGGATAGCAAGCTAGACCAAAGGAGTGTGGGTGGTGGTACAAACGAGTGAGGTACATGTGACCGAGTGAGTAAAAATCAAGAAATAGCAACGAACGTGGTATGTAAGGTAGGCCGAGAGCGAGAGTCAATGTGAAGGGGTCTATGTCGGTAAAGAGAGAGGATGGGGATGGAAACGAGACAGTGTCAGAAGCTTATGTGAAGCATCGAGAGCATGCTGAACGTCGTTTTGCGTTTGTTTTTCTTTTGAGTGACAGTTGGTGATGGAGGGGTGACAGGGAGCGGCGGTGGGAGGCGCGGGAAGTTGTGCCGTTGTGGGGACGGCGGTCTTGGGGGCGCAGACATGGACACGGCGCGGGAACGCGTCCACAAGTCGCGTATGTTCGTGCTGCGCGGCCGGTCAAAGTCGTCCTCGTCGAATGAGAAACGCGACGACGGCTCGGCCCGCAAGTCACGCGCGCTCTCTTCGTCCTCCTCCTCCTCCATGTCATTGTCATATGGGAATTGCACGCCCCAGTCGGCGCCGCCGTCTTCATCATCATCGTCGACGATGTAGACTGCTGTGCGTCGGGCGGACGGCGACACGCTGAGTGTCGCGAATGAGCGTGATTTTGCGAGTGAATGTGGGTTGAATTGGTAGTCCACCGACGAGTTGGGGGTGTGCAGGACGGACGAGCACGGGGTATAGCAGACTGTCGAGGACGACGAGTACGAAGATGAAGCAACGCTGTCGACGCTGGAGCGATGGGACAGCCGGGCAGAGAATCCGGGGAAGTTGAGGTGGTGGACGAGGTCGTCGAGCTCAGCCTCGGCGGCTGCGCAGAGCTCGTGTGACTCGTCCGCGTCGCAGTCCGACGCGGGCGCGGCGTGCGGCAGGGCGCGGAACCATCCGGGCGCCGGGCAGGTGAGCGGGGTGGGCGTCGGGGCGTCGAAGCCGCAGATGGGCGAGTCAGTGCGGGGGATGTCCATGGCAGCAACCAGACGCAAACAGAGCGCGGGTCGTATTTTGTAGGCGGGTGTATTTCAATTGCAGCCACACCCTCTTTTAATATTTTGCCGCCGCCCCTGCATCGAAGCAGCATCAAGATCCAGCCTGATCTGGCCGGGTGACATGGCGTCACTCATCACGGATACGTTCCCTCCAGTCAGTCTGAAGCAGGAACGCGGCACGATTCTCGCTGTCCGTTTCTAGCCTCTTCCTTGGCTGCCTCCTGCTCCCGCGCTACCCACGACTCGCACACGGGCTGATCTGCGTACACCCAATACGTACGCCCGATCGCCTCGAGGCTTACCCAGTTCACTTGCTTGATGTCATCTCGCTTCACTCCTTCAGTGCATGACAAACGGTCTGACATGGGAAACTGCTCTCTGCGTGAAATTGCAGTACCCACCGAGACGGCGATTGCACGGGCCCATTGCACCGCTCATTTATCACCTTACATACAAAGTTCGTCTGGGCAGTGAACCTGCCCGATAACTCTGTGCGCACTTGCCCTGCGCCAAATGCACGCAATGTATGTACCTGAGGATCCTCTGCCTCCGGAAAGGCCGTATCCTAAGCTTAAATGTGCTTGCTGTTCTGAGGCCAGAGCGATGGTTGAGTTATGTCCTCGCTTTTTCCGACCGTTTCCGACTTTGTCTCGGCGGTGCACATTGCACAAGCTCAGTTCGTGGAAGGGGATATTGTATGTACCTTGTGTGAGCACGCGTCTCGACTTTTGGCGTATCATTTCTATCAAGCAATCCTTGTTGATCTGACGATTGAAGAATGTTCGACTGACTCTAGTGGCCACTTGGCTGTCCTATGAAACTGTACCAAGCCGAGCTCAGTAGCCTCGTGCAGCTCAGGCTCCGCGCCCTGAGATAGCCTTCGGGCCCTCAGCGGCTCAGCCTCTGATACAGTGGCTCAACGTGGCGCGAACTCGAAAAATTTCGAGACGTCGCTAGAAAGTTCAAAAAATGGTTCAACCCGGGTTCGAACCGGAGACCTTCTGTGTGACCAATGTAAGACAGAAATCATAACCACTAGACCATTGAACCATGCACTTTGAGTACTCACCGCGTCTATCTCAGTATGTTTCTCCTGTGGTGTGTCGGTCTCCACAACATGTTGAACATCATGACCATGCACGAGTATCTCTATCTATGTCCGCTCAGAATATCCCGAAGCAAGCCACTCTAAATTGTGCAAGGCCATTCCTCGGGAGATCAGCGGGAGAGGCTCTCAACACCACTTCGAATAATATCGATATCCCTATCCTCGTGCTAGCAACCCCTTCACGGTTTCAACTCTCTTCTCGCACATCCCTGAGTCCGGAATCCGCTTGCTCGCAAGTTGCAACCATCTCGACCACCCTGCACTTCCTTCAAGTATCAAATATGAATGGAAATTTCTCCGCATGTGTGCATATGGGCGCAGCGTCGGCTTGGCTCTGATCGATCCCTTCCAGAGTCCAGACGCATCCGCAGGATATTGGAGATCAGTCTTCTGGAAACGACCGTCGACCATACAAATTGAAAATATGAATTTGCACGGTCACTGTACCCTATACGTACCCTGTTACCGTAGTAGAGTATCTTTTGCGAGCAGCGACGTAGCCAGCCGCCATGGGTTCTCGAGCGTGCGGGATCGTCTGGTCTACAAGCCTCGGAGGGACGAGTGGCGGGTACTTGGGCTGGGAGCCGCTTCTATTCCCGGATCTGCTAAGTGCAGGTCATTACTACGTCCCTACGCTTCGAAATTCCCAAGTTCGTGGGAAGCGAGCTGTTATCATCTTCCCGGTCACACTTCAACACGTCCATTTTGAATGACGTGGCTTTGAAGACTGACCACTGAGACTGAGAATGATTGGGACTTTGCAAAAGGCAGGAGAACACGCTGATGCGGGTCCAGAGAATCAAGGTACTGCCCAGTGATGCGCTATTCAATTTCGGGGCGCGCTGTCAAGTCATAGCGCTAGCGTGGCGTACCTGTACGGATGATCTAGTCTTCTTATTCGCGTGTCCTGTGTCCTCATTCAGTCCCCATCGTTATCTCTGCACACAAACTGCTAGTGAGCGATTTGGGGCTGTGGAAGTGTTGTGGACGAGTTCAGTGCTTGAGTAGCCGGCCTCGTGGTGACGGGATGAACTTAGATGGAAGCGGAAGCGCCACTTCGAAGACGCCAGGCACCGGCGCCGGTTGTCGACATTCCAGACCAGACAGGACGAGATCGTTGAATTGGGAAGAGAAGAACCAAAGGTGGCACGTACGAAACATTGGAGCGGACGATGTTGCGGCGGAATGCCAATGTCACGGTTGAGAAGGGGATTGGTCTAGGTCGAGTAGCCATCGTCCTTGACATCTCCGGAGGTCCCATAAGGCGGTGGATTCGATAGAAGGATCGTCACGAACGCCGGTCGCCTTCGTCCGCACTATCAGAGGTAACGAACTAATCTCGGTCACCAGCCATCTCAGCACTGGGAGATTGAGGGCACGTCGATTTTTGCGTGATCACGGTGCCTCGGCATTGACCGGTAGTGAGTAAGTACTGTCCGCTGCTACTAATTATCATTGAACTCACAGTTGCTGCCGTCGACTGACCTCCATTACTGTATGAGGCTTGAACGTGCTGGCCAGTGCACTTCTAATGAGCCTGTTGTTGACCATGCACTGAGATCGCATCAATCGCGAGCAAACGCCATTCTGGCCAAATGTACGTGGATTGTTGTTGACACTGACAGGACTCGGAGGTGAGCATGTGCCATGACCAAACCGCTGAAGACTCGGAGATTTCGACGAAATGACGAAAGACCCTCGGCAAGGGTATCTTGAGAGGTTACGACAATCCGTAGACCAAGGAAGACGTAGACAGGTGTAGAGAGCAAGTGCTGTAAGATGCGTGTAAGAAAACAGTATGTTTAGAATATCCGGAACGTGTTTGGCAAGAAGATATCAGATCCTTCTGCAGACGACAAGGGCACGATTGTACCAACCTCTTCTGAATCACACTTGAAGTGATGCGCCAAAAAACTGGCCCAAGGCGGGCGCTACTAGTAGCGAACATCGAGAACAGCTTGTGGCCGATACGAAGCAGCTTGTCTTCGTAGAACCGTGCATGCTGGTCACTCGGATCTGGGGGTGACATCTGCTCGACTGACGGGAACAGAAGATGATAGGACAGATGGTGCCAGGTGCCGTTCATAAGGTACTCTTGAATCTGTGAGCATGGAAGAAGAGGCAGCCGCGCGTGAATTCAAAGAATGCTAGAATTCAGAAAAAGATGAGTTCGACGAAGGACAGACGGACAAGAAGGGTGTCCTACGGTACGAAATCCTTGAGCCCGATTGACGTCTTTCTTGCTCTGTTGGTCCGCACATGAAGCTATGAGCGGAGGACTGAGCGCCAGACGTTGTGAGAATGGCATACATAGTGTACGTCTCGTTTTGCGATAGACATGGCGGAGCCATCGAACCACTGGCACGTTTGCGCAGCTGCTGATATGATGGAGAGCAGCGAGGCGAAATCCGCCTGTCCTTTCTATGAATCCCTGGGGCATCCCCTACTCGGTCAGCTATCTTTTTGAAAAACGGCATCCGTAACAGTTTGGTGTCCATTCCCAAGCTTCGAAGACATAAGATAATCGGCTGAGAAGTAGTCGTCAGCATCGGTCTGCATGAGAAGAAGGGCCCCGGTCCATCGTCAAGTCGCGCGTGAACGCACGCGAGACGCGCTCCTCCCAATCTCACGATGACCTCTGGAGACCATCTCGTGGCGACGGTGTACTGTGTGGTAAGTACGGTCCAGGAAAGAGGGTCGTGCTATGTCGATTGTGAAGCTTTTCGATTGTGAACAACATGCATGACTCGCCTACCACACAGCGCATATTTCTCCCGAGTGTACGGGCCCATAACAAATGATGTATGCCATTTGTTGCAGCAAGCAAAACTTTGTACAAAGCACTTCGAGTTAGGACAATCGGACAGAACGCACGGCCTTCGAGGGAGTCCGGTCACTGACAGTGGCTTGAGCTCGAGCTTCGCGTCGTAAATGACTAGACCGGTCATTCCCTCCTGCGCTAGGTCATTCAAGATGATGCATGCAAGATGGTCCTCGAGTGTCTCGTGACTGTACCAGCCAACCCGGGAGAACGAAATTGATCGATCATCCTGCAGCAGTCTTCTGAGGAATGTGGCCAGGCCGCCACGAGTAATGCGGCTGAACAGTCACAAAAGAACCTAGAAGGAGATTTTTCGCTACAATACTCTTGAGAAAACCCTACATAGCTCGAGGCAAAGGGCCCATAACGATGCCAATCTGGCCGAGAACGATATGACCACGGGGACAAGTGCTATGGCTTGATGATGCCATTGCCTCGATGCCCGCCGACACAGAGTTGTACTCGCCCGTATCAACGGTACGATTCGTGGGTTTCGGTATTTCCTCGCAGAATACTCTCACGAACTTGGTATCGTACGTGGTAAACCTGTTCTGGTGAATCTAGTGATAAATCAGCGGAACGGCTCACACAATGACAGGAGTGACGCGGGGGACTCGTCAACGTTGCTGGAAGCATCTTCGAGCAATAAAAATCCTGCGTCGTGTACCATTCCTTGTCACAAACGTCCTGTTTGTTTCGCAAAGCTAGAGTGAAGTTGGACCGATTTCGGAAGATCACCCTCAGATAGACAAGGTATATACGAAGAGTTCATTGCGGCGATCTAGGGTGACTGGTTAACGACACATTCCGCCGAATTTGAAGTCGAGCAGCCATGCCTATCGCCATCGAAGGAGGACGATAAAGCGGAGAAAGGATGTGTTTTGATCGCGGCTATGATCGAAAATGGTAGTCGGAATTACCCGTGCGGCGTGCCCGCCGAGTTCAAGAATCAACGTTCTGAATCATTTCCCAGCCGTATCGACCTGCATATCTACTGTAAACATAGGCGATGAGCACTCACCCACTGTTCAGCTACTTATATGAAGGGAGGAACACTCCAATACTGGCGACGAGGAGCTCACAGCGCTTTCACTGGTGACGCGTCTTTTTTATGTCAGAATAAATAATTGACATAATTCCGGAAATGGCAATCTTCGTCGACTTGCAGTTTGGCAGTGATGGGCGTGCAACGACGCGTAGCTGGTGGTAAGAAATTATCTGTAGGGTACCAAAATATCAATGAGAATTATCTCAGTACTATGTGAGCTCTACATAGGGAGGTCTAGCAGTCTGAGCTAGCGGACGGCAGACACGGAGAGCGCGAAGCGGTACAACGTCCAAGCTCTACAAATTTCCATTTTGGGCCACGCGCTCGATACTGAGCGCTGTCTTGATTTTACACTGTATTCCGTGTCATGTGTATCAAGAAGAGTATTATAGAATGAGGTCGATATTGAGTCGGAACAAAAAGCCTTAGTGAGGTGGCCCCGATACCAGAGATATTGCGCCACGATAGAGTAGTAGGCAATTTAAGTTACTGATACGCTCGATCTTGGACCGTCAATAGGAACAGAGATCGGCTGCCGGCACGGGTTGGAGAACAAGTTGAGGTCGAAAACTGAAGGACGGTAAGTAACTGTAGTAGCACTTAGTCAACCACAAGACCAACTAGATATGCCAGGATGGTCACCCTAAGAATACCAGCTCCAACAGAGTTAAGAATAAATGCTGCGCCACTCTACACCGGGACAGCCACAAGGGCACAACAGAGCGTCATGGTGACGTCACACATGGGCTTGGAATGCTTTTTAGTCGCGAATAAACGTTCCCAGCGCCTCCACAACACCCTTACACTCATCATGGCCAAAACTTCCTCCAACTCTGATGTCTTCCTGTACTTCTTGGCAATGTAAGTCGAAACAAGTTACTACTCAAATTCAATGATCTAATCAGCACTACACCAGCTTATTGCCGCCCGTCTCCGTCTTCTTCAGTACGTCTAATGGCTGTGTCGTTCAACAATTCTTCTAACGAGGACACGCTCTAGAACGGGGACTTACTGCAGGTCGCGGCGTTTGCATGTTTACGACCGATCAACACTAACAACGTCCTCCGTAGATTTCTGGATCAACGTCTGTCTGTGCGTCTTGGGATGGATTCCTGGAATCATTCATGCATGGCGAGTGACATTCCCGCCTTCGTCTCACAAAGCCAGGCTGATTGTGTATTGCAGGTACATCATCTCCAGGAGTGAGGGTTATATGTGAGATGTTCAAACCTCACCCGCCATCACAATGCCTACCAGTCTTACGGACAATCTTCGTGCACTACCTTGTACAACATACCCTTACGCTACATTTGTTGTATTCCTACTACTACTCGCTCTCGTCAAGTCATGCGCGTTCGTGATGACACTACTGTTACAATCCATATCCCAAGATTATCTGTACAATCGCGGGTCAGAGCCTGAGAACTTCAAGCTCTGCTCTGGCAGTTTAAACTCGAACTCCTGGACCGAATCTGCGAACCTCAAGTCTCCAAACTTGTACGGATGAGACGCTGGTAGTTCTTGTCCGGCATCCTGCTGGCCACTATCTGTGGGATACAGATCTCTTTGGGAGAGTCTGTACATGTAGTCGTAAGGCATTCCCGCATCCCACTCTATGCGACTCGGGACATCTGTGCTAGGTTGACTGATGGATGACCGACTGCGCGGGGGTCTTCGGCAACGCATAGCGGACCACCACACAGTCAAGATATCCTACAATGTCTTGGATGAGTGCCGAAGTAGAGGTACGAAACAAGACGACTTGCCTGCTGGGTTCCGAAAATGAGCGCCGAAACTAGTGGTACTGGTACACAATCGAGTAAACACAAGGACGACTTGAATGACCTAAACAACTCACACGTTGCCAGTACGATGTTCGGGATAGCGCCACGAGCCGGTGTTGATACAAACACCAAAGCAAGACTAGCATCCTGTCAGTCATCGCAAGTCGAACGTATCGTAGTGTGTAACCTACCCTATTCCCAAGCACCCAAATACGCTGAAAGTCAACACCCTTAGCGCCAAGGACAGCATCGGGTGATTTCTGCGTCTCTTCCTCAAGTCGGACCAATTCTTCCATAATTTGTATATGACGCTAATCTCGAGAATCAAGCAGCACAGCATAATCGATGCCACGAGGATTGATGACACTCGACCTCTAGAAACACCGAAGGAAGTGTGGTGAGAGAGCATCAAGATGGGCTGGACGTGGTGACGTACGGGATACCGTTCGCAATACCGCAATATAGGGATCCATCGTTCAAACGTCGCTCCACGAGGTTGGGGTCGGTGATACCAAATGTGAGGGTCATGGCAGCCATGGCGAGAGCTGCAACATATGGCACAACAGCAAGCTACAGAAGAAGTCGTGATTGAGCTTGATTCCCTGGGCATACGCAGCAAGTTGCACGCACGACGACGTTTACTGTCTGTGATTTCGGGGATTGGGACGCTGATAGGATGGAGCGTATAGTCGTGAAGACCTGCACATGAGATCAGTAGGAAACCTAACGACGGAGGAGGAAAGCACATGTATCATCAAGGCGAATGTGGTGGATGCTGATCTGTCGGGATGATAAGTGGGCAGCGTCCTGAAGCGATGGATAATGGTAACCGACAGTGTGGGGACAGAATAGACTAATACAGCCTGTGCGAAGCAGAGGGCGTGAGGCGGTGTCCAGTCAATCGGTCGGCCCACAAGCAGACTAGAACACAAGGTGAAAGAATCTCAGTCAGTCAACGCCTAGACGCCCAGCAGAAGGGACACACCTATATGATAGAGCTGAAATCATCCATGTAAACTGACAGTTTATCCAACATATATGTCGCTTTGCCGTGGAATTCGCCAAGAGCACAGTAAGGAGGAGTACCGCCAGAGTGACGAGTCCCGATAGTTGGAGGACGAAGAAGACAATAAGGAAGTGTTTGTCCTCCTGAGTATATACATGCTGATCGACGTCGTCTCCTGGAATTCAATAAGATACTCAAAAAGGCCACAGCATGGAGGAGCTTGAAGACTTACGACGCGTAAAGCTGGACATTGTATCAAAGGAGTGGAAGTGGGGCGGGGCGGACCAATGCACAGTGAGGGACCTGGAGCCTAAAGAATGGAGTGCCGGCGATAATGGGCACTGTCATGCGCATGTGAGCAGAGTCGTGTCGGACTCCAAGCGAATGACTTTATATATCGATTGCAGTGCTTTTGTCTCCGTTCAGGTCCGTCAAAAGCATGCTCCATGGTACAGGGAACGGATGGGTCTGAGTCGTACACGGAACTGTCATAGAAGCAAAGTGATTGTGATTGTCCAGTCCACGCTCCAGGTACCGGGATGTTTTTTGGTACTATATACCACTGCCTCAAAGCGTCGCGTTCCGTTCCACGACAGAACGCGGCCTATCCCGGGAAAACGCTGTGCCTTTGGAACAGCCTGGAATTGCTGGAGCCTGGAGACTTCGTGCGGAAGCAGTAGTTTCTGCGGTCGTTATTACCCAAGCATGCAGTCTCGCTCCAGAGTGCCCGGACGAAGGCCGGACATGCGTCGCTCCGTTACAGATGATTCAGGCAATATGGTGATGATAGATAGATGAAGAGAGCCTTCAAAAGATGAAGGACTGGTGAGAGTTGATGAGCTCGCGCATGTACCGTCGCGAAGGATGTGGTATATTTCATAGGGTCCAGGCGGTCGGAGGACAAGACGCCGGAGAAACACCACAGTCACCGTTCTCCCCATCCGTCACTTGGAGGTGTAGGGTCCTAAGGGGAGCGCCACCACCTCTGCAAGGGACCCTCGATCGACAGTATTCGTGCATCTTATCGAGAGGCGCAACGGAAAGGGGAAGGCCAACGATAACAGCGACGTGTGTCAATGAACGATACACGTTGCCGATGACGGTCTGAAGCAAGTTGAACTCCGGTGGCTGTGTAGCTCATCAGGCCAACCCACTTGCCTCGACCCTCGAAGAAAATCAGGTGAACATGAGCTCCATACACTAGAAGGATCAAGGTATTCGCGGGGCCCACGTAAGTACTGCGTATAATTTTCAGTATGTATAAGGCTGTGTCCGTATGTCAGCCCCTAAAACAACCTTGAAAGTTTCAATGGACATGCTGAACAGGACTGGCGGGATTGCTGCAAATACTCATAGCAAATCATCTCTGTAAAAATCATTTTGTACTCAATTTTATGCCTGTTATATCTGTCTCATATTGTGAGTTCTACATCGATACCAAGTATCATAGTTTGAATTCCATCTTTGACAGACCCAGCCCATTTCCTGATGCTCCTCGACACTCTCGAAATGGGAGTGAAATCAAAGTTCCAACTGCTTTCATGGAAGTCCTGAAATTGGCCTATATCCAAGGTTCTCCCACCATACCAGGCGGTGCAGGCTTCATGGGGGATTGTCAATGTTTTTAAAGTTTTGAGCACATTTCCCATACCTGGGTATTGTTACAATATTCTAAGCTCACAGAGCATACAGCAGGATGTTGAATTGGTCAAGAATTTGTAGTTCCTGATGCCAGTGTATTGTAAATATTCAATGAGTGAGAACTAAAAGTACATGCCAGCCGCGAACTGTTTCTGAAACTTATGTGTAATTAAAATACAAAATCAGTTCAAAACTAATACAAGGTTCCCTGAAATGGATCTTGAAGTTGTACCGGCCGGACATCCCGATGTCGGGTGCGCAAAACATCCATACGTCCCGATGTCGGGTGTGCAAAGATATCTGATCATCCAGATCTGATCTATTTGCTCACCAAGTAGCAGTTCCTATGGTATACTGTATGAGTACAAGTGAACAAGACCTCCTCTGCTGCCTCATTCTCTATAAGCATAGCCGCCTGCGATTCCGCCCACGATCTCGCCCTGCGATAGAATCATCGTCCAGCGCGCATCGGACAATGACGGAGATTGTCGTCGGTAGTGCAGTCATCATTAAAGATGTTCTGGATAATATTGTCGTTGTCGTTGGGATGACCGTCGTCTGCATGATGTGAATCAGAATACCAAATTTTGATCAAAATTGGACGACATACCGCGAGTGCTACGGTGCACCGTTCTACCCAAGACTGTCGGTCCGCCATTCCATAACATCCAAGTCGCAGAGTCCACCGTCATCCAATGCTCTGTAGACGAAATCCCGCCGTCCCGACCCTGATGCGCTCCCGACGTCGGCGACCTTCAACGGGCGCGGCGCGGACAGCGACAGCAGAGTCTGTGGTGATTCGTCTATGCAAATGTACGGGACATCGCAGGGTGCAGTGGCGAGCGAGTCGGCGTCGTCCTTGCCGACATCTTGAGGTTGGGGACACAGTCATGGTCTCGCTTCGGGTTGAGCCACAAGGATCAATGCCGCCAAGAGGGGCGGTTGCAATGCCAGGTCGGAATCGCAGTGACGAGTCGTCGACCGAGTACGGGCGCATCCTCCCGGACCCGAATGTGATCCCGACTTGGCGGCCTCTAGCGGGCGCGGCACATCCATGGACAGCATTCTGAGTAGTGAATCGTTTACCCATCCGTGCATTGCATCGTTAGGTAAGCTGATGACGCAGGCAGCGACGTCCTTGCCAACATCTTCGGGTTAGGCTTGCATAGATCTGATGACCGTCCGACATTAGGCCACAAGTCGAATTCGGTGTCGGAGAGCGACTATAACATCGGCGAGTGCAAATGACGTTCGCAAAACATTGTCTGCGTCGTTGTGCATCGGTGCACGCAGTTGTCAAAGCCAAAGTTAGTGCGAATGAATGGGTACAGCCTGCGATGGTTGTGGTAAGTGATGAGGAAGCGATCACGGTAAGTTGATCAAGACGCACCTTGTATTTTGACCAGCGCACCAAGCGAATACTCGAGTGAGTACCTCCAGTCATCGTGCAAGCTATTGGTGAGTAGTCTTGAGGTTGTTGAAGGCCCCCAGGTAAAATTGAATTTCTGAGAAAAGTGTGAGTCGACGAGACGGAACAAGTAGAGAACAGAGGAGAGCAACGAGATAATTGACTACTGCAAGACTCGCTGGCAGGTTCCGTCGTAGGTTCCGTCATGATGCTGTCGTACTCAAGTCGGGATATCGGGATGATTGAATATCTTTGCACACCCGACATCGGGACGTATGGATGTTTTGCACACCCGACATCGGGATGTCCGGCCGGTATGACTTCAAGATCCATTTCAGCATTTTATTGATATACTATGTATTGACGGCCGACGGACGACGGACGGCGGACGGCGGCAAATTTAAGCCAATCTACCGCAACAATCTAGGCCACAATTGGCGCGGCATGACGCCCAAACAGACCGCGGCAAATATAAGAAGACCGTCCGCGGCAACGCACCTTAGATCAGTCGCGTATAACGTGTCTATATACATCGCGTCTTATGAAACTAAATCTGTCGCGGCAAATATAAGTACATTGTCCGCGGCAACGCACCTTCTGTCTCTGTTGCCAGCTTAACCGAGCGAGCAAAAAGTGACATTCACCAGATACATTGGGAGCATCCCGGCGCCGTGGGACGAGATTGCAATACAGTAGCGCGCGAGTTGTGTCTCTTTGCCGGCATGTGTGGGTTGTCGCGGACAAGGCGTCATGCATGCCCGTCGCGCTCTTCCATTCTGTGTTTCGATTGTGCAAGATGGAAGCCAACATGGAGGAGGCGGGGTGTTTTCTGGCAAACGTCATCCACAAGGGGTACATTTGAGAGTACTATATTAGCCATGGAATGGGAATGGTGGTGATTGCAAACACGAATGCCTTCCTACCCGTGGCAGATTGACCGGAGCCGTACAAAGAACTGTTACCGTGTACAATATATATGCTACTCCTTAATACCGTACACGAACCTATAAGCCTGCATCTGTGCAAGCAAGCCTGTCTTTCCCTGCTCTTCGATATAGGTCATGAGATCGTGCATGCGGAGGTTGGATTTGACGGTGCCCTTGCCGAGCATGGCCTCGAGCTCCTGCACGGTGCTCTGTGTGCACTCCTGTCTTCCCTCCTCACAGTCAAGGGCCTGCATGCAGCACCACAAGGACAGGAATAATTGGAAGGTCAATTAAGCTGATGTTCACTGATGTGTCAACGGGTAGAAGAAGTGCGCGTTACACGGAAACCGACTCAGTTGTTACGCGACAGTAGATAACTCTACACCGCAAAACATTGAGTAAAGTGACCGCGTCAAATTCTGCAAAGTTTCCGCGCTAAGTGCTGCTAACATTATCGTGGTGTCTGTTCCCAACGGGGCCGCGGAACCCTGCCCTAAACATGCCGCGAGCACCGTCCGTCGTCCGTCGTCCGTCGTCCGTCGTGCCATAGTTCTCACCTAATCTCCATTTCAGGGAACCTTGTATTAGTTTTGAATTGATTTTGTATTTTAATTACACATAAGTTTCAGAAACAGTTCGCAGCTGGCATGTACTTTTAGTTCTCACTCGTTGAGTATTTACAATACACTGGCATCGGGAACTACAAATTCGTGACCAGTTCAACATCCTGTTGTATGCTCTGTGAGCTTAGAATGTTGTAACAATACCCAAGTATGGGAAATGTGCTCAAAACTTCAAAAACATTGACAATCCCCCAAGAAACCTGCACCGCCTGGTATGGCGGGAGAACCTTAAATACAGGCTAATTTCAGTACTTCCATGAAAGCAGTTGGAACTTTGATTTCACTCCCATTTCGAGAGTGTCGAGGAGCATCAGGAAATGGGCTGGGTCTGTTAAAGATGGAATCCAAACTATGATACTTGGTATCAATGTAGAACTCACGATATGAGACAGATATAACAGACATAAAATTGAGTACAAAACAATTCTTACAGAGATGATTTGCTACAAGTATTCGCAGCAATCCTGCCAGTCCTGTTCAGCATGTCTATTGAAACTTTCAAGGTTGTTTTAGGGGCTGACATATGGATATAGCCTTATACATACTTAACCTTATACGCAGTACTTACGTGGGCCCTGCGAATACCTTGATCCTTCTAGTGATAAGTGAATTCTTCATATATACCCATACACTACTCAATAGTACAGCGACGAAAGCAAGACGCACAGCGACAACAACCCACGGGATAATGATACCAAGAAAGCCATGCAGAGCGTGTAAATGAGATGCGTCCGTGCGTGATAGACTGCAGATGTCAGTGATGCTTGTGGTCCTTTTCGCTATGACCTTTTGACCCCCCTAGTGTTTCTTTTCCCTCGTCAGCTCATCCGTATCCCTCCAATTCTTCACGAGCATATGTCGCAGTTTGGCCAAACCCGCCTCATCTCCCATGCCATATTCCGTCTCTCCCCGCACCATCTCCGCTGCGGTTCGCCTGTCCGCAGGTGCAAATGGTTGGTTCCAGTGTGTGAACATCCATACAGCGTGGTCGGGAGAGGGGTGTGCGGTGATTTCCTGGAGCTCGCGCTGAATCGCAAGGCAGAAACCGTCCAGATCCAGATCGTTCGCGTCGTAATTGAAAGGGTTCTCGCTATGGGGAGAATGTGTCAGTGACGCTCTGTATGAAAGAGTCAGAATACCTACATCTCCTGTCCAATTTCCAAGAAACCAAGGAGTAGGAATGATGCGAAAGCCGTTCCAGGGATTGTTAAGTACTTGAACGACTCGAAGATTTGGAACTGCTCGTCAAAGTCTTGTCAATAAAAGAAATCACGGGCGCCAGTTTGCACTTACCGGAAGCAAGAAGAGATAGATCCACAACGACATCCTCAAATGCGCCTGATACGCAAATGGTAGTGGCGTGTTTGCAATGCGATCGAGGTTATTCATTGTATCTTGCAGCGCGGCGATGTTAGTCATGAGCCCCGTTGCGATTGCAGGCTGTACGAGTCCCATGCGCATCAAATCTAGAGCAATTTTTAAGCTACCACACCAACACTCAACGCGAGAAGAGGAACCCACAAGCAGTATATCCAGACAAGTAGATGGTAATCTCCAGTCCAACGTTACTGTCTCCAATCTCTGTCGCGATCTTGTGCCCGAGCGCGTTCCTCTTACTCCCTTTCAAGACGCTATCCCTGGCTCCAATTATTTTCTTCCAAATCCATTTGAAGACCAACAATATGGGAACATAGTCAAACAGGTTCGTACTAGGCGGGTCTCTTGCAGGTTTCAGAGGTCGATGTACGTGTATGTCCGCAAGCGCACTTTCCGGGTCGAAAGATTTCATCCTGGAAAGCCTCCTGGACTTTTTGGAGCCGAACCAGGAAGTGGAGGGCGCGGGTGAGTTGGATACTGAGGCAACGGGGTTCTCCTCCTTTGTTGCAGGGGAAGAATGAACAGGGTGCAAATCATGATCATAAGGATGAACGCCGTCCTCGGAAGCCTGCCACAGAGGGAGGAGATCCTTTGTCTGGCCAGCGTATCGTGGGAGGACAGAGATCAGCGGGTAGAGGTCCTGATAGTAGACGCCATCTTCCCCGCGCAAGTAGTGCTAGGAGAAGACAAGAGTGAGCAAAGTGAGAATTCGTATTCAGAATAATGGGATCTTCAACACGAATGTGGAGGAAAACCTCATTACGACGGACTTGAGACCTACCTTGACAGCAACGGAAAATGCCTGCAGTAAATTGATCATCGTCTTCTTCTCAATGACGCTCTCGAGGGTGCTCAATTTTCCCTGACCGTCCTTCCCTGGGCGGTTGTTTGGGACATGGATCCAGATCTGCACGAAGCCCAATCACTGTCAGCTACATATTCCGTATAGGATCACGCGACCCGTGGTGGTCGTAAAGTGACGCACCATCTGCGCAATATTTCTCGACGCGCTGTTGATGTTGGTCCACATCTTGCGGCCGTCCTGGTACCTGCCGAGATTCGCGTGGATTGGTAAGTGTCATCGATGACCAGAGAAGACGAGGAGATTTGGCAAAGTCAAGTGGCAAGCGATCAGAAGATGGGCAGGACACGACACCTTGCCATAATGAATGAAGGTGGAGAATCATGCGGCGAGATGAATGGCATTCTGGAAAGACGGAATGAACGATCATGCGGAATGAGAACACACCTCTCATAAGCCGTCGACGTCCTGAATGAAATGACCAAACCGAGCACCGTACCCAGCACGGTGAGCAGTTGTGGAGAGACCGCTAGCGAGTGTGACGTTTTGATCGACACGAAGGTCACCACTACGAGCGTCCAATGCAGAGGTCAACAGAATAGGCAATCGAGAGCGAACGAAGCGCGGGGTCAGAATGAATGAAGACAAGCAGGAGAGGAAAACCATTAGTATCACAGGTCAGATGAATATAAGAAGAGCGCGCACTAATAGCTATAGACGTGAAGAACAACACCTCTGGCCAAATATCGTTGATCACCGTCGCTTGGAACTTCTTGAGAGTCCATTTCCCCCGGAACACGGGATTGTAGGCCACCATTGTGTGTCTTCAAGGAACTGGCTGGGTGTCGGACAGTTCGAAGTGAGACGATTCGGAAGTGGAAGCGGATAGATGGAAAGAACGAGTGAGGCACTGAACGAACGAGAGATCTGGGTTCTTAAGGAAACAACAAGAGTTGAAACGGAAGGAGAAAAGACGAATCAAAACAGTACGTGACACCAGGTGTTCATCCATTGAATTAGGCTCGCGGATGCCGTACCGTCTCGTGGGAACTTGAGTGAGCGTCCAGGCGCGGGGTTGGATATCCTCTAAGGGCAGCCCAGAGGACGTACCACATTGCACAAAGCGCGACAAATGTCTGTTGTCCATTGCAAGAACTCGGACAGTGACTGATGTGAGACGTGTTCGGGCGCTGGAACATAATGATGATGATGGTGTACGAAAGGAACGAGGCACTGTAATTTGAAATCACAATCATGATCAAGTTGGGACTTGGAATACGAAGTTGGCATCCAGCTAACATCCCGGCCAGTGGTCCTACATAGCAACCGACAACGACGACAATTGAGACGAACATGCAGCTTGTCAATGCTAAGATTCGACTATGATCACGGAGGGCCTTCCGACCCCGGCAACTGGGCCAGGGCAATTCAAACGTGAAAGGCGAGAACACGTTGTGTGTACGGAGTCTGAGCAGATTAGAACTCCTTCTGACATCACTTTCCACAGGATATGGGCGGTCCTCAGGCTCGCACGCTCGTAAGTACTTGACTCTTGTTAAAGATCTTCATAGCCTTGTGCATCAAAGTTGCAGTCTCGATGATGATATCAAACTTGGGCGCTCTTTATTCTTCCACTCTAAGTTCCCACTCCTTCTCCATGTGTATCCACGAATTGAGCGGTTTTCGCTAGTCAATTGGCAAGTCTCCAGCTTGAGCTCTGGCCTTTCTCTGGTCGGCTTGTGATACACACCCTCCTCTGTCCATATGCATATCTCAACCAGAATTCACATTCTGTGTATCTTATCGATTTATTCGAGCCCACTGTGCAGCACCTCTAACGCGTTGCTCTTATCATCTTGGAACTCAGTCTGAGTTTAGTCTCCATAGGGCCTATGCCTATAATACACGCCCCAGGAATGAACTTTAACCTTCGATCGTGATCAGCCGCAGGAGGCGCATTCTCCCCTCGTCTGTTCACAAACGCGAAGGCCTCACCGCACGCAGCCTCACCCAAAGACTCTTATACGACGCACTCCACCCGTTTTCCTCACCTCCCCCTCTTCTCTACGCTACAGGCCGGAGATGCCTCATGATATCTCATACAGCCTCACCTGGCATATACGCACTCCGACATCCTACCCCAGAAAATCATCAAGAAATCGTCACTATCATTAAGGAAAACTACCTAGAAGAAAGGCCTATACAACAAGTTACGTTCAACACATTACTCCGTCCTCTAGGCTACATGTAAGTACATAAATAATTGCAAGGTTCAAAGCGTCAACAAGGTCTATGTAGCGTATAGCAGATGCGATAACGTCGTGCAGCAAGAAGAAGAAGAAGGAGAAATAAATCAAGCAGGAATGGTATGTGAATGAAAATGGGAAATATATCAGAACCCTCGACGCCCCTTCGCAGAGCTGTTCGCCCTCGGTCTAGTCGTCGTCGTTGTCGTCGTCGTCGTGGCAGTCGTATCGGCAGGCGGCGTCCAGCGCACATGTTGCTTTTCTTTTTCTTTTTCTTTCTCCTTCTCTTTTTCTTTCTCTCGTTCCAAGACCGACTTGTCCTTCTCCTTCTCCTTCAACTCCCGGTCAATCAACGACGGCGATTCAGGCTCGAAGTTGCTCAGCATTAGCGCCGTCGAGTCCACCGGCAGGCCTCCACCAACCACATCCTCAGGCTCCGGCACGTCCTCCACCGTCACCGTCGGCTTCTTCTTCCCCGTCACCACGACCGCTTTAGACTCGCTCTTCCCCTTCTCGTGCCCGGGACCCGGCAGCGCCTGGGAACCTATCCGGGGACTAGGCGGCACAGGATCAGACAGCGTTCGCGTCCTTGTCGCGACGACGGATGCAGACTTGGACTTCTCGATGCGCGTCGAGCGCGAGAGCGGCTGCTCCGGCTTGACCTCGGGCTTCGGATGCCAAATCGTGCGGTTGTCGGGCGTCGTCGACGACGCGCTCTTATGCACGGGCCGCGGAGCTTCTGGGCGCAGGTGCTCAAGCGTGGTCTTGGACGAGGAGGCCTCGGGCTTGGGCACGACGACGAGCGAGCCCTTGTTGGGATCAACGGCGCGCGTCATCTTCGGAGGGGCGGGCACAATTGCCTGCTGCTGCCAAGAGGGAGCGGGAGCGCGCACAGAAGGCGCTTCGGGAATAGGACTAAACGTCGGGATGGCGGCACGCTTCGAGCCCGCATCAGGAGTTGCAGTCGGGATCCACTTTTGGCGCTCGCTGGGTCGGACGGTGGCGTTGCTGTCCCGGGCGGCCTTCTTCGACTCGGCGATCTCCTGCTGGCGTCGGTGCATGAGCTCCTGGCGTTCGCGCTGTTCGAGCTGCCGCGCAATCTCTTCGTCCTTCTCGATCTGTCGGCGACGGGCTGGGTCCTGCTCTGCTACGCGGCGTCGCTCGTCGTCTCGTCGTCGTTGCTCCTGCTCATCCCGCCGCCTCTGCTGCTCCTTCTCGCGCTCGCGATCGAGTCGTCGCTGCTCCTGCTCGCGCTCGAGCCTTCGCTGCTCTTGCTCGCGCTCAGTCCGTCGCTGCTCCTGTTCCAGGGCGAGTCGTCGCTGTTCGCGCTCGCGCTCCTGATCCAGCCTAAACTTCTCCTCTGCGCGCTTCTTCTGCACCTCCTCCCACCTCCGCTCCTCCTCTTGCTGCCGCTCCTCCTGCTGTCGCTGCCTGACCTCCTCTTCGCGACGCCGCAGCTGCTGTTCTTGCTCTGCCAGAGCCCTCTCCTTTCTGCGCAGCTCCTCCTCACGCGCCTTGAGCTCCGCTACCCTTGCTTCCTCCTCCATCTTCTGCTTATCCTTCTCCTTCTCCCTGGCCCTCTGGCTGCTCTCCAAATCCTTGACCCGCCGCTTCCTCTCCTCATCCACCATCTTCTTCCGCTCATTCTCCTTGTCGCGCTGAAGCGCCGTCATGCGGAACTGGTGGTCCGCAACACGCTTCGACACGTCCGCCTTGCCGATGCGCCGGCGATGCAGGTCCTTGACGAGCGTAATCTCGCGCTCGACCGCCTCGTCGTGGAACGCCCGGATGATCTGCACGCGCGTTGCGATCTTGAAGTCTGCGAACTCCGTCTCGAGCTTGGCGACGTCGGGCGAGTTGAGCGCGGCGGGCGTGAGGGTCAGGCCATAATCGGAGGGGTCGGAGAGGATGGGCCCAATGTAGTCCGAGGTGGTGAAGGATTGCGGAATCTCGAGGTGCGAGAGGGAGTGCGCGTGGTGCACGGTCGCGCGCGGGTTGACGATGGGCGTCTGGGGCTCATCGTTGTCTGACCAATCGTAAGCGTTCGGGTCGGTAAGACCCTCTTGCTTGAAAGTCTGCAGCGCGACAGTCCAGTCCACCTGCTCAGATGGCTGTGGAGACCCGAGCTGCCGCTTGGGAGCAGGAATGGGGATGGTCGACTCTTTGGTCTTCCATCCACCAAGAGCTGGAGATTCCCTTGACGGCTGCCGCTCACCAAACGGCGTCGAAACAGACTGCTTGCGGTCGCGAGAAGGACCCTTCGCCGTGTCCGTCTTCTGCTTGTTGCTCCTAGCATCATCCACCTTCCGTGCCATCAGACGGGTGCTGCCGGACACCGAAAGTAACAAACTCACTGGAGGTGGTGGTGGAGGAGAAACGCGAGACACATCTTTCTTGCCCTTCGACTTGCCCTTCTGCTTCGTCTGGGGCTCCTCTACAGGTGCTGGCTTCTCTTCCGCCTGGACAGTCTTCCACGCCATACTCCAGTCGACCTGCTCAGCGTCCACCGCCTTCTCCTTTCCCCACGACTCATCCGGCCACTCCGGCGCCCTAATCGGCGGCTCACAAGATGGGTTTAGAGCGGAGAACCACTCCGTTATCTTGCCAAGGGGCGTGGAAGGTGTCTCGGTTTGCATATGGGAAGCAGCAGATGGCTTCCACAAGGCTGGGAAAGCACCAGGTGGTTCATCTGGTGAATTTTTTTGGTTAGTTGAGGAAGGGTTGGGAGGCGAAGAGGTGTGCAGACCTTCGAGCATGTGATGTGGTGCGATGGGCAGGTCGACCATGATAGGTTTGGAAGAAGGCGACGTGCTTGGGGATGTCTGGAGGGAGTCGCTGGTCCACCAGTGCTGCGAGGACAGAGAGGACGGCGAAATGGGTGTGGAAATGTTGCCGTCCGATACGGCCTGCGAGGACATAGCATCAGCTGTGATGCGCATCAATGAAAAAAGGCGTGGAATTTTCTTACCTCGAAGAAGGCAAATTCGCTGCTGTCCTCGGAATCATCGACGTCGTAGCCAAAGGATGCGGGGTTGATGGTGGCATATGCGGATGCGGATGACGAGGAGGATGAGGAGAGCGATGCGCTCATGGCGGGCGGCGGGGACACGAGGGTGTTGCTGCTCTTGGGCGGTGATGACGAGGACGAGGACGACGACTGCTTCATGCTCGCTTCGATGGACGCAATGTCCTTCTCGTCGCAGGTGACGCCGAAAAAGGCCTCGTACACGGCGACCTGCTCGGCGGGCGTGATGTCGTCCCAGTCGGACTCCTCCAGGCCCTGCTCAGCCAGCCGCCGTGCCCACTCGGCCTTGATCGAGTCGCGGAATTTTTGCTCGTCGTTGTCGTCGCCGTCGAACATGTCGGCGGCTGGGGTGTAAAATGAGGTGAAAAAAGTTTTCCAGATGGCTCGGACCCGCTCTGCCTTGGGCGACATTGTCGTGGGGGTGGCTTTGCCGTTGTGCTTTGTCGTCGCTGTCTTGTTCGTCGCTGGTGCGGGTGTCGTCGTTGGCGTTGGCGTTGGAGTCGCCGTCGTGGGCGTCACTACCGGGGGCGGAGATGGCGGGTCCGGGACTTTTTTAGATGCAGATACAGCATTCTGGTTTTTAACCTTTGCTGCTTTTTTTGGTTTGGGCATGGGGTGTTTGCTGGCTGCTGACTCGGCTTGAGACGCCACTTGTTCAAGTTGCTGTGTGAAACGCTCGGTGGGAATACGTCCGCCTCGTGGGCTGTCGCGTGGCGGAGAGAAGAGTTACGTTGTCTGCGCAGGCCGAGTCGAGCGAGAAATGCAGAAGAGAGAGGGAAAGAAGTGGGGAACAAAAAGGACGAGGACAAGATGGTTTATTTGGCTGTGACATGTGGCCACTTTGACTCGACCCGAACCCTTTGCCCTCAACCCATAACTTTTTTTGTGCATCGTTACACGCTGCCAGGACGTTACTCGGCCTTGACTCGGGCCTTCCATGCATCAGATGCCCTTTCATTTCCCGCATTCCGGGCTGCTGCGCGTCCTTCATATCTCCCGTTCCCAAGCGCCCTCTTTGTCTCGGCGCGCGGAGGGCCTTGCTTTTGATTGTCCATCACTTAATAATTCACACTCCATGTAATATGAATCATTGAACGAAGCCTCGCGCGCTCGCTCTGACGTCCTCCTCGGGGCGCGCGGCTGCGGGTCTTTCATCTGCGTTCTGCGTGGCGCATGTGTTTATCTGTCCGCGCTGATCAGCTTCATTTGGCGGATATGCTTTCGCAGGGTATCAGCTCGGGAAGGCCAAATCTCCAGTGGATACGCGATGAAACATCGACGAACGGTTTATGGCCGACGCGCACGCAATGCTGGAGTCGCAATTACCTCCATGCTGCATCTGTGGGCACCTTGGACAGTGCCGTCTTAATCTGATTCACCATGCATGAACACGAATGGCAGTCTCTGCTCAATCTACTGAGGATTCGCCCCGAGTCTTCCCGATACTTTACAGCTAGAGCAACAGGAGGTGCCAATTGACGTATGCGTAGATGACCAGATAATCGATGCAATGATAAGCAGTCCCCTTCGGCCCTAGTAAGTTTCACCGCTTCGTATAGAATGGACATGGCCTCGGGAAGGAGAATAGAGCGCATATATGCGCATATATACGAGTACTGAATAGTGCTTGGGCAATGGCACCCGCCCCGACAACGCATTGAGCATGGAAACGGATGAGAGCGAAAGGCCGGGGAAACCTAACAAGCGACAACAGCGCTGGGTGCTTGCGGCGAGGCAGTCACTATCAGTGACACCCAGCCAGGCAGCAGCATACTGCCCATTCCCGCGCGTGCTTCGCTGAGGATTCCGTCGGCGAGTGCGTGCCGCATCGAGTATATCGCCCCGCCCGATCCACACTGCGGCGCGTCCCCATCCCGCCCCGCATCTCACCCCATCGTGCTGGATCTCCCGCGCCCACCCACCCATGCGCCCGCCCCCATCGTCACCTCCACCATCACTACCACCATAAGCCCATGGAAGAATCCCCACTCACCTTTGGCCCCGGCTCCTTCGTCCCCGGTCCAGGCGCGCCCGAGTTCGAGCCCGCGCCCGAATGGAAGGATGCGCTGTACGCGCGCGTGCAGGCGACGTTCATCGACATGGTCGCCGAGGCGAAGCGCCACCTCGAGGACTGTCTTGCGACCGAGGCCGGGCTCACGCCCGCCAGCCCGCTCTACAAGAAGCACGTCGCCGAGTACGAGGAGCGCAAGGCCAACGCGAAGAAGCTCTCGCAGGAGGCGTTCCAAGACGAGCTGCAGCGCGAGCGCTACGAGCGCAGATGGGGCGCTGGGCTCGCGATGCCGCGGTCGTGGACCGAGGACGTCGGCGCGGAGCAGCAGGCCATCATGGACAATATCGCGCGCAAGCGCACGGCGTCCGAGTCAGGCTCGATCAAGGAATCAGCAGCATCAGCATCAGCGCCTGCGCCCCAGACCGATCTCGTCGTAGAGGAGGAAGACGAGGAGGAGGAAGCAGACCACACTGTTAGTCACTCAGCGTCATCTTCCATCCCGATATCCATCCCGACAACTCACAAGCGCAGCTCCTATGGTTCAACCAGGAGTCCAGAGCTCTGGGTCCCGCCCGCCACCGCTGTCGAGGAGGCCAAACGCGAACGCGAACGGGAACGGGAACGCGAACGCGAATCTCTCTCGCGCCGGGGAAGCGTCACCAGCCGTCGCGGCAGCATCAACAGCGTCCGCAGCAAAGCCTCCACGAACAACGTCCGCGAAAAGGCCGCGGACGATGCCAGCCTGCGCTCGAAACCGTCCTTGACATTCCGTCAACCGTCTGTGTCTGTGCCAGTGCCCATACCAGAACGCGAGGGCGAGGACGAACGGCCGTATAGTGCCAAGGCGAAGGGCAAGACACCAGAAGCGTTTGACTGGTCGCACTCGTCCCCTTCGCCTTCGCCCGAACCGCGACGCTTGGATCATGATCCGCCGCCACCTCCTCCGCCACCCCGTCCGTCCAAGCTGGTGGAAGTGCACACTCCCAGGCGGGTCGAGTCTCCGTCGCGTGAATACGACTCGTCCAGCGACTCGGAGGAGTCGCGGCGGAAGAGTGCTGAGCGGCAGTGGACGCCGCATCTGAGCTCCCGTGGAAGAGAGCACCAACATCATCCCCAACCATCGCCATTGCCGTTTGCGAAGCAGAGTGTGTCGAGGAGGACCAGTTTTATGGCTACGCCACAACAGCCAGCACCGGCACCGCCCTCGCTGCCTAGTCTCATTTCGCAATCGCGGCCTACAGGTATGAGTACCAGTACGTCGCCGAATCAGAATCAGAGTCCGATGTCCCATCGTGCGTATGCACCTTACACCACCACACCCACACGACCTCCAGAGTAGGATTTCCTCTGGCTGCGTGATGACCTTTACTGAGATTGACGTTACAGACGAGCTCACAGTCTGCACAAATCGTCTCATGGTGATCTGCTGCATGTATCCGTACCGTAAGTGCTTTGGGATTGTAGTCGATGATATGTCGTTGATCTGAACTATAGGCGACATCAGACGATGCCTATTCTCCCGCCAGAAATCCCTCGTTTCCCCGATATAGATCGCGAACTATTTCCCAACCGCGAACCTGCGTCGAGCACCGACGATGATAGTGATTCCGAGTTGGAGCAGCCACCACTTCCTCGTCGTCGTGACTCTCGCCGTATACAGGACCCGTACGCACCCAAGAAATCCTCCCGTCCGCAGTCGATTGCCATGCCCCAGATCCCGCGTGCGCGCACACACCCGGCCATTGGCACGCCCTCCACGTACAACTTTGTCCCCACACAGTCCTACATGAACGTGAGCGTATCTCCCATCCAACAACAACAGCATACACCATCGCCTCCGCCGCATACTTGGAAACACTGGTACGGCCAGGAGAGCGAGCCGGAGGAGAGCGAGACGGAGGAGGCGCGGCGGGCGGCGGAGGACGAGCGGCGGGCGGCGGAAGATCGGCGGCGAAAGCAGTTCGATGAGGCGCGCAAGAGGCGGATTGAGGAGGAGCGGGTGCGAGAGGAGAAGCGCAAAGAGGATGAGCGGCGTGAGGCTGAGCTGAGGCGCAAGGAGGAGGAACTGAGGCGCAAGGAGGAGGAGGACGAGGCCCTGCGGTTGCAGCGATTGGAGGAAGACGAGGCCCTTCGTAAACAACGGCTCGAGGAAGAGGAGAGGCTGCGCGAGCAGAGGAGGAGAGATGTGGAGCGGCGCGTGCGGCTGCAAAGGCTGCAGGAAGAGGAGGAAGAGCGGAAGCGGCGGGAAGAGGAGCAGAAACGGCGCGAGGCGGCGGCGCATCAGGCGCTTCTCGAGCAGCAGGCGGCGGAAGTGCGGCGGAAAGAGGAGGAAGCGCGCAGGAAGGAGGAGGAGATTCGCAGGAAAGAGTACGAGGCACAACTGAAGGAGGCTGAGGTGCGGCGCAAGGAGGAGGAGACGCGCAAGCTCGAGGAGACCGTGCGGCAGGAGGCTCTGCGAAGAGAGGAAGAGCTGAGAGCACGTGAGGCAGACCTGAAGATGAAAGAAGAGCAGTTTAAGCGGCAGCTTTGGGAGGCAGAGACGAAGCGGAAGGAAGACGAGCTAAGGCGGCGGGAGGAAGAGTTGAAGAGAAAGGAGGAAGAAGCGCGGCAGGAAGAGCTGAGACGAAGAGAGGAATTCCGGTTGCAGCAGATGCAGGAGGCTGCTCGGCGACGGGAAGAGCTTTTGAGGCAGGAGGCAGAGAGGAAGCAAGAAGAGGCGCGATTGCTCGAGGAGGCAAGGCAGGAGGCACGGCGAATAGAGGAGGCGAGGCTGCAGGAGGAGGCACGGCGGTTAGAGGAGGTGAGGCTGCAGGAGGAGGAGGCACGAAAAGAGGTTGCTCGCAGGCTGGAGGAGGCTAAACGGCTAGAGGACATTGCAAGACGGCGACAGCTTGCCATTGAGGAACGCGAACGGAGGAGGAAGCAGGCCGAGGAGGAGGCGAGAAGACAGCAGGAGCTCGAGGAGCAGGAGCGTCTGTTGCGCGAGGAGACCGAGCGGAAGGTACGGGAGGAGGAGGAGCGGCGGCAACGGGAGCTCGAGCAGCAGCGGCAACAGGAACTCGAGGAGCGGCGGCAACGAGAGCTGGAAGAGCGGCGTGCAGAAGCAGCTCGGCAACGGGAGCTCGAAGCGGCTCGAGAGGAGCGACGAGCAGAAGCTGCTCGACAGCGAGAACTCGAGGCAGCTCGAGAACGACTTTTGGCTGACGAGGAGCAACGGAAGGCTGACCGATTTCATGCTCAGGAAACAGCGCGCAAGGAGGCCGAACGCAAACGAACCGAGTCTTTGCTCAGGAAGTCGGAGGAAGAGCGACAGCACAGAGAGAGGGCGCAGGAGTCGTGGGCGAGCAAAGAGGAAGGGCGGCGTGCACGGGCGAAGCAGGAGGCGGAGGATGCGGCATTGGCCAAGAAGCTCAGCGACGCGGAGGCGGCAAAGGCTGAGCGGGAACGGGAGGGCAAGCGTCGGGCTGAGGAGATCATGATGAAGAAAGCGGCCGGTCAATATTCGGATAGCAGCAGTACGTGGAACCCGCCCTCGTCGTCTGGATGGAGTAGCACTGCATCTATCGCTCGGCCTGCGTCATCAGCTTCTTCAGCTTCAGCTTGGACAGCGAAATCACCAAGTGCATCTTCCTCAGCCACGAGTCGTGCATCAACGACACCAACTTCGTCCACATACACAAAGCCCAGGAGTACTCAAATTCCATCCCAGCAAGTCCCCACACCCCAATCATCACCTAGCTCGGAGGGTGAATGGCAGCGTCGGCAGGAGGAGCACGCACGCAAGCAGCAGGAGCGCTTCCGCATTGAGCAGGAGCGGCTGGCACGGGAATACGAGGCGCGCGAGGCGGGGCGCATCCTCAGCAAAGACGAGATGATACGGCTTTTCGACGCGCACGAGGCGCTTTGGGCACGGCTCAACCGCGGGGACGCAGACACCATCACATGGAACACCTTCCCATGGCCAATGCTCAAACGCCCGCCCGAGCCTGGGGGGATCACCCCAGGCGCACTCGAGGCATACGTGCTCAACCCACACCACCCTGCTGCAGCCAAAGCAGAGCGGGACAGGATCAAGGAGCAGATCCGGAGGTACCATCCCGATCGGTTCGAGCATCGCGTGTTGGCCAAGGTCGCGGAGGAGGAGCGGGATAAGGTGCGCCTTGGAGCGGGAGAGGTTGTTAGGGGATTGAATGATCTATTGACGAAGGTGAATGCGCCGGGGTATAGTGTGTTTGGTTAGGAAGCATTTAAACAATTTATGTATGTAGCATTTTAAACTCCACTTGTATGTATGGCTATGGATTGCAGCAATCATTTTGTATGACTACTACTCTATTGTGTGAGTAATTAAGGAGTTCCGAGCTATGAAGCAAAGTTTCTTCAGTTGTTAACACAGAATCAAGTTCGAGTCAAGAAGAGGTCCTTCGATCCACATATGATAGTACTTACTTGTTCGTCGCTGTATCGCATGTCTGGCTTCAGGAGAATTCAAGCAAATATCCGCGCCACTCTGTCAACTAGTATGTCAGAAGAGTCTCGGTAATCAATATATAGGCAACGCGGGAAGAAGTTTTGCGTGGTTCCAGACATATTTATGATCGGCGGGCGGGTCCCACTGGCAGTGCAAGCTATCACAGAACGGTTTATCGGTCGTTCTGCTGTCAAAATGTTCGGGACTTTGTAAAAGCGGCGCTAAATTCAAGTCTGAGTTTGCATCTGAGGTGGACGCGCGCACTAGTACTACTGCATGTTCACTTCCTCCGGAGGGTGCTCTCAATGGAGGGCTGCATATGCAGGTGAAGTCTCCGCCCCCTTGGTACCCCCGTCCTTCTGAGTTCAAGCTTGGACTGTGCCTTCATACAAACTCTGTTAGTCAAGCAATATCACCACTTCGAACACGCGGACCAGCAATCTTTGCTATCGAAGCGGCTTGTTGCCGCCCGTCGCCCGATATACCCCAGGTCTGCATATCATTCAAGTTCGCTTGGCTGACTTTCCGACCAGTCCTCCGTCAACTCGTAAGTATGCCTGACGCATTTTCCCAGCGGCCATCCAGCAAGCGCGTAAGCGTCCCTCTGACAACATACGAGCTTCAAGCAAGGGTATATAAGTGGAGGCTCTGTTCCTGCAAGAACATCGCCTTTCAAGCTCTTCACTTCCCAAACATGTCTGCCCAACTCGTTGCTCTGATCATCGGTGCTGGACCCAATGTCGGCACTTCCGTCGCGAAACATTTGGCGCTTCGAAACTATAGAGTCGCGATTGGCTCTCGCAATCCCAAACTTGAACCTGAAGAACACGACCCAGTCCATGACTTCTACCCATTCGCCGTCGATATCACTCGACCGGATAGCATCGGGGCGGCCTTCCAAGACGTGACCAAGGCTCTCGGACCTCCCAACCTCGTTATATTCAACGGTATGCATATGCTGACTGTCGTCGTCCTCGAAGAGCATGTCTGCTGACGAATTCCATTCACAGCTGCTACATTCGTTCCTACAAAGGAAGATGATCCTCTGTCCCTCCCATTCGAGGGCTTCAATCAAGCGTCCACCGTAATCGACAGCTTCTACGTCGCCGCCCAGGAAGCTCTTGCCGCGTTCCGCTCCCCAATTCACAAGGACTCACCCAAAACATTCATCGCCACTGGAAACCTCCTCCCCTTCCATCTGGGCCCCCCTGCTTGGCTTGGGCTTGCCCTCCAGAAGCGCGCCGAAGCATACCTTACCCAGCTTTTCCATGACGCCTATAGCAAGGAGGGCATCCGGTGCGTACTGTGATCAACGCTGGACACTATATCATGATCGTGATATCGTCAGATTCCACTACATGCATCTGGTCTCTCCGGAGGGTTCAGTACCGCCGTATGATAGATCTGTTCCAGGACATTTCTGGGAGAGTGGACCTGCGCACGCCACAGCGGCATGGCGCTTGATATCGGCAGAGGCTCCGGAGACGTGGGATTATTGGTAGATTCTTCTGTGTGTTGCTTTTGCATCGATAAGAGTCCGATGGATTTCGTAGGTTCACGTTTGACGGGAAGAGGTATGAGAGGTGGTAGCGACCAGCGCCAAAATGGGCAGTCCACGATGGAAGAATCAGATGTGTGGCACGAATTCCGGCAGGTGGTTAGACCTGTGTGTATCATCGTCTAATCGATATACATTTTCAAAAACCAAGAAGAACATAGCGGGCTGAAGCCTTAGCAAGATTGCTGAGACAGACTGCCAGCGAGAACTACGTTTCGACCATGAGTACAACTTGTCGTGGATAGAATGAAAGAATCTTCAAGTTGTCGGCGTATCTGGCAGTCAAACGCTGAAGAGGACATGTGGTCAAATCTCTCAAGACTACAACCATTGACTGAGTTCTTGGCCAAGTGATCTTGTCAATTGCTGGATGAGGGTCCAGAATGGTGAGGCGATAGCGGACCGCGGTGAATCATGCCATTTTCGTACTTCCAGAATCATGTTCTCTCTGCCACTGCGCTCCTGTGCCCGAACTCGTTGTTTCTCCGCTTTCACACCTGTCAAACACCCCTTCAGAAAGAGCCTCTCCCCATCCACTCCCCAACATGCCCTCGGCTTTTGTCGCTATCCTTGAGGGTGAGGATGTGTCGCGAAGGATCTTGACCACGGAGGGATCTTTAGGTAGTAAAATGCGCCGCGCGCGTCCTTGGGATCCCCAGAGATCATCATGCCAGTCAGCCAGTCCCTGTCGTCACGCCCAACTCATGATTGAAGACATCAACAGAACGGGATAAGCTCGTGGCGAAGACGGCACAAACGTTTGATAGCGATGACTTGTCGGTGTCGCAAAATTCTTCAGCTCAAAGGTGTTCAAGGACGTTGCAAGGCGTAAGCGTTCAAAACTACCATACCGAGAAAGAGAGATAAATAGTGTATTTTTAGGCAGTACCGCCTCGCTCCTTCGCCGCCTCCGTACTCATGACATGACCAGACTCGTCCATCCGGGCGCTATAAAACCGACATGAGCATTTACTCTGAGTGTCAACGACAAAACTTACATCGACTCGTCCGTGATTTCTGTGTGCTCCTTGACACGAAGGTGAATCATGGGCAAGGCAAAGAGGAGACCGGCGGCAAGCAGGGCCCAGGTCGAGGCAAACACATTCATGAATGGGGTCTTGACAGCGTCAGCGCGCCAGCTTCCAGCTCCACCAGCTGACTGGATGGATTTGTCTACATCAAGGTCAGTCCTTGTACTACATACCGCCGTAGCGAAAAGCACTCACAGAATCCAGCAAAGAAGGCAAGCTTGGAGGGATCGTTCGACATCGCGCCCATGAGCCAGTACGAGGTGGTTTGCCACATCGCATCCAAGATACCGCAGCCGATGTAGAAGAAGACGCGTCCAACGTAGCGAGCGTCGGTGAAATCGATGTCGGGTTTCACGGTTTCGCGAGTGTATTCCTTCTGGTAGAAGTAACCCCAGATGTGTATAGCAAAGACCATACAGAAGAGGACAGTCCAGCCCGTGTACGCACGCACGCGACGAGTGAGGGACTTCCGGTCGAGCAGGAATCCGATGAGGACGGAGCCAATGATCTGCGCAATCCAATAGAGTAAGTTGTTGAGAGCGCGAGTCCGGATGGTGAAGAGTGCTCCGTTGAATTCGCTGAATTCTGTGAAAGGAGCAGAAATAAGCATTATAATCTTATGATCGATGGGAGCAAGTGCAACGTACGCCACGCGTAAAACCAATTGGAGGCGAAGAACATGGGGAAGAGCAGGACGATAAGCGGGTCGGTGCGAAGAGTGACCCAAAGACCCAGAAGTTCGGTCTTCCATGACATTTGACGGGGAGTGGTGACCTTCGTGCCATCGGTACGTATCATCTTGTCTGGGTCGGCCATGGTCATCGGGATGCAAACACCGATGAGTGTGAGGATCAGGAAGCCGATGTAAGTTCCGTTATCAACTGAAGGGCGTTTAGGAACGGTGAAGATGGCCCACATCGTGACATACCATTTCCAGCCTAAAACACATTGAGGTTGATGCTCCCTTCAAGACGGTATGAACGTACCGTAGAGTGCCAGTTGCGACCGCAAGCAACAGAGGCGCCAACAACACCACCCAAATTGAAAATGGACCAGAAGATACCGATAAATTTACCCTTCTGAGCTTCGGTGGGATAGGCCATCATCAAGGAACCCTGTGCGGTCCATAGCAGACCAGCGCAAATCCCGAGAATAGCTCCAGCAGCAATAACGAAACCACCAGCATTGGAGTGGATGTTCATGGCACTAGTTGAGGCATAACTTGACTCGGCCAAGGTGTGTCAAATTTTAGGACTCACAGGTACGAACCAATATACAAGGAGTAGCCCATGCTTCCCATGAGTAGCGTAAGCTTTGGCCCGAGTTTGTTGTTGACCGACCTAGAAGATGATCAATTTACGACGCGACGGATGCAACGGATGCAAGAGCAGACAACATACCCAGCGAAAAAGGCCATAGTCGCGAACGTCGAGTATAGCGCGGTGTTGGCGTTCGAGTTGGTTTGCGAATCGATTTGCCCACCCGCACCGAGACCGTTCAATGCGTTGAACAATCCCGGACCCATGAAGCAGACGAAGCCAAGCATGGCGACCTGCGTGACGGTGGTTGGTAGATGTCGGAGCCCAGATAGCTACAACATACCTGCGTGATGGGATTGTAGTACAAGCCCTTGAGACCGGTGGGGCGTTCGTAGATGACGGGAGCATCGCCCTCATCGCTGGAGCTGCCGTAGCCTTTCTCGTGGTCGACGACTGGTTCAGCCATAGTTGTGTGAAGCTGGGAAAAGAGCCAAACTCACATAAAGATCATACGGGCTTAAATGGGCATGCTGATAAGGTACGGCAGGTACAGCATGGTCACTCATGGTCAGTGCTTCTCATTTTCAATTCAAAACGCGTCCGTTTCTGTTCGTGATCCGAGGAGTCGTCCACGAGGCTCAGCTAGAGCAAGCGATACCGCGGTCAAGCAAAGGCGTTCAAACTACGGTTTGAATACGCTGCCCACTTGTGTGCAACAGAGCTAGGTAACTCGCGGGACGACGAGGTAAAGCGAGAAATAGATGCATTTCGTTATCTGTAGCAAAATGGCCCTTCGGTACATGCCGTATGCTTCATCTATTTTCATCATCTGCACAACGGCGCATCTGGACGCGCTAGGGTCCAGAGGCTCTTTCAATCCGTGTTATGTACAGCATCTCGCGTTTAATTGCCACATTGTATTGTGGCGCATGCTCCATCATCATCTGGTCCCGCCTAGCGAGCACAGAGCAAGTATTCCAACTGTATCTGACAGATGGGGATGCGCCTTCGTATCTCAGGCTCCGTATCTTCATTGTCTGCTTTGAAACATTTGCGCAAATGATCTTACATCTCCTGCCCATATGGGAAGCACGACTCTCTAAGGTCCATTTGATGTTCAGCGAAGTCCCGGTTTCTCTTCCGACTCTATGTTATCAGTATACAGATCGAGAACTGTCCAGGAGTGTAGTGAGTGGGTAGAGACTCAAATGCCGGACAGGATACTCCGCTCAAAGTTCGCGCCATTCAATTCTCTTAAATGAGTCACTTGATTCAATGATTGAGGGTCACAGTGGTGTCCACTATCCAGCCTGACCATCCGTCCTGTTCCACTGTATGTATTCCGGGAATTATACCTCCTGCTGCTCCTGTTTGAGTACTGTTTGAGTTGATCTTCCATGCGTCGGGCCAGTGAGCCACTGTCACGAGCTTTTCGCGAATCAAGGGCTCCCGGCTTAGCAACGCTGCCAAAGACTGAGCGATACTTAGCTCTCAGCTCATATATCTCACTTTGTCACTATA
Organism: Strobilurus luchuensis; assembly: GCA_019915105.1. Classification (NCBI taxonomy): domain Eukaryota; kingdom Fungi; phylum Basidiomycota; class Agaricomycetes; order Agaricales; family Physalacriaceae; genus Strobilurus; species Strobilurus luchuensis. The sequence continues at coordinate 1,252,974 of JAHLMJ010000004.1, forward strand.
ATGTACTGGACTTCGTCTGCCACAGGTCTGCCAGTGACTTTGGGCCTCCGCAGAGACCCCTTCTCGTCCACCATAATGGCAAATCATAGCTCGTCGCTCGCTGACGACCAGGTCCAATCCTTCGCGATACCACTAATGATGATTCCAATCATCTCGTCAGCCCTGTTTTTTTGACGTTCGCGTTGATTCAGACTTCCCGTGTAGTTTAGTGAGATGAGCCGAGAATCCAATGTGCCTCAAGCATCCCTCCCTATAGGCTGCAGTGCTGAGCAGCGAGCACGCAGCGGCACCATGTGCAGGTAGACGAATGCCCTGTTCAACTTGCTGTTGTCATTGCGCCAGTCCCCCTCGACGGACGAGTTGCTGAAAGCGATAGTAAGCTACGCTCATGCAACTGTATGACCCACATCCAAATCCTTGCGTTGCATGATCTGCTGCTTGCGAGAGGACTCGTCGAGCTCGCCAGAGAAGTGGCTGGCGATGAAAGCGGGGGGCGTCAAGACTCCGACTTGAAGTTGTAGAGTCTTATCAACGAGGCACGGGTCTGAGCTATACAAATCTATTTGGTCGGCAAGGGTTTCTCAGTATGCTTTCTGAGGTTTCAACCACAAATGGCCTAGGAGTGAGCTGAGATCTGACGAGTGTGCATCAATGACCTGAGGAGGCGTTTGGTCGACTAGGGAGACATGATTCAAGTGGGAGTTATAGAGAAAGAGTTGGTCAAGAGACATATTTGTGGGGATAGTTCTGATAGCAGATGAAGATACAAAGTTGAGGGCTGACATCTCTTGTTGCATCTCTGGCAGAGATCTAGCAATACGCGACCGCCGTCCTGGCCCAAGAACAATCTGCCCATCTTTTCCTATGCGTACTTGTGTCTGACCTTACTCAACGGTACGGACCCGTCGTTCGTCAGGCCAAGGTTTATACTGACCTGGAACATACGCACGTCAAGGTCGGTGTCTGCGATAGATGTAGTTAGGGAGGATAAACTTATTGAGCTAAGTATGTCTGTTTGGTAAGAAGAATTGTGGATGAATCGGGCTACTCACCGTATGAGTGTAAAGTACAAGGAAGTATTGTACTCGAATGGAAGCAGATGATTCCCAGAAAATAGTGGTACCAGAGTGTACAATATGGTCCATGGATAGACGAGGTTCAGTGGTGTTGATTCGAACGCCAGTGATTGTAGGAGTCTGCAATAGAACATTGACCCAAGTAGGTCCGGGATTATATGGGTGGGAGAGCATCGAGTGCGATCACAAGTTCATCTTTAGGTGGTAGAGCGAGTGTATTAGTATTATATGTAGATGACGAGGATGATCGCCGTGGTGGGGAGGTAGATTACACAGACATGTACTGTGCCATGCTGTCAAACAATCGGATGATGAGCAGCTGAAGGTGTACATACCACTACCAGTAGACTTACGTGGGCCGTGATTTTCCTTCGAGGCGCTTCTCAAGCTTGTTGAATTCGTCGAGCGCAATTTCTTCTTCCTGGTCCAGAATCTGGGGGAGGTGAGCTTGTGCAGAGTGATGAGGAGCAAGAGAGCTCACCTGCTCAACACCTTTGACCTCCGGAATATAATGCATAAGCATGCGCTCGATCCCACTCTTAAGCGTGACGGTGCTGGAATCACATCCGCGACAACTGCCCTTTAGCTTAACCTTCACCAAACCAGTACCCTCTTCGTCGAATCCCCGATACTCAATATCCCCGCCGTCCTCCATGATAGCTGGTCGCACCCGTGTCTCCAGCAGCTCCTTAATCATCGCGACCGTCTCCGAATCCGTGTCGAGGATCTTGGTGTCCTGCGGCCCAGCATTGTCCTTCTCTTCTTGACTACGGAACAAAGCTTGGCCCGAGGAGAAGAACTCCATGAGGATGGAGTATATCTCGGGCTTGACGACAGCCCAGGTATTTTCCGAATCCTTGGACACGGTCACAAAGTCCGGGCCGTAGAACACGCCCTTCACGCCTTCGATGCCCATGAGACGAATGGCTAGTGGAGAGGATAGCGCGGAGCGCGTGTCAAGAAACTCGGCGGTGCCGTCACCCATGACTTGTACACCAGGTATGAACTTTAGCGAGTCGTCGTTGGGTGTGTTTTCTGTTTGAATGAACATGGATCGTGCTAGTAAGGGTCAGCGCGGTTCTGAACAGACGGGCGGCAAATGGCGCACTCATCAGTGGACTTGCTTTGGCATTGACGGCAGAGCGGTATATCGGGACTATGGAGGATTCGGTCGCAAAACGTCGACAGTGGCGGAAGGAAAGATGCACGGGTGATGATGAGAGAGCGCGACACGCTATCCGCGGTCGAGCAGATGCTCTTGAAAGGGCCTTGAAGCAATTTTGTGTAGACAGTGTGCTGGCCATGGTGATGGTCACTGTATAAGCTCCAGTTGCGCATTAGTAAAGGGTATATAGCACGTGGATCTCTGCGATAGGGATGATCCGATCAATCTCTGAGCTCTTGCAGGTTGCAACCGGCGTTCATCTCGCACGCTCAATATCCGCCCACTATGAGCTCGGCAGAATCGAAACCGCGCGCCTTTGTCTGTGCATCGCGTGGCTCGGCGCTCGCCCAGGTTCAGACGAACTCCGTCGTGGCAGCGCTACAGTCGCTGTACCCCGACACTGATGACTCTACACCGACGTTCGCCACGTCCTTCATGCAATCTGGCGGCGACGTGAACAAGTCCACTGCCCTTTTCCTGCTCGGTGGCAAGGCGTTGTGGACTAAGGAGCTTGAGGTCGCGCTCAAGGAGAACGCATGCGACTTTCTGGTGCACTCGCTCAAGGACGTGCCGACGGTCCTGCCTGACGGATGCATGATCGCTGCCGTGATGAAGCGTGCAGATCCTGTCGACAGCCTGGTCATCAAGAAGAGCAAGGAAGGGGTATGGAAGACGTTGGACGATCTCCCCGCTGGCAGCACGATTGGGACGGGCAGCATTCGGCGCATTGCCCAGCTCAAGCGCAAATACCCCCACTTCAAATTCCAGGATTGCGTGCGTTAATCCTTTCCTCCCACGAAGGCATTCATCTAATTACCATTCTTCTCACCAGCGTGGAAATATGTGAGCCGGCCGGAAGGCTATGCATACCCATTCATTGATCTTTTCACATCAGTGATACCCGACTGGCAAAGGTCGACGCTGAGGACGGTCCTTATGCTGCAATCATCCTTGCTAAAGCTGGCCTGCTTCGTCTCAACCTTGAGCACCGCATCTCTGTCGACCTCGGCCCGCCCACCATTTTCCACGCCGTATCTCAAGGTGCCCTTGGCGTAGAGATCCGCACCAACGACCCCGAAGCTCTTCGTCTCTGCCAGGCCATTACCCACAAAACGACGCACATAGAATGCTTTGCTGAGCGCGCGTGTCTCCGCGTTCTTGAGGGCGGATGCAGTGTCCCTGTTGGCGTCGCGTCTTCACACAAGAACGGCATCTTGGAGATTACCGGATGCGTCACATCTCTTGATGGCAGCACCCATGTACAGCATACGTTGAGGGAGTCGGTAGATGATGTAGAGGCTGCCGAGGCAGTTGGCGCGTCGCTGGCGACGAAGCTCATCGAGCTGGGAGCTAAGGAGATTTTGGAGGAAATCACAAGGGATAAAGAGAGACGTACTGAGGAGGCGAAGAAATTGGAAGCGAAGAAGACGGCATCTTCGTAAGGAGTCTGCGAATATACTGATGATTTATGTAGTAGATATCTCTGTATCAGTGTATGACTGGCATTGGTTTCTACGTAGCGGTTTTGTTTCCCAAGGTGCACATCGTTACTTCAATGTGATGGCTGGACTCCCATCACTTATCTGAATTGCCCAAATTGTCGAAGTGTAAATCTTCGTTCTCAAAGCTCATCTTGAGCTCTGTCATTGAGCAGATACGACTTTGTGCACTGCCGGCGAATACGCCGACGAAATCTTGGGATGGGTCTCCACGAAGAAGGCCAGCTGGCACCTGACAAGGCTCGTAAATTATGATCCTGTTTGCCATAATCTTGACTCAGATAGTCTGGTGTGATGAGAGTCTGCGTACAATTGAAATCGATGGCTTAAAATGCCATCGTGGGCTAGTTTGACATGAGTGGCACTGCCGTATCTGAAACAGTCGTCTCCGTAGTTCTTGCGAGAAGCAAAGAAAGTTTTGACAAGCCTGACGCACTAGAGAATGCATGCCTGATGTGAGAGACAATGGATCCTCAATGAGGCAAGTCCCGATACAGATTGAGAGCAGGTGGCGAACGACGAAGGAGAATGTTTTGTAGTCTCACAATAACTTGTGCTTCATCAAGCACAAACCCGCGAATACCTAGGTCGGCCGGCTCTGAAAGGTATGTACGATCCGTTGCGATGCGCGATTAATAATCCAGTCCGTGGGGTACATTATGGGGTATTTCAACAGACATCGAAGCCGCTTACTCTCGAGTTCATGATGAGCGCAACAATGAGACTAGAAGTCGACGTCAGCACAAAATGAGAAATGACGGAAAGACACGCACCCATACAAGCCCAGCACCTCCGCGAAAATCAGTATCAAAACCATCGACACAAATACTTTGGATTCATGTACGTATGCACGCACGCACTGGGACTTTCATCAGGGAGGAGGGAAGCGAAAGCAAGGTTGTACGCACATTATCACCGACGATGCCGATGGCGTATCCTGCAGTAAGGCCGGTCATGCCGCATGCGAGTCCAGCGCCGAGGTGAACAAAGCCCGAGGCAAGTGAATAGTCGTGGGGTTGAATGCCGCCAGATATGAGTACCGAGACGACGAGGCCATAGACAGCAATGATTCCGGACATGACGACCGGTATTAGAGACTAGGAGTAGGATTAGTTGGATGGAGATTTTCGAGCAAGGTGACAAGAAGGAGACGGTCGATAGGGTTTCTTGACGATGGTATAGGCTCGGATGTAGGTGTCGGCAAATGTCCAGGCATGGTTGCAGGTTCGAAGGACATGCGCGGCAGGGGATAATCGGGAAAGTGCGCGCACCTTCATGATGAGCTCGGGTTTGAATGTGCCAAGACCAGCGATACCGATACCAGCTTTAGCGGTCCCGAAGGCGGCACCGACGGCTAAGGGAAATGTTAGATGTGTTGTTGTAATTATTGCGACCGAGACGCACTGCTAAGGACCATCTGCGCATCGTTCGGGTCAGTACACATTGCAATCAATTCGAGCACTGTTAGCGAACCGCGGACGCGACGCCGGCAAAACCAAAGAATGGCGCATAGGGCGGACACAGCGACATGGAGGTGATGAGGAAAGGGAGGAGACGTGTTTGGCATTCCAGTGCCTCTGCCAAACAACGCCTCTGCGCTTTTTACCATGAACTTTGGCGCCCTCGCGCGGCGCGGACTGCATACCACCGCCGCCCTCCGCTCCCGTATAGGCTCGACGCCAATACCACTACCCGACAGCGTCACGCTCTCGCAGACACCCGATGCGCTTGCAGTCACTGGTCCGCTTGGAACCGCCTCCGTCCCGCTCGAGCCGTTCATCGTCCTGACGCATCTCACCGCGCCCGCGCCTGCGCTCGGCGTTGCCATACAGGACCATGCTTTCCGCCACCAGCGCGCCATGTGGGGGACTACGCGCACAAGTATAGCCAACGCCATCGAGGGCATCACGCAGGGCTTCACCACACCAATATACCTCGTCGGCGTCGGGTACCGTGCGGCCATGGAGGAGGACCCGCGTGGGGTCGAGGATGGCGGTTCCGGAAAGCGGCTAGCGATGAAGCTCGGGTACAGTCATACAGTGTACTTGCCCATACCGAGCTGGGTGGATGCAACGGTCGAGTCGCCGACGAAGATTGTGCTGAAGGCCAAGGACAAGCATCTGTTAGGTTTGTTTGCGGCGCGGATACGGTCTTACAGGAAGCCAGAGCCTTACAAGGGAAAGGTGCGCGTCTTGATTGTCTTCTTTACGGTGTAAGCCTGATCGTCGCAGGGTATATTCGTTGGAAACGAGACGGTGCGCGTCAAGAGCGTCAAGAAAAAGTAGACACTGCGATGTTGATTTCGGTCATTATTTCGACGCTCTACATTTCTTGCACAGTCCTTGAGTTCTTCTCATCATGTATTATCCAGCAAGCCCATGAGTCAGGTCTACCGTTCAACAAAGGCCGCAACAACCACCCGCAACCAGACGGGGTCCCAGCTAGCATATTAAAAGCAAGCTGACAACATAGCAAATTTGGTTATATTCGCGGTTGTCCCAGTACTGTGTTCATTGTCAGTACTGTGTAATTACAGATGATAATATTCAGACAGCTTATGATAGAATAAGTTAGTGATTCAACCCTGTACCTGCATGACTCACAGGGAATGCAAAAGTGAGCTCAGATTCCTTCCCATTCACTCTAAAGGTACCATGAATCCTGTGGCAATGATTGACTGTTGAAACTTAAATAAGTATAGACTCGCTAATAATCACAATAGTCTTCAACCAATTCTGATACCTGAACTGGACCTCAAATTTTCATCATGTGCATGTCACGTTCTGGGTCCAGACTGGCCAAAAATCTCATTAAGAGACGCACAACCAGATGCAATCCATGTTTTAAATAGAACAGGTGGTTGAACTGTGTGGCGACAGTCATGGTTCATTGTAAAGGAGACTTCGAATTTTCATCTCTGCACACATGATGAGTACAAGCACTTCAGTATTCAAATTTGCCTCAGACAAAGGCTATAAGGCTATTCAAGCCATCAGCAGATCACACCTTCCATTTGATGTACATGACTTTAGCATCCACGCTGCTGCGTGTCTTCTTGACAAGGGCAATGTCATGGTTTGAGCAGCGGCCAGTCTGTGACTCCGGAAAGACTGGCATAGTAGCCTTTGTAGCTGTTCTACTCCTTGAGGTTCATTGCAACCCTACTTGTGCCGCACCCGGATACATGTCTTGGTGGGATGCAGATCCTGCTGTGCTTGTCATTTGCCCAAGAAATGCTCTGAAAGACAATATGGTGTGTGTTTTGTCTTGTCTGGCATTCATGGGTGTCAGCATAACAGCAGTCAGGATGCACTGAGTCTGTGTCTCTTTGATGACCTATTAGAGCCTGAACGGCAACTGGAACTCACAGGATCTAAGTGGATTTGGGCGAGATCCGGACCAGGATCTGAGACACGTGATACTCAGACTTATCCGGAGGTGACATCGAGTGACACGGCTATATGCGGAACAAGTGCCGTTGCCCTTTCCCACCATGGCGCCCTCACAAGCTGTACGTGAACAAAGTGACCGACGGCGCCATTTAATTAGCATGATGACTTCACATGTTGTCCATCTTGCAGCCTATGCTGCTGCTCTGTTCTATAACTCACTGGAAACTACTCCACCTCAGCCTTACCACACAACTATTCTTACTGGGAAGATGTGGATCTAAGAGCTCCTCAATGGGCATTCTGATCAGATTCACTGCAAACTAGGTGTCTGAGTACATGTATTCTGCATTCTCATTCTGGAATTGCTGGAAATAGGTGTCTACCGCTCGCAGTATGTTTCACTAGAGGAGAAACTGGGCATTTTTCTGTATAGCTGTGTCACGGAACTATCAACTCGCCATGTTGCTGAGAAGTTTCAGCACTCACAGGAAACTGTGATAAAGTAATGTCTCTACTCTTGCATCTACTAATAAGCTGACTTGTCAAAAGATATTTCAAGCAGATTCACGATACATTTCTCAACCCCCGTTCTACACCAAATATGTTCACCTTCCCGAGTTCAACAATCCCGTGCCCTATCGTATCATCAATAATCCCAAATTCTTTCCCTACTTCGAGGGTGCTATGGGTGCCATTAATGGTACACATATCAATTGTTGTCCATCAAAGGAAGAGTGTCAGTATGCACGTGATTACAAAGACGGTGTCTCGCAAAACTGTCTCGCATGCTGCTTCTTTGATATGCAGTTTCAATTCTGTATTACTGGTCATGATGGATCGACAGTGGACAGTGTGATGTACGCTCAAGCTCATTTAGTCTCCTTTTCCATTCCAAAGGGGAGGTACTATCTTGCTGATGCTGGATTCAATCTCTGTGGTGGGCTTCTGGTGCCATATCGAGGTGTGCAATATCATCTCGCAGAATAGAGCAAAGCTAAAACACAGTATGTCATTATATTTACTGCAGCTCATAGTCTCAATAATTTGTAGGCTTGCTAATCATGAAAAGCTCTTCAATCTACGCCATGTACAAGCCCGGAATGTAGTCGAGCATATCTTTGGCATTATGAAGAACCACTGGAGCTGCTTGACTACACCTTTGAAATACAGCCTTGATCGACAAGCATGTATCTCTCCAGCACTAATGGCGATTCATAATCTCATTCTTGAGTTCGATGCAGTGGAGGAATTGAAAGCTTTGGATGAGAAGGATACAGAGACATTTGATGAGAGCCTATTATGGTTTGGATCATTGGCAACAGTCATGGCTGTCTCACAGGTGAAGGATGGAAAAGCGTTGAAGCTGCGGGATGACATTGCTCAGAAAATATGGAAGGACTACTTAGAGTATATTGAGATACATGAGGCTGAGATGGATACTAAGAGCTAAAATTTATCAGCCAATAATTAAAGTTGTCGTCTTCAAAAAGAGCGTGATTTGGAACTGCAAATACGTTGTCAACTGAATTATCAGACTCAAAGTCAAATCCCTGAGGTGCCTCAATCTTCAACACATCTAGAACCTACATCTTCCAAAGGACCACATTCATTCCATGAATGGCCAAATACCCATTCACAGCCTGCTTATCCTGCTGCAACACTTTCAACAATGCCAAAAGTTGGCCCAGCTTCAACCACACCTCTTTCTGCCCCTGTGTATGCACCATAGCTTGACTCGTATGCTGAGGTGTATCCAGCGAAGCACGTTCAAGGGATGCAGGAGCCAACGCTGCAACCATAGCAGTATTGAAACTGCTAATTGACAATCCGATACTCTCAAGAGCAGCAGCAGAATGCACACAATGATCAACTGGAGCTTGAGTGCGCGGAGTAGGCTTTGGTAGGCAAGGTGGTCCCTTTGATGTAGGTTTCGAAGGAGTGGTAGAAGTGGAGACTGGCTGTACACGCTTTTCAGTACTAAGCGTTGCAGGAAGAGGAGTAGAAGATGTGCCGTGTTTGCGCCCAGAAGTAATAGAAGTGCTTGTCTATGTAATTGGTGAGTGAGCAGTTGAGTATGTAAGAAAGCGGATACACTGGATCATTGGATAGATTAGTGATGTCAACAGGATCCTCTACAGCATCAAACTCTTTTTTCATAGTAGCAGAATCCCAGGATGGCGACCCAGGTGCAGGAGAGTCAACTCTCGGGTAGTCAAGTGCAAAGGGATTGTCGTTGTCACCACTGGATGCGTTTACATCAATGGGCGGTGGCAGAGTGGGTGTGGAGGTGGCGACGAGTTGATTGAATGGGGTGAATACATTGGCTCCTCGAAGCATGCTGGTTTCAATGGGCTGAAGAGCATTGAAAGCATCGAAATGAATCCAGTCTGTATTGCGAAAAGGCACTGCCTTTGAGTTGGATATGAGAAACTCACGCCAGATACCTTTATTTGCCTCCGTGATATCTGCAACCTTCTCACTGTCCTAATCCCAACCAGACACTTAATAAACGTTGCCAACTACGATCCAGATTTCCTTCAACTGAATGAATATGAGATCATCGTGATGTTTGGCACACAGATGATGCACTTTCTTATACCGGCTCTGACAGACCTTCCCAGACTTATACCCTCCAGCTATCAGTGGATTGAGAGACTTTGACGCCTTAATGAACATTGGTCCACGGAATGAGTATTCATCACCCATCTTTGAGTGGAAGGTGACGAGCAATTCCATAAGCTTCTTGTTGTCTGCAAGGAGCCACTGTGCCCTTGCTTGAGAGGTAGTGACAGCAGAATCAGAATCAGGCTCATTGTCCTCCTTCTTCAGTGTTGACCGCCTTTTCTTCCTCTGCATTTTTGAAGGCATGGCGGAATAAGTGCGGACAAGATTAAGGTGATGTTGATGGATAAGTAGCAATTAGTTACAAATAAGTTACATTTAGTCATTACTCGTGATTGCTAGATCCTGATCCGGATCTAACTCAAATTTACTTAGATCCAGCAAGTTTCAGTTGCCGTTAAGGCTCTTATTGAATGTAGTGGTGAAGGTATAACCTCAAATAAAGAGTGACTTATGATTCTTAGTAGTTCCAGCACTGCACAAAATATACAATATTTATGCCGGAAATATAATAAAAAATGTAGAATTTTTAGCATTTTTTCACTTCAAAATTGGAAAAAACAATATGAATTGAGTATGACTGTACTAAATATATGTTATACTTCAGTATATTCAAGTATATTCAATATATTTTCACTTTCTTCTATAATCTTTTTATCATTTTTTAGACAGAAAAAATACTCAATTAATTTTGTATTTTCTTATTATAATTCTAATATAAATATTATATATTTCATATAATGCAGAGTGTGATGAATATAGCAGTAAAGAGATTACAAGATATAACTATCACTTTTATGTAGCTGAAAGGTTATGTCAGCTAATTTGATGAGTAAGAGTAGCTTCCATATTGTTAAAAGTATTGGATGACATTGTTTCAATATCTTATTGAGCTTTTATGAAGTACTTTATGATATTATGAGTAAATTTGAGAATGTATGGAAGTTAGAAGAAAATAAGGTTTATGACTTTTATACAACAAACAGAATGCAATCTACATATAAAAATATTGAGATTCTAAATATATGTCATTATTAGTAACAGACTTATCAGTAAGATATGAGTTGATTGAGTCTATCTAGAGGAGACTACATATTAAATGATGATCTTGAATTTTTTAGGTGAAAAAAACAGTGAAAAAACCTCTGTCCTTTTCACAAATTTTTCATCTGAAAATTTTTAAAGATTCTTCAAGTATTTTTTATAGGATTTTTTGATGAAAATACATATGAAAAACAGCATAAAAAATAGAGTAATAAATATTAAAATATGAGAGAGAAACGGTTCATCATTATCTCTACTTCTGCTCGAGATACACAGCACAGCGAGTCAAGTTGCAACGCACTATGTGTGCCGATCGCAGGAACCTCAAGGAACACCTTCTCCTCAACAATTCGAAACACATCCCCCACCTTATTCAGTATATTGTCGACATTGCATGCTTCGAATAAATTTTCGGTTAAATCATGTCACCTCCGTTATTAAAGCTCTGCACTACCTAACCTTCACGTCGTCACCACCACTAATCATTCCCATTGACGCAGAGAGCGCCACCCGAGAGTTACAACTTTCAAGACATCTTCCGCACTAAGCTTGAACACTGCATGAAACATACAATATTTATGCCGGAAATATGATTAAAAAATGTAAAATTTATTTAGCATTTTTTGACCTGAAAAATGATAAAAATATCATAAAAAGAGATGAAAATATGCTAAATATACTTGAATATACTTAAGTATAGCATATATTCAGCATATTTTTACTTAATTTTATGGAATTTTTATCAATTTTGAAGTGACAAAATGCTAAATAAATTTTACATTTTTTCACTATATTTCCGGCATAAATATTGTATGTTTCATGCAGTGGAAGCAGCCGCTATCAACTAAAACACTTGCTGAGATGCAAGTAAAATGTCTCATCCAACTCTGCATCAGTTGCTGATTTCTATAGCTCAATGAGTGTAATCTGCTATATGATGCACTTGAGTCTCTGTGTCACTTTTATGAACAGTTAGTATATTTATTTACATAAGAAAGTAGTCAGTAGTTGAGATACAGTTTTACATATATATTTGCACAATAGACTTTAATCAAATTTAAACACAATCAATAGTAAGATAGTAATTATAGTGGTGATTGATATTAAGATTATTTCAAATACAGATCAATAAATACTGAAATGTAACTGAATGAGATTCAATATTGTCTTTTGTCACTAATCATGATGATAGCTCAATAATAAGCTGCTATTTAGCTACTAAATTTTATTCATGCATTTTCTAAATTTATTGATACTTAAATTCAGATGATTTGTATGCTGTTACTATCTCTGTATCTTGCAAATAGTACGAATGTCATATTTCTCTCATTCTGCACTCATGCTCATCATTCTTACATTATTTCTTCATTCTCTTCATTATTATTTTATACTCATCTCATTCTCATCATCCTCATTTTATTATAAATATGCAGTTTACTTATTTGAGTATTCTGAGTTCTATTAAAAAACTTAAATATTCACCTTAAGCTTATTTTCAACTTCTTTATCTTACTCAAGCACTTCTTCTGTTCATACATGAGTAAGTATTAGTAAGTATCTAGTAAGCTAAACATTTAGCCCAATCCTTATTTATTATTCAGATAATATATGATATTTGAATATAGCATACTTGAGTAAGGGTTTATCTGATATGAGTATTACATTCGGATATACTCATTTTTTCCGTACTCATTAGAGACTTTACTTCTTATTTTGACAAGCAAATAAGACATGGTTCTGCATTAAGTCAATATCAAAACAGTATTTCTGAACGGCCCTTTTAATAAAGAGATCTTTATATATAAGTCATTTATCATGGAATTGAGCTACTGGCAACTGTAGTTTGAGACAATTGGCTTCCATTGCATAGAGTCAGATTGAAGTATCTACCGATATATTCAGAACTCAGAGTTCATCATGCTAACCATCAGTATGGATAATATGCTCATTGCGTCAATCTTCAATGTTGAGTCGGATGTTGTTATGAATGTTCTTGCATCTCTATTCGACATCATGAATAATGGAGCATTAAATCTTCATCTAAATTGCTCAATCAAACAAAACTAGATTAATAGAACAATTAAGCTGCATCAGAAGTTGTACATTGAGTTCATTCTGTGAGAATTTGACTATCATAAGTATAACTTGATAACAATGCTAATAGATTCTGAAGTCTGACTAGCAGCACAAATCAAAGTGTTAACTCAAGACAAAATGCACCGAGTTGCTGAGTTCCCATACATTCCCATCGTTAATAAGTGTATGTACTTATTCACTTGCATGAGATCTGACATTGCATATATAATATGAGAACTAGCCAGGTTCATATCCAGCTATGGTTCAGCATACATCGCTGCTATCAAACACCTTCTTCGTTATCTAAAAAGTATGACGTTCCATAACATCCTGCTTAGAGGATCATTCAAAATAACGCAGTTCATAATTAAAATATTGACAAATTTGGATTAGAATATGGATAACTCTCAAAAGTTGGTCTCGGACTTTGTCATTCTCATGAGAATCTCACTGTTAGCTTGAAGCTCAAAGCAACAAGCTGTTATTATCCTATCATTGTATGAGACTAAATATTCAGCATCGACACATTATTTCTGAGACATCTTATAATTTTACAACTTGTTTGTCGAGTTTAATATATCACAAATACAATCGATAATCATGTTCTGTAATAATTAAGGAATAATTGCTTGCATTCATAATTCACATGCTTATTTAAAATTGAAGCATATCTCAATCTGAGAACACTTCATTCATAATTATGTTATGAAACGACTCATCAATATTGTGTATGTATCAAATAAAAAAAATATCACTAATCTATTCATAAAGCCATTATATTGTATTCTTCATCAACACTGAATTCAAATGTTATAACTCAACATCAATCAAGAGAGAATGTCAAAGTTTGATTCAGTAACTTTATTATAAATGAGTTGACTACATTGAGAGTACAGTTCAATGATCTTAATAAAGTTTTAAATAAAGAGTGATTGTTAGAAAATTTCTTTCTGTATCAAATATGTTGCTTAAACTAAAATAATTGTATTTCTATTTAATATTATAGAATCTTTCTTTATACTAGTGTGATTTAACATCTGCCCTGAATTTCTAACACTTCTCACTGGCTGAGGACTTCGAGTTTTCCGGGTGAAAGATCTGGTGAAAGAACTTCTGCTATTTTTATTAATTTTTCGCCAAAAAATTTTTTAAATTTTTTTTAAGTTTTCCATGACTTTTTTAGTGAAAATACTAGTGAAAATAGACATAGAAAAATAATGTAGAATGCAATCTGATAAATAATGATTTTTCACAATTATTTTGATCCCAAAAATATAATGAAAAAGTATAAAACAAAGTCTTAGATTTTTTGGACTGTTTTTCAGTGAAAATTATAGTGAAAATATAGCTGAAAATGAGGTGAAAAAATGGAAACAGAAAAATGAAATATTTCACCAGATTTATACATCATTATTTACTAGTACTTATGTCAGAAAAATTGAAATAATAATAAATTCAAAAAATCATCTACAATCAGTACAAGTCATTTATATATATAGAGTAAGTATCATGATTTGAATAAGTAAAATGATGTTAAAGTCAGTTCGTGATAAGAGCACATTAAACCACAGATTGATGATGAGGTTGACTAGGTTGATGGCATATTAGCAGGATTGACCGTGAAATAAGGACAAGATTGACAAAATATTGATAGAATTGATCACTAATTAACGATGAGGTTGACAAGGTTCACGGCGAGACTGATCAGGTTGACGACACATTAGCAAGTTGACAACAGATTGACGGCGCATTGACAGAATTGACCGTGGATTGACAATGAGGTTGATCTGGTTGATGGCAAGGTTGACCAAGTTGACCGTGGATTGACATGATTGACCATGTATTGACGGCAAGATTGACGAGGTTGACGGCAAGGTCAATCAGGTTGACAGCTCATTGACAGAATTGACCATGGATTGACGGTGAGGTTGACAAGGTTGACAACGAGATTGACATGGTTGATAGCACATTAGCAGGTTGACAACAGATTGACGGCACATTGACAGAATTGACCATGGATTGACAATGAGGTTGACCTGATTGATGGCGAGGTTGACCAAGTTGACCATGGATTGACAGGATTGACCATGGATTGATGGCAAGATTGACGAGATTAACGGCAAAGTCAATCAGGTTGACAGCGCATTGACAGGATTGACCATAGTTTGACGGTGAGGTTGACAAGGTTGACGGCGAGGCTGATCAAGTTGACGACACATTAGCAAGTTGACATCAGATTGACAGCATATTGACAGAATTGACTATGAATCAACGGCAAGGTTGACCTGGTTGACGGCGAGGTTGACCAAGTTGACGGCGAGATTGACTAAGTCGATGGCACATTGACAGAATTGACCACAAATTGACCACAGGATTGACATGGCCAATCCTGTCAATTCACGGTCAACTTCGTCAACCTTGCCGTCAACCAGGTCAATCTTGTTGTCAATCTGCGGTCAATCCTGTCAATGTGCCGTCAACTTGGTCAACCTCGCCATCAATCCCGTGAACCTTACTTTCAATCCATGGTCAATTCTGTCAATATATTGTCAATCTGTGGTCAACCTGCTAATCCACCGTCAACCTGATTAACCTCACTGTCAACCTTGTCAATCTCGCCGTCAATCTTTGGTCAATCCTGACAATGTATCATCAATCTGTTATCAACCTGCTAATGCACGATTAACTTGATCAACCTGGCCGTCAATCTTGTCAATCTTGCTGTCAATCTGTGGTCAATCATGTCAATCCACGGTCAACTTAGTCAACTTTGTCTCAACCTTGTCAACCTCGCTGTTAATTTACGGTCAATCCTGTCAATGTGCCGTCAATCTGTTGTCAACCTGCTAATGTGTCGTTAACCTGATCAGCTTCGCCGTCAACCTTGTCAACCTTACCGTTAATTAGTGATCAATTTTATTAATATTTTGTCAATCTTCTCTTTTTTTCACGATCAATCCTGCTAATATGCCGTCAACCTAGTCAACCTCATCATCAATCTGTGGTTTGATGTGCTCTTATCACGAACTGACTTTAACATCATTTTACTTATTCAAATCATGATATCTACTCTATATATATATGTAAATGACTTGTACTGATTGTAGATGATTTTTTGAATTTATTATTATTTCAATTTTTCTGACATAAGTACTAGTAAATAATGATGTATAAATCTGGTGAAATATTTCATTTTTCTGTTTTCATTTTTTCACCTCATTTTCAGCTATATTTTCACTATAATTTTCACTGAAAAACAGTCCAAAAAATCTAAGACTTTGTTTTATACTTTTTCATTATATTTTTGAGATCAAAATAATTGTGAAAAATCATTATTTATCAGATTGCATTCTACATTATTTTTCTATGTCTATTTTCACTAGTATTTTCACTAAAAAAGTCATGGAAAACTTAAAAAAAATTTAAAAAATTTTTTGGCGAAAAATTAATAAAAATAGCAGAAGTTCTTTCACCAGATCTTTCACCCGGAAAACTCGAAGTCCTCAGCCAGTGTCTCAAAACCAGATTTCCTATATTTCTCACTATAATCAAGTAATAGTCAGATTATTATTTAATAGAAATTCATAGAAATACAGTAGTGAAAGTACATACTAATATATTTCAGATAAAACTCTTAATTCTTTTCTTGTTTTGAACACTTATATACTTACTTTTTTCTAGGCTTGAGGTACTGCTTATATAATGCATACTGAGTATGACATTCAGTTTTTTGTTACTAGGCTTGACTTGAGACACAGTTCTAACATTATTTGATTATCTCATAGCATTATTTGAATATTAAGCAGAGTGTCTGAATATTTCACGATATTATTTGATCATCTCACAATATTATTCAGATATCGAGCAGTATTATTTTATAGCCACAAGAAAACTGGCGTGAGTAGGAGGAATTGTGATGTAGTTTCACGCAGCACATCGTGAACACATGATCATTGTCACTTGGCTTTTCCCACTACCCTTGCATCTGGAATCTCGCGTTGACTCTCTTCGAAGATCAGCTTTCAATACTTTTGTATTTCTTTGAACTCTTGTCAAGATTATTTATCGACTGGACCGGACCTTTAAATCCTAATCGGGCAAGATGACCAGAGGTCGGGAAAAACGAGGCAGAACGACCCAGGGTATTCTGGCGATGCGCAGGATGACGCGCTCTACGAGCAACTTGGACCGGACTGGACCGGACCTTTAAACCCTAATCGGGCGAGATGACCAGAGGTCGGGAAAAACGAGGCAGAACGACCCAGGGTATTCTGGCGATGCGCAGGGTGACGCGCTCTACGAGCAACTTGGCGGACGTGACGGACAGTCTGAACGACCGGACGTACCAAGCTATTAGCAAGATGCTGCCGGAGAAGACCGCAAAGGACGCCAAGGCAGCCAGCGGAGCGACGACGCCCAAGCCGCAGGAGGCGAAGAAGAAACCGGTGACCCCGGAAACGCTCAGGGCGTTGGAGGCGTGCGGGGACGTATCGGACGATGATGCCGAGGACGTCTCGAGCTCCGAGTTCGCAAGCAACGACGACGACGAGGACCCCATCGAGGACGTTGGCCCGCAGATGCTCAGGACGCACACGGATGATATCACAGAGGATGTTGATGGCGAGCAATTCCGCCGCGAGAACACGGGCCTCATGGAGATGGGCGCCGTGGGCGAGGAGGGAGCGTACGCGGTGCAGTCCAACGCGGCTATTGGGATTGGTCCGGCAGTGTCGGGGACAGCGAAATAGGGGGCTTCTTCGGGAGCTGCTTCGGTACCGCTTTGTCATCCAAGCCGGGGCCTCTGGGTTCGACGAAAGTCGAAGGACGCGACGGGAAGCCACGAGTCCATTTCGTGGAGGCGGGCGGAGGCACCTTGTTGCCCTCTCCCGTTATTGAGGAGGGTCGCAAGACTCGCGCCTACAGCGGCAGGCTGTCCAATGCGCCCTCAGCTGGAACTCGAACCACCCATTCACAGGGGGGGGCGGGAACTGGAGGAGGGGCAGCGAAGGGTGGCGCGCCGTCGCGCAAAGGATCAAAGGAGGATGTGCGGCTCGCCGCCATCCAGAAAGGTACAGCGGTAGTTGGACATACCGTTCGTCGCTGATTTCCTGCCATAGGCCTGGCAGAATGCAAGGGAGAGGCTGGGGGTACGCACTCCCCAGCACTTACAAAGGGTACTGCGGTCTCGCAGAGGACCACAATTGAGGACGTCGAGAACGGGGGAGACGCCTCCAGCACAACAAAGGTCACGGTGTCTAAGGGGAAGGGCAAGGCCCCGGACGTTTGGGAGGAGTGGGGGGACATTCCGTTGGAGGAGTGGAAGGTGCTCCAGGCCGCCTTCCCGCCGGGTGCCGTCTCCGTGGACAAGGAGTCGGGAGCCATCTCAGTGTGTGCCGCGGATAGTGCGCGGATTACCGGCGAGGCAGAGATCAGGAGGGAGATGGCCCGCTTACAGGCATCGGTTCAGAACGACCCCGAGGAGGAGAACAGGGAGCTTTGCGAGCTGAGGGCGAGCGAGGCCCAGCTGGCAAGACGCCTGCGCTGGGAAAGGGAGATGCTGGCGGCACGCCAGCTGAAGGAAGGCGAAGAGAAGGCAGAGGTGAGGACGGCCTCCCACAAGAGGAAACTCGAGCGGGAGAAGTCCGTGATCAGGGAGAGGATGCACGCTCATCAGTTGGAGGAAGCACGTCTGAGGAAGGCTATGGATAGGGAGGCGGAGGAGAAGGCGAAGAGACTCGCCAAAGAGATCGTTGGGGAGGCAGCGGCTCAGAACGAGCATGTCCGTTATTTGAGCGAACACCCGGCGACTGAGGAGGACGACAGCAATGAGGAGTACGAGAACCAATACGCGTACGCGATAATCACACCAGCGAAGAAGGTGGCAGAGGAGATGGGGTATACGTCGTTCAAGGCGCTGAGGAACAGTATCAAGGCGCAGAAGGAGAGGACCCGCGCGAAGAAGAGGGCTCTGGCGACGCTGGAGGCCAAATCTCTCTCGATTAAGGGGAAGCGCTTGAAGTCGGGCGCTAGCCCGTCAACCCCGGACACTCCAGCAAGGAGACGCTCGACGCATAAGAGGAAGCGCTCCATCTCGCTCTCTCTGTTCTATTCAAAGAAGAATCGGACGTCTTCGCCACAGTTGGCCAGGTTCAAGAGCAAGTCCTCGGGACGTTTCGATACCGGGGGAAAACTGGTGCGCATGACGGACCTGCCATCGCGGGACGAGGTGACGATACCTCGCTACATCATCAAGAATCTGGAGAGCGGTTTCGAGAGGGACATATACCTATCGCAGCTCACAAGGATGGCCTGCATGCTCGATGCGAGGAAGGAGTCAGAGGGCAAGAAGATCACTGTCGATGAGGACGGTGGCATGGTGACGTCCAGCAGGCGATGTTCAATTTCTGTCAGGCGCTCATGGACTTCTACGTGCCCTCGGAGCGGCGAGCACGGGAGGTAGCCGTCACGGTGATGGGCTTTGAGATGCTATACAAGAAGCTTATGGCGTTGGATGATAATGAGGACGATGTGACTTTCGGAGCGTCAAAGCTCTACCTGGACGAGACGATGCGTCACTTTGTGACCACTCGAGGCATGTTGATACCGGAGGACATGGACGACAACAGGTGAAACTCCTGCAAGGAGCAAGCGAAGAAGAATGCCGAGAAGAAGGGGAAAGCGGCGGTCTCCCAACAAGGTCAACAGAGTCAGCGAGGTTCTGGCAGAGGAGGCTGAGGCTCACAGAGTTCTTACAGTGCACCGGCGAGGGGGACGTCGAAGGGAAGAGGTGGAGGTTTTGGAGGGGGGGGAGGTTTTAGTAATGGGAGCGCCAGTGGTTCGGGAGGAGGAGGTGGCGGCTTTGGGGGAGGGGGTAAGAGCACTGGCAAGTCCGGAGGGAAAGGGAAGTACTGCATCACCTGCGGCGGATACGGCCACCGACCCAAAGAGTGCTCCGGTAACATGAAATGCGTCTGCATTTTCTGTCCCCCACCCGATGGACCGAACGGCAACCATGGCAGCAAGGAATGGGGAAACACAGTGGTTATAACCACAGATGTCATTGCCACATTCTGTGGATACAACCAGTGATTCCTACTGCCCTTGAGACCTCCTCTGAGTGGTTATAACCACTGAAAACCCATCGCCTGCTTATGGGAGGCTTGCAAAGCATGAAAGAGGTTCCCGCCAGATCCCGAGGACCATCTCGAAGAAAGGCTTAGGGTTTCAAGCTAAAAATAGACTTATTACAGTAAAAGTACGCCCGAAGTAGATGTAGCGTCCCAATCAGCATAGGTATCGTCCAAAGATAGCGTGAATGTTTATTTAATCGTCCAGAGTCGGATCGTCATCGTTTGTTGCGAGCTCGCGTGCCTCTGCCAGCCCTGCCTCTTCCTCCACCTCCTCCTCGGATTCCTCTTCCTCCGCCATGTTGACCATTTCGATACAATCAGGGATCTTCCGGTGGCGAGCTTTGTACGGTTTAGACCAAATGGCCTCAAAGTGGATGACCAGACGCCGGTACATCGCACTTTATCGATGCGCATATGCTTTGACTCCTCCCAAAGTAGCGACGGATAGCCCAGTCCACCCACTCGCCCTCTCTATCCACCGCTCCGCGTCCGCATTCAGTGACGCCAAGGTGCGGCGCTTCTCTTCTGCAATCAACTTCTCCTCCTGAGTCCAACTCCTCGCTCGCACCCGGCTTTTTAACCACTCCACCTTCACCGAATCGTGCAGCTCGTCCTTAGAGAGGGTGCCCAGCGCGCTTTCCATCAACCAGATCCACGAAATCTCGTGGCTTCCGCTGCCGAACTGAACCTCACTCCCATTCATCTTCTTCTTCTTCGGCGCCGGCAGGTCAGTCTCGAACACTCCACTGTCCAGCGAAGCGACATCCTTATCCTCGAGAACTCGCAACTTTGCCATCCACGACCCTTCCCCCCGTAGTTGCACGAGTGCCGCACGAGCTGCTTGGTATTTCGCGACGCCCATGTCCGACTTCGCCTCGAGACGGGTGAGGATCGCCATAGCTCTCCCGGTACGTCACTGACCCCGGATGTTCTTCTTACAAAAGCTGCGCACACTCCGCCTAGTACGCTGCATGGACCGAATGGTCTCCAGACTGTCGTAACACTGCGCCTCGCGAAGCTTGTCCTTTTTCTCTGCCACTCCTCCGAGACACCCCGCTGCACGAAGTTTGGGAGCCAACGCCGACGGTAGGAGTAATGTCTCCGTTTCTACGTCTCCTTCTTGCGATCCCGAAAGCTCCTTCAATTTGGCAGCTATACCCGGCATGTAAACAGCCTGGAGCTCTCGGAACTGGCGCGTCTGATTCTGAAGCAGAGTCCGCTTTTCCTGAATCTCTTTGATGATGCTAGGGCTGTCTCTGTCGTCGCTTCCGAGTAGATAGATGACGCAACGCCTAATATCTCGGAATCAGCAGAAGGACAGATTAGAAACCATATGCGCTCACTGTAGGTCCTCGATCAACAAACCAAGACTGATACACACTGAGGGAGACGTCTCGTGGAGAGGCACACCGGTCGCTGCCTCCTTACGTTCCTCCTCGGACAGAATTTGCTTGACACTGTTTTCAGTCGCATCTAATGAAGTCGGTCAAGCTTTGGACCGGAATAGAATAAGCCAAAGAAGAACTCACGACGGCAGGGAAGAAAGTAAGGATTGGGCAAAGAGTGATCTGATTCCCACTCTTCCACTTGTTTCGTCCATTGACCGTCGCATCCATCCGGTAACGCTTGAGTGAACTCTTCGTGGGCGGCGTCGTGTTGTGCCATCCCAATTGCCGTGAGATACTCCTTCCGATGGAGAGATTTCCCTAGTGTGAGAATAAGAGTGTGGATAAAAGAGAGTGGCAAATGCATACCAAGATTGACGAGTTTCTCCCAATTGTGGGTGCCGATCTGTCGATCCAGTGTATCGTGTCTGGCGCCCGGTAGCATTTCTTTGGTTGACGGCGCCGCATTGTTCAACTTGGGCCAGGTACGCTCGATCCCTTCCCCGCAGGTACGGCCCACGCCATCCTGAACGTTCATGCTGTATTCGACTTGGCATCCAATTTTGTGTCCCTTACAGTGACACTTGGGGACACCCCATGCTATCGCGATGTCGTCTGGCAAGTGTAGACACCCCGGCATGGCGCGCATGCGTTCGATGAAATTGATTGACCACTGACAGGCGATGTCGTACAAGAAGAAGATTTGCCGTAATTTCATTGAGCGCAAGGCCGACAGCGCAATATAATCCATGTTGCAGTATCTGTTGAACGTTTACCGACCGATTCAATATCGGAAAAACTTGATGTACCTTTCTCCACGCCGCTGCAGATCTCCGATACCGTTGGGGAAAACCATCTCATGCCGCGCACAGATGGCCATACCCACACCAGTCGAGCGTAAACCCGTTGCATTCTTAGATTCTGCATGAGCTAGGGTCTTGAAGCCCGCACAAGAGCTGATCTGGATCAATCAGTAATTTGAGTTTGACGGCAATGCAAAGATTTGCTCACGTCCGTCTGCTTTGGGTATTTAGCAATATGTTCGAGGTACGGCGCATTCTGGACAAAATATGCCCAGCCCGTATGAAGGCCTGGGTTGATTGTACTTGGTCGACGCAAATTCTTGAGACGGAAATTCGCGTCTATGGCGAGGATGATGCGATACAGATATCTAACGTGTACAGATCAGAAACGTGATCCTCAGAACGATGGAAAGACGTACTGTTCATTAGGAGATAAAGACTCCCAGTTTGATGGTAAATTGAAGCCGGGTCTTGGGCAAGCTGGGCAGCGAAGAGCGAGCTCGCCTGCCTGAGTAGTTTTACGACCGTCCTCGACGTTGCCGCGCCCGGCACGTTTCAGCATCTTGACATGCCCGAATTGGCGGACGATACGGAATAAGGCTTTATAACATGGCTATGGTAGGAGAATGTCGATGGAAGAACAAGCATCATGAGGGAAAGCGCACCTTGGGTAGGTCGGTGCGAGTATTGTCAGTCAGTTTCTCGAGTGCCTGGTAGAACTCGAAAATGCTGAGTTTGCCAGACGAAGCTAGCATCTCGTAAGTCTCCAACCCTCGCAGTGTACAGCCAGTTTTGGGATGGCGGGTCGTGGCGGGCCATACCTCCGACCGCAGCATTTGGATTCGAGGCGGACAGCGCTGTGTACAGCCGCAGAAATCGGCATTGATTTTATGTACACCGTTGCCATGGATAATAGAGAAATCGCGCGGCGCTGGTTGGGGATTGACACAAAAATTCACATCGTCGTGACCGAATAGAACGCGTACACCAAGTTGTCGGAGGGAGATTGAGTCAAAGGCAATGCCGTTCCATTTCTGCGACAGAGTAGGTAAGCTCAGACAAAGGTAAGAAAGACTCGATGTTGCACCTGTATATGATGCAAAGGATTGCGCTGATGACCCCACCAAATGCAGCTCGAACACTCCAAAAAAGTCCCCCAGCATTCTTCACAGCGATACAACGCCTCGCCCGCGACCATCTCGCGCAGACCGTCAGAGCAGAAGTGGCAAGCTAAAGATGCTGGTGCGCCGTTGGGCGGAGTACGACTGCCAAGTCCCTCTAGGCGTATCATCTCTTGCAGACTCTCCTGGGGTCTGTCATCGGCCACCCAGCAAAGCATGTTTTGGTCCTTTGGGAGTTGTTAGTTGGGCGGCAGGAGGAGAGCAAGAACGACGAGGACGAACTGAGTTTGCATTGCGACGTGGTTTGGAGGTATTGGGCACTGCATCGAGAGGGCAAAAGCGATTGGTCCAGAGCAGGGGTTCATTGGATGACCCTTCACCTCGGGCGCATGAGGTCGTAGTGGAGGAGATGATTCGCCTGCCGTCCTTGGAAAGATTCACGGTACGCGCCTGTACAACATTCATGTCGTTGTCGTCCTCGCCATCGTTGGCGCGAACGTTCTTGAGGACACGTTTCCTGGCGCCTTTTTTGAGCATGAGGGAAGCGAAAGGGTAACACGGGCGGGGCGGTCAACAAAGCAACAGAATTCAGTCACAGTCGTGACGTCTCAAACTCGGACTGTCGGATATTTGGGCAAACGGCCATCGGCCATAGATAAATTACATGGTATCAAAGAGAAAGCGACTACGCGTATTGGCTACCAGATCGAAGGAAACAGTCAAGAAGCATGAAAAATGTGCGGTGGTCGTCTGACCCTTAAGCAAGATCAGGTAACGCATAAGATAACAACCACGGGATGTGCGTCGCATCTAGGGTTTGAAGGTCCGGTCCGGTCCGGTCTTTTGACCTCAGAGGTCATGGACCGGGACCGGACCAGTCCAGCAAATTACTAAATTTAGCTGAACTGAGGACCGGACTGGTTAGGACCCCAAAAACCGGTGTTATGCATTATGAAATCACTAGTTTGCAACTTAAAGAAATGGCCTCGGCTGGGATCGAACCAGCGTCCTCCGAATTCCGGTCGGTTGCTCTACCAGTTGAGCTACGTTGCCGTCAGAGTCGTACTTAGTGTCACTGGGATACTCGCTTGTTTCAGCAGCTGATCCCTCAACTTAAGTCGTTTCACCCATTTCTGCACTGGACTCCCACTATTTGGGGCCGCCCTGATCTAACCCTACTTCCTCCTTGAGGTTGGGGGCAGTGCAGAGTATGGCAATCTCAGTGATTGGGGTTTGTCATCGATGATACGCAGGGTACTATTCCAGTACTAGAAAACAGGGAATTTTGCAATTCCTAAGTAGCCCAAAGCCCTTAGGAACCTCCAGTCAAGTACCTAGGATAGAGCACGCAGGAGTTACTGCCTTGATGCGGGCAAGCCTCCAGGACAAGGTTCCGGCGTCTTAATAAGTCCTTTAGGACAGACGCGATCGAATCCTTCGATCACCTTCGTCCGAATATCCTTATCCGCGCGTTGGATCTCTTTCAAGATCCTGTACCTTTGCGTGTACCTTGTACTACAGACTTTGTGCTATCATCATTCGCACTCAAGGAGGTCCCAAAGGACTCTAAGCTGTTCAGGCAGAGCAACCCTGGACCTGTGCACGTCGGAACCTAAGACCTGGAAGGTCCCAAAATAGCTCAAGGACGTCATACCCTCCTTCAGAATTACCTTCGGAGTTGCCAAGGACTCCGAACCGACGCCTTCCGCTATACCGATCGATCATGATCCACGATCAAGGACTACCCCTGAAAGAAGGGTGCATTACCGCTTTAAGAAAGCACTCCTCTGTGGCGTCTGCGCTCGAAAGGACGCGTTTGACGATCTCAATCTGACCTAGTCACAAGAAAGCAGGTGTTCATAGGACCTTGCACCATAAAGATACCCAAG
Organism: Strobilurus luchuensis; assembly: GCA_019915105.1. Taxonomy (NCBI): domain Eukaryota; kingdom Fungi; phylum Basidiomycota; class Agaricomycetes; order Agaricales; family Physalacriaceae; genus Strobilurus; species Strobilurus luchuensis. The sequence goes on from JAHLMJ010000004.1 coordinate 1,278,176, forward strand.
GAATGAAGTCCTTATCGGACCTTGAGTACCGGACCCGAAAGGATTGCACCATACCGCTGATATGCATGTTGAGATTACATGGCCAGGAATCCAGTAATTTCTAGACAGCCATATGCAACTAAGAGCCAAGCGGAAGCAAGACTGGATACGCTACGAAGGTCATCACGGAGACGCTCTCTAGGGCAAGGAGAGAACTCCAAGCATGTAACTATTAGTCAAAGAACGACAGTAGCCAGGGCTGAATATCATAAACCCAGTTGTCCCCTCTGAGGAGGTCCTTTTCACCTTGTACGCGTAACTGCGCCACACAAGCAACATCCAAATCAGGGATGAACAGCCGTCGCTTCCGACGACGCTCTACCAGCAGCAACATGATCCTCAGCATTGAATGAGTCGAAGCGGGGTTCACAACCTCCGGAGTTCATTATCAAAAGCGGACGGTACATTGTTCATTGTGACAAAAGTCGGACAACAATAAACCAGTGTCAAAACCCCGAACGGGGATGATTCGCGGTTATCTCAAGAGAATCACCTTCATCGGTCGACGCGTCTGATTGATGTGAAACTGGCAGCGAGGCGCGATCCATATGGATTATGACTCGAAGACCCGCCTCATGTATTACATGTGGTATCAGCCATCCAGATAAGTTGCCCAACGCTTCAGCGCGCCACCATTCAAGTTCACGGACCCTCTCAATGCATGCGCACTGGCGGTAGCTCGCGATTGAATGGGCTCACGCCCAAGTTTGGTGCAAAGGCTGGATAAGCCGGTAAGCGCCCGGTTAAGTAAAAGTACACGCGAACGCCTATCTGAGCACGCAGCGCCCTGCTTCTCGGAGTCCATGGGTGGTCTACGCAACATCTGAACGTAGAGAAACTGGCATATGCGCTGGCGGGAACTGTCTGGTGACCTTTGCCCGTGCAGGCTGAGTAGGGACTCATGTTTTGTACGGACCGTATCCAGCCGTCGAGTAGTTACGTAGCTTACCGGGGTGAGTCTGTAGAGTGTATAAGTAGCGTCGCGTCTGTAGAGTAGTAGTTAGTTTAGTGCCCCGCAGTGAAAAGCCCACAAAGCATTCCTCTGTAGTAATCTGACTCGGGTTCGCGCCCAATAAGAAGTTCAACACGTTTGAAAGCCCACCCAAACCCTTAAGCAGCCAAGAACCTAAGCAAAGCAAAGTCTCCTAAGACGCCTAAGTGGCAAGATACTCAAGAACCGCAGACAAGAATTGTGCGCAGCCCCTTGCCGTCAAGTACCCAGTTAACTTCTGTGAGCTCGGACTTCTCCTCAGAGATACCGCACGGATCCAAGTAGCAAGCAATCGTCTCTCTAGAGACAACCGCCTTGTGAAAGTGAAGCTTAGTTAGCCTGAACTGGTGCGACGTTAAGCAGCCGAAGAACGTCTTGTGGCCACGGTATCTGACCGACGCTCAAAAGAACGATCTGTCACACCCAAGTAGAGAAGTAAGTTTGGTACACGAGGCTAGCATCAACGCAGATAACAAGTCAGTGCACTGTTGTCCCTTCGGTCGCCCCAGTACTGTAGAACATCTACCCTTGAGCGGTCCCGGCCTTTGCGTCCCCGTTTTCCTGGCGAGCTCTGTTCGGCTTTGAGTCTTTATTCGATTAGGTGTTTTGCGTAGATCCTCTTCGCTTACAACCCCCCCAAAACAACCCGCATTCGTGCACCAAAACGGACGTATCAGTCCACTGCTACCTTAACCAGCCGTTCCCCGATCACACGATTAGGACAACCGTTCCGTACCACAAGCACCAGTAGATTTGTTGTTGGTTAGATAGTGGTGATTACACGCCGCTTTATCACACTGCACATCATCGCCAAGGTGGCGTATATGGCTAAAGGACCAAGCGGTCCACCTGCAGGTGTTTCGACCAGGGATAGCCAATGAGAAACCAGTACTTGTATGACTCGAATGTCCAATGTATCCGATCCTAGAATAGATGCTTACTCAGTAGGAGCCCACCAGTAGTATAAAAGGGGCCAAAGGACCCATATTTCGGTAGCTTAGATCCCCCCCAGTAGCCGCTAGTCATACGCAGCCATTGTAGTGAATCTATCTCGAGTTTCGACTCATTTCTGCAAAGTACCCCAAAGTCCCCAAAGACCTTTCCAAGATTTAAAGACATCAGGTGTTGCCAAGCTTCTTGAAAGACTCAAAAGAACCTTGTCCCGACGTACTAAGTCGAGTACCAACGAATCTACTTGGTGTTAGAACCTTGTATTCACAAGAAGGCCGGTTTGCAAGTGGTTCTGCCCTGCACTCACGCTCTTTCGTAAAGTACTTTCCTTTGAGGAATAAGTTGAGCCTGAACGAGTGTTGTCAATGTCTGAGACACCTTTCGGAACCTTTGGTCCCGGTGCAAGACACTAGAAGTTTGGTTTAAGTGCAAGAAGGAGTCCTTATTGTTAGCAGTCCAGTGGCGTAAAACCTGCGGTAGCGGCCTGACGATTCCAAGACAAGTCCTTGTACACCAGAGCACTTGATAGGTAGAAGCTACATTGCCTCGCGCTGTTTAAGGTCTTCATACGTCAAGAGGTTCGGCCTATGACTTCAAGGTTTTCTTGTGTCATTTCGATCAGAATCCCTACACCCCCAAAAACAACTCGTAGTTTAACTACAGCATTCGGAATACATCTCTATTTCTCCATTACCCAAAAGCACCTTGTTCTCTCGAACCTTTGTGCACCCCAGCTCTCTTACAAGGAGTGTTAGTTGTGATAAGGATTGATAGTGTGGTTAGACGATAGCTTCTTTTTCAGAGGTCTATTCCGAACTTGCACATCATATTTTTATGAAATCACTAGCTTGCAACTTAAAGAAATGGCCTCGGCTGGGATCGAACCAGCGTCCTCCGAATTCTGGTCGGTTGCTCTACCAGTTGAGCTATGTTGCCGTCAGAGTCGTACTTAGTGTCACTGGGATACTCGCTTGTTTCAGCAGCTGATCCCTCAACTTAAGTCGTTTCACCCATTTCTGCACTGGACTCCCACTATTCGGGGCCGCCCTGATCTAACCCTACTCCCTCCTTGAGGTTGGGGGCAGTGCAGAGTATGGCAATCTCAGTGATTGGGGTTTGTCATCCAGAAACAATACTGCGTATCACCAGTCCTAATCAGTCCGGTCTGCGGTCCTGAACCGATCCAGGACCGGTTCAAATCATTACCAGCTCAAAATTATATTTTCCAAATATTTTGGTAAGTTTACCATATTACAAGTTTGCCAGATATGTCAGACAGTATATAACAGTTGAGTTTGTGATTACTTAGGACTTCATAATGTATTCTAACCATTATAAGATGAGATCTTTAGTTATGAGAGAAGAAATAAAGCTAAGTTGAATATACAAGTATATAAGCAAGGTAAGTTTACCATGAAAACTTGAATAATAACCATTCTAGAGGACATTTAACTGGTTATGATTGGACCCTGAGTAGACCGGTTCAAACCGGTCCTAGACCAGTCTTTATCGGTCCTACAAGTTTTAGGATTGACATAGGACCTAGGACCAGGACCGGTCCAAATCATGGACCAGTCCTTTTTGGACTGGTCATGTGACCGGTCCAGTCCGGTCCAGTCCACCGGTCTTTACCGGTCCTAAGGACCGGACCTTCAAACCCTAGTCGCATCGTCAATTCCTTAAGATGTTCAGATTTAGTATCGCGGAATTGGCACACTGATAATATGCTTACCGGCGGCAATGATACGCAGGGATAGCGCGGTGGTACAACCCATGTCCACAAAGGCCGATATCCAATCCAGCCGACCGCAACCATCGAGGAGATTGTACATCTCCCCATCTACACGACGCTCATCTTCTAAAAAGGTGATCAATTCCAGATTATCAATGTAGGCAGACAGTACGCATGTTCGCTACTGGGCTGCACCTCGTCATTGCTAATGCCCTCTCCACGACTCTCATCGACGACTTCGCATGAGATATCATCAACTAGGATATTGTTAGCAATGATCTTGGCTACAACACGATGGTACTGACCGGCTTTGGATACCTCTACCAAAATCAGGTAGCTATTCCTCTGCACATACCCACGAAGAGAGCCCCGTGCTTTGGCAATTTCTTCCGTGGAGGGAGGTGGCTTGGCTTGAGGACAGTTGTAGCGCTTGTCACCCAGTTGGGTGGCGCGGTCCAAGTTGATCCACCGTTCCTTGATGGTTTTGCTGCCGTGTAGCTCGTGGTGTATTTCGGGGTCGTACATGATGGGCTGAAGGAGAAGTTACACGGCTTAGTCAGTTTGATGTGAGGTTGATTACCGGTGCCTGCCAATGTCGGCGCAATCTATTTTCAAAATCAAGCTTTGGAACGGAACAAGTACGGAACACAAGGGCGGATGCATTATTTATTGCAGCAATCTATACAAGGTCCTACTCCGTTCCCTGTCCCACGTTCGCGGCTGTCTCCTCCAAATGGCAAGCACATTTGCACGGTCTGGTACTACCAGTGCACGTATTGTCGTATGAGCAAAAGATTATGCTGCAGCCGTCGTCCGGTATGACCGACTCAATCGCACTGCTGATAATCATGGTGAGCCTAGTCCCAGAGCAACAATTCTCTATGCTTACTTGTGCCTTTCTCCCTTGTAAATGTCGACGGACTTGAGCGTTTTGATGGGAGCTTTCTTTTTAGCGGCAACAGGAAAGGGTTTCTTGGAGCGACGCTGTCTGCTGGCTAGTCAATAAGGCCTGCCTGATGGCAATACCGTTGGTAGTCTTACGGCGCGTTGGCTTTGGCTTCCTGTTCGGTGAGGGTGTTGTTGGTCATGGTTGGTATAAGCGAACTGATTGGCTCCGCGTCCGAGGAATTAAGCGTAAGCGTCTGCCTGATTAGCTCTCTATAACCGCCATCACCTCTGCGATCCCGAAGACCTACAAGATCTGTATGTTGACCTATTCTGATGGGTTGCTGCAGCTCACTCTTGCCAGAATGGCTTTTGTCTTCATCCGTGAGCAGGCTGATTATCTGAGGGAATACCTCCCAACATTCCACGTCAACTTCAACGATCCCGAATGGGACGAGCACTTCTTGCATTGGTTCGTCGCAAGCTTCCAGCTCAAATTTCAAGAGCCGGTGCTTCTGTTTTCCTTAGTGCTTCAGGTATGGCTTGCTTACGCTACTTGTCCTGAAAGATCTGCTCATCTCATTGTCCTAGTTGTCCTTGTCATACTTGCATATCCATTACAATCCGGAGGCCGAAGAGAAACGGCTTGTATATAATGACGAGCTTGGTCTGACGACGTATGCCATGGCGACCCTTGCGCTGACAGACCCAATGGAGTTGGATCCTGACGAGGCTTGGAAGGAGGCCTGGAAGCAGGAATGGCGTGTCGTGCCCTTCGTCCCGCGCAGGCAGCGTGGGTGGCTGCATGTGCACCCGGATTGGGTTTAGTAGCTCTCTTACAATGTGAATCGGCTTGTATTACTGAGGGTATTTTACTATGATAAACTAAGTCAAGAAAGCCGTGATGAACAAGATATAAAGTAGGCAAGTAAATGTAAAGCAGGCAAGTAAATGTAAGAAATAGACCGCAGGGATAGATAGAGAGATAGATGATGAAAATTCTGGCCCCCAAACAGGGGAATCGGAACGAGCACGTCGGCGTTCCACTTTTGCAAAGGCCGCAGCCCGAGTGGCAGCATACTCGGCCACAATAGCACGGAAGGCCGGGGAGTTCTCTTCCTCCTTCTCAAGGTCCCCAGATTCGACAGTGGTTGTGGCTTCGCTCTCGTACTCGCGCTCCACATCTAAACCCATATCATAGTCCGTCTGCTCTCCGTCAGATGGGTCGGACGTAGACGTGAAACGGAGTGGGAAGGATTCCGGGGATGAGGCGCCGAATGACGCGTCGTCATCAAGGTCAAGAGCAGCGAGGGGAGTGTTGACGACGGGGGCCATGACAGAAGCGGAGGGAGCGCGTCTGAGAGGGCGCGGACGCGGTCGCGGAAAGACAGGACCATATGGACGCGCGAATCGATCAATCTCCTGCCAGACCCCGGTGGCCGTCCTCCTGTGAGTGAGAACGCATTCGGCCCAGATCATACCCAACCGAAGTCGCTTTGAAGGTTAAGTAGACGCTCTACGCAAAAAAGCTAACGTCGACATACCCTTCGACGAAGGAGCAAGCGTTCCCGATAGTCTTCCCTGGTCTCGTGAATTCGGCGGAGCAGGCGAAACTCTATGTCGTAAGCCAGCTCGAATCGCGCCTTGAATTTGACAATCTGAGCAGGAGAAAGGATGCGGCGCGCGAGTTCTCGCGACCAATCGAGGAAAAAGATTTTTTCGCCGCCGCCGAATTCCTACGCGACGACGCGACGAAGAATGAGCTTGAAGAGAATGTAATTGTTGGACTGGGAGCAGGCATACCTTGGACAATGAAGGGAGCGAGAGAATTGTTTGACTTGACATGTTTACTGGCGTGCAAAAAAATGGGCGATGAGTACGATAGGGCACTGATTTAAAGTTCCATCCCTTTTGTAGACGGATGCTGGCCGTCTCCAGACTCTGACAACCGAGCAGAACTCAGCTGTCAGATAGCGAACGGCAGACCGGACGCCAGTGCGACGGACCCAAAGCAGCATTTACCAGGGTAACCAAGGGCTTCGCGCGATGCCTAGTGCCAGATTACGTTACGAGGCGCAGAAACACGGTGGACACAGACGGCACGATGCTAGCTGACGATACATTAGCACAGAGACAAGAATACAAAGGTTGGTTTTGTGAGAATTAAACGAATCCTGGAGTTCTGACTAGTCCAACTTCTGAAAGAGAAGTTTGCCGCAATGTTTCAAGGCCAGGAGTTTGGAACGCTCCGCATTCGTGTGAAGGTCCTCTATGTAGCTGTGGATCAGCTCAAAGCGCGCGCGTATTGCGTTCGCGTCCTTCCAGAATTTATGCCCTATGCCGACTTCGTCATACAACTGATCGGTGATATCAGCAGCCTGCTGTCTCTTTGCGCTATACTGCGTGTCGAGGTCTAAGAGATATTGCAACCCAGAGAGGTGGCCTCGCTCTTAGTATTCGCTGGCAACGCTAGCCGCGAAAGCAATAGAGGAATTGGCGGTGGCCGCCCGTACTTCTCCGTCAATGAGCCTGATACGACGCATGAGGCGCTTGCAGAGCTGTTCGTCAAAATACCTGCCAGGCCAATCAGCGTCAATACGGGCAACAAGAGCGACCATTGGCAAACGCACTGAGTGTCCGCCGCCGCTTGTATAGCCTGCGTCCGCCGCTTGGTTCCCTCCTTGGCGGCTTTTTTGTCGTAACGCTCTCTCATGGCGAGCAGTTGAGTATCGCGATTTCTGTCAGTGTCGTGAGGCAGCAGCATCAAAGGTAGGGAAGTAGCACACACTTGTGGTGCCAGCGCAGACGCTTAGCACGCTCCGCCTCACGCTTGAGCTCCGGAGTATCGTAAATCTTCTTGCGTCCCATAGTGTGGTCTGTGGCCTGGTGGTGGAGACGAGAGGCAGTCAGAAATGAGGCAGAGCAAGCCCAGAGCAAGCTTACTAATGTGGAAGGGCAATGCGAGTGGTTACTGGGTGAGAGGGTAGTGTCGCTGGTGGGAGAGTAAGTGGAATCAGCAATTCCCTAAGGGTATTGCCTCTCGATCTGAGATCATTGGACCTCTATTGAACCGAAATGTATTCTCCCGCTAAATAAATTCGTTCGACTGTGCGCTCTTACTAAAGACATTAAAATAAGAATTCTTATTATTTTTACAAGAGACAACGTGAAGAAGAAGGGAATAGCGATGCATATTAGTGCTCGCCGGATAAGAAATCTTCACTGGACCTAATTAGACTCGTATTGGACTTGTATTGGACCTTTTTGACGGTCTCGGGTGCCAGCTCGAAATCAGAAAAACCGTTCGATAGGATTGCGACAGACATACCGGCGACTACTTTTGTCAACATCCGAGGGGTAGTGCGAGGGGACAACTTGAATTGTATACCGAAATGAGCAGACGGCATTGACTGGACCTCTACTGGACCGAAATGAGAACGTGAGAGCTGCCGTAGAGAGACCTCCAAAAATGCTTTGGAGTCGAGCAGTGCAATTGGTAGATGGTTTTGGCGGTGATCCGAAGGCGCAGAGATGAAGACTGACGGATAGCTAAGCAAAATGATGAGAACCAAGAACATATGCTTAGATGTACCTTGAACGTTACAGCTCGTGAGGTGCCGAATTTGATGGGAGCTGGAGCAGAGACAAGCCAAGCAGAGTCTCGCTTGTCTCCAGGACGCCAGAGTTCTCGAGCTTCCAAAACAAGAGAGTGTTAGTCGTTGTCGGAGGAGTGCCGACGTCACTTGATGTGACCCAGCCAGGAGCAATGATAAGATTTAGTGTATGCAATCGTGCCTGGATTCATTAACGCCTTCGCCTTCGGTCCGAGTGCTGCTCATAACAGCTTTGGTATCTTCGGTCCGAGTGCTGCTGGTAACAGCTATGGCCCAAGAAGTTAAACTATACTCACAGCCCTCTGACGAAGTGGTCTTGAGGCTCAGTAGTGTCATGACCACTGCGTCGGGGGCTGCCATAACTTCACCGCATGTTTTTTTTGTTCTTGTCTTTCCTTGCATTTGCCACACCGTGACCGACCGATCTCGTTGCATATCTTTCGATATTTTGTTTACACATATCTTTCCATACTTTCATACTTTATTTTCACATAAAGAACATGTCAATACTAAAAAAATACATAGACCAGTAAAGATTTGACCACTACAAGATATAGAACATACACAAAGCGAGTAAATACACAGTCCACAAGAAAGCAAGGTAGCGATTATAAAATATGGCGCAAGACCCAGTCGATATCAGCGACGGCGAACTCCCATTCTCCGCGGCCCAGGACGTCTTCTCCGCACGCCTCGCCCCACCATGCCAGAAATGCAAGAACCGACAGGTAACCGTTGATCCCACTGGTATGTAATTTTCCCCAGTCTCGGCCAGCTGCGTCAGGACGATGAATGTCATAGAATGGGATATCGCAAGCTGAAACGCTGCGCCAAGTGGGTTGGAGACTGGCCCACCACGGCCAGAATTGGTCTGCCAGCGAGCGGAAGGTGAGGTTGGGGCGGTAGTCGTCGCGTCGAGCGTTCTTGATCCAATCCTGGATGGAGGGAGGTCGGATCCGATTAGCAGGTATGGGCTTCCCTGCCCCGAATTGCAATGCTTCTTCAGCCTGAACGTACGTCGAGAGAAGCCCTGACCACGCGCCGCCAAGCGAGAAGGACTGCAGGTAGGCGTACCCGGTTACAAGATACTCGGGATGCGTCAATTTCTGCGCTGCAGAAGAGCCCGCTGGCTCGGAATGCGCGGGAGCAACATGAGGAGAAGGACGCGGGGAGGGGACATGAAGATTAGCAAAAGGGTGGAGAGAATCGTGAGGGCCGCATGTGGGGACGAACGACATCGCTTCCGAACTAGAAGCGTCCATCAGAGAAGGATCAATGTTGAATGCATTGGTAATGTCTGTCAGAACAGCGCGCACAGGGCCAGGAGCAGTGTCCTTGCCAGCGCCGTGAGACTGCGTGGAGGGTCAGGCGCCGGTGGGCCCATGAGAGTTCTCATCGTCTTCGTCAGCGTCGTCGGTGGCGGGGGTCGAAGGTGAGGCTTTCTTGCGCGACTTGGATGCCTTTGTTGAGCGTTTACGTTTTGTGGTCTTCGAGGAATCTTCTTTCTCGGACTGAGATGGTGCCGGTGGCGACGCATCCGGCAACGAGGATTCAGCTGGTAAAGCAGATGCCGGTGACTGATGCCACGGATTTGGCTGCCGCACAAACCATGGCAGCGTGTTCGGCATGTCAATGCCAGGCAAGGAGCGCGCGCGTTGCTGTTCATAGGCTTGGTTGAATGTTAGGGAATATGCAACGCGAAGTAGAAGGGGTTGAAACTTACAGAAACAGGACATTCCGAATTCACCAATTGCCGCCTCATAGGTTTTGAACCGAAGCTTGCCGATGTCGCCATCTGCCTCGTGGAAGGCCTTTGGGACTGGGGCAGAATTTCCACCGACGTTGATGCTAGATCAAAGCAGTCAGCCAGATCAAGTTGTGTTGTCAGGGAAGACGTACGTGATGACATTTAGTTGCCCGCCTTTGCAAGGTTCCGGGCCACACCACGAAAAAGCAATATTGCCCCCAAGGACCGTGGACAAGCCCTCCAGAAGCGGCTGCAGCGTGCCAGCAAGAGAGTCCAAAGCACTGAACATAAATCCGGTAAGCATAAATGTGCATGATACAACAAAGGAGGACATTACGTCTGAGTCTCTTCGGGTGACAACGACTGAAGCGGTTCCTGAGCTGTCGCTTTGCTCGCAGCAACTTTGGTCACGTCTTGCTCAGCGAGCTTCTTCCAGTGCGCCTTCTCGGCGGCAGGAAGTTCCTCCCATATGTCGGTCGAATAGCTCGCAACCTCGTTGATTCGCCCCCGCCACGCGTCCTTGCCCGTTTCGCCGAAGTCTTCATCAAAGTCTTTCTTGAGGGTCGAGAAACGTGCCTTCATCCACATCTGCATTGGGGTACAAGCGCGTTTACGTGTGACGTCAAATCCGGCGACCTTGCAGAGAATGGAGCTGATGGGATCCTTTCCGACCTGAGTCTTGGACATTTTTGCAACAGGAGTGGCCTTGGACCAGCGCGTCTTGTAGAAGTTCCGAATACCCTGAAACAACGCGTCAGATGAGCACAGAATTGCGGGGAAGTAACACACCGTGGAGAGCCGTTCCAAAAGTGCGGACTTTCGATCGCGTTCGAGCGGGGATAGTTCTGAATCCAAAGGGGGTGTCGGCAGGTTCGCAGGCGGCTCAAGGTCCATCGCGAGATCGTATGGGTATTTCGAGCACATCGCGTTGAAAATAGTGTCCGCATATTCAACGGCATGGGACTTGCTCTTGCGACGCGCCGCAATGTAGCCGGGCATGGCCTCTTCGAGCATCTGTTTGCGACCTCCCTTAGCCCATGCACGACGGAAGGGCTGGATGGAATTAGCATCAAAACCGGAAGTGAGCCTGAATGCAAATAACGTTAAGCGACGTGTGGACGCGCATCAGACGTCATCAAGGGAAGGACGTACTCTGTAGCCGGCATGATAGGTGCAGAGCAACGTGTTTAGTCAATTCTGTGGGAGTGAAGAGGTGTAAGGAGGTCAACAAACGAAACAGTCAATATAAGAGCAAACAAGCGGCGGGCACAAATGAGGAAGTAAAAGCGCTAGGCTTAAAGTGATTGTTTGGACGATCGGCCTGATGTCGGCCTGATAATTGGCATCAGCTTGGTTACGATACGCTGACTCTTTTCCTGAACTGACCGTGCTGCACCACCACGCGTATCTGGTATCTGAGTAGCATGAACTTGAGCACGTATCTCTCTATTGCGGCGACTGTGATTTATAAGAAGGCGCCAACCCAAATCCGGACTGGACCCGCACCATTCGGTACCCGCCCGCTCAATGTGCGCCAACAGATTCGGTGTGCAGCGCAATTTGTCCAGGGCTTGGTTGATTTCCTTCCATGAGATGGAGCCTCGCCAGTGTATGCCATGAGGCGGAGCTACGCCAACCAGCCAGCCACGCAGAGCAGCCCTGGCGGGGCGCGCCGCGCTATTTGGTGCAGGCGGCAAGTGCCGTGGATGGTTCAGTTTGCCGAGTTGCCAATAATTTTTCGCGAAACCTGCGAACAATCGATTCCGCGCACAACGCCAGACATTGTTTAACCACTACAACTCATTGCCTAGGGTTCTGGGTACTGTTGCTGCCTAACCCTAGCCTCTCAGTGGTTATAACCACTTACTTGGCATCAGTGCCTGTGGCTATAACCACTGGATTACCCTTAAAATTACAACTTGGCCTGCGAACGGCCGATGGAGGAACAAGCATACTCGCACCGAGTATTGCTCGGGTTTCAACTACGGCAACTGCACAAGAGATAGCTGCGGCCCGTTCTTGCACGAGTGCTCCCTTTGTAGGGGCGGAGGCCACGGAGCCTTTGAGTGCACCAAGGAGTTCTGAGGGAGGCCAGGGGGGGACGAGGGAAGGGATGTTGGAGGAGGGGGAGGGGAGGCGGTCCGCGCTACAGGAGGACATGGAGAGGATCGTGACGCCGTTCTTGGTAGATCAGTGGGAGGAGGAGTTGACGGCAGCAGACCGTTGGGAGGAGTTTAGGAATGTGACAGAGGGAATGAGGGAAGGTTTCTCATTGGGACTCGAGGACTTCTACCTGACGCGAACATTTGTTCCTCCGAATCACACGAAGGAACCAGAACATTTAAAATTCATCGAAAAGCAATACGGCGAGGAGATAGAGATGGGGCGGTTATTGAAGGGTTACTCGAGGGAAGAGATTGAGAAAGAAATTGGTATGTGGCTGGAGATCACTTCTCCAGATGGCTTACAGAATTGGCAGGGTTTTTCCGCACGGCTCCAATGAACATTATAGAGCAGAGACCGAGGAAGTTGAGGATTACGATGGATCACTCCTTTCCGAGAAACGACCTGCTGCAGGAGACCGTAGTGGAGTTGGAGAAAAGGAAAGGAATGTCGACGGGGGAGAAAGGCTTACTCGGAAAGATATCACTAGACCCGGAACGAACATCCATAAACGCTGTAATCAACACTGACGAACTTCAATGCGACTGGGAAAATTTCTCCGACTGCTTTCTGAAAGTGGTGGAGGCGCCGGAAGGGACACAGGTGTCAGTTTTTGATGTGGACTCGGCATTTCGAAACGTCCTGAGGAAACCCTCACAACACATGTTCACGATGGTCCTCATCAACCTCCTCATATTCATCAATCTTACGCTGAACTTTGGAGCATCCTCCTCTCCAGGCATATTCGGCTGAATTGCGGACACCATGGTTGTTATTTTCCTCCACAACGGGATCCAGACGGTCCTGAAGTGGGTGGATGATTTCATTTTCTTTCGATATCCGAAGGGTCGAAATAAGGAAGGCGAATTCATATACGGCTACGACGCTTCTTTCATATGGGCGATCGCGAACAGAGTGGGGTGGTCATGGGCGCAAAAGAAGTTCATGGACTTTGCCACGGCCTTCATCTATATCGGTTTCGACTGGGATTTGGCATCGAAGAAGGTACAGCTCCCGGAGAAGAAAAAGACAAAGTACAGGGCGAAACTAGAGGATTTCAGGAGGAAAGGGACAAAGATGTCGAGGAAGGAGATAGACTCGTTCATGGGTACTCTGAACCATGTTTGTTTAGTGTGCGTGGATGACCGCTCACGGATGCCCTTGCTTTATAAGATGCGAGCTTCATTCAAGGAAGGGACACCATCGTTTGTGAAACACACGGTTTCAGCTGCACTGGCAGAGGACCTACAGTGGTGGTACGACAAGCTGGAAGAGGACTTCATTGGGATGATGTGCGTTACACCTAAACCGGTGAGAAAAGACGTGACGATCATGGTGGACGCCTCGACTTCATGAGGGATCGGCCTGATCCTGAATGGGAGATGGCTAGTGTAGAAATTGAAGGATGGATGGAAGTCAGAAGATTGGGATATCGGTTGGGGAGAGATGATCGCCATCGAGCTGGCGCTGAGAACCCTGAAGGCAGCAGGATACTCTCACTCGCATATTCACCTATGGTCGGACAATCAAGGCGTAATCAGCGTACTTCGAGTGGGACGATCGAGAGGGAAACAGCAAAATGCCATCCTACGGAGGATTGTGAGCTTGATGCAGGATTACAACATTTGGTTGACAATAGAGTATGTGGCGATGAAGAAGAATGTGGCGGACGCGCCTTCGCAGAAAGAGTTTGGAAGCAAAAAGAACCTACTACAATACCCGTCAAAGGTGCCTTGACACTTAAAGCCATTCGTAGAAAATTTGGTAGTGCATAGCGAATTATAGAATCACTTGACTAACGATTAATTGGAATGTTCGGAGGTTAGAGTTCGGATCACTTGTACAATTACCACGACGATCTTTACATTATTGGACGATCAGGACAACACTCTAAGAGACACGCGTAATGACTATCTATAAGACACGCCTAAGAGAGGGGGAGAACTTGAGGACTCAGAGGAAGAAGAAGAAAGGCGCGTGACTATTAATATTTAGGAAGCACATAGCTGACAGAAACATCGGGGTTGCAGAACTACCGCTGAAAGAAAGAGTGAGACGTGACTACGCGACGTACATGCCAGTACTCTCGAAATAAATGCGAGCAGTCCTGGATAGAACGTAGGCGGTCAGCACACAGAAATAGCACCGAGTGGGCTTGCACAGCTATTTGGACTCGGCAGACAGGAGTGGGATAAGACCAAGCAAATGATTTCCGGCGTCGGTACAGGCACTAGAGGACTTTGCAGCTTCTTGGCTCGAGAAACTAGGAAGCGCAAGCATCACGGCAAAGATACACGGCATCAGAGCCTTTCATATCAGGAACAGGTTGGAGTGGAGAGCATCGACGCAGCTGAAGTACGTGCTGGAGGGGGTAGCACGAGCAGTGCCAAAGGGAGCAAAGGGACAGAAGCGAAAGCCAGTTACGATGACACAGCTAAAGGCCCTGGAGGAGACCCTGGACGCATCAGATCCAAGGGATGTGGCGGTGAAGATGACGGCGTATGCGGCTTTCTTCGGCCAGCTGAGATTAGGCGAGATGCTTCTAGACTCGACCAAGCTGGATAGATTCGACCCCAAGAGAAATCCAACAGGAAAGGATGTTGGAGAGGCGTTGGCGGATGCAGGCTCCCGGACGATTCATTTCCCGTCCACGAAAGTAGAACAGGTCAAAAGCGAGGATGTCATGATTTGTGCGCAGAGAGGACAAGTAAACCTCATCCAGGCGCTTCGCGTGCATATGACCAAAAACAAGATCAAATACGATACGCCGCTCACTTCGTACATTGATAAGTCGGGAGTAATGAAAATACTCACGAAGAAAAGCTTTATGCTGAGATGTAACAAAATTTGGAAAGGAAAAGAGATGCACAGGACGATGGAACACAGTTTCCGAATAGGCGGAACTACATACTATCTACTCTAAGGAGTTCATTCAGATGTAGTCAAAGCGTTGAGATACTGGTCATTCGACGTGTTCTTAAGGTATTGGTGAAGCGTAGACACACTCAGTCTGATGTACATTGAATTGCTAAATACTCAGTAGACAACTATACATTGGTTTGATGGTACATAATGACTAGACAAGAAGGACGAAAATAAGTCTAGCGATAATCGGATAGAAGATTATGAAGGAGATCCATCTCATGGAAATTCTCCTCAATGACTAGGGCTTTGCTGAGGAGCGAGTGAATCTTAGTAACACGGGTGAAATCTAATGAATGTGAGAGAAACTTGACGTCGAGGAGAGGGGCACTCACAAAGAGATGCGAGACACCGCATATCGGTAAAGTTCTGAACATTCATATTCTCAAAAGCTTCGGCCCAGTGCATTAGGTTGGAGGCGACAAGGAGGAGGCCGACTTCCCCGTTCTCAATAGTGAGAGGAGGATTAGGGGGGGATTCGTGGATTATACAAGCTTCGGCGTGATTTGAGGGAGAACGTTGAGTACAAAATGCACGAGACGCAGAAAAATTGCATCATGAGCAACAGTAGGTGAAACATTGTAATATAGAACGAGGAATTCCTAGATGTTGTGTTGAATCTCTATACAACAAGGTTAGAAGAAAAACAAAAGAGGACGAAAACGCATTATCACAACATTTGTCGAAGAGAGTACAATGAATATTATTCAATTCACAGAAAAGACTACCTATCTCGGTCTGGGTGCACTTTTAGACAGCGGTGAGGCTACGGAGAGGGAAGGCAGTGGACATGACAGGAGAGAAACAAAGTAGTATGAGAATGAAAGCGTTAAGCGCTCATGATGGTATTTATACAATAGAGTCAGTTAAGGTTGACTATACGGTAACACGGCGTGAGATAAGCGAATATGATTAAAAGGCTATACAGACACGACAACTTGAGTTGAGGTAGCCTCACTCCCGGAAAAGATTGCGACGCGCTGTCGTTTTCGACTTGTAATGGGTCATCAGAATCCTTTCCGTTTCGGTTCACCCACAGGAAAACGACACAATTTGGGTTTGTTCCCGAATCGTTTCATTTCCCATCACCCAACTCACAACTTTCTGTGTCTTAACTATTCAATTCTTAAGACTTGAAGGTTGAAAAAATAATCGATTGTATTTTTATGATTCTAAAATTACGGACTACATGAACTGGATTTATTCCGTTGTTAAAATATATATGTTAGGATTATGCTTTAAGCTAAGTCTAGTAATGTAAGACTGGATTTGATACTTGATATGCATTATACAAATAATTTCTCAAGCTTGTAAAAAGATAAATGTAGAAATATTCAAAAATAAGAAAAGAATTAAGAGTTTTACTTAAAGTATATTAGTATATATTTTCATACCTGTACTTTTATGAATCTTCATTAAGCAATAATTTGACTATCATTTAATTATGGTGAGAGATACAAATAGCCTGAATTTAAGGAATATCAGAGGTCTGAAACAGACTTCCTGTATTCAACAGACTGGTTTCTTAAGTTGAGCTTTAAATTTGGAAGTTGACTTGAAAAGGTATTTAAGAAGATAAGAGGAGCTTGAACATTCGTTAAAACAATACAAGTTTGAGAAAAGACAAGTTCTCTCGAGAAAGCAGAAGTCTGACTTACAAGGTGAACCAAAGAAAAGATAAAGAGAGGCTAAGTTGAGTATTCTAGTTGATATTTGAACTGAAGAAATAAGAGTCAAGTACAATAGCTTAAATACTGAACATAGATAAGAGTTTAGATAATGAATAAGACATAGTATAAATAACAGGTATAATTCTAGAAACAATAAAAATAATAAAGATAATAAGCAACACTATATGAAATAAATAGAGAGATAAGTGAGTTCATGTGAAAATTTGAGTCATGCTGAGTAACGATTTGATAAGCAGTCACATGACTTAATAAGTAATGCAGAGGTTCGATTTAAGAGAAATGTGACGTATAAAGATTGATATATGGTTTGGTCATATGTGTCATGTTGCATTGATATGACAACATATTTCATAATCATCCAGTTATTTTAGCTGAATATCAAGCAAATTGTCTGAATATTCTATAATATTGTCTGATTATCTCATAATATTATTTGGATATTCAGTAGATTGTTTAGATATCTCATGACATTATCTGACTATTATAAACTGGGTTATCTTGAATAGTCCTTCAAGTAGAACATCATAGAACGTTATTTTTTTCAAATAACAAAGATGATATTTAATAGCAGTAATGTATGCTGGACTATAGCTGGATATGAATCTGACTAGTTCTCATACTATATATACAATGTCAAGTTTCATACAAGTGAAAAAGTATATGTACTTATTAACGATGGCAATGTATGAAAACTCAGTAATTCGATGTGTCTTGTCCTGAATTAACACTTTAGTTTCTCTAGAATTTATTGACGTTATTATCAAGTTACACTTGTTGTAGTCAAATTCTCACAAGATAAATTCAGTATACAACTTTTAATGCAACTTAATTATTCTATTAGTCTAATCTTGTTTGACTGAACAATTTAAATGAAGATTTAGTACTCTATTATCTGTGATGTTGAATAAGGATGTAAGAGTATTCATAACAGCATTCAACTCAATATTGAAGACTGACATAATGAGTATATTGTCCATATTGGTAGTTAGCATGGTGAACTCTGAATTCTGAACATATTAATAGACACTTCAATCTGACTTTATACAATGGAAACTGATTATTTCAAGTTACAGTTGTCAGTAGCTTGTTCTTATGATAGATAGCTTGCACATAAAGATTTTTTCATTAAGAGAATTATTCAGAAACACTATTTTGACATTGATTTAGCACAGAACTATGTCTTGTTTGCTTGTCAAAATAAGAAGTAGAGTCTCTAATGAGTACAGAGAAAACAGATATACCTGAGTATAATACTCATATCAGATAAACTCTTACTCAAGTATGTTATATTCAAGTATCATATATTATTTAAATAACAGATAAAAATTGAGTCAGATACTTAGCTCACTAAATACTTATCAATACTTACTTATGTATGGATAAAAGAAGTGCTTAAGTAGAAGAAAGAAGTTAGAAATGAGCTTGAAAAGAATATTTAAGTTTTTTAATAGGACTTAGAATACTCAAATGAGTAAACTGTATATTTATAATAAAATGAGAATGGTGAGCATGAGATGGGTACAAAATAATAAAGAAGAGAATGAAGAAATAATGCAAGAATGATGAGCATGAATGCAAAATGAGAAAAATATGACATTTATACTATTTATAAGATACAGAGACAGTAATAGCATACAAATCATCTGAATTCTAGTATCAATGTATTTATAAAATGCATGAATGAAATTAATGACTAAATAGCAGCTTGTTATTAAGCTGTCATCATGATAAATGATAAAAGATAATATTGAATTTCATTCAATTACATTTCAGCATTTATTAATTTATATTTAAAAAAATCTCAATGTCAATTATCATTATGCTTACTATCTTACTGTTAATTATAAATATTATATGTGTCATATTCATACTTATATTTGTTTCAGCAGTACTTAGATAGCAGATATAAATTAAGCCAACTTTTTAATATACCAATACCTACTTAAAGTTAAAGAAAGTGACCAATTGTTCATTACAATTATTCTCTTTCTATTTTAATGACATGTTGCGAGAACATTACATGTACTTACATATATTTAAGAATATACTCAAGAATGCTCACAATGAAATAATAGAATTCTGCAAGATCAATTACTTTTTGTAGTGTATGTCAAGTGTAATAAGATGATCAGTTACTTTCCTCAACCCTAAATAATGAATAAAATATTCTGATATTAAAATATATATTTATTAAGAACTTTACAATAGATGCAATATTCTTTTTCTTAATCTGTGTTACAGATATAGTATGTGTCTTTGAATATACTACTATCTTTGACCAGCTCATCTTTGTCAAATTCTTTATCTGTTTATTTAATTCAGTTCTTGATGATCTTATCTTATACTTTCTCATCTTTTAAAGAATCTGGTTATTTTCCTCTTTTTTCATAGTATATATAAATTCTATTTAAATAGCAGAAAAAAAAAATCTTTATCAGTTAAGGAAAAAGATATATAAGATGTAGTTAAGATAAGAAAGAAATGAGACATCAAGGATAGATCTATTGTGAATATAAATGCAGAGCGTGTCATTATTATGCTATACTGTACTATATTATTCATGAATAATTTCAAACTGAGGACAATAAATGAGATTGAGGTGATCATGTTTCAAGAATATGAAAGATCAATAAAAGTAGTTTCGTCATAATTAGGAAGAAAATGAGCATTTGATAAGCTAGATAACTTAAACAATATGAAGAAGAATCTGTGTATATTATCAAAGTTCTGTAATATATTGTTTCAGATTTGGGAATTGCTCTACTGAGAAATAAGTTTGATAGTGGTAAGTTTATTTAAATTGGAATGAGGTGCTATCGTTTTAGAGTTCTATTGAGTTGCATTTATGTAGGCTTGCCCACTGATTATATAATCAGAATACATAAAGTTTCTGCTTGGAAACATCAGTAAAACAGGCTCATTCATGAATGGTGATTCTTCAGTTAGTTCTCAGTTTACCATGTATAATACTTCTGTAAATGTAGAGAAAAGACCATTCATGTATGACACATCTTCATCATTCACAGTCATACAAGGTGAGATCGAAGTACTCAAACTTGTTGAAGTTCATCCGTGACACCACGCGAACTTACTTACCATATCCGGACACGACGCCACCTAACTACCTATACAGTTATGACGCGAACTCGATCGCTGTACAATCGAGTATATATAGTAGATTCTTTTCTTTTCATGCCTCAGTCGTCTCGCATCCGCTGTGCACATCTGAGATACGTATTTACATTTTGTACTCACGGACTCTCGTACTTACTCGTCGTATAGATCACTACTTACGAGATCTCTCTGTTCTTAAGTACGAGTAATCCCAGTCGTTTCGCATCCGCTGTACACGTCTGAGATCACTACTTACGAGATCTCTCTGTTCTTAAAACTGGCGACAAATAGTTTTTGGACTATCATGTATGATTTATTAGTTGCAACTATGAATGGTGAGATCAAAGTGCTCAAACTAGCAACAGACAGTTTCTGAACTGCCATGTATAATTTATTGATTGCAGTCATATATAATGAGATCAAAGTGCTCAAACTAACAGCAGACAATTCCTGAACTGTCATATATAATTCACTTGTAAAATCAAAAAGTAATACAGACTCTTCAACTATGTATGACGAAATGACAGTCTAATTAAAAACAGAATAAGCAAGTATGATGATAGATACTTAATAGATAGCCTGAACAGATGAAATAATGGATGTCATAAAGATGGACAGATATTTTACTGATAAAACTCACTGTTCATGATTCTTACAGTTTATCTCTGATAAAAAAGATTGTTAACATATATCAGGATTGAGAGAAAGACGTGAGTGTGTTCAATAGAAATGACAATTGTGTCATACGAAGGAACTATTCAGAAGCCGTGAAATACTGCATTATCAACAGGAGTTGAATGAAGACCTAGATTGTGAAGTGTCGAAGCGAATTCGTTGAATTATTCATGACCAGCTTGCTTCGAGCCATAGATTGTCTTTTTTGTTCAGAGAACAGTGTTCGAATTGTCTTCTGGAAAACCTGGTATCTGTTTCATAAAGATAACGTCTTTCAGTAAAGCATTAAAAAAAGCAGTTTTGACATCAAATGTGTAAATTTTCAAGTTTTCATGAACAGCGTAGGCGAGTAACATTCAGAAGCTAACAATCTTTGCGACAAGTACATATAATTCCTTCCAGTCTTTCTCTCACTATTGATAATTGAATGCAACAAGACGCACTTTATGTCAAACGACTGCATTGGTGATGAGGTCAAACTTGAAAGTGAAGACCCATTTCATGTCGATAGATTTATGATTCTCCGGAAGTATGGTGCGCTCGAAGACATTGTTCATGAACATCGAGGCGATCTCCTCCTTCATTGCAGCATGCTAATCTGTGCTATCAGAGCATGTTATTGCCTCATGATAAGAAGAAAGTGGTTTGCTAAGATCTCAAGAGCGGAATCGCAATAGATTGTGATGTGCGATATAAGCGATAAGATACAGCGTGAAATATTTATTTTCATAATTGTTGAGATTGAGCGCGTTGTGATCCAAGAGAAGAATCTTGTTGAAGCAGAATAGAGCAGTATAGTTCGCAAGAGTTTGCGAAGACGGAATTGGAGGAACGTTGAGGTCAGAACGAACATCCTGAATCAGGTTGAAAGCAGTGAGGTAGCCAGCCTCTAGTGTGATCAGCCCAGCAGGAGATAGATCCTTTTGAAGATTTTGTTTTGGTTTGCACAGGACGATTGGAAATTCAGGATCCTGAAACGGGGTCTGGAAGGGGACATCGAGAAAAGACAACTTCGAGCTTAGCTTGCCAGACGTAGACTCGTCAAATACAACGTGATTGACCGTCCAGTATGCACCCTTGAGGTCACGGATAATCCAACCGACAGAGTCGTCCGGATAACCGATGAGGATACCTTTGAAATCTTTTGGATCACTCTTGCGCCTAAGCTCGGGTTTGAGAAGAACGTACGCACGGCACCCCCAGACTCGAATGTTTGATAAGTCAGGTTTCTTGCTCTTGTGAAGTTCGTATGCGGTCTTGTCCTTAGATAAGATCAAGGATGATAAACGAACAAACATGTAGACGACGGCCTTGACCGCATCTGCCCAGAAACTTGCAGGTAGTCCAGTGTGGGCAAGCATGGTCATGGCACAGTCCTGAATAGTACGAATGAAGCGCTCGGCCTTGCTGTTTTGTTGATGAGCGTAAGGCACAGAAGTTTGGTGAACGATGCCATGAGAGCGCAAGTGCTTGCCAAGATCGCCCTTGACGAGTTCAGGAGCACAATCAGTGCAAACAGTCTTGATTTGACGACCAGATACAAGTTCAATGCGAGCCTCGCAATCCAGGTAAGCCTGAAATGCGTTATTCTTGTGTTTCAAGAGAGGCGCTTCTGCCCAGTTGATCGTGTTGTCAAGAATAGCAAGGAAGTACTGCTCCTTTCAAGGAGAGAGAACTGGAAATAGTCCGCATGTGTCCATGTGTATGAGATCACAAACGTTCTCTGCTCGATTTCCATTATGGTTGTAAGGAAAGGCGGCGAACTTGCCAATGAGACAAGATGAACAGTAACTGTCAAGAATCTTCCCATCCCATTTCACGCCAGTAGCATACTCGTTTTTGAGAGTAAGCGTCGTTATATTCTTGCCCGGATGGAGTAGGCGGCAGTGCCAGGTGTACCAATCGTTCTTGAGCTTTGGGAAGAGGAGAAGCATGGCGGCGCAGGCGATCTTAGAGAGACTCGGCTCAATAATGGCAGCGCGTAAGAAAGTGAGACATCGAACAACACGAACAGCAAAAACAACGCCGTTGAGGGTATTGTGACCACAAGGAAAGAAAAACTTGGTGAAGTGTTGACCGAAGAGGACAGACATGCTACATTTAGTAAGAGCACCGATGAATAATAGATTGAGAAGAGCGTCAGCCGCGTGGACACAGTTGTGAAGAATCAGGACAACATGGCGTCTAGTAGTAGTCCGAACACGCAGGCGGACCTCACCATGACCAAGAGTGCGGAGATGGCCACAGTTCGCCGTACAAATCTTGACAGAGTCGTTGTCTTCATATGACCAGAAAGCCTTGTGATCCTTGAAAATGTGGATGGAGCAGGCGGAGTCACCAACACAAGTGCACTGTTCAACAACAGCCTGGACAGCCGGATCGTCTTGTACGTCGAAATATGCCATCCCTGGTTGCTCAATTGAGCAAACGATTGAGACAAACGACTCGTAAGCAAAAATCATATCATCATTTTGAGCGAGGGCAGTGATGGGTTTGTCTATATCTGGGTAATCTTCTGGTTCTTCATCAATCTCTTCCAATCCACTCTCCTCTGCAAGATAAGCGCGAGCACCCCCATAACGAGGATGATCGTGATCACGGGTGCGAGGCTCAGCAGGTGCTGACAAAGGCGCAGACAGAGCAACAGCTTGAGTTCTGTTAGCAGCGGAATCAGCGGCAGGAGGCGGACAGTTCTGTGAGCGAGAGTTGGTGGAGCTGGAGGACTGAGTGGATGAGGATGAATAGGGGATTTGGAGATTAGCAGTAGTGACAGTACGTTGGCAGACAAAATTGAAGTACTGTTGATTGGCGTAGGCAGGAGTGTAGTCGCAGATGCTCTGAATGTCTGAGCGAACAATGTTGAAAATGTGATTCGAGTTGAGGTTTTTAGTGAAATTCATGAGTATGTCAATCCAGAAGAATTGGTATCCAGAAGCAAGTAAGACAGAGATGCAAGTACGCCACTTGTCAATATAATGAGTAGTCTCACATTGACCACAATGGCAAATATAGGTGTGCATTGATTTGTGAATGAGGTATTCAGAGGAAGCGTCAGAGATTCCATAGTTGAACGTCAGATAGATAAAGAGAATGCGAGCTGTAAGATTAGGTGTATTATCAATGGAAAATGCTGAAAGATGAATTTCAGGTAAGTGAGCGACAATGAGAATCTGGCATGCAACAGAATCACGACACGATCAGATATTGTAGGTTGCAATCTCAGCAGGCGTTGAATTAAAATCATAGGCAGGCACAGACCATTACCTGACAGATTCAAATAAGGACGAATTAATTATTTATTGATGCTGACGCAAATTGATGACCACCTCAGCCAATCAATTCGACATTTCAATCTGCAACAAGCTAAGGTAGCATTGTCTGCTCAAGAACTACTGTACTTTCAGATACTTATATATAGATAAGTAAAAGAATATGAGAGCTGTACTGTATATGTAAGTAATGAGAAAATCTGATAATTAAGAGATAACCGTGTGTTGTACTTTTACTTTATAACTACTGTTGAAACGAACCAGCTAAAGCTTAGATAATGGCAATTACATCATCCAAATTGAAAAAGAGAGTATTGGATCATGATTCGACTGCCATCTTCTTCCGAAATGTTTGCAAAGATATGGAATGTTGAATCCAACTAACCTGATGCCGTCCTTTAGAAAATGAGCGCTCATTGCTACAAGATATCGTGAAAGCTGAACAGTAAGATAGCGCAAATTCAATAATGTTTGAGATCTCGTCAAGCTTGTTGTTTCATCACAGCAGTACATCGATTGGTCCTGGAGTTTTATTGTGAAATTTACAAGTGAAGACGAATATTATGGTGCGTTAGTCGTTGGACTCAGAGCGCTTTAGTGTCATGTTGTAGTGTTTATATGTCTCAGATTCGTGTTTACTCTGTGTGGCCTCTATCTTGCAATCAGCCTTAGAATTATTACTATGAAATGTGAGACATACCCATAATTGTCTTGTCATCTAGTTCCTATGCCTCCGCGTCTATTTTTCCTATTACAGTTTTATGTGCTGTTTTGATCTTCTTGCGTGAATATGACTGATCTATCAAGGCTGAACTGGAAGCCTATTCTAGTAGTGAGGATTGTTCATTTCTGCAGATGAGGGTGAGAGACCCTAGAGGTGTTCTTGAAGTGGGAGAAGCTTGAATCTGACGATTTTTAATCATAAAGCAAGGAGACTATTGAAGAATAAGGAATGTATGTTTTAGAAGGTCATTTAGGTGGTGAGATGATAGTAGAGAATGAATGAATGCCAAATCTATTCATGATTCGATAAATAGTACGTAAATTCTGATTTAAACGGATAGATCATTCATCAAAATGCTTATTCAGGCTTGAATTATTCAAATGCGAATCAATCAAGAGACGGTCTGGATAGGCGACACGACAGGAATGTGTTGAGGAGCAACACGACCCGCTGCAAGCAGATCTGGATCAGGCTGACCATAAACATGATCAAAAAGAACGTACTGCCAGAAAAGTGACATCGTGGGCCGATACCAAGCAGTCCAGTTAAAACGTTTGACAAGCTTGAGAATGTACATTGCTGCAGTAGAAGTAAAAGAAGAAATAGAATCGGAACAAACAGAATTTAGATTAAACTGAACTACAGGAGGAGGAATGGGAGGCCAAGTAGATCAAGGAGGAAGATGAACAAGAGAAAGGTTAAGCTGAGGAAGATGAATTTGAGGCTAGGAAACATGAATCTGAAGCTAAGGAACATGGATCTGAGGAGAAGCTACAGTAATTTGAGGCGAGACAACGGTGAAATGAGGAGCAAGAACAAAAATAATGGAAAGTTGGAAATTGGAAGGAAGTTGATAAAAGGAGAGATGCAATGTGTTGTCATGAGGCACAGAGCCTCTCTGTCCATCTGAGACATAAGGAAAGGGACGACCGAAGACAGAGCTCATAAACGTTACATCCTGAAGAGCAAACGCAGGACGAATGAGAGGAGCAGAAGAGACATCAAAAGAAGAAGAAGGAATAAAATTACCGGCGGGCGCAACACTCAGTCAATTACGAGATGACGAACTAGAAGGCGGAACAGGCGGTGGGCAACTAAAAGCAGGTTCAGAAGAGTCAAGAGAGGCACTGTAAGATAGAAAACGGTGAGACGGCGAATCAGCAGACGGATCTCAACGCAGACTATGAAGGCGAGTGTGAAACGAAGTGCAGATAGTTATAACAGCGATGGTGTTCAGGAAAATACTGGATGTATGTATAAAGTCCAGCAACTAAATGGGAATGAGTGTTCGTAAGATGGCCAAAGGGGCAGGAAATGTGTCTGCCGTACCTGGAATGCAACGAAAGATGAGAGAAAACCCAGGAATATGAATATGGCAAATATGACGATGAATTAGTGAAAGCGTGCAATAATGGCACAATGACAAGCTGGAGCCGCAAAAAAGACTGTATCGATCCTGAAAACTAAGGGCCGCAAAGTCCCATAACTTATAGACTAGATAGTCTAAATCAATGACCTGCAGAGGCAATGAGGAACGCATAAGCTCTTCAAACAGTTTAATAGTGATAGATAATTGTATTATGTATCTACAGAGAATTGTATTATGTACCTGCAGAGACAAAAAGGAATACATGAGCTACGAGATATAATAAATGACAATACAGAGCATGAGTATAAGAAACAAACATACTTTCTCAGACAGTCTGATGGTAGTAGACAGCTGAGGAGGAAGAACATCATTCGCGCCAATTATGCGCACATGTGATTTCAACATGATCATACAACTAAAATCTCCGTAATAGAGGATAAGTCTAACAGAAATCATGCAAGCAAAGAGTATTGTAGCGATTTCTCTAATTATCGTTGACTCTCACATCTTTCTCCATCATGAGTGATGAGACGCCCATGCACTTCAAGCATGCAATGATGTCCATGTCAGCTTAGTCAGCATTTACGATTAAGATAATGAGATTCCCATCTTTAAATACGATTTTACACTGTCTCTGTACCTTCTTGTTAAGAAGAATTATTTCATGCATGCTAAGTTCAAGTATACTGTTGTGACTGCCAGCATTCTCACTACTATACTTATTATTTACAGTAAAAACAAGAGTAAGATCAAAGTTATTATAAGTGTTGTATTATTCAGTTGTTAATCTTTACTGATTGTTCTTATACTTTTTATAAGAGTGTCATGTTTATCGATAAGATTTAGAAAGCTGTTAATGATGGTATACTTTGTGTAATGTTTTTAAATACTTCTTCATTTAAAGCTATGATGTTCATGAAAAACATTAGTAACTTCTTTCAATTAACTCCTGATTTTAATTAGGTTGAGAATATTGAAGCTATGAATTCTGATTCTGATAAGAATGAGTCCTTTAATAATGAGATTGAAATAAACTTATGTTTATATCTCAGTTAACTTTCTGATTTGTAAACTGCAGGAACTTTCAGTTATCTTGAGCTCTTTTGCTAGTTCTGTAACTTTGAAGATATATTTTACTCAGCTATCTTGCTTTTTTAGCTAATTGACTTATTTTTTTCAGGTAAAATATCTTTTATTTATTAAAATACCTGACATGAACACTAACTACTATCTTTTTATCAAAATCATCTGTATCTTAAAAATGATGAGCAGTTCTGGTTTTTCTACTATCTTTTTATCAAAATCATCTGTATTTTAAAAATGATGAGCAGTTCTGGTTTTTCTACTGATACTTTTGCTGCTAGTATTGTAATTAAGATCAAGCTGAGATAACTGTGAATTTTGAAGATTTTTGCTTCAAGACTAAAATGCTTCATTTCTTAATCTTTAACATTGAATCAATTCTCTTAAATCAGCTCAGCAACTATCAGTATTTTTTCATTTAGTAATGGTTATTTTTGCAACTTTGTCTCACAAAACAGTTTCATTCAGTTTACAAAATACATAATTATCATAGATTATTCTAGTTATTATAGCATATAATCTTATAAAATATTTTTTAAATTTAGCATTTAGCTCTTTTTTAATGTGAGTATTTTGAATAAGAACCAGATCACCTATATTAAAGACATATTCTGATATGAAATTTATGTATTCATCTCTGTACTTCTCTGCAACTTGTTTCTTTATTACAGTGATCTTCTTTCATATTTTCTTTACATTTTTCTTATATTTAATGAACTATTTAGCATAATATATGATAAAGTTACTATGATCTTATCTAGAATATTAATTAATCAGGTTATCTTTTTAATGTTTAGCAGTAAGATAGATTTGTACTCAATTATCTAAAAAGTATTTTCAGAAACTTCTGTACCTTACATTATCTTTTTTAAACTATTTAGATCTTCTTAACATAGTTTGATATTGAACAGCAATATTTACAGTATGTTGTGTCAACTTTCTTCAAATAAGCTTAAAAGCATTTAGCAATAAATCACAAATCACATAATATTAAGCATAATTATTATGTTACTGCTTGAACTCCCATGTTTCTTTTTTCAAATGAGCTTGAAAGCATTTGACAATAAATTATAAATTGTGCAATATTAAGCATAATTATTATATTACTGCTTAAACTTTCATGTTTTTCATGAAGTCCTAGACTCATTCTATAAATTTGATCATGTTACATTATTATATTATTGTGTAGTTACAACTTTTCTCAAATGAGCTCAAATGTATTTATAAGTAATTTTCCTTTTTGAACATGTAGCCTCATGCTACTAACTTCCTTTCTCAACAATCTACTAGCTTTAGAGCTTATTTAACATCAGCATGTCGCATTTGCTGACAACTGGCACATACTGCTGAGGTCCAGTTCAATTATGTCATGCTGTGTACTTTTTGCTTTTTGCTGTCATCAATAACAGTTCATGACTACAAATAATAACAATGACAGCTTTACACTTTCAGTACCTCTTTGCAAAAAGATTCTGAAACTTGAGTACTCACAATTTTCTGAGACAAACAAGGATACCTTCCTCACTCCTATTTCTAACAATACCTTCTGCTTGTTATACTGTGTCAAACGTATTATCAGGTTTCTTGAACCATGTGTATTCAAAGCTAGTGACAATAACAAGTTCAAGAGTGCAGAGCTAGGTGAGACTGCTGACTTCCTAAACAAGCATTATGTTAAAGGTGGCAAAAAGACAGAAAAGGCTGTTCAAAACAAGTTTAGTAATGTACAGCCTCACTTTTCTCAAATAAATTGATTTTAACTATTATGTTAGCTTGAAGCTATTGCTCAAACTATCAATTATCTCTAAGCTTTCTCTAGTATTTTGTACAGTGAAGAGTATAGCTGCAACATTATTTTACTTGAGAAAGAGAATGTTTGAGCTTCTATTATCTCAAAGTACTCCATGTATATGTTTTTCAAGAACAGGAGGTGGATTCTCTATGATATAATGACACCTCTTTATTTTTTAAAGCATAAAAATGCTTATATGTATCATTCTGAATTTGCTAGTAGTGTCATTTCTCCTCTAACTTGCTTCATTATACTGTTTCAGAACTATGACAAGAAGGAGCCATCTGTTTAGAGTCAGGAGTCATTGCAGCTCTCATTACAGTTTAATGCTGCATCTAAGTTACATCAGCTTTTGTTGTCGTCTGAGACTGAACTTATGTCTGCCATTTAATGTGTCCTAGTTTCTCAAATCTAGAAGTCTGTCTCTCAGGTATTTGTTATCTAACCTTTTTTTGTTTCTGAGTTCATACTAGTTTCTAGTTTATGAAGATGTTATTTTAAATTTAGTGCAAGCTGTTCAGCACAAGTATGTCATTTGCTAATCCACAATCAGTAAAAAAAAGTCATATTGAAGCTGATGTAATTTTTGCACTTGGTCAATCTGTTGATAACATGAGAATATTATTATCGCTACATATGCTGGCTCATCAGAAGATGACAAAGTCTTTCAGTTCAATCTTTTGCATGAGTAGACTTTTTCTGAGAGACATGACCAGCTGCAATCTTTTCAAGATCCTCCTCCATGTCTACATGCTGATCAAGCATGGAATGGGATCTGCAAGCTTTGTATTACTGACAGTCTTTCACTCTTACATGTCATTTGAATTACGAAGAGAGATGAAGTTGTGAAGAGCATTGAATACAGTGGGAATACGTGCTTGAAGCTTCATATCATAGTGGAGTGAGAAAACCAGTACACACCATCAGTTTTTAACAACACCAAAAATACACTCAATGACTTTATGCACTTAAACATATCTTAGATTGAAGAATTCTTTGAGCATACACAGCTTACACTAGTTAAGCAATATATAAGATTAAAACATTCTGACTTATCATTTGGTCACTTTAGTCTATTCTGCAAGATAATAACGTACATCACAATATGAAATGAGAACACCATCATACATACCAAATTCAGCATCATCAAGATAGATGCAGTTCTTGAAAATACAGAAATTGAATAAACAAGCATTTGTATATAAATGTGTGTCTGTTATTGATTCATCTCAGCTATACAGTAAATAGATAAAATACATGTAGAAGTTGCATGTGGTGAGGACATTCTAGAAGACAAAGCCTTTCTGATTTCATGCATTGACACAATCAGCAGCAGATAGAAATGAAGTAATATGTGTTCTATCAAGTGCACCAATGTATTTTATGAAAAAAGGCTAGAACTTTGAATTATTGCATACATAGAATGATGAAGGATCATTGGCAGAAGATAGATTGATGAACATGTTGTAAAAGTCAGAGCCTGCAAGTATGTTGCAGATTTTGTGGAGGTATACCTATTATCGACATTAGCATGTATACTCAAGAATGGATAAGCACACATATAGCAATTATTGAGTTAAAGTGCTGAAAGTGTTTATCAACATGACAGACTGATAGCTCAGTAACCCATGTATACAGAAAGATTGTAACTTGTTTGTCAAGCTGAACAAAGTTGTTCTCATCTGTATGTCTCAGCACTCGCAACTGCGCCATTAAAATAAGAAATACCGTGAGGCTGACTTCGAGCTCTGCCTTGATCCGACATGCATGGCTGTGGATAAGCTCATTGAGCCAGTCTTGTTTGATCAATACAGATGTGTGATAATTTTCAGAGACATAGTGCTCCTGATCATATATCATGGCTGCAGCTGCAATGGCTTGCATCACAGCAGCAGCTGACAGAAGCAAGAGGCGTTATCGATGTTCTTCTGAAACGTCGACATCCATGGTGGAGGTACAAATAATGTATTAAGTCATTATCTACAAGATCTATAGACACGGCATAATTGAACTGGGCCTTAGCAGCATGTGTTAGTTGTCAGCGAATGCGGCATCCTGATGCCAAATAAGCTAGAAGCTGTCAATCATGACAGCATTCATCAATCATTTTCAGAGTCTACTTCTGATGCCACTTGTCAAGTTACCCATATCTCATCTACGTGACATGGGATACCAATGCTTATTGATTCACACAGATGAAGTAGGCTAAAACGGACTCAAGGGCCTATAAATTACGCGGATCATGACTGGCTATGAGGGCTATGAATGTTGTGTGTAGGGGATGGTGGTGGTGAGAGGAAATGTGAATGAGATGCAAGATGAGAGTAAGAAGTGGTCTTAAGAATTGGAGGTGGAAGCATGGTTTTGTGCTGCAAGCTGCTGTGCAGCGCGCACTGTAGGATTATCACGGATGTATATCTTGAAGGCCTCTGAAGACCAGCGACCTAAGGCTTGAATGATAGCATCAGAAAGACCCAAACCAGCATAGTAGGTAGCACCTCCAGCACGAGCAGAGTGACCTCCAAACTCTTTTCCCACAAATGCAAACAACTTTAATTCAAACCAGCTGCGGGTAGGAATAGTCCCATTCTCACAGATAAAGAGAGCGGACCGAGCTTCATGCAGCTTATCTCGGAGTTTGGTATATTGCTTGAGAAGCTCAACCGGATTTGCAATCCTTTGGGAAGTGAAGAGCATATCTGTGCCCTGGTAAAATTGATCTCCTTTGTGATGAGGTAGCTTGTACCCTGCATAACCAGGCTCAAAATGTAGAGTGGCTCTTTTGATGATCTTACGCTAGTCTCTGAGTGCTTTAGAGCTAGGCTGCAATAGTTCTCCCATCCGATGAAAGCCATAGAAAGCACAAGCCAATAAGAGTAGCAAAGAGAAGATCATCATATTTGAGTGTGGTATTTGCAGTGTCCACAAAGAGTTGCAAATAAGAAGTGCGCAGAGGAGGTTTGCGCTTCACTGGATCTGCTCTGATCTTTTTAGCTCCTCTGATGGTAGCTTAAACAAGAGTAGAAGCATGAGCTTCAGTGAATGAAGGATAGAACTCCTTGAGAAAGTGACGTGCCCCAGATAGATATTTGGAACCAGAGGCAATGAATTGAGAAGTATAGGCAATATAGCGAGATAGAGTTTCTGGTGTAGGATCCAGAGGAAGCTTGTGATTGAGACAGAATCTGGCATAGTCTCTAGCACCAGTAGCATAGTTTTTACGGGTGGACTTCTCAATTGCATGGACTTGAAGATACAGTACTAAGTCATCTAGATTCTTCAAGTCCATAGGTGGGCAAGAGGGGTCAGTCTTCCTCCTCTCACCCAAAGCCTCTAAAAGCACTCTCTCCATCGCGTCGGAACCAGCTCTCTTGGAGGCTGGAATGTGCGGACGCGGTAGGAGGGAAACTGTTTGGAAAAATCATCAAACAGAAGGCGTGACAACAAGTCTGCCATGATGTTATCAACTCCAGGAATGTGTCTAACTCGGATATCAATGCCTGTGCAAAGCACAATATCTGCAATAGCCAACAGAATGGCATTGTGTGATGATTGAGATGCAGACAGAGAGTTGAAAACTGCAACTGAATCCATGCTATCTGAATGGATCAGAATGCGACGAGGAGGAATCTTGTATGAGGCAACATGATGAATGAGACAGAGAATGGCCAGAAGTTCACGAAAGAATGTGTCCACTCCTGTGATGGTTCTGAGCTGATAAGCATAGCCATTGCCTGCATACACAAATGCAAGGCCAGAGTTGCTAGCATCTGTCCATCCAATAAAGTCTGCCTCATCATCATTCCAAGATTGAGCATTAACAAAGCGGATGCCAATGCAATTCCTTGCAACATTGACAAACCAAGTGAGGTCCTGCTTAACCTCAGCATTAAGTGGAATGCCCTTGAAGCGGATGGTCTTGCCGCTCATTTTGCGATAGAGCTCTGTGAGAGCTGGATGTGCCCAGGGCAAGACATTGAGAGCCCAATTCAGATAGCCAGCAAGCTGCTGCCAACTCTGAAGAGGAGGCTTGGGTTGTGCCAAGAACTCATTGATTGAGTTGATCATGGAGTCAAGAGAGTCTGGAGTGAGAGAGATGGAACCAGAATGGATATCAACCCAAAAGCCAATGATCTTGAGAGTGACTCCATGCTCCTGCTTTTTGTCATTATAAGGACAGCCAATGAGATCTCAAAAGACAAGAAGCTGAACTTGACGGTGGGGCCGCAGTTTGCCATGGAATTTGACAAGATTGCGCTTGAAATCCCAGCCAAAGAAGTCATCCATATAATCATGGAGACCAATGACATCAAGCTCCCATGCTATCCAGTTCAAAAGACCAGAGAATGAACACCAGCAACGAGGAGAAGCACGAGTGCCCAGAATAAGCCTGCGCACAATATGGTATCTGCCATCTACAGTGACTACCTGGTGAAGTTGCCAGATAGGATGAGCAGGGAGATTGAGAAATGCTTTGGAAACATCACTCTTGAAAAGCAAGAGCTCTTCATTTGGATGTGCTTTGAGCACATCATTGAGAAGTTGACCAAATGAATGCATATCATCATAGCGCACTTTGGCATCCTCTTTAGAAATGCCATCATTGAGACCATTGCCAGTATGGTCCATGACAATATGAGGCTTTCCCTTCTGCCAGACAACAAACATAGGAGAAATGCACATTCCAGGAAGAAGAACAAAGTTCTCTGGAAGAGCTGGAGACCAACAACCTGCTGCAATCTCCTGATCTCTATAAGCTCGAAGCTCTGCAAGATCTTGAGCTTCTGTAGCATAGTTGTCATAGCGCTCTTTGAGATGAGCTTCCCATTCACCATCATGAAAGAGCCAGAACCCTTCATGGAGAGAGCGGATAACAGAGTCAACAAAAGGACGATTGGGATGTTTAGCCAACAAATGCTCAATGCGGTCAACATTGAAAGGATTGTCCACATGAATATAGTCTGCAACAGCAGCAAGAGATGCTTGGATCTGTGGATCATCCAAGATGTGCTGAGGAGGTGTAGGAAATGGAGGAGCAGTATAAGTGGAAGAAATGCTCAGAGAAGCTTTGGATTCTGATGATACATTGGAAGTAAAAACATAGCCTCTTTTGAAGCGTGGTACAGACTGCTCTTCTTCTGCTTTGCGCTTAGTGCTAGTTAAGCTTCTAGGCTGAGCCTGTGCTTCCTGCACTCTGCTTGCTATGAGAAACTGCTCTTCTGGCATTAAGGAGGATAAGGCACTGTTCTTTGTCACAAGCGGGATGCTTGCCACCACACTCAGAACAGGTGCCATGGATCCTTTTGAAAGGACAAGGAGTCTTGGGACATTTCCCCAGATTCCAATTCTGGCAGATAACCCTCTGATGCTTGGGGGAAGGCTCTTGAGCTGAATCAGCTGCAGAGCACTTAAGTGTAGATGGGCCAGCTCGAGAGCGAAGCATCTCAGAGAGCATAGGGAAATGAAGTTGGGAACGATCATGCAGGTCAAAAGGAGACTTGGCATATCGCTCTCTGGTCTGACGATCAAAGCGAATAGCAAAAGAAAGATCAGGCTCAGAAGCCCGGAACATCTCCACCACAATAGCCCTGTACTTCTCCAACTCCTTGTTGCGATGAGGGTAGATAAGAAGAACCCCTCTAGACCATGCATCAAAGCAGCGGGTCCAATCAGACTCTGTGGTAAGAGTCCGACGTGCAGAGAGGTGGTCTTTGCGCACAAGAGCATATCCACCTCCAAAGTCCTTGGGCTCATCATCATGATGAGAGGGATGAGACCCAAAGGAGGCAAGGAGTTTCTCAAAGTCAACATAGAGATCTTGAACAATGAGACGCCACAAAGAATGGGCAAATGGATCAGGATGAGAGAGGGAGCGGAGAACATCTGCAACAGAATCTGCATCTTTATCTGCTTTGAACAACCTGCGGAGTCTGTCTGTCTCCTGCAGATGCTCAGAAAGATCAGACAAAGAGGAGAGTTGAGCAAGATGGGGAGCTGCAGTGAGAATGGAAGAGGGAATTCCAGATGTAGAAGAGGAAGTAGAATTGAGGAGCTTAGCAAAAAGGGCTGCTGATAAGGGACCAACATTTGGCCCAGCAGCTGCTGGCTGGTTGATCTCAGGATCAAGGGCTTCCAGGTTGGCAGCCAGAGCAGCCCAAGCAGCATCCTCAACAGCCTGCTTGTGCTGGCACTGCTGCTCCTCCTGTGCTTGACGAGCAGCAACAACAGCTGGCTCTGCAGCGGGCTCAGGAGCAGCGGACTCGAAGCGAGCAGCACGTCAAGCTGCAATGACCTGAGTGACTTGGTCAATGTAGTCGGCCATTTCATGGGCACTGGCACCAGTGAGGCGGGCCTGACGCATGAACTCGGAGTGAGTAGCAATGGTGCCATCGGAGAACTGAGTGACAAGGAGCTGAAGCCTCTCACTGAGCCTCTTGATGCGAGAGCGGTTGATCTCAGAGTCAGGAATGATGGTTTGGGGAGCAGGAGAGGCCGCAGGAGAGGCCCTAGGAGAGGCAATGACGTCGAGATCATCATGGGAAGCCTCAGAGGCAGCAACAGGGGGCATAGAGATGAATGAGCAGAGCGATGTGTGAGGTAGGAGCAAGGGTGATGAAGCAGAAACAAAGGCAGAACAAGCTAAACTGTGCACAGAAGCGAAATTAAGCTTGTAGGCTATAAAGAGTGAACTGGGCTGGGGACACACCTGTGCACAGAATCCCAAAGACAACGCTATAGAGAAGCAATAGAGCAGGGAGGGATTGAGCACTGTGCACAAGATAAGGCATCAACTCGAAATCAAGTTGGGAGAGCATACCAGTGGCAAGGGACAGCAGTGAGAGATCGAGTTAGATCTAGCTATAGCAGATAGCAGGGAGGGCTAGAGGCTGTCCAAAGCGTACACTGGTGAGAGAGGCATCAGCTCCTGTGAGCAGAATGGAGGGACACTGTGTGCAGACCTTGCAGAGCCAAAATGCAAAGATGAAGGCAGGAAGCAAGCTGCAGCACAGTGGGATCAAACTCGCAACTCTGGAGCGCCCTGGGCCCAGCATCAGCTGACAGACAGCACTGGGTCCAGGCCAGATGATGACAGATTGATCCTTGAAAAGTGCGAAGTTATCCCATGTCACATGGATGAAAGATGGGTAACTTGACAGATGGCATCAGAAGTGGACTTCTGGAAATGATTGACAGATGCTGTCATAATTGACAGCTTCTGTGATCGGAGATGGCATCCCTAGATAGGGGAGATAGCCTTGAGGCTAGTAGGTTGAGAAAAGGAAGTCAGTAGCATGAGGCTACATGTCCAAAAAGGGAAATTGCTCGCAAATGCATTTGAGCTCATTTGGAGAAAAGTTGTAACTACACAATGACATGATGGTGTAACATGACCAAAATCATAGGATGGGTCCGGGACCTCATGAGGAATATGGGTGTACAAACAGCAACATGAAAACTATGCTCGATGATGCGCGATTTGCGATTTATTGCCAAATGCTTTTGAGCTCATTTGGAGAAAGTTGACACCACACACTGTAAACATGGCTGCTCAATGCCAGACTGTGCTGAGGGGACCCAGACAGTCTGACGGAGGTGGTGTGAGGTGCAGAGGCCTCTGAAAATGCTCCCTACCCTTGGAATCCGCTTTTACTTTGAGGGTTCGAAGCTGGTCACTGAGGAGAAGGTTGTCATCCTGAAAGCCTCAGCCTTTGGTGGAGCTAAGACGGCAGCACTAGTAAGTGCAATATTCAACAATCGTTATGATAAAAAGGGTCAAGGAGATACACACATTGTCTTCATAGAAGACAAGCTTGATATCCTCATTAAGAGGTTCCCCCAGACAAACAACACACACTTCGGAAGTTATGGCAAGGCGGCAGGAGAGCTACTGGAACAGTTACTGGAATACCTCAAGTTTCTAGAACATATTTGGCTGAAGAAAACCACCACGTCCTGAACAAACATTGAACTCAATATGTATAATGTACTCAAGGACCCAGCCACACTCACTGAGCTCGCAGTTCTCTTCCTCTATCAGCAAGCCATCACTCACCACATATGTGCATTGTCTGACAACCTGAAGCTAAAGCGCTGAACGCTCTGAATCTTGGGCCACTCTATGTTCAGATCCGGGAGCACTGCCAGATGCTCATCGAGAGGCCTGAACTTCTTCTCGATTTCAAGCCAGACTGCTATGTGTTGGGCAGCTACGATGGAAAGGCTTGGGTCCGTCTGCAGGTTATCGACGTGATTGGGGAGATGCAGAGCCTTTCTCATCTTTGCGAGATGTTGGTGGCTTTCCTGAAAGGAGCGTTGATAACCTGGATCCGGTTCTCATCAGAGTATACATCTGGAGGACTGATTGATGAATTGTCAGATGGTGAGAAGAAAAAGGCTTACCTTCTGGCAACAAATGATAGAAATGAAGGCACATTCAGTTTCTATAGTGTGTTTGCGTGCAATAATCCGTCCGCAACCCTTCAGAAACACAATGCACTGGCTGCATTTACTCGCAATCACACTCAGCAATTTGTGAACACGTTCTTCACTGATGAAGATCATCGATTTGTTATAGCATGTGCTCGAGAGATTAACACATCCAGAATGGAGCAGTTGCGAAAGCAAGAGCAGGCAGACTTTGATTGTGCTCTAGCAAAGGCAACTCAGGCCAAGTTAAACGCAAAGAACAAAAAAAACAAGGATATAGCGAACTGGCTGGCAGTAATTGACCTGATCACCTTTGTCAACCAGATCTGGACTAAAGGCATGACATGCAACTGCCTTAACAACCAACTTGAGATTCTTTGTTACTTGTGAGGGCAAGAAATCAACATACTGCTAAAATCTCACATTAAGAACAAGAGCCTGAAGCAGAAGGCCTTAGAGGAGGCATTCATGATTCATCTCATTCTTCTTGCAAAGAAACAGGCCATATTCAGGATGGATGATATTCCAAGCAACGATAATTCTTTGAAGTCCTTCTTTAGTGATGAGCCGGATGTCCAGAATGTTGAAATGGGTACCAAAATTGTAATTGATAACTAGTATACAGAGGAAAATGCTGAAATGACGAAGGAGGGTGAATTTTAATAGTTTTTGACCAATTTATAACATATATAATTAAGTTGTATAGATTTCATATAATATATATTGCTAGTTTGTGAGACGTCATTATGGTTGTAGTCAAAGTGAAACTGATCATCATTTTGCTGATAACTCAACCTGGGAACTGGACCTCAGCAATTCCATAGGTGCCACGCTGTCGGATGACGCAAACGGATGGGTTCTTCCTACGAGATGGGTGGAACGCGCTACGAGGGATCTGAGTATCTCATGGGACGTTATTGCAGCCATCCGCACCTTCCTATGTCTGCTGCCCAATCATCCGTTCCCCATCTACCTCGTCCCTTCGCGTCTCTCAAGGATCTTCCGAACCAAATTCGACGCCGAAGCCGTTGGAGCTTTCGCCAAATGGCTCCGAAGCGACCACATTGCGTTCATCAGCTGGTCCTTGCTCGTATTCCTCAACTGGAACGTTTGTCTGCCGCCCAAGGTTATAGACACTATTGCCGACCTCAAGCTCGGGAGTGTCGCTAAACGAGGCGTCCTGTCGCGACCCCAGGAGGACGCTGATGTGTCTAACTATGGGTTCTAGCTGCGCAATGGCGTCCCCATCTACGCGGAGTGGGAGGATGAGATGGAGAGATCCGGGAGATGGACCAGGATAGACCCACGAGTTTTCGATCTGTACTTCTCTGCCCGTAATGAAGCTGGTGGCGATTTGCACATCATGTTGATCCCTGAGTTACTTCCCGACCTGTCCAGCCTCGAGGTCTATGACGAGCACTTCCAAAGAGTCAAATGCATCTCATTTCAAGGACGTCGTTCCGTCTTCATGACGAACGCAGATACTTTGACCGTCCAGTTGTTCACCCATTGGAGGCCGAAAGTCATCAACTTCGAGTTAGCGAAAATTTACAAGTTGCTGTTTAACCACGGCATGATACGCTCAGACGGCCGACGTGTCATACGTTACTGGGCCTATGATCGCATCAACTGGGACCCGGACTCTCAATCCACCAAATTTGGCCTCCAACACAACTGGGTCAATTGACTTCGTGCGGATGGCCGAGCAGAGTTCATAAACGATCTGAGGGAAGTCAATCGATACATATACGCGCCTCGACCCGGCGAGTCTTACGACCCCCGCTCAGGCAACGTTAGCGGGGAATCTCACACTCCGATAGAGGCTGAACTGCTACTTCTCATGATCTTCTACGTAGAGTCTGAAGGAGTCGTGTCCCTGATCACCGCTGTGTCCGACTGCGTCAATTGGACAATTGCCACCACGGAATACACTCCCCAAGGTCCTCTTCCAGGGCAGCCGATGCGGCGTACAGGTGGGTATACTTATCCATGGGACCCCACTCACAATGAGATCGAGGTCGACCAGTCCTCCGAGGAGCCGAATTCAGAGCCAACCTCGAGCGCCCCATTACCTGAAGAGGAGCCTGCAGTCAATACCGAACAGTCCCCTGCCTCCAGTGAGTACGTCGAAACTACGCATGCGTACTCTAAGGCTGCTGGCAAGAAGCGCGCTCTAGAAGAGAGGATGTCCGTACGAAACTCCTCTCAGAGTTCAAGGAGTTTGTTCTATTACAGCCCCGCTGGCAAAGATAGCGACTCCGGTGAATCTTGCAAGATCAGGCGAACTTTCGACCCCGAATCAGCTTTGTCCGACCACCCGTTATTTCCCACATTTGGCAAACAGTGTGTCGGGAGACACAAATGGATTTGGCAAACTGTATGCCAGTCGGCAGAGTGCCGGTGGGCATAAGTTTGCCAAACACGGCAGATGTTTGCCAAACTTGGGAGATATTTGTCAAATGCAGCATTTGTTTTTTCCCAAAAAATTATGCCGCAAGCCTGACTTGAACCAAAGACTCATTAGCCACATGAGACCCTATAGTGCTGTAGCGCATTATAGCCACTAATCCATACTCACACATTAGGAGCACATGTTTACGCCTCATACTTAGGTCACCATCGCCACTCCATGCAAATGAATACGCCACAATATACATTGGCAGCTGTATTGAAACCCACGCATGTTGTGTCCTAACTGCCTGTAATATTCTCCTCATCCTCACTCTCCCCACCCTCTTCATCGGCATCCATCTCATCCTGCTCTTCGTCATCGCAATCTACCCCGATACCTTCCCATCTGCGGATAAACGACGAGAGAAGGGAGCGTCTGACTCCTGCCTGCTGTTTTGCATATGCAGACAGGCCCTCGACTATCTCTGGTGGTAGACCGTCATCCACCGATATCCCCTTCCCCTCCCACCACAACGCCTTCGCCTCCATGGTTATCCGTACGCGACGCATTTCCTCCACAAGTAACAGAACCTCCTCCGTCCAGCGAGCTGAGCGAGCACGGCTTTTGAGCCATTCAAGCTTTGCCGCTGCATTAGTATATCCATCAGTCCAAATGTGAGCAACATTAGATATGTTACTTACATTCCACAACATCTTCGGGCTTCTCGGCCCTTGACTCGTTCGTCCAAAGCCATGAGAGTTCGGCGGTTCCAGAACCCCATGGAAGAAGAACATCGACATCAAACGCAGCGCCCAGCATATTGGAAACGTCTTCGCTCCGGAGCGGTCTTAGAGTTGCGGACCATGAGCCTCCAGGATCCAACCTTTCCAGAGCCCGTCGACTCCGCCGGTATTTGTCGACGGCGAAATCCGATCGAGAGGTTTGGGAGTCGATCGTTGACTGTGATCTTGTCTTCATTGCCTGGCCCTGTGTCTGGACCTGCCGCTTCAGTACGAGCATTCGCAAGAGTCGCTCGGCATTCCTCACGACTGACAAAGCGTCATTGCACTGAGCGATCCGCAGCTCGACCTCTTTCAGAGCCATTCCTTGAAGGCATGCGGTTTCGCGTTCCGCCGCGGTGAAACTGGAAGGAAGCCATAGTTTTTTGTCTTCAACATCAATGGGAACGGTACGTGCCACGGTCGCGTCCATGAGTTTTCCTCGCGCGCC
The DNA here is from genome assembly GCA_019915105.1 of Strobilurus luchuensis. NCBI lineage: Eukaryota > Fungi > Basidiomycota > Agaricomycetes > Agaricales > Physalacriaceae > Strobilurus > Strobilurus luchuensis. The sequence continues at coordinate 1,318,986 of JAHLMJ010000004.1, forward strand.
CGGGATGTAGACAGTTTGGACCGTCCTGAACCGGCAAATATGTTTCCCCAAAGAGATCCGTTTCTTCTGTATCGTGTTCGCTTGTCCCTGCGTCAGGATACCGTCGCCATCGGTGAGAAGCCGCAATTTTTGTCTGTCCAATTGAGTGAGCCGAAGTGTTCATCACCGATAAGAGAGTGACTCACTGATCCTCCTCAATATTCAGAGCCATTGCCAAGCAAGTGGTTGGACCAGTATCCGCCAGCGACACGGCACCTGCTATCAGTTCCAAGCGTTCGGCTTCCTTGAGGCGGTATCGCACTTGGTTCTCCGTCTCATCTTTGACGACATGTCAGGCCAGTCGAGAGAAATAATGACAAGCAGTTAACATACGCTTCACCTTGACCGCATACGGATTGGGCTTTGAGCGATCCGCCTCCCAAATGGTAATCTCGTCCGTCCAGCGGCGAACCGCTTCCACTGGTAGACTCTCGGTGAAGGCTATGTGAATGCGTTTTTGATTGGTTGCCTGTTCGTGGGCTTTCTTCAGGCGTGCCCCTAGAGTCGAACCTGGGCAGAGTTGAGAAAAGAAAGCCTCCATCGCCATAGTTCATGAGGAAGGAATTGACATGCCTAAGGTTACAAGCTTGCACCAGTTCAAGTAACCGAACTGATCGTCCAGCGTATTGGAGCGCGACCCGGGCCCCATCTCCTTGATGCTGGCCGCGCACATGCGAACGAACGCCCACAGGCGTTCGATTGCCTCTCCATCGGTTCGTCCTGCACTGGGTTGAATTCTCATGGCATATTGGCACTGGCACTCCCACTGATGCCCGGGGCAGTGCGCCTTGGGAACCGTCAATAACTTCATAGCCTCGGGCAGTCGAAGATGCTCAGGAAGGGACTCCATGCGCTCAAGGAAATGGATTATCCACTGGCACGCAATATCATATGTGAGCATGATCTCTCGAAGCGCGTGCAGGATTTGAATGACCGTTGCGATGATGAAGTCAACATTACTCCACCTACAAAACGGACATGGGGTTAAGCCACTGCGAGGCAAAGTCAGATTGGTTTCGGACACATACCGTTCGCCTCTCTGCAGGTTACTGACACCACGGGCAGCGACCATTTCATGGCGGGAGCATATGACGCCAAATACGCCAGTCGAACGTAGGCCCGTGTTCGATTTGCAGTCTGCATGAGCCAGAGCCTTGAAACCACTACAGGTGTTTATCTAAAGTATAAATCTGTGAGTACGGACAGATCCTCGTGGACGACGGACGAAACTTACATCGTCTTGGGAAGTGTGCCGGAGAACATGTTCACCGTACTCGCCGGAGTCCTGTATCATGTATGCGCCGTTCGGATGGAAAGAAGGGTCCGCCGATTGATTTGAGCGACAGAGTCCGGTTAGACGAAAGCAAGCGTCGCCCGATATAGTCTTGCGGTACAGAAATCTGTAAAGACCGTGCTTAACGCAATCGCCTATCAATCGAAGTATACCGCTCACTAGTTTACATGCTGGCGCCAATCCGGTGGTAGGTTTATTTGAGGATCGGGACAGGCAGGGCAAACCAACGCCAACTCGCCGGGTGAGATGTTTGTCGCGCCTCGCTCGTCGCTACCTTTTCCTGCTCACATGAGCATCAAGAGGTGGCGACGGTATTGTCGAATCATGCGAAGGAACGGCTGATAACGCTTCTGAGAAGAATGAGTGGGCCGGTTAATATGGGATAGCTGAATTAGGACGTACCTTGGGAACTTTTAAACCGAGAGCATCGGTGAGATAGACCAGAGTTTTGTAGAAATTGTAGGCAGCCATCTTGCCGGTCAGGGTTGCAGCGTGAAACAAGTCCAGGACATCGAAAGTGGCGCAGGTCGCTGGAATAAATACGGTGGCCGGATACCACCCAACGCGAAGCAGTTGGATGCGGCGGGGCGTCAATTGGAGGCAGTTGCAGTATTGCACCGATACTTCGTGAATTCCGTTGGAGTGCATCACTACCAAGACATAGGGATCGCACGATCGCATTATGCAATGCGATCCATCTTCGTGGCTGAGGTCGACGTGTAAGCCCATGCGCATGAGTGATTGCTTCTGAAATTGCTCGCCGTTCCAGCGCTGCGTATAGACGTCATTGGCGCACTATTTGAGGAGATGATTGTAGTCAACTGACCTGGATAACGTGCAGAGGCATTGTCTTGTGCTCCTTGACGTAGCACTGTTTGCAAACCAAGCGATGGGGATGACACGCGCGACAACGATATGTAGGTTCGGTGGCGTTTGAACATGCAGGACATTGGGCTGTCCTGGCGCCACCCCTACCCTTCCAGCATATGAGCTCCATGAGATACTCCTGGGCGTAGACTCGGCCACCCACACGGCCGGCCCAAACATCGTTAGCGCGCCTCTGGATCGAGCGTCAACTTAGGAATGAGAAACAGATTTATGAATTGCGGTCGTTACCTTTCCAGTCCGGTCAGGCCGTGCCAGAATTCTCTTGGCAGGTTCAACCTCGATGTCTACCACGGGAACGAGCGTCTCCGTGATCACCTCATCACCCAAACCCAAGAGGTCATCGTCAGCCAGGTCGTCCCAGACATCAGCCACAACGTGATTGTCATCTGCCGACAAGGTGTACTGCGTGGGCAGGGGGGGACCGGGCTGACTTCGCAGAATCCCGCCCATGTCGCGTTCGGAAACTTCCGTCTGTATCCCTCCCGTAGCCTGGGATGTCGACTGCCGGCGCCATCCTGCCGAAGAGGTGTGGGGTCGTGTTGCAATTGAACGAAGAGGTCGGGCTAAAGAGTTCCCCCTCGATTTGCCGGACCTCTTCAGCCGACGATTGAAGAGGAGCCTGTTCATTGAAGCACTGCGTGGGGCGGGAGAAGCTTGGAGGTTTTGGAACAGTGGCACCTTCCAGAAAAGGCCGCGGAATGGTTGATGTTTGAGGAGTGGACTGACCCCGAACTGAGCGTCAACCCAGCGAATCGTTAGAAAGCGGCGTGACTGTGAAAGTCTTCCTTTTACGTTCAGATTGTAGCGTACATAGAGATGACGAAGACTGACTTTGGGTCCCCGCCCTTCTATAAAGAGGGAAAATGAGTGGTGGAAAGTCAACACCCTCTTTCTAACCCAAGATGCCCCGTGCGCCAAAGTGGACACAAATCATGACTCCCGAAGCCCGCCAGGCGATCCTCACAGGTAGTTGTGGTTCTGAGCATCTGATCAGGCTGTAGCCTGAACATGCTAATGCTCCAATCCTGAAGTTAGCCAGGGGGGTGGCTGTAGCCAGCACTTCTTTATTTGAAACTTGCTTACATAATCAGACTTGTGTATTAATCATAAAGACTTAGGTTTGCAACCTAAGTCTGCATTAAATATTGTGTTATATAGGCCAGTTAGAGAGATTAAAAGGTAAGGAGTAGGGGGTCAGGATTAGGAGAGTGAAAACGTCTTTTTATGTTGAGGAAGGATAGATTGTTAATTTCCATTTATGGTAATTTTCCCTACTCTGTCAATACTTCAAAATACAAAACTGTTATCTATGTTATTAATTCAAACACACTATTATTAACAATGAGACATATTAGATAAATATACTTCTCTTCTGATATTTCTATGTTTATCCATTAATAAATTTTATATTGATTAGTAATTTCTGCTTATCTAATCCAATGAAAACTTTGAAGTGGTAGCCCAGCTCTGGTTAGCTTCAGGATTGGAGCGTTGGCACTCTCAGGCTACAGCCAGAAACTCGATGCTCAGATTTACAGCTAGGACTTCGATTCTCCAATATCGTCGCGATGTTCTTTTCTAGCTGTAGGTTCTAGTTCTGTACAACATAATCAGCGCGTCTAACGAGAGTTGTCATCGAACAGAGAGGACTCCTCGTGGGAGTACGCCGAATATGCGACGTTCTTGACGACGGAGACGTACCTCATCTGGTTGCCCATGTCGCCCGCGATGGAAGACGATATTGAGGCGTTTCTCCCGACCTTCGCCGTCGGTGTGCACCAGTGCCAGATTCGGAAGACCCTGTGCGCCTATTTTTGTGGATGGTTCGAATGTTTTCCCGAAGCAGAGCAGGGACCGTATACCGCCCCCGACGAAGTCGCCGTCCAAGCGAGGCATCGAAAAAAGGTGAACACTTCCATACACCCACGATGTCGGACTAAAACAAATGTTAGACGATTATGAAAATGCTCATCAACAAGCTCGTGCGCTACTGGAATGGGCCGGGTAGAGTGTCGCTGAGGAACGGACGTTTGGACGTTATGGAGGCCCATTTTGAGATTTTGCATGAGATGGTTGATGACTTCGACATACATTTCCCGGCCGCAAGCGTTCCAGCGCAGTCAGGCGCGACGACGACGGCCCAGTCTGCCACGTAAAGATACCGCAGGGACTTATTGTACTTTGTTGTAGGCCTGTAGCCTGACCGTCGTGTGTGTGTTGGCCGTCGACGCAATGAACAGTGTTTTGGATCACAAGTGACATAGGAAAAACCCGGTCAATTGTGCGGACCGTGCGTCCGTACATTGTGTGAACGAAATCGTGGTTCGGAGTTAGCCGTGATCAGGTCCTTCCTTCGACGACTCGGACAACTACCATGGGGCTGCCTGAATGACATTGGGATTCCCCACAGGGAGCCGGCAGACGGTATTCTCCGTCCATTCAATATAAGCTGGAATGCTGATTGCGCTCCCCTTAGTCCTCAATGTCTGCTCCCACCAATCAGAATTCGGAACATACTCGAATCGCGCGTGAGACCATCAGCAAGTACCTCACCGATACGGAGAGGCTTGTGCGCCACAAATATCAGGACCACAGTGAGTTTACGGGGTCATGCAACCAGCTCTCAGCCACTCAAACGTTTTGGAGAACTTCCGGATTGTCATTGGCGCAATGCGAACACTAATGAGGACGTCGTTGTACTCACTCCGGACAATGTGATGACGCAATGGTTAGAGGAGATACATCATGAACACCTCCACATCGCTTTTGAACAAATGGGCATTCTCAACAAGGTCACTCTTCGCATGTTTGCCGTGGGTACGTGCACCATTTGTTTTCAGCCTGTTCTGTTCACCTTTGTTTCGCGGCCTGACGCGTCTTCATCCCAGCATGCAAACATTTGGAGCATCACTTTACCGGCATGGTCTCCGTCGCGATCCAGTTGCCGGCTGCGTCGAAAAAAATGTAGCGGTTCTTGATTTGTTTGGAGGATCTCTGTCCGTAGTGACCTTCAGGTTGTCTACATCGGCGTGTGGCCGGCGCGTATTCATTAACAGTACGTCTATCTTGTGAGCTTGTGATGTGTTACCGGCATGAGCAATGTTAGCCCCCTCAGTATTCTGCATGGTCTCCAAAGTACACTATGCCGTGCCGCGGCTTGAAAGATTGGTTCCGCGTTCTGTTACGTGCTTTGCTTTGCCGCCCATTGTCTCATCATGGTCATTGTGACACTTGAACAGGTATTTGACAAGTGCATCCGCCAAGAGCAGCGCGACATTCTGCAATGCGGCAGCGTCTTCTCGACGTGGTCTAGGTTCACCTCTTATGTTACCGGCATCCGCGAAGAGCAGCACTCAAGTACGCCACCTTCTGCAATGCGGCGGCGTCTTCTCGACGCGGTCTAGGTTCACCTCTCATGTAACTGGCATCCGCAAAGAGCAGCACTCAAGTACGCCACCTTCTGCAATGCGGCGGCATCTTCAACGCGGTCTAGGTTCACCTTTCAAGTAACCTAACCGGCAATTGACGATGCAGAGCAGAGCAACCATTCAGTTGATTAAAGTTCTCAACGAAGATCTTAGGCAAGCAAGAAGGTTAAAACTTCGGGATTGGCCAACATCAACATTACCGTGGTATTCCGTAGCTCGCGCCAACTCATTGACGGTCCAGCCTGACCAAGGTCGTGCAAGTCGCCATCAATCTGGTGCGGTGCGGGTTGAAGAGGCTGAAAAGACTCTGACAAAGGAGCCTGAATGAGCGCAAAACCTAAATGATAGAATCTTGCATTCCAATTGAAAGTCTTAATTCCCGCCAGTGATTTGAATGGCGAGAATCTCTTACTATGGGATGGCATTGCCCGAACTCGAGGAGTCCTCGGATGCTATGCGTGTTCGAACGCCTCAGGCCACGACGACTCATAAATCTCAAATAACCGCGGCCGTCTTATTAATTGCCACTCGCCACCAGCGCAACCGCAATTGAATCACATCACATCATATTGAAGCCCATTTACTTCCTGTTAGCTTCTAGTCTCGAGGGACCGGCCCAATCCTATGCCCGAGGAGAATGAGTCAGGTAACTCCGCCACACTTCATCGCCTGTGGTGGGATTCAGATCTTCACCCCATCCCGACAACCGTAGCGCCAATTCATGCTGAAAAACCTTGCGATCAGAAGTCTGAAGGTTTGCTCAATAGGCATTAAAAATTTTATGCAATTTTGCTAATATAAACTACAAATGTATGCAAGACAAGATTGCAAGACAAGAGAAGAGGGCTATGATATTGTACACGACAAGACAAGACAGGTCTGCTCTGGTCTGGTATCAGAAATTGTCGTCCGAGCCGAGAATGTCGTCCGCGACCCCATTCATGACATCCTGACGCTCGGTTTTGGACTTCGCCAGATCATCAAGCATCCGTACGAGAGCCCTATCCAGACCGTCGTCAACTGACAACTCTAGGGCAAGGTCCCGATAGAAGGAAATAGCAATCACCTTCTTCTCAAGGGCCTCTTCAATGCTCTGAGGAAATCCCAACGGGCGACGGACGCAATAATCCGGCATTGGGTGTCCTCCTCGTCGGATTCAGCCGGAGGACTGGCAGGGCCGATGGTGGAGTTGGGTGTACACGACGTGAAGGCAATGGGCTGAGATCTCCAGTAAGGAGCTGTGGGGAGTTCGGGTTTTGGCGCCAGAGAGGGAGAACGCTCCAGACTGGCGCTGCGATGCATGAGGGTGCGATCTGCCTTACGATCGGCTCGGTCCTGCATGTCCAGCACTCGACGTTCGTTCTCCCACTCCGTGATTTGCTTTGAGTCCCGACGACGCAGAGCGCCCCTACGCTCGGCGATCTCTCCACTAATGCACCTGCGGAACAAGTCGGTCACACGTTCCAGGTGATCGAATACCTCCTCCTCCTCTTTGAAAACGCCCGGGCTAACCATATCAGCGAGCTCGCGAATAGTCACGGTAAGTTCAGACTGAGGGAATCCACGTTGTAGAGCGGCGACCAATATGTCCGAGTGAAGGTGCACGACGTCAACGGGAATAGTCACAGCCTCCCCAGGAAGACGGTCATGAGAGTGGACAGGCAGATCGCCCAAGACCGGACGGCGGTCATAGGGGCGCCGAATAATATCCTCCAGACGAGAGCGACCCAAGCTTGTCGTCGGTTTGGGTCCGTTTACTGGGCTGGACCGGTCATCGACAATATAGAAGGTAGGGGGATCGTCTGGAGCAAGGTGGTAGCCGTACATTGGGCCTTGGAGACGAAATCTCGTCTCCTCTTCACGGGCGGGATGCAAAGCTCCTGGCTGACCAAGACCCCAGCGATGTCGCCGCCGATAATGGAAATAGTGCAAGATCTCTACGCATACCTGCACTAACAAGTGAGATCGTTGAAAATAAATAGAGAACACGAGACAACGTACGCAATTTCATTCAAGCTTTGCGCTTTGTTTGTGGACGGCGTCGCCGTCCTGGCAAAAAGGGAGGACGAGGTTGAACTGATAGAGGAAGGATTGCTCCTCCCGCCGAACAAAAGTCGAGTTACGAGACTCGACAGCCTCGTCGTGCAGGCCTCCCCAGTAGTACGAGTAGTTGCTCAACGACTGGAGCTGCTCCTTGGTCAAACGCTAGAAAGATCGAGCTGAGATGGGAAAATGAAAGAGGCGCGCGAAGACTGACGTTTTGCCCGATTTCGTGCTGCTGAAAGGGCTGATGGAAGTGAGTGATAATCGTGAAAAAAAGAAAAGGCAGAGGGACTTACAACTTCAACCGTGGGCAAGTTGTCGCTGGCGTCGAATGGATGGGATTCGACGATGCTGCACTCGCACATGGTCCATTCCCGGCGGCGCGCTTTGAGAACGAGGTGGGGATCCATGTTATCTTTGCGTTGGACAGTGACAGAGTACATCATAATGGTCGAAGGGCGGCGAGGCAGCGTCGATGGGGTCCGTGTGGAGAGATGGGAAAGGAAAACTTGACAGATTGCATGTCCCCATCCTGGCTTTTAGTACGTGTCGGCAGAGCCCGTGGCGTGCAGTGCCAATTTGTAAAACGCCGTCCGTCGAGCAGACCAAACCAGGAAGAGAAGTCACCTGCAATCAAACAGAGAGTCATGAATCGAGTGAGGATACAGAACAGACCTGATGCGACCAAGTCGCAATACCTCTATAGTCCTTCATGGTTTATGAGCTACATCACACAATAAACGAAGAAGGACGCAAGGCGGGAGCACAACGCTGACCGGGCAAGCGCAACATATGGTAAAAGGCAAGTCATGTCAGGCGGTTCCCATCAAATCTAGACCCCCATCGGCGTCTGCCGATATAAGTATTGCAGATACATCTGAGCACTCGACCTGTAGTTCGTCCTCTTTTTTAACATCTGCGCATAGCAAACAAGCAGCTATGATTCACGGGCACAATCTGCAACAATGCCAAGAGAATGCTAAATGCGACCTTAGGCGTATGATAGAGCACCTTCGTGTTGTGGCCGACGTCGCTGTTCATGACGTTATTGGTGAGAGCACGAATTTTGCAGGACGCCTGCGAGAGTACTTAACTCTGCCTCCAATTGTATATAGGATTGCCGCAAAAGTCCCCGAATTGCAAAGGTGCGCCTCCCGTAGTGTCTTCAACATAGGTCAGTTTGACCCGAGGATGACATTTGAATGTTATATAGGCCAACTCGATATGGACGTCGTCAATTTCATTCAGAACATTGACTTCCCCATGGCATCCAGCGACATTCTGGATATAGGACTGCATGATAAGATCTCAATGCGCGTTCTTGCCTCTGGTACGCCTGTTCTGTTCCCTTTGTCCTTGGCTCGCAGGTAATCGCAATTGTTTGTACTAGCAACCTACCTGTCCGGACTCCGGATTGAACGTAGAGGGTTTACTCTCCGTTGTCTTTCTCCTGGACGAAGGCGGCGCGGAGATGAACCATTTCGTCGCAGCGCTGCACGCGCATGCATGCTGCTAGGCTAGTGGTCCAGTCGCTTGATGGATTATTCCGTACTATGTCACTCTTGGCCTGACAAGGCAAACCTGCAATTGATACCTTCCCTTACCATAGTGTAGTGTAACTGTAGATGTGTCCCATACGATATGTACAATTGAGAATCACCAGTTGTTATCTGGTGCATAATTTGCAGCACTCGTTCGATGCTGGTTGTCCACTAAATGCAAAAGTACTGGGCAGAGCGTGTACATATGTTGGTGAATGAACTAAGGTGCAAGGCTGTTTCACTCACCGTATAAGCGTGCACCCGCGCTACGTTCGACTTCCTGGTCTCCAATATCCAGTAGAACACTTGTACAGCAAAGATAATGGCAGAGAGAATGTACGCGTCAACATACGAGGGCTATAAACGAGAGGTCGGAGCATGTAAATCGGTCAGTCAATTGAAGAATGCAAGGTTGTGGACTCACTACGTAAGCCCGCATCTGTGGTGCTTATCCAACTTCATGGTCTCCAGATCCGGTTAGAAATCTTCTGGAACAAAGGTGACGTTAGTGAGACTGTACTCACTAGGTCCTGGACTTGTCAGGTGTAGGCCGATGCGAGACGCAAGTTGGAAACCCTGGTGATAAGTGATCAGTACTTGTGATCACCGGCATTTGTCTCTGCACCACCATCACCCCGGCCGTCGACCACACAACTCACCCTCGCTCTCACTGGACGCCGCGCCATGCAAGCACACCTGCGCTCAATGACACTCCCGGCCTCTGCCACGCCAAACTTCAATGCCCACCCCCCACTCTAGTCGTCCCGCCGAGAGTCGGTAAACGCGGTGAGCCAGGTGTGGACTCACCACGTAAGCTGATGCAGACTTTCGATCAGTATCTTTACTACATCAACTTGTCTTTGTTCCATCATCACGGCCGGATTCGACAACGCGCACTTACCCCCTACTCCAGTGCAGCGGCATGGCTCACGAGAAGTACAAACATCTCATACGCTCAGGATTGACGCCTGCGGACATTGAAGACCTCAATCGGAAATGGAAGGCAGAGAAGGCCGCGCAAGATGCAGAGTCTTCGGAGGAAGGCAAGGCTCTACCGCCACCTCCAGCAGCCGCACAGTCCTCTGGGCACGGCAGCGAGGAGGAAGGAGACCGCGAGAAGGAGCGCGACGGCGCGGAGGAGCGCGATGTTGAGGAGGAACGGGCGGAGAGACAGCGAGCAAGGTCGCGCGCCTCCAAAGCAAGGTATGTGCCGGTTCACTGCCAGTATTCTTGCTCATGTGCCTGTACAGAAAACGTGCGGAACTTCAAGGCACGCCCGCACTGTACGCCGCATACCGTGCCAAGCAGAATGAGTACGCAACCACAAGCCGCCAGAAACGGCGCACTCAACTACGCTCACAAAGTCAACAGCGTCGGTATCGGTGCGTCGCTCCTTTCATTGCACAGGTCTTCATTTGCCTGATGATCTCAGTGCAAACCCTTCACTTCTTCCACGCAGCGGCCGCCTGCAAAGGCCCGACAACTACAACGACTCGACTGTTTGTGTCCGCCTGTGGAACAATGAGACGAAGGCCGAACGGCGCCGACTTATTCTGGCAGGCGAGGCCAGCGTCAGTGGAATTTAGATAGATTTACCATGATACGGCCTCTTGTACATGATATGGTCTCTTGCTTACAACATTGCCATCTGTGCTATGCATACCTTACCTTACATGTATTAGATCAATCTACTTGACATAGCATATTGTATTATTGAACTGTGATCGTAGTACTAGTAGCCTTGACATTTCAATGTCATGTGCCCTAGATGGTCCGTGCACCGCAATGGTGCGGTGCACGCATTGTGCACGTGAGACCGTATACCCTTGCCTTTTGACCACCGCCATTAGTGAGGCCAGCCGACTACCTCAAGCCCCACAAAGTAAGTCTTCCATGCTTTCTTTTTTATTTACCTCTTCTTTTCTCTGTCTTCGCATGCACCAGCAGGCGGGGTCTGTCAACTCCACCATGGGACGCGCCCGCCTCGCCGACACATGCGTTGACCTTCATTATTTCTGTTCTTTCGGCTGAAATTCTTGAGCGCGTGCTTACCATTCTGCAGATGTCGTGAACGACGCGTTCAGGTGCTACGTTCAGCCCGTTTGCCCTCGGCACACCCTACGTGTGCGACGTCGACGCCGAGGACTTATTGCGCCGCCGGTTGACGGAATTGGACACGATGGGAGACGTTGACCCCAAAGAACGGGAAGAGGATCTAGAGAGCGATGAAGAGGACGCTATGGGCGTTGATGTCTTGCAGGTTTGTCGTGGTCTCCGTTTCATTTTTGTTCGATCTCACCGGCCGCGCCAGTGCGACCCCGTTCTCCCCCCGACAATCGACGCGCCCCGCAGGGAACGCGCTAGCCGCATGCGTCCTCCGCCCTTGGATCTCTCCGGGATAATGGTCCCCTCGAGCTCCAACCCGTCATCGCCTCTCACCCCCCCGCCTCCTTCACCAACTTCGTTTCAAGAAGCGGGGCTGCCCTCGTCGTCCCAGGCTCCCACCCCCCCTCGTCATGCTCCATCTCTCTGCGGCAAACAAGCGCGTTCGAGAGGATCCCATCAACGCCGCGCAAAGCAACGCCAGGAGAGCGAAGCGGCTGGGCTGTCCGCGAAGCAATCGACCGCCAGCCACTTCAACGACGCGATGGGGCGCGTCATGGAGTTTGATATCGATGCCGAGGAGCTCCCCGTCAACTCTTCTGGCTTCGGGGGTCTGCGCCGCTCATTTGCCAAGGACCGCCGCGACGCTGAGGCCCTCTGCGCGCAACCCGGATGGTACCATCTCAAATACGAGGGCCAAGGCAGCATCCCGCTCGTCGACCGCAAGCGCCGCCTGTTGGCTTGCGTCGGTGGCACCCCGAAGGACGCGAAACATTGGGCGACTGAGGTGGTGCAGCCCTTGGAGGTTGCGATTGCCGGAGGGTCTAAGAAGGTGAAGTATTCCCGGAAGGAGCGGTGTCATAAGCACAGGCCATTCCCTGCCACGGCCATCGGCGTCTCTCATGGCGGCGGTGAAACTGTGAGATCCCTTTCCGGTGTTCATTGCTCTTATTGATGTATCTTCAGCGCCCTGGTAATCGACGGCTCTCCCAGTCTGCGCGTCGCTTCATGGAAGGCTTACTCATGCACCCCGCCATGCAGCGCGCTTCGGGCTTCACTAATCGTAGGTGCGGGCTGTAGATCTTGCTGCGATTGTCTGACAATATGTGCAGATCTCTTCCGGACTTATAATCGACCGATGTATGACGTGTACGCTGAACATCAAGCCCAGCTGCATGCGTCCAACCCACGGCTGCGCAAGAATTTCGACAACAGCGTATTCTCCTGCCTCACAGTGAACGCCGGCCCCCAGACGGCTACCGACCCGCACGCTGATAGCGCGAACAAGCCGGATGGTTGGTGCGGCATTACTTGCTGCGGCCCATTTGATCACTGGTGTGGCGGTCAATTGGTTCTTTGGGACCTCAAACTCGTTATCGACTTTCCCTCGGGCTGCACAATCTTCATTCCCTCCGCCCTTCTTGTACATTCAAACTGTCCCATTCAGCCAGGCGAGCGTCGTTATTCATGGACGCAATACACCGCCGGTGGACTCTTTCGTTGGGTTGCCAATGGATTCAAGACTCAAGAGAAGTTTCTCGCTGAGGCGACGGACGAGGAACACACGCAGTGGTGGGCAGATAGGGAGACGCGATAGCAGCGGGGCCTCGCGATGTTTCCCGTACTTCCTTGAGTATATTGCTCTCCCAGAACCTTGTAGTACGACTTGTAGCTTATCATTTTGACATCCTTATGTACCTCTATAGCTCTAATTGTCTATCTTGTCGTTGGTCCATCTGACAGTTTCATTGTGAGAACACGATGATATTTTATAACTGTTATGAACATAGAGCAGAGCAGCCACCACCACGTAACTGAGTCTTATAGAAGCTCACGAAGCCCGATAGAACCTCATAGAAGTAATATGCACATATTCGTCGCGAAGGCCTCTGCCACAATTTTGCGAGCCGCGTCCAGGGTCTTAGCCTTCCGAAAAACGTTTCCGCTCACGCCCACAACATTTGGGGCAGCAGCATGCCTGCATCACAAAGTAATGTTCATCCCAATGGCGCGAAATGATCACGAAGAGACAGTCTCACCATCCAGCGACGACGCCGACAACGCGTCCCCGTGTAATCGCATAATACGGCCCTGTCTGGCCCGGGTCAGGCAAGACAAACAGATGATGGCGAGGGAGATCTCCGAATACGCCTAGATTTTCATGAGGTTGAAACGGAGCAATGTAATACATACTAAAAAACAGAGAACTTACTGTATGCCGGAGTCTGGGCGACCGAGGCTGCACCTACCACACTGTGAACGACGATGGGACTCAGGACCGGTGCAATTACCTGAGAGAATCCTGATTGGAGTGGATAGACACAAGTGGTTCGAGGTTAGCAGTGAGGTTCAACTCACGACGCCAGCCAGCCCTAGTTCCCAAACCTAGCAAGTTGGTTCAATACATGCGTGTTGCCAGTGTCTATCAGAAAGGCTCACCAATCGGCCCCAAGGAAACTTTCAGAGGGGAGACGGTGACTAAGAGAGGAGCGATGAGAACAAAGATCCTGAAGCAATGAATGCAAGTGTCTTACTCTGCACTGAACTGACTGTAAACTGAACGGCGTAAAGATTTGATGCATGCAGCCTAACTTGTAACTCACCGAGTCTCTCGCTGCCAGGTCGCATGGCGTCCTGGCAAAGAGCGCTGTCTGACAGCTACCATCAGAAACGGTGCGGAGCAAGCACTCGGTGGGGAGCACATACGGTCCAGGTTCAATGTCAGAGATTGCTGGAGAATGCCTGCAACAAAAGAAAAGGTCATTATATAGACTTCTAAATAGAGAGACAACCGAGAAACATACAAAGGAGGTCGATTGCGTTGGTGGATTGATTGTGAACTTTGTGGTTGCCCATGACGAGCAGATGGGAGGCGGAAGGAGGGGCGGAATTGAAGAGTCTGACCAGAGAAGACAATTAAATGTGTATACGTGTGGGATGCTGCCTGTATAGTCGCAGCGTCTTGTATCGTAACAGGATTCCATGGGCTGGATTCGTAGCATCAGTCGGATAGTTAAATAAAAAGTGGACATCCGCACTCATTTAAAAAAGAAATCTTGCGTACTTTGTCTGAGTAGGCAAAATGGTAGAGAAAGAAGGAGCCCCAAGATTCGAGTATGTTTTTCCACGGTAGAAAACATACAATTGTAACCCGACGTGTCACGGTTCCAGGTCACCCACCACCGATGAGGACTCTGATCAAGAGGAACTTCCAAAGCTGCCGCCATTCCGACGCTTTTGGCTGAAAGGCGACACTCTGCAATATGCGCTGGACACCCATTACCAAGAATTCTTCGACAAAAACCGGGTCGACCCAAAGCAGGGATCCGCGTTTGCGCACCAAGCCACAAACGACATGATGAGGGTGTTCGGAATCTTCGGGCCATGAGGAGCCTCTTCGAAGCCCTTGGAGGACCGCACGGATTATGCTCCATCCGACGGGGAGGACGGCGACGACTAGAGCGAGTCAGACAGCGATGCGGACGACGACGATGACGATCACAATGCCAAAGTGCGTTGACTAGAAGACAAAACTCGTTTGAATAAGCTGACGATCTTGACCGACGCAGAAACTGAGACGCCGCCTAGGGCCACACAAGAAGATAGGGGAATCCAACCAGGCCAAGGAAGCGCGTCTCTCAAAAGTGGTGCATATTGAACAGTTTCGCAAGGTGTGTGTGTCTTTGCAAATGATTCTCCTGTAGTTCATCATCTTAACGTCACTTTTTGTTGTGTAGAGCTTCCTGACGTGGCTGCGGCTACAGTATAAGCAGTCCGGCGACAACACTACGCGCGGATGCGCTGCTATGGCAGATCCGGCGACCAAACCCAAGAAGTCCGGTTGTTCGCAACAGTGCGTTTTCCCATCCGCCATCTTTGCGTTATGCACTAAGGCCACCCGCCACAGACTCATCTATGATTTTTCATTCCTGATGGACCTATTCATGCAATACCTCTCAACGATGCTCAACGCTAAGATATCCTTATTGATGACGGTACCTGAACCAGGACAAGGCGGCAAGTTGGTAATCAAGGCGCAAGTCTTTGAAGTGCTCCCAGCCGTGTTTCTTGGAGAACTAATCTGATTCTGGCAGTCTGACGAAGGGTGAAAATCGAGACGCAATCCCTGTTACCTTCTCCAGTACTCCAGGCTATGCCGTGCACGTCCATGCCTTTAGTAATTTCGCGACTAAAGCCTACGGTACGTTTCAATGTTTGTCGCGTGCTTACTTGGTGTTCATCAATTTTGTCTGCTATTGTAGATCCTGGCGAACGCGAGCGGAGTGCGCTTCCTGGTTGGAAGCCGATGGGACCATCTTTGGCGGAATGAACGCTGACTCTTGACAAGGACGGCAAGGAGCGCCTCGTTGTAGTCGTACAGAACATGGCAGTTCCGGATGGCTTGTCCTGGACAGCCCGCGACACCAACGCAGACGGGGAAGAGGATGAGGTCGATGAGCTGGTGGCTCAGCGTCTTCGTCGTGAAGCTCGCAAGGAGAGTGCCAGGGCTTTAGCGGAGGACAGCCCCCCTCCGAAAAGACCACGTGGACGACCGAGGAAGGAGAAGCAGACGAAACGGGCTGGAAACGAGTCTGACGAGGAAGAGGGCGATGAGCAGGTGGAAGGAGATGGGACAGGGCCTGTCGTCGCACAGAAGATGCGGGTGAAGCAGCCATAGCTGTACTAATAATGTATAATAGGCTGACTATGGCTCCAAGCCTCCATTGTATAATAAGACGAGGTGTGTCGGGGAGTCCATAATATATTATGGGCAACCTCTGGGAGGTCTCCCGGGACGTTCGGCAGCTCGTTGGGCTCTACATGCCGTAGATGCCGCTGTTGTGATGTATTAGATGGACGACATCACACGGCACCTCATCAGAAATGCATCAGAAATGCTGGGGTAGCGGAGATAGTGGCGGTTGGCAGTGAGACTGGCAGGGTGATGGGGCTTACATGGAGAATAATCCCACTTCTCCAAATTTATGCATATGAATAAAAATTTACATTCTACGACATCTATTTACTGTACAGTGAGGTGCATAGTAATTACTAATATCATAACCCCGCCTTGAGGCGGCGAGCCAAACTGCAAATCCAGCGACTGGCACGGCACCGCACAACAATGCAGCGCCACATACCGAGCCGCAGGAAGATACCTCATCAGCCTCATAGAGATGAGGCGGAGAGGCTGCAGCGCAGGAAGGGCGAGTGGGTGGGGGGTCGAGGTCGAGGGGTGGGGAATCGAGGTGGGGTGGGGTGAGGGGTGGAGGTCAATGTGTAGTGAGAAGGTTGGTCTGGAGATTGAGGTTGGCGGGGTGCGGAACGATGGGTGAGCTGGAGCTACGCCCGATCCGGATCTTCAAGATCTCGGATGAAACTGCCGAGAGAGTGAATGGCGAGGGGAAAGGGGGGTTAGCTTTCCTGCCGTGAGCCAGCCATTATCATCCACGTCCACCGTCAGCGTCGTTCCCTCGTCGGCGTTATTCCCTCATCGGCGTCGTTCCCTCGTCGGCATTATGCCCTCATCGACGTCGTTGCCTCGTCAGCGTTGCTTCTCGTCGGCGTTGCTCCATTGGCATTGTCGTCGGCGTGCCCCACTCATCCATTGTTCGAGCTCGTTCCGTCGTCAGCGGCGTCGTATGTGCCGAACGTCGCTGTCGTCCAAGCGAGCGGTAAAATGTAGGAGTAGAATGATGACTTACATAGTTGGCAGACCCCCGCAGGCAGTCTGCCAGGCCCCGGATCCCCCTTGCGCGCGTGGAAAGTCGCATCCGCATCCGCGCCGCTGGCCTGGCTCTTGTCAGGCCCTGTGATTGTCGTCCTTGACTTCTGAGGCCCCGTCCCGAGAGCTTACACGAATGGCTGTGTCGTCGTTGACGGCTTACGTGCAAGATCGATCCTGAACGTCATCCGCGGCTCTTGAGGCCTGCGGAGACGGCGTCGAAGGCCAAAATGGTCGGGAGTTGATAGGAGGGATCTGAGAGAGGCCCCAGAAACAGTTCTGGGGCTGGATGGCAGCAGCACGCCGTGCTGCTGTGGTGGGAAGACGAGAGCGACGGCGTTCCGTACAACGACTGCGTATCTGTGTAGTTAGGATATGCATCGGGTTACGTCTCATAGCATCATATACATGATTTCCGGTTACTTCCACTTGCATCCGCATGTGCCAGTTTGTGAGACTTGACTCGCATCTCAGACCGTGCTCCGAGCGACGTTGTTCGCGATGTGCTGGATGACATCGGCAATATAAACTGCTAGAATACATCGGGATCTCATTTTGATATACATAAGTCTAGATTACTTAAGTTTCAGGATGAGCCTTTTACTTCAAATGTGAAAGTGCACTGGCTAACGAGTTCAAGCGCAATAGTGTCTGTGAGGAGTGTTCAGCTCACTCCTTGACGCTACTCTTTGACCGTACTTAATCTATTCCCTGTGAGCTTTACAGAGAGCATTTAGATGCTAGAATACAGCTGTTTGGGACCAATTGGGTAAGTGTTTGCTTTAGCAAGACCATTATATTGATTGCATTTTTTGTCAGACATTAAACCCTGGCACTGTCCTCCCATCTTTGAACTCCAAATTTTGCTGCATTCCATATCTCTCTCACCTCTCATGAATGCTACATGTTGGTTTTATTATTCTAATGCATGTGACAGTTGTGGCCGTCGACGTTTGCGTCAAGCGATGGCCATTTTGGGACTCGGGCCGGATCACCGTACAGCGATCAAACGGTTGTTGTTGCTGTTCTTCTTGACGATCGACCATGACGACGACCATTCAACAACGGCTGTTTGTCAGAATTTTTTTTGTAATAAGTGATATATTGCTGATACTGACTTCTTGATTGTTTTTAGATGTCTACAACGACTTCAAGAGCCGTCGTCGCGTAAGCCCTCACAACAGGCAGCTCACAAACACAAAATAGACAACGCACGCTGCTTGCACGGTCCATCACGCCTCCCATCCCATCCCGAGCCCCCGACGAGTACGCTAACGACCCCAAAGGGCGAAAAGACGGCGGGCAACGGATAGGATGGGGGATACGATGGCAGTGAGTTATCACGGCGACGACGGCCACAGACAATGCAGACAACACAACCAACCACGCGGATAACGTGTAACAGCGACGACTAGCGGCACGACAGGGACGACGACACCGACTTACGCGATGCCTGATGCGGGCGACAGTGGCTAGCGTTGAACGAGGATGCAGACGAGCTCGCCCAGATGGATGAAAATATGGGTGTGCCGTCTGGAGACGGACGCCCATTCTAGGTGCGTAGTGTTGTTGGGTACGCCAGTTACACACTGTCGTATCTGTTCTGTTCATTATTGCATTGATTTTTGAGTAGATCCCGATCTGACGCACGGGGTAAGCCCTCCAAAGAGGCGCCCACTCACATCATCTCTTCCCCAACATCCCCTCCCGCCTGCGGCCGAACGGAACCCATCTTCCACTCCCGACCCGGGCGGGCTATTGTTGTTCAGCATGCTGCACCGCTCTCCGCCTCACCTCCACCCACACCCCCCCTATCTTGCATTGCTGTTCCTCCCACCGGAAGAGTAGTATCATGCACCCATGCACAGTTGACGCCCCTGCGCTTTTGCTTGGGAGGTAATCGCTGGGCATGAATTCCCCGGGGGCAACCGGTGTGGGTGGAAGGGGGGAGGGAGGCGCAAGGGGAGGGAGGCGCGAGGGGAGGGAGGCGCAAGGGGAGGGAGGCGCGAGGGGAGGGAGGCGCAAGGGGAGGGAGGCGCAAGGGGAGGGAGGCGCGAGGGGAGTGAGGCGCGATTGGAGGAAGGCGTGAGGGGAGGAAGGCATGGGTGGAAGGGCAGGGGAGTGAGACACTGAGCCCCACCGTGCAAGGGAGCATGCAGGTACAGAGGGGGTCCTGGGTATGAGAGTCAATGTCAAGGGGGGCAAGGGATTCCCCCAGATGCAGAGTGGGAGCTGAGAGCCGGGACTCTAACGGGCATATATATCACACCCCCCTAGCAGATATGTAGAGTGTAAGACCCAATATACAATTTTTGGGACAGCTGAAAGAGTGAGAGGAGCTCATTTGCGGCTAGGGGAAGGGGGCAACGGCAGGGAATTGCCATCTCGGTCATTTCCAAGGCTGGGATGGTCTGCCGTATCTGCCGCCTATCAGTCAGACGGCGTACACGGCACAGACCATATTTGTGTGTTGCCGGGAAGCCATAGATCCCCCCAGAGGTGCCTCATAATCTATTATGGACTCCTCGATACACCTCGTCTTATTATACAATGGGGGTCTGGACAGGTTGTCGACTATAATATATAATAGGTACAGCTACGGGTGCATGCCGGCCACTCGGTCGAAACCACAACGATCAAGACCTCCGTCTTCTCTCAAGCCGCCTTCTACACGCGCTCGAGTAGCCGTGGAGCGCACCTTCCTCCCTCTGGAAGAGCGTGACGGTCCTCCTTTCAATCCTCTGCTTCGCCAGTTCTGACCAGATTGGGTCAAAACGTGCTACGATCAATTTATTTCGCTTGGCATGGATGATTTCCAGACGATGGTAAACCTTTGGCTCCGTGTCGAGGGACTGGAGTACTTTGCGGTTGGGACATTGATCTTGCCAATCGAGGACCGGCCGCCGGAGGTTGCTGCTTGGATCAAGGGCGCGAGAGCTTGCCCTCAGGTCATCGATTCGAAGGACTTACCGAAGTTTGTCGCCAGCTTCTGGAAGTGGTGGAAAGGTCTTCAGCCGATTTGGAGAGATGTTGCAGATGTAGAGGGGCCTTTGACCTACGACCAACGTCTCGCTGCCGATGGCAGACCCTGGGGCGATCTTCAAGATGTCAAGAGTCGCAACAGGGTAGTGTCTGTGATCGCATGTCTGGCATGGTGGGGAAACAACATCACGGAGAGGAGGACGGCGGGATTGCAGGAAGAGTGGGAAGAAGCAGTCATGGACGTGATTTACATCCTTGAGGGGCTGCTGGTTGCAGGTGCGAGCTAGGGCCGGAGTCGATCTAATTGAGTAGCTTGTTTGTTCTGTAATTGTTTTCATTGTTACAATCAGTAAAAGTAGCTCCTCTTGCAGGTACAATAGTTATGATCTTGCAGGTACAATAGTTGTGTATGATATGTTGCTAGTAGGCTAGCTTGAGCTTGTGACTTGACTTGGAATTGTGTGGTGTGGTAATGTAATGTAATCTTTTTACTCCAATCATGCTTTGTGTCCAACAGCAGGCAGGCAATGAAGACAGATAAAGACGGATGCTAACAGCAACTTGAAGAGGATCAGTGAAGACAAACGAAGACGGATGCTAACAGCAACTTGAAGAGAATCGGTGAAGACAGACGAAGACGGACGCTAACAGCAACTTGAAGAGAATCGGTGAAGACAGACAAAGATGGACACCCTAGCAGCATTGCCAATGGACAGATATAGAGTTGAAGCAGCTCTCAAAGATTGGAACATAGATGCTGATGAATCAGAAGTAGCTGCCGTAAAGCAAAAGTAAAATACAGATTTGCCAAATTGACTCATATACTATTTGCCAAATGGGTTAATTCACTATTTGCCAAATTGACTATTTTCCAACTTTGCCAAACCAACTCGTGGCCTATTTGGCAAATACGATATTTACCTATTTGCCAAATTGACTATTTGTTGAGATTTCCTTTTCCTGGTTGAAAGCAGTTTATTTGTCAAATAGAGGCTCTTTTTCAAATACATGGTTTTGGCAAACTTATGCCCACCGGCACTTTGCCCACTGGCATACAGTTTGCCAAATCGATTTGTGCTGGTCGGCATGGCTATTTGGCAAAAAAGGTATTTATCGGCTGGTCCGACGAGGAAGAAGTCCGTATCGATCCTGCTCAAACTACGGAGCCTGAGGCGGGCACTCTATCCAAAGACCCTTCGTTGAGGGACTTCCCTGAGGTCGATGCTCCTCCCTTCTTCCTAGGAACTCGACCAGGTTTCCAGATGCGCGCCATGCCGCCGGGCAACCCCCCTGGTCGCCCTGAAAGCGATTTCGGAAGGGATCGTCTATTTTCCAACTACGTACGCAACTTCCTTGCCAATTGTACTCCTCAGGCCCCAATGCTGTTACGTGCCTGTGCCGACGACCACTGGGACCAGTACTGGCTATAATCCGCCACCCTTCAGATTCCAGTTCAGACCATGGTGATCTTGAAGATGTGGGCAAACGTCTTCCCATTCGGCTACAGCCTTCCGAACTTGTTGGTCGCTGCCTTTCGCCACAACATGCCACTCACGCTCATGTGGGACGCCGAAATGTTGCTTTCGTTCTCGTCATCCCGAGCTGCGAAGAAAGTCTCCACGCAAACTAGGCTACTCGAGGGGAACAACCTGAAGGCGGGTTACATCGAGGAGAAGTTGACTTACGGCGAAGGAGGCGAATCCTTTGTGGCGCAGTGGAAACAATGCCTTTCAGACACCGTCAAACGTCCTCATTTCAGAGCAGTGGTCCGAGAGGGAGGGGTCTACACTTGGATCACCGCCGCTTGGACGGACTACGAACCTTGGGAAGCGTATCGTTCGGGCCCCTCGGAGATGCTGACTCATCACGACTTGGGGGAAAGCGACAGCCGCCAGATCGAAGTCGGTCTCCGTAATTGTTGGGAATCTATCACGCAGGGCGAGAAGAACGTGTTAGTCGGTCGAGTATTCCATGCTAACGGAATCGACTCGCGTTCTCTCTATCCTTCAGAACTCGTTCTCCGAGACGCCTGGTTTTACCGCACTGGAATCTGGAATCAGACTTGCGATCGATTCATGTCATTCATTACGAGGAAACTGCATGATTACTCCTGGGAACCCCGTCCCGCAGGCGAATGGAAACAGTTATTCAAGAAGATGAGGAAGATAGAGGAATACCAGATGAGATACGTACCCATGGCGAAGGACTTCACGTGGGCGGAGGGCCTGATGCAGAAGGCGTTTCCGAGAAACTGGAATGGTATGCGTGTGGTTGACCTAGAGATCCCGGAGCACTTCGTCGGAATAGATCGAGATTAGGGGGACTTTGTGAGGCCACATACACGGACACGGTAGTAATCCCGACTACTCCGCCGAGGGCGGGTTGTACTAATATAGTCATTTCCTTTTTCGTTACTATCAGTCATGTAAATTACGCATATGCATGTACAACACACGTAGGTACATGAGGCAAATGTTATCTTTTACCATCATCAGTGTGACACAGCGCGGCGCCATTGAATCGGTCAAGACCCCCGCTACGCTAGCCGGCTCTGCTAACTCGACAACACGTCTCGTTAGACTTAGTCGCCTTGTTTCGGATCCTCGCTAACTGCTCGGACTACTTGCGCGATCGCACACACCTACCGATCGCCAGACGCACGTCTCGCGGAGTTTTACCCGACGTGAGTGTACGTAGGCTCACAATAACTCCTAAGTACTCTACTTCATTCACCTCAAACTCGTACTTCTCTAGCTTTAAATACAGTTTGTTCTTATGTAGTATCTCTAATACTTGTTGTACAATCTGCCTATGCTCTTCAAGAGTATCGGTAAGAATAAGAATATCATCCAAATATACTATGACATATCCTTTGTCTATGAGCTTCTTCAGAATGTGATTCATGAAGGACTGGAAGGTTGCTGGCGAGTTTGTGAGTCCAAAGAACATTACCAAGGGTTCGAACAAACCCTGGTTAGTTCTAAACGCCGCCTTCCATTCATCTCCGTCCTTGATGCATACATTATTGAAACCCCATCTGACATCCATCTTTGTAAACCACTTTACTCCCTTCAGCTTGTCAATGAGTTCTTGGATCAGCAGCAGTGGATACCGGTTCTTGATAGTCATATTGTTGAGTTTACAATAATCCTGAACTGATCGCAAACTGCCATCCTTTTTCCGTACAAAGAAGAAAGAAGACGCCATTGGTGAAGTTGATAACCAAATGCGTCCCGTGTGAATATTCTTCTCTAAGAACTCATCTAACGCCTTTTACTCTGCTGGATTAAGAGGATACACCTTGCAGTCAATCAGTTTGGAGCCTGGGGTGAGTTCGATTGCATGATCCCACGGTCTCCGCTCCGATAACTGATCAAAGTCCGCCTTGCTGAATACATCGGCAAACTCATTGAGATAAGGAGTGGCTGCTGGTGAAGCTTGTGTTCTCAGCTTCTGTCCAGTATTATGGTATTCATCCCAGTCCATTCAGAAAATCCTCTCGTCCTCTTCCAACTTCTCTTCTACATCTTCATCGTCATCCTCTGTCATATCCATGCATCATGACACACATGACCAGACCGCATACCGACCTCCATACGTCACATTCCTCTCGGACCGGACCTCCGCATTACTCATCAAGTCATGTGACTGCTCACCAATCCGTTACTCATCATATCTCGGACATCCACATGAACTCGCCTACCCCTCTGCCCATTCCACATGGTGTTGCTTATTGTCTTTATTGTTCTTATTGTCTTTAGGATTATGCCCATTACCCATACCATGCGTTACTCCTTATCTGGACTCTTACCTACCTTCAGTATTTAAGCCGTTGTACTTGACTCTTAGTTCTTCAGTTCAAATATCAACTAGGATACCCAACCTAGCCTCTCTTCATCTTTCCTTTGGTTCGCCTCGCAAGTCGGACCTTCGCTATATCCAGCGGACTTGTCTTTTTCTCAAACTCGTACTGTCCTAACGGACGTCCGAGCTCCTCTTACCTACTTGGGTACGCCTTAAAGCGGACCCCCGGATTCAAGGCTCGACTCAAGGGACCAGCCTGCTGAACGCAGGAAGCCTGCTCCGGATATCCGACGCTCCTCAAGACCGGGCCCCCTGTATCTCTCACCACAACCGAGTAATAGCCGGATCACCGCTTGACGGGGATTCATAGGGGTACAGGTGTGGAAGTACGTGCCAATACACTTTAGGTAAAACCCTTAATTCTTTTCTTGTCTTTGAACACTTCTACGCTTATCTTCTCACAGGCTCGGAGCACCGCTTGTGCAGTGCATACCGAGTAACACACCCGGTGATGTGCAAGTTCGGAATAGACCTCTGAAAAAGAAGCTATCGTCTAACCACACTATCAATCCTTATCACAACTAACACTCCTTGTAAGGGAGCTGGGGTGCACAAAGGTTCGAGAGAACAAGGTGCTTTTGGGTAATGGAGAAATAGAGATGTATTCCGAATGCTGTAGTTAAACTACGAGTTGTTTTTGGGGGTGTAGGGATTCTGATCGAAATGACACAAGAAAACCTTGAAGTCGTAGGCCGAACCTCTTGACGTATGAAGACCTTAAACAGCGCGAGGCAATGTAGCTTCTACCTATCAAGTGCTCTGGTGTACAAGGACTTGTCTTGGAATCGTCAGGCCGCTACCGCAGGTGTTACGCCGCTGGACTGCTAACGATAAGGACTCCTTCTTGCACTTAAACCAAACCTCTAGTGTCTTGCACCGGGACCAAAGGTTCCGAAAGGTGTCTCAGACGTTGACAACACTCGTTCAGGCTCAACTTATTCCTCAAAGGAAAGTACTTCACGAAAGAGCGTGAGTGCAGGGCAGAACCACTTGCAAACCGGCCTTCTTGCGAATACAAGGTTCTAACACCAAGTAGATTCGTTGGTACTCGACTTAGTACGTCGGGACAAGGTTCTTTTGAGTCTTTCAAGGAGCTTGGCAACACCTGATGTCTTTAAATCTTGGAAAGGTCTTTGGGGACGTTGGGGTACTTTGCAGAAATGAGTCGAAACTCGAGATAGATTCACTACAATGGCTGTGTATGACTAGCGGCTACTGGGGGGGATCTAAGCTACCGAAATATGGGTCCTTTGGCCCCTTTTATACTACTGGTGGGCTCCTACTGAGTAAGCATCTATTCTAGGATCGGATACATCGGACATTCGAGTCATACAAGTACTGGTTTCTCATTGGCTATCCCTGGTCGAAACACCTGCGGGTGGACCGCTTGGTCCTTTAGCCATATACGCCACCTTGGCGGTATGGTACAATCCTTTCGGGTTCGGTACTCAAGGTCCGATAAGGACTTCATTCCTTGGGTATCTTTATGGTGCAAGGTCCTATGAACACCTGCTTTCTTGTGACTAGGTCGGATTGAGATCGTCAAACGCGTCCTTTTGAGCGCAGACGCCACAGAGGAGTGCTTTCTCAAAGCGGTAATGCACCCTTCTTTCGGGGGTGGTCCTTGATCGTGGATCATGATCGATCGGCATAGCGGAAGGCGTCGGTTCGGAGTCCTTGGCAACTCCGAAGGTAATTCCGAAGGAGGGTATGACGTCCTTGAGCTATTTTGGGACCTTCCAGGTCTCAGGTTCCGACGTGCGCAGGTCCGGGGTTACTCTGCCTGAACAGCTTAGAGTCCTTTGGGACCTCCTTGAGTGCGAATGATGATAGCACAAAGTCTGTCGTACAAGGTACACGCAAAGGTACAGGATCTTGAAAGAGATCCAACGCGCGGATAAGGATATTCGGACGAAGGTGATCGAAGGATTCGATCGCGCCTGTCCTAAAGGACTTATTAAGACGCCAGAACCTTGTCCTGGAGGCTTGCCCGCGTCAAGGCAGTAACTCCTGCGTGCTCTATCCTAGGTACTTGACTGGAGGTTCCTAAGGTCGTTGGGCTATTTAGGAATCGCAAAATTCCCTGTTTCTAGTACTGGAATAGTACCCTGTGTATCACCGGTCTTTCGTTACTAGGCTTGGCTTGGGGCACGGTCCTAACAACATACCGAGAATCAAACCCGGTCTTTGGGGCACAGTCCTAACATCCTCTGGAGAGCCATACTCAGGCATGTACCCGCAGCGTTCTGGACAGCAATAAAATGTCAATGTGGACTCGGCCCAGTCAACATTCGGATTGTGATATCGCAACCAGTCTAGACCTAGGAATATGTCCGTTTTTCCCAGATTGGTAACTGCTAGTTCAATTCTTTCTGCATGGTCTCCAACCAACATCCGTACTTCTACAAACCCTTCAATCGCTCCTCCCTCATTCAAGGTACCATCAGTATTATAGACAGGTAACGAAAGTGGAAGCTTCTTGATTTGTAACCCTTGTGTTTCAACATAGTCCTTATTGACACAGGACCCTGTCGTACCACTGTCTAACAATGCATCTGCTTCGTACTGAGAGCCGGTGGTCAGACTCTCAATTACCCTGTGTATCACCGGTCTTTCGTTACTAGGCTTGGCTTGGGGCACGGTCCTAACAACATACCGAGAATCAAACCCGGTCTTTGGGGCACAGTCCTAACATCCTCTGGAGAGCCATACTCAGGCATGTACCCGCAGCGTTCTGGACAGCAATAAAATGTCAATGTGGACTCGGCCCAGTCAACATTCGGATTGTGATATCGCAACCAGTCTAGACCTAGGAATATGTCCGTTTTTCCCAGATTGGTAACTGCTAGTTCAATTCTTTCTGCATGGTCTCCAACCAACATCCGTACTTCTACAAACCCTTCAATCGCTCCTCCCTCATTCAAGGTACCATCAGTATTATAGACAGGTAACGAAAGTGGAAGCTTCTTGATTTGTAACCCTTGTGTTTCAACATAGTCCTTATTGACACAGGACCCTGTCGTACCACTGTCTAACAATGCATCTGCTTCGTACTGAGAGCCGGTGGTCAGACTCTCAATAGTAACCCGGAGTTTCAAGTCCTGCCCCTTGGTTCCTCGAATGAACTTCCTTCCACGCTTCATTTCCGACACAACTTCTACTGCTTCCTTCATTGTCAACTTTCTGATTGTCAACACCTTCTCTTTCGTTGCTTCCCGTACCCTCTTCTCAGGCATCCATGCTCTCAGGATTCTAACTGCCCTGGACAAATCGTCTTCCCTTAGCCTCTCTTCGATCCACTCAGGGGTAAAGGGCTTGTGTCTAGTCCCTTCCCTTGGTGTCGCAGTCTTTGGTGATGAAGTCGCCGATGATAAATTACATGTCTCTGCTACAGGAGTACCGGTACTCGCATAATTATTGGTAGAAACATCAGGCGACTCATTCTTGGGGGGCCCCGGCAGCACTGCGTCTACTGCTGGGGCTTCGCAAAACCCAACTCCTCTGCCAGCTTCTTCCGTTCATCCTCCGACATAGCCATCCAAAGGCCGCGAACCTGCTGGGGTCGCTTCTTGGGGCAGTTTCGCCCAATATGTCCAACTTCGCCGCAGTTGAAACAGGCACCCTTGTGTCGTGCCTCATCTAAGTCCATGGGTTTGCCAGCTCCACCAAAGGTAGTGCCGGTGGCATCGTGTCGGTCCTTGGGAATCCAAGGCTTTGGGGCTGGTTTAGCGACTTGGGCCTGTGCAGCAGGTTGCTGAGCCCCCGACTTGGCATGACTACCAAGCTTCTTGCTCTCTTCTCTGCGTTTCCACAGTTGGTCAAGCCTAATGATCGCTGCCTTCCATTTGGCAGGTTTCGGGAAGGTCATACTGGGTTGAGTAGATCTGGTCGACGATCCGCTCATTGATGTTCATCTCGAGGAGTCTAACAATATAGGCATTCTCCTTCTTGTACCCTGCTTGAGTAAGCAGAGTCTCGAACTTCTGGAAGAAGTCCTCGGCAGTGTCAGTGCCTTGGCGCAACTTCTTGATCGCAATCTGGGCCTTGCGGGCAGTGTTGAAGTCAACAAAGCGCGCCTGTAGGTCCTTCTTGAAGGTGACCCAGGTCACCTCCCATTCTTCCTCGTCGTCATCAAAGTTTTCCTCTGTGTAGTTCTGCACCCAGACGTCAACCTCATTGCCTCAGATATAGGACAGACAGATGTCAATCCGTTCTTCATCATCGGCAATCTGGTTCTTAGCATCCCTGATGTAGGTAGACACCGTGCGCCACCATGACTTGAACTTGGTCTTGTCACCATTGAAGATGTCAGGTTTGTTGACCAAGGAGCGGCTATGGCGGGGAGTGGGGATCTCGGGTTCGACATCAATGTATGGGGTCTGCTGCGGCACCTCGTTGTCACCTGCGTCAGCCATGATGTGTGAGTGTTGAAGTGGAAAGGGAGTAGATAGGATAGGGGGTGCGGAGATAGGAGTTGGTGATGCGACGAAGGTAGTGGTGAAAGGGTGGTATGGGAAAGTTGTATCGTAAAGGTATAATAAGGGTAGGTAAAAGTAAGTAAGGTATCTATGCTAGTCTACACAACAGGTATCGGTTACGTAGTTCTACGGAGCCCAAGAACTTGCCGTACGTTCGCAGTTGCCCAGCCGACGTCCTCTCGTTTGTAAGCGAGAGTAGCCGAAGTCTATCTGGGAGCAGGAATTGGCCTGCAAACAGCTTACAGTGAAGTGAAACTGCCAAGAGTTCGTTCGCACGAAAGTGGCTACTTTGGTATGTCCGTGGGCACCTTGCTCTAGGTGTTAGCACAGGGAGACCAGGATGACCTGTATGAAAGAAAAGTGGATGGGGATGTGATGGATAGAAGTGTGGGTGAAGGTGAGTGTAGGGAGATGTCAAACGGCAGCATGCCGAGCGACAAGGGTGTGTGGTGGGTGGTAGGAGGGTAGCTTCGATCTTCTGTCAGCACTGACTTAACCACAGGGCTAAACTAGGCACCACACAGTCAATCTAACTAAAGGGAAGAGCAAAGAGCAAGTTAAGAGATCTGGCTAGGCCAGGTGTATAGATGAGATCGAAGCTACAGACTACACTATAATCTACTTGCTTATATACATGTCCATTACTGACTACCCTTTGCCCTGACTCCTCGCCCAAACCTGTTTCCTCCAGGGATATTAAAGCACTGCCTTGGTTCTATGACGCTCCAGATTCCCTCCTTGTGTTCTGTGCATGGTAGTAGCCTGCTAACCATGAAGTATGATGTCAGGCCATGCTGCCAACATGTTGCGTGTCAAGGAGTATGAATGATGTCACTAGGAGGCATCTCTGAGACACGGATAAGGGATAAGATATGATGAAGAGATATGATAGGTGATGAGATGTGATAGATAAGATGAAAAGATGGTCCATTCGTAACACGGACCGGTCCAACAAATTGCCAAATTTGGCTGAACTGAGGACTGGACTGGTTAAGACCGGTTTTTGCGGTCCTGATCAGTCCGGTCTGTGGTCCTACACCAGTTCAGGACCGGTCCAAATCATTTTCAGCTCAAATTTGTATTTTTGCAATATTCTTAGTAAGTTTACCATAATATAATTTTACTATATATATCAGACAGTATATAGTAATTGATATTATAACTATTTGGGACTTTGGAATGTATTATAGTCATAATGAGATAAGATTTTCAATTACAAGACAATGCATACAACTAAATATAATATATAAGTATATATAAGTTAGGTAAGTTTATCATGAGACTATGTAAGTGGAGGTAAATTTATCATAAAAACTTGAAAAATGACAATTCTAATGAACATTTAGCTGCTCCTGACTGAACCCTGAGTAGACCGGTTTAAACCGGTTCTAGGCTAATCTTTACCAGTTCTCAAAGTTTCAGAATGAGCATAGGACCTAGGACCAGGACCAGTTCAAATCATGGACTGGTCCTTTTTGGACTGGTCATGTGACCGGTCCAGTCCGGTCCAGTCCACCGGTCCCGAGGACCGGACCTTCAAACCCTAGCCTCCATAATACCTGCCATGGATAAGCTCGACAATGTCTTGATCACTGCCATAATGACTCAGGTAAAGGACAAATACGGTAACACAGAGAGAGATAATTGAATTCTTCCCTCCTGTTCGCGCTGCCCTTCTGGTCGCCAAGCGCACACTCAACCGGTACTACAATCTGACTGATCACTCAGAGATTTATCGCATTTGCATCAGTACGTATCATTATGTGGTCTTTGACGGTCTCTATCTAATCATACTATGCAGTCTTACACCTCTCTCACAAGATGAGCTACTTTGATGACCACGACTGGCTCCCTGAATGGAAGCGTGATGCTCATAAGCTGGTCAAGGACATATTCGCTGCTTATGAGGATGTGTTCGAGTCGCAAGTAGCTGAGATTGCCAAGGCTTCCCAGCAGACTGCCAAGGTGCATTCAATATGCTTGCAAGTGATGTGATTAACCTCTCTCCATAGTCGTCAGCCTCTCACAAATCACACCGTACTATGTTTGACGACGACGACAATCTTCCCATTGTGCAGTCATCTGTGACTGTCAATGAACTCAAAAAATACCTTGACGAGCCGTGCATCAAATGCAGTGACATCCTCACATTGTGGCATGCTAGATCCAACGACTATCCAATTCTCTCGTGTATGACTCCAGATTACCACGCTATTCCTCGTATGTATTTTTATTACATAGTGTGTACGATCTGATGGTCGTTGTAGCCACGTCCGTCGACGTTGAGCGAGTCTTTAGTCACGGAAGACTCCTCATCACACATGTTCGCAACCGCCTGACTGCTCAGATATGCTGCGTCATGATCTGTCTAAGGGAGTGAAGCCGGATGGGTCTCATTCACACAGATGACCTGAAGGCAGTCACTGCTCGTCCGGAGGCATCGGAGAAGGAGTTGGAGGTGGCGGCTGAGACGGGCGATGTCCTGATGCCGGATGACTTTGATGCTATCGAGTAGGGTACGGACATTATAGCTACTTTTGGATACTGTTTTACATATCTTACGGCCTTTCGTATACGTGCTCTGCATTGTACAATGCCTTAATGTATGGTTTGGACGTCTCCAGCCTGCGGGTTGCACAGGTACGGGCATCCCGCGAACCCTTGAGCACCCATGGGGCATTAGTGCGGGTGACCCTTACCCGTGCTTGAGGGTGTGGGATATCTATGGGCACGGATGCGGGGTAGTAACGAAAGCCCCGAGGGGGACCCGGGCTGTTCCCTAGCAAACATTGGCATAACCTGTCGCCCAACTCCATCCGTGAAAGCACAGTGCTTGGAAACTGGTTGAGCCACAATGGTCTGGTGCCCATTGATGCCATAGCACGACATTTGAACCAGAAGAAATCACGCAAATGGGAGCCCGACACTGCATCAGAATGGACGGACAGTGATGAGGAGGAGGAGGAGGAAGAGGTCAAGGGAGATGAAGCAATAGAGAGTGAGGTGGTTATCGTGTCGGATGAGGAGATGCAGGTTGATGAGTCCGAGGAGGAGATTGCAATGGATATTGATGGAGATGTTAGAGTCCGAGAGGTTGAGGAGTCCAAGCAAGAGGAGGAGGAGGAGGAGTATGAGGAAGTCATCGTTCGTTGCCGCAAAACTGCCACACCTAGTAGACACTCATCTTCATCCTAAATTATTCACCATCACTATATTTACCTACATCTAGTTATCTTCTTATATACATGCACTTCTCATTAATGCCAGCATATTTGTTGAGGGGGTTGAGTCATAGGATGGAATATGGTAGGTATAACTCGAGTATACTCGAGTATTCGTGACTATATTTGTACATACTCGAGTATCTACATACTCGTTAATCGTCATATTCGTCTTGCAATTAAGTTGCTCGAGTATGATTACGATTAAGTACTCGAGTAAAGAATGTGGGGCCTGGGCTCGCGATTATTCGTCATCACGAGTACGAATATACTCGAGTGTATACTCGTGGACAAGTCTAACAAAAGTACGGCCCGCCTTCGGCGGAATAGTCGTGATTAAATCTTGCAGAGTACGGCGCCTCACACCCAGTGTCAGTGGACTGAAGAAAAAAAAATTGTTGGACACAAAGGGAGAAGAATTTTGCACAGGATAAATACATTGGTGGCAGCTATTGTTACAGGGTAATATGGTTACAGGGTAGGAGTATGGTTTTGATGACATGCTAAAATTGGAGCTATGAATGAAATATGCTCTGTATGGTAGACAAGTACTCCACTATTTGCAGGCTTCTGATAGAGGAAAAAAAGAAATGTTTGCTGAATTGAGGCCGCAAATACAAACCCGGAACAAGCTGACATCATATATCCAAGTAGCAGAACAGCAGCTTTGGTGTCATTATGAGAAAGTGGAGAGCTGAGTACTGCTGCTACAGTACATATGAGCAAAAGCTCAAGTGCTAGAACACATAATGTAGGTCGGATCTTATCTCACAAATCTTGTACCGACTGACCAAATCTAATGTGAAGCTCAATCCTTACCTCAAACCCTGCAAGTTGCCTGATATCCCGTATTTCAAGCTTCTTCAATGAGCTAAAACCTGAGATTGGTCAGGTGGGTTATGTGGTCTTGTGACAGGTCCATGACTAACTCTGTGGTAGTTGCAGTGATGGGCAAGGAAGGATGCATGTATCTGGAAGGAGATCATCAAGGACAGACCAGCCAGTCCACTCCGAGTCCTGGCGTTGCCCTTGATTCGTGCAAGTGAAGCATGTATATGTATGTGTCTATATATGTACATGGGTATGCAAGAGAAAGTGCAATAAGTTATGGCGATATACAAAGAGGCTAGAGCGGGATGACTTTGAAACGCGGCTTTTTGGACGGGTCGCGACCTCGGGAGCGGTGGTGGTGGGAGGCGGAGGAGGGGGGCGGGGTGGCGAGGGTGTAGGGGGCGAGGGACTGGAGGGGTGCGAAGCGTTCGCGGTCAAAGCTGGGCTGCTGGATGGCGCCCCCCGCGGTGAGGCGCGTGCGGGAGGTGGCGTGGGAGTGCGAGGAGGGGGCGTAGGCGGAGGGGGAGGAGTAGACGCTGCCTGCGTACGAGGAGGGGGCGTAGGACGAGGAGGAGGGGGAGAGGGAGCGGGCGCGGGTGCGGCGGTGGCGGCGCGGGGGGAGGTCGAGCAGGTCGTCGTCGTCGGCGCACGGGGACGGGTTGTCAGAGAAGATGATGGCGTCCTCGATCTGAGGGGACGGGGCCGGGCCGGTGAAGAGCGGGGACAGCGGGGGCGAGCCGCGCGCGGACGGCGAGTAGAGCGAGTCGAGCGAGTCGCGGCGGGCGTAGCGCATCGGCGACGGCGAGCGGTCCGCGGCGGGCGCGATGTTGTCGACGTACGAGCGGAACAGGCCCGCGTCGAGCGCGGCGTCGTCGGGCCGGTCGTCCTCCTTGTCCGACTTGGAGTGCGACGACTCGCTGCCGTACTCGACAATGACGTGCTTGTGCAGCGGCGGCTCGTCGTCGTCGTCGTTGTCCGGGTTGTGCACCATCAGCTTCTTCGCAATGTGCGCCTTGGCGAGCACGTTCAGATCGTACTCGGGCGGCGTGGGCCGCGGGCGCGACGACGAGTGCTTGCGGATGCTCAACGGTGTCACAGGTGGTGGCGACGGCGATGGCATCGTCAGCGGCAGCCGCGGGCGCATCGGGGCCTTGCCCTTGTCGAGCTTCGTGGGCATCGCAGGCGTCTTGTCGGGCGGCACGACCTTCCAGCTCCCGCTCTGCGCATCGAACGCAATCTGCGCCCTGCTCTCCGACGCCGACCGCGATCGCTTCGCGGTGCGCATGCCGCGCGGGCCGACGTGGGGCCGCTGCGGCAGCGGACGCTGCGGGTTGGTGTAGGCGGATGGCGGGGTGTATGCCGACGTTGCCGGCGTGGTGGTGGTCCATGCGCTGGTCGACGACGACGCCGTGCTGCCCGGCGTGGGCGGCGGCGGCAGGGGGCGCATCCCGATGTCGACCCGCAGCGATGGGCGCCTGGCGTAAGTCGAGGAACTCATTGCAGCCAGCTGCAGCCCGCTAGATCATTTTGTTCCAGCTGCGTTCCCACGAACTCTGATCTGAAACGGTTCGTCCACAAGGTGGTTCGGCCGACCCATGCCCGAGTCCCCAGACGATGCTGCAACTGATCCTCTATCAGAGCCCTTCTTTTCAGGATATACGCTAGCCATGAACCCTTCTTTGGTAACATTGGCGGCGCTGCTGCACCCACTCTCTGCCCGGGCTTGGCCAACCCTACTTCCCAAGCCTCAGCCTCCCTCCCTGGCCGTTTCGAACTACTGCCCAGCGAGCACGCGGTCCATCACCGCCCACCGGTGTCCATGGGCCATCTGTCATCCGCAGTCAATCTTGAGCTTGATGGCGCGACGCGAGCGGCCGCCTATCCGACTCTCCTCTCTGCCCAGCCAACCGGGCCCCGACGGTCTGCATACATTAAATCAGCGATGGGCTATGTCCCTGGTCACCCCCACCACCGTTTCACCTCACCTCCCAGTCCAATCTTCTGTCTACATCGCCTCCAGAACACGGCCAGATTCCCATCCAGGTGCAACCGGTGCGCTTACTCCCCCGAGATGATGACCACGACACGGATCTACCTCACCGCCTGCATCGCCACTGATATGTGTAGGATCTGCGTTCATACATCGCTATTCTTGCCCGCCAAGCAGGACCCTTTCCTACTACTCGAACGCCTCTTCTCATCACATCGTCATCGACCATCTATACTCTCCTTCGCAGTTCGCGGTCCTCGTGATTCTTGGGGACCGCCCATCTATGGTGTGAGTATCCCAGATACTCCAGGATTACTCCGCAACGGTGTTCAACTGAATGACGCGAACTGTACGGCAGTGTAGGGACGAACCCCCGGTTCCGCGAATCCACACATAACATAAATTTTCGAGATTGCCTTGACATGCACAGACAGAACGCCACACCACGACACAACGCCACACCACGACAAAGCGCCACACCATACTGGACGCGTCCACGGAATCAGCTGTCTATAGGTCATAGTCATGTCTGATGAGCTCAACAGAGAACTTGAACATTGACATGATGATGATGATGATGGTCAGTCCATTTACTCGGACATCATTGATTGAGGCGCCCAACACGTCCAGTATCTCCTCCGGGCCCATCCACGAGACACAGCTGTTGCTTGGGGATCCGCCTTCTTGATATCTGCGATAGTGGCATGCTGTATTCTGTAGCCTACGTGAGAACGACCTTTATGTCAGGAATGTATCTCGTTCTCTACTACCACTCCCAATGCCCGTTCCATCCCGAAGTACCGGAAAACACAGGTAAAAGGTCGTTACCAGGGCACGATCTCGCAGTCGACGTTCATTCCCATTTCGGAAACCCAAGAATGTCAGGTTGACTGACGCACCGCAGTCTTCGAGGAACGCTGCCCAGATCGACACAGAGTTCCGTTCCCCGACGCCTTCTCCGTGAATCCATCCATCCATGCAGTCGTCCGGCCCAATCTCTGCTAAACTTCTGACTGTTGACAAGACAATTTCTCACCCGCCCTGACGTGTGATGAAATGAATCAAAAAGTAACGTAACGCTTGTTGATACCGACCGTCCCCCATCTCCTCGTCCGCCCCCTTCGACAGCGCTCCCGCTGGCTTACGCTCTTTAACGAACACAACACAAAAAAAATCATCCAATCTTTTTAGCAGGAAATGGGGTTCTCAGATTTCCGTGTCGGCCACGCCGCGGCCCACAACAACAACAACGGCAAGCGCATGACGACGGCGAAGCGGGCTGAGGCTGGTGCGTATCCATCTACCCGATGACGGCCATACCACTGAATAGCTGATCTGCAGCCTCAGACTGCGCCACCGGTGGGCTGTACATCACGCCCAAGGCGGGCAAGGCGTACAACTCGCTCGAGCCGATCGAAGTGACCTGGACGCCGTCCTGCCTGACGACGTCGACGGTCGACATCTACCTCTATGCGCCCTCCCTCAGCCAGTCCATGCTCTACAACTGGCAGGGCGTCTCCAACACCGACGGCGGCACGTACAACGCCACCGTCATGCAGCGCTGGTACAACGACGCCGCCAACGTCCAGCTCCAGTTCCGCATCGTCGAGCGCGGCCAGAGCCCCTTCCTCAGCGACTTCGCCGCCGGGCCCATCTTCAACATGACCTACACCGAGCCGTCCTCCGGTGCGCCGTCCTCGGCCGATACCACCAAGACCGACTCTGGCGTGACCGTCGTCGGCGCAGCGTCCGGCACAACCAGCTCCTCCCACATCAGCAAAGGCGGCGTGGCCGCGGCCGTCATCTTCCCCCTGCTCTTCGCCGGCATCTGCGTCGCGGCCTACATCCGCTGGCAGCGCATGAAGCGCGCGGACAAGTCCAAGGCCTTCACCGAGAACGTCGACAAGCGCATGTCCACCATCTCCACCGACTGGAAGTCGCTCAGCGCCAAGGGCGCCTCCGCCGCGATCCGCAACAGCATGGCCGTCAGCAACGGCGGCGGCAACAGGAACAGCAGCTTCTCCTTTGGCGGCATCCGTCCGGCCTCATCTATCGACGCCGATGGCGGCGTCCCCCAGATGGCCCAGCGTCGTCCGCAGACGTCATTCAGCACTGGCGAACGCGTCTCGCGTGTGTCTTTTGCCGAGGGCACCCGCCCCAGCGTAGAGGCCAGGCGCTCCGTTGCAGGCCAGAGCCGCGCCTTCCACCAGGGTTTCGTGCCCCCCGTCCCCGTCCTCACGAGACAAGGCAGCGGTGACAGCATGGACAATGGCATGCTCAGCCCAACCCAGACTGAAGGTGCTGTCAGCCTCACTCCCGAGGCCATCCGTGCGCGCATCAGCATCGCTGGCAATCAAGACGACGTCGGCCCCGCTTTGAGCAGTGAGTGTCTTGATCTTTCTCCACGCCTCCGTATCTAACTCCCTACCCAGTGATGCGTTCGTACAACGGTGAATACGACAACCGGCTCTCGACATACGACGCCTACGACACCGACTCCACCTACCACGACGCCTACAACACCAGCTCCACCTACAACACCGACTCGGTCTACAACAACAACCCGCACTCGATGTACGCCGACGACGACGACTTTGCCAGCCAATACGTCGCCGCGCCGCCGCCCGTCGCTATGCGCGGCGAGACGCTCTTCACCTCCTCCCCCGTCGCGTCCCCCACATTTGGCAACAGCGGCAACGGCTTCTCCGCGATGAGCCCCGACGACATGCTGCGCGCCTACGCCGCCGGCCGCTCGAACGGCACCGCGTCGCCCGCGGCGGGGATGATGCGCGTCATGAGCCCGCCGATGAGCCCCGTCAACGAGAGGCGGCGGACGCTCATCCCTGCGGGGCCCGGCGCGCTGAGCGCGAGCCGCGGTGCGTATGACGTGAGCATCGAGGAGGATGTCGCGCATGCCAAGTAGGTGGAGTACACCCTTCACTCTCCCATCTCGTGTGTTTCTGCTAGTCTTTCTCTTTCCCTCTCTCTATAAAGTGGGAGGTAGATATCTTGCTACCCTTATACCCCCCTTGCCGTTCGCGGGCGACCACTCTTACCACCCCTCCCCACTCCCCCTCCCCGTCTTCTTCCCACTGTCTTATCGCCTTGTGTGTGGTTCGAGATTGATACTTTTCTCCTCTTCTTTTCTTTGTGGTTGTGGCTGTAAAATTTCTATATATATATATGATTGTGATTGGGCACAGTAAACCAACTAACTACACTCGTTGAACGTTGAACGCTTGCCCCGGATTGTGATTTGTGCTTAGGTTATTCTGTAAATTATAAGAAGAAAAAGAAGAATTTGAGTCTTCTCCTTGCAGCATGGATGGATGTTACCGGAGGTGTTGTGAAGGTTTAGGGTTTTTGGGTTTGAGAGTGGCCACAATCACTGTGTCGCAAATCTTTCCATCATCAGACTGAGACGCGTCCGCAGTGGGTGATACGTATGTTCCAAGTCGCGAGCTGGATTCTCGCCACTGGTATCCAATCATTGTAGGTTCGTGAACGAATGAGAGTGGCGTACACGATCACTACGACGCGAATCTTCCCATCTGACACGCGGTGTTGGATTGTTCCAAGTCGCGAGTTCAAGTTGGATCATCGGCACAGGTTCAATCACTGTATAGTAAGTTCAATGATGCTAGTGATCGGTGACCTCGGCGTGAGTGCCAGTACGTGATGAAGATCCTTGCCAAGTCGCGAGTTTATCTGTTGTGTCGCATGTCGGTTGTTGAGCTCAGGGTGCGTTCTCACCTCATCATCTCAATACAAAACTCGGAGGACTCGGAGGCGTTGGTGTCCCTAGACCAAGACTATCAATGACATCGCTGTGCTTGTCCAGGAAGGCGTGTTGACGATGTTGATTATCGCATGTTAGAGGTCGCAACGCTTCGCTCACTATCATCCATCGCTCCTCCGTATCTGGGAGAATTTGGAAGACACAGACTGGGCTGAAGGCCTCACGGCGAGGTTTCCTTGATGGCACTGCACAAGTAAGTGAGGACGTTTCCTCATCGTTATCACGACCGATAATGCCAAGCTACGAACTGGGAGCGCAGCTCGAACATAGTCGTTGCAGACAGTCCGACGCATGATTAAATGAACGCAATATGATTTGATATCCGCCCTCTACGACTGGTTTTACCTACAAATCTTCGTCTCCTTGAATCTTGACCGCAGCTATTTGTGAACGAATCAGACGGGTATCGGCGTGATTGACGACAAACGTACCGATCTCAGCAATAGCGTACACCGACGCTGTCGATGAAGCCGTCAGTCATCATTGCTGGAATAAATTCATGCTCGTACCAACTGGGTGTGCAGAGAAATGTAGAGGAATGATAGACATGTCTGCAACCCGGATGTTGCTAGTCCCGTATACCTAAAAAATGCGCTTTCAGCGAACCAAGTCAACGTGCCGAGCAAATTCGAGACCTTGAGGTCACTATCAACAACACCTCCCTTGTCCTTAGGGAGCATAGAAAGCGATCCGCAGACATCTGGCGCAGATTGAAATCGTATTAGATTCGCACGAGGACTCGAAGAAGCAACACACGGAATGTCGAATTAAAATGGTCTTTCACCCAGTCTAGCTGGAGGTCAGTCAAAAGACAGCTCGCGGCTCGATCCACATACTAGCTATCTCCTCGTCCGTCTGGATCGCGATACCAGGGTTGAGCTCGACCGTAGGCGAATCTTGAACGCCAACAAATCAGTCATGAACAAGGAGTGCAGCTGTCGACAAAGTTTACCGGCAAGTTGCTGGGAGAACGGCGCCGTCTTGGCAATCTTCCGCACATATTTCACCAACTCCACAAAGGTGATCAGATCTACCCAGCCGTACGGTCAATCACAATCCCGACAAACATCATACATAGGGTGCACACCGATGTCATGTTCGAAATAGTGAGGGTCAAACTCTGGGTCAGCAAGCGGGTCGTCCGTTGTGGCATGGATCGTCCCCCGATTGAAGCTATAGTTCGTCGCAGGGCAGACAGAGATGTACTTCTTCTCTGGCTGTAGGGGGTCTAGACAAACCAGTCAGCAAAGGGGAGGGCGAACGACAGGTCACTTACTTGGCCCCGAAAATGTAGCAGTCATGCCAATCAGTTCGAGACCCGGAGCACCCTCGCGTATCTTCTCTAGCATGATCTCATATTGTTCGAGTCTTCCGGGAGGATAAGCATGCTTTTCGGCTTCGATTTTCCGTCGCTCGCTTTCAAGCATCTCGACCGCTCGAGGAGAGATGGTCTCCAAGCTGGTGAAAGCCATGGTAGAAATGCCCATCATGAACACGCCTTCATTGTTCTTGCTGTAAAAAGAAACACATACACACATGAGCAATACATACAGTAGGCTGTGTAAGATATAAGTACCTTTTCTCGACTTGCTCCAAGAAGCGTACAGGATCGCGGAGACAATCACCCGTCTCGTGTGGGAAATCCTCCTTCAACTCTGTAATAACAACGATATAAAACATAATCCAAGTCAAGACAAGTGAGTGCACAGACCGTATGTCATGCCAATAAAGTTGTGATCCTGCACGTTCTCACCTACGCCTTCCAAAGCGAGCTTCAGAGGTACACCAATCTTTGCCAAGACATCCGGACGCCCGATGCCCGAGAGCTCGAGTATCTGGGGCGATTTCAGCGCACTACAAACCATCAGCTTTTACTGCGCACAAGAGCTAGAACACACAACGCACCCAGCGCACATGACGACCTCCTTCCCCACTACGACGGAATGTACACCCCCTTCTTTCCCCTCTGAGAACTCCACGCCCGTCGCCACCAGCTCCCCGCTCTTCTTCGCCTCCGTGATCACCTTCCTGACCACCGCACCAGTCAACACCACAAGGTTCTTCCGCTCCGCGTTCGGCTCGAAATAGGCCTATGGAGACTAAGTCGTGGTGAGGCTAGTACCAGGAAAGTGCCGACTGACAGATGCTGCATACGATCGGCTGTTGGTTTCGGGATCGAGGGTATTCGCGAGGAGGCGAACGCCACCAGTCTAGCAAAGGAGCAGATTTGTTACGTGTCGATGAGTGTGCCAAGACCATACGCACATCGCCGTGGTTCTAGCAGGCGCGACCTCCATAATCAGAGAAATCGTCGTACATACGAATGTCTAAACTCACAGGATCTGGGGCCCAAGGTATTCCCATCTTGACGAGAGTCTACAGAGCGATAATGATCGGAGTAATACACGTTACGGACAAGGTATAGACTCACCTCTTGTAGCTCGAACTCAACATCCAGAACGAGCTTAGGATGGCTCAACTTGATGGGACCTGTCGACCCAGAATCCAGCCTCTGAGTTAAAGCCAATACATACTCCCAAACTAACCTTCGCCCCACTTCTTGTCCCAGATCTTTGGTGCATCAGAAGACAGTCTGCTCGTGAGCTCGGGATTGGGATAGAACCTAGACGCAGCATTCACGATGTATTCGGGAAGTGGACCTGCAGACTCACGTCGCCGCCTTCTCCAGATATTTCTCAAACGTCTTCCAATTCCAGTTCGTATTTCCGAGGCGTTCCCAGTCTGTCCAAGATGTCAGTTGAGCTTTGGCCATGCTAGCATGTATTAAGATCACCGTCAATATCCTTCTTGTAGGGCTCGGTCCAGCACATGAAGTTGAGGGCAGAGCTTCCACCGAGACTCTTTCCCCTGCCACGACATTGAGCACCGAAACATGTTGCAAGAGGATTGTATGTACCGGCCCCAATAAATTTCTCGCCCTTTGACATGGGCTTGAGGAACCTGCCGCGCGCGTCAGTAGACAATACCATCCAGATCATAAGAGATAACCCAACAGTCTTGAAAGCCCAATCATAGTCAGGCTGCAAAAACGTAGCGCCATAGTGCCCCGGACGCGCTATATTCAATCACTTGTAAGCAGTCACAAGACACTCTTCGACCCAAACTGACTGATCATCACGTCGTTCAGATTAGACTTGCCCGCATCGAGCACCAGCACAGTCGTGTTCGGATTCTCTGAGAGCCGTGCAGCGATGACCAGTCCGGCAGTCTAGCCAATGACACTTGAGGAGGGATGTGGTATGTAAACGAAAGCACTCACACCCCCACCTTATGAGGGAGTGCGTTAAGATGTCATTGGCGAGTACCTCGATTAACTCACCGACAATAACATAGTCGAACGTCTTCCCTTTGACTTCGTCCAGAGTAACAAGAGGCATGCTGAGCTGGGGATCCTCGACTGACAGACCTTGCGCTTAAGTATGTCGTCTCGCCACTTTGCGGCCGGCCGCGTCTAGCGCAAGTGCCACTCCATGTCCGCTTCAGCTGACCGAGCCTGAGAGCCCGGTCAAGGACGGCGAAGCCCCGCCCGATATCTATAGGTGATTAGCGCTCAGTAGCGGCATTTCAGAAGCAGCGATGGCCACGATTATGGACCAGTATCTGGAAGCAACGTCTGAATGTTGATAATATGACCTCCGGTTGGTACGCAGTACTGTTTATCAAGATTCTCAGTCGCGAGGTGGTGGATCAGATTGTAGACCTCGTCTGATATGATGCGTTCTGACTTCTGGACCTCAGGCGCGGTGATGGTGAGTGGAAAGGAAGTCACCGGAGACTCGAGAACTTTCAACTCCCGTACAACTCGGACCGTTGTTGATATGTCGAGGGGTGCTACAATGTTGACCCCGCTTGTGATAGCGCGGCGAGAAGAGGAAAGTAGATGATGGTGATGACCGCGTGCTGGAAGGTCTCCTCTGTTGAATGGGTGATTCATTTCTGGCATGGAGAGACGATACGAGTTTTGCCATATCTCATGTTTGTCATTCAAAAAGCTTGTAAAGAGCTGGATTGGCTTGTTTGTGGGCAAGTGTAGATTCTACATTGAGGTGCGACGGATAACATTCTAGATCGGTATTAGCTTGGAACCGGCGAGTGTTCCGCCAGCGTACGCACCCCGTATGATCAAAGAAAGGCTCAATGTTTGCCGTTTTCTATAAGGCCCACACCGATAGGCGCGCCCTGCTCCTGTAGCCGTTGCTGAATTGTTTCCTGCGAGAGCTTTGCGGCCTCAGCGGCAATCTTCGCTTGACGAGCGGCCTGCATCGGGCATCAATATCAAAGCGCACAGCTGCAGTGCGTCAACTTACAGCCTTCTTGCCGTGCAAGCATTCGATGTAATCCTGCCCTTGGGGCCGACACTCTAGCGGAAAGTCGGCGTTGGCGTAACACTTGCTAAATTCCTGCCAGAAGGCAAAGCACCGCGGCGTAGAGCCCGAGTAGCTGAATCCTGACTAGATGCACCGGTCAGCGCGAGCGAAAGGCGGGAAGCGGGCGGCGGGAGGTACCATGGTGGTTGCGGAGGAGAGTAAGTCGGGGTGACCGTCACGTCACGTCGCATGTCCAACCTCGACCACAAGACTGTCATCGAGCAGGAGGTCGCGCGCCTCAAAAAGGTCCATCCCACCGCCGAAGACATCCCGTCATGCCTCAATCTCTTTGAGCTCATTACGTCCTGCCACGGTGCGTCTTCCTGTCTGTTCCCGCCATTCGCCATCTCCCAACTCCGTCCAGCAATCCGCTCGCAGGTCAAATCATGGTACAGATTCGGCGGGATGCCCGAGTGCAACTACAAGCACGACGACTTCAAGTTCTGCCTCGGCATGAAGTGGATGGAGTCCGACGAGCGCTACGAGGCCTGGATCCGCCGCAGGGCGGAGTGGTGGGCAAAGCGCCGCATTGAGAAGAGCAGCGAGGACGTCTGGGAGATGCGAAACACCCCCATTCCAGGATTCCCCGCTCCAATCAGTGATGCTGAGATCAGCGACATGAAGAGCGTCGAACAGTCCGCTGTCATGTAACCTTACAGAATATAATATCCCATACCCTCAACGCGTGTCGGGACCAGTGGAGAAGGAAGGAACATTTTCACAGATGTTGACTCCCCGCGCATGTTCTCTTGCTCGTCAGCACACACTCCTCGGATTTCCGTCTTCCCTACGCCGCGACACATACAAGCTCGAAG
The DNA here is from genome assembly GCA_019915105.1 of Strobilurus luchuensis. Classification (NCBI taxonomy): domain Eukaryota; kingdom Fungi; phylum Basidiomycota; class Agaricomycetes; order Agaricales; family Physalacriaceae; genus Strobilurus; species Strobilurus luchuensis. Next base: position 1,362,415 of record JAHLMJ010000004.1, read on the forward strand.
AGACATGCTTACAGGACAATATATCATGATGGACGCCTCTTCCTCGGACTTGATACCCTCACTGAAATACACGCCGCGAAGAGATTACGAGACTCTGAAGATTGCAAGATATTCTTCACGGGACAACGTTCAGATAGTAGAAGGTGTGTGTCTTCTTACTGTTCACAACAGCGCTGCCCAATGGTGGCATAGTCGACTGGTGACGAAAAGATTCTACAATCATATCTGACGGCCGGTGACTGGCTTCTTGGACAACCACCTCCCGGGTCCAGCCTCGTCCACTGGAGACCACGCTTACCGGAAGAGGATTTTCGATCCGCTTGACCTTGAGATGCACGCAATTTGCGACTGCAGCTATCATACATCACGAATCCCCTTAAGAACCGGCTTACGACGCGGATGTCACAGACACTGAGAGCAGATTCTACAACAACCGAGAGTCTACAAGAAATTGGACCTGGGTCAAGACCTCAGGCATATCGACGTGACCTACGCGAAGAGTTGGCGCTACAATCACCACTGTTGAAAGCTGCTTATCAACTTTCAGTCGGTGGTCGATGTGTTTGGATCGGTAACACGACAGTCATCCAGCTCGACCTTATTGAAGACAACTTGTTTCGACGAACCGCGCTCTGTAGCTGAGATCAAGTACTCTACATGTCCTTGTCTCCTTGAATCTTCACTGCAGCTGCCAGGAATGAATCAGACGGTTATACACGTAGAGATGGACAACAAACGTACCAATTTCGGCAATAGCGTACACCGCCGCTGTCGTTGAAGTCGTCAGTCACCGTCGATGGAATAGGTTCATGCTCGTACCAACTGGGTGTGCAGAGAAATGTAAAGGAATGATGGACATGTCTGCGACTCTGATATTGCTAGTCCCATATACCTACAACGGAGACTTTCGTCAGTAACCCTAATCCAGGCGATATGCAGCAAGTCAGTAACCTTGAGATCTGGGTCCACAACACCTCCCTTGTCCTTCGGGAGCATGGAGAGCGATCCACAGACATCTGACAGTTGCGTTACATAGATAAACAGAGGAACAAGAGAAGCGACGCACGATATACTGAACTGAAAGTGTTCTTCACCCAATCTAGTCGCAGATTAGCTGAAAGGCACCTGGTATTGTGCCACGATGGTCCACATACCAGCGATCTCCTCGTCCGTCTGGACCGCGACACCTGGGTTGAGCTCAACCGTCGGCGAATCTGAGACACCGACGTGTCAGTCGTGACCCTACAGCGCTCACCAGAGCTTACCAGCGAAATGGTGGGAAACCGGTGCCGTCTTGACGACTTTCCGTACATACTTCACCATTTCCACAAAAACTTGCAAGTCTAATCAATTGCATGCTTAGCCTCGTTTCCGACGAATACCATAGGTAACGAACGCACCAATGTCATGTTCGAAATAGTGAGGGTCGAATTCTGGGTCCACAAGCGGGTCGTCCGTCGTAGCATGAATCGTCCCCCGGTTGAAGTTGTAGTTTGTCGCAGGAATGACGCTGAAGTACTTCTTATCTGGTTGCGGAAGGTCTAAAGCAAGGCAGTCAGCACAAAATGAGACGAAAATGCGACAAATCAGATACTTGGTCCCGAGAGTGTCCCGGCCATGCTGATTATTTCGAATCCCGGTGCGCCGTTGCGTATCTTCTGCAGCATGATCTGATATTGTTCCAGTCTTCCGGGAGGATAAGCATCCTTGTCGGCTTCAATCTTCCGTCGCTCGCCTTCGAGCAGCTCGACCGCTCGAGGAGAAACGGTGTCCAGGCTTGTGAACGCAGCGGTAGAGACGCCCATCATGAACACGCCTTCATTGTTCTTGCTGTAAGGTTCCAGATGAGCAAGACATCTTGTGATTCGAGTGACTCGTATAGTCGCCTTTTATCAATCTGCTTCAAAGCCTGCTGCGGATCGCGGAGACAGTCAAATGTCTCGCCTTGGAAATCATCTTTCAACTCTGCAACAACGATAGATACATCAGCCTGATCAGAAACGGTCGAGTTGACTACACAGACCATATGTTAATCCGACGAAGTTGTGATCTTGCACATTCTTGCCTACGCCTTCCAAAGCAAGCGTCAACGGTACACCAATCTTGGCCAAGATACTCGGACGCCCAATGCCTGAGAGCTCGAGTATGTGGGGTGATTTCAGCGCACTACGAAGCCCTAAGTTCATGCACCGCAAAAGAGAGAAGAAGTACAACGCACCCGGCGCACAGGACGACCTCTTTTCGCACCCCGACGGAATACACACCTCCTTCTCTCCCCTCTGAGAATTCCACTCCCGTCGCCACCAACTGCCCCTTTCCCTTCGCTTCAGTAATCAATTTTCTGACCAACGCACCAGTCAACACGATCAGATTCTTTCGCTCTGCATTTGGCTCGAAATACGCCTGTGAAATGAAGCACACTATAGTCAGTCGCAGTAAGACTAGTACTAGGGGAATGCCGACCGACCGACGCTGCATACGATCGGGTGTTCGTTTCGGGATCGAGGGTATTCGGGACGAGATAAACACCACCAGTCTGATGATTGGTTGGCTTTGTCAAGTGTCCTTCATTGTGACAAAAAAGTTGCCCACATCACCGTGATTCTAGCACAAGCGAATCTTGGTGATCAGCGCTATTGTGAGACGAGAGATCGCTTAGACTCACGGGTCCCGACGCCCAAGGGATACCCATATTGACGAAGGTCTGCCGATAAGTATTTGCAGTAGTATCAATTACAGCCAAGATTTCTGCGCACCTCCTGCAGTTTGAAGTCGACATCCAAAACAAGCCTAGGATGGCTCAACTTGATGGGACCTGTCGAATCAGACTTACTGTAGCCTCCGAGTCAAAGTTCAGACTCCCAAACTTACCTTCTCCCCACTTCTTATCCCAGACCTTTGGCGCATCAGTAGACATCTTATCCGTGAGTCCAGAATTGGGATAGAAGCTGGACGCAACATTGGCAATGTATTCGCAGAATGAAACGAAGTTTTGACCCACGTCGCCGCCTTCTGAATATATTTCTCAAACATCTTCCAGTTCCAGTTCGTATTTCCAAGGCGCTCCCAGTCTTAACGGCGTGTGAGGTGAAATTTGGCTAGAGCAATATGATAGATTACCGTCGATGTCCTTCTTGTATGGCTGAGTCCAAGCCGAGAAGTTGTTCGCGGAGCTGCCGCCGAGACTCTTGCCGCTACCCAACATGACTGTAAGCACCGAAACACATCTCAGTAGAATGACATGTACCGGTTCCAATATAATTCTCGCCCATGGGCATGAGGTTGGGCGACCTGCCGCGCGCGTCAGTAGACAGTAACAGTGAATCGTCAGAGAGCAACCGACAGTCTTGAAGGCCCAATCATAATCAGGCTGCATGAACGTAGCGCCGAACTGACCTGGACGTGCTATATACAAGCGCAGTTGTAAGTAGCTGTAAGGTAATCCTTCACCAAGACTCTGAGACTCACTGATCATCACGTCGTTCAGATTCGGATTGCCCGCATCGAGCACCAACACGGACGTCTGTGGATCCTCTGAGAGTCGCGCAGCAACGACCAGTCCAGCCGTCTTTACAAGTCCACGTCAGCTGAGGTGCGCACAATAGACGAGAGCATTTACACCACCACCTAGGCAGTGAGTCCGTCAGGCGTCGTTCGCAAGCGGCGGCAAGTATTTCGATCAACTCACCGACAATCACATAGTCGAACGTCTTTCCCTCTACTTCAGCTAGAGCAACAAGAGGCATGATGATGGGTTATGGTGTCTCAACTGGTGAGCCTTGCATTTAAGCATATCGCCTCCCTGCCTCGTGATTAAGACTCAACCTTGCGATGGGGTTCCAGAAGTTCAAACGAGCGCCCAGAGTTGGACAAAAATCCCATGTTATTGAAAAGATCAGAACGTTGTCCAGGTAATGAGTGGCCTAATTGTTGGTTTTTGATCATCGGAAGCAAGTTAATTGCGGTAATGCCACCAATTCGTGCAATGGGCTGGCTTTAGCCCACACGAGCTGACCAACTTTCGGAATGTCCGAAGTGAGAGACACGATACACTTGAACTCGGAGGTCCAGACGCGTAACAACAGCCCGAAGTGCCCGTGAGCGCCGCAGGTCTACTAGCAGAGTAATATTTTCCTTGGCCATGGAATATGATGAGGATTTGAAGAGGATTTGCGATGCCGATATACCAGCCAAATTTGGGTTACGAAAGAGAAGATGCCGAGCGCCACAAGGCTCCTGAGATATAGGCTATCCGACTATCAGAATATGGCAGCCTGATTTACGGAAGATCGACAGTGAAGCTACAGAGTCGTCTTGAACAAGGAAGAACGTGGCAAGAAGCTGAGGGTACAAACAATCGATTACAATTGTTTACAAGCGCGTCGCGTCTTGCTCTCACGGTTGAGAGTCCGCCTACCATCGTCTGCTCCGCCATCCCGCCCGTCGCACCCGCCCCCAGCACACACACTATGCCGTCACCAGAACAGGAGGCAGAGTTCTCAATGTCTAAACTGTCGCTGAACTCGACCGAGTCGCAGACTGAGGACTGGGATCGGTCCATGTCCGTAGACGAGGACTCGCCAGTCGACATACCCACACAGACGCCGAGAAACTCGGTGATATTCCCTGCCGATGGCAGCCACGACACACCAAGGGGCAAGACTGGCGGGAAGCGGACGTTGAGCGAGCTGTTGCGCCTTCACGCAGGGCAGGGCGCCGATGCGTTGAGCACCGAGGAGGCCAGCCGGGTGGCAGAAGTGCTTGGGCAATGGGTGAGTCGCCATTCGTCCAGCTCTGGGCGGGACTGAACCAACGGCATCAGATAAATACGGGCTCGTCTCCGTACGAAGGCGAAGACGATTTCTTTGCACGATCCCACGATGATCTGAGCCTCAAGTCGAAAAAGAGCCCCGGACTGGACGGCGCTGAGGGCAGACCACGCGGGCGCAGCGAGAGCGCCGGCACCGGCAGGTCCCGCTCAGCGAGCATAACAAAGTCATGACCACGCCACCCACCGCCGACAACAACAACAGCACTATGACCTATCTCAACTTTGCATTGCTTTCATCCCACATTGTTATCCTTATATGCTGCCTTCTTGCTTTGACGACACTTTACGACACTAATTACGACCAGCGATGATATACATATACCTAGCGTAGACGGGCATTGTAATTGGGCGACTGAGCCGGCGGATGTATGTAAATAGACAACAGGTTTCCTCCTTGCGCGACATGTGTCTCAGTTCCGTCCAGGACCGCACTGTAAATGTCAAGTGAAACGAGGCGATAAGAACGAGTACCTGTCTCAAACCTGGGGACATCAGTGAGATCTAGAGACCGACGCTTCACCTCGCTTCATCAGGCGAATTGGGGGCGAGGAGTGAAAGCCCTGCAGGGCAAAGAAACGCGGTGGAGAGAGAAGGTTAAATCTGAGTAAAATCCCCAGCAACAAGTGGATCCAGGTGCGCTATACATGGTGCAGGTTGTCCTGAGAATCCTCCAGCTGCCAAGTGGAAGAGGATACCGCTGCTAGATGAATAGATTGCACGGCCCATGCCGAGTATCACCACAGACGAGTCCGAGAATCCTCTCCGCCCATACTTAGTTTTGACAGCAACATACGAACACCATGCAGTGATCCGAATATGCTAGTACAGTTCCGGTGCAGTTCAGAAACATATCTAGCCCAGTTTGTAACACGCTGCGACAAGATGAGAATCAAGAATTGTACGATTTCCTCGAGCAGGATATGGTGCCATACAGCAACGAGGGTGTCTCTTTCAGGGCGTGAAAGGGTCAGAGGTATACTCGTACCATTCCGAGCATTTTATCTACCAATTGCGCGTCGGAGAGGGGCAAGAAACGCGTCCGAAAATGATGGAACATGGCATGGGGAGAGCAATTTCGCGTTGGGGATAGTACTTGCTGACTAAGCACCGTCCGAATGAGCAGCCCGTATAAGATCGCCTCACCTGCAGCCGACCACCATCTTGTCCTTTTCCTCCCATCATGTCTTCCAAGCGTGAGTGATTGCTGCCGCCAGCGTTTATTGCAATAAATCCTTATTGTTTTTCGATATCCCCACAGCCATCCGCGAGTACGACGCCAAGCTTCTGGTAGCCTACTGGCTCACTCGCGTAAAGCTTGTCGACACTTCCCTGGAGCTTGGTCCCTCTGCGACCCCCGCCTACCCCCGTGTTGCCCAGCTGCTCTTCGATGAGGAGACTGGCACCTTGACCCCCAAGGAGGCGCTCCCATCGTGGTTGTTCGAGTCCGGTCTCAAGCTCGTCGCCAAGCCTGACCAGCTCATCAAGCGACGTGGAAAGGCCGGTCTCCTTGCCCTCAACAAGACGTTTGATGAGGCCAAGCAGTGGATCGATGCGAGGGCAGGCAAGGTTCAAAAGGTGTGTTGCATATCCCCCAGTCGCTTCCGTTTCATCTCCGTGCGATATGCCGGCATGATGTCCAGCCACCTGTTATCAATATCATCTCCTTGCCCTCCCTTCACCCCTTCACTCCATCACTGCCTCGTTGTCTGTCCCGAGACCAAGGGCTAAATTTTTTTGCAACGCGACTTGTGTTCTACACGTGATCGAAGCATTGATTCTGAGATCTAATTCCTTCTGTCAGGTCGAAAGCGTCTCTGGACCGCTCACCTCCTTCATCCTCGAACCCCTGCTTCCCCATCCGGCCGACACTGAATACTACGTTTGCATAAACTCCTCCCGCGAATACGACTCCATTCTTTTCACCCATGAAGGTGGTGTCGATGTCGGTGATGTCGACGCAAAGGCCTTGAAGCTGGACATCCCCGTCCAGACCTCCAAAAACCCGAACACCTTCCCCTCCAAGGACACCATCAAGTCCACACTACTGACCCACGTTCCTGCCCACAAGCAGGATGCCCTTGTCGACTTCCTCGTTCGCCTCTACTCCGTCTATGTCGACCTCCACTTTGCCTACCTCGAGATCAACCCCCTCATCTGCCTCGGGCCCAATGAGTCCAAGAGCGGCAACATCGAAATCCACTTCCTCGATATGGCTGCCAAGCTCGACCAGACTGCCGAGTCCATCTGCGGCATGAAATGGGCCATCGCTCGTGACCTCAGCGTGTACGAGGGTACTACTGCCTCCGTCGGCGCCAAGAGTGGCAAGGTCACTGCTGACCGCGGCCCTCCGATGGTCTTCCCTGCTCCGTTCGGTCGCTCCTTGACCAAGGAGGAGGCCTACATCCAGAAGCTTGATGCATCGACTGGTGCTTCCCTCAAGCTGACCGTCTTGAACCCCGATGGTCGCGTCTGGACCATGGTTGCCGGTGGTGGTGCTTCCGTCGTCTACTCCGATGCCATCGCTGCTTGTGGTATGTCACTTTCACTATCATATCAGGAATGAGATACTTACCGTTTCTCCAGGATTCGCTCACGAACTCGCCAATTACGGTGAATACTCTGGTGCTCCCACTGAGGGACAAACCTACGAGTACGCGAAGACCATCATTGACCTGATCACCCGCGGTGCTCCTCGTCCCGAGGGCAAGATCCTCATCATTGGTGGTGGTATTGCCAACTTCACCAACGTCGCTGCTACCTTCAAGGGTATCATCCGTGCTCTCAAGGAGTACAAGCAGCAGCTCATCAACAGCGGTGTCAAGATCTTCGTCCGTCGTGGTGGTCCCAACTACCAGGTTCGTGACCAGTCCCCATTTAGTGTGCGAACTCGTCGACTGATGACGCTTTTCTCGCAATTAGGAAGGTCTCAAGGCTATGAGACTTCTCGGAGAGTCCCTGGGTGTCCCCATTCGCGTGTTCGGTCCCGAGACTCACATCACCGAGATTGTCCCTCTCGCTCTTGGCATTGCGCCCAAGAAGCCCGCCGCTTCTGAGCCCAAGTCCATCTCCGCCACTGCTCCTGGCACACCCCCTACCGTCCACAGCGAGGTCGTCGCTGAGCCTGCTACCGTTGGCACCATCCACCCCTCCGGCCAGCGCACCCAACCTTCTGACCAGATCGTCCACTTCGATGCCAGCTCCCCCTCCTCCCGCCCCGCTTACCGCCCCTTCGATGAGACCACTCGTTCGTTCGTGTACGGTCTCCAGCCCCGTGCTATCCAGGGCATGCTCGACTTTGACTACTCCTGCGGACGCTCTGCGCCGTCTGTCGCTGCTATGATCTACCCCTTCGGTGGACACCACATCCAGAAGTTCTACTGGGGAACGAAGGAGACCCTCCTGCCCGTCTACACCAGCGTCGCTGAGGCTGTTTCCAAGCACCCCGACGTCGATGTTGTTGTCAACTTCGCTTCCAGCCGTAGTGTGCTTGGAAGCACCATGGAGATCCTGCTTGGCCACAGCGACAAGATCAAGAGCATTGCTCTCATTGCTGAGGGTGTCCCTGAGAGACACGCCCGTGAGATTCTCTGGGAGGCCAAGGAGCGCGGTGTCCTCATCGTTGGTCCTGCCACTGTCGGTGGTATCAAGCCTGGTTGCTTCAGGATTGGTAACTCTGGAGGGTACGTGTTTTCGCTCATCTTTTCTTTCCGTCTTTTCTGATATCAAAATATAGTATGATGGACAACATCATCTCCTCCAAGCTCTACCGCGCTGGCTCTGTTGGCTACGTCTCCAAGTCCGGAGGCATGTCCAATGAGCTGAACAACATCCTGTCCTTCACCACCAACGGTACCTACGAGGGTATCGCCATCGGTGGTGACCGCTACCCCGGAAGCACCTTCATCGACCATCTCCTCCGCTACGAGGCTGACCCCGACTGCAAGATGCTCGTCCTCCTTGGTGAGGTCGGTGGTGTCGAGGAGTACCGCGTCATCGAGGCGGTCAAGTCTGGCCAGATCAAGAAGCCCATCGTCGCATGGGCCATCGGTACCTGCGCCAAGATGTTCACCACCGAGGTGCAGTTCGGTCACGCCGGCTCCATGGCCAACTCCGACTTGGAGACCGCGGACGCCAAGAACACCGCCATGCGTGCCGCTGGCTTTGTTGTTCCCGAGACCTTCGAGGATCTCCCCACCGCCCTCCGGGATACCTACGACGCGCTTGTCAGCTCTGGCACCATCAAGCCCCAGGCTGAGCGTGATCCTCCCGTCATTCCCATGGACTACAAGTGGGCACAGGAACTCGGTCTCATCCGTAAGCCCGCCGCCTTCATCTCCACCATCTCCGACGAGCGTGGCCAGGAGCTCCTCTACGCCGGTATGCGTATCTCGGAGGTGTTCAAGGAGGACATTGGTATCGGTGGTGTCGTCTCCCTGTTGTGGTTCAAGCGCCGTCTCCCGCCTTGGGCGACCAAGTTTGTCGAGATGGTGTTGATGCTGACTGCCGACCACGGTCCGGCTGTGTCTGGTGCTATGAACACCATCGTCGCGTCGCGTGCTGGCAAGGACTTGATATCGTCTTTGGCCTCTGGTCTTCTTACCATCGGTAGCCGTTTCGGTGGTGCCCTTGACGAGGCTGCCTCCATGTTCTCCAACGCCCGCGATACTGGCCTCACCCCTCGTGAATTCGTCGACAACTCGAGGAAGGCGAACAAGCTGAGTGAGTATATTTTTTCTTGTCTTTTGTGACATCATTCTCAACGTACTTCTCTTCAGTCTCTGGTATTGGCCACAAGATTAAGAGCGTCAACAACCCCGATCTTCGTGTCGAGCTCGTGAAGGAGTTCGTGAGGAAGAACTTCCCCAGCCACAGTCTCCTCGACTACGCCCTTGCCGTCGAGAAGGTCACCACCTCCAAAAAGGATACTGTGAGTCTCTCAGTCCATCGATGGTCTACATCTTGCTCACGCAGCTGTTCCAGCTCATCCTGAACGTTGACGGATGCATCGCTGTCTGCTTCGTCGATCTCCTCCGGGACTCTGGCGCGTTCTCGCGAGAGGAGGCTGACGAGTACATCAAGATCGGAACCCTCAACGGCCTGTTCGTCCTCGGACGGAGTATCGGCTTCATCGGTCACCATCTCGACCAGAAGCGCCTGCGCGCACCACTCTACCGCCACCCTGCAGACGACATCTTCATCAACATGGCGGATGTGCAGCAGCCGCGCGTGCTGGTACAGCAGTGATTTGTTGCTGGCATTGGGTTGGGATTTTAGCGGAACAGTTTGCATCTTTTGTCACACTAGAGTATAGATTTAATATCAATGTAGCATCCTATTTTTCTCTCGTCTTATGTTGCGTGGACCATTGAGGAGTGGAAAGGGAAGCTGGATGAGCTGTGTGACCTGGGGAAGGTTGAAAGCTCGATAGACTGTAAGTTGGGTATGTGTGATCGTGGGATATGTGAGTACTCGAGAAGAAGTAGTCTTCGAATCGACCATGGCACTGACACCGCCAACCCCACCGTCACTCCGAGGAAGCAATCCTCTGTTAGAATATTCCCATTCAGCTCTCTCTTGTTGCCTTCAGCTTGCCACGATAGGGATTGTCACTGTGGGTGTTCTTCCACGCCCATGCCGTGATCTCCCTTCTAAACCTTCTCAACGCCTTCAACGCGATGGAGCATTGTCCGAGTCGGAGCCGATGCTTGGCCGCTTGTAACGTTTACAGACCATCTTCAGCTCTCCGAAGACTATGGAGATGTTAAACTTCGGGCGGAGGAGGCGGTTTGCGGTCCGCCGTGGACCGCCACTGCCAACCGCGTGAGCCTATAAAATTCCATGGGATGCTTGCCATTGGCATGTATACTACGTTTGGTCTTGACACTCTTCGATTGGGGTGGCGCTGACGTGACTACAAACCGCGATACCAGATGTCAATGATATAGTTCAAGGTACCCGTGAACATACTAGGCCCTCAGTCAGCCTTTTGAGGTCTTCAACGCGTACCTTGCAAACACTCGGATTAGCTCTGAGCGTTCCGGACTTCCATCATTTGTGCGTCACAAGGCAGCTTCCATGTGGGTAACTCGTTACTCCAGGGAGGATCATCTGTCGTGATAGGCCTTACACTGACCTGCATAAACCATTGAGGAGAGATTTCACGCTCTCTTTCTGACCATCATGTCCCCAACAACCAATCGCACCGAGTCCAGGAAACGCCGAAGGGAGAATGAACCAACATATGGGCGTATCTCCAAGCGCGGCAATTATGCATGTACGGCATGCAGAAAGTCGAAGAGTAAATGCGACGGCGCTGTGTGTAGATTCGTTGGCTCGTGTCCTTGTATCTCTCATCGCATTTCAGTCCCCATGTCGGCGGTGTCAGCTCAACGGAATGTCCTGCGTCTTTGCCAAGACCGGTAGTGAGAATCTAACTGCCGCGCTGGTCAGCCTTGAGTAAGCCGTTCAGCAGAGCAAGACAATACTGTCAATAGCTCACGCACGTAATCAGACGGATATCCCGTTTCGAAGAGCAATACGTGGTGCGTGTTCGCACATAGAAGTAACAACCGTACTGAGTCGCCATTTCAGGCAATGCAAAGCAACATGACCTCTATGGGCAAGTCTCTTGATGACATCTTGAAGATTCTGCAAGCGCGTTCTGGGCCTTCTAGTCCTCCTGCCCAAGAACCCACACCGCCGCCCGAAAGCAGTCGACGTCGCCAAGAACATACTTCCTTCCCTCCTCTTCCCGGCTTCGCTCCTCCGGTATGTGGCCCGGATCATCCGTTCCATTTTATCACTCGTACCGTCATGTTGACCTATGTATGTAGCCTCGCACGTATGGAAATTATGGTATTGTACCGAGCAGTACTCCTTCAGACGACGAGGACGAGATACCCTTGCGAAGTGTGGCTCTCAACGCGCCTCTAGAAGCACTCCAAGGCCTTGCCAATGTTGCACTATCGAAAGACAAATCGACAGTATCCAGGTGATCTCTTTTGAGCAGACTAGTCTGGTCAATCGCTCATCGATGTCTCTACAGGAGTAACGTCAGACCAAGGCCGGAGCCTGCATTTCCCCATGTTGTTAAAAAGGTCTCTGACACATCCATACGCGTCAATCATTCCTCTGACTCTCACATGCAAACCAGGGCCTCGTTTCGGACGCAGAAGCGCGCGAGCTGTTCCACATGTAAGTCTCGAACTCAATCCATTGCTCGAGTCAATACTTATCTCGGATCAGCTTCTTCGCAGGTTGCCACCTATTCATCCCCGTTTTCGATCCTACCTACGACACCTACGAAAGTCTTGCGAGTCGCACCCCATGGACATTTGACGCTATTCTTGCTATCGCTAGCAAAATACGCAGCGGGAGTGGCGCAATGACCCAGACATTCCATACATGTTTGGCAGAAGCTCAGAGTATAGCGCGTTCCTCGCTTTTTGGACCTGTGGTGAGAAAGGAAGCGGTTCAAGGTAACGCCTCTTCACTCAATGTTCAGAGTGTTCAGGCAAGTAACGTAAATTTCAAGGAATGCTATTATTGGCGGCTTGGAGTACAAATGCTTGGCTTCCTAGCGGACATGCGGTTCACATGGCATTGGATCTTGGACTACATCATGCGCTGGAAAAGCTAGCCAACACTAGTAAGCAGCGAACGAAAGAGGAGGAGCGCGATCTAGGTGAATTATTGCTATCCCGTCAAAGACAGACCATTGAATGTCGGTCTTTTAGTGGTATCTGCTCGAATATGGCTCTGCGTATACTGGTTCAGTCACCAGTCAGTCATTTGCACACCCTTTGTCGAATCTGATCGTTGCCATTAGAATGAATCTGAGAACTGGGCGACCAGTAGTTCTACGACAGGAGAGCCTCATTCGACATTGTCGTATTCTTTTAAGCCATACGATGGTGTCTCCCACGGATCTCCGGCTCGTTGCTCAAGTTGAACTGATTTCTCAGAAAAGTATGTGTGTCTCTCACCGTGAATTTCGGCGTCTCGTTGACCTTATCGTGCAGCCGAAATATATGAGACTCTAGCTCCACTGAAGGGACACATCAGCGACAACACTCTGGCTTTTATCAAGGAGGCCAATGTAGGTCTTGACGATTGGTACCAAGACTTCGACGGTCTACATCGTACGTTCCGCTATCGGTATCACAGTCTCGTCACTGAAGCTCAAGTTTATAGACCTCATCAAGGACGAACACTCTCTATTGCGAAACTTCCTCGCCGGAGAACTTCATTTCACCAAGCTCTGGCTTGTGTGCGTTGCTCTTCGGGGTGTGGACTGCGGTACCATGTCATTCCAGCAGAGAGAGGTGGCCTTTCAAGCCAAGGATGCAGCGATGAATTTTATCACTCTGTTCCTGACGCGTGAATGCCGGTGAGCTCCCTTATCCTCATGAATGTTATCGCAAGCTTAGCGGTATGTAGGGCCGCTCTGAGATATGCCGCTCACGATACTCTGATGATCACAGCGTTCTCGGGTGTTTTCATCTTGAAGATGGTGAATCTCTTTCCGCAGGACATCGATGTCGGTGCTATAACGACCGAAGTCATGCATTTGGTCGAGCACTTGTCATCCATTGCTGCCGAACGGTCCGTGCATTCGTATCTGTTCAACTTCCAGTATCGCAACTGACGAGCAGTCACGCTTAGATATGCGCTGCCTCTTCGCATTATGCTAGCGTACATTCGGAGGAAAGCTGGGCTGAACACTAGCGTACCACCTCCAGCTTCATCGCCTCTTCCGCCTTCATATGAAAAAGTACTGGTTGCGCCTACGACTCTGATCAACCTAGTGTCGGACCCATCACCGTTTACGATGAAAGAGCTGGGCTTCGCTCCATCGGATAACGACCTGGTCATGCTTCACTCGTCTGTGCCTATGTGGTTGCAAGAAACGGTACGCATTCGAGACTCCCTCAGATGCATGACTTAAGTTTTTGTTAGAGCCTCACCGATCTGGGTCTACCTGTCAACGGTCTTGATGGTATTTTTATCGAGCTGCACGGCGCAGATGGCTGGACAGGCGACTTTCTAGCTACGCCTGACGCCTGGTGAACACATGATTGAATAACTATCCTGAGATGCTATCGGCTGCACCAATGGGCAAGTTCACACTCATTCTTAGAGTGCGCTATGTATATTGTTTGACATGTTGTTGTAAGTATGATGATATGGTGAAATCATGTCGCAGACTTCTTCTGAAGCTCTGCCTCGTACTTCTCGGCCTCTGCAGGTTCCATGACGTTGATGCCCATCTCCTCGGCTGTAGAACCAACTCAGTCGATCGAAAAGCGTACATTTTTCTGGAAACGTACCAGCGATCTGTTTGACGGGACCAGTGAACCATTTCCTCGCGCTGATGACCCAGAAACCGACACTGTAGAAGACGACGATGCCCACGGCGACGATAGAGTAGTTGAAAGTTTGAGAGTCAACAGGCTGCGATAGCTTCAGTCAGTCTTCATGGAAGAGGATGGTAAACTTACGTTGACTTGAGGCAGAATGAAAGCGATGGAAATGAACATGATCCACAGGACAGCGACAAGGGCAACGGGGTATGAGAAAGCGCCAAGGTGGAAGGGGCCGCGAACAAAGTTGTCGCGGTTGATGACGCGGAGAGCAATCGGTATAGCTGTGTAATTAGACTGTTAGGGCGTCCAAGGGATTCTGTAAGAGTCAACATACCGTAGGAGATATACAATCCGATGGTCGCGATAGATGTGGCGGCCGAGAAGGCGACAGAGCTTCCCAAACTCGGGAGACCGAGGCAGAAGCTGAGCGTGCAAGCTAGCCAAACTAAGTTCGGTCAACACAATGAGAAGTATCAAGAAATCGGAGTGGCCTGCCTGTCCGAATAGGTGACTTCCACTTGACGTTGACATACGCAAAAAATCTAGATCCGGGGACACCACCGTCACGAGAAAACGCGTACATCATACGCGAATTCGACGTGATAGAGAACGTTCTGTTCAGCATAAGCTGTGCGATAATTAAAAAGACTGAACCAGGCCTCACCCGCAGAAAAACATACAACCAATCACCACAACCTGCATTCTGTGAGTAATGCGACGTACGTGCATGGCGAACTTGTATGTACCATGAGTGCGATGGCTCCATTTTCACCAACGCAATCTATAAAAATCTGGGCGACAGGCTGACCGGTGGATGTCCCAACGGTGCCATCGAGATTCTGGATTGAGAATAGCAGTCCGACCAAGAGGAACCATCCAAGGATGGCAGAGACACCGATAGCCATGACGATGCCAATACTCCCAGACATGGCTGCGTTCCGTGTCTCTTCTGTCATCTACAGTGGGAGCTTGTCAAGTAGGCTCGCTGGAATGAATGTGTAACGTACGTGAGCGCTGGCGTCGAAACCTAGGAAGGAAAATGAGCAGGATGAACCTTGGTAGAGAGGAATGCGAACCGGTCAATGTGTACTAAGCCATGGAAGGTCCGGTAAGTGCGTGACAGCTACCAAGCGATGTGCAGGCATACCTGAGCCATCAAAATCTACATGAAGATCCATGAGACCGGCTACTGAATCTATCTGGCGACTGTACTCACTCCAATGACAACAACGTAGGCGTGACTGGCACGCTCTCCCCATCCTCCAGTGCCATCGATGAACTGCGTGAAGACAAAACTTGCTGACTGGTGTGTTGGCGCCTTGGCGAGAACCGCGACAACTACAGAGAATGTGCCCAAGGCATGCCACCACACGGAAATGTTGTTGAGAATGTGAAGGAGGTGTACACCGAAGGTATTAATCAGGCCTTGAACGGCAAGGACCGCCGCATAGATGCCAATTTGAGTCTTATCGGTGGGAACAAAACCTGTCTTGAATGTGGCCACTGTCGAGATGAAGCTCGCACAAGCAAAACTTCATGACTGTCAGCCCGCGTCAAGTCGTAAATATATTTTTGCATTACCTTATGCCAGTGGTAACAGCGACTTGACCCAGAAGATTGAACCAGCCTAGTATTCGGCGTTAGAACTAGGATCCATCGTCGTCGGACCATTTTTGAAGGTACCCGTAATCCATGACATGATTGGTGCCCTCTTGGGGGTCGACAGCATGGCCGCCCAGAAATACGGTCCACCAGATGTAGGATGTGCGCTTTGTGAATGATGAGATCCGAAACTCGTTGCCTAGATGGTGAATGAATTACCTGCAAACCTCTTCCGTAAGTCAGAAGGTTATACGACAGAAGTCAATGGTAGAGGTGCGCACCTGCCATTGCCAAGCCCACCAGTAGCGTGAAGATAGCTGCCATGATGCCTCTGTAAGTTCCAAACGCGTCGGATCCTTATGTGTCTACGTACAAACAACGACCCAGCCCCAGACCATGACTGCAGGTCCACCAGTGTTCTTATCGAGCTATCAGAAGACGCGTAAACGTCACGGAGTAGAGCAGACGCACCAACCCGAACAAAAAGAGGGACGGAATACCAGTCATCACCGAAATGATGGAGAACGACATCTGCAAATGATCAACAAGGACTCCGCGACGGAAGCAGACTGAACGCACTCCAAAGTTCTGCAAAAACGGGCCATCAGATACCAGGTCAGGGTTCGTTAGCGTTGAGCAATACTCACTTGCAGCACGCCTAACTCTCGCCTGGATGAAGTTTGCTGTCAAAGGTCCAGCGTCGAGATTGGGAAGTGTACTGACTTGAGCTCCTGCTTGTAGCCCATACGCGCGAGCTCGTTCTCATCCTTTGCCTGAGTAGTGTCGTGAGCGGTCATGGTGGTCGTCAGAGATGGACGTTGTAAACATCCCGGACTCCAGTCTGCAGGCCTTTTAGCGTGTGGAACCAAGATAAGAAAATTCCACATGCCGCGCACATAGAACGGCGATATCCGCACTCTGTTGATTCCTTTCCGACAACCCGGCAATACGTCTACCGCTGTAACTCTCAACGCTGTGCGACTCGGACAGCTGAAGATCACATTCATGGCGCGTAGCTATGCTGTGCCTGAGCTATCAGCGTGCAGGAGTACACAACCATTGAAGATTTCAATGTTCGCCTCTGGCATATGAGGCGTCTGCACCATCCAGCCAACGTGACAATCGCACAAGTCTGAGAACCTGATTTAGCTTATCTGGAATACAACAAGCACACACAGAGGATAACATGCTCTTGATGATGAACTCATCGAATGCGCGAAGGAAACCAAGAGAGTGATAATACACTGACAGTCCCACACCGATAGTGTCTACTCGCCTGCGTGCCAGTAGTTATAGCCCTAACACGTTTGCCATTGGTGACTCGATACTATTCAGTAGTGAGGATGGCATGTGCTGAGTTGAGATGTTCCTTGATGTACTGATCAGTCTTTCTTTGGCGGACTGTTCTTCGCCCGTCGATCGCAATATATCCAGGTCTTGAAGACTCGACGCCCCGGATACGACGACTGTCGATGTTCGCATACCCATGCAGCTGCAGTCAGTCTCAAAACGCCGAAGTCAGTACACTTATGCCACGGTCACGACGAGGCTGGCGTCAATGGTGTGAGGTGAGTTATACTACATTCATTTTACAAGCCGAGGCGCACGGCAAACAATGAAGTTGAAAATGGGAACGAAGATTGCTCCTGCCTCGCGATAGGCCAGCAGCATGCCGTGGCCGAATAACTATGAAGTCCTGTAAGACCGATAAATTTGGTTGGCTATGGAGAATGTGAAGGTCGATCCAATCGGATTTAGAGAAACGCACTCAATAACCCATGTCTAGTGGGGATGCCGCACTGTCCCATCATGCGCGCTATGCGTGGACTGGCAGGTCAGCGCCACGCATCGCTAGCAGCAGTTTGGAAACCAAGCTGAAGCGAAGAGCATTCTTGAACGACGGGGAACTTGCTTACTCAATCGGTGCGGTTATATACCTACATAGTACTGGAGTCCGGTTTACATTTGTGGCATCTGAGCTTGCGGGGAGGAAACGAGTTTCTCTGTTAAGGGTAGCAAAGAGGGTTTCAGAGTCATATGTATAGGTCGCAATCGTGCTGTTCATCTGTAAGCAGAGTATCCTTGAGTGGCGCTCAGTCGCTGATCCGATACGAGAAGGTTTACCCCAGTGGGAATCGTAGGTGTACACCGGAGAGGGTACCTGTGGACGATTCAAGTGCGCTTATATCTTGAGTAAAGAGGTGTAACACGCATTTCGTAGCGCAATGAAACGATAAGAGTGTGACTTTCGTTCGGCTCGAAACCTCCTTCGGTAGGCTTTGAACATAGTGTGATCTATCCTCGCTTCCGTGGAGGTTTGTATTCGAGAACTCGAGCGTTTTGCTCCGCAAGACTGGAGCTGAGCTGGGAGAGCTCTCGTCTGAGCTAGTACCTGCTGATGCACGCCAAAGAATAGCACGTCGTGCACAATGTGAGCTCCTTCGCGAAGTGGGATGAGAGAAACAACAATCCGGACTCCGGAGGGAAAAAACGCAAGTCCGTGTGGCAGTGCAAAAGTTTGCTTGAATTTGCCATAGCTGACGTCGTAAGAATCAGCTTGACAGTCGCTCACTCTGAGCCACACCACCCATCGAGAATGGTCTAGTCGGTTTGCCAAACGCAACCTCGCAACCTCGAGACCATTCATCATGCCATACTTCCCAACTTGTTCTAGCGCCTTTGGCCACCACTATGGCGATCGCCGGCCGAATTCCTCTACAGTGATTAATTGAACTTCTGGACCCTAGGCGGTCAGGCAGACTAGCGACTCGGACTCAGCAACAGGCGATTTTCTGGATGCTTTCTCTTTTGCTTGTCTTCCATGTCTTCCATTGGGCAGCTCAACTGAATTTCGACGCGTCCCGTCGATCAATCAGGCTTACGCATATCTCGATGCCAACTGGATGAGCGAAATCCCAAAGGTCAGTCTGAAGCTCTCGAGCGCATTTTGATCAGCGTTCTGTTGTCCTAGTGCTGTTATTACCCTTCTCCAGCTTGAGCCATCGCTACCGAGGCTTTCTGGTGATCAAACCTGCTAGAAAAATATTCTCTTCTCTCTTAGACCCATCTCGACACCAAGGCTTCCATGAAATAATCAAGCATCTTCGGATTTGGCCGGCTTGGTGAGGCCCGTCATAGTATCTGCAGTCCGTCGCTCTATGTCAATTGCTTATTGCGCTAATTATGACTGTTTAGTGATCGCGTATATGCCTCTACAGACTGGCCCTGTCTCTTCAAGTCGTTCGTTGCATACTTATACTCAATGCACATTCGCATATTTCAGAGTCCTGATGGTGTACGCCGCTACCACTTCCAATAGAATCGATGCTACCGTCCTTAGAGTGATTGAAATCGTGATGTGAGTCTTCTTGCTCGTAATCGTACAGCGGTTTTTCTTTTCTCTCAATTCTCTAAATCCGCGTGCCTGACCTAGCGTGGTTCCACCTTCTGATGTGCATGTGCGATTGTGTCCGGTTGCCTATGAATTTATACAATGCTTGGGATTGGGTCGGCCAGACGGCTATGAAACGCTCCTCCTCCTTCCATTTAGCAAGTCAGCTGTCTGGAAGTGGTCTGGAGACGGGGAATAGGAGGCCTTCTGGCTCTATAATTACGCTGTGGCGTCTATCGTGCGTGGCCACCGACCACTTGTCATCACCTCTAGAGGTTCTGGGGTTGGAATGTTCCAGTAATTTTATTTACTGGAGTACCGATTTATTGTTTCTTACTCTCTCTCTCAGGTCGCCGTGGCACTTCTCCTACTCCTTAGCATGCCTTAGTCCCATCCGGACTCCGTATACGACCTGTTGCAAAAGACATCAAACTGACTTGGCTGTTGCCACTTGACTTGTTCTCGACCTCGTTATCTGCCGCAACTCCAGCATTTTCATTTTACAAGACAGCGAGGTGACCTCGTCAATTCGAAGTCGTTGGTACGCTTGATACTCAACAGCAGGAACAAACTTCACCCTCTCGTGATTGTGTGGAAGCCACAAAGTGAGTTGCGCCACTCACTTCTCGGTGGTTGCCTCACCACGTTTGTCCTTAGATGCACTTCGGTACGGTGCCTTTCACTTCTTGAAGGTTATCCTTTACTTGCCGTGGCTTTCGCCCGTCTGCTGAGTTACCGATACCCCGTTAAAGAACCTTCGTAATGCTGAGAATCGACGTACAACTCTAAAGCATGAAGTGCAGGCGGTGTCCACTCAGAAATGCCCTTGTCGGCTTTACATTGGACCAAGCGTCGATCAGACGGGGGCACTGGCATTGGTGGCGCATCGAATCAGTGTCTCAATTAAAATTTAGACTTACAGGCGTGTTCCAAGGGCTCGAGCCTAGGTCTTAATCGCATCCCAAGCTCTTCGCATATTATGCCGGCAGTCATTGTTTCGTCGCCCGACGAGCCAACCAGGGCAGCCGTCCTTGCTGAACCTGTGACTCTTTGATCTGGATACATCAACATCATTCTCAGATATCTAACACCTCCTCAGCGGAGCTGGTCTTCACGGAAGTAGCTTGTACGCCTAAGAGTTCATGACTTGGTACTGGGGAAGACGTTCTGCCTTGCTCCTGGCAATTCATGCCCTGTCCTGTTGCAGAGTCAATTATCCACTCTCTGGCGAGCCGTGACGCTAGTTTCCCCGTGTCAAAGCGGCGGACTTTCTGGACTCCGTCTCGTTGACCTGTGAGAAGTCGAACAGCCTTCGTACTTCAGACTCCATTGGTCATTGAAAGCCTTCCTTTTCATCTCCCGCGAGAGAGTGGCCTGTGCGTAAGGAAGTGTACCTGATTTTTCTCGGCAACTTGGCGATTCGGGGGTTCATCACCGAGAGCGTGCACCAAAAGCATGATGCGAGGAAGTCCTGAAATTGTCTTGATGAGCTCAGTTTCTCATCGGTGGAGTGGCAACGGCCTAGCAACAACTGTGACACCGTCAGTGTACAATTCCTACGACAGGACCAAGTGCCACCCGTCATGCATGAAAGGACTCTCGGACGCACCTTTCCAGTGAAATGAACGCCCTCGGTTGAGTCTCAAGATCTTCAGAATGTTCTAAGTCTTCTAGGAGTATGAATTACCCTTCTAACTAAAAGTTTTGGCGCTTTTCGAGTGGACCTTGGCTTCTTAAGTTCGGCGGAGACACGGTATTCAAAGCAGAGACCAGGCATGAAACGAGAACACTCGGGCTGAAAATCGACGTGTTCTCAGCTTTCGACCGGGGAGGTCACTGACGATGAATTTGGGGTCGAAGCACCTGCTTGAATCATTGGTACAGACGAGAATGAAACGGAGACCGGCCAGAATGTGATTGGCCCGCGGATCTGGTCTGAAGTTCTGCTTCCCAATCTGGTATCGGTGGTATGTGCCGTCCCGAAAGTTTCTGTTCACCATCTAAACCATCCACTCAACTAATTTATTATTTATTTATACCACCGCGATGACCTTTTCTTGCCTACTGCGCTTCCTCTTTGCTCGTTCTTCATGCACCACTACTTCACTATCCCCCGCGCGATGAACTTTGGCCACCCTCACCTGGACGCCTGGGGTAACAGCTTTGATGAGCTCACTGCCGTCTACAACTCCGTCGGCGACACCCCTCCCATTGCCAGGCATTCCACTCACGATGTACACACCCCTGTACCCCAGTCTCAGTATTCAGCTCAGCGTCCCCTTCACACTACCGTACCTCTTCAGACCGCAGCCTTCCACTCCTCCCCACAACCTCAAGGCTGGCCGTCGCGTTACAGATCGTATGAACCGTCTGGCGTGTCTCAGCACTATCTGCCGGACTCTTTTGCGCAATCATCATCTTTTGCGCATAACAGCTCTTCTCAACCTTCTCAAAATTCCCAGTTATCTTACTCGTCCCAGTCTTCGTATCTGACCTCTCGTTTGTTACCGCCATCGACGTTGGTGTCTCATGATACCGCGTCTCAGCATCGTCCGACTATGGCTGGCTCTCTCGACCCGTCAACGGGTATTTTCTATCGAACGCCCGAACACCCGCGTCTACGCACCGCTCAGGCATGCGAAAAGTGTCGCATCAGGAAAGCCAAGGTGATAAGCTTGTCAACATTGTCGCCAACTTGAAGTTAATGCTCCCCCGTTGCTAGTGCAGTGGCGAGCATCCCTCTTGTAAGCGCTGTCTGACCCGTGGTCTTGTCTGCGAGTACGCCAAAGAGGGTCGTGTGAGGGGGCCCAACAAGCCCAAGAGAAACATGCCTCGAGCAAGTGCGGACACTGAGGAAGTTGCGACATCCAGCTTGAGTGCAGACCGACAGCCAGGCTCGCAGCAGCGAGCATCTAGCGGGACAGCATCCACTCCTTCACCCATCTCAAGCCCAGCTCAGGCTCCAGCTATTTTGGCCGAGGCAACATCAACGGCCCATGGCCAGATTACCGCGAAGACATCCGTCAGGCAAAGCTACATATCTCGACGTCCCTCGTTGAGCGTTCACCGCTCCGACCGTTCAAACCGTCCTCGCCCGCCAGAACTGTCCTTGGATACTGTCAGTCCCTACCTCAGGCTGCCTTCGGACGGCGATTCGGAATATCCCGCCAGCGCTCAATCTTCTGGCGGTCATCCGCGTACCGCTAATGCCCAGCTTTCATCGTCTCAGCTGATGTACGACTATGGCTTAGCAGCCGATGGTGAGCGCCCCCTCACTGTAAATCACCTCTATGCAGAGTCCTCTGATGGATCGCATTCAAAGTAAGCGTCGTCTGACCCGTACTAGTCGACCGTGATCTAACGTCGTTCTTCTAGTCTGCACTCTACCGTCTCGCCCTCATACTGCGACGGAGGTGTCCCGCCGCGAGCATTCGAGACCACTTCTCCGGATTCCGACTTGCACTATCACTACAATATTGCGCCACATGAGGCCTCACATCCTCATGCTTACCACCCAACCTCGTCTGAGGACTATAGCCAAGCTGCAACCGGATATTCGTATGATACTTGCCTTCGGACACCACCACAATCCCTTCTCGAAGGACAGGATCGCGCATAATGTAACAGTTTGGTAGCCACTCGAGTCTTGGACTGAATGCATTTTTGGCTTGTCCTCATGCTAAGTTTCACCTTTACCTTACCACCAACATATTTGCTGTATTTACCAATGCGCAACTCGAATCAAACTTTCATGTTAGGGCTGAGCCCAGAATGGTTACTGCGCCATTGATTGCGGCCGCGTACACCGTGCGCCTGATGGACACTGGTCAGAGCTGTTTTCCGTGTCAATCGTAGCACTGGCCTAAGCTCAAACTGCTGTGTTGCGGGCACTGATGCATGGGCTATCGATTGGTTTGGCCAAATATCTCTTACTTCAGGCAATGTCGGTGTATGTGTGTTAATCTGTTAATCTGCGTGGGCTAGAGCCCCCGACAGGTCTTCACAACGCCACACATTGCGTGGACATGTATGACCCGGTATCAGTCTGTCGGCCGATCCATACGCAACCGCAACTTCAACTTGCAAGACAACGCCTACTTGATGTTGTTACTTACATGTACCTCCATCTTGCAGAACATCGTTCTCACTACCCTGTGTGTGCGAACGTTAGCACAATGCACCTCGCCGCGAGTCCGAACTGTCGATAGAAGGCGCCAGAAGAGCGCTGAGACGACCCAAGTGTAGCCTGGCTGCATCCTGCAGGACTCGTATGTATCACAATCTCGGCATTATCCGACCAATAAATCCGGTCCGAGAACTGCCGACTTTACAGTCTGAGTCTTTACTGTTTGTCTTCTGGCGACCTGGAAACATAGAAGGATACTGAGGTGAAGTGATGTGTACTTACAATAATATGCTACAACTGTGGGTATCAAAGTTATACATACTGTACGCCACGGACAGCGAGAAGTCGCAGGCCGCTAAGCTTCCGCAGGCGACCTTCGGAGAGGCAGCTCTTTGAGTCACCGAACGAAGAGCTTCTTGCCTCGTAGTGGACGCGCAGCTCCTACTCGCCCAGTCTCCTCTTGATACATTCTGTATGCCTCGCGAAGATGGTCGGGCGATAATGGGCCAGTTTCGCCGCGTCTGGCTTGCACAGCACGAGCTGATAGTGAGTAAGCACATGCAGAGCAATGTAAGCAGCTCCCAAAAAAAGACATGGTCCTCTGCAGAACGTATAGAGCGAAAACGAAGAAAGAGGAGACATCACTTTGGCAGTGCTGAGAGACAAACGTACCTTTCTCGACGATCTCTCCGACAAAGACCTTGGCGAAGCCAGCCACGATCTGGGCAACAGGTTGTGATGCTTGACTACCGGTCGTCTGCTGGATAACTTTTCTAACACCTTGTTTTGGCAGCGCGTGTCGTCTATAGGCCTCGAATCGGTCGTACTGCTCAGAACTGAAATGATCCATGAGGACTCTACGGAAAGTCAGTCACAAGCACATGTTCCACGAGAGTAAAGCCCACTTCAGATTATCCTTTGACTGACTGTTCCATGACTGTTGAGCGGAGTAATCGTCGTCTGCCATGGCGGGGAGGTCTTCATCCCCTTCGCCATCGTCTTCGGTGGCTTGAAAGCGCATGGGAATCGTTGACGGCGGAGGCATAGAGGAGCGCTGGAAAGTATTTTGGAAATTCAGCGTGGATGTGGAGGATATGGGCGCCATGTTGGACATCATGGTGGACATAGTGGGCGGCGGCAGCGGTGTCGCTGTCGCAGTCGGCAACGGCGCTGCTGCCGGTATTACCGGTGTCGTCGTGGTGCTGTCGTCTGGGGTGTCAAGGCTAATGAGACCGGATATGTCGAGGACTGGCACAGCAGCGGATGGGCCGGAAGACATGGTGATGTTTGCGTAGTGGTCTCTTGACGGCACCGACATTTGCGGGACAGTGACGGTAGATGTTGGCCTAGAGCGAGCGGCAATCCCGCCGTTTCCGAGTAGACTGTCTCCTGAGGGCGTTGCTGAGCGCGACGGCTGCTCCGGAGGCAGCGACCAGCGAACAGAGGGCGCGGCGGGTGATTGGTGATGGATGTCGGGAGACGAGGCAGAGTGTGACAATGACATGATAACGGTCCCGCCTGGCTTGCGCCCACGCTTGTTCTGAGTTCCGGCGCTCATCTCTGTCGGCGTCGCGGCGTCGTCAATGTCGAAGTCGAGGGTCAAGTGCACGTCAAGTGTCGCGGTATTAGTCAGCTCCAACTGCCAAAGGGACATCACCTACCCTTCTCATACTCACCTCCCTTTGTCGTATGTTTTCTCAACGTCGTTGACTGGTCCTTGGCTATCTTCAGATTCGCACTTGACTCCGATGTTTCTGTGCTCAAGCTCTAGTCCTTGATTCTATGCCTCAAGCAACAACTTACAGCCTTCGGAGTCTAGAGAATGTAAGTCGAAACTAAACGTTGACGGTGTTCATCTCAATCAGCGACCCCGCAACGCAGAAGCTACACTATGAAGCCTCCTCCATGCTCTCAACTCCACAAAGCGTCTCGTTACTATGCATGCTATCTCCCTACTCCTGGTGCTCTGACATTAATGAAGTCTCGGACTATCGCTCTGTGGCCCTTTCTCGCTAGCACTGAGCCTGCTGAGTAGCCTTTCTCAAGCGCACTTGATTCCTTATGGGGCACAACCAAACGACGAGTGGTCGTACTGTCACTGTACCTCAGGCGCAACAATTGCAACTGGACGAGGCGAATCTCTTGGAGATATGACATCTGCAAATGATTCTACTGACATATCTCTATCTTTACAACAAACGGGGTCTGACCAGGCCTGGCGTTCATTCCGGCAGTTCAAAAGCAGAAACACTCTATTCTCGACGCTCCATACCTACCACGTACTACCACAAGTTCGCCATAACGGTGGCTCCAGATTGTCCTCGACCGTGTAGGCCCCCTCCAACATCAAGAGCCTCCGTATGGTTTCAGCTAGTCTTACGGTGCTACACTCTACCGGGACTCTCAACGAGCGCACTGGTCAGTCAATCGGCCCAAGCAGACCTCCATGTTCTCTCACTCTCTCTGTATTCATGTGGAGCATCATTCACATCGCGCGGGGCTTGATATGCCGTCTGTATTGATCGACGCACGATTACGATTGCCTGCAGTACAGACGATATGATGTTCATTCAAACTTCGTGCCAACACCTGTCATGGGCGAACTGTTTCACCTGGGTTATCGCCCCAAGATCTATGCAGTCCAGTAGCCAGTAGCAATCAGCATCACTTCGGTCAGAAGGACTCAAGAGCTCGGTGAGAAGAAGTGCAGCTAAGGCGAAGGCGGTGCGATTCTCGCAAGAATAGACGAAACAAAAATCGCTTAGCCTCCCACACCTTCGAGGATCATACGAAGCTGATCATGCAGCTCACAGCTTCCTGGGGGTGGGCTCGTTGTGCGGACTCTGACACGCGTAACTAACCGGAAGCCAGCCACCTGATTTGCGCCCCGTTGTCGTAGGAGCGCAGGTGGATCTTTGTCTTGTACGTCCCCGCAACCATCGGCGCGAACAGAAGAATACCGCAGATCGTAGCATGAGTGTGAAAATTCCATTGAGTCCCGAATACATCCTGGTAGTAAAAGAAGTAGAAAGTGATAAAGATATGGGTATGAAGTCGAAGAGCGCGACGGTAAACTAAACGGTGTTTGCGCGGAGGCGCCCATCCGGCCACTTGCGAAGCGCCTTGAGCGAGTCACAGCGTAATTTAAGCTCGGTGCAGAGGCGGATGAGACGCGCCATCGCTTCGAGGGCCTCTTCGTCGCATGGGGTTTCCTCGCCTTGGAGCACGCGAATGTCTACGCGCTCGAGCTTGCGCCACATGGAGGGCGACTTCTGGCGCACGACGAGAAAGTCCGACATGGCGTGGCAGAGGTCCGGAAGATCATCGGCGAAGCACTCGACGTCCACTCTGGAAATTGGTGACGAGCAGAATCCAGGCGCTGAGAGGGTCGGCGCAAGGGCGTCGGGTGGAAAGTAAGGGGTGGTCTGGAGCCTGGTGAGGGCGGGGCATGCAGCCTTGGGAGGTGTAGAAACGCCGAGCGAGACGTGCCGGACGCTTTTCCCGATGCGAGCAAGGACACGGTCGGCGTCGGACCCTTCCAGCTCGACATGTTCGATGTTGCACGACACAGGGACTGTCTCCCAGCGCTCGTCGTTCAACGGGGTGTCGTGAATCACGAGGGACTGGAGGGTGGTGATGCGCAAAATGTTTGGCAGAGACAGGTCGGAGGCAACCAGGGGGTGCGGGGGTATGTCATGGTCGTTTCGTACGACAGGGAAGTAGCACGGTGGGGAGTGCATTGCCGATCGCGTAACACCAGAGAGTGTTAGGGACGACAGCTCGGGCATGGACAGGCAGAGCTTGACGACGAGCCGCTCGCTCAATGGACAAAGGCCGTGGGGGTCAATGTTGTTCAGGCCCAGCGTGTGGAGGTGCGGGAGCGAGATGGCGAGAATGCCTGTTGTAAGCCGGCCCGCAGAGCTGATTGACAGAGACTTCAATCGTGGTGTACGCGCCAGCAGAGCACACAGGTCGGCGTCGACGGCGGCGTTGCCCAAGTCGACATCGATGGACGCGGTCTGCGTGAGATAGTGTGGCGGCACGTTGGCGACCAGCGCATTCAGCTGAACCGGCGAATTGAGTTTAATGTTCTATGGCCAGAAGTTAGTCTACCGACGCCTACTCGAAGCGCAAATGCGACGCACCCTGAACAAGGCAGGCAGGGCAGCAGCATAGGACAGACGGTCGACTTGCGAGAGCGGGAAGACATCGTCGAGCTCGTCGAGGATGGCGTGCTTGAGTTCGGTGGGTAGGATGTGCCACGACATTGCTGGTGGCTACCTCATCGAGCGCCTGAGGTTTATATGGCTGCTCATTCCGACGTCCACGAACCCCGGCGTGGAAGGAATTCATAAAAGCCTCCGAAGGCAACACGCAACAACAATCAAGATCGACGTCAACTAGGACTAATACAATGCTTGGCTGGCCTAACCGTCTTCGTCGGATGGCCTTTGGGCCATACGGCATCGCGTCCCAGTCGGTCGCGATTGTAGCAGCGCTCCGCCCGACGTCTACACTGGCAGCCCATCAGCCTGTCTCAATCTGTCGACGTTCCGTCACCTAGCCGTCTGGCCCGAGCCACGAGTTTCGCTCGTGTTGCGGTCCGAAGTTCACGAAGTCTGCCAAGCAGTTAATTGACAGAAACATTGTGTCATTTCACATGGACATGTCCATCAGCGCTCCGACTATCTCTCATCGGGGTACTGCGTAGGACTGTGCCAGTATCTGTGTGATTCACGGAAGGAGATCCGTCTTGACCTCGTTCTCTCTATGCCCAGGTAAGACCGGGTGTCCGAGAGCCAAGTCTACCGTTCCTTGCCCGCCTCGGCAGGCCTCGGTCAACGCCTATTACCCCGGACATTCCGTTGATGATCCAGATACCATTCCGCACTCGGGGGTCGGTAATCGTCGGCAGACACGGGAGGCTACTGTCGGAGGGCGGATGTAAAGGACCACAGTCTTGATCTCCGCCCCAAGAAGGCAGAAAGTGTTCAGACTTCCAGGCTGTGCGAAGAGAAGCTGATGCTGCTGTCGCGAAGGCGTACGCTGCGACGTGTTTCTCCTGAGACAGCACTATAGAAGAAAACATGAACCAAAGTAAGTGGCTATACCTTCTTTGGGACAAGATACCCTTTAGAGGACTTTGAGCTGTCAAATGCCGTTGCCAATTATACCACTGTGCGAGGAGTCGTGACGAAACAGACATCTCTTGTGCGTGCCGTCCAGGATTTACAGCCCTATTCAAGCGGCAGAATCGAAACCTTCGCAGAGCTTGAACCGTGGCGCAAAGCGAATCTCGGGTACTCCTCCTCTGCAGATGAAGACGGGATCAACGCTTGTTAGACCAGATAGACTGAAGATGAGAGAGATTCGTAATCTCACCTTCCCAGATGATTGATTTCCGAGTCGGTGAGCTGGTCTCGCCTGTATGCCCAAATGTTGTCCCATTCAATCGACCGACCAACGCGCAAATGCGAAAAAAGTTGATGTCTATCCAGTAGTATCTTTCATGCCCATGACAGATCAGATCACCACAACTCAATCTCGGCGAAAAGGCAACTAACTATCTCGCACTGGAGACTCGGAGAGAACGGACCCTTACAGCTGCCACCAGCTGGGAATCTGACAGCAGCAGCTGGTGGGAGATTTGGTTTGGGAAGGTAACCCCGAAGGAGCTTGAGCTTCAGCGACGATGTATCCAGGAACTGCGAGAACCCCCCATGACGATGCGAATCTTGGTCCTAGAAGAGACGTCCGTCCCACATCATGACGCAGTGACACTTGGACTTGGATGCATCGCTTGGGGATCCCGCAGAAGTGATTGGCCCGGACGTCTGTGCCAGGCCTTTAGGCGGGGGTGGTATTCTAGGAGCATCTGGCCTTCAGAGGAATTATGCGAATGCCGGTTTCACTGGACTGGACGAGGACACCTCGCAGGGAGGTGCTTTGCGGGTATCCAGCTGCATGAGCAAGTTTCGCGTCGGAGATCTCGTGTGACGGCCTCAGCCGCAGAGCACGCTCGCACGACGCTTCTCGAGGCTACAAGCAGGGAGATTCGGTAATCAGAGAAGGGGAAGATCATAATCATGTAGGCGCACCTGGAAGAGTCTATTCGGTACCGCCCGTTGACAGGGCACTTACATGACCTTGGACATACGAGCACGGACGAGTACACGGACACTGATGCAAAAATCATAATCATACTGGAACTGCTATGAACTTACAAATGCACGGTAGCGTAGGATGACAACGAATTATAATAACCGGTACATTGAGAGATGCGTAAACAAGACTACATACCCATAGATTACCGAGGATGAAAATCAGAAAGTGATTTTCTTTTTGCCACTGTCGTTTGCGACGATTCCACCGGTACGGGGATTCGGTCCACCGCGACCACGGCCTCCGCCACGACCACCACGGTCGCCGCCACGACCACGACCGCCAAAGCCACGGTCACCGCCACCGCGACCGCCAAAGCCGCCACGGCCACCACGGTCACCTCCACCGCGACCACCAAAGCCACCACGGCCGCCGCCACGGCCGCCCCCGAACCCACCGCGACCGCCTCCTCCACCGGAGTTGTCGCGGGGCTGGGAGTAATCTAATCGGATAGCCCGCCCGGCGATTTCTGCACCCTGGCTCGCCTCGTAAGCGCTCTTGGCACCCTCTATGCTCTCGAACTCGACATATCCAAAGCCCTTGGGCCTGCCAGTGTCACGATCCGTAGGGAGCCTGACGCTCTTGACGCCATGCTCGCTGAAGAATTCCCACACATTGTCCTCGTTCGCATCGAAGCTCAAGTTGCCCACAAAGAGGGTCCCACTCGGCTCGCTAGCCTGGTCACCGAACTTGCGCGCTCGGTCAGCAGCGCGGTCAACACCGGTTCCGTCGTTCTTTGGGCGAGGAGTGGAGATGTCCACGTTGATGGCGCGTCCATCGATCTCCTGGCCCGACATCTCGAGAGCCTTCTTGGCGGCGGCGCCAGTGGCGAAGGTGATGTAGCCGAATCCACGCGACTTGCCAGTGTTGCGGTCGAGCTGAACGCGGGCTTCGACGACCTCTCCACATGCGGCAAACTCCTCCGCGAGACGCTGGTCATCTACAGCCCATGACAGCTGACCGACGAAGATGTTCTTGGACTCTTCCTCTGAAGAGTCCGACGCGGCGGGGGCAGCATCACCGTTGGCGAGCTTGACTTTTTTGGGTGGAGCGGCCGCATCGTCGGTGGCTTTGCGCTTGCCGTTGGTCGCTGGTGCGGCTTTGGTGGCATCTCCCATCTCAACGTCGTCCTCCGAGTCGTCAGAGCTATCGCTCGAGTCGGAGTCTGCCTTGGCAGCAGAAGCTTTGGGCTTCTCCTCATCGTCAGAGTCGTCGCTGTCGGAGTCGGAGTCTGACGAAGCCTTGGCAGCAGCGGCGACCTTGGCCGCGGGCTTGGCCTCCTCCTCATCAGAGTCAGAGTCGTCTGATGAAGACTCGTCCTTTTTGGCGGGCGCAGCCTTGACGGGTGCGGCTTTAGTTTTGGCAGGGGCAGCAGCGGGAGTGGATTTTGTGGGAGCAGCAGGGGTATCGTCGGAGTCGGAGTCGGAGGAATCAGAGTCGGCGGTGGCAGGTGGGGGAGCGGCCTTGGTGACCTGCGCCGCTTTGGGCTTTTCGTCTTCTGATTCGCTCTCTGAAGATTCATCGGAAGAGGATGCAGCCTGTAAAAGGAGCCATCAGTATTAGCAAAGCAAAGCAAGAATTTTCATACCTTTTTAGCAGGAGCGGCAGCGGCGGCCTTGGCAGCGGGCTTCGCAGCAGGCTTCTCGTCGTCAGAATCCGAGTCTGAGTCGGAAGAGTCGTCTTTAGGAGGAGGAGGAGCAGCGGCCTTCTTCGACTTTTTCTGAAGAAGAAAAAGGAAAAAATAAGAATGAGAACGAAGAACGGAGCGCAGAGAATCAAACATACGGCGGCTCCGTTCTCCTTGACAGGTGTCTTCTTGACCTCCTCCTTCTTCTTGTTGTACTTCGACTTGTCCTTGGACTTCGTCTCCTTCGTCTCCTTCGCGGGCTTGGCCTCCTTCACCTTGGTCTCCTTGGCGGGCTTGACATCCTTGACCTTCTTTTCCTTTTTGTCGACTTTGGCCATCGCTGGAATGTGTGGGATGGCAAGGAAAAGGGGAGGTCGGGATGGAGGTGGGAGGGATAGAGGAAAGAACTTTTCGATCAATTTTTGAAAATAATCATCGCCTCGGTCACGTGTATGGTACCGGCTGCCGGGCTCCGACTCCCCAGGGCCGAGATATCTTTTGATTTCGCTTTTGGCTGCTGAGCTCCCCCGAAGTTCACTAGTTCACTGTATTTAGACATGGGTGCGTAATCTTGAGCAAGTTTTGAGAATAGATCTGTCTCCTACTCATAGTATCTCCTTAGAATTACTTGTCACGTTCCAAGAACGTCTTGGGACGGACCTCTGGCACCATCCTCGTATGTTACCACGGCACTGGGACGACATAACTCATAAACCATACAGGCTTCATGACAAAATCAAGATAGAGCATATTGAGGCATGGGTACCTCTACTGACATCCGGAGTCGAGACTCGACTGACCCCGACTCGTTTCCAGTGGAATAGAAAAAATCACAGAAGGGCAAATGTCCCGATGATTAGTCTACGCCAAATTGTCTGTGTGTTACAGTCCGAGTACAGATAACTATTGTATGTATAGGATGTCCGTGGAGAAGACTCAAATTGCCAGCCACGCCGCAGCGCCTGCACCAAACAGCGTCGCCAACTTCGATGTCCATGTTCGATCAACCGTCGAGGCATCTGACGACACGACAGTGTTGCTTCCACTGACGCTGAAGACGCGCACGGAGTCGACGTCAAAGTAGGCGGTATCGTAGTACGACGCGGCTCCGATAACGTAGTCAGTGTAGCACGTCCCGCTGCACGTCTCGGCAAACACTGAAGTGGCTCCTGCAAAGTCTACACAATTGCGTTAGCAACAAAACCCGACCTGAGGAATGGACTGGATGAACATACCCCCGCAGAGAGTGATGTCAAAGATGAGGTTTTGTGCGGCAAAGTAAGTGTCGATGTCGCAGCCGCCGGTTGGCCAGTTGGCAGTAGCAGTGCCAAAGTCAGAGACGTCCAGCGAGCTTGAGTTGCTTGAGATCGAAGACGGGACATTGGCACGATCGAAGAACCATATCCTTGAGGCAGAGAGTCAAAAGTAGCACGAAACGCAAACATTCGCGGACCTACGAGATACCGCTCGAGGCGAACTCGGTTACGAATACGCCTCCCCCTGCCGCAGCAAAGCCTGCACCGTAGGAAGTCGTCGAAGAGGCTGTGACAGCACACCCCTCGTTATCGTTTGTCTGGTAGTTGCAATCCGTAGAGTTGACGATAGTGGATGTCTGTAACGGATCTACTTGTGTGCATCCCTCGGTGGTGTGCAGAGTCATTTGGTTGTGGGTCACTTCATTTACGCCTTCGAAGGTATCGATCTCTCTGTATTCCCATGTCAGCGCAATTCTTTGCGAGCAGGTCTATAGAACTTACCCGCCTGTCGGCCAGTTCTCGGCCTGCGACCACCTGCAGCATAGGTGAGTATACAAACACGTAGCTGATGCCATCGGACGAACCACGCAGGCCACACTGAGCACTTAAAAATAACGCGGTTAGTCCCAGGTCAATCAGTCAGACTGACGTGAGAACCCACCCCGTACGGAACATGATACATGTCCGCTATCCATAGACTGCCGACTTCGTATTTGTCATTAGAAGAGATCCGCACTGTCGACCGTTTCTCGTTGTAAGCTACTGTAGAGCTGTTATCGACCTTCATGATGGCACGATTTGTGGAGCTATCGACATAAGCGAGGTTAAGACTTGAATCCTTGCCGACGAAGCTACGCAGAGACGTGAGAAATGGATTCTGCTGGGAATGAAACAAGGCCGGTTACATGGCGTCCCCATTCGTCAGGTTGTCGTCTGTGGCTTCTCATGAGCGGGCTGGACAGACTGGCAGGAAACAGGACGCACAATGATTGTAGAAAGTCCAATCGTCGAAGAATGTTGAGCCGTGGTATTCTTTGACCATGTCATAGGTTGTGGCGGCGACCAGCTCGCTGGAAACAAGACCGAGAGCCGCAACGGCCAGAGACAGAGAATGCATGATGGTGGCAGGAGAAAGAGAGAGTTTGTGATCGACACAGATGAAGAACGATATAAGGGAACAGCGACTACTGCGCTGGGCGGAAGATCAAGGTGGCGAGAAAGAACTGTGCAATCACTTTTCAGGCGCGACATTTCGGCCACGTGGGAAAGCTTCTTTAAGGAGTGATGGGAGTCGGACGTTACGGGAGCCCCACAGAGCCGCCATGGGTGGCGGGTGGGTGTCACTGCCTTTCTGTTGTGCTAATTGCCAGGTCAGCGCTGCTGGTGAACAGTCAATCAAAAAGCCTCCTAGTAGGATGGCAACGAATAGCACCTTGACTGTCAATGACGCGTTCTGGGGTCGACGCGACGCTGGAGGCCGCAGCAAAGGATCAACCTACTCGCGATAGTCCGTCGGCGATCATTCGGCCCGCTTTGTTGGACACACTGCGCAGAGCGCGATGCTGTCCTATAGGGCTGGGCACAGCGCAATGCAATGATCACGATGTCGCATAGCAATACCACGCTGCTTGCATGTGTCGGGCGTGTAAACGGAGCGACACCTGCAATGAGGGAACAAAGACAAGACACGAGGACCGTCATTATGCGGTGAGTGCTGGCGTGGACGGCGTCGGATTGAGCTCGAGCGCCTAACCTTGACATCGGTAACGACGCAGACATGTCAGAGTAGGTATCTTCTGTTAGGCGCGATAGTACACGTCGTGGGGAGTACTAAGAAGTTTCAGGAGACCACCAAATTGGTGCGCCACCTAAATGCCTGCCGATCCCTGCCGCTCTAGCATGATCGGTCACGAGCCAATTGAGCCTGAGCTTGCCTGTCGCCATCATCGTACTGTCAGTGTCCTCTTGGTGGTCTCATAGCCTTCTCGCACAAGACAGAATGATTCCGGTAGCCCAGAACGCGAGTGACGTAGTTCGCGTCGGGAACAGGCCTGTACCCCCAGCAGATATCTGTCTAATCGTTTCGCGGAATGGTATCCTCATGTCCAGCTGCACGTACTTCGGCATCTGAATCACTCAGCCGCATACTGTCCAATGCAGCGCTCCATTGTGATTGAGACGCCTCTGTATGCGTTCAGCACCTCCAAATTCATATTATCATTCAGGCCTGAGCAGACTTGATCGTATCATCATCCAGAGTGCGAAGTATCGGTAAGACTGTCGCAACTAGCCTACACTGCCCCAAGCACAGTCTTCGAAGTTCAAAGGACAGCCTCCAATTCTCAAGGGCTGGTGGAGGAAGGGTGGTGCACGAATGAACGAGGCGGCAATTTAGACTACGGCTGCGCATGGAAGGATATTGGGCTTCCATGATGCCCATGCAAATCCCATGTACGTCACACGTGGCGTAGGATTTTGAGGTCGGTAACTTTCTATTGTCTAACTTGAGTTTGTTGACTTTTTTCTCCTTCACAGTTGTAGCAGAGTCGATTTTTCAGGACACTGGTTCTACAGCAGGTGAGTGTTGGTCATCTGAGTTCGAGGATACTGCATTGAAGGTTTTCCGGAAAAGGCTATAAGTCATAAAAGCGCAGCAATCTCATTGGCCAACTGCCGCGCGAAAACTGGCTTTCAGGTTATGAGCGAACTTCGTTCCGCTCATCGGCACTGCGGAGTGGGGTGAGTTGCTGCAGCCTTCAAGTCGATAAAAAGCGCGTATGCAGAAGGTCAACTTACCCAACCACCCACTCGAGTAACGATGCTCTCAGCTGCTCTATCTCTCTTGCTCCTCAGCGCGTCCGCGGTCCCCTCAGTCAGCGCGCATTCCGACCACGCCCCCGCGAACTGGAGGCGCGACAACTTCGCTGCTCGCGATGGTCTCGAACAGCGCTGTGGGGAGGCCCTCGCTGCCCGGCGCAGGAAGCGCTCTCTTCAGGTGACTCAGCGCGCGTTAGCTCGTCGCGATGGTGTCTTGCCTAGGTTTGTGATTGTGTATCGTTCTTATACCCCGTTTGCTGACAGGATGTAGGCAATCCACCAGCAATGACAGCACCTGTCTGGTAACCCCGGAGGTTACTCAAGGCCCGTATCACATCTTGTGAGTTTCTCTCTTATTTTGCGTGTGTCCGGGTACTCATGTGCATCATCAGAGCAGAGATCGTCCGCCAAAACATTACCGAAGACCAAGGTGGTATCCCGTTAGAAGTCAACGTCAGTAATCTGTGATTTCCCATACGACATTGTCTCATTTCTCAATGTTCTTCTCACCAGATTGACTTCTTCGACGTTGCTACCTGTGAGCCCATTCAAGTCTGGGTCGACTCATGGCACGCAAACGCCACTGGCTTCTATGCTGGCTACATCTCTGAAACCGGCGTTAGTCCTTTCGTTGTGATTCTTTCTGTGTGTGTCTGACCGTATATGATCTTCTAGTCCGCTATATCCAGTGGCGGCAGCGGTGGGGGTGGGGGCGGCGGCGGCAATTTCTCAATGTCTGGCAGTATGTCTGGCGCTGGCGGCATGTCCATGACGGGGGCCCCTTCGGCGTCTGGCGTGCAGACCGCGGACTCGTCCAGTGCAACGACCAGCTACGGCGTGTACTCTGGCGCCGACGCAGCGAGTGCCGCAAGCAACCTGAATACGGCCGTGGACGACAACAGTACTTTCTTGCGCGGAATTTACCAGTCTGAGTATGTCCTGTCCATTCGTTGATGAAACCAGGACTAATCTTCTGGACAGCGAGGATGGCCATCTGACTGTGTACTCTATCTTCCCCGGCTGGTGTGAGTCTATTGTACATCTCTGATCCTTTCCCTTTCCTGACAGAAGGATCTCCATAGACTCTGGCCGTGCTCAGCACTACCACATCAAGGCTTACCCCGAAGGATACATTGCAGAGAACGGAACGTTCATCCCCACAAGCAGCGCTGTCCAGTATGTAACTCTCACCGGCCGTCATCTACTGCGTGAAACTCAACTTAACACTCCACAGCACCGGTCAATTCTTCTTCGATAACGACACTCTCACCACCGTGGCTGCGACATACCCTTATTCCTCGAACAACATTGCCTGGTCTGACGCGGTCACCAATGAAGATGACCAGTGGTACCCATACCAATCTGCTACTGGCTACGACGCCGACGTAGGTGTATACGCTCGCTTCAGAAACCCAACTTGCTTACCATGCATGTATAGATGGACATCACCTGGGTCGGAGACGATATCACTGACGGTCTCATCGGCTCCATCTCTGTTGGCCTGAACATGTACGTCCACAAATTGCAACATGATCGATTCTCCAACTCACGACCAACTCGTTTTCCAGGTCGTATTCCAGCATCGAGCTCAGCACTCAATATGCTGACTTTGATCTCGAGGACTACTGCGAGAAGAGCATGCTTCCTTATGCCTCTGCCTCGGCTTGTTGAGCCTTCATTCATGATTCACAGACAATCTAGCACTATAGTAGCTTATGAACGATGTAATGAACCCTTTCGATATCTAGAAGATATCTATCAGTAGCACGTCTTCCCTCAAGTAGACCAGTAGAATGACTATTTCAGATCTAACGACCTTGGCCGATGCAAAGAGTTCATTATATCTCGGCCATGAAGGTTTTACCATTCCTCGATTGTTTCAACTACATGACATACAATCATTCGACAACCGTTATCGCTCCTTCCAATACCTCAAACCCTCTTCCAAACAACAATCCTCTGCTTTCCCTTGTTTGACTCGGCTGCTCTGCTCTCATCTGGGATCGCGTCCCACAACCTCTCCCAGCCGTCTCCAAGTACTTCAGTGTACGAGTCCTCGGTCACAGGCCACGGTGGGCCGACATATCCTGCAGCCACTTGTTCGGGTGGGATGTATGGGAACATGAGCGTCACGAGGACACCGCCAGACTTGACAAGGCGGCGCATCTGGGCGCCCCATTCTGCTCGACGCGTTGGAGGGAGCGCGACGAAGAACGTGTAGTCGTAGACAAGGTCATAGGACCCGGTATAGGAGAAGAAGTCGGTTACGACGACTTGGGCGGTTCCGGGTGTGATGGGTTCTTGTGTTGCGAAGTAGCTTTGGGAGGAAGTTGAGAACATACGCGACTGCTACACTTGGAGGAGCGTCACGAACCTATCTGCGGCAGCTTTCGCGGTTTCTGAAATGTCTAAGCCTGTTACCGCGAGGCCCTGACGAGCTAACAAGACGACGTCGTAGCCCGTGCCGCAGCCTGGGACAAGGGCGGTTCCTTGGGTAGGTAAGAGTTGGCGGCTAGCTTCATTTTCGAGAAGCTCCACCAAGGCTGGTTGGGGTCCTTTCTTGTCCCAGGGCGTGACTTTCTGTTTCCTGACATACGGTGAGGGGGTCTATCTGAGAGGTCAACTCGCAATGAAGCAAACATACCACGCTATATCCCAGCTAAGAGGATCGGGTGTGATTATAGAGGTTAGCTTGGCGCGAACGTCAACGCTGAAGGGATCTGTGTGTGAAGACATTTCTAGTCTGAGGATTGCTAACAAGCCTTGAGTGCTATATAAGTAGTACTTCGGTGTATCTGAGTGATCGCCGAACGCGAAAGGTCAGCCCGAAGCCTGGAGGCTGGATCAGCGCGACTGCCCGTCATCGGCATTCGGCCCGGGATTCCTATTTGGCTGCACCGTCTGCCAAACACGATCCGAGAGCATCCGCCAGCGCGAGTTCACCCAAGTCCATTCATTTTCACGAAGATGAGCTAGTACGCCGTTTGACTGTGGCGTCGTTGTTCTGCCCGCTGACTGGGATTCGCCAGCGTTATCTTTGGCCGTGCCATCAAAAACGAATACCTCGCATTGGGCACCCTCTCAACAGTGTTCGGAGGAGCGTTCCTTGCAACGCGCGGTGGCAAGAAGGAGGCGCCTGCCAAGCCTACGCTCGTCGAGAAAGTGAAGGAGGCGGTCACGACAGGAAACAGGTGTGTTCACTTGGATTAGAAGTGTTAACAGGCAACCTAACGAGTTTGTTACAGCGAAGAAGAAGAATTGTGAGTCGCAACAAGGAAAGCACGAACCAGACTGACTGACGGCAGACTGTCCAGCATCCGTAAATTCGTAGAGGAGGCAGAGAAGGAGGCGAAGCATTAAGCAGGCATTAAGCAGAGCAGTCATGTCGTTTTTGCCCAGACTTGTGATAGAATAAGCTTCCCCAGCAACCACCATGATGGACTCAAAACGCCGCTCCCTTCAACTCCAGCCTTTACATCTCCTTACTACCTCGTCTCCGCCGTCGTCGCCCGCGCCGCGTCGGCAGTCGTCCATAAGCATTCCTTACCGTCCAGAGCGCGCAATAAATCGCGAGCCGGTCACTCTTGCCGAAAAGTGATTGTCCGCCTCTACATTTCGTTACCTGTCCGTGCTTACCAGTAGTCCGCCCAGACACGCTGATCTGCTCCATTTCATTGCCCAGAAAGAGAGCAGATGCCTCGAATTGCGCAGCCAACTAGCCGTCCATGAAGCAGAACTCCTCGAACTGAAGCGCAAGTGGGAGCGCATCGTGTCGCGTGGCTTTGAACGGCAACAGTCTGCTCCACCTACACCGTCAGCGTCTTCATCGTCAGCTTCTTCGGCGGCGGCGGCGGCGCCAGCGGCGACACCCACCTCTGCAGCGGCATCCGGCACCCCGCCCTCCACCTCCGTATTGGCATCACCCACGATCCCTCTGCCCTTGTCACCAATTCCGGGCGCACAAGGCTTCGAGGACGTAGCGTCCTGGATTACAACGAACATCCCGAAGAAATGGGACACGGCAACCATCTCCAAGCGCGCGTCCATGTTCGGACAGTCTATCGCGCAAGCACTTGACCTCGGCGACCTTACCGCAAGTTCCACCACGCCCAAGGCGACTTCGCCGACAACGCCGACCACGCCGCTTCACAAGCCGTCGTTGTCTAGGACGGGATCGCTAGGCAGGAGCCCAGCGAACAGGACCGGTCCCCTGCGTGCGTCCAAACTCAACACGTCCCATTCGCCATCCACATCCACCTCCACGCTGACCGAGTCTCCGCCGACCAAGACTACGCCCATGCCGTCTGTCTCTTCCTCCACGACCAGGCGCTCCCCAACCGCGGCCGCAACCAAACATCCGATCCCTACCACTCCCACATCCGCCACGTCCAAGCAGCCTGCGTCCAGGACCAGCATGTCACTGACGCGCACGCCGGAGGAAGAGGAGGACGACGCGGACGACGCTTGGAATTGGTAGCAGTAGCAGGGCAGGGCCCGCATCTCTTTCCTTGGCATGACTCTCACTACTCACGCACGCGCATTTACACATTGCATTCACTAGCATATCATGTCTACATATGGAACCACTACATTCTCATTGTTGTCCTTTTCGCTGCGAGGAGCATGGCATCTTCAAGGATATACTTCGACTCTGTATGCTGCCCGTCGCCACAATCGATACGAAGAGCGTTCCTCTCAAGGCCAACATTGCAGCATTCGAACTCAGGACTCCAGCCTCCGGCTTGTCTGCTGCGAGTAGGACCATGGGAAAGGCGATGTCTCGGATGCACTATGATGCGTCTGGCAGCGGCGAACACCTTGAGAGATTTCACTTGAGACGCAGTACTTAGGCCAGGCCGTTGCTTGTTCTGGTCGTTATGCTTCTGACCTCGAAATAGCCGAGAGAGCTACGGAGAGTCGACTGGGGAAGGGAAAGTGTTACGGATAGCAATTATGTCCATAGAAGGTGCTGGGTTCGTCCAAGACAGACATTTCGTCCCTCAAGCGAAAGCTGGCATCCCGCCAAAGGATCATAGCATATAACAGTCGTCGATAATAAAAATGTCTACTCGTGAGCGTTGGTCCAAGATCTATGCAGATGATCGTAGATAGGTGATAAATTACGATGCAGAATCCAGATCACAATTCTAGCATGATGAAAACAGGTTCGAGCTGCTGGTACCACCTTGAGGGTAATACCAGAATGAAAATGCCTGGATTGAGTTAGAGGTGCCAAAACACAAGTATTGGGATGATTAGAACTTACGATGAGCACATAAGACCCGAACAACAATATACCGCTCATGTAATGCGTTCTTCCATCCTCGGTCGCAAAGCGAACCAGGAGGACAGATAGGAACAAAGTGACAACCTCTAATGGGTCGAATCTAGATGCACGCAGTGAGCATGTACCCAGGTCGAGGCAAGAATAGATGCGTACAACAGCGACAGAGGCTTTCCAATGATCCATCCGATGAGAACGAGGAGAGGGATGACGAAGAGTGCGATCTAGCGAGTGATAAGGTCAAAGAATACGGACGACTTGTAGTGGGCATGAGGTACCTGGATGCACGAACCAACGGAGACGGCAAGGGCAAGATCAACCTTGTTGCGGTACGCCACGAAAACAGCAGTGACGTGCTCGGCAGCGTTTCCGACACTATGAAAAGCGAAAGCAGAGTGAGTACAGGTGGGTATCCTCAAAATGCAGGACCACTACGTACATGGCAAGGAGTATTAGACCGAGCCACTCAGTGCTAACAGCGCCGGACTGCCAGAGTCAAATCAGAACAAGTAACGGTAGGATGGAAGAAATTTCCTAACCTGTCCAATACCTTCCAGAGAATCCGTTAACGCCTCGGCGGTGAGGTCTGACGAGATTATGAGCTTCAAACAGTGATTGAGGGAAGAGGACCAACATGTCAATCCCGTTGAAGCAAGCAAAAGTCCAAGAGCCACGACAAGGTTCATCTCCGGAGACTCTTTCTCTTCTTCGTCGCTGTCGATGGTATCCCTGCGCACAGGCCCAGCAGCCTCAACGTCCCTACTCATGGATTCTTGTCTCAAGGTACGTTGGAAAGCGCTGTCCGTCGAGTAAGAAACCAATCCGATTGCAATTCTAAATGACATGGACTGACCGCATTTCCATCTGCTTTTCCTTCACACGCGGTGCAGCAGACGGCCCAAGACGTTCTTGAATTCCCCACCCGAGGGCAGCTGCGCTACCGAAAGCCACAGCGGTACTAGTCCTCTTGACAGGTTTGATACGAGAATCCGCTCTCAGCCCACCTGCAGGTGTAGTTGCAGGTGCCGGCACAGACGTCGACCGACGAGATGGCGAAGACGACAAAGATGATCGTTCAGAGTCGAGGAGCACGTCGTTGTCTGGGTTGTACAGATGCGAGTGACTGTACAATTGGAAAACCATGTAGCTGATATAGATGAAGATGAGTATGAGCGCGCTTCCTCTTGACATCTCAAGAATGATGCTGCGCTCCTCGTCCTCGCCGGAAGCCTGTTCGATGGCAATGGCAAACACCGTGGGCAGCACGAGAGCGATGACAGCGAGAGTGAGGAGGTTGGTGTTTAGTTGGGCGGCGCTCTGCTGGAATTCCTGTTCGGAGAAGCGGATACCGCCAACGAGGAAGGCCATCCCAGTCACTAGAAGCAGGTTTGATAATAGTCCACCCTAGGGCAAAATCAGTACACCGCGCGGGCAGGAAATGGACGTAGTCTCACCAGTAAGGAAGCTTGTACGACGCGAATCTCGCACTTGACTAGTAGTAGGATAGCGATGATGAACTCTGTGGCGTTTCCAAGGGATGCGTTGATGAGGCCGCCGAGTGCGTCTCCTGTATACATAGCAATGGTTTCGGTCCCATGGCCAAGCATTCCTGCAAGGGGTATAACACCCAAGAGTGCCATTGCGAAGACGGCCTGAAATGAGAGTCAATATCCAGGTTGGCTTGGAGTAGAGAAAAAACACGTACACCATCGGTTTGGTGGGTATAGTGGAGTGCCCAGGCAATGGGATTGAAAATGAGAAGCACATTGATCCAACTGTATGTTGCAGCTGACTTCAAGGACTCGACATAGCCTGGAGCGGGACCTATACTGCTCGAAGGCCGAAAAAACAACGATCGCGTCAACCGCCTCGAGAATGGTGGTGGGCGGACTACTTTGTGGCTTGGAAGATCAGAGTTGACAGTGTGGCCCTCGTCAGAGTTGCGGTCCGTGTTTCCTATAGGCTCGGGAGAGCTTGAGAAGACCACTCTATCGTTCGCTGTCTTCTCATTGTTTTGAACGTCCATGAAGGCTTGTCGGTCGTGGTGGTAAGAGCAGAAGGGACAATCTCTTGTTGAAATTTGAGCCTATGCCAAGCCAACAATCACTGCTCGTGACATCATCGTACATAGCCATACGCGCCTTGACGGGTTCGGTGTCTGCCGACCTCTTTTGCATTATCACCGCCACAGTGCCACCGCGGCTCAGTATTACTCACAATTGCAAAGTTGCCAATCGATTCGCTGACCAGACATCATCCTAGCGATCGAACGCAGACAGCATTGTTCCGCAGCCTCGAGCTCTGTAATCACGCGGTAGACAAGTATCGGTCCGCGACCTGCTCGGACTCGGCCATCTCAACTATCAAATGTAACATGCATTCGTTTCGGGTACTACAAGGGAATAGTCCAGCGGTCGACGCTACAGCATGTACATAGTTGCTCGCTCTGCTCACAGGCATTCTAGGTCGAGGAATATGAGGGTAAACTTCGGCACTCTATGATGGTAACGCACCTTCCAGGCAGCAGCAACAGCACATTCCGGCCAAGCAGGGCAAGCAGAAGCCACTATCGTCCTTCTGGGGCTGTTGTTGCCTGTGAGGGTTCCTTTGAGTGAGGTGCGCATAGACACGAGGTTTGGAGGCGTACACATAGACGGTTTGTGGCGGTGGCTGCTGGGGGTATCCGCCTCCATATCCTGGTCCTGGTCCGTAGGACTGACCTCCCTGGAACGCGGGCGGAGGAGCCTGTTCATCCAAATTCGCCTTCGGTTCCAGTGCAATGCTAGCCAAAATTGCGGGGAAGACATGCCTGAGGATAGTAACCGCCGTTTTGGGGTGGGCCGCCTGCGCACTTTGACGTCAGTGCTATCAGCACAGATGGAATCGATGCAAACAGACCTTGAGGGGGATAGTAGGACATGACTGAGGAGAAGTTGTGAGGGAATGCAAGAGAGTGTTAGGATGGGGACCGGGTAGGAGACGGAGAATGCCAAGATCAGGCCAAGAATCCCCGACAGTTGAAGATGTCCTGACTCCTAAGCGACCCCAGCCGAAACGGCAGGCGCGACACGACCACGGCTCGAGCCTCGAGGATAGTTGACCTTCCTTCGGTCGCGTTGCCCGCGATCGCGTAACAGAGCATGTGTCAGGGTGCGTGCATCAACCCACACTAATTTTGTCCCATCATTTCCTTTATTACAGTACCTGACACCGCTCCTTCCCGACTGGCCGTCGCAACTGTCAACTTTGAGCCATACATGCATCCAGCATGCATCCATCGCGCCCCCGGCAGATGATCATCG
This sequence comes from Strobilurus luchuensis, assembly GCA_019915105.1. NCBI lineage: Eukaryota > Fungi > Basidiomycota > Agaricomycetes > Agaricales > Physalacriaceae > Strobilurus > Strobilurus luchuensis. The sequence continues at coordinate 1,406,178 of JAHLMJ010000004.1, forward strand.
GGGCGCTCCCTGGAATACAAGGCGCTAAACAGATGTTCATTAATCATGATCACTGCGCAAACGATGGTTTCCTTTCTGCACACAATTAATCATGTCGCAGGCTCAGGCGACACGTTGAACCTCCCGCCGGTGACGCGGGCAACGCCAGACATATCAATGTTTTTTGAAGGACAATGCGCATGGTTGCAGGATACTTGACCAGACCAATAGGCGGCAAATCGAACTGGCTCGTCATAAAGATGGAAGTCGAAGTATCATGTCCAAAGTTTCACTTTGAATTGAATAATATTGGGTCCATCAGAAATAAGAAGTTAGAACTACAGAAGTGTGCTGAACATATGTGTTCAGGGAATCCGCCACATCGCAATCCCTGCACGCGCTTCGTCAATTTCCTTCTTGACTTGTTTGCTATCTTTAGTGCGAATAGCAGCAGCCACCAACAAGGTCAACGCCTCCTTCACCATGCTCTTTCCAGCCTCGGTGTCAGAAACCACCGTCTCAGCCTCGGTATCAAGTATAATACGCTCCCAATCCACGCAAAGATCCAAAAACTCGAACAGCACCTGGACGACCCCTTCGAATTGCCCGGAACTGCTCTGAGCATCTTCTTCCGGAAGCTCGATCTTCCACAGGTTTTCCAGAGTCAAAGTGTCCCACGCAAGAAGTGGCGCACCGAGTTTCACGGGCACAACTATGGCAGGACATCCATTGAGGAGCATGTAGTTCATCACGCTCTCCCCGGGACGCGCACTGGTCGTCCACAGCTTCCTGTGCGGCTTCAGCCCCACCACCACGATGACCATGCGCCTCGGCACAGGTGGTAGTGGTAACACAGTCAGCTGGGGTGCAGGCTCTGGCGTCTTCTCCTTCTCAGCGGACCCTTCACCGGGCGAAGGCGAAGGCGACCTCGACCTCGAAAACATGTTCGAGAGTGACGGCAAATTCAGCTTTGAGACGTCAAGCTTGGACATATCAAGCTTAGACATGTCGAACAGTTTTGATTCCTCGACGGGTTTCGTCTCTGGCGGGGGCGGAGCCTTTGCCAACAGGATCACTGAGGCGGACTCTTTCATCATCGTCTCTCCGATCTGGTAGTCACCTATCAAAAAGATTAGTCGTGATGAGTGCGGGATCAAGTGAGCAACAAATGGAAAAGAAATTGATCTACCCTCTAGGAATGGTCCGTGACAAAACACGACATCAGGCTGCATCGTTCTCGGGATGATCGGACGACGGGCACTGGCAAACAGATACGGAGAGAACCAGCCCTTTTCCACTGACAGGTAGTCCTTCACCGACGAGAATAGCGAGACGTCCCTATCATAATGAGCATCGCTTCGAATGAAACAAAGTCGCATACTTGTGAATACTAGCCCGGAAGAATCCCAAAGCTGCATCATCCATCGTCTGTTTGAACTTGAGCGTGATCAATAGCACCTTCACACCCGTCGTCTCCAGCCTCTTCGAGTGCGTGGGTATAGAGTGCTTCACCGCCTTGTCGATGACCAGATCATTCGCGATCTTGGTCGTTGCCTCAAAGCCAGCGTGCAGCCCCAGTTCCACCAAGATGGAGTCCCCAAACGAAGATATGACGAGGTCGGAGACCGGGCCCATGACCTATTCGTGGGTCATCATCAGATACCAAGTCCAAGTCCCACTACCGCGATGAGTTAGCATCATGAACAGTGACCCACCGGACTTGCGACAGCGGCCGCGCCCCCCTATCAAGCATCAGGATATTAGCTCGAAGGATATAGGTTGCACTAGCGCGTACCGTTGCAACGATAATCGTGTGCACCGCCAGGTCCCTGAACCGGATACAAGGGAGCAACAGAGGAGACGAGTCTCCCCATGGCGAAAGACAGATGATGCTCGTCCCAGCAGCGCGCAGAGACTCGTACGAAGACAGCACGATCCGGCCCGTCATGGACTATTGGCCATGGAGACAAAATCAGAAAGCATGTACACGCGAATGTCTTGGTGTGCACCGACCCCGACGAGTTTGCGGATGATCCACGGCGCCTTTTTCTCGCTTTCATCGTGCGTGGCGATGACAGATGAGGGATCGATGGGTCCCAGTGCAGATACCTCCGCCATTCCAGCTGTGGATCCTCGGTTATCAGTCGAGTGCGAGAGGCCGAGAGCAGACGTGCAGCTATTTTTGTACCCATCATGGTCGTGCAGGTACAGATTCAGTTCGCCACGTGTTGTACGCAAAGCGAGCCGCGACGGTGTCGCACTCCCTCCTCGCTTAATCCAGAGGAAGGTCGTTGACTGGGCGACAAACAGGATCTGTCGATGGGCCACACATACTTGTTACTACAATCCAAGACCTTGGAATCGCACTGCTCAGAGGAACAATCAGGACAGTCTCAACACAGTATCATCATAGCAAGGCTCGTTGAGGCCATGTACAATCATCTACCACCACCACTACACATCTCTCGACACCCGGTCGCATCCCTCCTCCAGCCCACCGTGTGGCGCGCTGTATTTTCTCAACTATTGTATCCCTGCCATTAAATAAACTGCATCTGAGGGGATCAGTTGATAATCCCCTCAGTAAGGACGTTGAAGATCCTAATATCCCGTTTTTGGCGAGGGCTCGTTGAGGCCATCGAGTCATACGGGTAACTAAGCTGCGCGCTTAGTACCTGTAGTGGCTGGGCTTGTAAGGACCTGGTGAAGAACGGTGGTGAGGAGTGGCCATTGTGGAACGAGCATGACGACTAACCGTTGACGGGCAAGTCAAGGTACTTGGACTGGACATCGGAGAGGGTGGTCAACTTGACGTTGAGCTGGGCCAAGTGAGCACGGGCGACCTCCTCGTCGAGCTCCTTGGGCAGGATGTGGACACCGAGAGGGAACTTCTCGGGGGTGGTCCACAGAGCGATCTGCGCAAGGGTCTGGTTGGCGAAGGAGCAGGACATGACGAACGAAGGGTGTCCAGTGCCGCATCTGTCACAAAGTTCATGAGGATTTGATGCGAAGAACTGTCAATGCAAACATACCCAAGGTTGACGAGACGTCCCTCAGCGAGGAGGATGATGTGACGGCCGGAAGGCATGGTGAAGCGGTCAACCTGGGGCTTGACGTTGGAGACAGAGGCAGCGTTTTGCTTCAACCAAGCGACGTCGATCTCGATGTCGAAGTGACCAATGCTGGATGAACAATGAGCAGATGCGCACGGAAGGACATAAAGACACCCACTTGCAAACAATGGCATCCTCAGGCATCTGGGGGAAGTGGGCGCCAGTGATGATATCCCTGTTACCGGTGGTGGTGACGAAGATGTTGGAGCGGGGAGCAGCCTCCTCCATGGTCACGACCTCGTAGCCGGCCATGGCAGCCTGGAGGGCGTTGATGGGGTCGATCTCGGTGACGAGAACGCGGCAGCCGTAAGAGCGGAGGGACTCGGCACACTAGACGAGTCTTAACACAGCTGACGTGAGCACAGATGAATTTCACTCACTCCCTTGCCAACATCTCCAAAGCCAGCAACGACAGCGACCTTGCCAGCAAGCATGACATCGGTGGCACGCTTGATACCATCGACGAGAGACTCGCGGCATCCGTAAAGGTTGTCGAACTTGGACTTGGTGACAGAGTCGTTGACGTTGATGGCGGGGACCTTGAGCTTGCCGTCGCGGAAGGCCTTGTAGAGGTGGTGGACACCGGTGGTGGTCTCCTCAGAGATACCGCGGATGTCTAGATCACAGAATGATAAGCACTTGATAGAGTTGCTCCGAAGGCACACTGACCGGAGAGGTACTGGGGGTACTTCTCGTGGACAATGCTGGTAAGGTCACCACCATCGTCGAGGATCATGTTGAGGGGCTTTCCACCAGGGAAGGCAGCGAGGGTCTGCTCAATGCACCAGTTGTACTCCTCCTCGGTCTCACCCTTCCAGGCGAAGACGGGGACACCGGTCGCGGCAATGCTGGATATGTTATGAGCCAACGGAAAAAGCCCGCGAAGGATTTCAAACTTACGCGGCAGCAGCGTGGTCCTGGGTGGAGAAGATGTTCTGAAACAGGGTCTGAGTTTCAGGTCGGCTGGCCCGAGAGGTAACATACGCAGGACGACCAGGTAACCTCGGCACCAAGAGCAGTCAGAGTCTCGATGAGGACGGCAGTCTGGATGGTCCTAGGAATGTGGATGAGCGGACACAACGCGGACAGAAAACTAGGACATACATGTGGAGGCATCCAGCGATGCGGGCACCCTTGAGAGGCTGCGAGGCACCGTGCTAATCATGGCGATCGATGAGATGGTGATGGACACGATTAGGACGTGGTCCCACCTTGGCCCGGAGGTACATGAGACCAGGCATCTCATTCTAAGGGGAGAGAGCGATTCAGACAGAGTTATACGAAAAGCAACTGGATAAGTACCTCCGCAATCTCAATCTCCTTGCGCCCAAAGGCAGCGAGAGAAACATCTGCAGAGCATTGAGCGACGAGCAGACGATGGCGGGCGACAGTGCTGACCGGCAACTTTGAAGACCATCGTGAATGAGGAGATGAGAGAGGGAGAGAAAAAGATGGCCGATATCAATCGAACGTTTTCCATTTTTATCAGGAGGGCCTACGTGGGAACTTTGGGCGCCGGCTTGGCCGGCACCTCGCGCGCGGACGAATGTCGATAACTTGTCTTGTCTGAAGCTCGCAACCTGTGTCGACCCATGTCCTAGATGTCCAGCGAGCAGCCACCAGTCGCGTCGCGCAGCAGCAAGTGCGAAATACACGAGCTGGCTCAGTATGCCTGTCACCTCACCCACTCTGCTTCTGGCCGGCCAACGATAACCTGTTCGCCTGTCGTTCGCTTCTTCAGACTGTATGTGTCTGCGACCACCCTTATCCGAATCTCTTCGATGCATCCCCCGTGCAGATGTCCGAACCGACCGGCAGTGGAGATTACCAAGTTCGTCACCCTCACGGATGATGGCGCGGTCGTTGTCCCTCGCACTATCGAGCAAGTTTTGCTTTCGTAGAGGGTCGTGGCGGCCACTGACCGCGTGTCATAACTCAGTGCCATACTTCCCAAGGCTCGCCCTTTCGCCGAGGTTCAGAAGCGTGAAACAGACCAGAGACAGCCAAAGAATGACGAGACCTGGCAGAGAATAGACTGACCCTCTATGGACAGCTGTGTACAACCCTGCGCTTGGATGTAATGTTGTCCTCTTCCATTGATCTGCAACATATTCTCATCATGTATCCACCGCTCCGACAGTGAATGGTATTGCTCTCGTGTAGTGTGTCCGTGGACGGTTTTACCCTAGACTCTGTTCCTCAAACCGCATCATTTCAGTCTGATGATCTTCGGATGTCTTTCGCTCTGATAGTGTTGCACCTCCCACGAACGTCTGCCCCAGCCACAACACCCAGCCTTATTTTCCCCTCTTCGTGATAGTGTCCTCCGACTTTGAGAGCCGACTCTGGCATTCTTCAAGTCGTCCTGTTCTCCTTGTCACATATCTCATCCCCAAACCCACCCTCGAATTCAATCTGAAGACTTAGCACGTTTCGCATCTTCAGGGTCGTTCTATACTTCAGTCCACCGTGGTACCTTCCTCTTGTTCCCGTTGGAGATGTCAACTTCTTGTGTGAGAACGCCTTGACACTGTAGCCAGTGGGTGCCAATCAAAGTCTCTGTCCCTCCCAAACCAGGTCGGTGAGATGCTGTGCTCTTCGCCAGAAAAGCCAATACTAATGCCCTCCGAGCAAAGGCCATCACCGATCCAATCAACATTCCACGAGTCGAATCTCAAAACGCCAGAGCTCGGTTTGCTTGTTGATGAATCGCTTGATCCAAGATGAAATCATTCCCTTTATCGCTCATGCGACGCGACACGACACGATTGATCTCCAGCCGGCGTACAGCCCGTTGCAGGTCCATCTATAAGTTGTCAAGTCTTCAGGATCTCCATCGTGACCTTCTCCTTGATCTGTAAGACTCCATCCATCCATCGTCCAGGCAGGTAGCGAGCTTTATAGTCCGGAGGCAGTTCTCCCCAGTCTCGTCGTCTTGGACTCCATCCACTTTATCGTTTTTCGTTCCTCAACTGCTAGCAGCGACGTCACCACCCCACCAGCTACATGCACGACAATCGGTCCTTCCAATGGGTTCATTATTCCACGGAGAACGTTCCTATTAAAGAGGAATCTCAACAGCCGGAACTCTCACTCTTGTCTCCTCCATCCTCACCTTCCTTACATAACGTTTCACCATCGCTGTCTCGTCGACGGTCCGCTAGTCCTAAAAGACCTCGTCCATATCCCACTCTGGTCACGCGCTTTGACAACCGCTTTCGCGTTCAGGAAGACTCGAAAATGGCCTCATCCTCGTACAACCCTTGGTCCACGACACGCTCCAGTAGATCCAACAGCGACAGGGCGTCCCCTCCGGAAGGACAACCCTACAGTACCGCAAGCGACGGCTATGTCTATGCACCGCAGTCGGTGAGTGTAAATCACCTCCCTGTCCCGTTGTCTCGAACATCGCGCTCATCCTTCATTTAGTACCCAGGTGATCATACCGACAGGCCGACATCGTCGAGCAGTCTATCGGAGGCCATGGTCGATCCCAGCATGCCACCTTCGTCGAGGTACTCTGGCTCGCCATCGGGTGGTCTCTCTACGGACCCCATGTCGTGGCCCCTTCAACCACCATCTCTCAACACCATGAGCCTCCATGGGATGGGCGGGTACACCAACGTTCAGTCCGGCATGACTGGCCTCGAGGCGCCCTTCGTCTATCGGAACACCTCCAGTGGCTCTTCGCCACCGTCAGCCTTCACATCTCCGACGTATCCGGATCCCTACAGAACGAACCCTGGCATGTACGATCACACCATGTCGCACCCCGCCTCTCCCCCATCCTCCGCGTATTCCCAAACCCAGACTCCTCAGGACGAACTCCGAAACCTGCGGAAACGAATTAAAGAGCTGGAGCGCATAAACGAACGCGAGCGTGAGCGTATCAGGACGCTCGAGGCCGCTGGTGCGGCCAGCTCATCTCGGTCCCCTGCCTCAGCGGGTCGTGGCCCCCCGGTGTCAGCGTCGTTCGCCGAATCCTGGCGTCTCCGCACCGAAGCGCGGCAGCGTCAGTTTTGCTCGCTGAATCGCGCTGGGAACGCCCTGTGCGCGTGGCACGATTCCAGACGCGAGCGGCGTGTGCACCCGCCGCGCATGGCGCCACCGGGGTATCTCAATTGTGGATGTACGTTCGAAGAAGCGCTCTTCGAGGAGAGCCTGTCACGCCATGGCGTGGGCAGCTATCTTCCCGGGGAGAACGTTCGGATGGATCCAGCGCTGCGGAACCCGCTCTTGAAGCTCTTGCAGGACCGCTATGGGTACCGCGATGGGGATTTCGAGAGGGACGCGCGGACTGGGGACTGGAAACCGGGCGAAGGGCATGTCTATTGGGAGCAGCAGGCCCAAACCGCCAATCCTCGACGTGGCCGCGCCGACACAGGCCGATAGAGAAACAATCAGTGCGTGCGTTGCATAGACACTGCCCGGACAACGGAATCTTAAAATATTGCATCATTTTTTTCCACTATATATATTGTTTCATATGTTCTTTCTTCTTTCTGTTGTTTTACGACCTATGTAGATCCACCATCGCATCATTCGTTCGGACCGCATTACACCTCTCTAATAGCTCATTGTCGGATATCTTATGCTCTGCTATTTCTCGATACTGTATTTCTGAAAACTTGTAGCATTACTTTAGGCATAGTCGCAGCACTTTCTATGGGCTGGACCTGTTTGTATCTACATATCATTCTCTGACATCCATCCCCAATCCAACGCGTTCATCAACCATCACTTGTGTGATACTTACAGATCTCGGTGAAACGGACCTTTTCATTTAGATCCCTGCAATGGCCCTTAAACTATGATCCACAAGGGTTCCCGAGTAGAGAAGACATTATATGCCACAATCCTTCGGAAGGTCGGAAGCTCACCAAGCTGTGCGTCACCGAGTGCTTTGCCACAGTCACCGAGATCGGGTATCCGAATGTTTGCCCGGAATAGCTTCGGTACCTCAGGATTGGCCATCTGGCGGCCAAAACGCGCGTTCTGGGTCTGGCAATCGGCGGCTGAGCAGAAGTTACAACGTTCGTGCTCATACAGTGTCAGAGAGGAACAGCCCTCGAAAGGGCGGTACCTGGTCGCAATCTGTTCGGAACTCACGAAATTGGTTTCATTATGCGCGCTTTCGGTCGGTGCACAGCTTGAAACCCTGTTGATTCGCAAGCTGACTCCTCATGAGCATCAAGTTTGGTGTGAGAAGGGTGGCACCAATTTAGCGCGGGATGCAGATAAATGAAAGAGACGGCGTCTACGACTCTACGCTAACCAGGGATCTTGAATTCGCCCCCTTTCTCGAGAGCCTGTTCGTCGCTTAGTATAGAAGTCCAATGAGCATATTCCGATCGACACACCCTTTTATAAGCCGGTCTGCAAGTGTAAGATGTATTTTGAGCACTTGTGCATATATGCATATCAGAAATGAGTCGGACGTACCGCTCTTGGACTTTCTGGACATATTCTAGCGTGTCCTTGCCTGCTACATGCATGGCATTTAGGCACTCCAAAGGGAAGATCATATTGAAGTCCGCTGCAGTAGGTTCCAATCCGCCGGCAAGCCACTTGACTTGACTCAAACGGTTCTCAATCTAGACAGATTACAACTCGAGTAAGAGGTGTGCGGCGTAGTGATTACTCACCATCGCGGAGTGTTTCTTGAGAGGGCGGTCTACGCGTATCTCGTGCAATTTGTTGAAGATAAATCGGACCAGAGGCCGGAGGAACCAAGGCGAGTACTTGGATACAGAGCGGAAAACCAGTCCTGACACAAGGATTGGCATTAAAGAGCCCTCGGCATAATGCGAGTCTGCGAATTGTATGTTTGAATGTAGCGCTAGTAAACAGACAGAACCTTACAGTAGAGATTATCGAGCCATTGGCTCTCCGAGTTGGTCTTGAATCTGCCGTTTCCGTATTTCTCGACCAGGTACTCTGTCAAGTCGCCGATAAGCCCATATTGTGGCGGTCAAGCGAGGCGGAATCCCACCGATAATGGCACCACTCTCTGCCAAAGTCACCTCGCCGTCAGTGATGACAGGAGATTTACCAAGAGGGTGAATTTCGAGTAGCTCCTTTGGTGCTAGGCCCACTTCGTTTCTATAGTAGTACTGTATCTGGTAAGGTACTTCGAGTTCCTCCTATTGAGCAGCTCGGTTGAGTGGAAGACCACCGACAGAGATGAGCCGACAGTACCAAGAGCCAGAGGACTCGCTGCGAGCGAGAATTGTTCAAGTGGTGCACGATAAGCATGGAAAATGGCGGGCGTGGTGGAAGAGTGAACACAAGGAACAACGTCGAGGTCTCCGCAATTTGACGTTGGATGATCGCAGCCACCTGGACCGATCGGTGACGCATGACGCGCTGTCTACGCGAAGGGATGATTAGACCACGGCCTGCTGCGAATAACTGGTCTGAATTTTCTTTACAATAAGGCTTGACCGTGGCGGCTTTTTAGCACCGCGTCCGACCCAGCTCTGTAGTGTTTGCAGTGTTCATGGAACTCGATCATGCGCCAGGCGACTCGTGGGAACAGATCGGAATCAACAGGGTCCAGACGCGCCTCTGCCTTTCCCCGTCATCACAATGCTGGCAGCCGTCCTTTTCTGCCTATTCCCTTTCTCTTTCGCCCTGTCATGGCCACGAAACATCGCCAAATCGTTACCTCTGGCAACAAGTAAGCGCACTGAAGGCGTTGAGGCCTTCGAAGATAGCATACATTCGGCGGAATTGGCCGCTCTCTTCCAGCATCGTGGTACCTAAGTCGCGTCAGGCTGTGCGATCTCGCACCACTGATAACCTTCTCTCAGATATGTTGCCCGAAGTTGCCCGTCGCTCGGACTGCTTTCGGCATGCTGCTGCGTCAATCCAGGTAAAATGCAGTGATCTAGACATGGACGAGGATGAGAGAGTATCCGGTGAGCTCATCCGTACACTCTCTGGCATACAAAAACTTCTTACATATAATCCAGCTGCCATATCTATGACGCTCTGCGAACTACGCACAGCCAAGCATCTCTCGCCTCCGCTTGAGTGTACAGGCGCATATCCTTCGCGTCCAGCCGATCAAGGAAACTGTGTAGAGTCCGCGCTTTTAGTCTCCTACAGTCAAACTGGCGATGATTAATCTCCCGTAGAGCTCTTTCTCGCAGCGCCCAATTCTGGTCTAGCTATTCGGGTTACTTGAGAGACGTCCGTGAGTTCGGACAACATGTCGCTCTGTGCGAGTCGTTAACCGTATCGCCAGCCCAACTGTGCTTTTCATTTCGGCGATGGCACGATATCGGTAAGTCTATCTGATCCATCGCATTGTGCTGTTAGACTCAGCCTTCGTCAGATACGGCACGCGATACGTATCGGAATATTACGCAGGAGAAGATTGCCTTTCTCAGCTTCCTACTCAAACGTGAAAAGGATGCTGAACAACTCGGCCTCGCACTCAAAGCATACCTGATGGTAACTCCTTTCCTGCCGGTATTGGAATGGTCACTCTTAGCTGGTCTACTCAGAACATGGACGACATAACATCTCGACTGAGCACCGTGTCTGATATTTTTGAGTCCCTTTCCGTGAATATCGCCACACAACTAGCCAATGATAGAGAATTGGTACGCAGCTGTTTCATAGTATCGTTTGTCGCCAAGTTATTAAAACCGTCGCGTAGGCTTTGTCTGATGTTCACAACCTGATTCGTGATACTCGGACACGAAGCGACGGTGTTCTGGGCCACGTTCTCACGCATGTATGTATCGCCTTGATTCACGGACGATCATTGACGATCTACTCGTAGATTGATACTGTCTTGACCGGCCTATCTGCCCGTGTGAGTCCCGGTCAGAAAATGATGTTGGTGGTCGCGAATAATTGACGGCGTCGTCCAGCACGCCGATTCCCTGGATAACGCCGTGGCTATGTTTTCACGTTCTGTCACTGATGAGTTCCACGAGTTGTTCGCCGCGACGGGTCGAGGACTACAAGGACAACTAGATTTGTTGGCAAGTGTAATTGATTATTGAAAATCCTGACGACCAACTATGATCCTCACCACAGAATGCAGTCGAAACCCGCTGGGATTTTCTGGGTCAGGGCTTTGCAAGAATGGATCTCGTGGCATGATTCATTTGTCTCCTCAATCTTTGTATTGATATGTGTGTGTATCACAACAGGTCGTGCTGCGGTTGACCGAAGCGGGCAACGATGCAATCAAGGCCTTCGAGGACTCTGCCGAGCGTGGCTTAGCTCTATCTGAACTACAATCTGCGGCAACTCACTCTGCGTCTCAGTTGGTCGATACTCTAGCACGCCTGACTGTGGACACGCAACACCAATTCAAGAAGATCAACGTGTCGATAAGCGAACTGCAGCAAGGCCTCGTTCCGCAGACGAGCTGGTTGAAGAACGGACTAGTTCGACTCGTCGAGGTTGTAATGCGCGGTGAGATCCGTTCGTTCGGGAGCTTGAGTCCGTTCGTTGCTGAACCAAATTCAGTTGAACCCGACTCTCTCAAGCATCTGGATCAAGCTCTTGTCATCCGCGTTCTGTCTTTTCTCTGCAATCTCTGGTTTCAGTTCTTCCACTCGCTCGCGTCGTCTCTTATGGTACATTCTTACCCTGCCTTCGATGACCAGCATCCCTAATGTCATGGGACTACAGAGTCTGCTCGTCGTCCTATACTCTTGTCGCAAATACTTCTTCGCTCCTTCTACGACCTCAAGGTACGCTTGATCTCCCTCAGTCTACACATTTCCAACTTGAGCAGGAGCAATTTGCCTACCGCTATCGTCAAGTACAAGCAAGAAACACCCTCGACGCAAACTAATTCTCTTGTTGCTTTCCAACGCCCTGCCCGTCGCTCTCGCATCTCTCGCATACCTGATCATCTCTGTACTCCATGGAACTGACTACCACCGCACTGTATGATAATCAATTGCTTCACATGTACCTCCTACAACCTTCAAACGGTTCTTGAATCAAGATATCATTGACCTCGACAAGGAATGTAGGTAGGTATGTATGGATGTGACTATCAGTTGTGAATGCATGCGGGGGAGGGTGAGTGTAAGTATGTAAATATGCTAGATATGATTTATAGAAGAGCACGAAGAAGAAAAGAGGTACAACAAGCACGACGAAGAGAACCGGAGAGAATAAGCTTATGATACTGTACTACAAATGCCGCAAGCGTTGGGGTATAGAGATGAAGACGACAGCGACTAGGACTTGACGTCCACGTAGCCGGCTTCACCTCCAAGGACAAAGACGACATCGTCTTCATCATCGTCCTCGTCTTTGCCGTCGTCCTGCTCAAGATATGTGTCGTCGGGCGTCACTGGGGACGCCTCGCTGGTGGCCTTCGTCGTACTGGAAGACCCGCCCGCCTTTGCCTGCGTCGGAAGGACGTATCGCTCCCAGTCAAGGGACCGCACAGACTCGCCAGACGAATGAACCTCCACCACAGAGGACAACACCAGCACCTCCCGCACCAGGTTAGCATCCTCTCCACCTGTCAGCTGCTTGACGCGATTGAAAGAAGCCAGCAGCGGAATCGGAATCCATCCTTGAGAATCCATCTGTCAAAAAGCCACATGGTCAATAAGCGCCTCGGAAGGGAAAAGCATTGAACGTCGTACGTGTTTCCTCAGGAACAGATCCTGTGCCATGTTCTGCATGCTGAGATAGTATTCCACCTGCCCGAGCACCAGATATCTCGTCGTGTCCAACGGGAAGGACAGCATCGATACCGGTGTTGGGAGAGGCGGCATGCTGGGGTTAGGAGCGGGAACCCCACTGAGCGGGGGCATCGTCGATTGGAGAACAACAGGACTCTCAGCCTGCGGTGGAGGCGGGCCTCGATACCCACCGCTATCATAGTCGTAGTATCCACCCATGCCGAATTGTGGAGGCGGATACATCGGGCCACCATAATATCCCTCCCCGTACCGCATTCCTTCACCACCAGCAAACGAGTGCGGAACGTAAGGCTGCTGCTGAGGCGAATAGCCGCCTCTGCCAAATCCACCACGCATGCCCCGACCTCGACCATATCCTCTACCTCTTCCACGCCGGTCGTACCCTCCGCGGTCGGGAGCATAGCCACCGCGGTCAGCGGCATAGCCACCAAAAAATCCTCCACGCTTACCCCTCGTCGGGGAAAACGACGGTCGCTCCTGTGGACTTCCGCCGTTCGAGTAATCGGTCTTTTCTTCGCCTATCCATCCTTCGGGATTCCCATTCGTATAGTCATGTTTCTCCCTCTCCCTCTCTCTGTCCCTCAGCCGCTGTCTTCTCCCTTGTTCTTCGTAGGCCAGTCTAACAGCGTAGCCCGTTCCACTCGCCGCCCCAAATCCATATCCGAAATCCCGTACTGTCAGCTCAGTGTCCTCTTCGGGGGGAGCCCCATAGGGCGAAGCATCATTCCTTATAGAAGAATGCGATAGGTTGTGTTCATGTTGAGGGTAATGCGCAGGCTGCGTCGACTGTGGATACTGCACTGCATGATTTTCGGCATCACTGCCGTTTGCAACTTGATTGACGAAGCTAGCAGGAGAGTAATCAGGAATACGGAGAGGAGCAAGGGGAGGGTGTTCAGTAGGAGGCGACTGAGGTGCGGAAGGTGCGTGTGGCGGCGCATGGGCACCAGCGGCTGTTTGTGCACTCGGCGTTTCTTCTTCGAGGCTGCCGTCCGGCGACGCGGTCGTCCCGAACTCCCATTTTGGTGCAGATTTCGTGAGCTCTATCAGCCCATTCGTTGCGGCCAATCTTCTGCCCTTCACATCGGGAGCGCCTCCAATGGACAGGCCAGACAAAGACTTCTCTAGCTCAGGAGCAGTACTACTGCTCTGAGGGGTAGGACTTGGAGCTTGGCTGCTCCCCGGTAAGCCTATACTGCCAAAGACGACATTGCGCCACTTCTCGTCATCTTTGTCTTGGACACGCTCAAGTGCGGGTCCAGCGACAGCTGCAGAGTCTTCAGGTCGGGGCAATTTCGTTACTGTGTGCTCAGACGAGGTATATTTAGAGACTTCGCCGTTCGTCGTCACCGGCAGAGCTTGCTGAAGATGTTCCGATGGCTGACCAGCCGGCAGATATTCGGCTTGCGAGTGCGGCTGGAAGGGCAGATGTGGTTGGTGATAAGGGTATCCCATGTATTCCGGTGTGTGATGTCCGGAGCCCGGAGCGCTGTAGCCGTTCCAGTACATGTATGGCTGTGGTGACTGACTATAGTCGAATTGGTGAGGATGAGGAGGGGGATACATCGGATAAGGCGATGGCAGAGGCATGTGCTGATGTTGTGGGGGCGTCTGACTGGGATGATGGCTGTGTAAGTACATCGGTGCCGAAGGCGGAGGATAGTATGCGGACGAATGCACGGATCGCGGAGGGAAGGTGAAGGAGGGGTCGTAGGGCTGTTGAGGAAGCGCTTGGATTTGAGTATGAGGCGAGTTTACATGCGATGAGCGGCCAGTGTTAATGACTGTATCATTGTCTTCGGGTAGCCGCCTGCCCCGGGGAATCCTTGGACTCGATGTTTGGCTATGGACGCGCGAATTTGCTCTACTTGGGTTTTGCGAGCCGGACGCTGAGCCGCCTGGAGTGACCCGTCGCTGGCGCGACAAAGAGTGAGAAGTCGACGGATTTCGCGAACGGGAGCTGGCCTGGGAGCGGCGGGCAGCATCGACGGCAGCCCGCATCTCCTGGGGTGGAATCGGTACCCATTTTGCTTTTTCGCCTGCATAATGATGTGGTCAATAATTGATTGATTGGAATGGTGGGCAACGCACCTTTTCGGGGCGCGGGCTCAATCTGGGTGGCGGGGGTCATCGTGGCCGTCGATGGCGCTGCTCCAACGGTCGGCCAGCTTTCCGCGTCGCCCGTCTGCGCGGGAGACGGTCGCTGGGGAACCCGTACTACGAAAGGGTCATCGTCGTCAATTACTGAGCCGTCCAAAGACGTCTGCGATGTTGACGGTATCGAAGGGCGGCTATCCGACGTTCGTCGACTGTTGAACTGTTCCTTTCGGATATCCCAAATTGTTTTCGCGTCATTCGCGACGTCCAATGTTGGCGAAGATGGTCGGGTGACGAGGATCACAGACGAGCTGGGCGTCGTCGCCATCGACGGCGACTTTGAGACAGATGTGTAGACGGTGCTAGGCGCCGTTGTGGTCGACGTGGCGCTACTTGTCGATGTTCGCTGAACGTCATTAGGCGACCGAGCGGCGATACTTTTCTTGGCAAGATCTGCATACGACAGCCTCGAGGGAGTCGCCATCGATATCGGCGGGCTCAGAGGGACCGCGAGCGATGAAGAGGAAGCGGCGATGGAGGCAGAAGAGATAGGGCGGGATTGGCGGCCCAAGTGGTAGAAGGGAAGATCTGTTTACCCTTATTATTCTGGTACGCCGCTTCGTGCCGATTGAAAGAATTCAATGAACCGATTACAGAGAAAGAGCAACACGCAGGAGGCGATTGGATTGTTGTGTGTTACTAATGTTATCTCTATTAGAAAGCACCTAGAGGGTGACATACTCCATCTCGTAGTCAAATCGACATCTATGGTCCAAAACAGTACAATTTCTCTCAGTGATAATAATGAGTGCAAGGTCACAAGAGAATTGCAAGAGAGCTTGATCTCGAGCTTCAAGTTCAACTGTACGTACCGTGTCCACCTAGTCTCCTCAGAGTCTCAACCGCACGAACATAAGTATCAACTGTCATTCCAACGGACCAACCGGGACACCTTGAAACAGAACAAACCACCTCAAACAGCGCCGTACGCGGGAGGCTGCGCATTGGGCTGTTGACTGGGCTGTACAAGAAGGGGTTCGTATACCCCGCCACCGATGTCTATCAACGCCGCAGTGAATACATAGATGCGCTGCAGTTGACTGGATACACGTACATATATACCCTCCCTGTCCATAGCGTTCTTCGGCCTTCATCTTCCTATAAACGAGCCAGAGGGCATGCTTTGTTCCAGTAAGAAACACAGCCGCTAAGTCCATGCACTGATCGAACTCACAATGAGGCCGGGGAGGACTCCAACCCTATTAGACGTCGCAAGCCGAGTCAGTACAGCGACCATGTCACCCATCAGGCTACAAACTCACAACGTAAGGAGAATATTGATGAGAAGATCACAGCTACAGAGTCCCGAGACGAAAAGAGCTGCAATGGGAGGACAGAGGATAGCGGCCTGATATCGATGAATTTGTCGGCGCACAAGGACCTATATCCTCAAGAATACGTACAACGCAGAGCAAGATATCAGAGCCTTTGACCATGACTAGACGACGCGCGTTTGGACAAGATGTGGTTCAGGATGAGTACCAAATTGCTGTGCATAAGACCTGGCACGTGAATATCGCGCACTAAAACCGCCGCCGACTATAAAATTACTGTCCGATGTTGTTCCTTGATGACAGTGAGGGATTGTGGATTGGAGTGAATACATATTATGGTAGTAACTAGTTTGCGTATGTTACATCTGGAACGGAGATGCCCCGTCACCAGCTTCGGTGAGCTGGGAAAGATATGGTGCCATCTCTTTCCAGCTTCGACATGAGATAGCGCTTCCAAGAGTGCCGTGGCGTTCATGGATCCGTGACTCCCAATGCATCATGGCGTCTTGATACGACCTTTGCAACGCGGGAGCGGTGGCAGTCTTTAGAAGCTCCTGAATCTTTGAGAGACAACAGAGCCATGAATTTCGGGATCGGAGGATAGCATGCGCGCCCCAATGGTTTTAAGGCATGACTGTCGTTTCGTGTCCAACATGAACAAAAACTTGCACAGCGGAGCAAGACTTAATGGCTTCGGAACTTAGTCCATAGTCTCTGTAAAGACAGTGGGCGATGCAAGGGGTAAAGACTTCAATCCATCTATGTAGGCACTTGCCAGCAAGGCATAGAACACAATCCGTGCCTGGTAACCAGATCCAGGATCCTCACTTGGCTTGGTGTTGCAGTTTCTTGCGGGAGATCCTTCAGCCAATCTCTGGTGCACATCTCGGCATATGTAGTGATGCTCAAGGTAGACTGGCCGCCCGCGTCCCGATCGTTTCTGCGACGCGACTCACGATCGATTGCGATTGATCAAGCGTATCGTCACTTTTGTGTGGCGCACTGAAAAAGCATCCCGGCCTCGCCTATAAGCGGGTAAGTCATTGATTCAAATTAGTAATTCACGCCGAGGCAACACCTGACGGTCCCATGTGGCACGAACGAATAGGTATTATGGTGTGTGGACCAACGCCCGCGGGGGGCTCACAGCCGTGTACTCCTGTTTGTATTGTAGACACATCACCAGTAACAAGAATCTTGAACTACCCAGTGACTTCTGACGAAAGGGGACCAGCCCGTGCATCGAGCGATGCCAGTGAGCGGCCCCGCTCTCCGCTCTCCAAGTTGACTCCCTCAGGCGGGAGTCCTAATGGTAAAGACAATTCATATCGTTGTTTAGTATGCGGGTCTTTCCTCAGCAATCCCAGCAATGGACTATCTACCTCCTTCCCTGCTGTTGGATCATCACCGACCGCTTCCATCGACAAGTCTTCAGTTTCGTTGGCATGTAGAGACACTTCACTGCTAACAATCAAAGGTAGGAAAGGTAGAGTAATACACGACGAAATCAGGAAGACGAACGTTCATAAACATAACTATTACAGAATATTGATCTGGGCCAGAGCGATATTTAAAACCACTTCCGAGTCATAGCTAACGATCAGGTTGTACGTATGTGCGAAGAACAGAGTAAAATACACAACATAGGTCCCAAGAACATGAATAACAAATAAATCATAGGGAGATAAATGCCAATGGGCACGTAGATACTATTACAATATATTGGTCTGTGCCAGAGCTTTGACGAGGAGTTGCTCTTGGACTGCCGATGGCCTCGGGTTAAACATTTCCCACACCGGACGGACAGAAGATGCGACTCACCTTCTTTGATAACGATAGCTGTGGATACAGTGTCCTAGCAAAACAAACAAGTAGATCAGAACAGCTGACACCGCAGGACGTAGAGCACAAGCTTACAACGGCACAAGTCAGATGAGGGTATATCCTCCGTTTCGTGGGGGAAGCCTGGTTGTGCAATGCCGTGAAGACGTCCGATAAATCTGTCCCGGGCCCCTGGTCAGTACCACCGTCATCAACAGCACACTGCGCCCACATTTAGCAACATGCTCGACATCGTTGGGTTTGTCTTGATAGTTGGGTACATAGCGGCCGAACTGGATGCCGCTCTTCAGGTGCGAAGCCAGGATGTCCATCTTGTTGAGAAAGAGAATGAGGCTAACGCCTCCGAGGAGCTTGTTCCTGCAAATCATCTTCCACAATTTGAACGAGTCCGACTAGGATTCGTTCAGTACCTTTCTCGAGGTATCAAGCTGAACGAAGAACACACCAGTCGATTGACAGAAGGATCCTCGACCAGGACCTGGTTGAACGCTGTATCCATGTCAACATCAAACCATCATACAAAGGGGACATCCAACCTGATATCGGCGCTAAGAAGATGATAGCCGTGACTGCGGGGTACATGGGAAATTCTGATCGCAGCCAATATAGCAAGGCACAACATACCATCATCGAAGAACTGCGCCCACTTGGCTACGAAGGGACGTCGACCACAACCCACCTTTCAAGCAGTGACAGACATACCACGTTGGCTCCTACTGCCTCCTACATCATAGATAATCCACTCCTTCTGATTACCTGTCGCCATGGAACCTATAGCGATAAGCACGACCCACCAGAAAGCTAGAAAACCACGCACTATCCATTGGAACTCTATGCTCTTCAGGGCCAATCGTCTTGACCTTGAGAATGAGATAGTATGAACTCCATGTGCTTGAAGACTGACAGGGTGCAACATACCCGTGCGCGCAAGATATCAGCTAAAGACCGCGGATTGTGATTAACAACTATTCAGCCTGTCAAGACGAAGCGAGCTTACTAGCCGTAGGGACATATTGTTCGTCCGTGATTCTCTTGATGTCCTCCAAGAAGCTAGGAGGCGACGGATCGTGTCAGCCAAAGATCGACAGCGCGCTGATCAATGAAACTCACAAGCCCGGCTGGTTCTTCAAGTAGATAGACCTCGAAGTCAACGTCGACTGCACCGTGCTGTCCTCCCACAGCGTCACCATATCGTCCGCACACGCCTGCAGGATACGGCGGTCAGAATCGTCCACGTTCTTCATCGCGCGCCGCTCTGGCGAGGTACTGGGCCTCCCCCGCCGCCGCAGAAAGTTCTTCCAGCCTGTCCCCGAGCGCACTTGCACCTCCGACGCCTTGTCAGGATGATAGCGCCTTGAGTCTCCGAGTTCCTGGTCTGCCAGTGCGGGGATGACCATGGAGCCGGATATACGGCGCGTCAGCGAGTCCTCGACCTCCTTGAGCGGGCGCAGGCTGAAGCGGACACGCCGCATCGCGTCCGACTCGCGCGAGGGACTGGTCGGGCGGGCGGGCGTGCTCGTCGACGATAGCACATCCAGAATGAAGTTGATGGAACGGATGAGATTGAGGTGTATGATGGGCCGCCATAGCTCAGCCTTAACGGCGATTAGCTCTATGATAGTTATGCACCGCCACAAAGCATGCTCACCTCTTCCTGGAACGTTGTGGGCGCGAACCGGAGGTAGAAGTTCTTGAGGACGGTTGACTTGCCCGACTCGGCCTGGCCTGGGCGGGTTCAGGCGATGGCGGCACGGGTGAGCTTGTGGGTACGCACCTAGGATAAGCAGCTTGACGCCAGTCTGCTTTTTGCGCTGCTCCTTGTCGATGCTTATTGCGCGGTCGATGGCCTCGCTGATCTTCTTCGCCTCGGCCTCCTCCTGCAGCCGTGTCAGGCGGGCGTCCTCGTCGACGTCCGGCGCATTCGGTGGCGGCCACGACGCGTCTGTGGATGGGCGGCCGACAGAGAGAACGGGCATGGAAGGGGGCAGGAGGGAAGATAGTGGCGTGCCCTGTGCGTGCCTCGGGCGACGAGATGTAGCAGCCACAGAGTCGTCGTGATCGGCGAATTTCAAAAATGATTTGTTCCTCCGCGAGTCCGCGACATATCTGAGTCAAAGTTCCTTGGTATCCACCAGGCCGAGACCCTTGACGGCATTCGTCTGGAATTCTGTCCACAGCAGCGAGAAAGGCTTCCATTGTGGGGGCTGTCGGCTATCGACGGTGGCAACAACTCAGTGGGCGACAGTAACGACTCAAGATTCGCAGGGAGACTTTGGCTTTCTGATGCCGGCCGTCCTGGTTTAGACTAGTTCGTCCGACTTTGTCGGTTAGTACGTTTGAACATTAGCAAACTTCATATAAGTGTAGCTCTGAAGCCTTCCATAACAGCTCTACGAGTTCTGGCCCTTGAACTATGTCTGTTTAGGCCTATGTCATGTCAATCATGGGCGGCAGGCAAGCATGTTGCTGAGATCTTGGTTGGAACTTGACATTCGATCCACAGGGCGACAATGGACCAAAAAATCTTCGCGTCGCATGTATGCTGTTTCAATGGCAGCTCTCCCAATGAAATGAAGCATACTTGGAGACATGAAATAGAGCCTGTGTGATGCCAAGACTTGGGTATGTGTTGGACTCACCACATAAGAATACACCGTGTGCCGCAAGCTTCGAAAATTCATGTTCACAGTAAGAGTCACGATAAGATGAAGGGATGGATAGATTTGAGTATATACACAACATGGGCAATGACTCGAGCCATGGGAAGTGAGAAAAGATGGTGTGAAACAGCTCATTGAGCAGACAACACAAGCAGCCGACAACCAAGTGAAACAGACATGCAAAGTACACAACTGTGCTTCCGGTCAGTGGCATGCATGTCTCTTCCCGTCGCCTTCCCTTTTGGATTCGCCGTCCCGCAAAACAGAGGTTTGAGAGCCGTGTCTCTGTTCCTTGTGTTCTAGGAGATGTCCCTGCTGCTGCCGGTGTTCTCCTCAGTAAGCGTTGTCTTTTGTCGTTGTCGCTGTCGTTGTCTCGAAGAGAGAACAAGAGTTGGAAAACTCGGTCTAAACAAACATAGTCCATAGGTCGCACGTCTACTACACACTTTTAGATAGTTCACTTACGCAAAAATACACCGTGTTGGATCAAAACTTGCGGCTCAGTTCGTCATAAACCACGAATATGATCGCGCTAGAGGGTACCGAACGCGCTATTGTGATCCCGCACCCTGCATACAGACCACGCAGACCCTGCGCCCGCCACAGATCCCTGAACGTCCCCGCAAACGAAGCCTTGCCCCTTAGCTCAGGCCGGAGCTCCGACGCGGTCTGCATCGTCGACTTGACAGTGTCCGCTGGGAACAGCGCAATGTTGAACGCAGCGCCCGCGCATGCACCCGACAACGCCGACTCCCATGGCTTCAGCGGGCGCGGTGCGGGTTCGTCGCGAATGAGGAACTTCCCCACAGCCTCCTTGGTCCCGAACCACGCTGCGGTCCCGCCCGTCTCGCGGATGAACGTGCCCGTGTGCCCTAGCCAGAGCCCGCGGAACCCCGTGTCGCGCACCACGGATCTAAAGACGGATATCGGCCCCGGCAGTTTCTGCCCAGGTCGCGCAGACAGCATCTGCACCTGCATCTTGCACTTGACGAGCTCGATGGGCGTCAGGAGGAACGACGTGAACGCGCCAGAGCCCGCAGCAGCGAGGCAGAGATACGCAAGCGGGAGCGGGAGTTGCGGATCGGACGTGTGGAGAAACCTCCGGATGAGGTTCTGGAATTCGCGGTATGTGAGGAACAGGCTCGCGTTCTCGGCCATGGCGCCCACGATGGGGGCGGGGAGACCCTGCGGTGCGGCTTGAGATGAGACTGAGAACGGGTCGGGGCACTAACGCGATACAGGCCGCCGAGTCCTTCCTTGCGCCACGTCTGCTGCAGGCAGTCGATGGGCCCGTCGAACCTGGCCGTCGCGTCGAGCACCTGGGACTGCAGGCGCACTTTCGTGAGGTCAAACGGATGCTCAAAGACCTTGGAGACAATCCCCGCCACCTGGAAACAGAGCAGTCAACGTCCGTGTAAATCCCAGGTAAGAAGCCGTACGCTGCCGAAAGCAATGTCCTTGAGGCCGCGCACAATGGTGGACGACGCCGTGAGCGAGTCCGGCATTGCTTCCGTTGGAACATCCATCGCGGGCGCGGGCCAAGCTGCTCTATAGTCTATCGCAGATGTGGTTGCAGTGCAAAATGCATTCCCAAAACTTTGCCCGAGCTCGGACCGAACGGACCGAACGAGCAGGTTTTGCCTGGCACGAGCCTTGCTGTCCTGCTGCCATGTCACTCCTCCGCCCTCTGGCCGCCACCTGCTTCCGGCGCTCGCTAGCCCTGTCGCGTCCACTCGTCGCGCCCCAACAGCAGCGCTACTATGCCAAGAAGGGCACCACCAACGCCGCCAAACTCGTGCCAGGCTCCCAGCAGCCGCTCACCGACCCGGTCGCCCAGGCTGAATACGCGAAATGCGAGGACAAGATGAAAGCGGCCGTCGAGTGGTTCAGGAAGGACTGCGCGGACGGCATGACGCGGGCGACGGGGCGCATAACGCCCGCCTTGCTCAAAGACGTTCGCGTCAACGGCCAGGCGCTGCAGGAGATCGCGACCGTCGGCGTCCGCGACGGCAGCATGCTGGTTGTTACCGTCTTTGAAGAGTCCGTGAGTGATTGGCTGTATCTCTTTGGGTCGACAGTTGTGAAACGTGTGCTTTGGCCAGTAGACTCTGAAAGATGTCGAAGGCGCCCTATACGAAGCCAAATTACCTGGCATGACCCCGCAGCGGGTTGATGCCCGCACTATCAGGATGCCTGTTCCAAAGTATGTCATCTTCTGCCGGCGACAGGCTTCGCTTAACCACCTCCAAGACCAACCGTGGACGCAAAGACGGAAATGGCCACCGGAGCCGGCAGGAAAGCGGAAGACGCACGCGTCCAGTGCCGCAAATTCCACCAAGGAAGCGTCAAGAAGGGCAAATACGAAAAGCGAAGCATAGAACTAGAAACGGTACACAGTCTGCGCTCTTCCCCGTCCCATTCAAACACTCACTTCCTATCCAGTTCCAAAAATTACTTGACAAGTACGTAGGAGAAGTAGACAAGGTCCTCTCCGAAATGAAAAAGACGCTCGGCGTGTCCCGATAGACAATACAATGCAGCATTGTTCCGTTCCCCGCGTCCGTTGTACGTCCATTTCCCGCGCGAGGTACGTGATTCCCGCATCAGGTTCACAATGGGCCACTTCGCCACTCCGCATGTGCTCTGTCCAAATCAGGCTGTGGACTGCGCGTTCGAAGTGGTCTCTTCTACTGTATAAAGTCGCCATCTCCTCCCCACCGACGCCCTGTTCTCCCATGCCTGCTCTCAAAGCACCCAAGTCCATGCCTGCGCTGCTGCCCAGCGCGACCAAGGAGAACATCAAGCCAGACATCCTCCTTGCCAAGCGCAAAACGCCCCTCCCCCTCGACGTGCCCAAGAAACTCACCCGCCACCTCGCCCGTCCGTGTCGCTGCGGCCGGAATCGCATAGGCTGCACTTGGCAGCTCTACTACCCCGAACAAGCGATCGTCGCGATCCACGAACGCGCCAGCCTCGACAAGGACAAGATGAGTCGCGATTTGTATGTCCACACTCTCACTTCCCTTCTTCTAAGTACTGACACCCGTCGCAGCCTGAAAGGCATCCTAACAGCTCCGCCCCCAACCGTGACCGCGCTAGCCGCACCCAGCCCCACTCCACTGACTCCGGCGCAGACGTCCACGTTCACGCTGTCGACGGACACGTCCCGCACGCCCGAGAACCCGACCTTCACACTCATCAAGAAGTTTGCGCCCCCTCCGAACCTTGAGCGGAACGCCCGGCGGTTCTTGATGCGCGAACCGTGGGCCGAGCTCGGTATGTCGGTGACGTGCGTCGCGTGTAGAGAGACCATCGGTTCGGATGCAAGGAAGTGGGTCGAGCATAGGGACGCGTGTAGGGCGATCGAGGACAGGATCGTCAACTCGGTGCTGGAAGTGTGGGAGATCGAGACGAGCGTGGCGCTGTTGAGGCGGTCGTAATCTTTGTATACGTTATGTTTTGATGTAATTCTAGATTCCTTCGTGTCGAAACGAAGGGACCGAATGTCTTGAGTCGCGCCGAGTCACGTCTGACTCTTCCTTGACATATGCGTCATGTGCACAAGGTATATAATGACTTGGGGTTCTGCAACTACATTGATTTAGATTGGTGGGAAGACTCACAACTCCAACTAAACCGCCCACTCGAAACGATGCCTTTGAACCAAGACGACTTCGTCTTCTTCTGGAAACCCACAGAGCTGCAGTAAGTCATTGGTCAATTCAGCCTTGTTGAGATCCAAAGTTTGATATCCCAGCGGCTGGGCATCCCAATGGTACCCATCCCCGTTCACCGTCCACATCGATGAATTCGGGGACGTCACCTTCCCAACCGCAGAGCACTGGATGATGTTCCAAAAAGCCATCCTCTTCAATGACCTCCCAATCGCCAACGAGGTCTTATCCACACCCGACACGAGCATGATGGCACACATCAAAGCTCTCGGCCGCCAAGTGCGCAACTTCGACGACAAGACCTGGAACGCAGAGCGCGAGCGGATCGTGCTCGAGGGGAGTTTGCACAAGTTTCGGCAGAACGCAGAGTTGAGGGAGGAGCTGTTGCTGACTGGGACCAAGCGGCTCGTTGAGGCGAGTCCCAGAGACAGGATATGGGGTGTTGGGTATGGGTACAAGAACGCGCTCAAGATGAAGCAGCAATGGGGTCTCAATCTGCTGGGTAAAGCTTTGGAGGAAGTGCGAGAGGTGTTATCGAGTGAACAGAAGATCGCCGCTGGGTAATCTGCAACGAGGGATTGATTTGTATGTCCAACGAAATGATTGAAAACAATAGGAATGGTACAGTATCAAGCAACTAAGTAATTAAGTAACACTATTGGGTACGAGACGACGAGTTCTACATCTACGCCACACAATCCCCAACGAATCTACACATAGAGGGGAAAACAGCAGCAATCGTGTTTGCCGAGCGAATTATTGAATAATGAAGTATAAATCCGAAGAAGGAATCTATTGGAGAACATGGCCGCGAGCATCCAAGCCAAACAAACTCGCAAGCTCTTTGACGCTTAAACCTATTGAGATGAAGTCAGCTAGCATTCATACCCAAGAGTCGTTTGGACTTACGACCAATCTTCTTTCCGCTCCCCTCACCCAAGCTCCCATCGGCGAGGTTCTGCTTACGTTCCTGCAAGGCAAGAATTCTATCCTCCACCGTATCACGAATGACCAGCCTTTCCACTTCAACGGTAAGTTTTGACTATGAGAGATTGAGGATTTAGTTCCACAATCAATCGGAAGAAAGGAAGCACACGTACCCGAGCCTATGGACGCGGTCGAAGGCTTGGCGTTCGACCGCCTGCGACCAGCCCAGATCCAACGAGATGACATTGTTTGCCCTCGTCAAATTCAGGCCAACACCGCCGCACTTGAGGGAAAGAAGCATGATGCGTTCCTTGTCTCGGGACATGAACAGTCGCACCGACGTCTCACGATGCGCTATGCTCATGTCTCCCTGGTACTTGACATGCGTGAGACCCTTCTCCTTCAGATACTCAGACACCAGGTCAAGACAGCTGGTCCACTGCGAGATGATGATAATCTGAGGAACAAGAATGAACATTAATTTCGGTCAATGATTGAGCCGCTCACCTTCTCGTTGGGTTTCTCTTCGAAGAGCTTCACGAGCTGAGCCATCATGTGCTTCATTTTCGTGGATGCGAGGAATTTGAACTGGAGAGCCTCTGGATTCAGATGCTCTTCTCGCTTCTTCTTGCCGAACACGACCTCCTGGACTTCCGGCTCTTCCTCCTCCTCATCCGAGTCGAGAACGACGAAAGGCTTGCGGCGCGTACCGGCGTTGGGTACTTTGGGCTTACGTCGAGCACCTCTGTCTTGATAGTCGGCGTCGTCGTCGTCATCATCACTAACGATGAAGTCGCTCATGTCTCGCTCGTCTTCGCTGTCATCGATGTCTTCCTCGGTGTCCATGGCATCAATGTCGATGATTTCCGCATCGTCGAACTTGGGAACAGCGCGAGCCTTGCCTTTTCCCTTCGCTGCAGCTCGTTTCTTGGATTTGAAAACGACGGTCTTCTCCTTGGGGAAGAGTTCGGCATCGGTAGGTTCGAAGATGGAGAGGTCGAAGAGAACATCTTTGCTGATGGGCTCACGACAGGAGGGACCTGCAGGATGGTCAGAAGAGTAGTAATTGTCACGATGCATGTACACTTACAAGCTCGTTCGCTTTCTCTATACTTTGCCGGTTCGCCTTCAGCCACTGCAGTGGCAGGACCGTTGAGCACGTTCTCTGCGGCGAAGTCAAATATTCCGATTGTTATGAAAGTAACTAAGCTCATACCTAAGCACTCGCGGCAGAAGAT
Source organism: Strobilurus luchuensis (assembly GCA_019915105.1). Lineage (NCBI taxonomy): Eukaryota > Fungi > Basidiomycota > Agaricomycetes > Agaricales > Physalacriaceae > Strobilurus > Strobilurus luchuensis. The sequence goes on from JAHLMJ010000004.1 coordinate 1,432,734, forward strand.
GTGACAACAAGGAGTAACGGCTGCAGACGTAGGTGGGTCGAAGCATATCGGGCACTCTTCAATCTCAGCAACGGCATCGGCAGACTAACAAAAAGTATTAGTTGGTCATTTGAGAACGCAGGTGCTGATAAGAGCGAACCTCTTTCTCAGCCTTGATTCGCTGCAAGGCGGCTTCCTTCCTCTGCTTCTTCATTTTCGAGACGAACTCGGCGCTGATGGTATCGCGCGCTCGTATAAGCTCCTCGCGCACGTCGGGATTCCAGTTGTCTTCGTCTTCGTCCGACGAGATGAACGTGGTTCCATTCTCTTGAACAAGGGCAGGATGCGAGCAGATTTGCCGCAGGCGAAGTAAAAGAACAAGGACTTGTGAGTAGTTTCTGGGAAAGTTTGAGCCACCGAGCCTGATTACATGACCCAAAAACTCACTTCAGAACAGTTCCTGCACGCAAATAGCGGTTGAATTTAGCCTGAGTGGCTGCTTCGACCTGTTTCGGTCCGATTACTCGATGAGTCATCGTAAGGACAAAGTCATACCATCTGGTAAATGTCCCTTTCCTCCTTCATGAAGTCGAGTTTCGTGAGCGAGATCGTCTTGGGAGGCAACTCAATAAGACGCTTTCCGTCGAGCATGGTATCCTTCATACGGCGCATCAAGCACGCCTTGAAGATGGCCTGAAGCCGAGTCATTGCCAACGTCGCTATACAGTCGTGACTCGTCAAGAAGGTTGTTGCGATGAGCTGTGAGAGGGACTGACGATTCTTCTTTTCCAAAATTGCAATATGACCGTTGAACTCTTGCCAGTCATACCATGGACGCAAGCGGAGGAAGCGGAAGTAGCCATAGACGTCAGCCAAGCTATTGATGATAGGCGTTCTGCAAGTCGAGGTCAGGCCTGAAGTGAAAGCGTACAGAATGAGAGTGTACCCGGTGAGGACCCAGCGATACTTTGCGTTCAGCTCAGTCACTGCACGCGACATGCCTATTCCATGAGATGATTAATGAAACATCAGGAGCCTCAAGGGGTTGCAACATACGATTGCGTTTGTTGCGAATATTATGACCCTCGTCGAGTACGATGCGGTAGAACTGGCCAAATTGGTCAAGATTATGTTCTGGGAAAGCTTAGAAAGAGTGCATACATCGACCTCGAAGAGAAGACCCTTCTGCTTCTTCTTGGGGCGTCTGTTGTCGTCGTCGTCTGAGTCTGAGACGATGAAGCCTTCGCTGGAATTACCAGACTTCCGTAAAGTCTTTGCCTTCTTTTTCTGCTCGGTTTCAAAGTCTGGCCACTCGTTCGCCATGGTCTAGAGAGCTCTTGTTCAGTGGGCTCCTGTAATGACATAAATCGACGATACCTGGAACGTCGTAAGGACGACATCGTATTGCAGCAGATCTTTCTTGCGCTTGACCTTTCCGGAGCCTGTAAATTGGGTCAGGACGCGTAAGGCTTGTGTCAAAGAATCTCACCGTGATAGATCAGACACGTCAAGCCGTTGTTCGTTTTCAACTCAATCTCCAATTTCCACTGGCTGAGCAAGGCCTTCGGGTCAGGATCAGATTTGTCTTGCAGCTTTTGTCGCGTGACTTGTTCTTGAGCATAACCGCAATCCTGTATGCGCGTCAGTGCGACGCGTTGGAGTTTTGCAAAGCCACGTACATCTGTACTGTCTTCCCAAGACCCATGTCATCGCCCAAGATGCCACCATTCGCAATTTTGTCAGCTTCCTTCTCAACCATCCAAGAGACACCAATGGCTTAATGATGTAGGCCTCAAGGAACCTCCATACCAGATAAGCCAACGCAGCAGGTTGGGCAACCCTAGCTCTTGAGACAGTCGTTCACGACGACATTTTCGGTCGAAAGCCTCAGAGTATTCCAGGCGGCACGCAACAATTACTCAGAGATACTGCTATGGACGTGATGAGAAAGGAAAGAACGAACCGCGGAAGAAAACATACTCGACTGCGCGAGCGTGGGTCCCCGGGAAATTATCACGACCACGACCAGTGAAGTCACAGTGTCATCGAGATGCTTCTGCTTGGCAACTGGCGCTACGTATGGAATGTACTGTCCGGGTCACGCGATTCAAGAAAAAATGGGCATTCTGACGACATCAGGAATCGACGTCCATGATCCGAGTCGTATGATCATCCTCGAACTTCGAAGTCCAGGCAGCCCAGTAAAGGCGTTGTTTCGAGCCAGAGGCGAATTAGCATTGGCAACCTGCAACAGTCCAGCACCTGCAAAAAGCAGGGTTTGTGAATAGTCATACGGGTTTTTATATTTTCTTCCCTTGGGAATCATGGAAGAGACGTTCGCTCTTAGGCCGATTAAGCGCTTTAGATGAGGGTGCCACGGTCGCAGGGGAGAATGTGAAGGTAATGATATCCCGAAGCGCGTCACTTGTTCCTTCAGCCTAACGAGCGACTCTTCGTAGCTTAGGAGCCTCACTGGTCAGGCTTTGGCTCTTCTTCCGCTTCCTGATGAAATTGATCGCGCAGATTGGTCGTCGAGCCAATGTCAGTACTGAAGCTCATGTATGCGCGCGCGATAGCTTCAATATGGGATAGGTTTTGTGGCGGTCGACGCTCGGTTTTGTGCAAGGTGCTCCCAAATTGGCAGAGTAAGGGAATGCTCCTTCTCACTTTCTCGAGGGGGAGGCGCCTCCCGACGACCAGGTCTGGTAAGAAGAATGCAGCCGCGCTCTGACGCTTTCCTGGTATAGTGGAGTCCATAGGCTCAGGTGGCAAGATTGATCCCGTACTGACCCGACGCCGCAAGAGGGTCTAGGCGTATGGGAATGGTGTTGGGACAGGGGCTCGCGCTTGACCTACAAGATTGTTATAGAGGTGTCGATACGAGGAGACATAACGTCTCACAGGGAGTGTTGCGAAGTGGACCCTCAACACGGCGACTCGCGCATTGCGTCTTCTTCGTGAGCGTCGCGTGCTGAGAAATATGTCCTGCAGGAGGGGAGAAAAACGTCAGATGCTTTCGGACGCGTCAGGGCCTCTCTCACCTTGTAGGACGCTAGGCTCCCAATGCCATCAATTAACAAGGGCCCCACCTCGCGTGCTATTGGGATGCGCTCCAGAGTAATCTCAATAAGACAACATTCTTCCTCCAGAAGGATCATCTCCGACTATAAAGGTCTCCGTGAGTATAAGGCGTGGAACAGAAAATAGGCCGCGCGCTTAACAGCCTTTCTTGTGGGTTTGGTCATGACGCGATACTGCAGGCATGTGAGCGATAACCTATATATGCAGGAAAACACGAACATTAGTGTCATGCGGGTATATTCTGAGCATATCCCCAACTCTTGTAGGTGATGCCAAGGAATCTGGGCCTTCAAATGTCTTATCAACGAGGGGCTGTCTCAATGTGATGAATCTTACATCGTCAGCAGAAGTGAGGCCCAAGTTCCTACAAGCAGCAGCTACTGTGCGGGCGACACTGGCATTGATTCTTGTTTACGGAGGTGACTGAAAGAGAGAAAGGAGCAAATCGCGACCACAAATAATAGTATCCACAATTGCGCGTCCTTACTAAAGCTACGTTGACGACCGAGGTCCGACTCAAATCGGATCCGTCGGCCGTTTCTTTTCATGCATGCTGAAAGTTTGGCGATATTTCTGCCCGTGTACGTACGAATACTCGACGTCTCAGCATGTATCCGTACAGCGATGGCAAGATGAGTTCATTGTTACACAAGACCTGACACCATAGAGCAAGAGTGACGCACGCCCTTTCGGAAGTATTAGTACTCACAAACTACGTTTTAAACCCGAATGGGCGCTACTTACTATTTGCAGCCACAATAGGGTAGCTTCATCGTCTGCGTCTTCATAGTGCAAGTCCTTCAGAGCTCTATGATACAACCTCAGTATACATCTCGATCCCTTTCTACATAGGTAGACTAGCTCCTAAGAGCTAGTGTAAAAGGTACAGTCAGCGGCCGAGTGGCCCGGGTCAGAACATTCACTTATCCTGTCGATCATGGCCCATTCCATCCTTCTCTAGCTTTCTTCACCATTGTTCTTTCAGTCGCGTTCAGTCCCTCCCGCGACTTGCGTAGAACTTGACGGGGAAAGGTTGTCATCGTCATCGGATCCAGTACGGTGCAGATACGGTCAAATTCAATGACGATTCTCATTGGATACTTGATCTGTACACTGGTGTTGTAATTGACTGTCAAACACCTAGCGCGAAGAAGGTGCCTAAAGTTGTATTGCTTGCCCGAAATGAGCAGAAAGCTCATAAGGCACTGGAATCTTGATAGCAGAGAATATCGCGCCGGTGCAAGTGTCGAGCTCTGGTTACTTTGAACTTGGCGATCCCAAAGCAGACGAAGAAGGCCGCCGAAGAGTTCTTGACGAAGGAGATGCGATTAGATGTGTTGAGTGAGTTTTGACTCGATCCCTTGGACGAATTTTTGACACCATGAACATGATTCAGTACATAATGCCGCTGTGTTGGTGTCGACTATCTTCGAATTTACAAGTTCGCTGACATACGGACAGTCTCTTCAATCCTCACCACTTAACAGAGGATGGCACGTATGTCGTTCCTTCTCCTTCGTGTCTGACTGATACTCTCTTCAGGCATCTCAGAGGTCATGATGGTCAAGTGAGCTTGATTCTGTCTGGCTCGATACAGACTGATCTACCGTGAAAGTCACTTTGCCACATTCTTGTTCACGCATACGCTTCTTCCTCTCCTTACTACTACGGCACAAGAGCCAGACTCTGATGTTCGAATCGTGTCCGTACGTCTCATAGTCCGGCGAGTGAGTTCTCGGCCTCACCGTTTCTGCGACATAGGTCTCGTCCAAAGGGCATGCAATGAGTCGGGCGGCAGACCCCAGCATACAATTCAAGACCCTCGCTGACTTCAACCACGAATTCCCGGACGACCTACTACCAGATTTTTCTCGCTACTGTTAGCTGTCTTCCGAGTGTTCGATGCGCCACATTGACCAGTTCTCTTCACAGCGATATCCAAGCTCTGCAACGTGCTGTTCATTGACGCCCTCCAAGCTCGTCTGGATGCTGAATCGATCCCCATTACTTGCATATCGTTGCATCCCGGCGGCGTCAACACCTTCGCCCATCAAACTCCCTACCCACGCGTTGCTGCGATTCTGATGAAGCTATTTCTCAAAAGCGCGGATGTTGGGGCGTACACCTCGTGTTTCGCAGCGGCATCCCCTTCAGTGAAGGCTGACCCCTCCAAGTACAGGGGACAGTACCTTACCCCTGTCGGGGTCATTTCAGAGAAATCGGAGAATGCACAGCGAGCCGATCTTGGACAAGACCTCTGGAATACCACCGAAGCGATTTTGACGGGCATCGGGATGTTATGCCCACCGTCCGAAATTTCGTAGTCTCTACCTATATTCCTCTTCTCTCCCATCTAGCTATCCGTAAAATCCTCTGTAACAGGTCTTAGCTCCTATGCTTCTCTGTCAACAACGAGTTCGATGAGTGAAGTATCGGACAAATTCAAGATCGCTTCCATCGCGGCTGCTATCCGGCAACAGATCGGCAACGGTTTAGGCCCCAATTTCAAACTATCAGTTGGCATACAAATATATCAGACGCCGTATGGCAATGGCTGCTAAAAATCCCTAACGCGACCGGTCGTTGGCGTTCACTCGTTCATGGGTCTATACGACGATAGCCTCGGTGAGATCTCTTGAGATCTCAGCTCCTTCTTGAAGTTGACCGGATGTGCATGCAGGGGTACTACTCCTTGGAGTCTTCGGTACGCTACACTCTCACAGGAGACACGCTCACTGACCGGCGCGATGCACCCAGTGAACACCTATTTCTTTGGATTCGTGTCGCAGCAATACCTCTCCTACTTGAACCAGAGTACGCCACCTCGCCTGTCGCTCCTGTAATCTACTCTCAATCAACTTTAGGTTATAAGGATCCTGTATGGATCAAGTACGTGTCGATCTAATTTCTCGCCTCTTTGCGACGCTGATCTACTAATACAGGGCGACCGTCGCCATTCTTTGCTTGAATGACGTAGTTCACACGGCTTCGTGAGCCTCCTACTGCTCTTTACAGCCTCATCTCTGACTAACTTCATCTTAAGCCTGATTTACTTGGCGTGGCTGTACTGGTCTGAATCGTTTCGTTGAACCGAAGGTCTTGATGCTCATATCCAGCAGTGTCGCGAACTACGGGAATCCTGCGATCTTTCTCAGTATGCGAGCGTCTTCAGACCGCAGCTTCGACCGTGTCTCAAACTTTTACTTGCAGCAGTACCATGGCCTTTCTGTTACACTCCAATTGCCATCGGTATATCCGCCCTGACGACACATCAGTTTCTTCTATATCGGTGCGTTCCAAGACGCCTGAACGAGGTGCTTTGCAATCATACTGCTTCCCAGGGCGTCCCGACTCATCAACCTCAAATGGGTCTATATCTGCATCATGGCATTGAGTGTTGGAACATTCGCCGCCGCACTTGCTGGAGCTATCAAGGTGTGTGAGTCGTATCAGTAGCCTGACGGCATATGAAATTTCTTCGTTGCAGTCATGGTTGGTTACAGAGTGAGCCCCACCCCTTTCACGTTGAAACTGCACTCATTGTGGAAATACAGTATGACCAGCCTAGGAAGCTTGAGAATTCATCTCTACGTTTGGCTTGGTTTGCAGGCTGGTACCGATGTTATTGTCACCTGTATGTCTTCTAGTCTAGTCCCTCTTTATCGTGCTCAGATTTTTCATAGGCACGCTGTCGTTTGCGCTGTACAAATCGCGAACGGGATTCTCACAGACGGATAGCGTCATTTTTCGCCTCATTCGCGGTTCACTTCAGACAGGTGTATTTGTCGTTGTCTTTGCGTTGGGTCACCTCCTTTCATACATTCGTAAGGATCCTCTTTCCGCGTCAAACAAACCTGACAGTTCTCGCTAGTTTCTCCAAGTACCCTCATTTATTCGTTCTTCGCCGCAAGCACTGGGCGGATGTATTCTATAACGTTGATGGACACTTTACACAGTCGAGGACGACTTAGAAACCTACTGACAGGAACAGTAGACGTCAGTATGCTCGACACGTCACTAGACAATCCGACTCACTGTTGTTTAGATCACGACTTCAATTCTGGGGAATACGCATTTCGCAAGCTCCAGGGGACCTTCAAGCCATCCACTCTCCGACATTTCAGGGCGAAGACACACAACTTCATCAGACGCAGACACTGTACAACCGACGGAAAGAAAGATCGGAAATCATTCTATGCTTGAGGATGTCGAGGGCGACTCGATGTCAACCTTCAAGACAAGGTCATAACATTAGACTCTGAAATTGCCTCGCAATTACCCTTGCGCTGTTGTACAATATTGTTCACATACTTGTTTTAGAGACAACAGGGAGTAATAATGAATCCGGGTGGTATAGTCCAAGGAAGAATGTACTACTAGAAGCAACTACGAAGTGCCCGATTTGCGTTTAGCGTGGACCAGTGGCTCCGTAGTAAGGCTGTTGAGACGGAGCAAGGGGGGCCTCGGCGTAAGGCCTGTACTCTCCGTTGCCGACATCTAGTCATCAGGTTAGCTCTTGAGGGGGAAACATGTGATCGAGCTCGCACATCTGAATCCTCCTGCGCCGTATCGTTCCTCTGCCTTCATCCTGCGCACAAAATGAGCCACAATCAATTAGAGCCTTGGATTTGACTAGCCGAGTATAGATCAGCCAGCCAGCGTGCAAATGGCCAGGTATGTATCCGAGTCTGTTGGCGCAGCGTCAATGGCAACTCCCTGTAAAAAGTAGGCATCTGAGACGTACAATGTGAGGCAAATGTTGATGAGAAGGTCGCAGCTACAGCCAGTGATGAACCCGGCAGCCGCGGGAGGGAAGATGATTGCAACCTGGAGGAGACGTCAGTCAATCAAGGACGAGGTTGGAGCAAACCACGCACAAGAATAAGGACGATATCAGAGCCTTTGACCATTGTGAAATAGCGGTTCGTGAAGTAGTGTTGAGAACGTTGAGACTTGGAGGTGTGGTTGGTTGTGTGTGTGGTGGTGGTGATAGTGGGAAGTTCAAGTCAAGTATAAAAGCGAAAGCTTGGCAGCTGGGCGCATGGCGTCACGGCATGTGCGTCATAGCATACTCATGCTTTGGTGGTCCTTTCCAACGAATCTATCGACGTCATATACACGCAGCGAAACGAGGCTTGTCCCATCTAATATACTCTAAATAACTCCCAAAACCAATATCGTACTAGTACATGGATAGTGTATGTATCGTGCAAGAATTACAAGACACAGAGTGTAGTCAGCGCGATGATAGCGGCCAACGTAACAAGCAATCGTGAAACTTCAGCAACCTGGGAGCTGCCAGGGTAGAATAATGGGCTCGCGGTAGGAGTCGAAGGACTCAGGCCGGACGCTATCGAGCCCGTCGGCACAGTGTGTGTCGGGATTGCTATTTGAGCGTTTGGCGTGGGAGCAACACCTCCAGTTGTATATGCGCGGACGTAAGACACTTCAAAATAGGCCTCGAGGAAGTTGGCCCCTGGGCCAACGACGGACTCTGTGTACTGTTTTGAAATCAACATACAGTCCGGACGCTCGTTAAATCACTTACACATGTTCCTGTTGCGGAATTACCGCAGGACGGGAAGTACGTGTTCGGTAAGCCAGCCCTAGGGAGTGGTCGTCAGCCATGTGAGGGACTCGCAACAGCTGTACTTGCCATTCGCCACAGAGTGTGATATCGAAGACCAATTTCTGGGGTGAGAAGAACTCGGTGATGTTACAATACGACGCGGGATAGCTGGCCGAGGGTGGTCCCCACGAAGATATATCTATCGGTGATGTTGTATTTGCGTTCTTGATTGAGTCAGGAACGTTCGGTCTCTGAGGTTGAGTGAGAAACAGTACGGTCCATCAGTTGCAGAGCGCACTCACGCTCCAAAACCATATGCTTGCGTTACAATGCACGTCAGGATGTAGTACTTTCAACGCAATGTTGACGGAAAGGTAGACTCACAAAATGCTGTTTGACGGACTCGGATAAGATAAGAGATGATTGTGAGAGAGAAAACACTCACCCAGCCACATCAAACTGTGTCGCCCACACAGCACCGCCCGCCTCTTCTAGTCCGGTAAGATAACTGTTCTCCTGAACTTCCAGAACAGTGCAACCGGACGCCTCGGAACAGTCAGTCTCGAGCGTCGTGGATATCTGATACTGGTCTTGTTCGGGTGGATGAAAGCATCCAGAGGTCGTATGGAGAGCCATTTGATTATTGGGCATGAGATTGATAGCCTCGATGATGCTGTACCGAGATGAGGTCAAGACATGGGATGGCTTTTCGCCTCAAGACTCACTCAATTTCGCCATCATCGGGCCATTTGGGCCCAAGTGTCCAAAATGCTGGCCAGACCTGAGATCGATGATGCTTAGCCTCTGCGGATGGACGCAAGGTCGACTCAACCCACCGAACATCCATACGGAACGTGCTTTACGTCGACAACCCATAGACTCCCGACATCATAAGACTCTTGCGTCGTGATTCTGACCTGGACGTGATTGACAATGAGAAAATAAGTGCCATGGGAGTTGAGACACGTGCAGAGTTTCGTTTCTGGCCCAGTGGCACGTAGTGATAGGCGTCCACTGCTATTATAGCATTGCCCGCCGAGTTGACGTATGCCAGACCAGTGCTCATCGCGTCTTGTCTATTCAGCCACCAGACATCACCTGGGTGGAAAACATCTCATCAGGATTCGGAGGGTTCAAGGAAAAGTCGACCGCTGTCCTCGCACCTAGGGTGAGGTTATCATAGTTCCCGTAAAAGTCCCATTTGTCGAAAAAAGTGGACCCGGAATAGTCATGAACAAGTTCATAAGAGAGGCCTTGGCCAAATAAGCAGAAGAGGAGAACCCATGCTGGCGGCATGGCCGTTGCGGACAGAGGAAGGCAATTGTTATTTACAGACTGCCTCGTTGCGTGAAGTCATCGTGGGTGTTCATCAACATCGGATCATCGGCCAAGTCCGAGTCGCGCGCTCGGCGTTCCTGGATAGGACGCGTCTGCCACGTGATTAGAGCTTAGGCCGCAAATGTCAAATGTCAGACTCGTTATGCCTTGACACCGCGGTTTGTGCTCTCGCGGTCACCGAGAGGTTCAAGAGGACTCGGTGGCTTGTCGCGGAAGCAGGTAAGTATGTTTACATCGAGGGAATTATATCGTTACAATCCACAACCTAGAATACAATCGAAAGCATAGTCAAATCCTTCTCCGATGAGGCAATAAGGGAGAGTTGGGCCAGAGCTGCCAGAAAGTCAATGCTCGAAGCGACTACTAGAGCGCCAGAGCAACAGTCTGCTTCGCACTGCCGGCAAGTGTCCTAAGGGCTTCGTCAGGCTTGAAATTGTGTATGTGAGAAAGGATTCACCAAACACTATGCAAGGGCCCCAGGCCGCTAAGATTAAAGCAATGTGCTGTGTACCAAAAGGCGTAGGTTGTGAGCGATGTGTTATAACATCGACAAGAGTGGATACGCATGCCAGCAGTATGCCGACCGCGAAAAGTCTGGAAGAAGATCTTGAATGAGAGTGGAAATTGACTATACTGTAGAACGTACAGCTGGAACAGAATCAGACGCCATATGGGCGGAGCAAGATACGCTGGAGGTGGACGTTTAGACTTGTAGCGACGGTCTGGTTCGCGTCAGCCTTTGGTCATTCAAATGAGCTCAGGTGCCTACCTGGGGAGGTCTTCACGTAAGAAAGTAATCCGGGGTCGGTAAGCTCGTCTGGCTCATCCTTCTTCTCCATAGAATCCTCACGAAGGGATCCAACCGCGTTCTGTGCGCTCCCAGCGGGAGCCCATACGAGAGAGCTTGTGTCATCAATGACTTCGTCAGCAGGATCTGGGCATTCTACACTCCCACAGAGTTCATCTACAACGGCCGAGAAGTCTGGTTGCAATCCTGATTGCCGGTAAGGATCCTGGAGCAGTATGGTCGAAGGCGGCCGCACAGTGAGGGCAAAATTTGGCAAAGAAGACGAGGTCGGGGAAACATCTGTCATATCCGTATCGTTGTAGCTCTTAACGTCCTCTAGCAGCAAGACGTCAGATAATTCGGCCAAGAAAATGAAAGCCGTGACACACGTTGCATCTCCGCGGGCGTTCCCAGGTTCATCGAGCGTTTCAGTGAAGGACGGTGGAAGTGACTTAGCCTCCGAAGACGAGCCTTCAAAGGCAAAGGAGATAGCTGTTTGATTTCATGCTCGTCAGACCTGGAGCGTTGGATGTGTCGAGTAGTCCTGATCGTTCGTACGATGGAATGAAGGGATATTATCAGGCAAGGAATTGCAAGAAGCAGCGGTGTGCCGGCATAACCGACAAATCGTACCCTAGAAGTGAGGGTCATTGGGCGTCGTTTGGGTCGAAGCGAGTATACCTACCATTCGGGGTCTGTCGCGTCGCAATGAAGATCGTCGGTAGGCTTGACCGCACCGAGTTTCAAGGTCACAGAAATCTGCACGGCAGATGCGAGTATGGGATATATAATCATTGTGTATGTGTATATAGGACGCCACGCTAGCGTCCTAGAGTCACGAAAATCAGAAAAGTACCAAAGGTTAATTGATATTCAGACTTACTGAGATTCCCGACTACCCCAAGACTTGGGTTTCAAGACGGTGATACATGTCGCTATGGAGAATGACGTGCATAATCCAGTAAGTACGAAGGTGCTGAATCCGGTTAGAAGAGGCTGGGCTACATGGGAGATGAAGATGCTAGAGCAAGGGGTGGACGACACACTTGCCAATACAATATGCCTTGGGTATCTGGTACGGGTCCATGTGCCAGGCCATGCCTATACATTCATAGACAGATATCAGGGAGGCTAGAGCATACTGAAACGCCAGCACAACTTACCGATGCAGAAGACGAGCTCAAGAATCGTGCAAGCAAGACAATAGATCAGCGGACCCCAGAAAGAATCCAATGCTTTCGCAAGGGCCCAGAGAACTATCCAGCAGCAGATCGTACCTAAAGTCGTCAACGACTGACCTCGATGATTTAAGTCACCAGCGGAGCACACACCTGTTAGAGAAAGCACCATCCATGCCACCTTCAGACCAAATGGTATCATAGCTATCGCGAGCGCCTGAGCCAACGACGGGCCAGTAGCAGCACCGAGTCGTTCAAGGCCTGCAAGGTGGAGGCAAATGGAAGAGGGACGCGAAAGCTCAGGCACACTCGGCGGCATCAGAATGCAAGGTCCGACCCTTCCTTGGACCTTCGCAAAATTGCTTCCCCTAAAGGAATCCCGGGCATAGTAAAGTACCTGAAGCTTGAGATCTTGAGACGGTAGTACTAGACTGCCAGAGAGTACCGGTGGGTCGATCTAAGGTGACTAGGTCCATGTCTGCGACCTTCCTTCACACAATAGGCACTTACTCGAACGACAGTCAGCCGTCGCGTGACCTTGGACAGGGCGTTGTTCAGCGTTGTTATGACACCCGCTGCTTTTGAGTATGTAAGGCCAAGTGGCAAGAGCCTATCTTCAGTTGACCAACATGGCCACAGATGGGATGCGCGCAATAACCCAATCCTGCCACCCAGTGCTCACTGAACGGCGGACCTCTGGCGGCAATTAGCGGGGGGCACAGTGTCATCTCAGTCTGACGGTACCGGTCTTATATTTAGGTATAAGAGTCAAGACCTACATGGGCATGCGGGGGCTTTTCCGGTCTTTCTGGAAGCTTCAGCAATTGACAGACACACGAGTTCACACGTCTTCTCCGGAGTTTGTGTTGTGTGTTGAATGACGGAAAGATGGCGAGTCTGTTCAGGGCATCAGCAAAGATGGACGAAGCAAACACGGCGAACGGAACTCAGATCTGTCTGGAAGGGCGATCTCTAGGTCTTCTTGTCAGACTGGCGCAGGACCAGCTGCTGGCAATGCCCTCTCAGATCTCAGCCTCTGGCCAATGCCTGCCGGCGGGCGCCAGTGATCCGAGTGATGCTCGGGAACTACCGGCCAAGCTCGCGTGGCATGCTGCAGCCCTCGGCAAGGCTCGTTTAGGGCTCGCTGCTCCGGATCCCACTTCCAACTAGTCACGATAAATTAACGCGAATTTGGTCCGTGTTCTAGAGAAATCCGATGGAACGTCGCGCGACCTAGACACGCGACCGCCCTCCCATTGCAAATGGTTTTCCATCCGCCAAGCACAGGCGTCGATAATCAGTGTTCAATTACACTTCCGAACGATTGTTTTTCAACGGCGGTCACAGTATACATCGACCTAGGTCCTAAACCCAAAACGCGGCTCAGCCTGAGGCCAGCGGCAGTAAGACTCACTATCAGCTTCTCTGACCCATGACATCTGATGATAGGTATAACTTACCACTTCTTATGCAATGTAGAAATCAAGCGATCCCATCACCGCGCGCATACACACTGTCTTCGTACACATGGCTCATATTCATGACGACTTCAGCAGGCCAATGATGCCTCTTTCACCGGACCGCCCCTAAGTAAGTGACCTTTTATCCACAGTCGATCCAACGATTAACCGTCTCGCCTTCCGTCGAACCTGGTTACGGTGCCTCCTGGAGAACCACAAGATACAGAACTCTCACGAGGCTCTGTTTTGTAGTTCCGAGCGGTCCGCGAATGCAGCCGTCTGCCAACCGCCTGCATGCTTTTGCCAAATATTCGGGACCCTGATGCGCATACGCTTGGTAAATTCCATTATATATAAAGCCGAAGGAGCCACGTCAAATGCGCTACTGCCTGACAATGCTGCATTTTCTTCTGCTCGCGTTGGCTTCCGTTCACCTCTGGGTCTCGTCGGCCCATGGGTTCGGTCTCACCGAAAGTGGCAACAATTACATAGTTGATACCTCTGGCGGCTTGGTCTTCACTGGTAAGACGCTACTCTATCCAAGAAGCTATGCTTGACTTTCTTGACTTGAAGTTGATAAAACGACCGGAGACATCACGTCGATGCTCTTCAATGGCATTGAGGTAGGGTAACAGCCTGACAGTTAGGCTCAACCTAACGTCTATTCAGGCCCAAGATTCTAGCAAGCACAGTCAAATTTCGTCTGGGCTCGGCGCTTCTTGCAGCTGGGTTCGAGGCGGCAATTCCAACAACTACATCACCATAACATGCACCACGAGCACGCTTGTCCAGTCTGTACTTCTGATCCCCGCCAACAATCTCTAATCGTTTCCAGGTACTATGTCGCTCGTTATAATGATCCCGCTATACATATGGCTACCTAGTGAGTTCCCTTTCCGGAAACTCCCAACGCAAGCTGACCAGGCTGGGTAGTACAACGGCAGAACCATCCATCGGGGAGCTCCGCTTCATCGCGCGCCTCAACAGATCTACACTGCCGACGGGTGTCACTGTGGCCGATATCAATGGAGGTACCGCTATTGAAGCGTCCGATGTATACCTGGTCGGGTCCCAAACTCGTTCCAAGTTCTACTCATCCAGGCAATTCATCGACGATTCCGTTCACGGTGGTGTTTCTGGCTCTAGTATCGCAGCTTGGATGATAGTCCCTGGTGTCGGATTCGAAAGCTCATCAGGTGGTCCGTTCTTCCGCGACATTGACTACCAAGGATGTGAGCTCACCACCCATTTTGTTCATCGTCACGACCCTGACTATCACTCAAGCTGCTCAGCAGGAACTCTACTTTTGTGAGTCTTAAGCCCATCCGCCTTTTGATCTATCTGATGACGGCCATAGACATGGTAAGCGTCCTTCACTGAGTGAGCCCTCCTGCTCATCTTGGATAATGATAAGAATTCTGGCCATGTTCCAACCGAATGTGTGTACAGTCATGCTTCCTCTTCCCTCAGCATCTGATAGATATGGCTGCTCAGCGACTCGCCAAGGCCTTCACGGTCCTTAGTACGAGTTCTCTTGATCAAGCGATGGTCTGTTCTGATTTCTCTTACCCAGTGCGCTGTGGTTTACAACAGGCGCTACACCTTCCACATACAGTACGTCATGTTCAATCTCTCCTCTTCGACTTGCTCTAATCTGTCGTAGGCACCTCTTTCTGGGAGGGTCTCTCCAACATCCAAGGTCTTGTGCCCGTTGCGAGCAGAGGCCGCGTGACTGGGAAGGCAAGCGGTTATCCCAGCGCGGACGCCTCGTACCTCGTCGTCGGATGGTCGAATTCCGTAGCGGAATACTGGTCTGTCTGCTCAACGTGGTCTTGGGCAGAAAGCTTATCATTTCCAGGGTACGTACGGACACGAGCGGAAACTACGTTAGTCCATACATGAAGCCTGGCGTGTACACTATGACCTGTACGTCTCTTCATCGCACCACATAGATCTCTACTCATAATCATCTTCAGTGTATCGAGTGGAACTGGCCATCGCTTCGCAAAGCGTAACTGTCACCGCAGGGGGAACGCTCTCTTCAAACATCGCTTCGACCGAGGTGGTGAGTCCGGTTCCCCGGTTGTCGCTATTTTTACTGATTCTATTCTCATTGTAGACTCCGTCTGTGATATGGCAAATTGGTGACTATGATGGAACACCCAGAGGATTCTTGAACGCTGAGTCAGTGCATTTCTGTGATGAGCACACCGGGCCCTGACCCTGATTTTGCAGTAAAATTGAGACCATGCAGTCAGTGTGCTGTCTACGCCCTTGATAGATGTCTCATAGCTCTCATCTAGCCCTAGCGATAGTCGCATGAGCAGTTGGGGACCCGGTATGCCCTTTCCCAAGCATATTCGTGCAGTACTCACTGTGCCACTAGTCACTTTTGCCGTTGGAAGTAGTGCTTCTAGCTTCCCGATGGCCATCTTCAAGGTCCGTCCCTTTCTCAAAGAGTTCTGGCTTGCGCTAACTTGATATCTGTGATTCAGGCTATTGGACCCGTCACCATCACCTTCACTCTGACCTCCAGTCAAAGTATGTTATCTGTTGGCCTGTCCGTTCGAAAGATGCTCATGTCTATCGCCAGTTGGCGCCCGCACACTCGAGATCGCTACCACCTTGGCTTTTGCTGGTGATTGACACCCTCGTCTGCACTGCTCTCTGTTCTCATTATCTTCTTTTGCTAAGGTGGTCGCCCGCAAGCAACTGTGAACAGCTGGACTGGACCAGCTCCTGCCGCACCAACGGCCATAGATTCTCGAGGTGAGTGGAAAAGATATCGTCTCCTTGACTTAGGGCTGAGGTGATACCGTACAGGTGTCACTCGTGGATCGTGGCGAGGATATGTGAGCACTTCCCTCAACTGTGACGCTCAACAGAATTCTCATCAACCATACAGAACACCATCTATACTGTGAACATTCCTTCCGGTACCTTGGTGGCCGGGTCGAACAAAATCGTTATCAACGTCATCTCTGGTTCCTCTGGCGACGAGTACTTGTAAGTCATATCTCGCGCTAAACTGACTGCCTGCGGCTCATTAGTTCACAGGTCACCTAACATCGTCTTCGACTCCGTTCGTCTGTACTGATTGATCTTGCTTGCGTGTACGCCCTCATCGAATACAACTTGACTTTGAGTGCGGAGCTCGTATTTGAATTGCTTGCTATTGGATGAACAGGATGATTGGTGAACAACTTGAAGGTCCTGATCCTTGTGAACTTGACGAGATCTCAAGCATGTTTCGTCTTCAACACTCGCGAAAGCTCACGAAGGGGCACTGCGATGTTACATGCTCCCACTGGTCATACTGACTCTGAAGTCTTGGGTGAAACCGCGATCGAACTGGAAGGCACAGACGCGCTAAGAACAAGACAAAGAGCACTCTCAAAGATTGTTCATTTAAATCTGCTTTCAGATTCATTCCGCTCGGTGTTGTCTTGGTGTTACATATGCGGTTGTTTTGCTCATTCGCGACATCTACTCCTACAGCGGCTCGATATCTGGAATGGGACCTACAGGGACAATTCGGTGGCCGTTGATCTAGAGCATCGTCAATACGTGCTGCATACTTCATAGTAAGACATACCATGGAATGAGACCAGTAATAATGTGTCTTGATATGGTTGAAGTTCGTTGATGACTTGAACGCATCGTAGTTCCAGTAAAGGTTCTTCATCCATTTGTTGATTGCCGGGTACCCGTGTCGAATGTCGCGAATGTTGCATTTGAAGTGTCCCACATACACGGGGTCGAAGCGGATCTAGCCAGCCTTGTGAGAACACGATTGCGGGACTCTATCAACAGACGTTACTTACAATGGTGACCCAAAGGCGGATATCGCATTCGGTCAGTCGGTCGCCGACAATAAACTCCTTGTTGGTGAGCAGCTTCTCAACCTTGTCCAGGGACTCGAAGACTTTATGGACGGCTTCCTCGTAAGCAGGTTGGGTAGTTGCGAAGCCGGAGCGGTACACGCCATCTGCGCGCGTTACAATCAGCGACTCTCAATACAAGACGTGCATTGTGCGACGTACTGTTGATGTCTGAGTAGATCCAGTCATTAAGCTCGTCGATCTGAGCGCGCAATTCTTCCGGATAGTAGTTCAGGGCGGCTTTATCAGCTGGAAGACTATCGTTGAACGCCGTGTTAAAGATCCTGATGATTTCCGAGCTTTCGTTGTTGACGATGGTGTGCAGCTTCTTGTCCCAAAGGACGGGGACAGTGAAGCTACGGATGTAAGTGCAGTGTACGTGGTAAGACGCGAGTAAGGACACACCGACCAGAGAAGTCAGGATCTGCCTTGAGATAAAGATCCTTGACATGCTGAGAGTTGTAGATTGGATCTGCGTCAGCCTCGGGGAAGTCGTCCGCTGGCGCGAAAGGCCATCCGTTGTTGCCCATGCGCGGAGAGACGACAGTGACGGCTAGCATACCAGAACTGAGCTACTGTTGGCCACACTGATCATCAGTGGGACTCACGAATGAACTTGTCGAGGCCCTTCAGCTTTCGGACGATGAGCGCCCTTGTTGCCCATGCTAGATACAAACTCAATTAGCGTGTTCTCGCGAATGTCTCGACAGGTCCGGCGCACGGCAAGCATAGGAAACGTATAGATGGTATCGGTCTTCTCCAAAGGTCAGCGTAAGATTGCGTGCATAGACTATCCAAGGCTCACCCAATTCAGGCTCGAATTTACCGCCTTTCTCGATGACGTTCCTGAACGCCATCGCGGCGCGTTTGAACGAGCCATCGTCCGAGGTCTTCATTTTCGAGATGTCGGTTTGGGAGGAAACGTCTCTGGCGCTCATGACGGTCAAGGTGAAGTTCCTGAGAGGGTTT
Source organism: Strobilurus luchuensis (assembly GCA_019915105.1). Lineage (NCBI taxonomy): Eukaryota > Fungi > Basidiomycota > Agaricomycetes > Agaricales > Physalacriaceae > Strobilurus > Strobilurus luchuensis. Next base: position 1,450,976 of record JAHLMJ010000004.1, read on the forward strand.
CGACTTTTATACGCTGCACCGAGTCTGACCAAGGCGGACGATGACAATCGCAATGCAGTCAGTAACATGACCCATTAGCAATAATTTTCCCTTTTGCATTCTAAATTGGGCCACAAAAACTCCTCGGTCACCGACCCTGCCCTCTCGCTTCTCGCTTTACAAGGAAACAGCATGTACTGACTGCGTCCTTACATTGAATCTCCCTTCTGTTTGTTGACCGTCTTCGTTTTGCTGACAAGTCTCCGCTTTGCGAGTGACTTAACACCCGGAGTCGAAACAAGATGGCATAAGACATGGACATATCATTCACTTGGTCAGATTCATACTCATACCTATACAGTACTAACACGGACACTGGCAGACACAAATCGTTTCTATCAAGTAATCCTCGGCGGGCACCACGCCCACAGGCGTTGTGTGGCAGCCCGCGTAGATCACATCTCGTCGTATCCGAGCATCGAGGGGTGGCGGTGAGACGACATGCAGTCGCGCATGTCGAGTGCGGGAGGGACCGGCAGTCCTTTCTGTCTTGCACAGGCAAGCAGGCAAATGTTCAAGCATGCATACCGCAAGATGATCAAAACAGATCAAAAGACCGTGACTCCGCTTTGCGTCCCCGCGTACTGGCTCTTGACATCGTCGTAGTCTCCGTTCTCGTCTTGGCTTTTGTAGTCCATATCGAACTGGCTGCTCAAACTCGGGCTGCGGCTCCTCAGCCTGTCGCTCTGGTTGAACGTAAGTCCGCCACCGATAGACGCGGAAGAGGAAGGCTCTTGGGAGATGATGGAGGACGCGTAGGAGCGCTTGCCCAAACCCATGCCCATCCCAGCCCCGAACATCGGCATGCCAGAAGAGTACGTCGCCTGGGACCGAAGAGATTGCGCATCAGATGGAATGTATCCCAGAGTGTCGTGGGTTCGATAGAACGACGCGTCGAATCGGCTTGGAGTCCCCGAGCGATGACCTATATACAGGTGGGGTTTAGCCAGCTGCAATTTTATCGTAAGTTGAGGTTGCATACCATCCGACATCATCCCAGCGCTTGGTCCACCACCGAGATAATCCCTAGCGCTCGTCTCATGACGACGGAACTGGTCCATCGACTTGACAAGCGTCCGACGGGGCTTGCTGAACTGGATCATACTCGGCTGCAAATTGTTCAAGGGCCCCTCCACAAGACAATTCTTCTCCTTATAGTGCGTAAGCAGGTAGTGCCACAACGGATGCTAGGCGCGACGGTTCAGCCCACTGACCTCAAACTAGAAAAAGGTAGAAAACACACCTTGCTCAACACCTTGGGATTGCCCAAAATCACAACACCATACTTGGCACGCGTGAGCGCGACGTTCAAACGCCTAGGATCGTTCAAGAAACCGATGCCCTGATGTTCGTTGCTGCGAACACAGCTCAAGATGATATAATCCTTCTCTCGGCCCTGGAACGCGTCGACACTGGCAACTTCGATCTCCTTGTAGAGGTCCTTTTTCAGAGATCCGTTGAACTGCATGTAGTTGACGATGTACGAGCGCTGGCCTTCGTACGGCGTCACGACACCAATCTGCCCGGGCACAACACCGGACTTGAAGAACTTCGTGACGATCTTCTCCACATTGGAAGCCTCAGTTCTAGAGCTCATCAATTATCTTGTTCAAAAAGAAGCAACGCCTTCATGGCATACCTGTTGAGGAAGGATGTTCCGCTACTGGAGATTTCTTCTTGACCAAGGTTCTGGTAAAAGAACATAGGCGTATCGGGGACGGGCCACGGGAAGTCAACATTCTTGCGCAAACGTTCGGGGGCAGTAACACCGTTCTGCAGTGTTCCTTCGTAAAACATGTTGGAGGGGAACTCCGATAGGCAAGGGTGCATGCGGTACTGGACTTGGAGACGAATGGGCCTGTTGCCGAGGAGCACAAGACGCTCGAAAAGAGACTGGGTAAGGCCAGCGCGGGCAGCCTTCTTGTTCATGATGACGGGGCCGAGTTGTTGATGATCACCAACGAGGACGACTTGCTTGCAGCCCAAGACCAACGGAATCATACACTCTACATGATAGCTTCGTCAGTCGCGGAGAGTAGTTTTGGAAAGCCTGCTGACCTGGCTCCGCCGCCTGTGTCGCCTCATCAATCAAAACCGTTCTGAACTTGAGCTTGCTCAAGCGCGGATCGCCTGCACCCACGCAGGTGCAGCAAATCACGTCCGCCGCACTCAAGATCTCCTTTTCGCATTGACGAATCAACGTCTTGTACTTCCTCTCGTCGTTGCTGCTCAGCTCTCCCTGTTCGTTCTTGAGCTGGATGAGCTTCTGCAGCTCAACATGCGTCGTGCTGTTGTCCACTTGCTGGTGGAGTGTCAAATACGCAACACTGGAGTCAAGGGCCTCGCGCGATTTGGCAGTGAGGCGGACGACCTTGAGCCCGGTGATGTGGATCTTCTCGGTCAGCTGGTCGACGGCGACGTTGGAAGGGGCGCAAACGAGGACTTGGCCTGGGTTCATCTTGGCGAGATGGTATACAACGGAAGCGGACGTTACAGTTTTACCTGTACCAGGTGGACCTTGGATGAGGCTGATAGGCTTCTGTAGGACGCTTTTGACGGCATACATTTGAGAGTGGTTGAGCTCCGGGAGGCCGGGGGCGGAGAATCGCTTGGGCATCTGGGTGCGCAGAATCTGGGGTTCGAGCTCGTGGCCGAGTAGTTTATGATACTGTCAAAGTTGTGAGTAGATCGCAGCGAGATGTGCGGTATAAACGTACAATGTATCCGCTGACACTCTTCTCGTCTACGGCAAATGTCTTCATTGCGAGTTGCATCCTGTCGAAGCTAGTCGACTTCCAGACAAAGTCGGCGGAGAAGTTGTGCGTGCATTCAGAGGGAACTCCCTCAGTTCTCCTCAGTTCCAATCCGATCTCGTCAGACACATCTAAGAAGGTGTGAGACGCGAAAGATGGAGAAACGTCTATGAACATACTGTTGGGAATTTTTATGACATGGCCGACGCCTTCCCATGCCTTGTGCAGTTCTCCCGAGTAACGAAGCCTCAGTTCATCGCCGACCGCCAGGCGGACTTCGCCGCTCTCCAATTTGGGAAGGCCAAACCAAGCGACCCGTTTCTGGTTCAGACCGAGATCCCAGCGCACAGTGATGTCAGTCTGAGTCTGACTCTCCTTGAGCCTCTTGTCGTAGTCGGCTTCAATCTTGACGAGGGGGCCGAATATATTCTGATACTGGTACGCGTCTTCGTAGCGCGGGAGGATGGGCTGGGGCTCGTCATCGACGCCAGGTTTTTCGAGATCCTCAAGCGTAGCATTGGCGTTTTCTCTCCAAAGATCCTCCAAGCGGTTGATCTGCGCAAACGAGATTTGGCGCGAACGGAGCTGCTCGGTTTCGCTGGGTGGCTTGACCAGCCAGGAGAGGAAAGAGCGGTCATCGATGAGGGGCGCCCAAAGGGATGCGTTCCACGAGATATCCTTGCTGACGGCGGCACATGGCTGGCGACAGAGGAGAACGACAACGGTGTCGCTTTTGGCGGGGATAAAGCCGAGCATGAACACGTTCTTGCTGCCGCAGTTGTAGCACTCGGGCGTCGTTTCGCCGAGCGGGCTCTCGGCGTGCAAGATGACCTCCTTGTGCTTGGCGCGGACGAGGTGGTTGACAATGTGCGATGCGCTGGTGTTGCCGCGCGAATTGCAGAACCATTTCGAGCAGATCAGGCATTTGACGACCGACGCGGGCGAGTGGATCCCGCAATAGCTGTATGACCAGTCAGCATCGCCCTTGATTGTGATTTAGTGGCGGTCGCACCTGCACGCATGGGGCGGCAAATCTACGGCGCCCCCTCCGTCCTTCAAGTCATCCAGCACACCGTCAAAATCCTCTCCGGCCACGATGTGGTGGCTGTGGCCGTTGCTCGGCGGCCCATTGTACTCGCTGATGGACAGGCTCGACAGATCCACTGACGATGCATTGTCCTGAGTGTTGGCCGTATAGACGGAGGACGTGTCGTCGACGACGCCCATCCCGCCATACGACGACGCCGAGTCGTATTGAAAATTGTCAAAGGAATCCATGGTGATGATAGAAAGAACGGTCTTTGTCGAGTGAGGGAGGACCTCCAAAGAGTCAGAGTTGGTAAGTTGCCTGATATGGAAGGCGAGCCACGGCGCTCCCGCACACACTTTGAGAGGTTTCTCGGACCTTGCCACAATGATTCATAACGTGCTACTGTAATGTACAGAGGTGGAACCTATGTACAAGACTAACAGTATGGCTCGTGCCAAAACTGTTCGACCAGTGGGTCATGATCTTCAAGTTACATTTCAGGATGCCAGCGGCACGCTCCCCGGTCAGCCGCTGGTTCTCCACATAATCGTGGCATTGCGCCACATACATTGGTGATAAGGCCGCCCGAGTCAAGAGCATGGCTGAAGTGCCCAAGCCCAGCCTCAACATGGTAGGGGGGGGGGAGCTTCAGAGGAGTATAGTCACTGAGTAGTCGCGTTCCATATTCCCAAATGATCACATCGCTTTCAAAGCTTAGGCTACACCGATCTTATAAACATTGATGTAGGGCTTGGTGATACACTATCAGAGAGAGTGATTGTTGTTTTCACCCATGCGGTGTCCGTGGTCGAAGTTGCGAGGAAAACGGTCGAGGAGAAGTGTAATGGGAATCACTATAATCATTCCAGGTGAGCGTAGCCAGCTACATATCATCTCTTTGCAAAATGATCGCCAGCAACATGGTTTGTCAAGTGTGTCCGCGCCATGAAATCTAGAGAACTTTGCGAAGATGCCCAACCATGTGTGATGTGAAACTTGTCAAGCTGGAATATTGGGAATTAGGCTAGCCATACATGACTAGTCGGACCCACTGAGCTGTTCCATGGATCGTCTTCAGAGCTCACGAGCGTACTAGGTGAGCTAGCGGATTTCCATTGGACAAGGTTTTGAATGCAGGGCTTGGCAATTTCGATGGTCTGGTTGTTCGGGAAGAAGAAGACGGAGACGAAGTCCATGTGCGTTCAAGTTGGGACCCACGAGCGGATATCGTATCCACCATTGAAAGGCTATCACGAGAAGCAGAGTTCTGAAGCAAACACCGAATCCATTGTGTTGTTCTGCCAGCAGTCACCTGGTGTGGTCAACAAGAGGCCAGAGTCGAAAATTTGAGGAAGACATACCAGCCAAGATAACTTGGCAATTCGATCGAAGCCCGCTGCCTCGAGGGTACAGAAATGCCAAAGAAGAAAAAGGCAAATGACCACGAAGAGCATATCGCGCATCTGTTTGTTCCCCGTTGCCAGATGCAGCAAGAGAAGTAGCCGACGGTGTGTTCGTAATCGACGCGCTTGAGCTTAGTGGCGGATGCAGCAGGAGAAGACTCTACGACGCCGGATATCGACGTTGTTCAGCACGTCGACGGCGTCAGCTCGTCTACTGGTTCTATTGTAGACCAGCCTCTGGGTGACATCGATATAGACATCCAGATTTCGAGTAAGCGCCGACATGGCCCGCATTGTATTGCCTCACTCGTCGCGTAAGCCCCGCTGGCCCGGAGAGAACAGCAGTCTCCTCTCAGCATTAGCATAAGAGGCGTCGAGAATCGATGCATCGGGTTTCTTCGGGAAAGTCAACACACATAGAGTGAAATTTGGATGTTTGATTGGAGCCGCACACGAATGCCGCATCCGACTTGTATTTAGAGAGGTTTGAGACCGCCGTTCTTGAGAGTGACGCGTGTTGATGCTGTCCCAGCGTCGAGACAGCTTCCCACAAGTCTGTTCAGCGCTGACACTGGCCTATGGATAACCTGTGATCAAATCAGTGGCTTTGACGCGACTGGACCATTCTGCGGACCTCTCCGGTGGTGGGTCAGCGAGCCAATTCCCTTGAAGCCATCTGAACTTGTTTCGCCTCTGGGTGCTGACTGCCGTCAATTACAAACAAGAGCAGGACAAGACTCACAAGAGGCAAATGGCATCAAGGAAAGGAGATCACACGTGCCACCCTGCGCGCATTTCGCGGCCCGTACTTCCGCATCTTTCTTTCTTCCACCCACACACCTGCACCCCCTAGGTCACTTGCTGCTGAAGCCCTTCTCTTGCCGAATCCATGTATCTATCACTCATACCCTCAAAACGAGCTTCCCCGTCATCTCGAGACGCCTCAGGCACGATGTCCTCGTGATCCGCGTACTCCAGCTTGCACGTTAACACATTCCGTCGTCTCGAGAACCTCAAACATCTGGGCCACGATACAGCTATTGAGCCATCGCTAGACCTGTCTGCTTTTAGGTGACTTACGAGAGCCCGCTGCCAATCTGTCCCGTTGGGTGGACGTCTTCATGTCAGATCTCTTCGACTACTAAGGACGTACCCTGGCAAAGTATTACGTCGATAGTCCCTAGGCAGTTCTATCGAGACCCGTTCGAGTGTAATACCCTTTCCTCCTTCCTCCCTGCGCCATATTGGAAGCAAAGCTGTCTCGTCAAGGCCCCAGGCAGTAGCCCAACTCATTCATTAAGGCAGACGATTAAGACTGAAGACACTCATTCCTTCGCGATGCGTCCATCCCTGAAGATTGACACTCACTTCTCTTTGCTCACCCTAGTACTGACATGTATCACCTTTGTCCATAGCTTGGAAGAGCGTGCTGTTGTTTCCGGACAATGGGGTCTCATTCAGCAAGGGTGAGTCTTTGTGCTTCCGGTCGAAGTAAACATTCTCAGTCACAGCAGAACTACTGGAGTCAGTGCCATGCAGCTAGCGATCACAGGCGAAACCACTGCCATCATCTACGACAAAGCGTAGGTCTATCTTTGCTATCATAGTTCGGAAGTTTTGAGTCATATGGCCATAGCGAGAACAATCCCTTGACAGTCAATGGTCATGTTGCTTGGGCTGCTGAGGTGAATTTCGACACGCAGCAAGTCCGTGCCTTGAACCCAGTGAGCATCTCCTGGTGCGCGACGGGGAGCTTTCTAGGAAACGGCACTCTTGTCAACTCAGGCGGTAACCCTGTCTGGAATACCACTGGTATGGCATGCTTCATCTGTGGCGGTAACCTGCTCGATGATTGATGTCTCATAGGTCCGGGTGTGGATGGTCTCCAGGGTATCCGACTTTTCACTCCCTGTACCGATCAGACTTGCGATGTCTTCGAAGACCTGACCCACATCAGGCTCACATCGAAAAGATGGTATCCTTCGTCGGTTTGTGACATGTCTACTTCTGAGGCGAACTGTACCCTGATGCCTCCTCAGGTCCGCCTCGAAGATGGGTCAGTCATGATCTATGGGTTAGTAGATGTCAGCCTTCTCTTGATTATCTTGTTCATCCATTTCGTAGAGGCTCTGTGTACGTCGGGTGCGTAAAGCATGTCCTCATGCATTCTGGTCCTCATATTTTGCAGGTTCAGCAATTCTGCGAGTATCAACAACCCTACATACGAATTCTTCCCCCCGAAAAATATCAACGGCACGTACCGAGCCACCCATCGACATCCATATCTGACCCATCGATTCCACTAGGCTTCAACGGAGTCCAAATCCCAAGCCAATTTCTACTGGATACACTCAATGGAAACCATTTCCCTGTGATGGTATACCTGCCCGACGGAACTATCTTCGTTGCCGCGAACCAAGCCGCCATGATACTGGACTGGAAAACAAACACGGAGACGCGACTTCCCGGAATTCCAAACGGTGTACGTATAACGTACGTGCCTTTCCTACCGACTTCTGGTGATAGTACTCAATCCCTACCAATATAAGCTCTCCTTTCTCCGCCGGCGCGACCCTTCTTCCTCTCACTCCGGAGAATGAGTTCACACCTGAGATCATGATTTGTGGCGGATCCACAGTCAGTGATACCGTGGATCCGAACACAATCTCCTCGCAAACACCGACCAGCGCGCAATGCTCCAGACTCGTGCTGAATGCGGCAGGTATTGCTGCAGGCTGGAAGGTCGAGTCGATGCCCGAGGCTCGCATCATGTCTGAGCTGGTCCTTCTTCCGGATGGTCGCGTCCTCATTGTCAATGGAGCATTTACAGGAGTTGCCGGCTACGGGGATGTGGGTCATTTCAAGCTGTGTGCTGCCACCATACTCATCGCGATCAGGTCTCCGACCGTGTCGGTCAAAGTAATGCTGATAACCCAGCCTTGACCCCCGTTTTGTACGACCCCAATGCTGCTGCTGGTAGTCGCTTCTCTACCAGCGGACTCCCAACGTCGACGATTGCCCGCATGTACCATTCAGCGGCTAGCTTGACGCCAAACGGGTCCATCGTATTGGGTGCGTGGTTCCTCAATCTCCTTGGCCTCCATGATACCCATTCATATTTCCATAGCCGGTTCTAATCCCAACAACGATGTCTCAACTGTTGAGTATGCTACGGAGTACAGGCGAGAGAAGTAACGCACACTGCTTTCTGAGGCCATGCTTACACCTTGCCAGGCTGGAGTTCCTTATTCCACCCTACTTGGAAAGACCGCGTCCTACGTATACTGGCTTGCCTACGACAGTAGACTATGGAATCGTCTTCAATTTGTCCTTGATCATGCCTTCGACGGCAACGAGTGTCAATGGTATAGTTCTGTCTGTTTGAATAGACGCCTTGCACTAACCATCGTCGTACCGTATTAGTGTCGCTGATGGACCTCGGTTTTGCTACCCACGCTGTTCATATGGATCAGCGCTTAGTCCGACTTTGCTCCACGCTCTCCGCCGACAAGAAGACCCTCACCGTGACGGCGCCCGTCAATGGCGCGCTATACCCACCCGGACCGGCTTATCTCTATGTTGTAACCGACGAAGGAGTACCAAGCTTTGGCCACAAGACGATTATTGGAACTGGTTTATCGCCTCCTGTTGATGCTGCTGCTACTGCAAAGTATGTTTCTTAAGCTTCGGCACGAGTAGTGGCGCAATGTTGATGTTGTTACAGTATGCTGCAAGCCTCTCTTCACTCTTTCGTGGCACCTGTTCCGCCGCCTACTCATGGCGAAGGAAGCTTCGTTCCTGCTTGATTCTTTTGTGAACAACGACTCCGTCCAATATTTGAATGAAAATGCCACGGACACTACTTCGATTCTTACTTCACCTTCCCTCTGCCTTTTGTACTACTGTCCTTCATATTCTGAAATATCTGAATTGGCTTCCATGTCTCCCTTGGATGCAACTTGACACTACTAGTCGCCCAGTGCGTCGGGTGCTCATCTGTTTAGATCGTCATATAGACGTAGTCTCTGGTTTGTTCGACTGAAGCTGACTGAAGCTTCCATCTACATCTTCTCTGTCTTCTGCCTTCGTCTATGATCTCAACGAGATCTCCTCAATGGCACGCCTCCTCGATCACGGAAAGCGCTTAGCTGGCATTGATGGTTGTACACCTGTCTTCATGCACTACTCGTATCAGACGTCCATGTTCCCATTTTCTCGATAAAAGTTTAGCACTAGCTGAGCGGCATTGTCACGGTAGTGGAGCGCTTGTTGTTGTCCACTGCCTTTTGCGCGATGATGCGGCACATGTCGAGAACAAGCAGAACACCGCTCGGTGCTGTTGTTTGATCGTGAGCGAACGCCGGCAACGAAAGCAAGGTGTGTTTTTCGAACGGTGAGAGTCGGGAGAGTGAACCCAGCCGCACAGCCACATCAATGCGAAATGATAGTGTGATGTGGCTGTGTACGGGCGCTTACTTTTGCACCAGGAGTACATACCTCAACGCCTCCATGGATCTACCAACTCTCCCGCGAATTCGGAAAATAGAGGAGCTCAAGGTGGATAGGGAACCTTAGCTTGAGAACGATAAGCTCCCGCACGTCGAGCGCCCCAACGAGCACTGGTAGATCGACGGTCCCGTAGTCACGAACATCGTCCGCCTGGCTCAGTATCTCCTGCCAGGGACCTGGTGCGCATCGCAATAAGGGGCATCGACGGACAGGCAAACGCTGTCAAGCGCAACACACTTTGTCTGACGACGCAGTCAGTGTGCTGGACACTGTGCATGCAATGTCAGGATCCAGTGCGGCGCGCTGCACCCATTCCCGATTGTCTTTCACCTGGAGAGTGGTGTTTGCTTGATGACAGAAACACACCTATGTATCACGATGATTCAACCGGAGTGCTTGGGCTCCAGCCTTGAAGATTGCCGGTACGCCAAGCTCTTTCTGCTGTAAATGCACACTTGTTGAAGAATGCGTCTAGCTCCCCCGAAGCTCACGAAGTATCATCGATAGCAGTCTTATCGAGGATGGGTCAACTGTTTGAAAGCGTTACAGTGTACATTCGACCGAGACGACCAAGGCTCTCGCCTTGGCGGGCTCTATCAATCCGCTTTCAAGCTATCTCCCCTGTTGCGATGGAAGATGAGAACCAAGTTGTTCAAATTTCGTCACTGCGCATGTTCGCATCCACCCCCATGTGTGAGTACACCTTGCTCTCAAGTTAGCAAAACAAATAATAAATTAGTTGTACAGTTGTCTCTAGCCGCTTACAACTCTCCTGCACCGATAGCTTCACAGTTTAGCTTTGATCATCTCCGAGTCGTATGTAACTCTTTTACTCTGCTCGCCCTTCACCCAACGCCCCACAATACCAACGAGATCGTCGATTTCCTCGAACGTGTTGCTTGCCTGGAGAGCTAGTCGGATACGCTCAGTGCCTACGGGGACAAGCGGGAACACAGCGTGCCGCATCTTGAAACCGTGTCTTGTCAAACACTCTGCGAGCCCGGCAGCGTTGGAGGAAAAAATTGGCAGGACTGGCGAGAGATAACCGGCGACCGATGCGTGTTCTCCAACTGGCATGTTTGCTATGTCGTGATCCATGCCGTGGAACTCTCGTGCGAACCCACTGCGAGCATGGGCAATGAGGACCTGCTCCCTCGCTACTATCTGCATCTATGGTCAGTCGTCGTGTCGAAGGGTGTAATACCCGCTGACCTGTCTTCCTTTGTCGCTCTCCATGTAGTCAAGCACACATTCGATATTGAACAGGTTATATCGAGGTGTAGCAGTCGTGAATATGAACGACCGGCAAGTGTAGATCAGGTAGTGGCGCATCAATGGCGGACACACCAGGACAGCTGGAGGCTGGTCATCATTCGCTTCGTGGAATGCTGGAGGACGTCACATACCTCCGGAGCAACCCCAAGCTTTACCGAACGTGTGGAGGCGAATAAGGACTCTTTCTTCTAGTCCTAGATGGCATGTCATACCTCTCCCATGCTCGCCAATCACTCCAGTGGAATGTGCCTCGTCCGCAAAGACGTATCCAGAACCCTCCGGAAGAATCTCCTCCACCGCCGTACATATATCTTGCAAGGGCGCGAAGTCGCCGTCTAGACTATACAATGCGTCGACGAGCACGAACACGCTTGACCTGCCGTCGCGTACGGATGGTGTGCTGCGCATGATGTCCTGCAGCTTCTTGCGCAGGTCTGAAACAGAGTTGTGTTTGAAAGCGTGAAGGGCATGGCGCGCCTTTGACATGCGCATCCCGTCATGCATAGACGCGTGGACGCATTCGTCGTAAACTATCACATCGTCTGCCTGTGGCTATCGGCGAGATCCTCAGCCAAGGAGTTCATCTTACGAGGAGGGGCTCACCAATGTACTCCAGAGGCCGTGATCTGCAAGCACGCGTGAGTACAAACGTCCGCAATATTGATCAAGTCAATGACACTTACTAGCATCCAAACCAGAGTTGAAGAATAGTGCAGATGGCCCGTTGAAGAACTTGGCCAGTCGTTCTTCCACTCGAACGTGGTCCGAGGTATTGCCACCACCATGTCTCTACAAATGAACGATCAGCGAATCCAATACAAACACGGATTTACACTCGTGCGTGTCATTGCCACTCACCGCTGCTCGCGACCCTAGGATGAGCTCATGTTGGGCGAGTCGGTCGAGGAACATCCGTCGGATCTCTGGGTTGCTCGACAGAGCCAGATAATCGTTCGACGTGAAGCTCGGGCCATCGGCGTCAGGAATTTTCAGATCAGGCGTAGGGAAGTTGAACTGCTTGAAGAAGTCAATCTGCTGTTGCATGGCCTGCTCCAATGCGGTAGTCATCTTGGTGGTGCGAATGGGAGGATTTCAGTAAGTGCTCAGGAGTAGAGATCCAGTGGTATCCGGAACAGAGGGCGATTCAGGAGTGCGACCTTATAAATGATACACCGCCCTTCAACGGCATGCGGATACCTTCCCTTCACATTGCATCAAGCCATTCACTACTATTCAGACATACGGTTTCAAGCCGCCAACTCGTCCTTCTGATAGATACGTCAATCAGGGAACGTCCTGCTTACTCGGCCGCGCAGAGGAGAAGACCCCTAGGTGCCTGCTGCTAGAACAGATGTTCTTGATGCTGATGTGAACCAATCGATACCAGAGACTGCCAGGCCAAAAATGAACTCATGTGAGACAACGTCGCGAGTGAGTTAGTGAGCATACTCAAAGGCTATCTGCGAGAATCTTTTGCTCCAGTCTACCTCGTTGACAGAATCTCATCCTCCTGCGACGGCTTTCCGGAGTCCGCTGGCTAATGAGATTCTTGGCAGATTCTGATGTTGGAAGCTGTACATGGTTTCAGTGTACACTTCCTTACACGAGAGCGTGCGTATCACTTGAAAGCTGATGCAGATGATCACCTAATGATAACCAAGATGATAGTCAACCCCGAATGAATCTGAAGGGACGTGGCTAACAAGTAGGTAATCCCGTCGCTGCCGGATCGTCACTCCCAGGCCTTGATTGCGTGTCTCAGCAACGAACAGTCTTGAGTCTACATACCAGAGACGGATATACACTGATTAGCGCGTTCTGGTTCGCCTCTTGGATGAGCATCCCGCGAGAACCTGTAATTTGTATTTTTGCATGAGGCATGAGGCAGCAGCCTGTTAACGCACGTTGTAAAATGGGCGCTCGGAAGACATTTGTGATACAATGATGAGCTTGACAGCACCAAGAAAACGATACGGTTACAATGCAAGACCTCGACAAGGGATCATACAATAGTTCCACTCTTGTTTGGTGATACGTCCATTTCCACCCACTGCACCGTGCTGTGATCAGGGGATGTGGCAAGAACACCACTCGATACTCGAGGGTTATATGTGTCTTCGCTTTGTTCTGGGCGTGCAACCTGGAAGGCATTATTCCCGGCTGTGGTCCTGGAGTAGATCGCGGAGGCATATGACATCCGAGACTCAGCATCAGCCTTTACTGACACTAGTACGACAATGAGCGTCGGAATGATTCCCTGCATCAGGATCTTTCAGGCATTGAGTTCGTTAGGAGAGAGATATAAGACGAACTGTAAGCTGCGCAATGCTGTCCACAACGACCACGAAAGCAGGATGGCCGATGATGACCATGACCATGAAAAGAACCCAAGATACCAAGTAGAGAAGACCAGACTCGACGATGATCAACATAATGCCAAGGTATTTCCCAGTCAAGACTTTGAGGTTTGCCTTCTGCATCATGCGCCGGTGATACCTGGATGAATTCGTCACAGGTAGCCAATTGTAGAGGAATCACTACATGCCATATACGACCAGCGATCAGACTGGTGGCAATGATATTTGTGATAAACACAAATGCCGCGAAAGAGAGCTCCCATGAATTCAACTTGCTACTGAACACTTCGTTGAAGCTAGCATGGGAGCTGTTTGTTTGTGCTCCATTGTGCAGAAGTCCGCCGCCGCAGACTGACATATATTCATCAATGGAGGGTGCCATGCATCCGACACTAACAGACGTACTGATAGTGCCAACCAAGGAGCAGGTTGGAACGACAACAGCTTTCCAGTTGCGATTGCATAGGACCCAAGCGCGCCATATGAGAATCAAGTCCGCCATCACACACTTGGCAGATTGAGTAGCAGATAGGTTCGGCCTAGGGAAACATGACATACATTCACGACTTCAATACTGAGCTGTGCGATGATATAGCTGGAGCCCTGATTCGCAAAGACGCGGTTCGCGTCCACATGCACCACATACGCCCCATAGTCCTGGCCCATTGCGAGACCCAAATGCACCGTCGCGATGATGTACATGAGAACGGTCATGGATTTGATGACTGTCCCGAGCCGCGACGTGGGGAGGCCCTTGCGCTGCCTGCGTAGCTCCGCTCAGCCCATCGAGCACGCGATTCTTGATATCAACACTTACCAAAAGAGATACACGGCTCCGACAAATATCACAGTGTATATTCCTGCGCGACCATAAGCATGCATTTCAATGAAGTGAACGGAATAGGCACCATGTAGCGAGGATTCGCAAAACAGGGAAACGAAAGTGGCGGCAGCGGGAGTGAAGGTCATGATAGTCCGAGCTGAGGAAGTGGAGGACCGCTGATGGACGAGATCCCGTCCCGAGTAATGTATGGCTCACATGATGCATAGCGTAAATCTTCTCACAAGCCCATCCACGAAGTGAGCAATCACTGATTGAGCAACTCGTTTCTGTGCCCTGCAAGCCTTCAGGCTCAGGTCCGATCGTCTCGCTGATTGAAGTTTGATGAAAGGCCCCAAGCGCCACCAGAATCGTAGACATCGGGTCTACCTGGCCTCCCAGTGGCACTGTATGCACGGGATGGCGCCACAAAACACATGCATTGCTAACAATAGTGGAATGCATGTCGTCCACTTCCTTCACCGTCTCCAAATTGTGAATCCGGTGCAGGTGTTCAGGAGGTTACTTCGTGTCGGCGTCGTTTGCACACCCCTTCAGGCCGCACAGCATGGCAAATGAAGCGATAGCGATTCGAGCCATAAGGTGACACATACATCAGGTATAGTTGTTCGGTTAAGGCATTTTGTTCATAGCAAACGTACCATCACCGTCCAGGGTGGCCATATTAATGCCGTCTAACATGGATGCAAGCGATGGCCAGCGTAGCAGAATGGGATCCACAGGGTGGAAGAACTGCGAGGCAGTTCGCAGCCTGGCAGTCGAGCATATATTGATGCAAGGATGGGCGCTCCGGAGTCTTTGCGACGAAATCAATGATTGTAGCGCGGAGCGCGGAACATATGTGAGGAACGTGGCGAGAATCGGATCCAAAACGCCACCGGTCAAGACGACTATTTCCGAACCGTACTGCAACGTTAGCAGCTTGAGCTATTCCTTGCGTAGCTTCTGCTGCGAAAAGAGGTCAGATGAAAACCGCTGATTGAGCACCTCCGCATCTCTCCTTTGAGCATAGCGCAGAGGCTGAACACATGCTTGTCCCAGTCGGAGAAGACTACAGCACAAGTCGATGCGTCCTGGTCAGGTCCTGGAGTTCTTGTCGTAAGTAGTAGACCGTCGTTCATTGTCAAGGTTCAGGAATGAGATGCGCACCGAGTCGGCCCGGTGCTCTGATCAGGAAGGTTGTTCACACGTGGCTCAGTAGTTACATCGCATACGCCACTCAAAGCCTTGCATTTTAAGCATGAGATACGCGTTTTCAGTGTGTTGCTATTGTTTAGTGCTGTGTAGGTTTGTAATATAACAGGTTATATACCACGCAGGCGGCGGAGCCGCCCAGTTAGTATTGTGAGGCTTGTTACTCGGTATATAACGTTAAATAACATGATGTCACCGCGCGTAGCGCGGAAAATTTTCTGAATATATAATAATAATAATAATAATACGCGGCGCGGTCCAACTCTGAACTGCCGGCAGCCGCAGAGCTCCGGGGGTGAGCTCACCCCAACCGAGGGGGTGTTCTGCCTACCGAAAGCATGTACGACCGACGTATACAAGTGGGTAGGTATACGAGTTCCTCCGGGGAGGTTTCTTTTTGTTGAGTATGTGAAAAATGTCCGAGAAAAATCCAAGAAAATAGATGGGTCCGTAACCTGAGATGATCCAACCGTGCCGCCCTACTCCTTATTGAAAGGTTTCTTGATCGAGTGTGGCGGCGCGTGGGAAATAGTATAAACACTTGCTAGTTGCTTCTTGCAGACTGCAGTGGTGCATTGCATTGAGCTACTTATATACCTAAACTACTGTGCTATTTTTAAACACATTACTGACTACATATGACTAGAACTGACTTGGGATGACTACTACTGACTAGTCCTGACTAGTTCTGACTTGTTCTGACTCATCATGAGTCATTCTGACTCATGTCCATGGATATCTACAATAATGAGTCACTGTGACTCATACTGACTCATACTACTGACTACAAGTCTTTTGCTATTGGATGTGAGTCATACAGAGTCACATCTGTGAGTCAGGCATGACTCAAGCATGTAACTCCAAATCCGGGTCCCGGATGCGGCGTTGCACAGTCTGTGTGCTTGATGGTTGAGTTTGCGTGGAAGGAACACTTGTAATGGATGATGTCTGAGTCACAGCATTCTGCTGAGTACTCTCCTTCACTTGCTCCCCCTCATTCTGCACTCTCTCCGGTAAATGAATGTCGACGGTTTCGTCAAACTTGACACTTCTCTCTACTCCAATTGATCTATTGTCAGGCCAATAAATCTTATGCCCGCTGCTATCAGCGTCAAATCCCAGCCATCTTCCAATGCGAGCACGGCCATCAAGTTTTGATCCGTCTCCATTGTGGACCCATACTTTACATCCAAACTGATGTAAGTCTCGAAGATTAGGCTTCTTGCCATACAGCATCTCATATGGAGTCTTTCCATTGAGTGCGCTTGTGGCGGTGCGGTTCTTTAACCATACAGCATGTTTTACTGCTTCACCCCATAAGTTCTTCGGTAATCCAGATGCATGTAGCATTGCTCTTACTTTCTCTAGTAGAGTTCGGTTCAGGCGTTCAGATACGCCATTGTGCTCCGGTGTGTCATGGACTGTTAGATTCCGCTTTGTTCCATGCGCTGCCAAATGCGCATTGAACTCATCGCTGCAGTACTCGCCGCCGCGATCTGTGTGGAGCTCTTTAATCTTTGTGGAGAACTGCGTGTTCAACCACGCTTCCAGCTGCTGGTAGGTCTCAAAGGTCTCATCTTTCTTTCTCAATAGAAAGATAACGGAATAGCGCGTATGATCGTCTGTATACGATACATAATACTCCTTATGCTGAGGAGTTTGAATTGGTGAAGGACCCCATAAATCCGAATGGATAAGCTCTCCAAGCTTCTGTGCACGCTCACGCTCAGCCGTTTTCCGGACTGGCTTCCGTGTCTTCTTCCCGTACTCACATGAGTCACAGGACTTGGGTGGGGACTTAGTTTCATCAATGATGATTCCCTCAACAATATGGTCCTTCACTAAGCGCTTTGCAGCTTCAGGTGCAATATGCCCCATCATCTTGTGGAGCTCATCAATGCTCACAGTGATTGTCTCATCACTTGCGGTCATTGCTCTAGGCATGTCTATCTCTGTCTGATAGAGACCTTCCTTCATTAACACCTTTCCAAGTAGTCTGTCATCTTTGTCAAAGATGCGACACTCTGTTCCTCTGAACATTACTGAATAACCGGCTGCGGTGATCTTGCTCACTGAGAGCAAACTTACGCCTAACTTGGGCGCATACAAAACATCACGGACTAAAATCCTTGTCCGCTCACCGCGCTTTCCAGGAATAAAGACGTGCATATTGCCTTTCCCAATGGCCTGGAACTGCCCTTGATCAGCAGCCGTAATCGATTTACGCTGGATCGGCTTATAGTTGAATAACCGGTTTCGATAAGGTGTCATGTGGCGCGTTGCGCCAGAATCATAGAGATCCACTTCAGGATCACTAGGGAGCATAGCAACTGCTGCGAGGAATACGGCATCAAAGGTGGTATAGGCTTCATCACCTTGATCCATGATCAAATCTTGATCATTCCAGTCATCCGACCTCAATAGGCCGGGCATAGTCATCTCATCAGCCTCCGTGCTATAGACATCCTGCTCACTATCCTCAATAAGATAATCTTCACCAGAATCTTCTGATGGTATACCTGACAGATGGTCACTTCCCAGAACACGAGCTGGGGCAAACGATATCTTGCTGGCTTCTGTCGTAGAAGCTTCGATGGGCACGCTGTCCAGTGCCGTCGCGGGCCATGCTTCATGCATGCCATGTTGTCTTTCGAGTACTTCTTCTGAGTCTCGAGTATTCTTGGTCCATAGCTCTTGATAGCTTCCGAGATTGATCTCCACGAGATTGCACCAGTTATCGCAATCGGAGTCTGCAAACTCTGATCTCTCGGTGTGGGCATACCACACGCCGGCATCGTCACTACTGACGGTTTTGTTTGCTGATGTACTGTGCTGTTCTCTAGCATTCTTGCGAGGACCCTGTCCTTCTTTACCTCCACCCTTTGCCCAACAGTCTGAACTAAAATGTCCTTTTCTGTGGCAATTATAGCATTCGACATCACTGGTCTTCCTGCCACCCTGGGAGTGCCTCTTGTGGGTCGTACGACGCCCACCATTCACCTTGAATGCGGCTTCCTTCTCCTCTTTCTTGGGTGCACGGAGACTCCGGCGCTCAGCTTCATCGCTGACGCCTCGCATAACTGTGTCGATCTGGAGTGGGGTACTGAGCAGTGTGGATGTGGCCGTTAAGGCAGTGAGGTATGGATCGTACGACATGGGTAATGTTCCCATAAAAATAGCGAGAGCATTCTCATCGCCTGGATACGCGTTGACTGAGCGGAGATCCTCTAGGGTCTCGTTGAATGCAATGATATGAGCCTTCACATCATCATTCTCTTTGCACTTCATCTCGTGAAGTTTACGCCTCAGATCAACCGTCATCATCTTCGATCGATTCTCATACTCATCTTTCACCTTCTTCCACATCAATCCGGCCGACTTCTCACCCTTGACCTTTAAGAATAAAGCATCAGGGATGGTGGAAGCAATACCTTGCTTCAAAATGGCCTCGTTCGACTTCCATAGTCGAACTTCCCCTGGCCAGCGAGCAATGGACTCCTTCTCTGCCTGTGTGGGAGCAGAAGGGTTTGCTGGTACTGGCTCTGCTGGCGGCGTCGCCTTGACGTCTAGCCAATCTCCAAGTTGCGCTGCATCAGCTGCAAAGACAAGTCGGTCTCGATATGGAACGTAGTTGCTGCCATCAGACTTCAGCTGCGGGAGCCGGATGAAGTACTCTCCGAGTCGTGTGTTGTTGGTAGTCATGATAGTCGATAGTTGTCGGTGTTACGAATATAGTAGTCGAGAGCGGTAAGAGATGTCGAGATTAGTAGCTCAGGCGGGGCCCATAACCTATTGAAAGGTTTCTTGATCGAGTGTGGCGGCGCGTGGGAAATAGTATAAACACTTGCTAGTTGCTTCTTGCAGACTGCAGTGGTGCATTGCATTGAGCTACTTATATACCTAAACTACTGTGCTATTTTTAAACACATTACTGACTACATATGACTAGAACTGACTTGGGATGACTACTACTGACTAGTCCTGACTAGTTCTGACTTGTTCTGACTCATCATGAGTCATTCTGACTCATGTCCATGGATATCTACAATAATGAGTCACTGTGACTCATACTGACTCATACTACTGACTACAAGTCTTTTGCTATTGGATGTGAGTCATACAGAGTCACATCTGTGAGTCAGGCATGACTCAAGCATGTAACTCCAAATCCGGGTCCCAGATGCCATATCCGGCTTGCCCTCCAACACTCCTCCCCATCCAAAATCCTAACCTCGTCTGGCGTCAACTCTGTAGGCAACCTCTTCAACCCACCGAACACCTTCCCAATCCGATAAGCCAATGCCGCAACCGCCTTCACGTGAGCACGTGAGAAGATGAGACGCTTCAGTAGAGCCAGGGACGAGCCGCACTCGTTCCGCATCCTGCCACCATCGCCCACGACCTTCCAAAAGCTGACCCTCTCCAATTTGAAAACCTCCATGCCTTCGCACTCCAGAACCATGTGCTCAACAGTCTCCAATGAAGCATGGCAGTGTCTGCAGCCATGCAAGCTGTTGACCCCGCATGCCTGTGAGTGTAGTCCGCGTAGTGAATGGCCACCCAGTAACAGACGAGACAGGGCGATGCGGTGCTCTGGAATGCTGATCAAGTCAAGATAGTGACGACGGATGCAAGCAACCCGTTTTGGAGGACCCTCTATCACAGGTTCCAGTCGTTGCCGGAGCAGGTAAAGCATCGTCTTCTGTTCAGTGCTTTGTAGAAGTTGAGTCCTGATGGTGGCATTGATTCTAGTGATCAGGGCGTCAATGTCGGCCGAGGTGAGGATAGCAATGGGTGGAAGTTGGGTGAAGCCAGGCAGCATCGAGCGTAGAACAATATCGATGTCGCCCAGCCAGGATGCGTGGCCGGACTGGCGCAACGTGTCGCTGACTCGCAGAGCACGGGCAGCATATCGGCTTGCGGGCAGGTCCAGGAGGTACTTGAGGTAGCGTAAGGTGAGCACTGCTCGTTGCACTTTGATAGGCATCAAACCAGTTTCTGTGAACAGGACATCGATGATGGAGCGGCTGCCTAGACCAAGGACACGTCGTAAGCATAACTTCTGAACATCCTCCAACAAATGTAAGGCTGTTTCGTCGACATCCGGCATTACCTCGCACCCGCTTATCAGATGACAGTCGACGAGGGCACTGTATAATTGAATTGATACGGACGGCGGCATTGTACCCCGACCAACGACGGCCTCGGTCCCAAAGAGCGATGCCAGGGCACTGGATTTCGCTTTCTCGGCTTTTGCGGCATAGTGCTCACGGAAGATGTTGGCGTCCGTGGACTTGAAGTGGACGCCGATGTACTTGTGGGTAGAGGTAAAGGGGATGAGCCCACCGTGGAAGGAAAATTGAGGAAGGCTGTGAAAAGGTATGGACGGTGGCCCGAAGACCATAGCGCGCGATTTTGAAGAGTTCACTTGCAACAGGTTCTCGCAACACCACATATTGAGGCGATGGAGGTGGTGTTGTAGTCCGCGCCATGAGCGACTGAGTAGAATCATGTCGTCGGCGTGTTCGAGGTGGGAGATGGCGCGACAGAGCAGGTTGACATCGTCCACATCTGGTTCGAGCTCGAAACCGGCGAGAAAGAGATTCCAAAGTGTAGGAGAGGCGGGGTCCCCCATCAAGACGCCACATAACGACCGAAACTCCTCTGACATTTCGCCTCGCGCAGACACCACATACCCCATTTTGCTATACAGCATCCGGACCCAGTCAAAGTAGCGGCCGGTGAGCTTCTGCTCCTCCATCTTCAACCACAAGCAATCATGGTTCATTGCAGAGAACGCATCGCTGATATCCACGGAGGCCATGTATATGGTCTCGCCTTGAGCTCGGGCCTTCTCGATAATGGTGCGCAGGATGAACGAGTTATTGTTTGTACGGTAAGTGGGTCTGAATGCATTTTGCGATGGAGGAATGATGCCAGCCGCCTCTGCAGCGCGAGTAAATTTCATATTGATGATAACCATGGCGAACTTCAGGAGACAGCTTTCCAAGCCAATACCCCGATAATTGTTTGCATCGAGACGACTCTTCCCGCCTTTTGGAATACCGGCAAGAAAGGTCATGAACCAGATAGTGGGGGCGTCATTTCGGTGTATGCACTCATTCAAGAGAATGCAGAGGAGGTCATTATCGAGGTCCTTGATACGAGAGTACGTGACGCCATCGAAGCCGGACGTGTCGCTCATGGAGTGGGTCTCAAGGTGAGTCTTAGCCGCAGCGATGTCCCGCCAAGTTAAAGGTTCATTCAGGTCCGTGAATGGTGAAGGAGGGCTACGCTCTGGTATGGAGTATGCACGGGCAGCATAGGAGGGAGCTGTGTCTGGGTGAAACCCGGCGACATCGTTATCGGGTGGATTCATGCGTCGTTGAAGGACAGCAGTGATCGCTCCCAGAGTAATGGAGTCGTGAATGGTGCTGGACTCGCGGTTCGAGCGGAGACAATTGTATAGGCGCCAGAAAGTACCCGAATTTGAGGATGCGTCGACGAGTTGTTGTAGGATGCTCTGTTGAACTTGAGCACGGTAAGAACGGCCCCGATGGCCCTCGCTGGTAAATGAGTCTGCCTTTGCCGGTTTTTTACCCTTGATCTCGATGGGTGGTAAGAAGGAGACCACCTTTGGTACTGCCAATGGATCATGTTTGTCCACGGCTGGTGGGCTGCGCAGGGTAGGTACGAGCGGGATGAGGCTATCGTCCATGCTCACTGCTGGCAAAGATGCGCCGGTCTTTGCGAGCGCATCAGCAGCGTCATTGTGTGCATTGTTCGAGTGTCCTCGTACATGTGTCAAGAAGAGCTGTGCAGTGCGCTGTTTTAGACGGGTATGAATAGCGCGTAGGATGTCGCCATTGGGACATGTCCAGTCCATCTGCGCATTTTTAGGGCCCCAGTCGGCTATTGAGCGTATGGCGTATTCCGAATCGGAGAAGATGTGGAGTGGAGTGCTGCAGGAGATGATCACCAGGACGAGGAGAATGGCATACAGTTCAGCTCTATTGTTGGTCTGATCACCGGGAACACGCTTGGAGCAATTGAGAGGCGAGCCCTTCCCAAAGAAAGCGCCAGCCCCGGCCTGTGCCCTCGGTGTATTTGGGGAAAGGCAGGATCCGTCTGTATATGCAGTAACTGCCGGCTTGTCTGATGCCCGCGCGCAGCCGTATGAGCGCGTCATGGCGGCACGCTCATCGACCTCGGAGGAGAGTAGCTTGTCCAGCATACGGTCCAGCTCTGTCACCAGGGGAAGGGGAGGGCGTTGAGCTCTCTTCCCACGGCCACCGGTGCGTAGTGGGGAGCGAAGGACAGGTAGTAGAAGCTGCAGAGTCAGTGGAGCGTGATCTGACCATATGGTACGGTCAGAGACATCGAATGAGGTGACAAATGGTAGACATTGATCGGCAGCCACTGCATAGTCAACGACGGCGCGGCGGTTCCGGCCCTCATAGTCCATACGGCACTGAAATGAAGTGAAGCCACAGTGGCCTCCCGGGATGCCATCAGATCCATTGAGAATAGTGAGCTTTTGTCGTTGCAGCTCAGTAAGCCATTGGCGGCCACGAGTATTTGTGTCAGGATCCTGTGAGACTCGTGTTGGATGAAAGTCGCCTGGTACTCGGGAGGCCACGTGAGCATTGAGGTCACCCAGCAGGAAAAAAGGGAGACCCTCATCATGTAGGTGACGGAGAAGGCCCAGCAGTCTGTCCCATGGATGAATGTCGGTCCAGCTCTCCCAGTTCTTACTATCCTTGGGCAAGATGTACGCATTGATGAACAGAAACGCGCCAACTTCCAGCACCATGATCTCCGGCGATGACAAGTCATCCCTCAACTTCCACTCAATGCCCTTCCGAATTAGGGCCGCCACGCCGCCCCAGTTGTCCTTCCCTATCTGTCCGCCAGGGCGAGGCATGGACACTAACTCAAACCCCTTCGGGGCATGAACCCAGCTCTCCTGACCTGCATTCAGATGTGTCTCTTGGAAGAAGACAATGCACTGCATGAAACATACAATATTTATGCCGGAAATATGATAAAAAAATGTAAAATTTATTTAGCATTTTTTTACCTGAAAAATGATGAAAATATCGAAAAAACGATGAAAATGAAAATATGCTAAATATACTTGAATATACTAAAGTATAGCATATGTTTAGCATATTTTCACTAAATTTTATGATATTTTCATCAATTTTGAAGTGAAAAAATGCTAAATAAATTTTACATTTTTTTTATCATATTTCCGGCATAAATATTGTATGTTTCATGCAGTGATGTCGTTGCCACTGATCTTAGCAATGAAATCGTTCTCGGGACGAGTCAAGAAAGTCGCTAAAGCACCATCAATATTCCAGGATAGAATGACTAGGGAATTATTACATGTGTCGGACTGCATACATGTGTTCACCCCCGAATCGTCAGAAACATTGACGGCATGAGCGACAAACCCGCTCGTCACCGTATCCTATTCATCACAGACATATGCGGAGATGCCGTTCAACAAGCCCGCAGGCGCAGCATTCCAAATGCGAGCAAAGGTCTGCGCAGCCTCAGGGCTTGTGAAAACAAGATCAACGTACCGCATGTCCTCGATACTGCGTTCAACTATGAGTGGCGCCGGCAGGGTTTCCGAACTTGATGTTGGGATCTTTTCGGAGAGGCGATTGATACGCTCACGGGCCTCGCTGTGGCCAGCAGGCCAGAAAGGGTGCGAGCCGAGTAGAACAATGTGGTTGCTTCCGAAATGGATGTATCTTGATTTTTGAAAGACAGAGTCGTCCGGACCAGGGGCAGGTGCATGAGAGACGAGAGGCTGTCGGCGAGAGCGTTTAGCAGGAGAAGGGTGGTCCCTTTTAGTGCTCGAAGATGCATCTGGGCGAGCCATACGTGAAGACGATGTTTTTGCTGACCGACGTGGTGGCGGCGTTGGGCTCTCAGAGCGCTCCCTTTTAGATTTTGCGGAGGAGTGAAAGTCGGCAGGCAAGTTCAGCCTCGCAAGCAGGGCGGGAGGAGAGGAAGTAGGTGGGGACTCGGCACTGCCGGGCGAGTGAGGCGAGGAAGGCGCCGTATTGATGCGTGGCGAGCCGGACTCGCTGACGGAGACGGGCAGGTCCGGTAAGTCGTCCCAGATTGCAGACCCGCTATTGTGCAGGCGAGCTAGCAATGATGGCTTGGATGTTTTGGTGGCGTCCGGAGGTCCAGTCGGCTCAGCAGATTCCATCGGCTCTGTGGGTCCTGTCGGCTCTATGGTTCCAGTCGGCTCTATGGGCCCCGTCATGTCAGGGTGTCTTGTCGGCTCTGTGGATCCCCTCGGTTCCGTTGCGGATGTAGCGTCGATCGCAGAAAAGTCGGCGAAGATGTCGGTAGGTGGAGAGTGATCGCGTGCATCGACGTCCATAGAGACAGCCGGCTGCGGTGGAGCGGCGTCAGAGAGAGGTGAGCGGTGACGAGGCTCGGTGACTGAGGAGGGATGAGTGGGGGAGGAGGTAAGATCATCGAAGATATGGTCAAACGCTGACCCGCGAACCAGGTCTCGCAAGCCGGACATCATGGCGAGGACGTACTCCAGCGTTGCGGTGATGGCAGCTCCTGCGGCATGGCTATCCTTGCAGAGGACGTAGCCAGCGTCATGGATGTGGTCCAGGCTTTTATTCGTCGTAAACGATTGATGCACCAGCTGGCGCAGGAGCTCGTTTGTGCCCTCGAGAGCTGTTGCGCACTGTCGAGCGGCGTCGGCCGTCGCTCGTCCGTAGTTGGTATTGTTGGACTCCCGGCTACTGTTGGCCATGAGTTGAGAGGCGTGGTCCTGCACTCTACTCTCCAGGTCGGCCAGGCGACTGTCGAGGACCAAGGCGGCACCGCGCTTATTAGGCGTCTTGGCTGTGGTGGAGGGACCGCGGCGAGGCTGGGTGGGGGTAGTCGGTGAGGGGTGGATGGACGCCGATGATGGTTGGCTGCCGAGGGAAGTGGTGGACTGGGAGCCTGTGTTGAAGGTCTCCGAGGCGGAAGGGGAGCGTTGCTTGCCGTGTGCGCGAGATCTGCCGGCCTTGGACCCCCTAGTGGTCCTGCCACGCTCCTCGTTTTTGGATGTATCGCCGCCGGCGACCCTCGAGAAGGAAGTGTCGCTCTGACCCAGCATGGAGCGAGAGCTGGAAGGCGGTGGGTATGAGCGTGCCTCGACTGTCGTGTTCGTCACGGCAGGAACGGGCCATGTGCCCTGAAGGCGGCCCTGCCCATCTACCAGACCCTCCTCGTCCCTCTCGTTGTCCGGTATAGGCTCCGTCGCACACCTGCCCGTCATCGGGCCCTCGTCCTCTCCGCTGTAATCTACCAGATCGTCCTCGTGAGGCGCCATCGATAAATTGGCCGCACGACGCTGCCCTCCGTCCGAAAAGCAATGAAAAGATAGGCGGGGGGTAGTAAAGTCCTTTTGCGTAGGCTCAGCTGGTCTATGTTCCCGGGGCCTTATGTGGAGAGCGAGCGGGTGATTTCGGAAGGTGATCAAAAAAGAGCCCCTATGTATAAATAACAAATATATAACACTGTTTCTGGGACCTTCTGTGTTAGAAATGTTAA
Source organism: Strobilurus luchuensis (assembly GCA_019915105.1). NCBI lineage: Eukaryota > Fungi > Basidiomycota > Agaricomycetes > Agaricales > Physalacriaceae > Strobilurus > Strobilurus luchuensis. Next base: position 1,476,964 of record JAHLMJ010000004.1, read on the forward strand.
TAACGTGTTATTAACACGTGATATATTCGGTGTTATTTAACATTGTATTGCCTACACTGCACTACTATTGTTGTGAACGTGTCTATTTGAGTTGGAAAAGCTCAAGTGATGCATCATGCCTGTACTGCGTGTCACTGGCGCTACTGAGGTGTCCTCGAATTCGAACTTACTCGTCAGCCAGACCCCCATGGGTTCGGCGTGGCTCGTTGTTGTCTTTGAAGATATTGGCATACAAGGCAGAGGTGTCATTATCCAGGAAATGTTTCTTACGATCTGCGTCTGCGGCGACAAGAAAGCCTGACAGCGCTGAAGGCCCGGGAAAGGTCCTCTAAGAGTCTAAGATAAAGGTATCGAGGATCGTAGCACTGCAGGCGCTCTACGTAGAGCCAAATTGAGACCTGATGAAATGTTTGGGGAGTGTACGGGCTCTGGCAATACTCGTCGCCAACGCCCCGAGGGAACATGTAATGGGGCAGGATGGATGATGTTACAGTTTAGGGAGTCCTTTCACCTGAGTCTGAGTTCGTCAATGTCTGACTACGTGATCACAGAGGGAGACGTAACTGACGACCCATATAGCAAACCGTTTGAAGCTCCGTCTTGTCGGATCGGCATCATGATGATGCGTGGCGCAATTCCTGCCGCTGCCACAATACTAGTAGCATAACAAAATACGAGGGATACCAGAGTGTTTCTAAATCCAGAGAGAAAGTAGAGTATCGATCATTCCATCGGGCGAACATAGATAGAGCTCAAAGAACAACCCGGATGGAGGTCCGCCTCCAGCAATGCATATATATCTGGAAACCTAGATCTGTGAGAGATCGATATCAACAAGACTGGGGGGCATCATACCAGAACACCGGCACAGTCGGTGCACGCATCAGCGGACAGCGCACTGGCACACAGTACAAAGATGTGTCTTGCGACTATCGAGTTTGATATCAAGCGCAAAGCCACATAGTGCGCCACACGGGAAGACGTAAGATGTACTGGTAATCGGCGAGGTGCTTGGTCCGATCCGATGGTACAGGATTTGGCGCAGAACGTGACGACCGACTATACCATCAAATTGTTTCATGGCATGTTCATGGTTATGTGTTCGATGCGGGATCAGCTAAGTCTATACATACGCGCTGAGGTACGCAAATGACGCATACGGGGAGATTGCACACGGTCAAGTTCGTTGACTGGAAGGCGGGAGGTCCGGATCGAGATGATAATTAAAGAAAACATCTGCTCGACTGCATTAGTGTTCCTATACAAAGTGCCCTACTTGTTGATGATTCAGTCTGTGAACTAGGTTCATCCTCGTCTCGTGACAAAGTTCTCCAGATCATGAGGTGTAGCAACTGCCAGCACAAATTTGCGGTCGTAGTCGGTCACTATCGTCTATATCAGCAGGGTTTTGAGCGACGTCTAAATGGCAGGCTCGTACCCAGAGCAAATATGTTCTCCTGGAGGAACGCTTCCAGCTCGGATAAGGCTGTACCGGGAGTGATGAGGGTATAAGGCTTGGTCGGTGAGCGCTTGAACTTTGTCATGTATTGCAGTATCCGGTCATCCTGGTACCAGTCAGCGGTAACTCATTTCAGAGGTTCGCCGACGCACAGGTTTCGCATCGCCCGCTTCCCAGGTCTGCTTGAGCTTGGCCACGTCGAGATATCCGAGCGGTTTCCGTGTTGCATCGAGCACGCTGTATGATCATTCGCGTCAGTGAGAGGACGATGACGGGGCATTGGCACGCACGGAATATGCGAGAAGTCGCGGTCGTAGGCCATCTCAATCGCCCTCGATATCACATCGTTGGACGGCAGGGCAAAGGCGGGAGGGAGTTGCAGGTCCTGGCTTCGTGGTTATTCTTCGTGGTCGGACAATGATGCTGGTCGAGCGCACTGACCTCGACGACAGCGCCGCGATACTTGTCTGCACTGGATGATGTGGCCATTGTTGTGGGGAAGGGCGAGAGAAGCGATCACCGAGTAAGCTTGCCTCTTGCGTGTTTCGACTCTTCGGAATGAAGCAAGTCTGAGATGAATGTTCCTAGTCATGACGCGACAATGAATGATGAATTTATGTACCACGGCCCTCCGATGTCAACAAAGCCAAGAAAATCAAAGTCCATTCCTTGCATCAGGTTCATGCAGTAACAGACACAGTGTAAAGGTACAGGCAACGATGAGGCTAATCAAATCGCACAAACTTATCCGCCACGATTCGGTGGATGGTTGAAACAGGATTATTCATGTACAATTGGGGAGTATTATGTCGTGTCCATGGCCTCTCCGACCGGGACTGGCGTCACTTCCTCGTCCACCACCAAGCTCCGGATCGTCTCACTCTTCCAAGCTGTCGTGCCCCGCCTGAACCCATACCGCTTCTCTTTCTGTACACGTTGATTGGGCATCTCGACGTTGCGGAGCATCTCCGTGTGCCCGGCAGTGATGATACACGCGTCGACATTGGAGCCAGAGCCGAGATCGTTGAAGATACCCGCAGAGATGGCGTCCTTGACGAGCTGCAGCGCTTCGTCGCGCGTCATGTTGGCCCGCCAGCCAGTCTCAAAGACAGCCATAGCGGCGAGACTACCAGAGCCCATGGTCACGTAGGGGAGTTTGTCTGTGGAACCGTGGGGAGCAACGGTGAAGAGATTCGGGCCTGTGGCGTCGACACCGCCGAGGACGAGCGCAGCACCAACTTGGCCTTGGTATCTATACATTGTGCTTGAGCATGGGAGAAAGGAGGACGAGGCAGGCGATCACCGACCTGAACAGCATCTGCTTGAGCATAGTCATGGCAGTGACGACTCGTGGTTTGCGGCCAGTCGAGAGCTCGTGCAGCTCCATGTTGGACGAGATAAGGGCAGTCGTGAATTCGGTGTCGGCAGCGGTGCCCGCGCCACAGCAGCGGATGTTTTCCGAGATGTAATGGATCTGGTGAGGATTGCTCTAGATTGATGCCGCACGATGCTGAGTTGCTTTACGCACCTTTTCACAGTTCTTGTCGGCAACAATGGGGCCCTCCGTGGCACGCGTGTCGGCGCCCAGCACAATTCCCTCGTCAAACAGACATCCCACAATGGTCGTACCAGTGCTCGTCGCCTTTGGCAGAGGAACGCCCTTTTCGCTGAGAAAGTTGTTGCTGGGAAGATTGTGAACACGTTGCTCGCCGTCGTGTAGGTGTGGCCGCTCACCGAATCTGATTGGAAAAGTCGAATCCAGGCGACGAGTAGACGGACGAGCTCGCCATGGCGGTTAATGATAAAGTGTACTTAGTAACTTACGTCGCCAACACTGGCAGCATACGCGTCGTCCATCCCACGTGGTTATCTTATCGTGGACGGCAACTCCCGGACGATCCGCATCTCTGACCACAACCACCATGTCTGTCCAGACGACCATCATCCCTCACAGCCAGGAGCCCTATGTCACGCGCACATATCCCTCAGAATCTGAGCTCGATGCCTCTATAACAACAGCCAAGAATGCTCAGAAATCATGGGCCAAAGTCCCTGTCGCAGACAGGATCGCGATTGGGCGCAAGTTCATGGTGAGTTCTCGCTTATCTTCGCGTCATTCATTCTAATCGAGAGTCAGGATGAGTTCAAGGCTATGGCAGACGAGCTTCCCCTTGAGTTGACGATGCAGATGGGCCGGTATGCTTGCTTGGAGCGATTGCCTCAGCATCGGCTCATCTTACAATCAGGCCGATATCGCAATGCGCAGGCGAAGTTCGCGGCTTCCTCGACCGCGCGGACTACATGCTATCGATCGCGGACTCCGCCCTTGCAGACGTTCCCCTCACCAATACCGATAAGCCTGGCTTCAAACGCTTTATCAAGCGAACTCCTCTGGGCGTTGTTCTTGTCATCGCGCCTTGGAAGTAAGATCCAAACCCCCTGTTCTCGTTACTTGGACTCATCACCTTGGTGCTGTAGCTTCCCTTATCTCGTTTCCATCAACTCTGTTCTTCCTGCAATCATCGCAGGAAATGCGGTCATCTTCAAGCCCTCCCCTCAAACTCCTCTCACAGCGGAACGATTTGCCCTCGCACTGACTAGGGCTGGCGTGCCCAAGGATGTCATCCAGGTCATACACATGTCTCAGGAGCTCACCATGCGCGCAGTTCAACATACTTCTGTCGATTTTGTATCCTTCACCGGAAGTGTGCAAGGTGGTCAGGCGGTAGAAGAAGCCGCTACCAAGGCGAAGGGATTTAAAGGCGTGGCTCTAGAGGTACGTCCACTCTATGTGAATACGTCGCTTGTCATTTATATCACTTCTAGCTCGGAGGCAAAGATCCAGCTTATGTACGGCCAGACGCGGATCTTGACTACACTGTCGGCGAATTGGTCGATGGCAAGTCGTTCTCCGGCCAACTCAGCGTCAAGTGCTCAACCATGCAACAGGCGCTCTGTTCAACTCTGGCCAGAGTTGCTGCGCGGTCGAGGTTCGTGTTTGGTGTATATGAGAGTTGATCTTCTATTGACCTCCAAACAGCGAATCTACGTGCACGAATCCGTTTATGACGCGTTCGTCGACGCATTCGTCAAGATCGTGAAGGTACAGTGCCTCCCAGATACTAGAATTCCGATACAGCCACTCAAATGTTTTACAGTCCTACAAACTTGGCGACCCTACTAAGCCCGAGACCAATCTTGGCCCAGTTGTTTCATTAGCGAGCGCGAAGAGGATACGCAAGCAGATTGCCGATGCAGTTGCTGCTGGTGCTAAGGCCCTTATTCCCGAAGATCTTTTCCCCATCGCACAAACGTACGTCGTAATTTCCTAGTCAAAGGATCTGCTAATTGTTCTCTTTCAGTGGCACAGCTTATGTCGCTCCCCAGGTTCTCGTCGATGTCAACCACAGTAAGTACACCATTCAGGTCCTGAACGTCATAATCTGACCCGATTGATAGCCATGGATGTCATGATGGTTAGAGTCCCGTACAATTGTCGATGCATCACTCCTGACTTCTCTTTTCATAGGAAGAAAGCTTCGGGCCCATCGTAGGCATCCAGAAAGTGTCTTCCGACGAGGAGGCCGTCAAGCTCATGAACGACTCGCCCTATGGGCTTACCGCTTCTGTATGGACGAACGCAGCTGCCAACGCAGACTCAGAGGAAGCCTTTTTGAGACTTGCAGACGAGCTGGAGGCGGGAACTGTTTTCCTGAACCGGTATGACAGATTCCTTCATAGCTCTGAGTATGCATAGATCTAAAGTTGATATGATCCTTCGTAGGTGCGACTTCTTAGATCCGGCGCTTGCGTGGACTGGCGTGAAGGATAGTGGGCGTGGAGTGAGCTTGAGTAAATTCGGTGAGTACTGGTCTGGATTGATCTATGATACTGCGGACTGATACTCTTGGGATAGGCTACGATCAGTTGACGAGGGCCAAGTCTGTTCATATGAAGGTGAAGACCTCATGAAGGACGATGTCTGTTGGCCGAGACCCTCGAGGAATCAATGTATATACATAGAACACGATATTGAAGCATCCGCTTATCGCTGCCTCCGTCTCATCCGGTTGACAGTGTTGATTGCCGTTTCATGAAGGTATCTGCTAATCTGCTAAGACAGAGCATATAGCGAGTGGACCACTAGAACCTGTGAACTCTCAACTTCTTGTCAAGGAACGCCTCGGGTATGCTGGGTAAATGCTGCTAAAACTGGGCTTGTTTTGGATTACTGATACAGATAGTACTGAACATACACACAGACTGAATGGTATCGAAAACACGTTCATGATAGAGGCGTAGCTGTGTGAAATGGCAATATGACGAGCGTCTCGGGATGCCACTGCCAAGGGCATTGTTAATTAAGTCGATGTCATCATGGGCGCGGACTTCACTCACCAGGCCTTGTCTCAAATGAACGTCTGCCTTGATCTTCTCTCGCACTCTCCAGGATAATCAGCATTAGGCGGGCGTTGTTTGGGCGGTATAGAACGTACTCTTTCACGTTCCGCGCCTCGCAGACTATGACAGATCCTACCATCTTGCGCTGTTGCTCACAGCCGTGAAGTTTCCAGTCCTCGTCTTCCTCGCCAAGTACGATACCGCTGAATTCTGGATGCTGGTGAGATGAACATCCGCGTGGTGCGTGTAATTGAACGTACGACTGTTGATGCCAGCTAAACGCCGTTCCTCCTCGACCAGACGGCTCGAGTGTGCCATTGCAGGATTCTCATAGGGAGCATAGACGAAGAACAATGACTTTGGCTCCGGAGTGACTAGTGTCTCGCAAGAGGATCGTGCAGACATCGCTCTGGAGGGATGGTCACAGTGGGGGATTGAGTTGAAGAATCGCAGTTGTGGCTTTATACGCTTCTACAGGGGTAGGGTCGCGATCGGCTGAGCCAGCGCCTGTTTGAGATACTTCCGCAGTAGGGAAGAATCTTGGACTGAGTGTTGAGCGCTGGAACACACACTCGGTACGGGGCTGATGAGCCTTACTGATCCAATGCGGAAGGCATATGATGATGATGTTCAATTGCAGTGCATACATACATTCTGAGTATTTCGGAAGAGCTGTGAGCGATGAGGAAGCCACGGAAACTGGAGGCGATTATCCTAGTCCCACATGTTGGTAGTATTCAATGAAGTACCAAGACAGTGTCGACGTCGCTAGGCGGCCGCGCCGGCCAGAAGCTCAAGAACGAACTTTTGAAGGGCGTTGTCCTTTATGATAGTAGCCCACACTGGTGGTGCTACTTGCAAACTCCGCTCCGAGTGGAAGAAACAGCTTAATCATACTTGAGCATGTGCTGCGCAATGCGTAGGAAGGAAGGAAGACTTACACGCCATAGCCCCGATATGCCACGCCAATCCCACGCGTATCTCCTGACAATCCTCGGGTGATAATCAGAACAAGGGCCGAGTTCCCAGTACTGCGTACAGCTGATCCGAGAAGATGATGATTGTGAGCATAGCACGTACGACTGTTCTTCCTGCAGGCTCTTGCTGTTTCAGCGTCTCTTGTGATCAGAGAGGAGAATGTTGGCATCCAGTGCACATTTCTTCTCTTGTACCTCTTTTTCAGAATCAAAGACATATCAGAGAAGATTAAGCAGCGAGCGAACCAGCGTGGCGTATCCATCTGACGGGCTCTTCGGATAACTCCGACTCCAAGCGAGCAAGACAGTCGGCGGTAGAGCAAGGGCGGTGAACCGGGATGGTGGCCAAACAGAGACTGTAGCGGTAGGCGCGACTTGTGCTAGAGCGAGAGAAGCCGAAGTAGCAGCTGATGCGGAGGAAGTCGAGGTCGACCGAACCTGAAACTGAGGATCATCAGCGATCCTGTCAAGCGTACTTCACATCACCGGAACCACTTACCCAAATCCTGAGCGGCGGGCAAGGCAGGGAAACCTCCGTCGTTGACAGCGAGATTGCGCTTCAAAGTCCCCGGAGCTTCCGCAGAGAAGCGAAAGGGGTGGCGAAGCGTAGCAGTCGTAGGATTCGTTCAGTATCTCAGAATATTGAACCTTGAGTGTCTCCATTCTCAGTAAGTAAGTAGTGTCAAAAGCGGGACCTGTACATCTGCTGGATTTCCTAGAAGCCAGGCTCAGGCTGAGCAGTGCGAAGGATTCAAGGAACCTGAAAAGATAGACATGCACGTGATTCGAGCGTGGGAACGACCGATCGGAAATCATCGACGTGTTTTCTTCCGCTTTTCTTCTGGTTTTCTTGAGCTTCTACCTTTCTTTCTTCAAGCCCTGATGCGTTTCTGGTCATTAATGTTGAGCCTCTGTCATTGTAAGTATACACGGTTCTTGTTTGAGGTCTATCAATGATGTCTTCAGGATGTTTGGGACCGGTTTTTCGACTAGTCAACAGCGTGTAGCTGCAGACGACTCGAACGGCTGTGGCTCTGGATCTAGATTCAAGGCGGCCCGGAAGCGCTAAGCTCTAAGCAGCTGTGCACCTCTGGCGTCCCATCATATGGAGGCACATAGTATAGCCCACTTAGTCGAGGGCCGAGCCTACAGCAGCGTCGGTGCATTCGGCGTTGTCTTCAAACATTGTGTGCTCCTGGTCTATAACCTACGTCCTGACTTGACGGCGATGCGTCATCCTGACCAATGCTGTGACCCAACTGTGACCCAACTGGAATCAAATGGTTACTTTTGGCGCTATGCTCAAAGCAGAGGACATCGTGACGCGGGCAAGAGACTTCCTGCCTCTGATTTCCCCTTAGGGCAGAAGCTTCGCGCCAGAATAACTTCAGGTGAAACTGTGGCGGTCTGCATCCGCTCCATGACGCGTTCCTATCCATAGATTTCCCTTGTGCATAATCAATCTTTTCTTCGAACACAACAGGCACCCGTCTGCATCACATCTGTGCGGGAAACTATAGAGGACATCGCTTGTGCCTTGTAGAAACTCTTCTCATCATCATCATCAATATCATGTTTCTCTGCGAAAACTCACTCCTGCCACTTGCTACCTGACTGTCGGGGCACTTTCAATTCTGTACGCGTTGCTAATATCACTCCATTTGACAGTTTGCGCATAAGGCGGCAGTAATTCGACACAATCGGATAGTGACGGTACGCTTCTAATGATCCAACGAGGGAATAATCCTCTAATCATGGGACCTAGAGCTCAGGACCTCTCGCTTGATCAACAATGAGCGGGTTTTGAGCCGAACTGTCAAAAAAAACGTCGACATGATGGTCAGCCCTCTGCTCGTAGCTCTGGTCCATCACCACGTAGTCGCTATCGCAGTGCAAAACATCTATCATCTGATGTGGCGTCTCTTCCCCTTGCCATTCAGTTTCACTAGGACACGAGGTAGACCACCTTAGGACTGTGTATTACCGCTTCATCAGTCAGCGCCGATTCGCACGATTCACCTTGGTCATGGGCTTGCCGCTTACGCCATGTACCATATATCAGGACAAGGTAGTATTCCGCATCAGTGCTTCTACACCTTTCCAGCTATGACCTTCACTCCCGCAGCGGCGACTTTCGTCTCGCTATTCTGTGAATCGTCATTGCATGGTACAATTTTCTCCCTTGTCAGATCGCTACGCACGCTAAAGATCCCACAGGAATATACACTGTAATATTCGTCGGGGCAGTGTACCTTTTTTGGTAAGTCTTGATATCAAGAATCGCGTGCTCAATGGGCTGAAGGAAACTATGCAGGCAGCGGAAGGGCTTCCCTACTTCGCGGCTTGGGACACTCATCAAGATAATGACAGTCCTCATGTACATTATCTCGACGGTGCACTTGGCTCTCGCGATGGCTCAAGACTATGGGGCGTATGCGGTGCATGTCGACGCTAGCCAAGTCTTCGCGAATCAAGGCTCCAGCTATATCATCGCTCAGGTCAGCATCGAGGTTGTGAACGTATGTTGCGTTCTTCTTCTCGAGACCTTTCACTACCACTGACTCAATCGGCTCAGTGTGTGATGGCGGACTTGATCCTTATATGGCGCGCATGGGTTCTATGCAATCGCAACTGGAAAGCTGTCGTCGTTCCGATCTGTTCGCTAGTTGGCACCATCGGTACGTCTGTTCGCGTCGTCTGTATGACAGTGCCCCATTGATGGATATGCGTCAGTTTGCGGCGGCGGCCTCATACATAGTGGAGCGGCAACAAACAGCTCGCATGCCAGTTTCAACGCAATATTCAGTAGTACGGTGAACGCATGGGAGTTCTCTTTTGCAGCTTTTGTTTTCACAACAAATATCATTGCCACCAGTCTCATTGCCGGTCGAATCTGGTAATCAGTCATTCCTCTCTTGTATCGGCCAACACTTACGTCTTCTTTCAGGTATCACCGCCGCATGATGCAAAAAGCCAATCTGAAGAACTTGACTGGGAGATATCTCGCCATCATGCTGATAATCGTCGAGTCGGGTCTTCTCTACCTGATCTCTTGGGTTCTTTTTGTGGTTATGGTCATTCTTGGCCATCCTGCTTTCGTGATTGTAGTTGACGGCATTGCTCAACTCACGGTTCGTTCATTTGATCTCCTGTGATTCGTCATTGAGCCATTCATGCAGGGCATCATCCCGACGCTCATCGTTGTACTGGTATCAGTAAAGGCCGATGCTGAGTCTCAGATGACTTACGCATCTGCGCACTTCTTCAAGACCACTGGCAATACCACGTTCCGTGTTGCTCCGTCAGACCGAAGCGAAGACACGTACAACCATCAGCCTATCGGAGGCGGCCTTGCGACGTCCCCAGACTCCCCGACGGCTCAGTGGGTGGAAATGGACATGACAGAAAATAAGAGTGAGGCTATTGTATGATGTCCTGTGTTCTGATCACCTTGTAAATTACGGGACCTGATACTTTCAAATCTAAACATTGTCATAATGACCGCAATTCGTCGTCGTGAGATGTAGTATGCGCTTAATTGTTGCAGCGCGCGCGAGTCTGCGCATGGAGCCGAGGAAGGGATCCCATGTCCTATGATCTGGTAGAGATACTGGCTCTGTACGGTGGATATTGGAGAAATTCGTTCTCGGGGCTTGATCCAAAACTCAACGTAGTATTTCTGCAAGTTTGGAACATGCGAAAATGTGGGGTATAGACCGTACAGACCCCAATACCTAAGTACAAGCCTGGTACAAGCCAAGCTCGAAGACAAGTTCCGGCTCGGCCTGGGAACTCGGCACCCCATCGACGGTTCCCGGCAACGGCCGGCGTCAGGTTCCCGTTGCAGTCCCGTTGCCCGCCGAAGGGTCGCACCTACGCCGCCTGGGTCCTCCCCCCATCGCCCATACTAATACTCACCTATAGTGGTGGACACCGATGCTCTTCAGGCACGGATACCGCCTGTGTATCCTGTAACATCCCAGAAAGCATAGTTTGGAGCCTGCACCGAACATGCGAGTATGCAGCATCTTTGATGTGAAGCCTCATCTGTCATTGTTCATACTTACTCAATACTCGGTCTGCTCCTTACTCACCTTCCATCATGCCAAAGAAACGCGCTCCAGGTGCCTATGTACGTGTTGCCACGCTCGACGACCTGCCCGCCCTCAGTGGCGTTGCTGCTCGAGCCTTCGAAAATGACCCTCTTCTCTGCTGGCTCGCTAGTCGAGAAAAAGCGATGATGGACGAGCCGGCTGTGCAGCAAACAAAACACAGACACTACCTCCACTTGGTGGAGACAGCTGTACTTCGGTCTGTCTTCATGGAAGGCGGACGGGTCACCGTCGTCGCTATCCCCGATGACAAAGGAGGTGAAATCATAGCTGCCTATACGTTGTGGCTTCCACCTGGCTGTTCTACTGGCATGTTCCAAGGCACGCATGTACAAATATGCCCGCTGATGAGGCATTCTTCAGAGAGCTTCGTCACGACCATTCGCGCTGGTTATCTGCGCGCCGTCCCTGGCTGGGGCTTACGGGGGCTATATGTCAGTCGTCTTTCATAGACCCCGGGCCCTTTGTTTACTCCCTATAAACAGAGAGCTACTGTTCTGTATAAACCGGCTGTCATTGCTAGGTCCAACAAGGAGATTGAGGCGCGCGGCTACAACTTGAAGAGCGACTTCTGGCGTCTGGAGCAAGCTGGGACAGACCCGGCACATGAAGGGCATGGTTGGTAAGTTCTCTCGTGCAGCGGCTGTACTAACGAAGTGTGGGCAGGCTACTGCGGGATGCTCATTGAAGAGGCAAGCAAGAATGCGCCAACAAATCCCTTCATTCTGGAAGCGACAGCTGTTCGCTGCCGCAGTATCTATGAACACTACGGATGGGAGGTTCGACTTGCTTTGGGAGTTGAGAATTTTGCGATAGCTGACCTCGTTACGTGTAGACCTATGACTGTTTGCGTTTTGGAGCTGGGAGTTGCAACGACCAAGGCTTGAAAGCGGCGGATCAGGCGGCAACGGGTTTTCCTACTTGGATGCTGATGAAGGTCATTGCCATGATTCTGTGTGTGTCTCAATCGGTGTTGACCACCATCTTAGTTCCCATCTGCACCCGCTTGATCGAAATCGACATGCTCTTGTGGAAGAAGTCGCGCAATTGGTTGCATCCCCGCAATACATGACACGTACTCACGGTTGCGCCTCAACTATATACATATGGATACGCATATGCACGCTACACGGTTTGCTCTAGCTCATCATGCTCACAAATGCTTCAGACCGACTGGTATTCATTTGTGATTTCAGGATACGAAGCTGTGTCGCGTGCACATGAACTGAATGCCTTTGACCAGCCACCGTCCTGAGCGTGATCTGAGATCTCCGTCAAGAACAAGATATGCCAATGAGATCCCAACATGGACACGAGGAACATCCCGAACATCTCAATCTCAATTCATGAGGTACCAAGTCCTTTGTGAGCGGCCGGGCTGGATGGATCTCTGGCTGATGCATCTATCAGCGCTCAGGACGGTGGCCATCAGTTGATGCGTTCATATGTCGGTAAGCAGTCGCGGTTAACCATGAGGAGAACTTTCTGGTAAACTGGAGATCTCCGCGTCCTACTTAGCATCCTTCAAAGCTAAGCTGGCATCCCTCGCTTGCTGGACCGATTACCACTGAAACCTCACCCTCGTGTCTTCCCGTCTCGCCATGAGGTCTATCTCAGAATGTCTACGGCGCTAGAGCAGGCCATGAAACAGCAGATTGACTTCTTCAAACAGTTCAACTTCCCTACGCCCGATCTGAAGGTCCCTGACGCCGATGGCCCGAGCTTCACGTCGAACGATTATCTGGCTCTATCGAGTAACCCAGAGATCCGACGGATGTTCCTCGACCGACTCGCCCAACATGAGCTCATCTTAGGGTCGCGAGCAGCAGTGAGTGTAACGCCCTATTAGTGGAATTCGCTGATCATATCATTGCAGAGACACGGCGGTGGCAATACCTCGGACCACGTTCGAATAGAAGAGCAACTTGCCAAGTTCTTCAACGGGCCATCTGCACTATTCTTCAACTCTGGTCTGGATGCTAGTGAGTTTTCTTGACTTGCTCTGGTTGCAAACGACTGGACTCACGCGGCACTTTGCTGCAGATCACGGTCTATGGAGTACATTGGTGAGCCTCTTTTGGTGAAAAGAGACCTTAGCTGAGGAACCCTTTAATAGCCACAAGCAGACGACGTGATAGTTTACGACGAGTGCGTCCATGCGTCCATGCGTCCATGCGTGATGGGATGCGCATGCCAAAAGCGCGTCACGCACTGTATGCCTTCAAGCACAACTCCGTCCCAGACCTGCGCACGAAGTTGCAGGAAATCATGTGCAGTATCCCATCCATACGCGACGGTAAGTCCAGCGTGTTTGTGCTTGTCGATGCCCTGTATAGTATGGATGGGGACTTCGCGCCACTGAAGGAAATATGTACGGCGGTGGAAGCAATTCTTCCGCAGGGTTCTGGATACGTCTTTGCAGACGAAGCAGATTCCACTGGAGTGATTGGCGAGCATGGGAAAGGTATGACATGCCATCTAGGACTAGAAGATAGAGTCCTTATTTGCCTCCATACGTTTGGAAAGGCCTGGGGGTGCTCCGGAGGTGGGTGGCATGTTCTGTTTCAACCGAAACAAACGATGACCCAATGCCAGCTGTCCTGGTGTGTCCGCCACTGATGCGCCACTACCTGATCTACGTATGTCGGGCTTTCATCTTTACGACGGCAGCGCCCCGCTACAACCTGTTGAACATCGAATGCGTTCTTGACTACATGCAAAGTGAGAAAGGAAAAAAGGTCAGCTCACATCGACCATCGTTCGGCCAACTTCTGACCCGATCATATGTAGATTATAGCGCGGGAGCAAGTCCTCATCGCTCATGCTCGCAGTGGGTTCGCACGTGAATTCCGCGGCATGGATCACGACATAGCAAACATGCCAGTCGGAGAACACGCTTTGGTTGCCGGTTATCTCTCGCCGGTCTTGCCCATTTTCTCTTCCAACGCTGCCAGCCTTGCAGAGTGTTTGACAAGGCACGGTTTCCAGATGCGGCACGCGGTGTTTCCCATTGTTCCTGTCGGTACTGAGCGTGTCAGACTAGCGCTCCAGGCAAGCCACACGTTTGAACAGATTGACGATATTGTAAGCATTGTCGGGCGCTGGGTGAAGGGCGAGCAGGGCAAGAGAGTCAAAGACGACTTGGAGATGATGAAAGCCAAGCTTTGAGATCACCAAGAAGAAGCATGGAAGGCTACGGACGGTTGTATGGCATTTGACCTGTTTTGTATTGTAAGTTTTATATACCTCGTAAAGTCCTGCACATGGAAATGAGCACAAAACGGAGCGCCTCAATCATGCGATGTGCGTCCTCGACTGTGCCGTGCCCGGAGGGCTCGGGCAGATTGGAGAGGATGCCGAGGGCGGGGCGGGGAGCGTGGTGATCTTGAAGCTCCGCTCAGGGATTGGTGTGCAGCGCCTCTAGCCCCCTCAGCTCCCCGGGAACCGCAACAACTAATCCCCTCACGGCAGTCAACGCCGGGTCTTTCCCTACAAAATCCGCCTCAGACATGGGAGATGGGAGAGTGGTGGAAGGACTAGGATGAAGAAAAAGAGGATAGCAGAGATCAGATTGGAGGCAAAGGCGGAGGAGCGCGCCGAAACGATCGGCTCTAGATTAGATTAGATTGGCCGTTCTTGTCTTTACCTCTTTCACCGTCACTAAGTACGTAGTACGAACGAACAGGTATCGAGCTCCTACCATCGGAGATTTTACATCGATGTATACCTTCAACTGCTTACCTTGAGCGTGTCTGGTCTAGCTCTCAATGGGACAGGACCGCGTACGCACATTGGACATTGTAACGTCGCGGACCACACAACGACATGCGCATCTTCGCATGCTGTATTGTTTTCCATCCGAACCTTGGTGCAGCATTCGTATCTTGCACATATGTAACCTTGCATTCATCCTGATTCCTTGCATCAAACTTCCCTCGGTCATCGGCCATTGGGGTCGGCACGGGCCAGCTGCTACATAGTTACATGTCTATTTGTAGTGCGGAATCGCCAATAGAGAAGTGTCCTCCCTTTCCATCCCACCATGTCCACCCAGGAGTCCAGCTCCTCTCCGACTGGAAAAGAGCTAGAGCCTGAATCTCAACCCGAGATTGCTATCTTCGTCGAGGGTACCCTGGCTGGATGGCTTACGCTTTTTGGGGGGTATGTGTTTGCGTTCATTCCCACCCCATTCGAATCGCATCTCATACAACGGCTTCAACAACGTGCAGCTCTCTTGTTGCAATAGGTATGTGATCTTCTGAGCCAAGATGGCTACATCACAAGCATCCTCGCGACGCAGCAACTTTTGGGAACGTTCAGGTAAGCCTCTCCAACTCCCTCTCAAATTTGTCGCAATACAATACTGATGGCATTTCCGTTCCGCCCTTCTGTTGTTACCTCAGTCTTTCGGAGGCAAGTCATACCCGTTTTTAGCGTGAAAGTTCATATTGACAACCTGAATCTTGCAGTTTTCCAGGATTTCTATACAGTATGCGTTTAGATTCTTGGCTGCGCATGTCACTAATGGTACAGTAGCGTGACTATCTAACGCACGAAACGCCGTCGACAATCAGTTGGATTGGGTCCATTCAGCTTGGACTACAGTTCATCTTTGGCATCGTTTCGGGGAAACTGTTTGACATGGGCTATTTTCATTCCCTGATGATAACGGGCAGCACGTTGCTCGTTTTCTCGTATGTTGACCTCGTTTTGATCGATAACTTCCCAATGTCTTGAACGTGCCCAGGTCTATCATGCTCTCACTGACACAGAGGAACCACTATTACCAGATCCTCCTCTCGCAAGGTTTCGGGATAGGTCTTGGAGCTGGACTCATGTTTTCGCCATCGCTCAGTATCATCTCGCATCACTTTCGCAGGCGGCGGGCTATTGCGTTAGGTGCGCGCGCTTGTCTTCGCCCTTCCCTCCCAATCTAACCCTTCATACCTCCACAGGCATCATGCTTGCGTGTAAGCCGTGCTCCATCTCCTCGCCTTTCTGTACTCATGTCGATCGTGGAGGTGGAGGTGTGGGCGCCGTTGTCTATTCCACCCTTTTGAACAAAATCATTGCACGAGAAGACCTTGGTTTCCCTTGGGCCGTTCGGTGCGTCTCGAGTCTGATTCGGATAATCCACATGTAGAGAACCTCACTATGAACAGTTTCGTTGCATTCATCAATGCTGCGTGCTTGGTCGTGGCGAACTTGGTCATGAAGCCACGACGTGAGCTGTTTTTCTGCATTCGTGTGATGGAGGGATGATGTTGTTAGCACCTCCTCGAAATCCTGTTCCCGTTGACATGGGTGCGATATGGCGCGACGGACCTTACTGGTTAGCCGTCGTTGGGTAAGATTACTGAGCTGCCGATGTCCTGGTCCGAGTCAATGACTTCATCTCGCAAGCATTACCTCTGGCTTCCTAGGCCTATTTGTACCGTGTTCGTAGTCCTGCACTTTGCAAGGAAAGTATCGTCATACTGAACTCGAGGCAAGATTTCTACCTGCAGTTGTTTTCCTTCACCCAAGGCGTCGACACGGACTTCTTGACTTGGACGGTACTAAGCCTCTGCCCTCCTGGTCCAAATATATCCTGAATTGGTTCCTTCGTCAGATTCCTATTCTCAATGCTGGAGCTGTACTAGGCCGCATTGTGCCGGGCTTTATAGCTGATCGCTACGGTCCCGTAACTGGTACCGCCCAGTCTTCGTTCCGCATCCCTGTACTCACCTGCAGTAGCTATCATCCCAGCTGGCTTTCTCTGCGGTGTGATTGTATGGGCTCTACTTGGCGTCAGGAACGTTGCCGGAGTTACACTGTTTGCTCTCAGCTATGGTTTCGTCTCGGGCAATTTCTTGTCGCTTGCGCCTCCTGTCTTGGCTTCTTTCAGCACAAGTCCTACTCTCAATGATATGGGGTACGTCCCATAGCATTCGTTCTCTCCCTGTTCACCAATGACGCTCTCTGTAGTTTGAGAATAGGCTTGGCGACCACAATTGGCGGATTCGCTCTGCTTGGCGGAAATCCTATCGCAGGAGCTTTGCTTTCCTCGCCGGAATATCGATGGTGGAGACCGCTGACTTTTGCCTGCGTGAGTCTCCTCCTGATTGTTCGGTCGGAATACTTATAGGAATAGGTTGTCCAACTCTCTGGCATGATTTTCATCTTGAGTGCGAGACAAGCGCTTGTCAAGCGTCGTGGGCGGCAGTTTGTATAATCTCGGGTCAATCGGAGTCCGTTCTGAGAAGCAATTAGCTGTGGAATGACTCAGCTGCGATTATCGCCCAGGTTCGATTCCTCGTTTGTAGGGACAAGCTTACAATCCTGCCTTTGGCAGGACGTTCGCAGGCTCACATCCTTCCTTCAGCAGTCATTCCAGCTTGTTGGGGCTCTGCCCCAAACCCCGTTAGTAACAACATATTTGATTAGTCTAAGTGTAGCCTTTGTCATAGCCAGCCTGCTCAGTGTTGAAGCACTTTATTGTCAATCACAGCTTTCATTCTATGACATCTTTTCCGCACTTGTAGTAGGCATGGAAAAATCTGGTGATAAGTCAATTGTGTTTGAAAGTGCTGTGGTGTCACCACCTTAATCACAGTCCTCTTTGTGATTCAATATGGGTACTATGTCTTCAATGTGAACTCCACGCCATTGTTGTATTATATGTGTGGCAAGCATACTTTCAAAAGTGAATGAGTCGGAATGACAGGCAGGCAGGATTCAACCTTGAACACTTAACTTGGCCAATGGCAATGGCAGCAGCCAGTCTAAGTTTCTGGTTGTTGAAACATCACCATGATCAGGTTCATTTAACTTCATTGTCACATCCCAGCATTACATGCCATCTTCACTACATTGTCAAAGTAAGGTCAATGCAGTTCGAAGCAACACCACTGTCGGTTCAAGGAGCCCAGTATAGTGTATGTTGCTCTTTAAGTGTTCATCGTCACCTTATTGTCAGAATTGTCAAGGTATGATTTGGCAGAGAACAGTATTGATCTCAATTTATCATCATCTCATAGTCCGGAGTCAGTTTCTATCTTCAGTACTTTGTCAGATTGTTCTGCAAATTGAAGCACACATTGTCGGGTCAAGCAGCATTGTCAACTCATGAGGTTCAAGCAACACCATCGTCACACTATTGTTCGGCACAACGCAGGATTGAACTCATGGCCCGGCAATGGCGGCAGCCGGTCGCTGTTCGTACTGGTCGTTTTGCTTAGTAATTTGCTTAGTAATTCAAAGGATTTATTCTCTACCCCGATCCGTTGTCTATTGTAGTGTAGATGTCACTCTTTAGCGCTTTAGCTTCAACGCCTAGTAGTGCGCCTAGTCATTTGAGCTGCAACAACCTTGAACAGAATTGCACGACCTGACGGAATAAGCTGCGACAAAACACAGAGATTGATACAATACGGGCAGGTACCGAGAGGAAGTATGGTAAACTATTAGCTGAATAAGTTACGACGATGGAAGACTATCCATTAAAAGCCAAGGTCCCCTGATTTCTTTCCGGATCCGTCATTCGGTGAACACGAACTGTGTTCCCAATGTATATGTTGTTCATGTCCTGCGGTGTGATCAACACATATTGCTTCTTGTCCGATTGATTTGCAGTCTCGATCTAGGCGGAGCTGTGAGTTCGTGGACGCGTAGCATTGGTTCGAGACATACCATCATCTTCATTGAGATACGACGATTGACGGCGTCCATGAACACATCGAATTCATCTGCATAAACCACAAGGATCAACGACCGAATTTCGATAACAAGAGTACGACTTACCCAGGCATCGAAGAGGACAACCAATAGCCTCCCAGAGTGAAAGCAGAAGGCAGATGGTCGAGAATGACTTCTCACCCCCACTAAGAGATCTGGGATCTTTGTCGCGTGAGCCTTGTCCCTGCGTGGCTGCAACATCGTCCGTCTGAACCTTGAGCTGGAGTGTGCCCTTGTCGTGATCGAATAGAACCTTTCCGTAATATCCGCGGTGCGACAAATTGAACTGGAACACAAGTTTACAGCGAAGAGCGATATGCCGACGGAACTCCTGCCATCGCCCAAGTCGCGTCATCAACGATGCCTTGAGTTTCTGCAAGGAAGAAGATCGATCAGAGAATGTATAGAGATGGTCCTTAGCAAACCTTACCTTGTTCAATTGAACCATCAGGCGCCATTCTTGCTCGGCGGTCTGAAGGATTACTCTGGCCTTGTTGAGTTCGACCGTAAGCTCTTCGACGGATGCACCGTCTCTGTGATGGGGTTAGGACTCTGGTGATACATCAAACGAAGGGCGACAGTGTGCGTACTTCTTCTCGCGCTCCTTCAACGCAGCTTGTGTCGAGTTCAGGGCTCGCTGAATTTCATCCGTCGACCGATTGGTTTCAACACGAGGACAGAACTCGAGCGCCTTAACAGTCCACGACTGCGTCGGATTACATGAGATGGGCAGGTAACCACACAGAAAGCTTGACCAACCTCGAATTCTTCATTGAGCACAGCTTCAGTTTCTTGAAGTCCTTTGAGCCTCTCCTGCTCCTCCTCGAGCTTCTTTCGCATCCATGCAAGAGAGTGTTGGGCTTTCGTTCGCTGCTCCGCCGCATTCTCAAGATTTTCCTACCACAGTTCATCAACTTTGGATGCAACGCACCCAGCTTGAGAGCCATACCTGCAGTCCTCGACGATGATTCTCGAAGTCATTTATCTGTGCTCGAATTTCGTCAGATTGCTTCGTAAGCTCAGCCTGTCTGGTCTCGATCTCGGTTTTGCGAGCGTTGTGGTCCACGAATTGACGCTCGATGTTCTCCTTCTCCTCTTCGGCTTCCTGATAAATATTTATCAGCTAAACTATCATCGGTGGAAGCACAGACTATTACCCTCTTGGCTGCTTCCAAGCCTGCAACATTAGCAGGCATGTCTTCTTGAGCCACATCTTCGAGCTGCCGCAACCTGCTTTGAGCCTGGTTTTTGGTGTGATGTGCCTTCTTTTCAGAATCCTGCACAGAGATGTAATGAGCGGAGAAGTGGTTTGGAGGAAAGCAGCGACATACCTGGAGGGCTTTAGTTTGAGCTTTCAACGCCATGAAATTGGTCTTCAAGGCCTTGATCTCATCTTGCAACTTCACAACCGCGAGCTCGTCGACCTTCAACTGGTCTTCGTAATGCCTGCAACGAGGTCAGGTGGGGAACGTGAACCATGGGCAACTATCACACACTTTCGTTGAGCAGCGGAGTCACGACCGGTCAGCAGCTGACTGGTGTTATCATTCCGACCTTTTGCGAGAGGCGCAGTCGATTCTCCTCCCTCCCTAGGAACAGAAGCTCAGTCATGTCGAAGATAAGGAGAAGGAAGAAAACGACGCACGGAAAGCGCTTCAATAAGAAGCCATCGCCCGTCCAACAATGGCCAGCCCGACCAAGATTTCTTAACAATTCTTCACCTTCGCGACGAGTCTTGGCCAACAGTTGTCTCTCGATGTGCGCCTGATTGATGAGGATACGCTCTACGTATGGATCTGTGATCTTGACGACTGAGTTCAGCACTGGAGGCCGGGTACAGAGTCGCGCGACATACCTCCAATGCACGCAAGACAGTCAGCATATGTTCTGGAGGCTCTCCGGAGCTGTAATCGAACAAGTCCCGCTCAGCGATGATAATGAGCAGGTTATCACTGAATCAAGAGTTATAGTCTGCTAGAAATCTCAGCCATGGATGACTTACTTTCCAGACGCTTTGAGCATGTTCTTCAGAACAGGAGAGTCTCGGGCGTCAGTGACAGAGAATGCGGTGAGCACGCCGGAAAGCTGCTTGCGAAGAAGATCACCCCATTTCTCCGGCTCTCTGCACTTGACGTGCACTCCCAAAGGCCCCAGAGGCATCTCCCCGTGCCATCTCTCCCTCTTGATCCTTTCCAAAAGTTGCACCATGTTCCTCCCGTAGGCCACGTATTTGTCCTTATCTTGGTCGATAGCCTGGCGGATCATACGATTGTCGTGTATGACCTTGTCACGGACAGCCGCTAGTTCCCTTTCCTTGCCTTCTCCCTCGTTCTGCAGCGCCTGGGTGCGTTCGTTGAAGGACCGCAATTGAATGATGATATCGGGAAGGGCGTCTTTGGCCTCTTGCAGCTTGCGGTTGGCTTCCTCGATCTGACGACGAGTCTCGTCCCGCTTCGCCTGAGTGTCTGAGGCGAGCCTCTGCGTCTCAACGTTGATCTGCCGCTGTACATCGGCGATCGTCACCTTCGCCGACTGGTGGCTTTCGTTCATGGCCTTGCGCTCGTTCTACTCGTATCCATCAGTCGCAAAGTGCACATGCGAAAGAGAAGGAGTACGTACGGCCATCGCATTGAGCTCTTGACGATTGGCACGCATCTTCTCGGCGAGCTGTCTCTTCTTCTCGTTGAGATCTTCGACACCGCCAAGACTTTCGTGTATCTGCTCCGCTTGAGACACTGCAGCCGACGCCGCATCGAAAACTCCCTGGACCATTGTTGAGCAAGCGAGATTGACATGAGATTAATGGTCACCTGAGCTTTCTGCACTTCGCTCTCGACTTTTGGAAGCCGGCGCTCCTGTTTGGCGACATCGTCTACATGTTGGCGCAATTGGCGTTCCTTGTCATGCACATATGACCAAGCCAATTCTTTCTTCAGATCGTCAACCTTCTTTTTCTGGTCTCGAGCCTGCTGGGCATCTTTGTATCGAAGTCTGGCCGTATTGAAGGCGGTGCGTAAATCTGGCAAGACCTCTTTCTTCTGGTTCAGAACCTTGGTCGTATGGTCGATGTTTTCCAAGCAGGTCGTGTATTCGTCTGACAGCTGTGATAGTTGAGTCCCTCGCAGAAAGAACTGAAAATTTTTGTGAGTCTGAAGACGATTACCAAGGAAAGTTCTACCTTGTACTTGTCGGCGGGTGCAGAAGCACTCAAGAATTGGCGTGCAGCATCTACATAGTGAATTTTGAGTGATGGAACGGGGCTAGCCGAGAAAGCTTTACCTTGAGTCAGGACATTCATGGGATTGTCGACCTGGATGTTCATATGATCGCAGATGGCCGCGAGGTCCTCCTTCTTGGTGCTGATAACTTTACCATCCTTGCTCTTGATCTTCCACGACGACGAGCCGTCCTTCGTGAACCTTCTGGTGATAACAATGCTCTTTCCGTATTCACTAGGCTTGAATGCCTCATCGCCTTGATTCTTGATGTGTATGGTGACCTCGGCGACACTGCGACAGAACGTGGGCTGAGCATCCTGGTAGTTCATGGGATGACGTACGATTGGCCCTCCCGAATAAACGACTTCAGTCCATTGGCCCGGCCAGTCGAGTTCGCTTTCCCGCCAAGCGCGACAGTGATGGCGGACAACACGGCACTTTTGCCACCTGCGACACGATTGAAAGGGAGCAAGCAGTCGTAAAAAAGGATACGCACTGCCATTGTGACCTACGAGGAATGGTCAGACGCTCGATACATGCGCGTTTTGTGAGAGACGCACCGATAATGAAATTAATTTGTGGGCCAAAATTGAACGTCAGATACTTGTGGCACATGAACTGGTGCATCTCGATGTACTCGATGATGCCGTGGTCGGCAATTCCCTGGACATGCGTCAGAGGCGCGGCGGGCAGGATACGACGCGAGACGTACTCCTGAGACCTTGCGCTTTGACTCCATGGCAGCGAGGACCATGTCGCGGTAGCGCTGCTCAAATTCTTCATCGTTGCCCTCGTCCTCCATGTTCACGTCCTCGTCATCGGATTCCGCCTCATCTTCTTCTTCTTTGACCTGACGACGCGCCGAGGCCTTGCCCTTGGCACGCGTTGATTGCTGCAGGCCTTCTGATTCTTCGTCGTGATCCTCTGTACGCGCTCTCTTTGAGGCAGGAGACGCTGAGACAGAGGCCTCGTCGTCGCTGTCGGATTGCGCGCGCCGCTTTGGCATGGTGGGTGGTGAGTGAAAGAAGTCGAGCGTGACACATTGTGACAGTGGACACCACGCACGTGCACCGTGTGGCGGATTTCAAATTGGATGCAAGATTGTGGCCAACGTTAACTAACCTGAGATGGGGAGAAGGCCATCGAGGGTAATTCACTGAGTAAGTGACGGTGTATTAAACAGCACCATCGAAAGCAAGAAAGCACAATGCAAAGTCTATGATTTGTCTATGAGGTATACGAGCGTGTTTCTCCACACAATCAGTCGGTAGTACACAATACGACAGTAGATAACTGAAACCACAAAAGCTACATGAATGTGATACAAAACAGAACAGCCAAATAAAAATAAAACATGTGAAGCTAAAACTCAACAGAATGAAGTGGCCCGAGGCCGACTTGCGATCTATAGAAAAGTCAGTGACTTCTTCACAGAGTCGCAGGATGTTCATCACCGTCACCGTTTCCACACTCAATATCCCTTTCGCAAGTGTCCTCGGAAGACACGCCTTGAGCTGTTCGGCAAGTTCCTCGTCCCAAACCTCAGCCTCAACGCAAATATGCACCCGGGACCTCACTCGTTCCAGCATCATGTCAAGGAACTCGCCTCCCATCAAATTGGACTGCGCATCTGATCCGTCAGGCAGCGCTTGGAGGCGTAAATGGATAACAATCTCTTCCAGGCGATGCCCGTCGGTGCTGAACAGTCTAGCGAGTGCAGCAAGAGGTGCCGGAGTGTCACTGTGCGCAATGAGGTGGCATTCCAGGCGAGGAATACTGCCCAATTCAAGCGGCCGCGAAGCTAGAAAACGATTCAGTCGAAAGGGGTATTTCAGACAGACGGACCGAACGTACACGTATTAGATGTATGCACGACCAGTTCCTTCAAGGTGCCATTCAAAGTGCGCAGCAATTTGTTGAAGATGCTCGCATGTTTCATCCAGTGTGCGTATATCTCAAGCCGCTTCAAAGTTTGGAGGTCCAATGGGCAACGCGAGCTCATGAGGCAGTCGACAAAATCGGTAGCGGCCGCAGGGGGCATCTTGATACTGAGCGCGTTGACGGGACTTGTGCCCGCAGGGGGTAGATCGTCCATATCCCCATAATACGTGACACTGCCATTGATAGTGATATTCAGAGGCTTCGTGGCATTCGTGAACAGAGACAGAAGCGACAGAGAGTCCGGGCGAAAGAAGACCTTGTTGAAGGTGATGTTAACAAGGCCCGGAGACAGAATGAGTTTCCGTAAGGCGGCCATTATGGCACGACTGAGTGATGTGTCTAGACAGTTGATGGTGAGGGACTCCAAATTCGGTAGAAGGTTCAGAATGGCGGGAACCAGAACGTCGTCCTCGGTAAACCATGAGCCAGTGGACGGCAGATAAAAGTCGTGCAGGCGAAGCTCCGTGACGAGGGCTGCATCTTCGGGAGCCCGGGCGATATACTGGTGGAAGCGCGCGTATGGGTCAAACCGCTCTCGGTGGAATTCGTATCGCGAGCTGCGCAGAGTAATGCACGAGAAAAGCCGTCTGTGCGCGCGCAGATGGAAGGACTGCGCGACCAAAGTACAGGCCTGTAACGCTTGTGTTTCGTCGGCCGATATTTCGTCGATTATGGTGTCGAGGAGTTCTTGGGGCAATACGCACCCCAGCCGGTCTCCTAAATGACATTCATTTGACGAAACTTTGGCTGCAGGAGATTTGCTTACCATACATAATCGAAGCAGGCAGACGGTGGGGAAACAAAAGACAGAATGCCCGGCTTATCACCATAGTCCAGATTGAGCAGCCTGCAATGATGCACGTGAAACCCAAGGCGAGTATTCAGTGCAAGTAACCTCGGTCTCGGTGGAATCAGGATCCGTGTCATTATTTGAGCTGTCTCGTTTCTCCTCGAGTCCGCAATGCGTCGGGGTAGAAAGATGTTGGACTGTCAATGAGCTCAGACGTCGTGGATCGGCTAGAGCATCAGTTGAAGCAGCCATCGAGAGTACCTGGCATCGGTGTGGTATATAATCAATTCGACACAAGTGAAACTGTGGTCTGACTGTGGTCCTGGAAGTTGGAAGGAGCAAAGTGTATATTACTGCCGGCGTTGTCCAAATGCGGTTTGGACCTGGCTTGTCCTTTTACCACGTTCTGCAGGGCGTCGGTCATTCGAAGCGAAATTGATGCGCCGTCACTAGTTCATCTCGGGTCTGAAGATTCTCCCTGTATACATCCATGGCGGTGGTTCTCAACGAAGAACCGTTTGCTGCCTAGCTGGCTTAGGCTTCCTGAGCTGCCAGGGGAGCACAAGGACTTGTAGCAGTAGTATCAGAAGTTCCACCGTCCAAGGCGCTACTTCTGCATCTCTGAAGTTATCGACAGTCTACAGACTGCGCCAATGACGGACAATTGTAAGTCTGGCAGACCACTCGCAAGTTGTCATCCACGCCTCCAATTTCAATGACCAGCTGGCAGAGAACCAAATGCATCAATGCTAAGTACACTCACAGCAGTAACCTTGAATCATGAAGTAGTGATTATTTCACTTTGCTCGTCGGACAATTATCATTATATTGATCAACAGGGGCGCCTTCTAGCTGAGACGCCAACTATGCAGGCTTGGCGCCACCAGATTTTTATCCATATACATTCATGTCAGTATAAACTGATCCAAATATAATATTGAGTTACAACTTTCGGTCAACGGTTTCACATAAGTATGTCGGGGCTTACTGATATTGCCCATCTCTACATAGGACGTAATCTGCCTTGATAGTGTCTCAAGTGGCGTCATTGAAGCCCGCACCCTGATTCAGCTTTGATCATCGCGCTGTCCACGCCTTTCACTGTTCAATATGCATGCGATGTCTTTCCGTATCTTCCATCATTCAACGTCCCAACAATCTCTGTCGCAAATGGCTGCGCTGAAGCCGGGATTTCGCGTCACTTAGACGCGTAAGACGCGTTCATTCCGTGTCGATCGGCTGTGGCGGGCATATTCAGTTAGAACGAAGAGATCAGTGTAGATCAGTGTGCTCCCGGTCCTACGTTTCTGCCACGAAAGCCTCATGGCTATTATCACAAAGATTTGACTGTGAGTAAAAGTCTTGAGTTGATAGGTGGTCACTGTCAGTCAGATTTGCCTGCAGGCCACTCTGAACTTGAAGCGCTGGATTGACTAACAGGCGTCTGGGTCTAGTCGAGGTTCAGAATGGCAGCGGGGGGGAGCTCTACTGCGCTCCAGTATGAGCCGGTACTGCAAGGCATGGCTGATGTTGTTCATACGGCAAAAGCTACGGGGGCCCGCCGTAGTGACCACTGACACTTCAAGTTAACTTAGGTGAAGCAGATGAGTTTGTCGGCGAAGAAGCCGAATGCGGAAATGGGCGGGATGACCCGAGTCCGAGATGCCCCTTGCTTTCCGCTCTCACCCCGAAAAATTCTATTAGAGCATGATACCCTCTCATCCTGCAAAACGCAATGACGACAGACGATTCTGCTTATCATCCAGTTCTGGCGAGACAGATAATCATGCTCGCTCCTGCTACCACAGCCGCCCTTCGAGTCCGACGTCGTCCACCAATGCGTGATCCGACCATCGCCGCGCTGCATCGCGCTCTGACCTTTTGGTAGACACACACAACACTTCGCGAATGCTTATCAGCCTTCCGTCTTCCATGCAATGGCTCCCTCGTACACCACGGCACTTACTCGCGACGCAAGACGCGCCGCTCTGAAAGCGTCAGCTTGGGTGGCGTTCTGCAGATGGGAACATGGCCTATGCGAGCCGCTCCCTAAATCAAGATCTTGAGGCGACTCACGAAGAGTGGTTCGCACCTCTCACGAAATATAACTCGGTACCACTGTTTCGTGTGCCCTCTCAGCCCTTTCTATATCTTTCTACCCAAGGCGCTCTCGCTGAATCGATTGTCTTGGGCACTGGTTGGGTGACGAGTACCAACTCGTCAAGTGCTGCTTGATCATTGAGTCGTTGTTGATGTTCTTGGGTATTCAGCAGTCGGGCTGGGGGGTACTTGAGCACTCAAGCCACCAACTCGGCTTCGGTGGTATATGAATTGAAACTCTCATATCATGCTGTCTTTTGTTTTCGGCGTCGAAAGGTGATGAGGTGAGTGCATCGACAAACACCTTTTCCCCTTATCTCACCCCTTTCCGCAACCTGAAGAACTCGAGAAACGTCTTGAGTGGATGAACGAGGCCACAAATTGCGAATTGATTGGGCCGCCTACTTTTCCCGGGCCCCCTTGTTGGTATCTGGACACTGAACTCATAAGCTCAGCCGGTCTCTTATCACCGGCTGCCCAGTGCCGTTACGGTCTGCTCGGCGTCAGCTGTCCCGCTGGCCCACTTCATGGCCCATTGTGTGGGACAGAGGACTTCGCAAAGTGATGATTGTGGGCGCTGCAGCAAGAGTATAAGTGGGCGAGGGCTCTCCCATTCGATCAGGACAGGTTCGCCATTACTGCCCGAGATGGCCTCTGAACACGCATATTGTCTCCCAGCCAATACATTCGAGCTCAGTCGACTGGGTGAGTGCGCACTATCTGTTTGTGTAGTTCTTGCACGAACTGATCCTCGAGCTCAGACCGACAGCACGCCATGCTCCAAGAGGCGACTGGAGGGTTTCCGAAACCTCTGATTGAGATACTGTCCAGCAAGTCTCCAGAAAAGAAGCGAGTATTGGACCTGGGTGCTGGAAGTGGGAGCTGGTGCGCAGAGTCATGCTGGTCTGGTGATGCGGCATCTGAGCGTCGTCTTCACAGGTTGATCGATGTTGCGACGGCGTTCGAGGACTGCATCGCGGTCGGTGTTGACATTGTTCCCATCGAGGCTTCGTAAGTAGTTTGAATCTTCTGCCAGTGGTTTGGGTACCAACGGCTTCGAAGTTTGCTTCCCCAGAACGCAAGGTGAAATCACCGTTGTCTGAGTTCACCTCCCACTCATAAGGTTCATATGTAGCTGCCAAGTGCACGACATGAGGAACGGCCTGCAGCCTTTTTACGACCAGTACGACGTGGTACATGTTCGCTTGGTCGCAATGGGAGTAAGCACATATGATCTTGAGGATGATACTCGGTTGACACGACATAGATTTCGGACTATCACGCCTTCCTCGACGAAATTAGTCGAGTCGTCAAACCAGGAGGGATCATCGACATCATGGAGTACGACTTCCAGACTTACGACGAGACGAAGCAGCGCGTAGATGGGACCGTACCAGGCTGGAGCCGTTACTTAGCTGTTAGTAGAGATGCGATCAAGAAACGAGGTGGACTTCCGGAGGTCAGTGCTGGTTAGTTCTTTATCCTTCTTTTCAGCTCAGTGATCTTAAGGCTGGAGAGATTATTCACTCCTTAGTCGTGCAACACGGAGCACATCAGCAAGTCCTACGATCTACTGTTCGGAACTTTTCTGACTTTTCCCCTGCCAAATTCGGGCCGGAAAGTCGAAAAGTCAACAGCCGAACAGCTATGTCCGGATCCCTGAAAAGTTCTAAAAAGTTCTAGTTCCGACACATCCCCTCTGGTGCACAGGAATCTCTCCTGGGGCTCAAAGAGCATGAAATGGGTATAGAAAATATAAACTTGATTTTTGTGCAGTAGCAGTGAGCAACGGAGGCGGTAGACTACCCAACATATACACTGAACAGTGAAAAGCTCCGAAAAGCCGACCAGCGATCGGTGAGACCTGCTGATGCTTCAGCGAAATCGTTTATAAAGAGCTATGGATCCCTATTGCTCAATCCATCGATGGCACTGGCAGTACCGCAGGACGAGACAATGCATTGGTTCGTGCCCTCGACTTGGAAAGTCAGCTTCGTTTCTCTCCCCTGACTATGATACAGGGAGTCGTCAAGTCTGCCCGGGGATTTTCCTGGCGTATGGGTTATCGGAACAGCAAGTTGACAAGCTGGAGGCGGAGGCCACGATGCAACTGAGTGAAGGTGTGGTTCCTCAGTACAATTTGTTTTACCAGGTACACGCACGACGCATCTAAAGAAGTTAAGGCCGTATGCTTTTCGGTCATTCCTTGAGCCTAGATAAGTGCGCAATGTAATGAAAGTGTCTCACAATGAATGGTCTCAGTTTAAACTCTCCGGCAGTGTTTCAACAATAAAACGAAGGTGTTGCATATCATGAAATGTCGTAAAGAATGATACAAAAGACAGTGACAGTACAGCATAAGCCTATGAGCACAAACTAAATAATACACAATGTCCGACTACCAGTGGGTCGGTCGGTATAATCCGCATGTAGTGTACACAGAGGATGCATAGTCTGAATCTTGAATCGAATCTTAAACATTATCATGACCTTTCCTGCCATAGTGGTACGGCAAAGCGATGGGCACGCGTGCGCCTGGCTGGGGAGAGATGCGATGGGGAGCAGCATCTGCGGACCAAAACTCGGAATGCGAGTCGACGTCCTTCTCCACAGCGCCCAAGGTACTCTGAGACTTTCTCGGGTCAGCGAACGAGTCGAGTGAGTAGCCCTTCGGCCTCCCCGGCATGCGCTCCAAGACGTGTTCGTTTGTCGACCTAGTAGCAGACACAGGGTATCAGTACACAACGCGCAAGTGAGGAGTCAGGAAATACCGACCCATGACCAGTCGAAGAACGCATCGTTGAAGAGCTACCACCAAGGAACGAGCTCGACGCCCCAAACTTATTCGCCAGGCAATTCAAAAGCGTCCTGTAATTCCTCCTTGACTCGGCATGTACTCCGAAGATGAAGAAGAAGATCCAGGCACTAAACGGTGTCAACCAACGCTCCAGCTCGATTCCAAACGCCCCAGGCTCGTTATGCCATATCAGCGCAGGGAACTGATATACGTTCATAAAGCTGGCGTGGACGTTATCCCAGCTAATCCACGGTTGCAGATAGCCGACGTTCAGGATGAGAACCCATGTTGCGAGAGGGATGGTACACAAGATATCAACGGAGGCAATGAGCATGAGTCGGAAGTAGCGGTTGGAATTGAGGTTAGAATATTGATTGAGCATTTGGTTGAACTGCTGCCGGCGGCGGTTGAATGCGATGACGGTTAGGACTGGATTCGCACGTTCAGCGCAGTGCACAGGCCATTTGATTCAGAACACATACCACAATACACTGCAGAGACACAACCGATAGCGATCGGAGGGACGTTTCTGATCAGGAGGCTAACCCATGTGTTATAGATGGACGGGAAACAGCCCCAGTTCTCGTAGATGTTGAAGCGATTGCCCTGCGGAATAAAACCTGAGAGTTGTCAGTACCTCATGCATGCGAAATCGAACAAGTGAACAAACTAAGGATCATGCCAAACAGAACGGGAACGCCGATAGCCAGAGCGAGATCGATAATCATTGCACGCCGACGCTATGAAGGGTTTCAACACCACAGAACACTGGGAAGGAGACATAGACAGACGTCTTCATGCGGGGACATGACCGTGTTTGAAGTTGCGATGAAGTACAAACGTCGGTTGATGATTAAGGAGCAGATGGGGATGGCGGTGGTCATTGCGAGTGTGATTCGAGTCGCTTGAGGCAATATTAGCAATCGAGCGCGTTGGAAGAGAGCGTTGAACTGACAGATATCGCAGAACCATTCAGCACGTAGTATAGCATTGTGGTTCCAGATCGCGGCGTTGATGAACAGATTCAAACAACCGATCCCAACCCAGATCATGTAGGCGCATGTCCCAACATTGTAAGCTAGTGGTGAAGGTATGTCAGTATCTCATCCAAACATGATTATGGATTTCCTCGCCAGCGTCGTGAGGTTTCCCACCTTGGAGATGCCATCGCAGAGGCAGGAAAGACAACACAAAACCCACGAACGAAACCGCCATGAAAGCTTCATTAGGTGGAAACGCCATGGCTGATTTCGACGGGTATAGAAAGTAGAAGGAGGGGACCGCAAAGGATAGGGACGCAAATGCAATACCTCCGCCTTATAAGACCCCGTCATATCTCCTCGCTCCAAAAATGACAATTCTTGTTTTCCGAGGATGTCCCCGTTAGGCCTTCAACGAGGCGCCGGATTGGGGTAGTCGTTTGTCAAGGTTCGCGCAGGGTCTATCTCCATGTGCGACGGGCATTGTTTTTCTTGATAATTTGGCTCGACGAGGAACAAGCACTACGACAGGTGGAGTTGCTATGGGCGCAAAGTGGTCCCAACAGCAAGGATCCGGGCAACAAAGCGCTAGGATTCAATTCCAGTCTAAATCAGCTGACGGTTATGCCGTTGTGAACTTGGACAAACACGTTGTTGAACAGCTTATCGAGTACCTGACGATGACGACGACGATGAAGCAATCTCGGGTGTTGAGTCCATGCAGGTCCATGCTCGTGTTCCCATCGCACCACTGTGGAACTTGTCATTAGGCAGTCAACAGTGCCACTGAACAGTCACTGAACACGTAGTACGTATGCCAGTGGTGTATGGTGTTTGCAAACCTCCGTCCCTACGTCGTCCGTCCCCCGCCCTCACGAGTGCGTCACGTCGCTGCTGAGCTGAAGAGCGTACTTCGCAGCATCGGTCCAAGTAACCTGGAATAGGTCCTGTGGCGCGACTCATTCATTGCCCAGGCCTGCCTGGGCACAGGGCATACAACTATTGCACGCCTGATGGCGGTTTGCTGCTTACTGACTCAGCGCAGCGGCGCCAACTCCACCAGCGTCGCTGGAGCTCACTGCTGCTCTGGTACTCTGATTCCCGGTGGTCCGTCGGTTGTGAGTGCTGCAAAACCAGTTCGCATTTCAATGTGACTGCTGCTGACAGCCGTTCCTTCATAGAGTGGTAATGCTGTTGAAGGGTGTCTGCTGCCTTGAAAAATACGAGCGTTGGCGAACGAGAAAGACAACTACCCCAATTCAGAATCAGGAATAGATCTTGTCTTCAATCATTCTTGACTTCAATCAAGGTCCCTTGCCTGCTCAACAGGGCATAGTGATATCTGCCACGCAAGTCGCCCCCTACATCCGCTATCTTGCACGGTGACACGCTACTCGTATACCTCCCAATCCTCATCGTCGAATATGTCGCACCACGGGAAACACTGCTTGGCGACGCTATCGAGCGCGCAGAGGGACATGAGGTTGTCGGTGTCGTCGTTAGACAAGTTTGCGCCAGGCGCCCACGAGTTGAGACGGGCGGTGATGTTGGGCGCGAAGACGTCCCCGGCGTCAGTGCACATGCTATCATCAAGGGTATCGTTGGCGGTTTCATCGAGTATGACAGGGAGGGAGGGAGGAGAGTAGATCTGGAAGCCTGATGTCTAGTTCAATGCCGATTGAACGACGCGCGTAGAGCTCGACGCGCGTATGAATGGTTCTTGGTGTCCGTCGAAGAGGTGGGAGTATCGTCTGCGGTGGGCTTGTCCTGACTCTCTTGATCTATTAAGTCTCTGTCAGGCCATTCTAGAAGATGATTAATTGGGGACACTCACTGATTTGCTCCAAAATCAACAAGATCATACGTTCCCGGGTCATACGTGTATGTGGCCAGGAAATCCAATTTCTCGTCCGTGCACTCGCTCGCGTTCTGCAACTTTTCCAAAGCAGAAACGATGTCCGGCGTTGCTCCAGAGGTAGGGTAGCGGGATCCGTAGCGTTCGAAAAGATTGACTTGTACGACAGAGCATCCCGAAGGCGGCTGCTCATACGTTGAAGGCGAAACAGATGGCGCGTACTGCGCCCAGCTCAGAGGCTTTCCGTGCGAGTCATGCCATCATGCGTCAGGTGTGTGAGCAACAGAGGAGCCCACCGAGAGCAGAGCAGGGGAGAGGGCGAATGCCAGGAAAGACGTCATGCCAGCCGATCTTCCATACAGGTTTGGTTTTTGTATGCCTTGAGCCCGGCGTCCAGGCGGCTAATGAGAGCATTTGTAGGCAACTTCCACCAGAGCGCTCGCCTGGATGGAGGTTGGGTGGATGATGGTCGTGGCACAGAGGAACGTGTATTCGAAGACAATTGAGTGGCGGTGCACCTCGGCCCAAAGTCCGTGCCGGCGGCGGATTGAAAACTGATATTGCAGCCAGGCATCCACCTGCACCAGCAGCCGCCAGCATCTAACCATATCTCTAGCTCAATCTGTGATGCAACTTTTCTCCTCGGTTCTTGACCGCATACTGATATCTTCTTCTAGACAAATTTTCGTTATGAATGCTTCGAGCATCCCCAGGATTCGCGCAGAGCTACAGCTTCCTGCAGAACTTACGTCCATAATTATGCTTTTACTTTGGCGTAGTAACATGGGGCTTGACCATGACTTGCGCGTCGCATGCATGACGACGTGGCCTCTTGTCTCTCGCCAATGGAAGGCGATATTTGCAAACCTATCCGCCAAGGAACTGCACGTTCCTTCCCTGCGCTATCTATACTACATTCTCAGGATCCTCCGAACACGGAAGTCAATCATCTACAACACACGCAGTCTCTCGACCGACTGTCAATCCATTACCTGCAGCTCTATAAGCTGGCCACCGACCTCCAGAAAGGATACCAAGTCGCCTATTGCCGCTATTATGAATCTCCCCAACTACAGGCTTTTTCGCGCCTGCTTTCCAAATGCAAAAAGTATTGTCATGCATACCTACATGCACATCTCCGAAGAATTTGAAGATGCGTTCCTCTACGGGAGGTTTACCGTCGTACTGCATGCGGTCAATGCACCGTCATCATGGCCTCTCCTCTTGGTCTTTCCCGCTCCTCTGCAGGATTTCGACGATTCCAAATCCATGATCAGCACCTTCCTCCGCACCTTTGCGCCGCGTACACCTGTCCTTATCCCCGAGAAACCTTCGCGGTGGCTCTCATGGGATCGCGTTGCCTTTGGATCTGTCACGCACAGACACTACATTACCGAGGTCAAGGTGATTCCAACACCTGAAATCGACGGAGACTACGAGCGGATCAACTGGAAACTGTTTCGCGCGGCTCATTTGTCGTTTGGTGAGGATCCTCATATTTTCCGAGCAATTGTTGGACTGAATGTGTATAGGATCGAAGCATTGGCGAAAAGGCCTGAAGGCGTGTTGTTCCCGTCGGGGTGCGAAGAGCGAGGTCTCTCAATACTCGGATGAGTTTGGATGGCAATACGCCGAGATACGCCGAGCTTGATTGATTGAGTAACTAGTCTCGCGATGTTCATAATTCATCGAGTGGTGAATAACGGTGGTATGAAATTGAACTTTTCCTGAGATGCATACCGGTTTATTACAACTACCTATGCATTGATGATTCACGGTATCGGGATGCCTTGATATCATTGGTATTTTCAACACACCTGCTGGCAACGGAACGCCTTGCCATCATGTTCGAAATCGAGTAAGTTATATATTCCATCACGTAGATATAAGAGTCGTTCACAACCTACTCACTGTCAGCCGCTGTATATCCCGGCGGCGGTTCGTCCGATAAACCTCGTGCCCATGCACTCCCCAAATGTGAGTGTAGAGCCTCCAACTGACCACGCATCATAGCGATCTGCGTTCGGAGATTGGACATCTCTTCGTCTCGCGCAGCTCTTGTTTCACCACTTTCACCTGCCAGTGAAGACATTCCATCCTCAATGGCGCGCATCTGGCGCCTGAGCGTCTGCTGGCGCGTTCGTCGGAGGTATGCAGGACTGCGCGTTGCTGATGCCTCGGATGCGTCGGAGGGATTCGCGGCTCCACGCGCGGCTCTGGGCGTCGTCGCGTAGGTACTTGATGCATCGATGTCGATGAGAGATGCTGTGCGACGTGACGATGATGTGTTGTAACCATGAGCTGACATTTGTGGAGGACGTCGCCGTCGTCCAAAATGGGAGGGAGCTCCTTTTCACGATGACGGTGGCGCCGGCGACGGCGACGTAAGACAAAGAGGGCATTCAACACGGCTATCAGAAGTGCAACTCCTCCCGTCGTGGCAGCCACAATGACTGCCGTGTTAGTAGAACCAGAGTCGTCTGACGTATGATGACTAGCGGATGCAGCAGGTAATTCAGTACTAGAGCTATGATGGCTAGCGGATGCAGCAGGTAACTCAGTGCTAGAGCTAGAGGACATTGTGGGACTGGAGGACGAAGATGTTGTTTCTG
Source organism: Strobilurus luchuensis (assembly GCA_019915105.1). Lineage (NCBI taxonomy): Eukaryota > Fungi > Basidiomycota > Agaricomycetes > Agaricales > Physalacriaceae > Strobilurus > Strobilurus luchuensis. The sequence goes on from JAHLMJ010000004.1 coordinate 1,511,922, forward strand.
GATCAAACCTAGAGACAACCGTGAGCCGGGGTGAGTACGCGCACAAAGGTGAAGGACTCTAGGCGTACGTGTATGCACCGAATAAGTACTAATCATCAGTGCGGGAGGGTTTGAATGCATCCATGTGTTCGAGAAGAAACAGCCTTCAAAGTTAAAAAAAGTCAGCATGGCCAGAGCAGACCCAATAGAAAAGACGCTAGGAGTGGACAAGGTCAGGAGAGGTGCAGGGTGTTGCTCGTTTCTCATTACTTGTTCTCTCAATTCTGCTGTCCTTTGCGTGTGAGGTAGATTCTTATATTGTTTTATAAAATGCCGTCGTAGTTCTCTCCAATGAACAGGTCGTAGGCTCCACTTTCAAGCCTGTGCATACTTCGAGCGCCGTCGAAGGACATGTCCCCACTTGATCATTTCCTACAAGCCACTGTCAGCACTGGCATTGAGTGGAGAACACAAGACAAAGACGTACCGCAAACACGATCATAAGGCCGAACGAAATGCCTGCCAAGAGCGCAGATGCAGGCCCCAATCCCAGGTTTGTAAAGTATGCATGCCCGAATAGCGGGAACACACTCGCGATGGTCGACCGCGCCAGATCGTTCCCCGCCAGCACCGACGCGCCGTACTTCGGGTACGCTGACGTGATATACATCAAGATGCTCTGGAAATTGAGGAAGACCCCAGGGAGGTATAGCGCGGCGCCGATAACGGGCACGATCCAGGGTATGCTTTCCTTTGACGCGAAGCCGAATATGAGGACAGAGGTCGGGATGAAAATGCTACCAATGAGACCAATTTCTAGGCGGATCTCTGGCGCAACTTCCTTGCCTGCCTCGGCAGCCCGTTTGAAACGCGGTGCAATGTGGTACATCTGGTACAAGCAATAGCAGGTATACTGCGGAGAATGAGACGACAGTATCTTTGGGAGGAAGATTGATAACTCACTGTTATGGCACCAGAAACGAGAGAACCAAGGAATGGCAGCCCACTGAGCCCGAGATTGAAGTGATAGATGTCGGTGAAGACCAACGGGAAAGCTTCAAACCACAGGTAGAAGATTGCGTCTAGAGTCACGTCAGTTGCAAGCCGGCTTGAGCAGATAAACCCAACTCACAAACAAATCCCAGATATACGTTTGCGAACAGGAGCGCAGGCTCTAGCGACAACACGAACGGGCGATACAATGCCTCTCCGAGAACCTGCCTAAGCGACTCTCCCTCCGAGTCAATCTCGCTCTGTGTCCGCAGCTGTTCGTTGCCTGACAGCTGCCTCAGCCGCCTAGCGCGCTTAAGCAGAATAGTAGGGCCATATGTCTCCGGCAAGATCAGCGACAGAAACACAAAGGCAAAAGACGATATCCAAATTAGCTCATACTGCGGCCACCTCCACCCATTGGCCTGCGCCGCAAAGCCGCCAATCACAGGTCCAGTAATAGGACCAGCAACAGCACCCAGAGCCCACACGCCTATCACGTACGCAAGCTGGTGCACTGGGTACATATCCACCATTGACGCGCCGCCCGTTGCCAAGGCAGGGCTCCCGAAAAAGCCTGTGAGGAAGCGGAATGCAAGAATTGTCTGGATGTTTGTGGCGGTGATGATGGGTATCTGGAAGATAACGAAGATAAAGAGCGTGCTGATATATATGACATTGCGGCCACAGGCGGGAATCTCTTGGAACGGTGTGAGGAACATGGGCCCAATACCGTATGCCATCACGTAGAGGGTGAGCCCAAGCGTGGCGTGCGTAAGAGAAACATTGAACTCTTCCATGATGCCGGGTATCGAGGGCGTGTAAACCGCAGATGCAATGTACATCGTGAATGTCATGAATGAGATGCACAAAGCAACGAAAGCGCGTTTTGCGGGTGACCAGTTCCTGAAGACTACGTTAGTCCAAGTCTCGAGAGGCTGATTAAAAGACCAGACCGAGGGTTATCGGGATCATCATCCCCATACCAATCAACGAGATAGGGATTCGGCAGCGTACCAGTTGAGTCGTCCATCGTCTTCTGGGTCTCAGGATAAACAGCAATGGTCGATTCTCGTTTCAACTCCGTCCTCGGAGTCAGCCCGCACTTTGGCGTCTCCTCTAGATCGTCACAGATAGTGGCATTATCGGATGTGTCGTATGTCGGTGCAGAAGGCCGCTTCGAAGGAAGCAAAAGATGTGAAGGGATCTCGAACCCTGGTTGTTGCTCGGCGTATGGTAGGTATTGACCGCCAGATGCCCAGTTGATGAGTTGACCCACAGTCGAGTCCCGAATCAGATCTGCGACCATCTTCGCCGTTTGAAAGAAAGAGTGAATGGGAAGGGAAGATAGTACACTGCGATGATGTTCCCATTTTAGTAAGTGTAAGCTATGGCCGCCCGAGCGCCGCTTGTTACAAATCCTGGAGATAAAAGGCTGTCAGTCGTGCTGGTTTGTGAGCAGATTACAAATCCTACGCTTACTAAATCTTGGACAGGACAGTTCGGGTGTGCCGAACATGTCGTTAACGCAATTGAATGGGCATGTCTCGAAAAGTCAGAAATCCAGTTGCTGCACAGTACGCGTCAACGATCCGGATGTCGGCGGCATGGCGTGCTTATCCGAGAGTCACATTTTCCCCAGCGTGTCCAATTCGAGGCCATAACAAAGAATCAGCCCCAGTCCGCATTCACGCTTACACAGGAAATCTTTCAGGAAGAAACATAAGTCAGCATTGAGTCAGCAAGTCGACCTTGAAGCAAATGAGGTTCGTCTTGTTTGGGGACTGATACAAAGATTAGCCTTAGTCGTCTCGTTATGGCGTCATCATCTAAGAATATGCATTGCGGCTCACGAAAAGCTATTTCCGTCTGATCAGGTTTTCCTCTGGCTTCCAATCCATCTCACGAGAAGTACACAAGAACGACCACGGAGAATCAATTTAGGAGTGGTGGCGGCTAGAGAGATGTGCGTGAGTACCAGGATACCAACACGTTGACCGAAGAGGAAAGGTGCACCTTTTCGGCATGCACAGCAACGTAGGGCCGCAATGCAGGACCAACCCCTTCATCTAATTCTTGTTGAGCTTCTACCAAGAGCCTCTCGAATTCCTCCTCGTCAACGACACCCAATTTCAAGATCCGCCCTCTCAACGCGGAATAAACGGAAAGTGTCCCGCTCGTCGCGAAGGCGATGCCATCGTCCCCGCCAGTCTTGCCTAGCAAGAAGGATCGTTGGAGGGAACGGATGTTCACGAAGCCGGCATCCTCCAGCATGTCCGGAAGCAGTTTGGGAACGCGATAGTGGATTTTGTTCGCCTCGTACAGCGAGAGAACAAGCGCCTCCACTTTCATCATTGCCGGGCCCACGTTCACTGGTCGATGAGGCTCAATCATCTGTACCGACCCGCCTGGCTGAAGGACACGATAGATCTCGCTAAGTGCGGTTCTCCATTCCGCCTCGGTGAGCGCGGCTACGAGAAATCGCTGATTGACCAGCTTGAACGTATTGGTCCAAGTCGAGGGCAAAGAGAGGACGGAGTGACATGCAAATGAGGAGTTTGGGGGAGCGCTAGGTTTGTCGGGAAAAAGTCGGTCCTGTATATCTATACCAACAAGTTTGACTGTGGGAGGAACACGACTAGAGAGCTCCGAGAGCCATATTCCTGGGATGGAGTAAGGTCCTGACTTTGGTCGAAAAAGGACAAATTCGTTACCAGTTCCGGTCGCTGAATCTAGCACCTGGTCATCGCCTTGCAAAACAAGACCAGGCGAAAGAACGAGGTTTCCATCACACATTTTGCGCGTCACAAGGCGATATTGCTCATCGAGTCTGCATTATCAATACTACATGAATGCGTATGAAGAACTGGGATGGATGCTCACCTTTCTTTTTCCAAATCATCGGAAGGAAGGCCATAATTGACTTGGGCGTTGTACCACCTGTTAGCCGCTTTTTCCTGAGCTACGTAAGTCATGGTGGATGAAGAGATGCTCGGAAATATCGACTTTATATATGAAAAGCTTATCGCTGATTGGAAGTGTGATCAGTGGCAGGCTGCAGGCCATTCCATCCTTCAGAGTGGACAAATGAAATGTTGCATGACCGTCTAGAACGTCAAACATTCAAACGCCCAGCTTCCGACCGCGGCAGTTTCAGTTATCGCGTTCGACTTGGTCTGTGCTCTGATGTACAAAATATGCGATTGACGTCCCAGATCATCTTCCTGCTGTCCATGTGAGTCGAATGTTCACCAGAGAGATGATTTCGTACCGAAAACGATTCCGCCATTAATCCCGTCCCGGACGTCAGAAGTCTGACCTCAGGTTCGTAAGCACATGCGGTCTTCAGTGCTAGTATCTCTGGAACCTGCCTTCAATTTTCATCACTGCCTTCGTCTGCTTCCTCTCCGTCCTCCTCCTCATCTTCTTCCGCAACTGGCGGCTTCGCTTCCAGGTTTATTTCAGCTTTCCCGACCGCATCTCGCCAAGCAGTCAGCTCTTCGCCGAGCTGATTCCGCGCCAGATGTAGGGCGTCCCTCAAAGCGGGGTAATACACTTTGTTGCCGTCTGAGGGCGATTTCTTAATGGTGAAGGAAGCAGTTTTAGACTCATGTAGCTCAGTTTCGACGCTCTCTGGCGGGTTGAGGTCGTAGCTGATCGTGATGGCGGTTGACATGAGAAAGGGACCGGAAATTGCCGATCAGGTCGGGACGGAACTATTCTCGCTTTCCGCTGATTTTTCATCTTCTCCTGCAACCACCACAACCACAATGCCTGTTCTTGGGATATAGCGGCGCGGGCTCCTCAAAACCCGCGCTGCTTTTCAGAGGAACACATAGACTTAGACGATACCCATAGATTCTAGAGAAGATATGGCTACATCTCCGCTAATTCCCCCCACCGCTTTCCTGCCCCCTCTCGCCCGTCTGCAGACATTCTCCGCGACACTCATCGCATCCGCGCTCGAAACCCTTAGGGAGTTCTACTGGCCTCTCCCCTTGATTTCACGCAAATCTGACATGCTCATCCACGACCTCTCTGTACCGGATTCTGGATATGCCTCCGCAGAGGAAGACGACGACGATGATGATGAAGAGGACTGCATCAGGGATGATCCTTTCGAACGCGATTACGCTGTGAAGTGGATCACCGGACTCATCGCGCGTTCCGATTCTTGGGACGAGGATGATGAGTCGCGCCGGCCAATCATCGAGGATGCAGCCCAAATACTCCTCCTTTTTGCTGGCAACCCCGACGCGGAGGAAGAGTGTGCTGTCACACGGTCATTCCACTTTCCAAACGACGTTCACGTAGAGCTCAACGACGCTCCCTTGTCTACCACTGATCACACATCGGTCGGCTTGCAGAGTTGGGCTAGCTCGATTTTGCTTGCCGAGCGCATGTGCGCCGCTCCTTTGAAATTTTGCCTAGCCGGTCGCATTCTGGAGCTGGGCGCTGGCACAGGCATGCTCAGCATCGCTGTCAACAAGCTCGTACCCGATGCCGCCAATGTCATCGTTGCGACGGATTATCATCTGGAGGTTCTCTCTAACCTCCGCGACAACGTTGACACGAATGACTCGGATGTCGTTGTTCGCCGCTTCGATTGGGAAACACCGTTGTACGAGGCTCCGCTTGATCAGCCGTTTGACGTTATATTGGCCGCCGATGTCATTTATCACGTCGAGCACGCAGCTTGGATACGCAGCTGTGTCGAACGGCTTTTGGCAAAGGACGGGGTATTCTGGTTGATGATCCCGATACGCTCAACGGGACGGCACGAAGGGATGACTTCCACAGTCGATGCGGTCTTCCCCGCCGCTGATCATGGACTTGTCATTCTTGATAGAGAAGAGCTGCAAAGGCAAGGTGGTGTTGGGAGGGCGGACGAGGGTGGGTACAAATTGTTCAAGATTGGCTGGGCAGGATAATAGAAGGGTTTAGAGGCTTGATGTTGTAGGTGTCGTCTACTGGTGCATTGATGTGTTGGTAGAACAACCACTTGACAACTTTCGCCAGTAAACAACTCCTCGGAAGGACGAAATCAGGTGCCCGAAGACGAGAGAAATGACCTTCAACCGAGGTATCTGGAAAGACACTCGTCTCTCTCTCGCAGATTGCGTGTCTCAAGATGGTTAGGCTACGCAGCGATGTATCACTGTATCATTATGCAATGTGCATACCCCTAAAGATCACGCAACCGTAGGCCTTAGTTGTTTATTTCCGTCAGCTTCAATAACCTGTCCTGTCCGACAGTGCGACACTCTATTCAGAGCTCCAAGGCACAAGAATTCCAGACCTTGCCAGACCATTCCCTGAGGCCGTTTTCTCCACTACATAACGGCACGCTTTTTTCTGTTTGTGCCGCGTAGCCTACGCAGGCGTATCCTTTACAGTACCTCCAACCACTTTCGACGCGTCGAGACGCGTCAGAAACTCACGCCCAGCTTTAGCGTCTCCGGTCGTTCACGCCTCACTCAGGATAGATGATCACTAGCCCATAAACACCACACTCACAACTACGCAGGGTTACTCAGCGCACACAAGGGAAGAGACATCACAGGGATTCTCCGTGTATGAAAGGCATCACAGGGATTCGCCGCGCTAAGAAGAGTCTCTGAGAATACGCGACATGAGGCAATGCCTGTCAATGCATTACTGATTGCACATCTACAGGGCGCCGGTGTTGATCGAAGGGTGTCGAAGTGGTGTCGATTTTGGCCACGGCCACAGTATGACCGACATATAAAGCCATGGCCATGGATTCTACTTGTTGCCCCAGACACCCACTGACTAGCTTGTGTAACAGCAATGGACGCCATCGATCTTTCACATCACTTGAACACGCTCTCGCTGTCGCGAAATCCCAGTCCGTTGAAAGGTAGACATGTCGATATCGAGCGGATCATACGGTCTCATAAGTCGTAGACATTATGCAGTACATGGAAAACCCGGGCATAATCAGTCTTGCAGGTGGCCTCCCACACACTTCTCTGTTCCCGTATGCATGTCTTGAGGTCGACGTCTACTCTCCCGAAGCAGACCTGAAAAGCGTCGTCTCCTCCGATGTCATTCGCCTTAGTGTCCCCAAATGCGGTGACGCAGAACAAATCGATTTGGCAAGGAGTCTACAATATGGTATGTTCGCTCCTTATCACAAGATAGTTAGTTAAGAGTCTGACATGCGTTCACAGCTCAAGCTACCGGTAACAAATCTCTCCTCAAATTTGCGCATGACTTTGCGCTTCGTGTCTTCCAGCCACAATATCGAAATTTTGACGTCCTCTGTCACATGGGCAACACCGATGGTTGGACGAAGATTGTCAATCTCTTGTGGTTTGAGTGTTTCCCAAATTTCAACACTCGCCATTGACGCGTTCCAGTGAATACGGAGACCATATCATTGTCGAGCAATACACGTACCCAACTGCACAAGCTGTCTGGATCCCAATGGGTTGCAAAGGCGTCCCCAGTATGTAAACAAGTTTGATTGTGCCCCTTCGTCTGACTGTGTCACAAGTCGAGATGGACGCGTTTGGGATGCGTGCGGATGTTTTGGAAAAGACACTGGAGAAATGGGACGAAACCCATCCGGGCATCAAGCGTCCTCATGTTCTTTAGTAAGCTCGTGTACCCAAGATTCGACTACATCAGTGCGGCTTAGATGACTACGACAGCACCGTTCCAACTGGTCACAATCCAACTGGCTGTCTCATAACTTCTCAAAGGAAGAGGGAGATCTACAATGTCTGTGTTCAATATGGTATGTATACTTGATTGGAATGACCCGAGTCTCTGTGTCGCGTTACTGACATCTCCAATATGTAGACCTGATCATTGTGGAGGACGACCCGTACTACTTCCTCCAATTCGACCACTATGTGCCTGGCCAAGTTGATACCGCAGAGGCAAAGCCGTACGACGAAACCACTTTCTTGAACTCTCTGGAACGGACCTTCCTTGGCTTCGATACACAAGGGCGCGTTATCCGTATGGACAGTTTCAGCAAGACTCTTGCCCCAGGAAGCCGAGTCGGCTGGTTTACCGCAAACCCCGTCTTTTGTGAACGACTTCTCCGCGCCACAGAAGTCATGGTGCAATCGCCCTCGGGCTGGAGCCAGGCCATCATCTCGCAGATGCTCGTGTCCTGGACTCTGAGTGGGTACCTCCGCTGGCTCTCTCGCCTTCGCCTTGAGTATCAGGTGCGGAGAACATGGATGATCGATGCTCTTGCTCATTCGTTCGACATTCGGAAAGGCGATGATGGAGAGAGCTTGGTGGCGTACATGAAGGGACACTCGACCAAGCTACTCAGCTTCGTCCCCGCTAGGTCGGGCATGTTCCTCTGGATCAAGGTGTATCTCGATACGAATCCTGGCTTCGCCGCTTTGATAGAAACTTCCTTGGATTCGGAAGCAGAGTATGAGAGAATCCTTTGGGAGAAACTTGTTCGAGGCAAAGTTCTGGTCACTCCCGGATCTTATTACACGTAGGCGTCTCTCCTCTTCAGATGGTGACGTGTTCTTAGGACGAGCTTGCTCCATAGACCATGGCAAGGCAAAGACAAGGCCACAACTGCAGCATCCGGTCGGGAATCAAAGAGAATCTTCTTCAGATTGTGCTACTCGACCTCTACAGTAAGCTCTTCTTCATGAGGTATCATGTCTACGCCGCTGATTGCGTCCTTGCTGCAGAAAGACGACATGGAATCCGCAATTCAAAGCATGGCGGACGTACTCCGGGAGGCTTGGTCCCCATCTTGTAAAGCCCCCAGTTCGTGAGCTTCGAGGCCGCTTCTATGTAACAATTATGCGTAGGATTGTTGGTAACGATACAATGATGATTCATAATGATAATCTAAGACTTAAATCATGTCATAATGCGATGAACCAAGACTTGTTATGAATGTTAAGATAATTCATACCGTCTGTAACGATCTGCTCCATTCAATAACCTTATGATGCGCCATTACCTGCACGCCAGTGTTCGTCATTGCTCTGAAGGGACAAGAGGTTTGAATAAGCACTGACCTTTCGCGGGTTGAAGCCAATCACTTGAAGTCCCTCGACAGAAGACGCACGAGACAGGGCAACATAGCTCTGCCCTGTGTACATTCTCAGCATTAGTAGGCGTATCGAGAAACTGAGCAATTCACTGACCTCGCTCGAATACCTTCGTCAGATCCACCTTCACACGGTGGATCGTCTGGCCTTGACTCTTATGTATCGACATCGCCCAAGCCAGGATCAAAGGTCTTCAGGAATCCGTCAGCCAACCAACAACCCATGAGCCAAACATAGACACGACTTACATCTGAACACGTCTTGCAAGAACCTTCCCCTCTGCGTCCTCAACAGTGAACTCGTCCCGCTTGAGAAGCACAGCTTCAGTCTGCAGCCCCACCTCCCCAGGAACCGCATACTGGAACAGAACCAACGGGAATCGCTCTTCGTCCATCTTTGGCTTCGGCTTCTTATCCACCGTCTTATTCTCCACCTCCTCCTTCCCAGGTGTAAGAATCGGCTTCCCATCCTCGTTCAGGACAACGTGCCTGAGAAGGGCAGCATTCTTCTTCGTGGTCTCCTTGGCCGCCGCCGGTGCTTTCCCATTCCCAGAATGAGGTTTCCCGCTGACACTGATACTAATCGTCGAGAGCGGTTTCCGGCCTGGCGAGCTCCCAGACGTCAGCTCCCAGGAGCGATAGAACCCTACGACCTTGCCGACCAGCCCGTTGACAAGCACTTCGTCAACGTTCTTGATGAGCATAACCTGTGCGCCGAGTTTGAGGTGCACGGTGGCTTCTGCGAGAAGCGATTCGAGCATGACGGGTTTGGTGCCGCTGTCCTGCGACGTGAAGGTAAATTTCTGTGCCGGAAGAGCATCTAAGCGTATTTGGTTGGCACTGGAAACGGCGTAGCGCAAGGGAAATAGTTCTGTTGGAAGAATTCCGGTCATACGCCGACGAGCCTGAGATAGTTGGGTGGGTTGAGATGGCGAAGGTGTCGGGAGTTGAGACGCGGTCGCTATGGTATCGATGTAGATGGGCTCGAGAGGCTTGGACAAGTTATTGAAGAGGTCTATGGCGTCTTGGCTCGGTTCTCCGATACGTAAAGAGTTGAGGGCGTCGACGAATCCTGTAGGTGGTTCAGCTCAGTGAAGACGCGTGCATGTAAATAAAATCAGAATGCATTGCATCTGGGTCGTTCCGTCAATCTTTGTGCTGCAGTTGTCTCGGCTTTGTATGAGCTAAAACACACATGCAACACAGCCATCGAAAGGAGATCAGAGGCAACGCAGTTCGAGGTTATCTATCCCAGACGATGTGAATGACTAACGTTGGTCTTTTTGACGATAGACTTTGACCAAATTGACGGTACAGTCCAAAGTCTCCTGCCATGCCGAGGATTCGAATGCAAAGTATGGCTCTGTGTTTCCCTTGGTGACAGGAGGGAGCTGGAAGAAGTCACCGGTGATCACAATCTTGGACGGTCAGATCTAAGTAAGATAACGCACGAGTCGAGCTTACCTGTAGACCTCCGAATGGCTTTGTCGTCTTCTTGCGCAACCTTACTGCTATTTCGGCCAGTCTGTTGAAAAGCATACCATCAACCATTGATACTGTGAATGCTGAGTACGTGCTGACAACATTCACAGGAGAACACCTACTCTCATCAATGATCAAAACTTTCGCTTGTTTCCAGCGTAGATGAGCAGGCCGACACGTCTTGATGCACTTGATGAGGTTGTCTATGTCGTCTACAGTAGGGGCCACAGCACCCCATGCGTGTATAGTTTGACCTGGATGAGCGTAAAGACGAAGCCACCCAGACAGATGACTTGTTGACACCGACCTCCAATATTCGAAGCAGCCATGCCCGTGCTTGCAGTGACTGCCACAGCTTCGGGATTATTGGAATACTTGCGCCGAAGGCCGTCGATAATGGCTTTCAACAGTAATGACTTTCCAGTGCCTAGCAGAGGATTTATCAAGCTTTAGCCTTTCGCTGCATATAAAGCCGAACCTGCAGCACCCGTAAAGAAGACGCTTTGGCCCTGATTGACCACCATACGGAGCACCCGTGTCTGCTCGGGGCTTAGTGCGACATGGGAAACAGAAAAGTCGTCGCAGTCTTCGGAGGCTTTGACGACAGTGACTGGCGGAGAGAAATATAAGTCAAGCGTGTGTCGCGGTTTCTTGATTGTTTTGCGCGGAGTAGATGTAGAAGCGGGTGCTTTACGCTTGCGGTCGGAGGGTGTGGCCATGGAGTGAAAGACTGTAGCGCGCGAGTTATAGTAGCGGCATGGGCTGTGATGGTTTCGATACAAGGCGATTTGTGCCACGTGAGCGAGAACCCAACCATGTGTTCGCATGTCGGATGAGTCGGGCCGGCATTTACCTTCGCCCACTAGCATCAACATGGACAGACAAAGGTATATTTGACGCTTTTGCTTAGTGAACAACTGCGTCAGCTTCTAAGTGGCTTTCATGGAATTGAGCGGTATTTTTTCGACATCTGGATCATCTCATGTGGGCCGGGCCTCGACATCCCGTATTCCGTGGCGGCGTGGACACTACTTACGGAGCCTTGTTCATCTTGCGGCTTATCAGAAACTCTGGTTCCTGATTTCTTTGTATAAATGAAGGATAAATTGGAGTCAAGGTGCTCATATCCATCGATGAACTGTGGGTGCTCGATCCGATATCACGCCACAGAAAGCTCGTCAGTGCAATGGGTATGTTTACATCAAGAATACAAGAAATTAGAGATATGGCTACAAAATGTGTCAACATATCAATGGCCGCATCAGTCAATCAGTCCTTCGGGCCAATCCTTTCTTTCACCAGTTGATCTAGTCCCCCAGTACCAAAGATTTCATCGACCGTCTCTGGCTTCTGTTCAGCAATCCATGCTTCCTGCTCCTCCAAATCGAGATCCTGCAACACTTTCAGCTCCTCGAGCTCTTTCTTGATACTCGGATCATCTTCCTGGATGAAAAGAGCCTGTGTCAAGTCTCGTTCGGCAGCAATGAAGTCGCCAAGGAATCGGTATGCCTGCCCACGACGAAAGAAGGATTTGGGCAGGTTGAAGTTCACATCGATAGGCCTCTCGACATCTTCAATGACTTCAGAATACAGCCTCAGTTCTAGACGTTCGAGATCAGAATGCCACATCACACAAAGGTGATAGAACCTACTCAAGCCAGCCGCCGCTCTGTTCAACCAGTAAAGAGGCTCCTGTGCTGACAAGCGGCAGCACACGCTGTACAGAACAAATGCCTCCTTGTAATCACCCTTTCTGAAGGCGTCATTGGCTTCCAGTTTAATTTTCGCGCTTCGAGCATCGGCTTCGGCCCACTCTCTTTTCTCGCGGAGAATTTGCTGCTCCACCGTCTCACCGGTACGCTCACGTTCCTCTGCATCGCGTTTCATCATTTCCAAGAGCAAAGCCATGCGCGAGGGATCTTTCGCTAGCTCATTGAGCTGGGAAGGTGAAACTGGACTTGTGCCCGCCTGTATGCGCGCTGCCACCCCTTCCGTTGGGTCGTCGAATTTTAGGGCGGCTGTGGCAGTAGTATGATCAATGTCACTTGTAGGGCTAGTACCATCTGTTTACCTGGATCGTATGGGTTCAGTTTGTCGTTTGCCTTATACATTTCGTTCTGCTGGCTCATGATTGTAGTGGTCTAAAACGAGGTCTGGTGGGAGAGGATTTTGATGGGTCTTGCCGCTGTTGCCGAAAAAAAAGTCCGCCAATCTCAACTTGAGTTGAGTGCGAGGTCTGGTGAGATTTTATGGTCAAGCCGAAGGGCTTTTGATTCCAATCGAGTATGTCTGCGGATAATTCTGAAAGACAAAGGCATCATGACTTCCGCGGCGAATCGGCATGCGAATGTTTTATTTCCTGCAGGGCCTGTTGTCCTTGACGTCCTAAGCAAGTGGACGCCTCAAAATGGTATATACACATTACAAAGCTGCACTTATACGTTACATACATGTGAGAGTCACAACTGCCAGCAGCACTACAGTAGGTAAGTAAGTAAATAAGTTAGTCGCATCCATCAACAAGCCTGTTCTTCGGGAACGGTTGGCCAAAGTCGTCACGCCAGGTCGTCAGATTCGCGTTGTAGTACGCCTCGGGGAACCTATTTGATCTTGTCATTATCGAGGCAATGACGAGGACGTCGGATACCTACTGGTTGATGTACGACTGCGTCGGGAAATCATCAGGATCACAGCCGACGTTGATGCTGTTGGGGTCTTGGTACACGCGGACGTAGTCGATGAGCATGACAGCGGGAAAGACGAGGTGCTCGAAGTCGATGGTACCGCCAAAGTTGAAGGACATGCCGAGGTTCATCAAGATGTACTTCAGCAAAACATCAGCGTCGCACAAGAAGTCTTTCAGGAGAATGAATCACCATAGGCTCTTGAGGTATAGGTCGGGCAGAAATCTCGGACGTGGTATCGGCACCAACTCCAGCCACATTCAAGGTCCATGCCGACTTATCGTTGGCAACCCATTGGATGTACTAGAAGATAAAAACAAGGTCAATGTCGCGGTCAAAGCATTCTCCATAGTAAACTTACGGCGTCATCAAAGCCTGGTTTGTACTTGAACGCGTTGATATCAGTACGTACGCAGCGGAAAGATTGCACATCGACATCATCTCACCTCGAAGCCGTACACAGCAAAGCAGCCCGTTCCCAATTGGTAGCAGTCAGCATTGGTGTCAGTGACGACGGAAGTGCTTTGCTGGAAAGCGCCGCCGCGAAATTCGTTGAGGATCGACTGCGTCGGGTCGTCGATAATCAGGTTGGCTGTTGAGTTATCCCAGATGTAGGCATCGTTGAAAGGCTAAACGGTTCTCAGCGAGATTGGGTGTTTGTGCTGCATTACGACGTACAGCCCATTGTCCAGACTGAGAAACAGAGCCGGTGAGAGGCGCGCCGGTCACCTAATCATCGACGTTCAACAAGATGATCAGGTAGATGCCAGCCAAGCTCACCTGGGCTTCGAGGATATCAATTTCTGGTGCTGAGCGACCGACAAAGCTGCCATCGGAGTGGATAGGGCCTGGATGGGTCTCTCCCGGGCAGGTGCAGCGGGAAAGACGCTGACCAGGCAGATACGATAGTTCCAAATCGGACTCCACGAATCCGTCGTTCGTCGACGACTCCGGCAGACCGTTGATCGTTTGATTGGGAGCTGTACCCACGTCGCAGGAATCATAGCTGTAAGGCCACTGATAGGTTTCGTGAGCACGGACCACGGTGGAGATGCTGAAACCAGATGAGCCACGCACCATGCCTTCCAGGCTGGCCCCGTAGCCGGCACGTCCGAGGTTTCCCATCGTCCAGACAGCGGGCCAGAGACCGATAACGTTGTTGGCGCCTGGAAGTTGAACTGCAGCTTCTATGTAGCCGCCTGTGAAGCAGAATTTGTTCCTAACGAAGACGCAAGGTTAAGTATGTCTGCCGATTAGATCCCAGAACGTTGCCGACCAGGTTGTCACCATGCCTGGAAATGGATTCAGTCAGAAACCTGCTATATCCATCTACGTAGCATCAACGTACCGCTCTGGAAGTTCAAGTCATGGTTCTTCTTCCGGCTCATCGTGATGGACATGCTGCCATTCGACGTGGTCACCGCCGACGGATCGTACCATTCTAGATTGTTCGTCGCCTGGGGAAGGTAAAGTTAAGAACGTCACTGCTACACCAGCACGCACCCAATAATGAAGATCAACCGCTTCCCAGTAAGGATCGTCCCCGGGGTAGAAGCTGCGGCCATCAGTGTTGAACTCGTCCGAGAACACAAGCTGCCACTCCTCCCCATCACGTCGAGATGTCTTGGTGAGGGCTTCTTTCGGTGTTTCTGGATCAATGGGGGCAAACCCGCCTGGCATGACGGGGACCTGACATTGCTCAGTACAACGTGTTCGAAGGAGCAGTCAAAAGTTTGGTACGCACCTGTCCGGTCGCGTTCACACCCAGTGCGTTGATTGACGCTGCATCGAGTAGTTGGCGTTGGTGGAACGTAAATAGAGGATATCCGACGCTGATGACAGAATTCGTCAAGTAATCAGGAGAGGAAGGCGTGAAGACGGACAAGAGACCGAGTAGACCCAACAGAAGGATGAACAGGCAACTCAGGTTCGCCATCCCGCGCGATGAGAAGGAGAGATTGCTGCCGTCGTCCACAATCTTTCCGCCGCGAACCGTTGGAGCGTGGAGGGCATCGTCAGCCTCCGCGTAGCGTGGGTTCAGGTTCGAGCCCCATGTAAGAGGATCAGCGGCCAAGGAGTACTTGAGTGGTCTTCGTGAGCTTGAGCAGTCGATGCCCAACGTCAATGAACGCACTTTCTCGAATAACTCCTTGTTCGCAATGGTGCGGTCCTTAGACGCAGCTTCGTACGGTGTCTCCGCTCCAGCTCGAGTCTATGTAGCCGCCATCAGCACTCCTCTCATTTGGTGCATGTGCGACACTTACTTCCTTTTCGGAAACTGGAGGCGCGCTAAGGGGCAAAATGGTGCTCGTCGACGAGTTGGAAGTGAAAGACGATATCGAATAGCCCTTCAAGAGCCGAGACATTATGAAAAGAATGAAAAGGAAAAGAATGAAGCCAAATGAAGAAGAAGGGAGAAGGAAAGGAACAGGCTGAGTGACGTCTGATCCATCAATTCAATCATGTACAGCCAATGATGGAACAATACGAGCTCGCTGGCCAATGAAACCATTTGGGAGCTTAGCGCTTCGGATGCTGGTCCGCTTCACGTTCGGTTGCCCTAGGTAAGTGTGGCGTATGGAATTTGATTCATCAGCACAGATATCTGTTTCTGGGCGTTGAAGGATTAATCATCTCTGACCCACGAACTGCGAAAAGCCACAGGGAAGCTACCAGCCCCACGCCAAGACCAGCATAATCACAAGCCATCCTACTCTATCAGTGTCACATCGACATAGCGACCACATCCACGCTCCTCCAAGATGTCGTACACAACTGGACCCGACACTGAACATCGTAACTTTCGCACAGCCAACATAATAAGCATATCACATAGAAAACACGCCAGTACAATCCTGTGTAAATCCATAATATATATCTCTAAAACATAGACTGTTCGATTCACCTCCTCTCATACGCATACCTCGGTGGAAGCGGCTCAGGCTCATACCTCGCCCTCTTCGCATCCCCATACCCACCCATCGGACTGGGAGTCCTTTTCCTCGGCGCCGCATAAGCAGGAGCCGCCGTCCTATACCCATCTTCGCGCCCTCTATCCCGGTAATCATCCACCCATCCGCCAGACGAACGCGGCGGCGGCGAAGGTCTCCTTGCATACTCACGACGATCGTAAGGGTCACCCACCGGGCGATAGGCAGTCTCCTCGCGCGGTCTGTAGCTGCCCGTCTCAGCAGGACGATAATGAACGGGTTCCAGAGCCGGAGGGCGAGAGTTGCTTAGTTCCCCGGGTCGGTAGTTGTTTGGCTCAGGAGGTCGGTAGCCCGTCGTCTCGTGAGGCCGATAGACGGTGGATGAGGCGGAGGAAGGGGGTGGTGGCCTATAGTTGCTTTCCGAAGGCCGATAATCGCCAACAGAGTCTGCAAGACGATAGCTGTTCCTGTTCGGTTCAAGTGGTCGTTGGTTGTTTCCCTCAAGAGGTCGATATTTACCACTGTTCATCTCGGGAGGAGGCGCACGGTAGCTTTTTTCCGCAGGACGACTCTGAAGATCATCTGGAGGTGGAGGCCGATGACTGCCGCGGCTAATTTCGGATGGACGATAGTTGTTTTCTTCCAGAGGCCGATAGTTGTTCTCGACGGGACGATAGCTGCTTGGATGTGGTTGTACACGGGCCGAGAGTGGAGGAGGATCGAGTGGACGAGCACGAGAAGGAGAGCGTGAGCGAGAATATCTGGCTGGGTCCGACGCAGCAGCCGGTGGAGGCGTCTTGAGTCTCTCGCGCAGAGATGGTTTGGCGATAGACGAAGGAGGAGCTGGTAGAGGAAGACGCTCTTCTAGGCCAGGTCGACGGTCCATGGAGGAAGCAGGCATCGGATGACGATTTGCATCTTGAGCTTGGCTAGACGACACTGGAGGAGTCTTGAGCCTCTCGCTGAGCGAAGGTACGCGGGCAGTACGATCATCTGGCCTCGTTACCGGAGGAGGTTCGCGAGCAGGTGGGCGCCGCTCCTCATAGAGAGGCCGACGCGACGTAGGCGAAGCAGATCTCCTGCGCTCTATGAACTGTCGGTCAACAATCGGTCGCCGGTCGTCCACTATTGGTGGTGGTGGAGGTCTTCTTTCTTCAAGCACAGAGGCGCGAGAAGATGAAAGAGGAAGGTGAGCGGGTAGCCGGTCATCACGAGGAGGAGCAGTTCTGGCCTGAGAGGAGTAAGAAGCCGACCTGTCGTCCCCGGAAGGCCGGCGATGATCATATCGGCGGTCGTCGATTGTAGGAGGTCGCATATCTCGGACAGGAGTGCGGTCGTCAGGGAACCTTCTATCACCAGGAGGAGGCGCAGAGCCGGGAGGTCGTGTGGGTGGAGGTGGAGGTGGAGCAGGACGTTTGTCCAAAGGATAGCTATCCCGATAGTCTCTGTCTCGGGTGGGCTCGTAATGACGGTCCTCAGGAGGTGGGCGCCGGGTGTCTGTAAGCGAAAGACGACGCTCTCTGTCAAAAATGGAGGCTTTGTCCCGAGGAATGTAACGGTCTCCAGAAGTAGAGAGTCTCTGTCTGTCCAAATCAGCTTGATCGCGGTTGTCAAAGCTCCTTGCTGCGTGAGGCGAGGCCATTCTGCTCTTCTCGCGATCCAGAGTCTGCATACTTGACGACGACCGTGGGAGGAGGAAATTCTCGGCTGCACTCGGGTAGTTTGATGGCAAGATGTGACCAGGGAATGATTGCGATGCAGACAGCTACCCATTGGTGTCAATCGCTGATGGGAGAAACAGCTGAAGGGCGGTGAAGACATACAGTAGAACCGCCAGATGCTGCTCGTGAGTGATCACTGTGGGCGACAGTCGGCCCCTTCCACAAAGCCCTCAGGGAGTTAGCTCGGGGCCTAGGCCGGAATGCCGGATGCTGCCCATCCTTGATATCGCGCTTGAGTGTCTCGAGGATGACAAGGTCTCGTTTGAGGGCATTCGAGTCCGAGTCCGCATGGCCGTTGCTGCTCGGGTGAGCGTGGGGATGTCCGGGAGTGTCAGTCATGTCCTTGCAGCTAAGGTTTGGTCCAGAGAAGAAGATGAAAGAAAGTCGCGGCTAGAATTGATAGATGTTCAAAGAATATAGGCGAGGAGAAAAAGGAGGTGCTGGTAAGAGAACAACCTCCGTATGTCACATTTTGGTCACATATCATCGTCATTCTTCATCATATTCATCATCGTCCTGACACTGACACTGTGACAGATTCAGATCGGAGTGTCATCGTATGTTGCACGTTTGCACAGATAATGTTACAGTGCTGCTGCATCTACCACTAGCAAAGGAGTACTAGCAAGTGTCGAATGTTGAAACGATGAGTCGCGGCGTGGAGTTTGCCACTAGTAGAGTAAAAACTTAGATTCAGAAATGATGAGGTGCACATTGAAGCGTTGGAGCTCCATGACGCATATAATCACCCATGGTCTCATCCTTCGTCAACGTCGACTAACTTTGTCTTCAACAGTAACTACAATGGACTCACTCCCTTCAACAAACAACGCCCCAGGAGACCCCCTCTCCCTGAAAAGCAAGATCCTCGAAGCCGGCGCATCAACGCTCCAATCCTTCGACCCCCCATCCCAGATCTGCGCGCATCTAAATGCCTTCCACGTCTACGCCGACGAGCCTGGGCGGTTCGTCGAAGCGAACCACTACTGCACGCACCTCAACGAAGGTACATACTTACCACTCCTCCCGCTCTGGCACAAGTTCACTCACCCCGGTCACAGACGTCCGCCAATGCCTCCTATACGACTCGCCCCACCGCGGCGCGCGCCTCATCGGGATCGAGTACATGATCACGCCCAAGCTCTACGCGACCCTCCCCGCGTCCGAGCGCAGGTTCTGGCACTCGCACGTGTACGAGGTCAAGTCCGGCATGCTCATCATGCCCAGGCCCGCGGGCGTCCCGGCGAGTGTGTGGGAGCTCGCGGAGACGAGGGAGATGGAGCAGGTCGTGCAGCTGTATGGGAAGGTGTATCATTTGTGGCAGGTTAGTCTTCCCTCATTGCTGGCGATTTGTTGTTGATACTAGGATGGCAGGTCCGTGAATCTATCCGCAATACGTGCTTTCCGCTGTGAGTTGAGTGAGAAGCAAGAAAAACATTCGAAAGACTCCTCCACAGGGCAGGGAGAAGAACTGACCTCTCTCTAGATGGCAATGGAGAGAAAAAACTAAATGCCCCGAGTGTGCGTGGTTGACACGCTCGGTACCCAAACCATTTTTGAATTCTATGATATTACAAAATACATTGACTTCACAATCGGCGACCTCCAGCGCAGGTACCGGCTTATGCCTCCCCACGTCAGGAGGGGACATTCGCCTGCCCACCGGTGGTGTCTCTGATGACGGGCGAGGGGAGATGGACGATGGGACCCTTATTTTCTCTCTAGTCTCGAATGCGGAAGCCCCTACTCGGCACAGATACATGCTCCGACCCCGGAGTGGTGTAGATGCGTCGAACCAACGTGGCCCCGCCTCAGGCAACCTCAGCACACAAGCAACCCAGCCAGATACACCGAAAATGACAAATACGGCCGCACCTGGCACGAACCACTATATGCCGGATGACCGAACAGATAACGACGAACAGGAGCCCATTAGCGAGGATGACTTCCAATACGAGACACCGATCCCAGAAGAACCCGACACCTCCGACAACGATGAATATACACCAGGACAACGGCCAAATAGACGGATAAGACGTAGAGAGAAACAAGATGCCACTAGACGGGTGAAAAAGAAAAAGAAAGCTAAGGCGTACATCAAAGTCGCTTCGCTGAACATGAAAGGAAGAGGCGGACAAGGCAATAACATCTCAGGGAGTAAGTGGCCTACAATCATGTCCCTGCGACGACGACTGAAAATAGGCGTGCTCCTGATACACGAAGCCCACCTCCCAGAAGGGGAGTTCCTAGAAAACCTCAGAGAGCGCTACGGAGACATTGCCGATATCCATACCTCGGCGCTAGAAGGGGAAGAGGGAACACGAGCGGCGGGAGTCGCCATAGTAGTGGCAAAAGAGTTACAGATCAAAACCAAAGAGACACATGAAGTGATAGCAGGAAGAGCACTCACAGCAAAGGTGGCATGGAGGGGCATGACGCTGACATGCATGGCTGCATATGCCCCGAATGACCCAAGAGAAAATGAGAAATTCTGGATAGACGTCAGAACACAGTGCATTGACCGTAACCTACCATCACCAAACATAATAGGCACAGATGCAAACATGGTCGAGGACGAAATCGACCGCATCCCAAGGAAACAAGGTGATCTCAAGTCAGTGGAGGCGCTGCAAGACCTCAAAAGAATCTTCAACCTACATGACGGGTGGCGAAATGAGAACCCCAACGTCAAAGCCTACACGTACCAACAAAACACAAGCCAATCCCGAATTGATAGACTATACGCGACACAGGAAATCCTAGCAGCGGGACGTGCGTGGGAAATAGAAAAGATACCGAACTCACTCTCGGACCACGATCTGGTCTCGGTAGAAATAACAAACCCCCAAATGCCAGAACTAGGCAAAGGTAGATGGACCTTCCCAAAGCATCTATCGAACAACAAACGATTCCTCCAATCGACTGAAGAAGACGGTATAAACAAGCTCAAAGAAGCAGAAGAACTAGTTGAACGGGATGCGACGGGGACAAAGATCCAAACGCGGTACGACGAGTGGAAAACACAGTCGATTGCCACAGCCAAAAGAATTGCGAATGAAACGAAACCGCAACGCGAAGCCGAAATGCAAAGGGTCAAACAGAGACTCCATGATATAGCGAATCGACATGAATCGGAGGACTCCGACGAACAGAGAAAGGACCTCGCTGAAACCAATGAATATCTACGCCAATTGAAAGCGGACAGGCTAGAAGATGACCAGATTGTAGCGGCAGCCAACTTCAAACTGTTTGGAGAGACGAACAGCAAGTACTGGACAGCTATAAACAACCCAAGAAAACCGAGAGATACGATAACGGAACTTGCAGTCCCCGGCTCAAATCCACGTAGATATGTGCGGAACTCAAAGAAGATGGCAGAGATTGGACGCAATCACCATGATAGTCAACAAGCGAAAGACAGGGAGCCGAACCTGGACAAAAGGGAACAAGTGACTACGAGACTCTTGGAACAAATTGAGACCACACTGAAACCAGAGAATAGCGCGACCCTAGAGGCAAAAATGACTGAAGATAGAGTGAGAAATGCGCTGCAGAAATCCAAGAACCACTCCGCAGCAGGCCTGGATGGACTCCCATACGAATTCTGGAAAAGGCTGGAACGCCGATTCGAAGAGAAGAAGAAACAAAACGTCGAGGGATTCAACGTGATACGACTGCTTACACTAGTTTTCAATAACATAGAGGCAAATGGACTTGCGGCAGGATCTAAGTTTGCGGAGGGCTGGATGTGTCCTATATACAAGAAGAAAGACATCAGGGAAATCGCAAACTACCGCCCGATAACTCTTCTGAATACGGACTATAAGATCTTCACAAAAGCGCTCTCGGTAAAGTTGGCGGAGACAGCCCCAGGAATTATCAACGACGATCAGACCGGCTTTGTGAAGGGCAGGAGCATATTCAACCCAATCAAATTGACTAACCTCATCCCAACTTTCGCAGAGGCAGCAGAGGTGAATGGAGTCATAGTGGCCCTGGACCAGGAGAAGGCTTATGATAAAATAGACCACGATTACCTCTGGAGAACGTTACGAGCGTTCAAGATCCCCGAGACGTTCATAAACACAGTCAAAGCGCTATACTCGAGCGCGTACACCACGGTGATCATAAACGGCGAGAAAAGCGAACCGTTCCAAGTTACGAGAGGAGTCCGTCAAGGAGACCCACTCTCGTGCCTCCTGTTTGACCTTGCAATTGAACCGCTTGCGGAAGCCATCCGGAAATCCCCCCTACAGGGTTACAAGGTCCCTGGAGTCAACAGGACTCTAAAGCTCACCCTTTTCGCTGACGACACAACGATATACCTCTCAGAAAACGATAAGTTCTCCGATCTGCAGGAAATCCTAGATGACTGGTGCGCCGCTTCCGGGGCGAAGTTCAACATTGAGAAAACAGTCATTATGCCAATTGGTACAGAAGAATACCGTAAGCGCGTTGTGGACACTCGCCGGATGAACCCCCTCCACGATATAATCCCGGAAGGCACCGAAATAATGCCGGATGAGAAGACGACGCGTTCCCTGGGAAGTCAAATGGGAAACAAATTTGACGCGGAGAGTCTCTGGACTACGAATCTAGAAAAAATTCAAGCACGACTGACACAATGGGGAAAGAGCCATCCTACCCTCGACGGACGAGTTATGATCAACCGCTACTTCCAAGGCGGGATATCACAGTTCCTAACGACAGCGCAAGGCATGCCAGATAGCGTAGCAGCCCAACTCAAGAAAATAGGGCGTACCTTCCTGTGGGACTCCGAGAGTACTCCCCCGGTTAAATTCGAAACAGTTACCCAACCGGTCACCGAAGGGGGAAAGGGCGCGTTAGACATAGAGGCAAGAAATGACGCAATAGCAGTCATCCACCTGAAAAACTACCTGAATCTAGGGGAGGATCGACCAACATGGGCATACTTCGCCGACTGGATATTACAAGACGCCATAGCACCCAGTAGTCAGAAGAAATTCGAGGATAGTGCGAGAATCAACACGTACCTCCAAACATGGAACACGACAGCACAGAAAGAGGACATCCCACAAGACCTACAGGACATGATTAGAGTAGGGAAAAAGTACAATGTGCACCCAGAGGCACTACACCCCACACAAGAAGTACAACTGGAGATGCCTGCCTGGTACCACTTCGCCTTCAAAGGAAGCAGAAGGTATGATAATCAACCAACATCTCGATGCCTGCGAAACACGCACGGCGTCGCGACAGTGAGAGACCTCCTCAAGATCGATGAAAGAAACAGGCGCCCCGCGGGGATACACCACGACCACCCCGGATGTCAGTGCATAGACTGCGAAAGGGATAGACGCGATCTCGGATGCGTGCACCCGAACCGATGCGCAAAGCAGGCGAGACGGCTACTAAGCGATCTCAGCCCGGAATGGAATCCCCTCCGCCAGAACACAACGCCGAACAGGGAGAGCCCGGCAGAGAAACAGGATGAGGAAGGCCGAACCAGATTCACAGGCTACTACCCCACAGAAACGGTAAGAGACACCTTCCGCATCTTCGGTGAAAAGAAGGAAAGTAGGCTAGGACTGGCCACCGCCAGATTAGTGCCGCGGAGGCGGAGGCGCGGGGAACGACCCCAAGAACGGGAACTGCTAGTATACATAGCAGCAGTAGCCGAACGAGAAGGTCAAGAGGATGAAACAGTAGGGGGAGGAGCTTTCTGCGAAACCCTGCCACGTATCTGTGGAGCAGTTAAAGTCCCAACCGGGAAGTACACGAAAACGGCGGGCGAAATAGCGGCACTGCTCGATGTGATTGAAAGAGCACCCGCGGCAGAAAAGCTGGTGATTGTACACAGAGCAAGTGAGCTAGTGAACAAAATCACAGTCAACCTTGAAAAGCACGAAACAGCGAACTGGAAACACAAACCGGACGCACGATTGTATAGAGCCCTAGTAGCGTCACTCAGAGGTAGAGAAGGAGATGTAATATTCCAAACATACCAATCCGGCACACACCGAGGGGGGATGGACAGAGCCATACAATATGCACGCAAGGCGGCAAACACAAGAAGCACTAGAGAAGTCCCTGAGACAAAGGAAGAACTCGATCAGACAGGGCTACGACTCAGCTCGCTCACCCAAGCAGAAGCGTATAGAGCAATCAAAGCGTTGCAAAAACCAGAGCAAAGGAAAGCCGCAATGAATAATTTAGACGTTACCCGAGAGACAGTGCACGCGATCATGGGATACCGACCAAGAGACGAAGTAATATGGCGGGCGATAAGGAACCCGGACCTGAGCAAAAAATGCGTAAACTTTTTCTGGAAAGTGATGCAAGATGTATACCGGCTAGGAAACAGATGGGCAGGTATCCCGGGGTACGAAGATAGAGTAAAGTGCGTGCACTGCGACGAAGTGGAAACGATGGAACATATACTGTTGCGATGCACGATATGTCGGAGAAAAGTCAGGTACATTATAAGCCTGATCGGCTTATAATCCCCGAACAGCCCGTCATAAGCTGCTTATAAACATCAGGGCTACGAGGTGATGCGCCGTGTCCCATTATAATCACATCGCTTTACCAAGTAAGGCAGTGAGCGGGGCATACATGACATCAACATGTACTTAAACGGAAAGAAGGCGTAACAAGACGTCGCAATATGCATGCTATTCATAGTATCAGTCAACGTATCAATGTCTTCATTTGCGAGTAGACTCAGATTCAACCTCCGTGCTGCGTATGCGCGTGCGCGTGTCAATGTCCATCGACAATGCATTGGTCTCATTACAAGAGCAGTCAAAACGGGTTCAGACTGAGATTCAGAGGAACACATTTTAGATCATCTGATGCCCGACACGTGGATTGCATTGATATCATTATAGTGCCGCGGACCCAAACACTCATAAATTCGAATGCACGTCGAAGGCACAACTTACCAACCGCTATCACCGCTGTCATGTCTGCAGGTCTCGCACCAATCATCAATAATAATACCCATCAGGCGGCGACCATTGCCATCGTAGTCAACATTGCTCCCGCGGCCCCTCTCCTGCTCGAGGATGTTCTCGGCGGTCTTCAGGTCCACCCCAACTATTTTGAGGACGCATACGATGGCGCCCAATTTGAGGGTGAAATATACCACGAGCATCGAGAGGAGGGCACGCTGCAGCTTCTTCGCCATTACTTCACCAGCTGCGAGCGAGAAGAGAAGAACTTGGAGGCAGCACTGTACGTCTGATAATATCACTACCTCGTCTACACCACTTGCTTATTACAGCATGATGATAGTCTTACCTGCAATCAAGCTGCAGCGAGGGCAGCTCTGACCGACCTAGCAGAGTCGTCTGCTTCCATTGGTGCAGAGCAGGTCCGCAAGATCTGCGAGGCCCTCTGCGCCGTCGATGTACTGGAGAGACTGCAATGCGCCGCTTATCCCCGCATCCCTCCCAGAAGATTCCTTCCGGAGATTCTACACTCGCGCATCGAAGCGGTTCGATCCGCTTTCCATGTATTCTTCCAGGCAAGGGGAGTGGACACTCAGAGCAACCGATCTTTCTAATTACTACATATATCATCTGAATCCTCCTTCGTGTCTTCTCGGACCACATTGTCTAGCTACTACTAGTTGTCTCATATCGTACTCATTTCCTCATGTCTGAATTATCACCATAATAGCCTGCGCATCAATACCCATGGACACGGTGTTTTGATTCATCAGTATAATCTGAGACTGACGTCTCTCTAGATCTGAATCCGTTCAATAACAATCTTGTCGACGTCCGTTGAGAATTTAAGTCGTGATATACATGGTCAGATCATAGGTATAAATACGGCAGTAGCAGATATAACGAGTATATAATGAAAGCGGGTCCGACGTGAGCTATTATAATAATCATATGTCATTGACCGCGTCTGCTAGAATGCAACGGCAAATCAGTAATATGGACAATGAATCACCGAGACTGATAACACGACACTTACTGGTGTGACGAATGAGCTATTGCTCCGTCGAGCCATCTCCCTTGAGCATTGGGGGCGGGATATCCATGGTGTCAACAGCTTCTCCGACGTCCGTGCGCGCGCCATTATCATCATCTGAGCTGTCGGCCTTAGCAGGTTCAGAGGGCTGCCGAGCGAGCATGGCCATTAGCAGGTCTTCAATCCGGGCTAGATGCTGCTGAATATGATGGTTTTGTTCGTCTAAAGAGAAGATCAGCATATAATAATGGCGTTGGATGAGAGTCACGATGAACCACTCTTTCGAACCCGTTCAGCTAGATGCCCAATGATTGATTTGCTATCGAGCGAATCGACGATACCGCGAATTTCGTCAGCATCCAGAGGCTCAAGCAAAGTACGAACAGGGATTCGGCTACTCCTGCTGGCGGTCGACTTCGAAGGTGAGGCCATGTGAACCTCCAGCACCTCGGGTCCTGAACTCCCGGATTCCATCGACAGGTTTCTCGCGTGAAAGGGCGCTGTCGACCCATGAGCGGTGCGCGTTGCACGAATAGGTGATCCGGGCAGAAGACGCGTGGACCTAGACAGCATGTGAGACGTGAGGAGGGGTGTGGCACTTAGACAGTGCGTACGAGTGTGAATTGAATGATCCCGTTTCCGAGGCTGGATTTGAGCCAGAGTCTGACGTGGGTGGGGTGAATTCCTCCAAGAAAGACCTAAAAGGTCCTTGAGGATATGAGAGGGAGGCGCGCGCGGCATCTTCTTCGGGTGGGTGCAAGGCTTGGTGGGCGTATTGCTCGCTGGAGCCAGGTCCAGGCCGAGAAGGTGAGTCCATGGGACTGTCCATGATAAGCGTGTTGTGATAGCGGAGTAGTAGCCGACGAGATCGATTGAAGTAGTTGGGCGGAGTCTCGTTGACTCGAAGAGAGCTTTTGTTTCTGCGAAGGGGAGATTGTCGTTGGGGTTGTACAAAGAGTGTCTCGTCAAAGATCTGCTGTTTGCGGCGGGCTTTGTCCCCAAAGACGTGAGGGGCGAGGAGGCGAGGAATGCAAAATTTGAGCTCCTTAGGGTCTGCAATTGTCGCTCGCATTTTAAGGCGGCAGTGGCTGACGAGTGGAGGATTGAAAGGGGAAAGTGACATTGTTTGTTGGGATTATTATCCACATCTATTGGCCCCGAAATGATTGATCTGAGGTCTCGATCCGTCATTGTTCGGATCTTACTCTCAACACTGTGGACTCAGACACCTCTGAATCGGCCGCCGACTGAGAACACAGACCACCGTTAACCACCACCTTCCCAGCCATTGTCGACGGCACATCCTACTGCCATACATGAGGCGACTATCATCGTTATTGTGAGTCGACATTGCATGGTCTGAATCATCAGTGGGTCGCATTATTACCTGTCGTTTCAAATTTCGTCTCTGCATCCGCAGAATCAACCGATATTATACCTCCGTGGCTTCTAATCAGATTTGCTCGACTCCAAACACGCAAGGACAACGTGCACAAACCCTTTCCCAATGCTTCCTATACGACATGAAACCCGTGGATGCTGGCAAGATACGGTATCTGATTTCCTGACCATGTGTGGTCTCTGCTTCAGCGCTTCTGATCTTTGTTCAATCAGCTTCTATGGTGTCAGCGTGCCTCCAAATCTCCTCATTTTGGCGTGCACACGAGCGCAAGCCGGCCTACACTATAACATGCGATCCAAATTCGGGCCATTATGCATCGATTAAAAGGTACGTCTTAATTTCCCTGATCTTTTGGCGCTCCCGTTGACACCTGTGCGGCATCTGACTAGATATCAGCCAGTGACATTTCATGCCTCGAAGTCCGCCTGTCATCATAAACACCGTCAATGGTTCGATACCTTCCAACGGTCATTGTCAGCAGCTCCAAAACTGATAACACATTCCAGTGCCCCTAGCGCAACATCTCCTCGAGCCTCAGTCAACGATGCTGCCCATTATTAGCGCTACCGTGGCGACGTTCAACCGTTTGGATCGGCGCGTCTTGATATTTATATTTACCTCTGACGAACATGCAACACCGGCCGTCAACACTATCCTTGGAGCAATGACCGCGTCTGTACGCCATTTCCCTGCTCAGCTCCGGTCTTCAAACGCGATACTCGACATCGACATCACGCTTGTCTACCTGTCACCGCGCAGCTCCATTCCGCCACCGATGCCCGCAGTGCCTCCCAGTGTCTTCAATGCTACTATCGCTGGTAGGCGAGAGCAGGCGTCTCGTCGATTAGACTTGACCACGAATGAGGAGTAAAAAAGATATATTCAATTATATTTGTAATCATAATCGCGAATAAGAGTACACGAGTATCACGAATATGCATGAATAAAGAGTATGCCAGGAGTGACAATTACGGGTCTTCGGCACGCGAATATTCGTCACGAATATAGGCGAATATTCGTCACGAATATAGGCGAATATTCGTCACTTTTCCAGGATAAAATGAACCCCGTGAGTATTGAACCCACGAAGCTCGAAGCCATTTTCACGAAAGTATTAACTGAAGTGACAAGGACATTTACCGTTGGGCCAAATGGCGATGAATGCCTTACATTTTCACGCCATAAATCATGCCGATTTCGTCACAACACTACAAGAAAAGTCAAATACTATTGACTACAAGATATGCTATTTTATAATTTTTTCTGAGGCGGGTGGTGGTGTGAGGCGGGTGGTGATAGTTCTGCGGGTGTAGTACATTGTCAATAATATATGAGTAAAATGTCCGTATGTATTGCAAAGTCCCTGTCCAATCAGCTGCGAAGTCCGTGGGGTACAAGAGGCGGGCGTCCGAATACATGCTGGAAGCACCTAACATAATGATAGGCAAGGCGGGCCTCAGCGACGTATTGCTCCCCGAGGTCCAGTGCTCCCACATCAAGACACTGAGTCGCAGCCTTGACGGTCGCCCTGTCCATCTCCGGAACCCCGCGCCACTTGCGCATAACTCGGAACAACTCGCCAAAGGCCCGGCGTCGCTCTGGATGGAATTGCGAGCCGAATCCCTGGTCGTCCATGTCCTTGAAATCGCCGGGGATGAGACTGCTCTCCCAGTAGCTCATGGCGCCGAGTACCCGAACTTGACGGTCCGCATGCGACGAGGCGTCCAGGTCATCGAAGGTAGAGTCCGCCACCTCTTCTCCTTCTTCACCCTCCTTGTCGACATCCATGGCAGCCTCTGCAAATCCGGGCGGCTTGAGCTCATAGCATTTGCAGTCGAGGGCGAGCAGTTCGAAGCGGAAGTTGATTTCGAACAGCTCCCAGAGTATCTCCTTGGCGATCCGGGGGGGTGGGACTCGGTTTGTTTCTAATTCGGTGCCGCGCCAATTGACAATGGAGTATCGGAGGTTTGAGATATCCACGGTACCCTGATAGAACATAAGTAATGGAACTGTGAGTTAGCAAATACGCACCTGAAGACCACCCTTCTCGATGCAATCACACAAGTCCCTCTTCATCTCTTGATGCTGGGCCTTCGAGCGCCCATCGCCTTCACTCGGATGAAGCTCAATCCCCAAGATTCGTCTCCAAGAGTTTGCCTTCAAAGGCTCGAAGGCTGACGACTGCAGGCGGTAGTGGAGGACATGGCGGAGACGAACGTAAGCAGTGAACATGTATCCGCGCGTATGGTCCGTGTCGACGCCAGCAATGACATTGGGGTCGGGGAGGGCATAGCCGTTATTGGTGCCCGCGGCAGGAATGATTCGTGGAAGTTTGGCCACATCCGCCTTGACGTTGAGAAGGGCTTTCATCCAACTGTCAATGGACCGCGGCATCAGAGGAGACTCCACATCCACGAACTTATCGCGGTCCACCCGAGGCGGACCTTTTGGTTTGGCGGGCACCGGGCGCGGTGGGCGTGAGGGCAATGACGGGCGCGAGGGAAGTGGATCTGCAAGGCATTCAGCATGAAAGTGCATCGTAAGACCAATACGTACAAGGCGCGTGAGAGTGGCTAGTGACGCGTGTGGCACTGCGGGACGGTCCTGGAGCAGAGGGAACGAAGGCCGTCTGGTTTGAATACAATGAGGTGGGGGAGGGTCGGGGAGGGGCGGCAGCAGCAAGAGTTGATGAGGAAGGGAGGATGGCAACACCTGTCTTGTTGGAAAAGAAACCAGGTGGGGAGGCAAGCTTCTTGATGTAGTGAGCCATCCCGCGATACCGTTCGAGGGAGGCAACACTTCCCTCAAAGACGACGGGGTGAGGAGGATTAGCGTGGGCATAGGACACAATGAAGGATTTGGGGCGCATCTGCGGCGGGTACGTGACCCAGCTGTCCACTCTGAGACCTTCTTCAGCACCGATTTGGCGACAGAGCCAGAGAGGAACACCCGCCTGATGAGAAGATCAATGAACAAGTCATATATGGGCAAAGAAATACGTACGCGGTAGAGATTCTCTGCGATGTCCTTCTGGTCGGTCACTGTGCCGACCACATTCCGCACTCCAACCCGTTTTGCAGTAACATCTTGAAAGATCCCTCGCACTTCCAGCAGCCAAGTCATGCGCGCCTCAACCTCGAGAATGAGACGCTGAAACATGGACCACACCATGACCGCCTCGTCATAGCTAGAGGGAATGTCGAGGCGCCCAGCAAGATACTTCATACGGGGCATGACATCGTGGAGGTAGGGATCGCGGTTGAGCTTGTGCACATCGTCCGTGCCCATCAACTTGATATTTTCCTCGCCAAGTTGTTTCCTCACCCGCCGCCAATGGTCCTTCAGGATGTCGCAGAACTCGTGGTCGATGGTACCAAGACCGGAAGATGCGTCTCCCAGCTTGACAGGTTCGAAATGCGACTCGGTGGGGAGGAACCATAGGAGTTGGTCAGTGTGTTGGAGGTTGGAGGGATGGCGGATGAGCGCGAGGTGGGCAACGGAATGGTCAAAAGGCTGCGGATGGTAGAGCGGATCGTCGATGCCAAAATGACGATCAGCCAGCATTGACACAACATGGTTCTCGCGCGGAAGGGGTGGGAGTTCGATGTATTCGCAGTTGGGAGAGGTGATGAACATGCCCTCTGCCTCGTCGAAGTAGCCGACCTTGCCCTCGTAAGACTTGAGGGGAGCGTACTTGACGCGCGACGGACCGGCCGCAGCGGGTGTGGATGAGGCGTTGGACATAGTGTAGGCGGGGTCTGAAGCAAATGTCAGTTTCTACACTTGTCGGGTCGAGGATGATAACCCACCAAAGCAGGATGTTTCCTCACCAGAGAGAGAGATCGAGAGATAAAGGACTTGCGCGCTGCTGCCCGCCTCGCTAGCTGACCTTTTAAATAGCGGGGAGACAGACACT
This sequence comes from Strobilurus luchuensis, assembly GCA_019915105.1. Taxonomy (NCBI): domain Eukaryota; kingdom Fungi; phylum Basidiomycota; class Agaricomycetes; order Agaricales; family Physalacriaceae; genus Strobilurus; species Strobilurus luchuensis. Next base: position 1,543,056 of record JAHLMJ010000004.1, read on the forward strand.
GAAATAAAACCAAGTTAGTCGGTATTGCAGGCAGCACGGTGGAATGAATCACTCACCAGGAAGAGATCAGAGAGATCAAGGACTTGGGCGCTACTGCCCGCCTCGCTAGCTGACCTATTAACTGGCGGGAAGATTTCAATCAGTACGCGCCCTAGACAGGACAAATTCAAAAGGCACGCACCTCGATCGCCAAAAGGGCCGCACTACCCGTCACCGTTGGCGCCCCGATCCCGATTGCCCAGAGCCCGTACCAACAAATGAGAGACGACGGTGACAGACGATTAGTCTGCACCTGGCAATAGACAGAACTCGGCGATTATCCGAGTTCTGGAGGCTGCAGCGAAAATTATTCGCGCAGTAGAGGAGATACTCGCCACTGACAATTAGTCAGTGGTGGGAGCGACGGCGATGGGGAGGCAGGAGTGGTGTTGGCGGGGCGGGACAGTGGCGGTTGGAGTCAGGAGTGGGGGATCGGCACCTAATTGGCGTGTCAAGCCCCGGTCCTGCAGCGCGGCACTTCGGCAGTGCTGACAAGAATTTTCGCAAGTCCGTTCCACAGCCTTTGCAGAAATGCCGCGCCACCAGCCACGAGCTGGTGGCGCGGCATTCCGGCAGTACTGACAAGAATTTTCCCAAGTCCGCTTCACCACCTTAGTCCCACCACCACTCGTACCGCCGCCGTCGTCTCTGGTGCTGCCCTCCGCCCGTCGCTGTCTCATTGTCAGCGGCGCGTATCTCCTCTACTGCGCGAATAATTTTCGCTGCAGCCTCCAGAACTCGGATAATCGCCGAGTTCTGTCCATTGCCAGGTGCAGACTAATCGTCTGTCACCGTCGTCTCTCATTTGTCGGTACAGGGCGGGACGGGGCTTGTCTGCGCGCGCCAGTGCTACTCAGGTGAGTATTTGCATATCCTCCTCCGCTGCACGCCCTCACGAATTTTTGGCGCACAGTAGTGTTCATCAACGGATCGCGCCCTTGGCAGCGCTAGGTCATCGCCTTCCTGCGGCTCTCAAAACTTTCGGTATGTGTCCCATTCATCGCTCCCTTTACACAGAGCACCAGCGTACGCGTACCGACCTTGGAAATGCTGGAAACTGCGTGCTCGGGCTGCCTTCTTGCGTGTCCGAATCCGCATGCGCATGAGCTGACCGCCCTTCACAGCGCCCTCCCAGCGCCTACACACACTATTCTATAGTCAGCAGTAATTGTTGCCCGCCTTTGTGGTAAGTGTTACTCTGCTTCCCCTACGAAGCCGACACAACTCACATCCGTAGGCTTCCCATCGTTATCATCTATTCAACAGTCCTTACAATTCCTACGCTACTATCCGTAAGCGCCACACCTATCCGATCTCTCCTGCCGCTAATCTTCGCCAGAATAATGGCCAAGACTGTTCCCACCGCGGACAAGACCCGCAAGGCCGCATCATCCTCATCTAAAACCAAACCTGCTGCCGCCGCCGCCAAACCCACTCGCAAGACAGCCGCCAAGCAACATGTTCCTCGCCGTGGCACAGCCCAACCTCCCAAGGTCACCACACAGAAGGTCGTCAAACGCAAGGGCAGGGTTGCTGATGATTCAAGTGAGTCGGAGGAGGAGGAGGCGCCGGCCCGCAAGCGGAAGAAGACAGTGGAGGCAACCAAGAAGAAAGCTCCGGCGAAGAAGAGGGTGAAGAAGGTCTTGACCCCGGAGGAGCGGGCGATGGAGCAACAGATGGAGCGCGAGATCGCTGAAGCGCAGAAGGAGCCGGAAACTGAGGTGGAGGAGCCTGCCGGTCCTCGTCCCCCCAAAGGGACGAAGGAGTATTATGACTGGGACCTTCGTACGTGTGCTTACCCCTCCGAAGACTCCTGATAACTGACTCTCCAGAAAGCGAATCAAATCAAGGAGTGGAAGGCTCCCGTATTTGCTCACTTCCACAAAGTCCCCTACGTCGAATGGGATGACAAGAAGCAGAAATACTTCCATAAGTTCACCTGCAGGCTGTAAGTACACTTTATCTAACTTCCGTCTCATTATTCTCATCTTTCGCAGAACCGGCAGCATTACCTCACGTCCCGTCGGTATGTCGACGACGAGCAACCTCATCTCCCACCAGAAACCCTGCGACCACCGACATGAAATTGCTTCGAAGGAACTCAAACAACTGAAGATCACACAGAAGATCCCCCGCAAATTTCGTCGCGGCCTCTTCCGCATGAAACTCTTGTCGTGGGTTACACGTCGCCACCGCCCCGACTCCATTATCGCCGATGAAGAGCTGGTGCAGGTCTTCACCTACCTGAACCCCGATGCCGTCCCCCCCTCTCGCCAGACCATCCGTCGCGACATCCACGATGCCTTTGTCATGACGCGCGTCGAGCTGAAGGCTCTTCTCCACAAATACGAAGGTCGCTTCAACACCATTTTTGACTGCTGGACTGCTGGGAATGGCCACGAGTTCCTGGGCGTCCTTGTTTCGTTCATTTACAAGGGGAAGCTTTGGATAACATGCCTCGACATGATTGAGTAAGTCGCAAAACATCCTTGTACAATTTGTTCACTCACATCTTAATAGGATGCTTGTATCGCATACCGGCGAAAACCTTGCAAGGCAAGCGTTCGAGCTCTTTCAAGAGTTCGGAATCGCCGAACGAACACTCGGTCATACAGGGGACAACGCTTCGAATAACGACACGATGCTCGACCATCTGTGCGGGCTGTACAGCGCCTTCGAGAACAGCATCCCCGGCAAGTGGGACACACAGGTGCGATGCTTTGGACACATACTCAACTTGGTATATCAGGTAAGCATGGCCATTCTTCTGCTGAACTTGGACTGACATTGCGTAGGCTGTCTGCTCACAGTTTGAGCCATTGAAGAGAAAGAAGATGGCACAGGAGGACACAACTGTTGATGACGACGACGACGATGCTGAGGATGACGTGGATAACTGGGTGGATGATGAAGGGGACGAGATGGATGACGAGGAAGCCCGGGTGCATGAAGAGTTGACGAAGCAGGTGGATAAGAATCGCGAGGAGTTGGAAGCGTTGTGGGCGGCGTCGGCACGTGAGGATATCATCGAGCCAACCGAGGCTGAGGCAAAACAAGGTCGTTCAGCAATGCAGAAGGTGTGTCATGTTGTCATTTTCTTTGCCGTCGTGCTGACTCTGGTTCAGATTATCAAAGTCGGGTCTCGTTGTGCGCGAAAGGGGCCTATGCAGAAGGCTCTTGCCGCCATGTCGCGCAAGCGCATCAAGAAATCAATCAAAATGGTGAAGCGAGTACCAACGCGCTGGAACACCATGCGAAATGTGGTCAAGCGTGCCCTCCGCCTAAAGGAGTGTCTCAAGGCTCTTTGCGCCGCACCACAATGGAATGAGGCAGCTAAGAAGTCGCGTCGTCTTCGTCGCTACTTCGTCACTGAAGCGGAGTGGCACATCCTTCAGGAGCTTCTTCCTGTACTCGAGGTATGTTCTTTGCTTGCCTTTGCTCATACATACTAAGATTCGATGATCTAGTTACTTTACGGCGCAACCGTTATGTTTTCGGTAGATTCCTATCCGATGCTGCATCAAGTCATTCCCGCCATGGACATTCTCAATGCCGAGCTTGAAGCATTCCTTCGGAACCCGGATCTTCCCGCCGTTATCCGACGAGCCATTCAACGCGGACTTATTGTCCTGGACAAGTACTACGCCCTCACCGATGCATCTCTCATGTGGAAAACCGCCATGTGTAAGTGATACCATTGTCCTTTCCTTTCGCTCTCTGATTTCGATTACCAGTACTACATCCCGAATACCGCCGCGCCTATTTCGTTGACGAAAAATGGGAAGATGAATGGATCGACACCGCTACCCGCTCAGCGCGGGACGTCTGGATCAACTACTACAAACATCTCATCCGCATGCCCGCCGTTGAGACGCCTACTGTTCCCGACAAGGCTATCCAGGACCCGTATCGAAAATTAAAACAGAAGAAACAAGTTGCCCAGCCCACCGAACTTGACCCCTTTGATGAGTTCATTCATGCACCACCAACCGACGACGACGCGATCAAGTTCTGGACGGAGCGCGAGGTTTCCATGGATGCCGACATTGTCTTACCTATCAATGCACTCGCTCGCATGGCCCTGGACTTTCTCGCAGCCGCGGCAACAAGCACGGGCGTCGAGCGACTCTTCTCACACAGCGGTCTCGTTGTTGGCAAACGTCGTCATAACCTGTCGCCCAACTCCATCCGTGAAAGCACAGTGCTTGGGAACTGGTTGAGCCACGATGGTCTGGTACCCGTCGATGCTATAGCACGTCATTTGAACCAGAAGAAGTCACGCAAACGGGAGCCGGACACGGCATCAGAATGGACGGACAGTGATGAGGAGGAGGAGGAGGAAGAGGTCAAGGGAGACGAAGCAATAGAGACTGAGGTGGTTATTGTGTCGGATGAGGAGATGCAGGTTGATGAGTCCGAGGAGGAGATTGCAATGGATGTTGATGGAGATGTTAGAGTCGGAGAGATTGAGGAGTCTGAGGAGGAGTCCGAGCAAGAGGGGGAGGAGGAGGAGTATGAGGAAGTCATCGTTCGTCGCCGCAAAACTGCCACACCTAGTAGACACTCATCTTCATCCTAAATTATTCACCATCACTATATTTAACTACATCTCGTTATCTTCTTATATACACGCACTTCTTATCAATGTGAGCATGTTTGTTGGGGGGGTTGAGTCATAGGATGGAATATGGTAGGTATAACTCGAGTATACTCGAGTATTCGTGACTATATTTGTACATACTCGAGTATCTGTGTACTCGTTAATCGTCATATTCGTCTCGCAATTAAGTTGCTCGAGTATGATTACGATTAAGTACTCGAGTAAAGAATGTGGGGCCTGGGCTCGCAATTATTCGACATCACGAGTACGAATATACTCGAGTGTATACTCGTGGACAAGTCTATCGTCGATTATGGCCTTGGCCGATGGCCATGATTCCAAACTCGCCTGTGCAGGTACCTTGGAGGTTTGATCCTTTGGTGAGTCCAATCACCGTTATAATACTATCAGGGCACAGTAATGGAATCTTCCGTCTGCTACAGCCTCCCGACGACCATTCAGACGACCCGCCGCTGTTTAACAACAGGCGATTGATCCCCGTACCTATCTCGATGACCTCAGATATACCGGAGGACATTTGGGCGACGAGTTACTCTGGCACTGTTACAGTAACCAATGCGCAACGTTCAGCTTGGATGATGCGAGGTCTAAAAGATTCCTCTGAGGGTAGTAATAGTATTGACAGGCAGACAACATTATCATGAACACTATTATCATATAATACGTTGTCCGTCCGTAACCTTCAGACTAACAACTTACCTGTGATCATTCAACTGCCGGTACTTACCACTGTAACGGAATCTTCCCGACGCGTTTCATTGCTCGACTGAGATTAAATTCAGATTGACGGGAGGAGGAAATGATCTTGATCGACAATGATTTGCGTCCGCTTCTCTCCGACCCACTGTGACATACTACTCGCCTCGATTCCGCCCCGACTCATCATGCCAGCAGCACCGTCCGAACGAAACTATACCACGGTTGCCTGTCGATATTGCGGAGAACTCTATACCAAAGCAGGACTACCGAACCATGAACGCGCCTGTGGTGTCAAGCGGAACGGTCTACTTCACAGGGCTCCGGATCCCCAAGCCGAACATGTAGCTCCCACAAAATCTCGTAAGTCTCATGTCGTTCTGGTTTTGAGGTATAGTATTGATGTAGTGTCCGTACTATCGAAGGAACCATGACACACGATGAGCGCATGGAAGCGAATGCCATCTTGTTGGCACGCCAGGGAAGTATTCATGTACAGGTTCCGGGTGAGTCGCCATATTTCTCTGTCGCTTATCGCTCACGTTAGGCTTCCAACTCTAGGTGAATCGTCAAGACAGCAATTCCAAGGCTTGGCGAAAGTTCATGGCCGTTCGACGACATCGATCACGACTCCAAACCAGGATACAGACGCCACCGGGAACGCGTCAACAATCCGTGAGTGTTATGTCGTCTGCCCAAAATGTATGGCTCACAGTACAATCTAGCACCACGGCGCGTTGTCCCCGACGAAGCCATATCTTCGATCGCTACAGAGAGAAGACAGGACGATATCAAAACCGTTTTCCATCCCTTCTCCGAGCGTCCTCAGACGATTGTCCGCTTTGAGGATTATCAGACACTCAAAGGAGAAGCAGTCAAGCTGCTTCCAGATCCCAAACCGTGGCGCCCTTTCGTCTCTCGGCGTGCTTTCGAGTTGGCGGACTACATGTTGGACAAATGTATGAGTGGTGATGAGGCGGACCGGTTCATCAAACTGGCAGAGCCCAACGATACGGAGGCAGACCTGCAGAACGTTCGCGATTATCGCAAGATGTGGCAACGAGCTGCCGATCTCAGGACACCGGTAAGTCCTTCGTTCACCCGTCGCTCCCTATTGTGACTGGCTTTCTAGTTCGTATGCGAGACCGTCTCCAACACGGTCGACAAAACACAATACAACTACAAGTTCTATTACCGAGACATCATGTCTTGGGCTCGGGAACTCATCCAAGATCCCGCTCTCGCGTCTGAGTGGGTTTGGGACGCTCACCAACTGTACAAATGGGACTCCGACAAGTGGACTCGCTTTGTCGATGAACCTTTCACGGCGGATTATTGCTGGGAGGCCCAGGTATGACCAAACTCCCCTGTGCCACTCGATGTCAAGCTTACTTGTACATTGACAGTCGACGCTCACGAAGGACGGTAAGGTTCTCGGTCTCATCATATATTCAGACAAGACGTTGCTGTCCTCGTTCGGCACAACGCAAGGTTATCCCGTGGTCGCCCGGCTGGCAAACTTACCCATAGAGATTCGCAACGGCAAGGGACTAGGAGGCGGAAGGATCGTTGGATGGCTTCCCGTGGTATTCCGGAAAATTCTCTGCCTCGCATGACGCTTACTAACGAGAACCTATCCCGTAGATTGGCAAAGAGACGATTCATTCCAAAACTCAGTGGGCCATTCATCGGCGCAAAGTGTGGCACAAATCAATGAGTTTACTGTTTGCTCCCATAATCGAATATCAAGCGACAGGCTGGTTTGTTCAGATACCGCAAGGCCTGACTATTCGCCTCTTCCCTTGGATTATCTTGTTGTCGGCCGATTATGAAGAGCAGTGAGCAATGAGACTTCCCTTTCCCCCAATGTATCTATTTGTCTGACAGAGTTTAGGACCTTCATGTCGCTTATTCGAGGAGCAAATGGCTTATTCCCATGCAATATCTGCCTCGTGCCGAAGGCAAAACAAAACGATATGACTCTGGTGTATGCCCGCCGCACGATGTCCGCTGTCAAGGAAACTCGTGAGGACGCCCGCCTCCTGCCGACAAAAACTGCGAGAGAGAACCTTTTCAAGAAACAAGGACTCCGGGACCTCGATGTTAGTGCCGCTTGACTTGCCAGTTGTCATCTAACATAAGTACAGAATGCCTTCTTCCTGCTCATTCTCGGAGATCTTTTTGATGCTCTATCGTTCGACCGATTACACGTCTATCACGATGGACTATGGGGGAAGCATTTGTTGCCTGAGGTGATCAAACGCCTCGAGAGGCTCGAGAAAGTCACTCTGGGTGCCAGTAAAGGCCTGTGGTGTAAATTAGCGGATACACAGTACGTTCCTTTCTTTATTACTGCGATGTACCCTTCCCTGAGTGAGTCAACACCTTTCAGAGCAGCGCTCTTCCCCAGATGGCGAGGTCTGAATCACTTCTATTCTTGGACGTCTACTCGGTTCACGGACGGCAGAAAGTACGAGGATCTCTCGAAGGTTGATCTTATACTCGCCACATCCTCAAGTACTGACGTTTTAAAAGGTGGTCCTCTTCGTTACACATAATATCATCACGCAAGAGGCCGATCCAGATGGCTATATACTTTTGAAAGCCTGTCGAAGCTACAACCGACTGGATATGTATTCCGAACTCGACTTGCATACCGAGGATACCATGCGTGCTGGGAAGGAGGAGTTGCCAAAATTTTCCGCGCTGATTCAGGTAAACAAGATACTTTCGATTGCTTGATATGTTGTCTTATATTTCTATATAGGCATACGAGTCTTCACTTAGAGCACAGATGACGGAGACTCAGAACGCAGCAGTGGATGCGCTTAGGAGGGATCGCGATGACGACAACGGAGAGTCCGACGAATCCTCTGACTCTGACACCGACTCCGGTGAAGCACCAAACGAAGCGCCGAGGGTGACCGAGACCTCGAAGAAGAAGTCTGCCGGAGTCAAAAGCTGGAACTTCCCAAAAAGCCACTCGCACAGACATCTCTTCGAGGATATACTGGCGAAGGGAGTCACACGTAACTACAACACGAAGCCGAACGAAGAGATGCACGGAGATATCAAGGAAAGCTACCAGGACCGATCCAACTTCAAGGACGTCGATAATCAGGTTTGTAGTATATACCTCGCAGAATGCGAACTTACAATTTTGTAGATTCTCCGTGCTGAGCACTGGATATACGTTTCAGATTACATTCGTCAACAAATCGCTATCCAAGACGAGCTGATCGCCGCCTCCAAGAACGTCGAAAGTGACGGTGATCCCAAGGATATCGTTGCGGATCCTACAGGTCACCGTACCCTCCATGGATTGCGAGGTGACGGCGGAGGCAAAACTACAATCGCTAGCTTGGAGTCGAGAAAGGCGACAGATCCCGCCTTCCGCTATTTCGGACGCAAACTGTTTGATTTCTGCTGTAATCTCATGGAGAGATTGCCAGCACTTTTCCCAGCAGGGGCCAAAGGCTTCGAGAAGCCGGATGGCAGCCATGAGGTGAGTACAATTTCACAGCTCAAAATCTGCAGACGTGGTTTGACGACGGTCCCGGCATCCACAGATCCTCATGTTTGGGTCGCTGAAGGTGAACTACGAAAACATGGTGAATGGAAAGCTCGCAACAGACTATCTCAAGTGTTCGCCCAATTTCTACGGATATCCGCGGTACGACTGCGTGATCATCAACAGCGACGATGGCGTGTACTTTGGGCGGCTCGTTTTGGCCTTCCAGATCCGAGTCGAAGGGCACAAGATCCTCGTCGCTCTCATTCATCCATACACGGAGACGCTTAGTCAAGTTCATGCTCAGCTCGACGACGATTTGGGATTCTATCGCGTCAAAGCCAAACCTCGGAAGGATGCGCATTTCGTGCCACTACAGTCCATTATTCGGGGTGTGCTCATGGTCCCTGACTTTGGAACATCTCCCCTGCCTGCACATTTGCTCAGTCTCGAAAATCCGCTAGGCGCCGTCGATCATCTGGCCGAACTTAGGCAGGTGAAGGAGTACTTGATAAACGATATGGTTGATGGTGATATATTTCTGAGAATGCAGGGTCTTAGCTACATTGGCCAGCGTCCGCAACCTGTTCGACGCCGTCGGATTCAGACTCGTCGCCCGTAATGTTGTAGTAATGATAATGAGATTGCAATTTACGCGACTATTATACTAGCTATCGTAACAACTAGCGAAGTTGGACATCTGACATCAACCTGGTAAGCTCCTCGATGTTTGGAACGATGACGAGAACCGGCTCCTCTCCTGCCTGCTCCTCGCGTTCGAAGATCGTGCGTGATTGAGCGCTGGCAGGAGTCGATGAGACTGTGACAGAGAGAGACATTAAACACAGGACTTACATTGTGCTCGCTACTTGAAGCTTGCGCCTCGTTTGAACTGCATAGTAGGGGGTGGCCGGCGCAGGCGCAACAGAGATGGGGGTTTGAGGGCGAGCTGGTGATGTGTAGAGATTGGCTTGCTGCTGCCGAGAGGATGGTGTGCGCGGTGTCGACTGGGAAGTATTGGCCGGCTTGAATTTCGAGGATCTGGCGGGGGTCTGGGGAGCCGGGATTTGGAGGGCAGGGGCCTGGGGAGCGGGGGTCTGGGTCGGTTCAGGTTTCGCCGCAAAGTCGAAATGCTGAGCAGGAGTTTTATGCTGGAAAAGGCAGAATGATGCCCAGCGATTCGCGGCGTCTTCCCAAGTTTCGTCGCGAGGTGAAGCGCATCCAACGGGCGTATCACTCCTAATCATATTCTTCATGAGCCAGAGGACAGACAAAGTGAAAGACGCGCGCACCATTCTGTGTAGATACCGGCAGCGTCTCTGGGGGACTTGACCATATAAAAGCCGCGGTGATCGTAACGGCTCATGCCTCGGTGTTTGGGGTTGGGATGGTACGGTGGCTGGCACGCACGCGTAATCTCCTCCTCCAAAGGTGTAACCATGATGGCAAGAGGATGAGATGCAACGATAAGGCCGTCGGAATTTAAATTCCTGGGATCACGCTGACTCGCCCAGGTTCGCTCCGTTTGTCTGATTCTCTCCATCACGACTCCTTCCGAACCCTCATTGCGCTTGTTTTTTCGACTCAATATGCCGGAACCACCTACAGGAGCTGCTGCTGCCGAGTCCACTGCTTATATCGACGAACTAACCTCGGTAAGCGAAATTCACAACAAGTACTTTCCATACTGATTATTGCCAGTATTATCGATAGGCTCTCAAAAAGGCGCATATCGGCAAGGCGACCGTGGAGAAAGAGCTTCAAGACTTCAAGGTGCAGATGGCTGAGGAGGAGGCCTTGAGGACGTCGGCTGCTCAGAAGGTTAGAAGTCGGAAGAAGAGAGGCTCGGCGACGAATGGAAACGAGGAGCCCTCCCGTGTCGAGGCCGTGGCGAGAGGTTTAGATGCCGTCCAGTACAGCCGGAAGGAGTTGGAACTAGTGGCGAGGCGCGGACGGGAGATGATCGTCTGCTGCCATCCATGGTTCGATACCAAATCAATCTGGCACTTCTCCTATGGCGACATCCTGGCTGCCCATGAAGGTCATCACCACCCCGGCCATCCTAACAACCTCATTCTGAAGGCGGAGTCTACCGAATACCAGACTATCGTCATCGCGAAATATCTCTACGATCGCTTCAGCCTGCCGTGGCATACCGTTATCGAGAGGGCGGAATCGGATTTCGTTCAAACGGTGAGTAACCTTGTCGGTTTAGACTTGTGATATATTCATCTCTCGTACAGTTGAAGTCCGCTGCCGGGGCCCTATGAACGGCCATGGTCTTTCGAATCAAGGACCTCGCTGTCAAGATCGCCATCTTTGCGGACGTGATACCAGCCACTAGTCTCATGCCGGGTTTCGATACGCTCACATGCCCCAGCTGCCGGTCTTTGCTAGGACTGGATTCGGATGTCGCTGCTGTCCAGACCTGGCCCCCTCTCTATTTCCCCCCCGGTAACAGAAATTTCAAGCTTTTGTTTCGCAGCGAAGTCTTCGTCCGAGTAAGTCAAGTCATGTATAATACCGACCCACAATATTCTCACTGTGATCCCAGCTTTTGATTCCTATCCTGTTCGGACAGAGCCGTCTCTTGGGGACTGGACCAGGAGCCATCAAATCGACCAATGCTTTTCTATGGGGCGTCAAGAAGACGACGCCAGGAATGATCGTGTTTGCTGCCATCATGGTTCGCTCGCCGTATCATCCTTTACTGACCTCATACTCATGTGTATTTGCTATTAGTCACGCTGGCTTCTGTCCAACGAAGGGACCTTTACCGTCAAGGGTAATAAGACTCGATTCCCTTACGAGAAGGAGTTCCAGCGCGTTAAGAGCATTATCGAGACCAGCCTCAGCGATCATCCCGAGGATAACGCGCCTATGAGTCTGACCATGTCGTGGTTTGACCTACAGCTCTTTGGACCCCAGACCAATCGCGGTAGCAGGGGCGATACACAGGACGACGCCGAGGATGGACCAGAGGATGACATTAACTTCGCTTTGGCCGCGATCAATGGAACAGCTGACGAACCAGAGACGATTTCCGTCAGCGACGCTGCTGCGACCAACGTTCCATACGTCAACCCTTCCTTTCCGGCCGACACTCCCATTGGCGGTTCTATCAGCTCACCTGGTGTCGCTCCTGTTCCCGCACCTATAGTCGCCCCTAGTCTCGCACCTACAGTCGCTCCCACCACCCATGTACACAATGCTGGGCCCATCCAAGAAGTTGATGCTTCCGCCATTCCGGTGGTCGATTGCCCTGCTGATAGTGGCGTCTCCGCGAGGGCATCGGCGCCCTTGACGGAAAGATCGGAATCATATGGTATGCTCATTCATCTAGATCGTTACTTGGTCATATTGATTGAAGAAATACTGACAATAGTGACCTTAGATCATATGGCCACTGTTGACCTCACGGAAATTCCTGCTTGCGTCGACAATGATGACGTTTCCGCCTTTGCGCAAGCTTCCGACTTGACGGATTTCAACCCTACTTTTGCTGAAAGCCAGGACTTGCAGGCCGAAGACTCAGTGCACGGTCACTCTGAAGCCGAGTCGGAGCTAACGGACTTGAACGATTCGGATCTAGCTGGTGAGACTGGCGGCCAACGAGTATCGGCTGTGGATCTTGTTCGCCAGTATTCAGCGGCCTTCAGTGCTCAAGGTGAATCTTTTCATTTGCCTATCTATATCAGTCTCCATACCGTGACTCATGTCCTGCACAGGTAGTGCCCCTCAAGAGGTGACCAATGCGAGTAACGATTCCAACGCTCCGCCATCTGGTACCCTCAAGAAGGCTCCTGCTACAAAGAGCAAAGCAAAACCCAAGGCGACGGGCGCTAATAAGACGGGCGCGGCAGGTGCGGCGGGTAAGAAGGCAGCGGGTAAGAAGGCGACGGGTACCAAGAAACCGGCCGCGAAGAAGAAGGCGTCGGTGACGGCAGATTCGGCGGGGACGGCAGATTCGGTGGCGACAGCAGATTTGGTGGGGGGAGAAACGGTCCAGGGATCCTCGGAGGACGCTGCTGGTATTATGGACAGTATCATTTATCCTGCTGATCCTATCCCCTACGAAGAATTGATGGCTGGAAGACCTCGCCCCCGCCCCAAGCCATTGGTCAAATTGCGGAACCCACCAACTCGTACTAGTCCCAGGAATCAGCAGGATGTGGAGCCGTAGATATGTGTCGAATTTTAGATAGTGTACATTGTAGTTGAGGTGTGTTGAATGGACATTTGTCTCTATGTGCATGTCGAGAGAGCTGCTGGGAATCACAGATGCTGTTTAGCGGAATTACGGTCAATGAGATAATCTAAGTGTGCTTTGTGTGTGTTGACAGCAGTGTAAAAAGCGTTATATTGCACTGCACTCAGTAATTTTCGCAAGCAATGTGGCCCAGCTGGTACTGGGTCACACCCGGTAGTTAGCTTTTATCCCGGTCGTGAGTTCGAACCTAACCTAAGTCAATCACTAACAAGTAGTCAGTAAGTAATAGCCACTAGTAAGTCAAGCGCAGTCGACAACGGTAAGCCAGTAAGTCAAGTAACATTAGAACGACACAGTAAGTACTCGTAAGTCAAGAATCTTAAGGATAGGGAAGTCAAGAGAAGTCAAGAGTAATAAGTACAGTAATGACCGTCAGAACACTGAGCACAGTAAGCACCACGAATACCCCAGCAGCGGGAGCAGCGGCGCGCAGGAGCAGCGGCCCCGGCCGCTCTCCCTCCTTTTTTTTCTGGCGGAAATAATAGCACTAGGAGAGACGCTTACAATTCCTGTTTTGAGGTAGGTTAGATTGACCTCGTAAGCCCTCATTTAATGTCTCATTTAATGTCGTGCTAAGGGTGATTATAATGGCCCTTATGAGGGTGCCATATAACGGCCATCATTTTCACCTCATAATGCCGTTGTAATGCCGTTATATGGGCATTTGCCGATTGGATGGGTGCGCTCAATCTCTCGGCTTGTAATGCAGGTTACAAGCCGAGTCGGCTAGATTACATGGCAGAGCGCCCGGATAGTAACGGCATTATGTTCTCGGCCGTTCCATATGACCTCACTGTAATGTCACAAGGTGTCTATTATAAGGCCTTGCAACGCGGCCCGATGCATTACGCCATTATTGATGATTATAATGCCTTACAATACAGGGACCATATCTCCGACATACCAGGCCGTGAGCTGCTTTGGAACTTGGCTCGCGAACTACTTGCGAAGAAAGGCATCGAATGGCCAACAAGGATGAACATGGGTACGATCATGGGGTGCGCGCTGTTGAGGCAGGAACCGAGCGCCGATAACACGTCCAGGGGTACCAACCGGCTATTTATAACGGTGATATCGGAGACAGCCCGGCTGATCTGGGCGATACGGTGTGATAGACGAATCGAGAGGGGAGAAGACCCCGCAAGTTGGCTCCCACCAAGAGCAATCCATAATAGATGGGTCGCTATGATCAACACAATCCTTACACTGGATTATGTTATGGCTAAACGAGCAAAAAATAAGAAGCTGACTCCACAACTGATAATAGATACATGGAGCGGGACCCTCAAGAATGAATGCTCCCTCCATAAGAGATGGATAGACTTTCACCGGGTCAAACAAGCCGAGGTTTTAGTGAGTGTGGAGAAGATATGTCTTGCAGAGACATAATAGTTGTGCTACTCCAAGCCTCACACTCCCGCAACTGCGGGCGTACATGTGTGTATTTCCTTGGCAGCGATAGTATATAGGGACGTGGGTCGGTCTCTAGACAAGTGCGGTGTTGGAACAAGGCTCAGTCCTTAGATTCCATCGCCCTTAAGTGCGCTAAACAAAAAAAAAAAAAAAAAAAAAAGGATGGCAGGTCGACCGCGGGGATGTGCTGCCGATGGGGGAGCCGAAGCTGATGATGAGCTTCACGGAGGACGGGCAGCTGGATTTCGAAAAGGTGGTGAAGGAGCGGGACGCGCGGTTCGGGGATGATTATGAGCGGAAGAAGGAGATCAGGAAGGACATTGTCGAGCCGGTGCTGCATCCTGGTAAGTCGTTCCGTGTTCAAGCTTCTGTCGTCGCAATTTGACGCTGGGCCCCGGCAGGTGCTGATTCAATGTGGCAAGATTCAGGCAAGTTCAACGATGTGGATTGACACACAAGTCATCGTGTACTATACAGACATACTGAAGTGCAATCGTGCCGGGAAGGCCGCCTGCAATCCTGCCCATCCTTTGCCTTTTCGAAATGCAGATTCTGTCGTAGCAGACCCAGAACTTTCCGAAGCATGCTTTGAAACTATTACATGTATTTGTAAGACGGCGAGCCAGTAAACAATGGAGCATTGAACACTGATTCTCGGATACCTAGAATCAGGGTGTGATGTGATTGCACTTCCCTATCTACGAGTTCCCTCAAGGCTCGGAAAGTTCCACAAAATCAATTTCTTTAGGGATACACAGAATATTGAGCCATCGCCACCCGATTGCAAGCCCGGTACTTTCCAACTTGAATCTACTGCACCCCGATCAAGCCCATCGGCTTGTACGGCTCCTCCAGATACTTGATCTCCTCCTCCGTCAGGGACATATTCACCGCAGCTACAGCACAGCGCTCGTCAGTCACCGCCCCCATGCCAATAAGTAGTAGTGTGCCCATCAACGTACCAACGAGCTGTTCCAGGTTCTCGAGCGAAGACGTCCCAACAATGGGCGCGGTCACCTTGCTCATGGACCACACCGCCGCCACCTGCGCCATCGTGATCCCCTTCTTCTTCGCGATCTCCTCCACGCTGTGCCGGCTCAGTGGGGAGGACTGGGTCGAGCAGAATACACTGGCACTCACCGGTTGACGACACCCTCCGTCCCCGCCCCGCTGAAGTACACATTCGCGGCACTGCTATCAATTGCAATTCACACGTCGGGCGTGAACAGGGGGAGGTACTGACTGGTCGCCGTTCTTCCGCCCGCTGCCCTGCTCGCCGAGGGGGCGCGTGACGGTGCCGCGCGCGAGGGCGGACCACGGGATGCATGCGACGCCGAAGTGCTGTGGAGGGAGGGGGGAGGGGGTGAGAGGGAGAGAGGGAGAGAGATAGAGAGGGGGGGGAAGACGCACCTTGAGGGTAGGCATCATCTCGCGCTCCTCCTCGCGATACACGAGGTTGTAGTGGTTCTGCATCGAGATGAACGGCGTGAGGTTGTGTTCGAGCGCGTAGTCTGCGAGAACACATTCAGTAACAGTAACAGTGCCTGGAGAGACAACGACCAAGGATCGTACTCTGCATGATGTGGACTATGTACATCTTTTCGTCAGAACGGCAAGGGGGGAGGGGGAGGGGGGACATACACTGATAAGCGAAGCACGACGACATCCCGATGTAGCGCGCGTAGCCCGCTTGGACGATGTCGTGGAGCGCGTGCATCTGCGGGTTCGAGTTCAAGTTCGTCATAACTTAGACCATGGCAAGGTGACGAGTACACACCGTCTCGGCGATGGGGGTGTTATAGTCAAACCTATGGCACTGGATCACATCGACGTAGTCCAGCTGGAGACGCGCGAGGCTCTTCTTGATCGCGTCGAATATGTGCTATACGTAGTCCAGTTACGGTCACAACTTATGAGCACAGACTCGGAGCGGACCTTGCGACTCAGCCCAAACTGGTTAACGTATCCCTCCTGCTGCGCTTTGACCGGATCGCGGATCATGGGATCGGAGTAGTCGTGTCCCACCACGCCGCACATCTACGGACATGAACACGAACTCGGTATCAATACAGGAAGAAGGAGGAGGAGGGAGGAGGTAGGAGAATCGCACCTTGGTCATGACAACGATCTCCTCCCTCGGGATCCCATGCTCCTTGATCGCCTTCCCCAGTATGACCTCCGAGTACCCGTTCGAGTAGAACTACACCCCATCAGCACCGATCATCACTCGTGCAAAGCGTACTGACATCAGCGGTATCAAACGTATTCACCCCAGCGTCGAACGCCGCCTTGATATGCTTGATGCCCTCCTCTTCCGAGAGGAGCCACGGGGACCAGGAGGTCTTGCCGTAGGTCATGCACCCGAGGATTAACTTGGACACTGTTAGCCCGGAGTTGCCTAGGCGCACTAGAGGAGGGTGGGGTTAGAGAGGTGTGTTAGAAAGGTTCGAGGTGGGGTACCGTATTTCATAGAGGTAGGAGCTCGGGTCGCCATTATTGGAGGATTCAAGCTGGTGTGAGTTGTGTGAGTATTCAAGTTGGTGTGAGTGTGTGAGTGTCTTCCCCCCCGCGTTTTATAGCTTGCCTCGAGAGCTACGCGCCCACTTGCTGAGTCTGCGTGTTGTACTCTCGAGAGCCCATAGGAACTGTATCCGAGCGCGTAAGGATCCGTATCCGAGCGCGTAGTACAAGCGTGCCACGGGATGTGTCAGCTAGAATACGTCAACACATCTCAGTCTGCTCAATCAACAGTCAACACTCAGACTGCCTGTTCCGCCGCGACCGACCGCTGGAACATCCGTCTATGTATGCGCATACGGCTGACCGGGCTGAGCTCAGAATCGAGTTGAGCCGATTGATCTCTTTGATAGCGCCAAGACGGCGGGGGACGGGGCGGGAGCGCTTCCCCATCAAGATGTGTAGCCCCTGTCACGCGCCCAGTGCGCCACTTTACTTCAGTGCCACCTATTGTATCTCTGTACGACCACTATGGTAACTCCGTACAAAAACTATCACTGCCCACAGCAGCGATGACCACTGCCCACGACAACGACACCCACGGCGCGTCCTACTACGACGACGGCACCCACGACACTCAGGATGACAGGTGTGCGCCTCGCCATCGGCGGCGGGCGCCCACCCCCAGGTATCCTCAATCGGCTCTCCAAATCAGAGCAGTAACGTCATTCTTTTCCGCCAGAGGCTTGGACTGGCAGACACGGACGAGCTGCGAGGAAGGCAACGGTGTATGATATGCCCATGCTTCGCGTCGCCAGTGCTGTTGATTAGTGCTGATACTCCCCCATGTACCCTCCTTTTACCTTTTCGCTTTTCCAGGATGTATCGAACTTGAGACTTGGGTTCAGCTGCAGTCGGTGTCCAACTCAAGATCAGCTCGCTTCGCCTCGAGTCGATCGAAACTTGAGTCTCGGACTTGAGCTCGGGCTTTAGTCTTGGATTGAGCTCACTTCTGGATTTGATCTTAGAGTTGAGCTCAAAGTACTAGTGTCGTCTTGATCAGGTACTATGGGGTAAGTAGATGTTGAGCCTGACGAGTCGTGTCACTCAACTCAACTCAAGCGAAGCTGTAGTGACTGTTTGTAGTTACTAGTATGCAATGTAGTCGGGTACAGAGAACAATAACCATCTGTATAATCACAATCTGAGTGACAAAAAGACATGTACAGTGAACAAACATAAGCATGAGCTCATCCCGGTGATCACCGAGGAAACTTGAGTTAGGAGTGTCATTCTTTTGGGTAAGGACCATTGCAAGCATTCAATACAGAGGCACAAGAATTTATGTAGGTTGGCCTTTTGTCATGGATGTTCACCCATGAATTACTAACTACAACCACCTCCCAGTCTGGCGCGACGGCGCCAGGGTTGTCACGACCAAGTTGACGAAATTCTCAGGAAATCTGCAGAAGTGCGCCAGCGCCATGGACCTGCTGTGTCTCCATTCGCGAATCTTTCACCATCGACAAGTTTCTGTGCCGTTTTTGGTTATTTTGAAGCAAAACACGACGCTATGTAGCGGGACTTATCTCCGAGCCTCCGAGGACTATCGATCGATCGTGAAATGCCAGGAACCCGTCGGACCGATATCTCTCCTTATTTCCCATCCGCCTCCCTTCCACCCATCCCACTCTCCCATCCCACTCTCCCACCACCATGACCCACCCACCCAAAAAGATCGACGTGCACATGCACATCTGCCCTCCCTCCTTCCACGCCTCCCCACACCTCGCCTCCCCACCGCCGCTATCCACGCGCGCAGGCGCGCAGGCGGCGATGCGCGCGCTGGACGTGGGGACGGCGGTGCTGTCGTGCAGCGTCCCCGGGCCGAGCGTGGCGGGCGCGGGCGAGGCGGGGAGGGAGTTGGCGAGGGCGTGTAATGTGGATTGTATCGCGTTTTGCCAGACGGAGGAGGAGGAGGGAAAGGAAGGAGAGGGAAGTCTGCACTTTTGGGCAGCGACGCCGAGCTGGGTAGACGTGCAGGGGACGCTGGCGGAGATCGAGTGGGCGCTGGTGGAGAAGCGCCTCCCGGGGATCGTCGTGATGGCTACGTATGACGACAAGTATGCACGCTTCATTAACATTCCCGAGTGCATGCACTGACCCCTCCGGCGCAGACTGCTCGGCGACCCGCTCTTCACGCCCATCTGGGACAGGCTCGACGAGCTCGCGGCGGTCGTGTTCGTCCATCCCACTCTCAGCCCCTCGTACGTCTCCTTCCCTTCTTCCCCCCTCCCTCCCCTCCCCTGACACCCCCCCAGCCAACACCCCCTCATCGCCTCAACCCTCCCCCCCTACGTCGCCGACTTCCCACACCAAACCACGCGCACCGCGCTCGACCTCGTCCTCGCCGGCACCCTCGCCGCGCACCCGCGCGTCAGCATCATCCTCCCCCACGCCGGCGGGACCCTGCCGTACATCGCCGACAAGGTGTTGGCGTCGTTGCCGGATGATAAGAGGGAGGAGACGAGGAAGGCGTTTAGAAGTTTTTGGTATGATACGGCGTTGTCGACGGGGAGGCTGGTTATGAGGGCGTTGTTGGATTTCGCGGGGCCTGGTGAGTCAATGGCGTCTACATATTTCGTTGGGGATTTGCTGACTTGGCGTGCAGACCGCGTATTGTTCGGCTCGGACTGCACGCTGTGCGCGTCGGCGGACACGGCCGTGGGCATGGCGGAGCAGCTCGAGCGCTTCATCGATACGGACGAGGGCAAGGCGCTCGAGGGCGTAAGGTGGAGGAATGCGGAGAGGTTGCTTGGGGGGAAGATCTAGTTGAACTTGACCATTCGATGACCAGATATCTGACGTGTGTTCTTGCTCTCTGCACGACTGACACCACTTGAAATGGAACAAAAGAGGTCTAGTTCAATGGACTGGACTTGTGTAACTTGTTGATGACTGGCGTGATGTGGAAGGATAGAGAAATATCGAACACTTCCGAGTCGATCCCATGAATGGTCCCTCACCGTCACTTCCAGGACTTGGACTAGATTGCCATCACTCACGAGTCCGATTTCTTACGCCATCAACGTGCTCTTCGGGATGTTTGCCTTCTTTTGTACATTGAATCACTGCACTCACTCGGCAAGTGGACGCGTCGTGTCACGCTGCTCCGAATAACGAAACGGGTTACCTCAGAGTCCACGCTGAGTATAAGAAGCGATTAAGAGCCATACATCCTGTATCCCTCCTTCCCTCCCATGGCAGACCGTCCTCCCACCTCCATGAAATACGGTACATATTTCCACCCTCCCCTCCCCTTCCTCCCCATACCTCTCACTCACCATCCACCCAAGTACGCCTAGGCACCTCCGGGCTAACAGTCTCCAAGCTCATCCTGGGCTGCATGTCCTACGGGAACCCCACGTGGTACTCGTGGCTCCTCCCCGAAGAGGAGGGACTACAACATATTAAGAGAGCGTACGACGCGGGCGTTAATGCGTTTGATACCGCCAATGTGTGTATTGTGAATGGTTGACTTGGACTCGGATGATGCTTACTTACTGAGGGCCTGCGGCTAGATCTACTCAAACGGCCAATCGGAGGTCATCCTGGGGAAGGCGATCCGGACGTATGGGATCCCGAGGGAGGAGATCGTCGTCATGACCAAGGTGCGTACTTCCTCTCACCCTCTCACCCTGTTGAGGTGAGTGCATAGGTGTGCGGCGTGGTGGGACACGACATCGCGGGCCCGATGATCCGCGATCACTGGAAGGCGCAGCAGGAGGGGTACGTGAACCAGTTTGGGCTGGGGCGCAAGGTACCTTGTTCCGTCTTCTGTGGTGTGGTCTGACGGTGGACAAAGCACATATTCGACGCGATCAAGAAGAGCCTGGAGCGCCTCCAGATGGAGTACGTCGATGTGCTTCAGTGTCATCGGTTCGATCCGACCACGCCTGTCGCCGAGACCGTGCGTACCCACCACCTTGGGTACATGATTGATGAGAAAGAGCCTGAGAGCAGATGCACGCCCTCCACGACGTCGTCCAAGCGGGCTACGCGCGCTACATCGGGATGTCCTCTTGTTATGCGTATCAGTGTATGTCCTACCCTTCCCAAACCCTTCCTACCCTTCCCTGCCCTTCTGATCAAGAGCTATAGTCCATATAATGCAGAGTACGCTCCGCCTTCGTCTATGAGACACGAATGCTCACTCGTTCTTGTAGACTACGCGCTCGAGCACAACCTCACGCCGTTCATCTCGATGCAGAACCACTACAACCTCGTGTATAGGGAGGAGGAGCGCGAGATGATGCCCACGCTCAAGGTGCGTCTGACCCCCACTGGCCCCAGTCCCAGTCCCAGTCCCAGTCCCACCCCAGGTCCCAGTTCCAGTCCCAGTCCCATCCAAACAACCCATCTCACTCCCCCCTCCCCCACAGCACTTCGGCGTCGGCTGCATCCCGTGGTCCCCCCTCGCGCGCGGGCTCGTCACGCGCCCCCTGGGCGAACAGGGCAGCGGGCGGAAGGATGTGGATACGTACGTCTCTCTTTTCCCTTCTTTCCTTTCCTTTCCTTTCCTTTCCTTTCCTTTCCTTTCCTCTCCTCTCATTTCCTTGGAGTCCTTTCCTTTCCTCTCCCCTCCTCTCCTTTCCTCTTCTCCCTTTTCCTCTCCTTTCCTTTCCTTTCCTCCCCTTCGTATGCTCATAGTCCTGGTGCCAGACTAGCAAACGTATACTTCTCCGGCCCCGGTACCACCGACATCGTTAACCGGTGCGTAGCACCCACACCCCTCCTTACCCCTCCCCTCCTTGTCCTCGTCCTTGTCCATGTCTAATCGCGCCCACCCCCACAGCATCGAAGAGCTCGCCCAAAAGAAGGGCCTCACGATGGCGCAGGTGGCGGTCATGTGGGCGATGGGGAAGGAGGGCGTGACGGCGCCGATCGTGGGGACGACGTCGCTGGAGAAGCTCGAGCAGCTCATTGGTGCGTAAGCTCCACATAGGTTATAGGTTTTGTGCACTATCGTGTACAGTAAGAATGACTGAGACTGACTGGTTGGTTGGCGCTGTAGCTGCGGTGAACATGTCGCTGACGGAGGAGGAGGCGGCGTACCTGGAGGAGCCGTACAAGCCGATGGGGGTTATTCATTAGGGGTGGAATTGGGAAGTGAAGTGTACGATCATTTGGGTCAACCTGGCACGTCGTTGAGTTGCGCCGGTCGTCGTGTGCTTTCATAGGGTATTAAAAGATTGTATGGCTCCGCGGGCAGGGGAGGCAGCGACGTCTCTGCAAATGCGCCTCTTTGCCAGTGATATTTGGAACATACTCTTCTACTTTTCTTGCACGCCCGCACCAAAGACGGTGACGTTTTGGCACTGAACGTACCGGCACCATTCACGAAACAGCGGCGGCTCGGTCTTGGATGGTGTCCTATCCTCGTCTGCGCCCACGACATGTCCTGCTCGATAAAATCCCAAATCTCCCATCAAAGTAGCAGCACTCGGAGAGCGTGTTCCCCTCCGGTTCGCGAAGGGCTTGATGACTCTGAGAGTTGCGGGCTGAAATTTGTGTTTGACTCCGGTAGTAGGCGCTGATTCTATATGGCATTCAGGCAAAAATAATGCTGTGGTTTGACGCAAATCATCATGCAGTGTGTACACACATACTCCGCAATCTACTGGATCCCAATCACGCCCATCGGCTTATACGGCTCTTCCAGATACTTGACCTCCTCGTCCGTCAGAGACATATTTACCGCAGCTACAGGGCTCATCAGTCACTGCACTGCACACGATGTCCAGCTACATACCAATCAACTCTTCCAAATTCCCAAGCGAAGTCGTCCCCACAATGGGCGCGGTGACGCCCTCCTTCCCCATCGCCCATATAGCAGCCACCTGCGCCATCGAGATGCCCTTCTTCTTGGCGACTTCTTCGACGCTGTGGGCATGATCATCATGAGCGATGTCACTCAGGATACAGGGGGATGTGAGCATATATACCGGTTGACGATGTCCTCGGTCGCGGGACCAGAGAAGTACGAGTTTGAGAACCTGGACACTGAGAGTGAATCTGCCGTTCGCGAATGGAGATGGAAAGACACAGACTCATCGGTATCCTTCCTCTTACTGCCCTGCTGGCTCCAGGACCGCGTGACAACGCCGCGGGCTAGTGGGGACCATGGAATACAGCCGACGCCAAAGTGCTATATGCAGAAGGGATTGAGCTTTGGCCGTCACAACTCAACTGAAGATGAGATGAACGACTCGCCTTGAGTGTCGGCATCATCTCGCGCTCCTCTTCACGATACACGAGATTGTAGTGGTTCTGCATGGAGATGAATGGCGTGAGGTTGTGTTCGATTGCGTAGTCTACAAGAACGAGTAAGTAAGAATGCATGAAATGACAAACAAGTCTCATATCATACTCTGCATTATGTGAACTACAGCTTTTTGTTAGTAATAGAAGGGCAGGAAATCGGAGAGACTGGGACATACACTGATATGCGTAGCAAGACGACATTCCGATATAGCGAGCGTATCCCGCTTGGACGATGTCGTGGAGAGCATGCATCTGCGAGTTCAGCATGAGGCATCAGGCAAGGTGATAAACATGGACAATACCGTTTCGGCGATGGGGGTGTTATAGTCAAATCGATGGCACTGAATCACATCCACGTAGTCCAGCTGAAGACGTTCGAGGCTCTTCTTAATGGCGTCGAAGATGTGCTACATATACGCAGTTCAGTATACGACGGTCACATAGTAGCAGAGCGACACGGACCTTGCGACTCAGTCCGAATTGGTTCACGTAGCCTTCTTGTTGCGCTTTCACGGTATCGCGTCTGATAGGATCGGAAAAGCTGTGCCCGACAATCGCCCACAGCTGTTAATAATACTCAGTTTTCACTATGCAGTGCGAGAACAATAGTCAGTACGTACCTTGGTCATGACAACGATTTCCTCACGCGGGAGGTTGTACTCCCTGATCGCCTTACCCAGAATCACTTCAGAGTATCCGTTCGAGTAGACCTAAGTTATGTAGTGAGATTCGTCCACCATGGCATTCCAAACATCTCTGAAAGTCGGAACGCACATCAGCCGTATCAAACGTATTAATGCCTGCGTCGTACGCCGCCTTGATATGCTTGAGGCCCTCTTCCTCCGACAGCAGCCATGGGGACCATGTCGTCTTGCCATAGGACATGCAGCCCAGGATTATCTTGGACACCGTCAAGCCGGAGTTGCCCAATCGCACTTGAACAGAAGGGTTAGCGAGGTATATAGCGGGAGCGTTCAGATTGCCTTACCATATTTCATGGAGGTGGTAGCACGGTTCGCCATGGAAGACAGGGTTGTGACTCTCATGAAATCATCGCTTCGGACTTTATAGCTCATGAAATGTTCGTGAGACAGTTTCGTTATCGAGCGGAGCAGAGTGGTAGACGCGGCAGGAGACGACGTATTGACTTGCCGGGTCATTGGCCATTGAGTGCTTGTACTGAAAGAGGCAAGAAGATCCGTACATCCAGAGTTGGTGATAACTTTTGGTTCAGTCCTAGGAATCCTCATCTGAGTAATGGAAGTTCGGGCAGGCGTGAGAGACATGGCTGAACACCGAGATGACAGCATAGTCTGAAGGAGAAGGTTAGTAATAGTTTCTCGAACAACAAAGAAGTGACATACTTCATCATTGTGCTTGTAGTATGCCAGGATAGATCAGTAAGTAGCAGTAGCTATCCAGTACTATAGCGAGTACAAAACATCAACCAATTGCACAGACGACGAGAACCACATCCACCAGACTCGACGGAGGAACATGCCGCCCGCACGGCAGTCCATGGCGAGTCAAACCTTGACAGTGATCTCGACGATAGTCTCGGCCTTCTAGTGATCAAGTGGAAAGAAGCGTCCCGACGTTACGCCAGTGTTTCGCCTGCGCCACGGACTCAGTGATGCCAATATATGCCCTGGAAGACAGTGAGAGGGCCGGCGTATGGAAAGTACAGAGCTAGATCACTAAATGAGCATATGGAACGCGTGTCATGAGTTGCCCAGCTCACTTCTCATCGTCGACAGAGACGCACTGCCCATAACATCCCATACGCACGTCCAGACGCGTAAGAACAAGGTTCAATGGGAAATTCGCCGTCACAACTCTCGAAGTCGCGCTGGCTTGACCGTGATCCCGTCCTTGACCGTGTTCAATTTCTAGTAGCCAGCACACGTTGAACATCCTCAGAAGTGAGATCCGTGCGTGGATTGATCTGGACGGAATAGGCGTAGGCGCTTGAGTCCTAGAAGTGCCGCGATCTCTTCAGCAAGCATGCGACATCTAGGTCAAAAGGTGTCGACTCACCGAGAGCGTTGTGATGCACCGGCCTACCCAAGACTGCGGGTCAGGTGCAGTCGATCGGTCCTCACTGGCCCAAATCACGCCGTCCCAACTACACTCTCCGCCCCCGACTAAGAGCGACCTTCAGCGCGTGCGCCGACGTGTACGATAGCTGACTCGCTGTACGGATGTGCTGGTTTGAATTCCTTGTAGGCAACATGGTCGTCTGTTACGCGCT
Source organism: Strobilurus luchuensis (assembly GCA_019915105.1). NCBI lineage: Eukaryota > Fungi > Basidiomycota > Agaricomycetes > Agaricales > Physalacriaceae > Strobilurus > Strobilurus luchuensis. The sequence goes on from JAHLMJ010000004.1 coordinate 1,568,638, forward strand.
GACACTATCTGACGCGGAGATTGAGGGATGCAGAATTTGATCAACACCCAGGCGACGTACCAGCTGCTGAATGGCGCTATTTCGTCCAAACGGAAACCACAATACATTACTACTGCACTGCACATAGCAACAAGCGCCCCGTAGTGGTGATGTTGACTCCCACCGTCCTAGTTCGTATAGTCCCGACTTTGACGAGCTCCAGGGCGCAAGGCGCGACGAATGTTGCCGATTTGAGAAAGTTTCCAGAGTCGTGATGGTAGTTCTAGAGAGAGGAAACTTGGAGGAAACCACTCAGACTCTCAATGCTCCTTGGTCGGAGCCTAAACTTTGTGATCCGAGAGGCGGCAAGCGATGCCGTTATACAACGGCTGCCGACGCACATCGACTCTGCCTTCAAGTTGAACTTCAACAAGCTCAGGCTGCTCAGTCCTGCACGGTTCCACGATTAACACTCTGCACACCAGTTCTCCCAATTTACCGAAAGACGTGGAGTAATCCGGGGTAGTTCCTCTCTCAAATCAACAGACTCGAGTATCCTGATCATCTACTCAATTGTGTACGTCCCATGGTGCGCTATCGTCGACAGACTTTGTGCGACTTTCTCCTTTCAAGCATATTCTACTTCCGAAAGGCATGTTGATGGTATCAAGGCTTGACGTCCCATTCAATGGTACTTGCGGTTCGCGCGCTCCTCCCACTGTCAGATGCCGTTTGGACCCACGGACCTCTCCCGTAATAACAATCCCTTATCATGTGGCCTGATCTCGCGCTTCAATAGCCCAGCTCTCAGCTTGATCCTGTTCCTACAATCTACTGCATAGGCAACGATTGTACCGCGGAGTGGCCATGTGGCAGTTGTTGTATCCCCAAATCCTCCTATTCTTGGCGGTCATCAGGCTCTGTTACTTGGCTCTCTCAAGGCTTTACTTTCATCCTCTGCGTTCTTTTCCAGGTCCTCGTCTGGCGGCGCTTACAGACCTCTATCAAGCTTACTTCGAGACGTGGAAGAACGGGCTCTTTGTGCAGCATCTCGAGAAGCTGCATGAAATTTACGGTACGGTCTCCTCTCGTATAATGAGAACCTATGTCATTCCTGTAACAGGTCCTGTAGTCAGGATACGACCAAATGAAGTACTCTTTTCCGTTTTGGCCTTCTGTCTCAACTCATTCCTTGACCTCACAGTTGCATTTCAACAGCCTGGATGCATACATGGCGATCTATCCTCCCTACTCTGGGTTCGTCAAAGATCCGTACTTCTACGCAAGCTTTGGCATAGATCAGGGGTCAATTGGTATGATGAATGTTCATGAGCACAAGAAACGGCGAGAGATATTGACTCCTCTGTTCTCCCGGCGTGCGATCCTGAGACTGGAGGACGTCGTTCAAGAAAAGGTCAACTTTGTAGATGCAAAGACCGACCAGAATCGTACTGATCAGTGCCTTCCAGGTCGATATCTTCACGGATAAGCTGGCAGAGTGTGCCACCACTTCTCACCCCGCCAATCTCTTCCGCGGTTTTCGAGCTTTGGCCATGGATGTGGTCACGGCTTACTGCTATTCGCACTCCTTCGGTGGACTTACAGCACCCGGTTTTGACCACCCTATCATACGCTCACTCGAGGGCGCTATACCCATGATGACTGCTACAAGGCACTTTCCTATTCTTCATCTTCTGCATCACCTTCCGGATTGGCTAGGAGCCTTACTGAACCCAGATCTCGGCGGCATTGCCCAGCTCAGAGGATATCTCGAGAAAGAAATTGAGGTTATTCTCAAGGACCCAGATATGTTGAGGCGGTCGGGAACAGATCACCAGACGATATTCCACCACCTGATTACTCCGGAGCTCATCAAATCTGGAGAGCTTCCGTCGAGGAAATCATTGCTAGAGGAGGTTTGTTTTTCGTTTCTTGTCTTCTGACAATACAGTACGTTGATTGTGTTGTATCAGGCCGTTGTGCTCCTCTTTGGTGGCACTGATACGTCTAGCAACGCTATGACTGTCGGATTCTTCCATCTCCTCAACACTCCACAAGTGAGGAAGAAGTTGGAAACAGAGCTGTACGAAGCATGGCCAGAGAAGGACACCAAGATCTCATACGAGAAATTGGAAAAGCTGCCGTATCTTGTGAGCAGTCTCTCTCCTTCATCGCTTCTCGCTTTGACAGCCTTCAGACGGGTGTTATCAAAGAAGCGCTGTGATTGAGCTATGGAGTACCAGTATCCTTACCACGCCTCGTCACTGAGCCGACAATTATTGACGGCAAGAGCGTCCCAGCCGGAGTAAGTCGTCACTTTCTCCAATCTTTTCAGTCGTCGGGTCGTCATATGCTTACTCTGCAGACCATCGTTGGTGTTGCACAGCCTTTCGTGCTTAAGAACCCAATTATCTTTCCAGAGCCGCATGCCTTTCAACCAGAGAGATGGATGCAGGTCGACTCGCAGAAATTGGACAAGTATCTTGTCACTTTCTCGAAGGGTCCCAGAAGCTGTGTAGGCATGAAGTGAGTCATCCCGACCTCTCGTAGAATAATGTAGGCTTATCATACTGGGCAACAGCTTGGCCTGGTGCGAGCTTTATCTGACATTCGCCAATCTTGTAAGGAAACTCGACATGCAAGTGTTTGAGACCAGGTGAGCCCTGGATGCTTTTGAGACTTTCGGCTTTGAATCGCTGATGCACGTTCCTGTTCCTACATAGTCAAGAAGATATGGTGTTTCGGGCTCATTCGTTTCCTGTATGGACGAAGAGGCCATTGCAGGCTGTTGTTCTAGCGCGATCGTCGTGAGGAGGCTAACATGCATGACCTGGAGTATTCAAAGTCTCAAAGATGTCCTCTGCCGTCGTATCATCGCCCTCTGCTCTCTTCTGTATAATAAAACGTCCAAGGTTTCGCGTCCAGCCCACAGAACATTTCATCACCTTGCTTGTCAAGGTCCTTCGTCCGTTGAAATTAGCCGCCGGGATACTTACAGTAAATAAGGACAAACCGGATGCAAGTTTACCCCGGTCTGCCGCGTTACCAAAGCAGGATGATGCGTCGCCGAACGCGCTTGGCGCCCTTCCATATTCAACCTGTCCACCCGCCTCCTCCATTGGATCTTGTTTCCATTTCCATTTTCTAATCAATTCTACCATACACAATGCTGCACATGCATCAGTCTGCACCATCATCAAGCTCATCTCAACACCAACCACTGTAAAAAGTACTAAAAACCGAAGTGGCCTGCATGCATTGCACACTTCACTATCCAGATTCATAGATTTCTTTGATGATTAGACTACAACAGGAGAGTGGTCCAGAAGATAGCATGCCGTCCGGATCCAACCAACATCCACGTCACTCTACAAGGACCAATCAATGGCAACGTGTGCCATGGCACAAGGGTTCATTAAACACCACTGCACATCCGTGCAGGTCCCTGCTGTAGTGGTGCGCTTTCAGTAAGGCACTGCCACACAAGAGGGAGAGTGGGTGTTATTGCCGAACATCAGCATCATAGACTTGCAAACCCATTGCATCAATACTTCAGTCAAGTCAAATTCAGATTTTTGTAGAGCACAGCTTGGAGGTTCAAGTAGTGTCCGTCTGTTTTCCGCCAGTAGTGATTCGTGAATAGGCTTCCTTGTCATCCACATGATGATTCTGGAAGCAGTATTGAGTCATGCTCAGTGGTAGCCATGCTTGTGAGCATGAGTTGGTGGTGGCAAGAGACAAGCATCTTCGTCACGGTCAAAATCTGGACAGCTTATGATTCCATGACATTCATAGACTCTCCTGCCGCGCTGTACTCAGAGTTCTTCCTCTTTGATGACAGGATGTACACAGACCTCAGCCCTGACTAGACCGGACTTTGTACGTGCACAATCTGGTGCCATAAGTGTAAGTAGGAGCCGGTGCTCGCATGCGCCGTTATCTTGCTCGGTACCCACCTCAGCCGCGCCAAGGGCTTGTTCATCTGGCTCTCATATTCTCTTGTGGATATCTCGTCAGTACGGACTTTGTATTCATGTACCCACCATACACATCCAAATCCATGGACAGTACTGAGTGTATTCCAAAAGCGTACATTTGCTAATCCACAAGCAAGGTTGCGCGCCGCTGCAGGCGGCACTTCCCGAGTTTTGTATTGGCGACGAATACTAGCCAGACCGAGTGCACCAGTGGATGACTGAGACAAGAAGAGCTAGTGTATGTAGTTCATGTCCTCGCACTCAGTACTCAAACCGCACTATGCAATCCTGAATTTCATGGAGTTCGTTCAGGGTTCGGTTCAGTTTTCTAACATGTTGGCTTGCCGAGTTGCCCTGCGCTAGCCCGATAACCTGGCCTCCTTAGTGTATGAGCAGGACTCGACTCATTACAGAAGGTCGGTTACCTGGCTAGCCCTGCGCGTCCTGGCGGCAACAGTGCCGACCGGTGCCGACACATCTCAGTTTCTCGCCGCCATCATGTCCTTACCTTGACCCTCGACGACGACAACGGCGGCTTAAGATGCACTCGAGTGACTCGCGCGCCATTGACGATGAGCCAATTATTGTCACCGCGCGCGCTGCCGCCAAAGACGTCGCATTCGGCAGTGTAATTCGGTCTTTCTCTGCCAGGGATTTTTCTGAATTTTTGTAGCTCGCTGGAATGATTTCCGAAATCTTCGAATACCCTTTCGACCTTGCCAAAGTCCGCCTACAATCACAAATGCTTACCTCGTCGCCTGACATGATGCGTTTCTCTGGGCCTTTGGATTGTTTGAGAAGAACTTGGCGCGATGAAGGGTTTCGAGGCCTATATCGAGTCTGTTTTCCTTACCTCCATCTTCACTTTATCACTCAAATCAGGCTAGGGATTACCTGCTCCTTTGGTCGGCTCGATGGCAGAAACTGCAGCACTGTTCTTTGCTTACTCCTCCTTCCAAAACGTTATACGCGCCTATTCCTTTCGACAACACCCTTCAGAAACCTCCTTAGAACTATCAATACCCCAATTGGGTCTTGCAGCGGCTGGCGCTGGCTTTGTGACCAGCTTCATCCTGTCCGTTCACTCTGCAACTCGCTCGAGCTCGACTGACCTCCCGTAGGACGCCCATAGAGCTCGTGAAATGCAAAATGCAGGTCCAGATGATGAACACTCATACTGGGGCCCACATTCCTCCCATACACGCCACCCCAAAGAGCATCAAGCAGATCGTCCAGGCCGCAGCCTCCGCACCCCAATCTACCTCTTCCCGATCCCATCTTTCCACCCTAGTATCCTCAAGAGCAGAGTTAGAGGCATTTCGGCGGCGTCTACCAGGCCCTGCCGCCATCATACGCACAACAATACAGGACCATGGCGTTCGCGGTCTCTGGTTAGGCCACACCGGTACTCTACTCCGAGAAACAGGCGGTACCGCGTCGTGGTTTGCTGTCAAGGAATGGCTTGCGTCTGCTCTCAAAGCCCGTCGACTGGGCGAGGGTATTCCTGGCGAACTCCTCCCATGGGAATCTGCTGTATCTGGCGCACTTTCAGGTGGAGCATGTGTTCTCGCGTTGTATCCCGCCGACACGGTGAAAAGTGCGATACAAACGGAAGAGGAGCTACGTTCGCATTCGAGAACGATGCCGAAGCAGGTTGTTGAACGGACTACTTCATTTTGGCGGACAGCGGTACGCATGTACAATATGCATGGCGTCAAAGGGCTGTACGCGGGGTGCGGCATGACTGTCGCGCGCGCGGTACCCAGCAGTGGCATCGTGTTTGTCGTTTACGATGGCTTACATTCGTTCTTTGGATAGAGAGGTTTCATTTGCATCCACCTTACACATCATCTAATTATTACATAGTCAAGACAGACTCGCCGTCTTATTGTACAGCAAAATCCTATCTCGCAACTTGCTCAATCACTAGAATCTACGTCGTGGCGGAGATTTACTGGGAACAGCTTCGCCTCCACATCCTCCCGACGAGCAAACTGTCGTCATTCGCCAGCGCAACTTGTGATAAATAGTAAATTAATTTAAACATCTACTCATTTGGACGTCATAGACTCGAGTACGCAAAGGCCTGATTCTCCTTCAACCACCTGGGCCTGCTTCGCGTAGCGATGGACATTTTTGATGGCCGGACATTATCCTCTATCTCGTGGATCAGGTCCAAGACCTATACAAGGCGCCAGCTCAGCAGGGTTCCTCGATTGTAGGTCAACATGACGAAAACTCACGTCATTGGCGCATCCGAAAGATAATGAAAAGCCTGCGCCACCTTGTCCATACGAGTGTACGATTTTACTCTGGGAGCCGTCCTTCCTCGTGCGAAGCTCGCGCTCTACTCGGACGTTGGAGCCCCTGAACGGTCGCAGGCCCTGCACGAGAGGAGCATCTGGGTCGTACTCTGCATTCTCGAGTCCCGGTACAAATTGGTTACATCGCTCGCGCATGCGTACAATCTCCGGACTGTCCAGAGTGAGATCGAGCTCGTATTTGTGTGGCTGCGCCAGTCCTACAAAGACACGTCTTTAGCTGGACTTTCAAACACGTAAAGACACGTACCACCGAGAATAAGGGTGTTGTCGTTTCGTGGCACGATGAACACTATATCTTCATCTTCGCCTCGCGTGTCGTCGTGCGTAACGGCGAGTGCCTCCGTCACTTTGGGGAACTTCTTTCCGTCGTTGACGACCCGGATGAGTGCACCGCGTAGGGGATAGACACTTTCATCGCCAGCGAGCTCCAGGCCGGCCAGACCAGTGGCGTTAACGATCGCGTCCGCACCGTATTCCATCAACAATTGCTCTTCTTGATCCAAAAGATCACCAACAATCCTTCGGGTCGCGAGTACTGCGCCTTTGCAGATGAGCACAAACCTCAGCCACTGCATGTACGCGTCTGTATCGATGACGGGCGAAATATGCTGGTAAGCATCGACGACTCCCGCTCTTGGGTTGAGGCAATGCTCGTTCACAATTTTGGCATCGCGCCGCACGCCTCTAATCTAGAAGCAAGGAAAAGAAAACGTGTCAGATCCACATAATTCCTGGCTGCTGATCGCGAATAAGGCTTACCTCTGACTGTGCGACGATCTCCTTATACTTGTCTAGCTGGCCGGGATCTGGCATTTCTTCGAGGACTTGGTCGAAGAAGAAGTTTGCCATGCGCATCCGCACTCCGTGATCCAAATAGTCGCTCTGGGGCATCATCTCTTGAAGCTTGTCGAAGATGCGGTAGGACGTCATGCACCAGCGCTTAGAGTTGAATAACGATACGACCTGTAATTGAGAGTATTAGACAGCAATACATCACCAACGGCAACCCGACTTGCATCGGTATGTTTTCCACACACGGCGGGAGGCCATTCCCATCTTGTCATGATTAGAATCTCAAATGGTACGCGAAGCACTATGTATAACTCACAACGCGCCAGCAATCTGGGAAGTGATGCGATAATTGGGGTCGGCCCATCGTTCGGCGACAATTGTGACTTCGTAGCCAGCATCAAGTAAGGCCCATGCAGTCTATACAGTGGGGTAGGGTTTCACAATGATGACCGTGCCTGGAGAAACGCGAGCGTACCGTGAACCCGGTGACGCCTCCTCCGACGACAAGGACTCGTCTCTTGAGGACAGTCGGTTTAGGTGGATTGGGACGACCTTTGTGAAGGACAAGCTCGTCGCCGATGCGAGTCAAGAAGAAATTGGGTACAGAGTGAGGAGGCATTGAGGGGATGTCAGCAGCAAACGGTCTCTCAAGAGGAAGATTCACATCTCTTATATATATATATAGGTGGCTGGATTAGACTTGTTTACAGACGGAGGTGCAGTTTGAGATGCTCATCCGCGGTACCCTGAAGATTAACTGAATCTGCAGGACGTCCTCTGAGGAAGGAAGCACAGCCCCGGGTGCAACACATAAAGAGTAACTTGAGCGCCTCGGATCGGAGTGTACCTAATGGCAAAGAAAAGCATTTGATGATCCAATGCCACGTAGCAGTTTGCTCAGCGTCATTGGCGTCTCGGGGATGCTCCTCGTCTGGAAACAGGCATTTAGCTTTGAAGATACACGTAGTCGAGAAATAAGCCGCCAAAGTTGGAAGTCAGCGCGTCTGATACAGTTCTTTGTCTGTGGCGCGGAAAAGCCCACGAGGCCGTGTCTATCGAACAGGTGCAATCAGAGATCTGTTAGATGTTTAGATGTCGAGAGAACATGGCACACCTTCCCGTTTGAAGCAGATCTGACTGCCCCCACCGAAAGGGACCGCGGATCATACCATGCTGGCACACGAATCTCAATACGAATTCATGCGCGTCTAGGCATAGTGGTAGTGTCTAGGACGAGAGCAAGTCGTGGCTCCAGAATAGAAGTTGGCGGGCTTTACTATCAGTCTCGTAAGCTGTAAAGCCTCTTGTAAACGAGGCAAACTCCGAAATGGTTAAGCGCAGATCAAGGGAAACGGGGTCCGAGCGTCGGAACCCAGTCAGAAATGCAAAATCTTCGGCCAAGGTTTAGAGGAGACCAGTGTGGTGCGCTGGCAGAAGTCGTCAAATGACACCAAAACTGAGAGCAGAAACTGATGACGCAAGGAGAGAGTCGAACCGCATGTTGTGATTATTTGATCTCAACATCAGGGAAGTGCCGACGGCGCAGTGCTCCCGAGGCATGCTCTGCTTTCTACCACATCGTCCATGGTGTTAAATGATTTGCATCCCTGTGCCGTCTTCTCAAGCCGCCGATTACTCTACCTCGGAACCTTGACCTTCCTGCGGAAGCATTGTACTAGAGTTCTTTGACGTTTGATGTGTTTGATTGGCCAAAGGTATACAATCGACGCCACAAGTCCACCTGGCCTTCGATAACAGACGAGAAGATACTTTCCATGTGACTGTCGAATGCCTGTGAGCGTATTCTACTCTGGACTTTGTTAAGCTGAGCTAGAATGGCCTGGATTTCTCTGGGGACTGCAGCTCAGCAGATATCACGCTTTGGAGGGAAAGAATCAGACATTGCCCTGTTCCTTCGAGTTCCGACACCGACAAGGTCGATGTTTAGTGCACGCGCATTCGGTAAATCTCCGAAGTGTGCATTGTATCTGAATCGACGAATACGAAGGTGTACGAACCCATCAGTACACTGCGGACAAGTGTATACGCAACGTAACTTTCATATTGACTATCCGTCACTTGTCCTCTTCCCACCATCCGTGGTGCCTGAAGATCAAACAAACAAAAGCCATATGGCCGAGGCCTCCGATTCAGTTATCGGCTCTGTAAATCCTCTAGTTGGTATTGCTCATACCAATGCGTCCTGTGTCGGGTGTTGGAATGGACCGGTCATGCCTCGGTCAACGACTATCGAGTGACGACTGCCATCGTCGAGACACCTCCGGAGACGGCCAAGGGCCTAACTGCATTCACATGGGCAAGACATTTGACTCTGCAACAAAGTCTTTTCCCAAAACAGCAATGACCGCCACGCCGTCGGGCTGCTCGGACGCCTATCGCCTTCCGCGACGTAAAGCGAATATTGTACGCCAATCAGATCCAGAAAAGGGGTGAGGATGGTGAGGTCGTCCTGTGAGGTCGTCCTTCGAGATCACCGTCTTCTCGATGGAACCAGCACCGACAGAACTCGTACTAGCTTGATTGGGACAGCTCACAGGTCAGGACCTGAGAGGACATCGCATGGCGCTGGAGTAGAATACGTTTAGATGCTACTCGCCGCACAGTGGCGTCGGTAGCTCGAGCACCTAATACTTACTCTATAGCGGAGGTCAAGCGGAATGCGAGGGCATCGCAGATTCATATCTGGGGTGCACTGTGCGCCATTCGTGCTGTATGCGGGCCCCACAAAGTGCAGTCTTCAAGACCTGACCTAGTAGATGAAAAGTGAGACCCCGTCGGATAAATTGCACGAAGAGGAAGCACGATCCTTGGATTGACTACTTGGTGTGAATTGTTTGCTTTGGGTCCAGACGAGGGCATGCCGCTTCAGTGCTTCGTTCATCCGTTTTCCCCCCATCGGTGGAACGTTCTTGGCGACGGAGAGAATTGATGGGTCCAGAGCATGCGGGCGCGCGGAGAGGAAGTAGGGACGAACTGAAACCAGATTATGGAGTGTACGACAGATTCAGTATCTTTGGTAGCCATGTATTCGTCGTACCAAGGAGTCGGAGACAATATACTTGTTGGAGTTGTTATAGTATGCATTGTATATCGACCCAGACATTGGTGTCGAGCGGCGAACAGCGCTGAGATAGTTCTCAGAGCTCTTCGCGACAACCTGTGAATTCCGCGGCAATGGACATGGTCATAAGATTGTTGTTCATGACAGAAAACCGTAAGACGAGCAAGGGAGACGTTACTGGAGGCACTGCTCACGCGTGTTCAGCGGAGAGAACACGTAAAGAAGTACTTACTAGTGCTTATCGATCTGGCTGGAAGAGACCAATAGACTGGAGCTCGGACCGCATTTGTGACGAGAGACCAAAGCCGCGACGAATGATACTGGGACAATGCTCAGTGCTTTCCGCGAAGGTTTCAAAAGGCAACACACCAATGGCAAACCGCGGAGAAAATTGAGCGCCCACGTTACAATCGGCGTTTCGGTAAGTTGACACGGTACATGAACCATATTCAGATATTCAGTAACTGCACGGCGACACGATTCTCTCGATGTGCTCACAGGCCAGACACAGCCTGGGACAGGGTCCTTGTATTACCCAAAAGGGTCCTCCAAGCACCCAAAATACAGCTTTGTCTTTGGACAGGGTGAACAGGGCTCGTGGATGTCGGACAACGTCAGGTAAGCGGAGGCACTGATAGGTGATAGGTGATAATTGATGTGTGGGTCGGTGGACTGCCATGATTTTTGTTATGATGTACGGTTTGCGGTGATGCCCGTACATGGGAATCGGGATCCATATTGACGTTGTTTAGCAGAGGCCGCGGAGGTTTGTCCTTGACAAATTGTGTGTTGTATGCCATAAGATAAATTGAAACTGCTCGCCAAAGTTTCCGTCAGCACTGGGGTGTTACTCGGTATGCAAAAGGTCGTGCCTTCGACGTTGTAACAGATGAGTGTCATGGCGAGTACGACTGCGCTCGTCGTCGATGGTAATGAACGAGGAAAGGCATCCGTGAGGCATAATAGCCATGATGGTGGCGATTCCGCTGACAATGGCATACAAGTGAAATGGGCCAACCCTCGGTTCTATGGTTACACCCCGAGAAGAATTTGCTGCAGATCCATGTCCGTGGTCAGGATCCAATGTCCATCGAGATGAGACCGCTGATTTTGGGATTGCGTGTTGCGGTCAATGGACAAGTAGCCTCCAAGAAACAGTATCCACCTGCCCCGCGTTCAAAGGTTGACGCTGCTCGGGACAGGAAATCTGGCCGTCGTCGTACACAGAGATTCTCCCGGGCAATAAGAAAGACACAAGTCCATGCATGTCCCTGGGCTATGTGAGCGTGATGAGAGATATCTCCTTCCCGACTGACTGGCCGAACTGTACTTTGCAAACCTGGCAACGCAATGGACTGGAAAGTGCGCGCAATGAAGGCGGTCGTTCTTTGTCGAGACCAATGAATTGTTCGGTGGTACAGTGCGAATAGTCGGCGAATCAGGCAAAAGGCTGGGCGTCTCATGTCCGTCTATACTGCTGAGAAGATCCAGAGTCAAAGCAAGCTTTAGGATTATTCGATATACACACCTTGCCGAGGCTGGAGCTTAGCTTACCAGCGCCTAGCATTTTGGGTTGATCTCGACCACACAAGATCTGGGACGCTGAGACTGACTTACCAGGCAGGTTGTGGAGGCCAAGGCCAGTATGGTTTTCCCAACGACAGCGAAAGACAACACTGCGACAACGATGAATATACATATGGTCATGGTCAGGTCATGGTGGAAGTGAAAGGAAGAGATATGCGCAGGCATTTGCGGCCCGATTCAGACGCCCGACAAGCCGGGTCCGCTCAGGTCCGCTGCCGACTCCCGACTCCGGCGTCCTCTGCCTCTGACCTTCACCACCATGCCCTGCCTTGCGGCTGTACGGTATCTCTGGCGCTCATGTTTGATCGGTATAAAACCTCTACTTATGCTCACCGAAAAATGCGCCCCACTGCTCTGTATTTTCGGAGGACGCACCAGAAACTTATTCATCCTCCACAACGCGACGCGCCAGTGCCAATCTTACAGCGTAAACGCGTGTGCTTCGCGTCTCAAATGGCGCCATAGATGGGAGTGCATACATTCTTTTCGAATACTGCAATTGAGGAGACTAGCAGACCAGCACTACTTTCAGCATGGTCGTCATACTCTGAGCAGTCTCTTGCGCTCTCGAGTCGGTCTTCTGGCACACCCCCCATCTGGGACCCTCAGGATACGGACTGTGTGTAGCTCTTCCGACTGTCAGAGAGCTACTTTGCTCTGAACCTACACTGGTCGTCATCTTTTCTCGGTATGCCAGCGCTTTCGATGCATCTGTCACTGGAAGAGCGACCTCGTTCTTCGGAAGCCGACCTTGCTAACGCTGAGCAATCCTTCGACGTAAGACCACCTCAATGCTCGATTGTCTTAGCCGACTGGACAGTCCCCAGTGCTATGCGGACATCCTCTGACGGTCACTGTAATACTCCTGAGTATCGCGATATTCCGTTCTCTTATTGTCGGGCATGATTCCTTCCTGAGTCCATTTTGACGACGTTGCGCGATGTGTGGTTGGTGAACTCTGTTGTATTGACGGCGGTTTTGGGGCGGGTGCACATTTTGAGCCACACGCAAGTTCTCTTCGAGTCAGGTTTCATGGACACATTATTGCGTCCTCTTATGATTGTAAAGTACATTTGCTATGCCGTGTGATGTTTACGGCTCGTCCATGCCCACGAATCCGTCCATGCCAGCTACGATGCCTCCCATCACTCCTGTCTGTGTGGCCTGTGCCTCTGACGCCGATTGCGCCAGCTCAGCAGGCGTCCTCTGGCGCAACAACTCCTCCAACACCGGACTAAGCTTCCCATCCGTCGCCTGCGCCGCCTCAGACACCGAGCTCAAGCTCGCAGGCGGGACATACGCCCTCACCGCGCCGGCAATAGCCTTCGCAAGATCCGGTGCTGGCACGCCGAGTGATAACGCGAGCGAGTTGATGTGTGTCTCGACTGTGTCGTCTCCCTTCGAGTTCCTCCCACGGCCACTTGTGTAATGCTGGTTGGCGCTGTGGGAGGTGTGCGCCTGCGGTGGGACGCCCGTGGCAAGATTCCACCAACCGCCGACATCCGTTTTCCACTGGACGACGCGCCATGAGTAGTATGCGGAGAGCGCAGTTGAGAGGAGGACGAGGAGATAGATGAGGCGGTGCAGGCGAGTATTTGATAGTGGCGCATCGACTGGCTTCATCAGAGGCTTGTTTTCGCTGGTTGGTGTGGACATGTTGGATATATGCGCTTTGGCAAGGGAATAACGCGTCGGGATGGTGGTTGTACGAGTTCAAGGAAAGAAATGGGGCTTTTAGCGGCAAGGCCGGTAACGTCATTGTGATGTCATCTGCCTCCGCGCGTCATTGGGGTTATGGCGGCCCACCCCTGTGCAGGGCTTAAGCTTGGTCAAAGAGTTCGACTTGTTTCAATGTTTGCAATTGGTGGACTGTGAGCCCAACAACTGCATAAGTAGAGCTACTTCAAAGATCAGAAAATTATATATGTATTTCGTGAGCAAGCAAGTAAGCTGAGATGTTACAAGATGCGCGAAAGGTAGGCCGGTCACAGGCCTACATACGCGAAAGGACGCCTAATAAGCAGGCACCAGTGGCGTCACGAGCCCAAGGCACGTAGACAGGCGTAGTGAAAGGGATTGTAGCTGAGCCTGGACGGCTTCGTGGGTATGGACTAGTCTTTGACATCACGATGGTATAGCAAAACCACAAGAACAAGCAGTGAGTTTATCAACTTGATAAACCCATGGAAAGACTCTGCCAGAGAGGAACAGCGTCGTGGCCCATAACGTGAACCGGCATCGCTATGAGCAGGTCAGTCAATCGAACGCTGTTGCAAAATCGGACCGCGTACCTGAAGGACTGTCTGGAGGCGTAACAAGTTCAGGTGAGGAACGTGGGCTGTAAGACTGGAACCTCCCTGTCGACCTGCGCCCAGCGAGTTTGCGAGTCAGCCTTGGTTGTCGCGGGAAGTCTGAGTCGGACTCCTCAGGGTCATACCCCGACAGTTCTTCATCCTCCAGTTTCACGCGTTTGAGGTAACTTGGAGTTGTCGAGACTTGAGAGAGACCGTGTAGTGTACGAGGAACGAAAGCACCGCCCGCGGTACTGTAATCGTCAAAGTTGCCTCCCATCTCAGCAGCTATTAGAGGATATATCAGCACTTGAGCCAGAGCCGAAACCTGTAACTTGCCCGTATGTCTAGTCGACCCACTCGTCGAGACCATCGCCCTATAATCATCGCGTGAGGACGGCTCCAGTGATCCATGCCTCGGCTCATCTTCCCCGGATTCATATCCCTCAAAAGTGGGTATATAGTGACTGAGAGCTTGTGGTCGTGGCTCCGGACGTCGGGATGCTGGTTGGACTTTGTAGACCCGGTGCTTGAAGTTGGCAGGGCGTGTTTGAGTAGTTCTACGCCGACGTCCAGAGAGCTGTTGTCGCATCTTGAGCTGGGACGCCAATTTCAATCGATGAAACTCTACAGGAAACTTCACTGAGTGAATCAAAACCAGGGGGTGTGGGCCACGTACGAGGAAATCGCTTGGCTGCTGAAGCCACTGGCAAGCCGGTGACTATGCCCAGTACTCTGATCAGCTCCCCGTCACTAATTTGAGACGCGCACATACCCGTCGAGCTACCACTCTCCGAAGACGACGACTCTGCACTCAAAACCTCAATATCCGTAGGCGTCAAGCACGTCCATGAATGCAGCTGATGATACAGGGGCCCGGGCTCATGCACTATCAAAGTGGCGGACATGATGGAAAGCAAAGGACAACGGACTCGAAAAAAGACTGTTCTTTATTCATGCCATAGGTGGTCTTCTGAAAGTGCATTGAGCATGGTATCCCCTTCGGGACGGACATTTGTTGCGAGGAGGCCTATTGTTCGACTAGACTGGAACAAAAGCGTTGGTCGTAGGGATGATGAAAGAGCGCAATGGGTTTAGTGGCCCATTCCGGTTGGATGGCGGCAGCAGATGATCCGAGTCCAAGGGGTGGGGCGATAAGTAATGTGTTTCGATGTCGAGCCGAAATTGCGAGTTTCCTGACAGTCCTGGCGTGTTCACAGCGCGTAGTAGGATTTGGCCTGTGCTGTTCCAAGTGCGAGTGTTAGGTGCTGCAAGACAGTGCAGACATGAAATTCGTAATCGCGAAAGCTGAGGTGACTTCTTGAGTAACATGCCTCTCATTCATGTTGGTCCATACAAATAACTCAACTGGTTGACAGCAGACACAAATCTGGCATCTGAGCTCGATTTCTCGAGCTCAATATCGCTGCACTTGCATATGTCCATGGTGGTTCGGCGAGAAAAGGTGGACGTAGTGCCGGCGGCACAGCGTAGACGTCGACAAAGATGACTGTTCTAACTTCTGATGCACACTTCAAGCAACAAAACAGAACTTCATTGGTATTGCTGTCCACATCCACAGACAAAGAAAAAACCCAGAAACTTTCGATCTTATATGTAATAAATCTGATTCAACGAGCCCTTGAATTCTTCTAGCGCGATACAAAGTGACTTCATCAGTCCAAATGTCACTTCAAGAACAACGACTCCATACTGACCAGTCAGTAGCACTTCAGGCGGAGTCGTCGTAGACCGTGCAATTGGGAGGGCTGGCTACAGCCACCGGACCAGGAGGGCAGAATTGCGTGCACGTGCCTGTAAGGAGCACCCCGTTGTTCTACCGTGAACGAGATGAGCAGACGTTGATAAACATACAGCAAGCTTGACAAACGTCGTAGACGCAGCGGCTAATGGGCCCATTCATTCCCAAATCTCCGTATCTGTCAACAGAGTGAGTCGGCGCGCAAGTGCTAGAAGGCGAGGCGACATACCCGCAAAAGCGCGCGGGAGGATCGGAGGCATAGATCCCACCGTTGGACATGAGAGTGAATCCCGCGAGGTCAGTCGGTGGGCAAATGGCACAAATGTCGTAGATGGTTCCACTCGCCACGGAGGCAGCGAAGAGGAAAGCGGCGACATGGAGGATGGTAGTGGGGAACATGATGATTTAGATCGTTTGCAAGGAGAGCAATGGTGACTGCAGCAAAGCTGAGCTGCTCTTATATCTCGAGCATAAGCACGGGCTAGTATTTGAGCGAGAAGTTTCTGGTCGCCACGGGTGTGTTTCGCCGTTGCTCGCGGCCCAGGATGCGTGGCGCAGTCATAGACTTAACGGCACAGAGGTTCGCCCTGCATTTCCGTAACAATGGATGAACGCTCTCGGCTGTCAGTATGGGGTTGCAATGTGCGTGCGAGACAGGAATCGACCACGAATGCATCGAGACATGGATTCTGGGGCACGGAAGTGAGACGGTGAGTGCTCTGTCGCAGATGCTGTTGATAATTGACGTACATAGTATGGGCTTGTACTTGGGCTTGCATAGCCTAGTAGAAAGAAGTCAATTGACAAAGTTCTCGCTGACGGATCCCTTACCTTCGAACAAGGCCGAAAGGCTTCACTCACGACAAGCCGGCAAAAGAAACGCGCCAGTGGCACCTGGCGCTTCGTCCCAAGTCAACCTTTCCAATTCGTTGCAAAAGACTCAGAAAGCTATCAAAGTCAGCGCGCGAGCTGCACTCGAGCATCAAGGATTGTTCCTTGACGCAGGTGTGAAGATTGTAGCTTGGGTAGAGTCACGTCCAGAATCAAGAACGACGGAAGAATCACTCGTGATGAAACCAGGGTGGCTCATAGCAGAAGGTTGTATCAGGCAATCAGTCTGTGATGCCGAGGGCTCGAGGGGACGAGAACCATGATACTGGCCGGACCGGCCACTCAGCCGAAGTAGATAGACATTTGTCTATACAGTTAAGCTCTGGATAAACCATCTAGAGATATATTGGTCCGCCGCCGAGTCTGCGCAAAAGGGCTTGATTGACCGTCCGCGTTCACAATCATTTCACCACCGGGGGGAAGCCAACTGGTTTTGTCCATTCGTTGAGGTGCGGCTACAGATCCTGCAACAATCAAATCATTGGAGATACAGCATGGAAGACCCCGATCGCCCGTAAGTTCACTGGATTGCTTTGCTGTATGATTTTGGAAGTAGAGACTGTAGAGTGAGACCGGATTTCCGAGTGACGGACAAATGCCACAGTTGCCAGCGAGGCCGTCGGAAACTTGAAAGCACCCTAGACGGCGGAGTCAGGAACGTAGTAATACCAATCAGGAATCGCGTAGGGCACAATTGGTCACAAACAGTAAAACAAACCCAAGAAACGACCGATTAGCCGCGAAGACTTATGAACCGACCTCCCAACAAGCAATGGCAGTCGCATTTGAGTGCCAACGGGGCGATGGCGTGGAACACTCACCCAGTCACACACAAAGCGCTGTTCTGTGGTTCGAGGACGATAGCATTATCCTCTTCAAAGCGCAGTCAAAAGCATTTCGAATCCAGAGTCGCAGTGTCCTTGCCATGCAGCCGACTTCTTCAATGAGATGGTGAAGCTTGGGCGTCCTGAGACAGAGACCGATGGCTTCATGCTCGTCCTTCCCGTAACTAGAAACAGCTTGAATTTGACATACAGTATCAAGCACCTAAGCCACATCTACACCTCCATCAAGGTGCATACTATGTGAGTCTGTCCAGTAATGCTCCGAGCCCGGGCGCCGAGAGACAGTGTATAGAGGAGATTCGAAAAGAAGACTCGACTCCGACATGAGCGAATTTACCAGCACATGTAACTCGAGACTGGAGCGGTAGGATACGGAGAGCAGCACCCTGAGCGGAGACGATGTCAGTTGGCCGTTGATAGATATCCATGCAGTGCGTCCACATAAACGGCCCGGCGAGCTAGCAGCAGCATGCCGCTAATTCATGTTGGCGGATATAAATGATTGAAGTCATTGACAGAAAACGCAAACGCATGAATTCGAGTCAGGGAATTAAGCCAGATCGCTGGCCATGGTGGTTTCGGAAAAGGTGGATGCGATGCCGGCGGCATTGTAGGGTCACAATGTGCATGGAGGCATGATGGAGCTACTTATGAAGATGACTGGTCCGACTCTGCATACACTCAAGTCTCAACAACAAAAGGAGAATGAATTGGCACGAGCATCCGCATTTACATACAAGAAGAAGGCCCCAAAAAACTCAATTCTACAACATAAAACTTCGATTTAACAAGCCCTGGAATTCCTCTATCGTGGTCATTAGTTGTTGGATCAGAGGAATCAAGAGAGAGCAATGTATCAGTACTTACCAGTCACTTTAGGCAGAGTCGTCGTAGACTGTGCAGTTGGGAGCACTAGCCACGGCGATGGGACCAGGGGGGCAGAAGTCCGTGCCCACAACGAACACACCGTTGTTCTACAGGGAACGAAATAAGTCGTGACCAAACATGCGGGGTTCTTGACGAACGTCGTAGACACAGCGGGTGAGAGGTCCATCCGCTCCTTGGTCTCCGTACCTGTGAACATTCTGAGCTGACGCTCTGTAGATACGAGTAAGAAACGAGGCGACATACCCGCAGAAGCGCTCAGGAGGATTGAAGGAATAGATCCCACCGTTGAGGATGAGATCAAAGCCCGAGAGGTCGGTCGGTTCGCAAATGGCGCAGATCTCGTAAGTAGTCCCACTCGCCACAGAGACAGCGAAGAGGACAGCGGCGGCACGAAGGATGGTAGTGGGGAACATGATGATGATTTGGATCGTTGCAAGGAGCGAGATGATGACTGCAGCAAAGCTGAGCTGCTTTTATACCTTTCACAAGAGCAAGGGATAGTATCTGTACAAGAAGTTTTTCGTCGCCGCCGATGTGTTTCGCCGTTGCTCGCGGCCTAGTGTGGGTGGCGCTCTCACAGACTGAACAACATGATGGTTCGCCCTGCATTCCCGTAACAATGACTGAACGCTATCGGTATTAGGATGGGGTTGCGAGGTGCGTGCGAGACACCAATGCATTGAGACATGGATTCTGGGGCACAGAAGTGAGACGGTGAGTACTCCGTCAGACCATCGCAGATACTTCACACAATGAACAGTGTCGCACGTACATATGGGTCTGTACGTTGGCGTGTACAATCCGACAAGAATCAATGAGTTGGCGGTGACGGATCCTTACCTTCTAACATATCGAAAGCTGTCGAAAGGCTCTACTAGTCACGAGAAGCTTGCACAAAAGGCGCGCCACTTCTGCTTCGTTCCAAACCAACCTTTCCAGTTTCAGCGGATATTGTTCTGACATCCCAAAAGTCTCAGAGCTATCAGATCCAACACTGGCTGCACTTGAGGGTCGCTCCTTGACGCAAATATGTAGTAGATTTAGAACGACCACGGTCACGTCAAGAATCATGAACGACGGAAGATTTTCGGTGGATTGTCGCGTTTTGTTGAAATAGCTGGTCCAGAGCTGATCGCATCGTCGCCCAAATCCTTATGAAACCAGGGCGGTTGATAGCAGAAGGTTGTATCATACAATCAGTCTGTGACGACGCTGAGGGCTCGAGTCGACGAGAACCATGCTTCTGCCGGACCGACCATTCAGTTGAAGTAGATAGAGACCTGACCTATACAGTTAGGCTCTGGATAGACCATCTAGAGACAAGTTGGTCCGCCGCCGAGTCGTGCAAAAGAGGGCTTGACCTACCGTTTATGTTCTCAGTCATTCCTCTGGCGTAGCTGGCAAAGTATATCGAACAGCTTTGTCCATCCATCGAGGTGTATCCGATACATGTCCTGTACCGAATGCTGCCAATATATGGAGACGCAGCAAGACCCTGGTCGCTCGTATATTTAGTGAAGTGTTGTATGATCTTCAATCATGGATCACTTTGAACTTCCAAGTGACGAGAAATTGCCACAGTTGCCAGCGAGGCCGTCGGGGAACTTGAGAGCACCCTGGACGGCGGAGTCAGGGAGCGTATTTTTGTCTATGCGATTTGCGCAGTGCATGGCTATGAGAATGAAGAACGCATCTAGATGGAGAGACATATGAGTGTATCAGCTTCGAGTCTCGACTTATCACGGAAAGGAAGAAACCCGATCACACGGGAATGCAGCAGCATGCTTATGGATGCACGTTTGAATCATCATTCTGCTCAACACCCCGAGTCAAGGCCATTTCGAGATAAATCAATCAATGGCTGAGAGTTGGGTGTTATGAGTGGTGACTCACAATCTACCATAGGTAGGAAAAGAACGACACGCATCGAACACCTCGCATAAACAACCCATTGTCTTGCTCTGCTGCACATATTCATAGTGTCATCGTATCCACTGCGCAAATATTTTGCAATTTCTTGATACACCGCCTGTCTTTTTAGGCGTCCATCAGCAATGAGCATGTTCCAATCGATCTGCTTCAAACCCGGCACTTGCGCATCTTACAGGGAGTCGTCCGGAATGCCTGCGCATGGCGAAAGAATATCTATGTGTTCAAAGATTCTCAAGCACCGTGCCTCGTCTTCCTCTCCTCCAAGTTGTGTAGAACGATTTAGCCAGTGCTGTTCCAACTGCGGGCGTTGGACGCTGAGATACACTGTCACGGCAGAGAGAAGGCCTCAAATCAAGATGGCGGAGTCAATCCCACGAGCAAATCTACCAGCACACAGTGTGACTCGAGACCGGAGAGGTAACCGACGGAGAGCAGCTGCGGGGACGATGTCAGTTGGCCACTGTCGAATATATATGAAGTGAGTCCATATACACGGCCCGGCGTCATGGATGCCTCAGACTCTTGTTGATGTCTACAAGTGTCAGGAGTGATTGACAGTAAACGCAAATTTGGGATTCGAGCCCACAGAATTGAGCCAGAGCGCTGTATGGCTATGATGGGTTTGCGAAGAAAAGGTGGAAGCGGTGCCGGCACGGCGGCGTCGTAGAGTCAACTTGGGCCTGCCGCCTTGGCGACTCAGCGAAAATGACACATTGACTGGTCTGATGCACACAAGCAACAAATGGAACTTGATTGATACGAGTAGACACATCTACAAACGAAGAGAAGACACCCAGAAAGTTTCGATTCTACAACACACAAACTTAATTCTATGAACTCTTGGGTTCCTCTACCATAAAGTTGAGTTACTCTCTACCAGTGTTCCAAAGCAAGGGATCAGTACTGACCAGTCACTCTAGGCTCAGTCGTCGTAGACCGTGCAGTTGGCAGGACTGGCTACGGCGACAGGACCAGGGGGGCAGAAGTCCGTGCCCGTAACGAGCACACCCTCGTTCTAAAAACAGACGATATGAGCAGACGTTATCCATTGTGCGGGAAGCTCAACCAACGTCGTAGACACAGCGGGTGATGGGTCCATCCGCTTCTAGGTCTCCATATCTGTCAACAGTGTAAGTGGGTGCTCATCAGGCGAGAGACGAGGCGACATACCCGCAGAAGCGCGTGGGAGGATCGGAGGGATAGATCCCACCGTTGAGGATGAGATCGAAGCCCAAGAGGTCGGTTGGTGCGCAAATGGCACAGATCTCGTAAGTAGTCCCACTCGCCACAGAGGCAGCGAAGAGGACAGCGGCGACATGGAGGATGGTAGTGGGGAACATGATGATTTGAAGGGTATCGTTACAAGTCGATGATGACTGCAGCAAGGCTGAGCTGCTCTTATACCTTGGATAAGAGCAAGGTATAGTACCTGAGCAGAAAAGTTCTCGTCGCCGCCGATGTGGTTCGCCGTTGCTCGCGGCCCAGGATGCGTGGCGCTCTCACTGATTGAACAGCATGGTGGTTTGCCCTGCACTATCGTAACGATGATTGGCCGTTCTCCAATAGTTGTATGGGGTTACAAGGTGCGTGCGAGACACGTCACAAATTGGCCACAAATGCATTGAGATATTGATTCTGAGGCATGCAAGTGAGACGGTGAGTACTCTGTCGCAGATACTTCAATCAATTGCTATCCCACGTACATATGAGCCTGTACAATGGCGTGTACAATCTGGCAAGAAGTCGATAATTTGTTGTTGACGGCCTTCGAACGTTGTCCAATGGCTCTAGTCACAACATGCCGGCACCAGGAATGCGCCACTTTGTGCTTCGTTCGAATCCAACCTTTCCAGCGTTGTGCAGAAACTGTTCCAACAGCTCAAAAGACTCGGAAGTAACTCAAGTGAACGCTGGCTGCACCTGAGGGTCGTTTCTGAACGCAGATATGAAGATTCAAGATTGCAGGTCACGTCAAGAATCAAGAACGACGGAAAATTTTCGGTGAGTTGTCGCGATTTTCTGAGGTAGCTGGCCGCATCATCATTTCCAGTCTTTATGACATCAGGGGCGTATGATAGCAGAAGAGGGCTCGAGGTAGTGTTGCCGCAAGGTCGAGGTACCTTGAACCCTGAGCTCGACTCGACTTGACTCGATTACGGATAAGGCAAGCGAGGGAACGAGTTTTGATGGCCTCGCACCTCAACTTACCTCACCGCCGTAATTGGGACTGTCAGCTTGATGGCGGAGTTCATTCGCGTACTTAGCATCTTACTACCACATCGCGTGCATTCCGACTTTGAATGACATCGGTCTCTACATATCCTGTCGCGGAAGACGACTTGCAATGGTTAGGGGGTCTGTCCGCCGCCTCTTTATACATCCTGCGGGTGGCTGTGCCCGACAGCCGATTGTTTAAGGCGTGACCCATGAACGTGATCTAGCGACGCGGCGCGCGACGCGTCGGTGCCTGGGAGGGCGGGTATAAATATGACCGGTGCGCCCTTTTTCATCGCCTGTCGGCATTGCCCACTTATGTCTTCTGAAGACAACATCTGCCCGCGATGCCATCAATCTGCCTGCATTTGCCAGCATCCACCTCATTCCTCTGCATCTCAGACCGCCCCTCCGCCGCCCGCATTTCAAACACACGAGGCTTATCAGGCCTGGTCACATCATCAGCAGCTTCAGCAACAGCAGCAAGCATGGTACCATCATTATTATCAGCAACAGCAGCAGCAGCAGCAGCATTTGGCGTCAATTGGAGCTCAGCCCCAGCCTCAGAATTATTCCTTCGTCCATTTTCCATCGCAAAACCCTCCAGAAGCCGATCCATCACGTCCGCTTGGTAACTCTACAAATTCGGCTCCTTCACGCCGCCGAACGCGAACCGACCAGTCAGCTAGCTCTACAACTACGACGAATCCGCGTCCCACTCGACGTCGTCGCGCTAATGCGGGTCCTGCCCCTCCTCCAACATCGGATGCCCCTCAACCGGCCGTTGCTGGTGTAGGGCCAATATCCAACGAGAATGAGGACACTATTCCTCGGGCGTTCTCCACCGGTACACACTTCGAGTCTCTCAGCCGCAAAAAGAAGTCAGAGGCCGGTCGCACTGATGGAGCCTCCGACGTCTGGTACTTCACTCGTGGACTCGTTGCTGATTGCGCGTCGACTTCTCTTCCCGAGTATGACCCGCCATCGAAAGAGTGCCCGAACTCGGACAATTTCCCGTTTCTCGAGTGTAGACTTTGCAACAAGTGAGTTCCAAGTTCATTTGTTTGTTATCTGGCGCTGTACTGACCTTGTTGCAGGGATGACGCGAAACGATGGAAGAACGTTCAAGGGCAGTCGAAGGGTATCCGAACTCATCTCGACAAAGCCCATGGAATGGTCTGGAGGACGGCGGTATTCAACAACAAGCTGAAGGGATATCAGACCATCCGGTCCACCAATGGATACAGCGACGGCGGACCCAGCAACGCGAGCAATCCACAACCAGAACCTTGCGAGCCTTTCACGATTGCCGGTTTCTATGACCGCCTCATTAGATGGATTACTGTCGATGATCAGGTATGCATGGCACTTCATACATGCATTTATCACTGACTTGACATCAATCTATAGTCGATTCGTGTGGTAGACACTCCCGAGCTTCGGGAGCTGCTGCGCTACGTTGGTCAAGACGTAATTTCCGACCAGGACATTCCACATCGCACCCACCTCACAAATCTTATCTTTGAGGCCTTCGAGAAGGAATACACGACCATGCTGGACCGCATCAAGAACTCCGTGGGACGTGTCTCGTTCACGTCCGATATCTGGTCAGCCGTCGACCTTCAATCTTACATGGCCGTCACCGCGCACTATATCATGCGATTGCCAAACGGGCGTCTCGTTATGCGCTCGGATCTGGTCGCCTTTCGAGCGCTGGATAAGAGTCATACTGGTGTCAACATCGCAGCGGTTTTCCTTCAGCTTGTGAAGGAGATTGGCTGTATCAACAAGGTATGAGTGCCATTTATCATTCACGCTGTGTATAACGTGTCTACTGCTTTAGATTGGGATGATCACCCTTGACAACGCGAGCAACAACAACACTATGATGGATGAAATGGCGTCGGAGCTCGGCAAGCTCAATATCCCTTTCAATGTAGAGGGTAATCGGATTCGGTGCGTCTATAAACTTTCGGACATTTTCGCTCTCATATTCCTTCGACAGATGCTTTCCTCATGTTGTCAACATTGCCGTCAAGCACGCGCTGAAAAGTCTTACGACTCTGCCTTGGGAGGATCCGGCTGTTTCCCCCGAGGACGTCCCAGATATCTGCGAGCAATACGGCGACCTCCATGACGATGTACCGTACGCTGACGCACTCAGTTACGATGTTGTTGGATTAGCTCGGACACTGGTCACGAAGTGTCGGGCCTCAGACCAGCGACGAAAGGAGCTACGCAGTATCATCACCGAGGGTAACGTAGGCGGGGGCTGGGGCGAGAACTCGGAGCCTATCGCTCTACTGCAACTCTTGAAGGATGTTGATACACGATGGTCATCGACATTTCTGATGATTGACCGCCTTCTGGAGCTGAACTTGGTGAGCGTTCATTCCTGTCTTCCAACACAGTGTCTTACGAGGCGATCAGGCCGTGAACAAACTGATATCAAATCATCCCGACGAACTCGAGGGCTATGCACTTTCTGCCGTCGAACTCAATGCCCTTTATGACATCCGGGAGTTCCTTAGTTATGCCCATTCAGTGCAGGAACTCGTCTCAGCCGAACAGACCCCGACACTGTGCATCGTGATTTCGCTTTATGAGCAACTCATTGAGAAGCTTGAGGACGCAAAGTATGATCTCCCGAAGCTTGCCCACGCTCTCGATGCAGCCATCACAAAGCTCCGGGAATACCTAACTTACTCCCGGAGAGCCAAAATCTACAACTTGGCCATAGGTTTGTTACTCCCCCTGACGTCTGGACACTTTACTCACTAATGATTGAAATCAGTTCTCAACCCACAAACGAAGCTCTGGTGGATTCAAAAGAACTGGAGCTCCGAGGATTATGCCGCTGCTCGCAAGCACGTCCGAGACTCTGTGAGAACCAGATTCATCATTTGAGTGAAGCATCCATTCACACCTGTGTAGATGCTTGAATTTCGTCAACACATTCGCTCTATGCCACCACCACCAGTGTCAGCATCGATGTCCGTTGCGATTCGACGCTCTTCTACAGTTCCATCGCTTCAGTCAATGCCGGGATCCTCAGCAGCACGTTCACAGACAACTGGCCTCGCACGATTCCACCTGATGGGGGCTAAACGTTCAGCTTCGAATACAGCGATTACCGACTCATCCACACCATCTTTGAGCCCCGAAGAGCGCGCTCAGCGTGACCGACTAGAGGATGAGCGCATTGTCGACAAAGAGATCTCGGACTACGAGAATGAAGGCTTACTCGGCGGCGCTGATCTTCCTGAAACGGCGCCGCAGGCAGAGAGGGACAGACAGTTGGGTGAATTGGAAAACTTTGACATTCTTCGCTACTGGGAGGTATGCATTGCATGATCAGTATGGAAGTTGGATAGAGATCTCATTGATGACTAGGACCGCGCCGCCAAGTTTCCGCTTCTCTTTCGTATAGCGATGGATGTATTGCCGGCTCAGGCGTCTGCCGTGCCATGCGAGCGTGTCTTTTCGTCGAGCAAGGAGACAGATGCACTTCGACGGACACAGATGTGTCCTCGTTTGATGGAAGTGCTTCAGATATTGAAGTTCATCTATCGACACGACCGATTGTCTTTCTTTGGTGATCTTGTATGCACCGAGGAGGATTTAGACTACATAGAGGTTCCTAGTGAGGTGATACATGACCTTTTAGCTCGAGGTCAGATAGAGGAACTGACTAATCTCATTAATGCTGCAACTGCGGTCTAGATTTTCTTCAATTGTCATTATACTAATACTTACTTTATCCACTCTACTATTCAATACAGCTTATACAGTGTTCTTGAAGTACGGTGTGACATTCAAGTTTGCTACCTGCTCTGGTGGCCTGAGCGGATTTCCGAGATGCCGACGACCAAATTGGGCGATCGCCTCGAGCTAACTCGGTTTGACCTTGATCTTGACTCGAGGAAGTCGAGTCAAGGTAACCTGGGGTCGCTTCCTTGAGGAGAACTCGACTCGCCTCGCGGCAACACTAGCTCGAGGCGACGAGACCCGGACCGGCCATTCAGTCGAAGTAGATAAAGACCTATTAGCAAAACACTGATCGACCGTATCTTCAGTAAAATGTTGTATGATCTTCGAAGTTGAATACCTTTGAGCTTCCCAGTAATGAAACATTGCCACAGTTCCCAGCGAGGCCATCGGAGAACTTGAAGGCTCCCCGTATGTACGGCGGATTGAGGCAACGTATCTTTGTCTGTGCGATTGGCGGACTGCGTGGCCATGAGAATGAAGAACCCTTCTAGATGGAGATCCAGAGATAGCATCTGTATGTAGCTTCGAATCTCGACTTATCACCGAAGTAAACACCCTCACACGGGCATGCAGCAGCAAGCTTATGGATGAACGTTTGAACTTGGAGGGACGACGTGCACCCGCCACCCCGCCTTATCAATACATCATCGTGGCCTTCTGCACATCATAATGTATCTACCGCGTACTGATTGCACGCTCGCACTGCTTCATGCCGGGACGTAGACAACCGATACATCCTGTCAACTGATACAAGATACATCCTCCTTGTACTTTCCGAATTACAATGGCTTCATTATGTCTGAATACTATATGTAACGCGAAAAAAAGGCTTTTTTACTTTATCAATAATTGGTATGCTTATGGCATGTGGCATGAAGATGGGGAGTCCGTTATACACAACTTGAACTTGGGGGCTCGACGCTTCAATCGTCGAGAAAGAGGAAAGAAGGGATAGAGTGAGAACGTCCGAAGACTAAAGAAACTATACGTAGCTATACATACTATACCTTAACAAATCGAGCGACAACGAAAGCCATATTCGGGGAGATGGTATAGGGATGATGAGAGCGCCTTCGACTGAGCGTACGACAGCAGGTGGAGATGATGCAAATGGAATAGTTGAACAGTCGCCGAGACAGGGAAGGGACGAGGAACAATGCTCGACAGAGAGATCATAAATATTGCGGGCGCCGGCGGAGGCGACGGCTGCTTAGTGCCGCCTCGCGAACAAGGCTTCGTCCTTCATCTGTTGCTCTTCCTCGAGCCTGGCAGCACGGATATCCTTCTTGAGAGCCGGGAGTTCGGTTTGCAGAACGACCTCAGAACCTTCCTGCCAACGGTCGAGAGCCCAGTCCCTGACTATTTCGCTTGCCTGAAAGACATACCACCACTCAGGATCATGACGCATGAAAGCATGAAGCAGAGGACGAACCTTCATATTGGTCTTCTTGGCGTACTTCTTGTGGAACTGTTCGTGACGAGGCGGCTTGAGGATGTAGTTGAGCATCAGATTCGCCGTGGGAAGAATCTCGCTTTGAGAATAGGTTGAATAATGGGCCAGGTTCGCCGTCTAGATTGGGAAGTCAGCGGCTATGACCAAACAATGGAGAAGAGGACAATGAAAAGGACTCACCCAGTTTTCCATTCCCAACACCAGTCTTGCCAACCACATCGCCGCAGCAGCCATGAGCGAAGGAGGCGTTGCTATCAAACGCCATTCCATACACCCAATTTCGGCGAAGTATTTGCCAAGCGTTCTAACACGCAAGTTGTAGTCGTCCGCCTTGCTGATGCGCCGAAGGAAATGCATGGGATTGGGATGGTTGAGGTTGTAATCGAGGCTCTTCAGAATGTAACGCTCCGCCTGGAACATCTGGCTTTCGGTATACGCGCCGTCGGTGAGAAGGACCAGGTCTGCCGCGCATGGTGGTGCGGTCTCCTCTACTTTGGCCGCGATGAACATGCAGGTGATGCCCACCAGCTGGAACTTGACGAGAGAGCAGACGCGAAGGGACATGAAGCGGTCGAGAATGTTAGTGCAGAGGTGGAAGGTCTCCGGGGTAAGGCGACACCGCGCGTGGACACCGACAAGCCAATCCAGGAGGACACCGCGCATGCGCCAGGAAAGCTCTTTGTGAGTCTGCATGTAATTCGGGTTCGGCATTGTGATAGGCTAACGATGGCCCGTCAATTTCACTCCGCAGTAAGGAGACACAGTCAACGGCGTACTTCGATTTCCTTGAGATACTCAAAGACTTCCACGACGTACTCGTTGACCATCATGGGGTCGTCGTTGTCGTCGGCGTCGAGATCGTCCCAATCATCGCCCTGTGGATCCGCCTCGATGGAGTGGAGGTGGAGGTCAAAGGCATCGTCCTCGCCATCCTCGTCCTTGAGTTCATTGTCGTCTTCTGAGGCCAAGGGTGCCTCTGAAGAAGTCCGGAAGCGTTTTGCCCTATGTTCTTCATAGCCTCGCTGGGGTCGGAGGCGCGACGGTATGTGCTGGTTGATCTGTTCTTGCTGGGCAGAGACGAGTTCGGGAACAACATGTTCGGATCGGGGGTCGACGACCATGTTGTCATCGGTTGGCGTCTCGTCGTCCTCTTCCTCCTTGACGGAAGGCATGTCATCAGCAAGGACAGTGAGCGTCTCCTTCTTGACGACGACGGTCTTCCTGGACGAAGATACGGAGCGGGTGGCAGTAGTCGACCTGGGCTTGACCGGTATGACGACGCCTTCAAAGTCCTTGCCCTTGCCCTTGCCCACCGCTAGATTCCTGGCATTCGCAATGTTCGCTGGTACCTCTATGAGCACCTCGCGCTTCCGCTTTCCGTGAGCATCGGTCGCCGCCGCATCTGCTGCCGACACCGCCTTGCCCTTTACTGCGGCTGTCGGGTTATTCTGGACGACCGATGAGAGGGGTTTCGCGCGAGATGCAATGCGCAAAGGGCGGGCATGGGCGTTCTCGTTGTCTCTCGCCGTGGTCGTCCTGGTCGTTCGCAATGTTCTCCGCGTCTGCCAAACAGTCAGCTTGTGGCGGGTATCGTCGACGACGACGACCAAGGGCGTACAGGGAGGGTGGACATGATATGGATCCTCTCGCCGTTTTCACCAGGAACAACAATCTAAGAGGATGATGAACGTCAGGGAGCAAGTGGCGGACGAACTTGATGCCCAAAGTTGGAAATTTGGCTCCACCAAATCGGGCTTCAACAACACGTGAGCGCGCTCGACCAACGCGACTTGTCATACTGTTAGTATTATCGGTACAAGATCTTGGAGTAGCACAGTCACCGCACTTCAATTCTCTGGTAGTATATCGGTTAGTACACGCGCCTGTCACGCGCGAAAGCTGGGTTCGACTCCCAGCCAGAGAGTTCGAATGTGACAATCATCGTTTTGGCCTTTTGAATCTTGAATCTCTCATGTCAAGTGAGGTGGAGTAGCAAGTTTGAACGTTTGAAGCTTTGTGCTGCCTAGGGTGGCGAAGGCTGCTGCCACACTGAGCTCTTGCTGCTTGCATCGGAGCACCCGGCTCGTAAATCAGACTTCTAGTCATAGCTGTCATAACAATGCGTCTGGATCAGTCAGTACCTTCCGCAGGTGCTTTCTCAAAGAGTTCGCACCGAATCGTCAATACCTGTGCAGGAAGCAGACCTGCCAACTGATTGTCGCATAGGCCAAGTAACGGGCGCAACAGTTCTTTTTCGTGTTTAGGAGCACTGGAGCAGAACTTGACAAACTTCTCTGAGAGTCTGGCGAATGGTTTTAGGATTTGACGTGGTCCCTCTGATACTCCTTTTTCTCCTCTTGCTGCCTGTTTCAGTGGGCTATATATGATATGAGAAGCATTGTGTAACAATCATGCTATGCTGCGTACTCAACCGAAACGCGCGTGATTCGCGTACTTGACAAGACCATGTCAGCTTCCTTCACTGACAGTACAAGTCAGATGAAACAAGACATATTTGCAGAGCAATTCGTAGTGCAACTAGTGTCGCTGCTACAGTGCTACTTATATTGGCACTGGAACTTCGAAGTCTGTTACAATTGAACTCAAGCGGCCTCACGGAAGATGCCGTCCACGTGCCTTTCTAACTCTCAGGCTCGATCGCTAGACTGTGGGGAGGCCCATTCGTCGGGTAGAGCGCGGCCGCTGACTAAGCTGCATCGCCACAGGATCATTGACGCACTTTCGCACTTACATTACACCCATCATGTACACTGTATTGACGCTCAATGAGACCAACTCAAGCATGCATCTGACTACCGTAATCACTTTCTGATCCATTCCCATCAAATCTGGCAAAATATTTGTATCAATCAAGTTCCATCTCTTCAACTCAGCTTTCGGATTGGCTGCAGGCCTTCTCCCGCGCTTTCTTGGTGGAGGAATAGAAGGATAGTTCTCCTTGTCACAGTCAGAGCCTGCTCCGGCCTTAATAGCCTTTGTTCCTCGAGCTGCTGCCTCTAATTGACTTTCTGACCGTCTCGGCTTCTTAAAGGGCCTTGGACACGATTTACCCATAGAGACAGCTCAATATGCTATAGACGTAGTTTCAGAACTACTATGTGTGCTTTTCATGGTAATACAAACCTTCTGTGGCATTCTGTGGTCCGTTCTTGAGGGGCAGTGACAAGATGAGGCCCTGTCACATGTGTGACCACTTTATTTGCGGTAATTCCGCAAGACAATCTTGAATACAAACTTCTAGCATGTAATCGCCACCAACCTGTCCAAATTTTTGCACACATAATGCCTGACTCTTGTTCAAGGATTTGTTAGCCTTTTTAGCCATTTGCAGGGCTTGGATAAGCAGAACAAAATTTGATCTTGTCAACTAGGTTACCAAACTACATGAAAAGGCTAACAAGTCCTTCATCTACTAGATCAAAAGCAATCTGTCTCTTAGTTCCATTACAAGAGTATGGTGACCAGCTTGTAGTTTGCACGGAAGGTTTCAAAGTAGTTGATGTAGGAAACAAATAAGTACAAACGGGACTGCCTGTTATAGACGAATGGGCCTCCCCATAGACTGGTATCAGGGGAGGGGTCGTACCCGCTGGATCCCACTATCAAAAATATTTTGATGTCCGACGCCTGCGCCGAACGTTTGCCGATCACCCGCTAGCCCGAGCGTCGCTATTGATCACTCTCAAACGTCGACGTCCTGCTGTCCCGCGGCATGCCCGAGCATCGCAAGTTAAGTATTGACTCAGAAGATGGTCGGAAATACATCTGAAAACTTCTCCCCAGCTGGTGTATCTTGTAAAGGACCGCGAAAACTGTAACATTACGCATCGGCTTGGGTGTCGGCCATCAAATAATATTGATAAGGGGATGCGTCAGGTAAGACCCCTCCCCCAAGTCCAGGCTCTATACAGCGAACGACTGTCTTCGCTAAGTACTACTTAGAGCCGGGTTTCCAGGCTACTCGATCGCGTTCTGCTCTTGAACCACCATGATCCAGCGCGACACGATCGTGTACACAGTGCCCGCTCTATCAATCTGCCTGGCTCTCTACTCCCTGTGGTCACAACATCGTCTCAGATTGTCTAAGCAACAACGTACCGATGAACAGGCAGGCAGTCACATACTGTCGGCGCTTACATCTGACCAATTTGAAGCCGAGGCTCATCCCAGATACGCTGAGAGAATGGCAACATGACAATGACTTTGATCTGGCACTGGGGCAATGGGAACATCTCAAACCGGTGTTTCTGGAGAAGGGAATCGAACTTTGGCACGACGATGGGCGTTTCCACAGGCTGGCTCGCCCTGGACTGGGGTTTCCCTTGAACGTTGGCTACACATACGCTGCCAAGCACAGAAAATATTCTGTGGGAAGCTATGGGGGCAGGATGTTACGCTACGCGCAATTTCAAGTCAGTTTCCCAGCTTGAGGTTGACTCATGAGCCTTTTACATGACCGCTTTTGGCCAGGAATCTCGTATCAGGATAGGAACCCGTCGCGGAGGTGCCGCTGTGGTGATCAAAGCCGTATGCAAAGGCAACGAAGGGCGAGATCAGCTGCAAATTTACAGGAAAGTAGCTACAGGACCCCGAAGCATGGACCCAGAAAATCACGTCTTGCCTCTGTTCGAGGAAATTTTGCACGAGGATCTTGTATTTGCTGTCACTCCCTTTGTCGGCAGTCGGTTTCTTCATGTCTTTGATGACGAGGCAGGTCCATCTTCGGGCGACATTCTAGACCTCATACTGCAAGCTCTCGAGGTTCGTCTTTCAAAAATGCCTCGTTCCGCCACTCACATTCAGTACTACTTCAGGGACTGGCATATCTCCATCGCCTCAATATCGCTCACAGAGTATGTTTCTGTTCTCATCAGACTGTCGCTAGGGTCCAACTAAGTAGCTTTCCAGGATGCGTTTGCTCATAACTACCTCGTCCAGTGGCGTCCTGAGAGTATGTTGACTGGAGGACCGCTTCTCACACGACCACGACTATACCTCATCGACTTTGACTTCGCTATCGAGTTTCCAGCAGATTGTCCACCGGGCCAGCGATTGGTTACAGGGCCACCCATTCCGATGTGTGACTATCGCATGCCTGTCCCTCCGGAAGGTGTGGACGGGTCACCTTATTGCCCGTTCAAGGCGGATGTCTTCCAGCTGGGCTGGGAGATACAGGATCAGGGCTTCAGGGTAAGCTGCTATGTCATTCTCGTCAACGCTTACACCGAGAACGTCCTGTTTACAGACCGGGCTCTCTGACATTGATGCTGTAGTTGCTGATATGGTGAATCCTGACGCATCGAAGCGTCTGTCATCGAGTACAATGCTGCATGCCCTTGGCAATGCTGTTCATAGATATAGCACTCACCAGCTGCATATTTCGCCGGAACTCAGCCGCTGAGGTGCCCGTTGTTTAATAATGGGTAAATCATGATATATGTTACGACTTTCGTCTACAAAAGATGCTATGGAGGCCAACCATAATGACCGGTGTGACTTCAGTCGAGTCTAGTGATTGAAGTGTCTCTTCTCAACAGGTCAGTAGGCATGAAACGATCAATAAACATGGAGCCTACGCAGCTGCAGTCACCAGATTCCTGCGGCTTAGGTAGAGCTTTCCGTTCAGGAAGTGAAGCTCAAAGACGATGTCCTGTTGGTCAGATGATAAGCTCAAATGCGTTGTCCTTGAGCAGCTGGGGACCTACTCCACTGGAGGACTTATAACCGTTCCCAGTAAATTTCCCGACGTATGGTCGTCCATTCGAGTACACGACCCAACGAGAGCCCGTCGGAGGCGTCTCCTCAGCGGGGAGGGGAAGTTTGTTGGAGGCAGACTAGATATGCGAGTTATTTTGGGCTGTAGCTTCAGGAAGAAGGAGTACTACAGACCATTATTTGGGAGTGGCGTTTCAATTGAGCGGCTTCGAGGAAAGCTGTAGATAATGTTTGCGAGTGTTGATGATCCGCCTCTTATATTCCTGGCATGCTGTTGGCCGAGGAAGGGTCTCAGCGGCCGGGGTCAATATACAGCACCAGTGGTCCAGTGGAGGCTTTTGAAGCTCAAGCCTGAGGCAGTTTTGAGGCGCGGCACAGATTACCCGGGTAGATGATGGTGACACAGCGCGATCGGACTTGTTCAACCTTGACCACGTCGGGCACTATTGATGCCGCCTCGGAACTCGAATAACCTCTGGCTTATCTGGAGGGTGATATTTTTCGGACTTGATTATCTTCGCCCGCAGAATTCCTCTCTGGTACTGGCTCCATGTTGGCCAGAGGCATGCGATGCTACTAAATGAACCCCTCTTAGGTCTCCACAAAATCCCTCTTCGACGGGCAGCTCCTTCACCCTCGTGAATGGACCGACGAGATCTGGAGGACACTTGCTAATCACTTCGCCCTTCATGGTCTCTCAATATCCCTGCCAAGGACACGACCAGAAGCCACTGTCCCTAACGGACATGCGTTCACAACACCGGAAGGCCTTCCTCTAGATCTGGCGCAAACCGTATGCACTCCTTCCATTTCTACCTTCACCCATTCATGCAAATTAGCGCGGACATATGCGCTCAGCAACCAACCGCGACGGCATGGCTGTTGTGGTTCGATGCATAGTCAATGGCTCCGAAGGGCAAGAACATCTTCGTTTATTACGGCGAGTCGCGTCAGGTTTAGAAAGCCTGATATCGAGCAACCACGTCTTGCCTATTTGGCAGGAAGTCGTCATAGACGACTTTGTATTTGTTGTGAATCCGCTCGTGGGACCCTCTGTTCAGACGGCACTGAAGTCAGAAGGAACTTCTGCTGGTGATATGATAGATATGGTGCTCCAGGCCTTCGAGGTATGCCCTGTTCACTCTGCGATATCGTGACGTGTTCTGATTCAGAGGCTGTATTTCCTGAAAGGCAATTTCCTACCTTCACAGTTTGCACATCGCTCATCGGGTAAGTTTTCCCCTACAGCAATCGAGCATGATCTAAGAAACGATCCTCAGGACGCGTTCATCGAAAATTTCCTCGTTCAATACCTTCCAGACAGCCTCGCTCGTGATCGGCCACGCGCCACCTCGCCACGAGTGCACCTTGTAGATTTAGAGTGCGCCGTAGAACTAGGCCCAGGTTTCTTCGAAAGTTTCGATTCCGAAGTATACGGACCACCATATAGAGGAAGGCCTTACACCTCTCCGATGCCACCAGAAGGCGCAGACCGAGCGCCATACGATCCATACAAAGCAGATATGTGGCAGCTTGGGTGGTCTTTACGCTTCGTCGAGGTACGTTGCTGCTTTGAGTGGCAAGTTTCCAAATTGTTGTGTCTCATGCGCGTTCATGGTAGAGCACCGTACAAGACTTTGACGAGACTTTACGGAGCGCAGCGAGCCCCAATCCTGACGATCGGTCCTCGGCTGATGAGTATGTCAGGCGACTCCAAGATGCGGTCGTGAATATTCCATCTATTGATCTTCGAGTCCCACCCAAGCTCAAACACGTCGAACACGAGGATATATCTCATCTAATGCAATTGGCTGATTACAAGTACTTCATTGGTTGAGACGTACTTGATGTCCGAGTCTGCTTCGCGTTAGGACAGAAGGAAAGCTCACGACGGATGACTTTACAGTACAATACATACAGTATTATATTATTAGTTTGCATAAACTAGACAGTAGATATACAGGTCTCACAACCCAATTGACAGTGAATGAGCCGTAAAACTCCTTCATGCACTCCTCGGACATGGTCGTAACCGCCCACCCAACCAGCCAAGTCACCAGCCATATTCGTCCTGCCCACCCGCCAACCTTCCTCGGACATATCGCTTCCAAGATGATCCCTACTGCGTTCATGACGAAATACGGCGTCAGACCGCAGCACAGCCCGATTTCCCTCCTCAGCCCCCATATTCCCGCGTCATGAAACACTCCGCTGACCAAGAACGCGCCGAACACGCGTCCAGCCCTCCCTCCCAGTGGAGGAACGACGCGCCCGAACATGTCCCGAAACCCTTGATGCCACCTCCGGCCCCAGAATTCTGAGAGCGACGTCGCACGCCAGGGAGCGTCGAATAGCGGTGGCCATAGCTCTGGATCTTGTCGGAAAAGGTGCACTCCGAGTAGGGAGTAGAGATGATAGTATCCTTGAAGATGGGCGTACGTCGCTGTGGGGTATATAAGGGCTTGGAGGGGCCGACGAAACCAAAGAGGGTAGGAAGGGTCGAAAAGGTTGTCGCGTAGAATGATCATGGCCTCGAAGAGCAGCGCCTGGAGGACGTATCCGTATACTGCCGCCCACGTACTCCATTGAGAACGAGGTTTTGGAATGCGGATGCCCCAATCCCAGCCGACGCCACGGAAGTTGCAACACAACTCGAATGCATCTTGGAATTTACGATGGCCCGCCTGAGCGATGCGCGTATATTGACGCCGTTGTAGGGTCCAGCCCGTTATGCGGAGACCAATGAGGCCCATGATCGTCTAGTCAAGCTGGTCAATCGGGGAAAGCGCGTTGTGAGGCTGGATCCGTACCAAAAGCGCGAGATTGTTCCCATCCCACTCCCCATTTCCCCTTCCCATCGTCGTTTCGAGACGCGTACTGGCCCTATAGACCAACCAAAGCCACATGGGAAGCAGCGCCACGCGTATGGCGTGCGTTCGGGGCGATGTCACCAGCACTGCCGTAACATAGTAGGCCACTATAGGTGGAAGGAGATGCGTGAAGAATGTGTGCAATGTGAGCGGTTCAAAGGTGGAGTTGTATGCGAACCAGCCATGTTTGATACTGTAGGCATAGTCAGTGAAGCGGGATGATTGTGGGCATCCCTACTCACCCATCCATACTCGTAGTCGCGGTAAGAGATGAAGGTTGCGCGTCCAAAAGGACGATGCTCTGGTGCCGGGATGACGTGAGGGCGGAGCTTATTAAGGGATGGTGGCGTCACCGTGCAAATTCAAAGTGACTTGGCAGGACCAGCTAGTGTTGCCGCGAGGCGAGTCGAGTTCTCCTCAAGGAAGCGACCCCAGGTTACCTTGACTCGACTTCCTCGAGTCAAGATCAAGGTCAAACCGAGTTAGCTCGAGGCGATCGCCCAATTTGGTCGTCGGCATCTCGGAAATCCGCTCAGGCCACCAGAGCAGGTAGCAAACTTGAATGTCACACCGTACTTCAAGAACACTGTATAAGCTGTATTGAATAGTAGAGTGGATAAAGTAAGTATTAGTATAATGACAATTGAAGAAAATCTAGACCGCAGTTGCAGCATTAATGAGATTAGTCAGTTCCTCTATCTGACCTCGAGCTAAAAGGTCATGTATCACCTCACTAGGAACCTCTATGTAGTCTAAATCCTCCTCGGTGCATACAAGATCACCAAAGAAAGACAATCGGTCGTGTCGATAGATGAACTTCAATATCTGAAGCACTTCCATCAAACGAGGACACATCTGTGTCCGTCGAAGTGCATCTGTCTCCTTGCTCGACGAAAAGACACGCTCGCATGGCACGGCAGACGCCTGAGCCGGCAATACATCCATCGCTATACGAAAGAGAAGCGGAAACTTGGCGGCGCGGTCCTAGTCATCAATGAGATCTCTATCCAACTTCCATACTGATCATGCAATGCATACCTCCCAGTAGCGAAGAATGTCAAAGTTTTCCAATTCACCCAACTGTCTGTCCCTCTCTGCCTGCGGCGCCGTTTCAGGAAGATCAGCGCCGCCGAGTAAGCCTTCATTCTCGTAGTCCGAGATCTCTTTGTCGACAATGCGCTCATCCTCTAGTCGGTCACGCTGAGCGCGCTCTTCGGGGCTCAAAGATGGTGTGGATGAGTCGGTAATCGCTGTATTCGAAGCTGAACGTTTAGCCCCCATCAGGTGGAATCGTGCGAGGCCAGTTGTCTGTGAACGTGCTGCTGAGGATCCCGGCATTGACTGAAGCGATGGAACTGTAGAAGAGCGTCGAATCGCAACGGACATCGATGCTGACACTGGTGGTGGTGGCATAGAGCGAATGTGTTGACGAAATTCAAGCATCTACACAGGTGTGAATGGATGCTTCACTCAAATGATGAATCTGGTTCTCACAGAGTCTCGGACGTGCTTGCGAGCAGCGGCATAATCCTCGGAGCTCCAGTTCTTTTGAATCCACCAGAGCTTCGTTTGTGGGTTGAGAACTGATTTCAATCATTAGTGAGTAAAGTGTCCAGACGTCAGGGGGAGTAACAAACCTATGGCCAAGTTGTAGATTTTGGCTCTCCGGGAGTAAGTTAGGTATTCCCGGAGCTTTGTGATGGCTGCATCGAGAGCGTGGGCAAGCTTCGGGAGATCATACTTTGCGTCCTCAAGCTTCTCAATGAGTTGCTCATAAAGCGAAATCACGATGCACAGTGTCGGGGTCTGTTCGGCTGAGACGAGTTCCTGCACTGAATGGGCATAACTAAGGAACTCCCGGATGTCATAAAGGGCATTGAGTTCGACGGCAGAAAGTGCATAGCCCTCGAGTTCGTCGGGATGATTTGATATCAGTTTGTTCACGGCCTGATCGCCTCGTAAGACACTGTGTTGGAAGACAGGAATGAACGCTCACCAAGTTCAGCTCCAGAAGGCGGTCAATCATCAGAAATGTCGATGACCATCGTGTATCAACATCCTTCAAGAGTTGCAGTAGAGCGATAGGCTCCGAGTTCTCGCCCCAGCCCCCGCCTACGTTACCCTCGGTGATGATACTGCGTAGCTCCTTTCGTCGCTGGTCTGAGGCCCGACACTTCGTGACCAGTGTCCGAGCTAATCCAACAACATCGTAACTGAGTGCGTCAGCGTACGGTACATCGTCATGGAGGTCGCCGTATTGCTCGCAGATATCTGGGACGTCCTCGGGGGAAACAGCCGGATCCTCCCAAGGCAGAGTCGTAAGACTTTTCAGCGCGTGCTTGACGGCAATGTTGACAACATGAGGAAAGCATCTGTCGAAGGAATATGAGAGCGAAAATGTCCGAAAGTTTATAGACGCACCGAATCCGATTACCCTCTACATTGAAAGGGATATTGAGCTTGCCGAGCTCCGACGCCATTTCATCCATCATAGTGTTGTTGTTGCTCGCGTTGTCAAGGGTGATCATCCCAATCTAAAGCAGTAGACACGTTATACACAGCGTGAATGATAAATGGCACTCATACCTTGTTGATACAGCCAATCTCCTTCACAAGCTGAAGGAAAACCGCTGCGATGTTGACACCAGTATGACTCTTATCCAGCGCTCGAAAGGCGACCAGATCCGAGCGCATAACGAGACGCCCGTTTGGCAATCGCATGATATAGTGCGCGGTGACGGCCATGTAAGATTGAAGGTCGACGGCTGACCAGATATCGGACGTGAACGAGACACGTCCCACGGAGTTCTTGATGCGGTCCAGCATGGTCGTGTATTCCTTCTCGAAGGCCTCAAAGATAAGATTTGTGAGGTGGGTGCGATGTGGAATGTCCTGGTCGGAAATTACGTCTTGACCAACGTAGCGCAGCAGCTCCCGAAGCTCGGGAGTGTCTACCACACGAATCGACTATAGATTGATGTCAAGTCAGTGATAAATGCATGTATGAAGTGCCATGCATACCTGATCATCGACAGTAATCCATCTAATGAGGCGGTCATAGAAACCGGCAATCGTGAAAGGCTCGCAAGGTTCTGGTTGTGGATTGCTCGCGTTGCTGGGTCCGCCGTCGCTGTATCCATTGGTGGACCGGATGGTCTGATATCCCTTCAGCTTGTTGTTGAATACCGCCGTCCTCCAGACCATTCCATGGGCTTTGTCGAGATGAGTTCGGATACCCTTCGACTGCCCTTGAACGTTCTTCCATCGTTTCGCGTCATCCCTGCAACAAGGTCAGTACAGCGCCAGATAACAAACAAATGAACTTGGAACTCACTTGTTGCAAAGTCTACACTCGAGAAACGGGAAATTGTCCGAGTTCGGGCACTCTTTCGATGGCGGGTCATACTCGGGAAGAGAAGTCGACGCGCAATCAGCAACGAGTCCACGAGTGAAGTACCAGACGTCGGAGGCTCCATCAGTGCGACCGGCCTCTGACTTCTTTTTGCGGCTGAGAGACTCGAAGTGTGTACCGGTGGAGAACGCCCGAGGAATAGTGTCCTCATTCTCGTTGGATATTGGCCCTACACCAGCAACGGCCGGTTGAGGGGCATCCGATGTTGGAGGAGGGGCAGGACCCGCATTAGCGCGACGACGTCGAGTGGGACGCGGATTCGTCGTAGTTGTAGAGCTAGCTGACTGGTCGGTTCGCGTTCGGCGGCGTGAAGGAGCCGAATTTGTAGAGTTACCAAGCGGACGTGATGGATCGGCTTCTGGAGGGTTTTGCGATGGAAAATGGACGAAGGAATAATTCTGAGGCTGGGGCTGAGCTCCAATTGACGCCAAATGCTGCTGCTGCTGCTGCTGTTGCTGATAATAATGATGGTACCATGCTTGCTGCTGTTGCTGAAGCTGCTGATGATGTGACCAGGCCTGATAAGCCTCGTGTGTTTGAAATGCGGGCGGCGGAGGGGCGGTCTGAGATGCAGAGGAATGAGGTGGATGCTGGCAAATGCAGGCAGATTGATGGCATCGCGGGCAGATGTTGTCTTCAGAAGACATAAGTGGGCAATGCCGACAGGCGATGAAAAAGGGCGCACCGGTCATATTTATACCCGCCCTCCCAGGCACCGACGCGTCGCGCGCCGCGTCGCTAGATCACGTTCATGGGTCACGCCTTAAACAATCGGCTGTCGGGCACAGCCACCCGCAGGATGTATAAAGAGGCGGCGGACAGACCCCCTAACCATTGCAAGTCGTCTTCCGCGACAGGATATGTAGAGACCGATGTCATTCAAAGTCGGAATGCACGCGATGTGGTAGTAAGATGCTAAGTACGCGAATGAACTCCGCCATCAAGCTGACAGTCCCAA
This sequence comes from Strobilurus luchuensis, assembly GCA_019915105.1. NCBI lineage: Eukaryota > Fungi > Basidiomycota > Agaricomycetes > Agaricales > Physalacriaceae > Strobilurus > Strobilurus luchuensis. The sequence continues at coordinate 1,609,402 of JAHLMJ010000004.1, forward strand.
TTACGGCGGTGAGGTAAGTTGAGGTGCGAGGCCATCAAAACTCGTTCCCTCGCTTGCCTTATCCGTAATCGAGTCAAGTCGAGTCGAGCTCAGGGTTCAAGGTACCTCGACCTTGCGGCAACACTAGGACCAGCTGATGGAAAACGTGGCGACAAGCTACTACGTCACGCGTCAAGGCGCGCCCCGGCGTCGTTGGGCGAGCATGGCTGGTTGCGGTCCCAGTGTGCGCATCCTGAAGCTCCGACCTTGAGATAAAACACTGAGGGCGACGACAAGAGATGATTTGACTCACTGCTGACCGAGGTCATCACCGAACGCAGACAACAGCATTGCCAGCCAACTGTTTCTCTGCTTATGTTGAGACTGACAGCTTGATAGTCTATTGTTTCGTGTCTTGACCAGGTCAGATCACAAGCCTGCTTGGCAGTAGCACTGCACGCGCATTCGTGGCCTCAGAAGCTCCTGAGCGGCCACGGAGAACACAGAGACAGAGACGAGCGTCTCGAGAAAGTGCGACCCAAGTCGAGATTGAATTCGCTTGGTAAAGAGCAATTTCGAATTCAACGATACAGAAGCTTCGTGAGAAATTCTTTTCGGCAAGTCCCGGCTCTGCCGGGCGTGTATCGTCGAGCGTAAGTAGACATCCGCATCTTTCCCACAAAGTTCAAGTAGTAGGCCCAGAAAGCTCGGCGGTAAACCGTTAACACTGTTTTGATACCGAGATGTTGCAAACATTCCTTGCTGGTAATGAGGGATGCCTTCAAAGAATGAACTGTGGCAAACTTACCCCTTCAGGCTCCTTTGAGAGACAAGTGGTCATCCATGTACACTGCACAGCCAGTCAAATGAAAAGAGTTACACGCATGAACTGAAGAAGTTCAAAAGTTCGAACAATCCTTGGTTCACTCCCGATGCCTCAATTGTATCCCGGTGATTCTCTATCTGTTCTTCTTCTATGGAATGTAATTTGTTCATATTTCCTTGAAAGCACCTTCCAACAACTCAACAGCCACACTGGCTGTACCCCAAGAAGACTGGAAGCCTTGTCCGCCATGTCTAATAGATCGATGTGCCGTGAGAAAGACCGCTGCCGACTCGAAGCACCTTCGATGACTCACCCGTAATTGCTGACAATAGGCACCTTCCTGCCTTTGTGTTCCGTCCACCTAACATCGAGACGTATACCTCCTTTCCTTGCGGGCCGTAGACCACACCCATGCCATGAAATGATAGGCCGTACGTCGTCCATGGTGGGTTCCCGTTCAGCACGAATTTCTGGAGGGGCAAGTTCAGGACACAGCGCAAAGCCTCGCGCCAAGATGTCTTCTGCCGTTTCCGGACGTGGTTTCGAGTACCTGGTCCACATCGTCAGCCCATCCGTCACTAGCGAAGACAACAGACCACGCACCAATCGTCGGACAACTTCGTCCCACCAACGACCACGTCTCCAGAACGCCTCGGGATGATATAGGTCCACAACCCCTCTTTCGTGCTATGCGTCCTCCCAAACTTGATCCATGGTGCCCGTACGACGATAGTCTGTCCGCGCAATGGGTAGCAGTCCTTATCCTCGATACCGCCCAGGAACCGCGCCCCGAGGCCCGCGCAGACGATTACAGCGTCTGGAGGCTGCGGAACGGACCCGCCGTTGAAGGGTACCGCACCGCCCTCGACAATCTCGCTGATGTCCTGCACTGTGCCGCGGACGATTTGACCTCCGGCGGCGAGGAAGCGCGAGAGGAGGTAGTTGCAGTACGCGGGAGTGTCGATGGTGAGTGTGGTGAAGTTGACTCCGTATGCGGCGTTGAGATGGGCTGGGAGGAGGGAGTCGGCGAGGTGTTTGAACTAGAGTGGATGTCGGTGGTCAAATCCAGGGAGCTCTGCAATGGACGTACGTTGGGCATCCATGACAAGGGATCTTCCGCCAGTGTGGATTTGGAACCGTAATATTCCGTCTGGTCGACACGCATGAAGCAGCTCTCGGCAGCACCACTGGGCTCCGAGAGCTTCCACATCACATTGAATGTCTCTTGGTCAATTTCTGGAGAGGTTTCAGGAAGGAGATCGGGCCAGGCAGCTGACATAGCTGACTTCGTTGCACTGGGTCGTCTTCGGCGTGGCTGACATGATGAGCACCCTACAAGATACGGATGAACCTGGATTTGGATGACGCGCGTAGAGTCAACATACTGCCCAGAGACTGGTGTACTTGATGGATCTCGCGTCCGTGGGGAATAATTCTGCCACGATGCTCACAGCATAACCCCCTTTCTCTTGGAGTTTTATCGCAGTAGTAAGACCAATAACACCTAATCTCAGTCACTATTCAGTACACTGGCAACGCAAGCAGAGCGAATAAGTGAAGCGCACCAGCACCGATGATGGTGATTGTCTTGAGCTGCTGATCCATGGTGGTTAGTAGTGAAGGAAGGAAAGGTCCTAGCGCCTTTTGTAGCGATCACATTGATAGTGCACGCGTCGGAATCAAATTCCCGATTTCCCCAATCGGCGTACTACTCTCGACCACGGAGTCCCGCGCCGCAATAGAAAGTCCGTGTCAATTCCGTACCTATCTACAACACGCAGTGCCAGTGGGCTACATTGTCTTGTCCGATTCATCCGACGACTCATCCTCCTTCGCAGCAGCCTGCCCCCGTTTGGCCTTAGCCACACGCTTAGCCCTGGCAAACAGGCCGACCTCCTTATCTCTGATGAAATTGACCGTCACCATAGGCCAGGAGGGATGCGACGGGATGGTGTCGTAGAACTCTGGAGCCAAGGCACGAAGCGCGGGTAGACGCGTCCACGCCACGGAGGGAAAGTCGTGGTGCTCATTGTGGTATCCCACGTTGTAGGCGAAGATATTCAGCCAGCCATAGTAGCTGTACGTCTCTTGTGGGAGCCCGTCCCACAGGTAATGCTCAGCAATGAAATGCCCCGCGAGGGGGTGCAAGCTTCCGGCGAAGAAGCTGCTCTCTATGAGGTATATGTACGGCTTGATCCCAAAAAAGGATATAAGCACGTAGTTGAACGCGAGCTGGACCGCGATGTTGCATAGATGCCAAGCCGTCAGTTTTTGCGCTCTGACGAAGGTCGGCCGCAGCGCATAGAACAAGATCTGGAAGGTGCTGGAATGGCATGAGGTGGGAATATCTGAAACGTCACGCCACGTACGCGAAAAAGACCTTGCCCAGAACATTGTTGAGGCACAGAAGCTCGAAGCGCGTCGGGAGGTCAGTGTCAATTCCGTCCTCTCCAAGGTATCTGTGGTGTTCCATATGATATCCCTACGCGCGTTGTAAACGGGGAGACAAATTGAAGCACGCAAACTCACCTTGAAAGCAGCGGAATAGGGTATGCCTATCGGAAGATTAGCAAACACTGCTAGACTCTTGTTCGCTACAATGCTCTTGAAGGCCAGGTTGTGCGTGATCTCATGAATAGCCAGGAATAAGTTGTGGTTGGCCGTCCCGCCAATAACGTAGGCAATAGCTAGGTATTTGAGAGAGAAGGGATGGGTGTCTCGAAGATAGACCGCTAGGCATATTTGCAACATGACCACGCCAAACACGACGTATTTTGTTGTTGGGGTGTATCCCATGAGTGTCTTGACCTGTCGAGGTAAGTCAGTAACTGTTTTCTCTTGCTGAATTAAGCACGCACCTCTGGATGCGCCTTCATGATGGCCGTCCGCCTCGAACGATGTGGCTCCTCGTCCTGCAGCCACAGGAAATCATTGGGGTCCATTGGTGCAGCAATGTGTGCTTTGCCGTCGTCCTGGGCTGTCGGCGTTACTATGACCGTCCGACGTGGTGTCCTGTCGCTTTTGGTCGACTCAGCGCCGCCATAAAGACTGTAATCTGGAGAACGGATTGTTATACACCTCCTTGAGCGCCGACAGGGTGGAATTTACCGACAGCCATGAGGGGGCGGAGGAGAAAATGCAACGACCCAATTCGGGATCGGCACTGCTTCTGGAGTGCACGATCCGCCGCTCACATTGAGATTGGCGACCAATATTGAGCCACTGGATGTACTAAATTTACAAGGGACAGAATCGTAGCAATACATATTTTACAACACTTTCGCAGCTTGGGCAACAAGGTTTTCAATAGAGCCTCCAAAGTACATCGCTTCAACATAAGCCTTCGCCTTGTCAAAGATTCCCTCCCAAGGCGCCCTCTCATCCGCGTCACTGATAGAACCCAGATTCTTCTGGATGAACGCCATCGCAAATACTGTCGCAATGACATCGTCCATCAGACCAGCAGGCAAGGAAGTCTTTGCCATGCTTTCATCCACCTGCACCAGCTTCAGAACCTCACGCGAGAATGCTCCGTCAAAGGCTTGCAGTCTGGCAAGCCTCTCAAGGAGATCTCCGGCCTCTTGTGGCGCCGATCTTGACCAGCGCGGTAGCTCAGAGGAACGTGACGGGACTGCTGAGGCAAAGTGCATAGGCGCAGGAGCGCAGGGAGCGGATGGAGGAGGGGCCAGACGAGGTGGACGAGCACCGAAAGAGACAGGTTGAGGCGATGGTGCAAAAGCACCTCCAAATTGACCAATGGAAGTAATCATTTGGGGTGCATAGTACCCGGTCGATACCGACCTCGCGCTCCCGAGCATGATGGGCATAGCACCCGTAAAACCCACGCCTCCCATGCCTGAATCTACTTGCCCGTATGTTTCCTCCTCCTCCTCCTCAAAAGGCACAGGCTGTGAGACAAGCCTTCCCGATTCGTCAACCGCGACAAAGGATGTATGGGATGAGACGACAGAGTAAGTCTTGCCAAGTCGAACGATGTATGCCTTAATGGTGCGCTGAAGCAAACCGCTGTCCTCAGTGAATTTGGCTTCATTTGTCGCTCTAATGAGAGCATCATGTCGTCCATCTTCCAAGTCCTGGATGATTTTGCGCGCAGTGGGAGCATGGATGGCGGGAGGAACGTCTGTGAGATCGAAGGGAATCTGGCCGACAGTGACAGGTACAGTAAGAGCGATTTCAGATCCATCCTCTGTTGTGCCCGTCAGAGTAACAGATTGTGGCACTTGTGTACCTGTTCTCGTTGATTGATATCGAGCCCGATATGACAGTGAGAAGACAGCGTACCTTCCAGGATGGCATAGGCGGACAGCCTGACACCAGGTGCAAGGTTGCGAATCTTGGCGGGACTCGTTTGGATAGCCGGTGGCGGAGGCAAAACGACCGGCGCAGGTGGCGGTGGAATTTTGAAGTCAATTGCCACAGAATCGACATTCTGGTCAAAGATGTTTAGCTTTCCCCTCCCCTTCTTTGCTTCCTGGTGCTCGACAGTCTCCTCTGGAGAGACCATCTGGAAGTCATCATCCTGAACGACCGTTTCTGACCGACCCCAGTCGACTTTGATATTTGAGAGTTCCGGGGTACGAGCAGCCTTGAGCATTCTCGCAATCTTCCCCGTGACGCTCGACTCCTGCTCAGTCACCATCATGCAGGCCCCGTTTCCCGCCCGTGCGATGCCCTCGCACATTGCTGTAGAGGCGGAATTGCCCCGATGCCAAGACAATAGACGCGCAAATAGGCCTGGGTTGGAGCGACGTCAACCGCATTCTTGACCTCCTTGAAGACGCCTTTGACATCCCAAGCATCGCCGTCAGTGAGAACGGTGTAGCTTCGTCGAGCGTTTCCTGGTTATAAGGTTGGCTGCCCTCGGACCACAGCATATCCGAATGACTGCCGAAAGAGGCTATCTGGAAGAACGTGTTGATGTGGGGGAGGGATCGAAGCATGATTATGAGCGCCTTAGATGCTGCAGCGATACGTGAGCCGTCCATCGAACCAGACCGGTCAACAAGAAAAATGAACTCTTGGCTCTTGAGGTCGGGGAGTGTGTAGCGTGGTACAAGACTGAGTGCTAAGGCCACACTCTCATTCTTCGTATAGTGTTCCGCTACGCAGCGAGGAGCATCAAGGCTGGCCGATTTGATCGTCAGAACGAAATCCTTGTCGAGCGACGACTCTGACGTGAGGGAGATTCGAGCGTAGTTGGAGAACTGCAAATCCTTCGCGTTGGCCAATGCTGGATCAGGACCGAGCTCGGTGGAAACGGTGTGCGAAGGACAGCTGATCTTGTTGATGGGCGACGTGGACTCAACGGATATGGTCAAGCTCAGAAAAGGTTTGTTGCTGCAGGGGAGAGGGGCTGGTGATCTCAGCATCTTTGCTGTCGAATTTGGCCCTTGACCGTAGCGCGCACCGATGTGAACAGGGAGATGGAATCGGATGGAGTCATTCTCTTCGTCTTCGGTCAACTCGGTGGAGTAAGTGAGCTCGATGTCGACTTTCTCCTGCGGAGGAATGTTCCCAACAGAGACCTGAAAGACTAGGTGATGCTCAGCCTTCGACAATCTGATCGACGGTGCAAAACGACACTCACCATCGGACGTCTGCTGCTGCATCAGCGATGCGGTTTTGCCTGCCGCCACAGCAGCGGCATAGGCCGCCTTTGCCTCCACCTTCTCTTGTATGACACCCACAACCCTAGTGCCGTCCTTTTTTACCATTACGAACGAAGAAAGGACAGCTCTTGCAGGAACAGGAAAGACATAGACGGCTTCAACGGGATTCTTTGCTTCGTTCCAAATGTCTGAACGAGCCGGACTTGCGCACCAAGCTCTTTGACAGTCGCATGGGCCTGTACGCGAAGAAGGGGGAGGGCAACGAAGTGATGCTGGTTATAGTAGCCTAAGCCGAGGATTGACATGATGGGTTGAGGAGAAGGAGTAGGAAGGCTGCATTAACTATGTGCGGGACTCGGCACCGGTGCAACACTGCGGCTGTCTGACTCCAAGCTGCAGCGTGCTGGTTTACAGTACGAAGGAGAACGTGTTGGGGCAGTGAATAGGTCTTGACTTCCAATGATGTGATGCAGTGGAGTGCGGACACTGTGCGGCGCACGTAGATAGTACATGTTGGCAATCAAGGGATCACATTTGTTGACCGACGACGTCCAGCTGGATGCTGTCGAGTGCAGCATGACAGTCTTGAGGTTTGACGGCTCGCATATGTATGTAGCCTGGAAGTATGAGAGTACGAAGCATGAGTCAATGCGGTCGAGGAGAATGCGGCAAAGTTTGTAGTCACCAGGTCTTCTCGTGATCCTGCCAAATGCGCAAATATGGCGCCGCAGAGTTCAGTGCATTGGGCAAATTGCGGACATCGTGATGGCAGAAACAGAAATAGTGAGTCCCGGGTGCCTACCCGCCCGATCAGTTTTCGATCAATTGCACAGTCAGGCTGTGTGGCGTTAGATGCGCCCACACCTCAGGCCCGGCTCAGGCCTTGGGCTTCAAAGGCGCGGTTCGCATAGGGAGCCTGGAGGTTGTCAATCAGAATACATCTAATTATAACAAGTATATAGCCCATAGCAAAGCAACCGGGCCCTGATACATCGTGAGTGACGATATCAATATCTACTTTTGGAGTCCATAGCTAGGTGGCCGACACAAAGACACCTATAGAGCTGTATCATCAGCTCAAACATATCAAGGCTGTGTAAGGTGGTTATTCACATATGGGTTCCAGAATGACGGAGGGCTTACCTTGTCGGCGTAAACGGTGGTGTACACGCGGGACATTCCAGGTCTCTCATCCCATTCTCTTGTCGTCGACTCTAGAAGCTCGTCAAACTCCGCTTCGTCCATCAGTTTCAGCTTCAGAATGGGTCCTCTGTGCCCCGAGAACATCCCGATGACGAGTTTTGACAGTTGAAGACCATCTTCTCCTCCCCAAGCACCGATAGGCAACATATGTACTTTGCTCCGCACGTTGACGTACCCAGCGTCCCGAAGCATGTCAGGGAGCGTCTCCGGAGCGCGATAGTGAATTCCTCTCGCAGCGTAGACCGCCTGCACGGCGTCCTCTAGCTTTCTCATCGCCGGACCTGCATTATGGGTCGCCAGGTGCGCCTCAGTGAACTGCGCACGACCGCCAGAGGCAAGAACGCGGCGTATTTCGCGGAGAGCGATCTTCCACTCCGGTCTTGTAAATGCGCAGACCAGCAGACGCTGGTTGATGAACCTGAACGCGCCGCTCCATCCGGCTGGGAGTGACAGTAGTGAATGTCGTGAAAAGTGAACATTCTTGGGTGTATTCACAGGCTTTGGGAAAAGCCGATCTTGGATGTCAACACCATACAGTTGGACATTGGACGGGACCTGCTTTGAGAGCTCGGTGATCCAGATACCTGGAGCGTGCAATGATGAGACAACGACCTGTCTACCTCTCATTCAGTTGCTTACCAGTGCCTGTCGCAGCATCCAGAATCTTGTCCCCGCTCTTCAGCAGAACACCGGGGGCAAATATGAGTCTTCCTTGGTTCAATCTACGAATGGAAAAGAAGTGCTGGTTGTTCAATCTGTCGTTCGTCGTTAGAAGCGATGCAACCAAGAGGCGGTGACATACCTCTTTCGTTCTACCTCGTCAGAAGGCAGGACGTATTGAACGTCAGGCGATGGATTGTACCATCTGTCCTTTGCCTTTACAGCGACAGTTCCGGTCTTGTGGATAGGAGTCGTGATGGTATAGGAGTAGGAGAAAGACATAGTGGGGTGGTTTTGGATTTCCTTCATTAGGTCTGGGATGATATACGGCGCGCCTCATCTAGGACAATCATATGCCAGACCTGGGAATGCCGCCTGTGCCTCAGGCAAAGACTTTGTTATCAACATGGTGCCACTTGGAGCTATCTGAGACAGAAACGAAACTGGTTGGGGAGGAGTGCCGCAATTCCCAGTACCCATCATCATACACAGAGACCCCCATGAGACGTCGATATCCGCTTCAGCCGGTTCTGTATCATGAAACTTAGTATAGAGCGATATCACATCGACTGCAGCTGGATCTCTGATAGTTACCAACATCGAGTGCGCGCGCAAAAGATTTCGGTAGGCGCTTGAAAGTGAAGTTACTAACTCTTCCCTTCCAGGCTCGGACGATCAAGTTGAGGTAAGAGATCTCGTAAATCCGTCACAGAAGACATGAGAGAAAGACTATTGTCGAGGCAGCATTTCCCGAAAGACAGACGACTGGAAATTTGATCCAAGGTCAACGTTTCGATACCGAGGCTCCGATGCTCTCGTAGAGACCGATTCGAGAATCAATCAGCAAAAGGATGGGGAGATGGCCGACTGGACTACTGAAGTCGAGTAAGTGGGATCCTCAAACGTTTTGGTAACAAGGCCGAAATGTAAGAGAAGCTAGATGTCCTGAATCGTGAATCAACGAGGGGCAGGTTCGCATTGAGATTGAGCTTCGGCGCTGCCATTCGCGTGGGGAACGGACGCTCCTGCCAACCATTGTGCGATTTGGGGCTACAATCAAGGCCGTGAGATGATCAAGGGCGAACCAGTCTTGTTGAAAACAAGGGGCGCGGTGCAGGCGAAGCTCGTCACGGAAGTTCAAGACCAAGCTGGATGTGTCAGTCTTATGTAATGGATGATGGAAAGCTGAGAACTTGAAGCATCTAGCCCGACAAAAGCCCGATCACACAAACAGCCACGATAGGTTACAGTAGGTCTGCAGTAGGTGATTGCGGCTCCCCTCAATGTCCAAATTAATGTATTCCGAGCTAAGCTTCTGCTCAGGGCGGTGTTCAACACAGCGCCACTTGCGAATGACCAGACAACCTCAATAGTCTGGCCCACGAGCCGATCAAGCCATTCACTGGCAGTACATGAGAGACGAGAAACAGTAGAGTACCGATTGTTGCCAGCTCCACGATGTCTACACAAGTGTCGGAAAACGCCACTCGTGAGCATGGTCTGGAAGACTTCGGGGACAGATGCACTTTTCCGGATGCTTTGACCATGTAGATAGTAAATACAAAGCTCTGAAGCCTGATTTCAATGCTGCGCAATGGGCCGCCCTGTGCAGTGTAACAGAATAAGACTCGGTATCAAGAGTTCAGGCCTCAGGAATTGAATGGGGTGCATTGAGCGTGGGCTCGGTTTATGGCGTGTCTCCTCCAAGGGGTAGGAAAGTATATCGAGGACATAGCAATTGTGTTTATGTTGCCGCCGGTGATACTGGGGCATCCGTGCCGTGTAATTTTTGATTGATTGATGGGGCCTAGCATATTGAAAGCACTATCTATCAGTATCTATCATTCTTGAACAGTGTGCAGGTCATCAGGTCCTCGACAACACACCAGGGCTCACAACTCGCACAGCAAGCCCGACACATGACCGACGTCTGGGAGGACTGAGCATTCTCATGAACTTGGATATACATGACACTTGTGTAGCTCATCACTACTGACCGTCGTCCATGAGAGTCAAGGTCTCAAACGGCCTACATACCCGTCCCAGTTCAAAACCAGTCAAAGGATACATGCCACAAAGCACAATACTTTGGACCGAGGATACAACCTAGAGAGAGATTTGATCTTCTATACATCGGCGTTTTACAGTGTCCTCAATCTTGACATGCCTAGCATTCTCAAACACCATGTGCATGTAATGCTTGTACTAGTAAATAAGTAAGTAGGAGACAAGGATCGCAGTGATTGCTTGATGTATCCCTTGCATTCTATTCTAACGGCGTGCAGACCGTTGAATGTCCACTGGGGAGGTACAAGTGATTACATACGTGTGGACAACGATGTTCGAGGAGCAGTGGCCGTGATGGAGATAGATTAGCATGCTTGGGGCCGAAACCCGCGTTCGCAGCTCGGGAATTGTCGTGCGGGATGCCTCTACAGCGCACAGGCTTCCCCAACGTTTGATTCAAGTTTGGACTGGCGGTGGCGGTAGATTCTTGCCCTATTGACCACCAATACTATCAATCACTGATCCGCATGTTGTCACTTCCCGTTTCGGTACACATAGACGTGCAATGGACTCAATGGAGGGACGAGGACTCGAGTGAAAACGCAATCATCCAACATTTCTCAACTTGAAGGGTCCTCGTCGGTGGGAAAACATGAATTGCTGTCACATGTGATTGAGTACTTGAATCTAGGATGTCAATCATTACCATCGGAATGCTCGTTCGACCTGTTACTGAAGGGCCTCGACTTGTACGATATCCGTGGCTCTCCGAGTCAGCACCGGACAAGAATGATAGATCCTTCAAGCACCGTAATGCTACGCGTATGACGGGCCGACGGCTGTCTCTGTCAGGGCAAACTCAGTGCTGTCTGGTGGTATCCCATTGTTTCCGGACCTCTTCAATGAAGACGGACGAGTCCGAACCCTTCTGTGACCTTCCCAGGACGCAGGCGTCACCGACAAATCTGTCCCGGAACGTCAAGCTACAAAATACTCAGAGGTGACGAGGGCGCCAGCGGCCAGCATGTCACTGTGGCAGCTACGCGAGGGCTGCGTCAGGAGTATTGTGACATCGACGTTAACGTTCGGCTCTGGCCTCTGAGTGTTTTGGGGAACTGGGGTGGTGAGTGAAAGTCGGCCCTATATCACTCTTCGGTCTCATGCGGACGCATGGAAACGTCAGTATCATTACTGTTGTGTCTCAAGACTCAACTTTCTTGCATTTGCGCAACGGCACCGTGAACAAAACTGGCGGACATCCCGTCGAAGTCCGGTGTGACTCGGTCTCACATAGTTGACACAGTCACGGCGTCAATGGTCATACAGAGAGCAGCGAACCAATAGACTGCAAGTGAGACTGACGACACACAATCCAGAACGAAAGGTGCGGTTCAATTTGAGGGAAGGAAAGGTAATCTCGGGACGTGGGACACCATTTCTCGTGGCATCTCAGGGCGGGAACATAGACAGTAGCCAGCAACGCGGAGTCTGAGATTCTGCGAGACTAAGACAATGTAAGAGGCGACGACGGCCGAGAAGAGACAGGTCTTCTGTTGCTTAGTCGTGTCTCTCTTTGCATTGGGCGTCAATACAAGGAGACTCACAATCCAAAGCAAGCATCACATCTGCCAATTCAATACAACGCTCGGGTGTCTCTCATGGACGCGATACATCCTGGCACGGCAAGTCGTCTCCTCACAGTGTGTGTTGTCAATTATGTGCTTCTCGTAGTCGTTGGACATGGAGACATGTTTGGGAGCAACGGCAGCATTTGGCCACAGCTCGGGATGATGTCGACGTGTTTGAGCGTATTGCAAGACAATCAGTGCACGAAACACCATCATGGCTTGTATAGCGCGTCCTTTTTCCGAATTTAGCCTGCATAGAGCCACTAAGCTTGCGCAAGGACAAACAGAGACAGTTACACCTTGTTGCCGTTTGGTGAGCATGCCTGATTCGTTGCTTGCAGCATGTTTGGGATTCTAGCGAACAGACCGATACCTCGCCAGTAACATAATCCCGAGGAGTACTGTCGATGGAGTTTCAATTTTTACCTCCATGTAAATATCAATAGAGAACAGAGAAGTTCTTGTCTTCGACAAATCCGAGAGGCGCATTCGGGCAGCTTCGCCTCCTAACTGACAGCATTGATGAGTGTTTGACCGACGTAGTCCAAGAACCAAGAGGGGGAAGAACCCGGAAGATGCCTGGTGATGATGATGATGGGGAAGAGTGAGGAAGAGTGGCTACTAGCCTACACAGTCCTACAGTAACAGAACACCATTGCTGGCATCTGCACAGATGTGATCTGGCACTTCACACCCGCGGTGGGCCTCCTTCCACTAGCACGTACGTAGCCAGGCAACCGACCTTCTGTAATGAGCAGGAAGTCCTGCTCATACGAAGGAGGCCAGGTTATCGGGCTAGCACGTACGGACGACAAAACTATGTGGTTGGGCGCCGTACTGTGAATTAAATGATGGGGTCTGGCGGCGTGCCTGCCGTCACGACTCACCGGTGTGCCATGTGCCGTGTGCCGTGGTGTGCCGTGTGCACTGCCACAGGGCCACATTTCTTCCATTCACGCCCAGCTGCGCCCATGCCACGCCCTTGAAAAGCAGTTGAATTTGTCCAAGCAAACACTATAGCTACATGCTACTCCGAGGGGGCCATAGCTACGAAAACAGCCTTGTCAAGGTCGCGCGTCAAAATGCATGAATGCCAAGGATTTAATTTCCAAAACTACTGAGCTGGGCTGTCAATCACCAGACGATGCTGTGTTTTGGACGTGTAGCAGCTCCACGACAATCCGAATCGTCCACATATCCAACGAGGCTCTTAGCTTAAGGCCACAGATCTCCATGTCCGACTTCTGCACTCAATGGCGTGCCTCCAAGAAAACCGCTCTCAGCTTCAATGCATGTCGATGCAACGAAGCTGGTGTTTGTGCTGGAACCGTCGTATTTACTATCGCCGCCGCCATTGTCGGTTTGGTCGTAGCGGCCGTATTCCTTTCCGGTCTGCTGGCTTGGTGCCTCTATCTGCCGATGGTCGCTGTTCAGAGGGCAATACGGCTTCTGAAGCCGCCTATCCTTCTCCTCAGATGTCAACTCGACATGCTCACTGACACTATCATTGTTCGCACCTCTACGCGTCGTCAGAGACATGGCATCTCCTCGCTGGTAATCATCCAAGGCCTCGTGCTGAAGGGAGGAATCGGCGGCCATACGCTCGACCAACTGCCTATATTTCCGCGAGAGATATTCGATGCCATCGTTCTCTACTGCGAAGACCGCCAGACTTTGCTAGCCTTGTATCCTACGCATGGGCGCCTATGAGTAGACGTTGGCTGTGGGCCAGCATACGATCATCTAAGGACGCGTCGGCATTGGCTCGCCTTTTACGATCTCCGCATAAAACCCTCGCCCATGCTCGGCAGATCACACTGCAAGGACAATGTACACAGGTTCAGCAGCTACGGATCCTCCGTCTACTCAGGATGCGCTACGTCCAGGCCCATCACTTCACTCTCATCGACTCTCCACTTTCCGCTCCACTGTTGCGCCAATTCGACCACAACATCACTAGTTTGTGTCTATCGTTCTCATCCGAGAAAGGCAAACCTTACTTGGACAAGGACGTCGAAAAACTCTTCGGACATATAGGTTCATTCCCACACCTACAAACGCTGGAAATAACCCTCTCGTCGAGCGCTCACCTACCTCCCATCACCGACCCAGTGGACTCGCCACTACCCATCAGTCATCTCAAGTTTCGCGGGCCATGGTGTTACGACTTGTTCCAATGGCTACAGCCTCGGTGCAAAGGGTTGACGACTTTAGACTTGGATTTCGATGCGGGCTTGCAGGATCCTAAAGTCATAGAGTGGTTCATCAGAGTTAATCGGCAGTCTCTCCAGTACCTTCGCTTGACGGTTCCCGCTTATAACGGTACATGGTTGTTTCTGGCGAATGTTTGAATAGGCCTATCACTCAAACACTTCTGATCAGCGCCTCAAAACATACCATTGTTGAAAAACCTATCCTTGCTTCAATTGAGGGTGCCGAGGCGCGGTATGGAGGGTACGCCTGATGTGCTTTCCCTTCATGTTGCCACCGAGCTTCTAGGAATGTTGGATCCCCTTCACCTGCCAATGGTGATATCGGTGACAAGCGAAAACGCTATATGGTTTGAGGAGCAGGCATTCGATCGGATGGACGCAGGGCTAGGCTTGAATTTGGCATCGTACACGCCCAGCAGAACACGCAGCTCAGTGGAATATACCCTAATATAAGCAATGAGTAGGAGGACAACGGGGACTACGAAATCAACAACTCGCTTGTTAGTGAAAGCAAGACTTTACTGTCATCGACTCTTTCTCGACAGCTACAGACCGTCTAGTACGGACTCGGAAATGATTGCGAACTACCTCATCCGAAATGTTTGCCATTCGATATTCACAGCCTGGACAGGTTCATGGTCTGCGTAGACTTCCGAGGGTGCCACGAGCTCAGTCCGTGTTTGGTGTCTACTGCTGCTGAAGGTTGATACGATGTGGCGATGGGATACAAGCTGGATCGTGGTCAGCGTCAAGTGCGCGCCGCAACTTCGACACCTTGATTGAATCATTGAGACTTGTCTCGAGGGTTCCAATCCATACTCGAATACGACCAGGGCGCAGGAACTTACACCTGACGGGCCAACAGCCGACAAATAACGCCAGTCTACGAAGCTGAAAAAGTCTGGGGTCACATAGGTTGGGAGAATGTCAAGTAGATATATATTCAATGTGTGCGTGTCAATTACAGATGTAGGAATATACAATAAGATGCATGTGAGTAGTTGCGTACAAAAAATGGGGACGGAAATTGAGACGAAGGAAGGCTCTACACGAAAACTAATACGGTAACGGCATATTCTCCTCCCTCGGTCTGCCGCGGTTGCGCGGGTCGCGATTACTGTTGTAGGATGGTCCTACTGGGGGCCCAGTGTAGTGCGGAGGACGACCGCCTATGAAATGTTGGTATGTTTGATGAGGCCGTGGTATGGACTGATGCGCAGGCATCGCCCTCTGAGCCTGACTATAATTCGCCCGCACCTGTGCAGGAAGAGGTGGATAGACAGGCTTGTTGTAATCGTGCACAGGCTTGCTGTAATCGTGCACAAATCTCCTGCCATTCTGCGGTGGCGGGACTGGTTGCTGCTGAGCGTTTCCTGTCGGGCGCTGATTCGGCGGACGCTGCCCGCGTTTATCAAGCTCGTGCGACGGTTCGTACTTTGGCAACCTGAAAGCCATCAGCAAGAGGACAAACTGGAGGAAGAAATGGCATACGTCTTGGGATCCGCGGGTAGAGGGTCGGTCCAAAAGTAATCATGGTCCAATGCCTGTGCCGCAGTGATGCGCTGTTTGGGATCGAGAGTCAACAGTTTCTCGAGCAGATCGATTGTTTCTGGCTCCACGCTACTTAGATGAGCAACCGATCATACATTTCGCTGTGGTGGACCAACCTCTGGAAGTTGTGTTTGATCCTACGAGGAAGCGACTTGTCGAAGAACTTGGGCATGCCCTCACAGCCGGGGAGCTGCTCGTGGTTCGGCCAAGAGTGCTGAGTTGGCGTACCGCAAAGGGCCCATATTCGTTCTAGCTGATCGACGTCGGACTGGCCCGGCAGTATGGGTCGACGCGTGAACATTTCGCCTAGAACACACCCAATACCCCACATGTCCACCTCTCCACCGTAGTGACGCGCACCCATAAGCAGCTCAGGCGGTCGGTACCACCTTGTCACGACACAATTGGTGTACTTGCGTTCTCGGCCACGGAAGTCAACAACATCGAATGCACGTGCCAGACCGAAGTCGGCAATCTTGAGGCTCCCGTCGTTCGATATGAGCAAGTTGGCGGCCTTCATATCACGATGCAGGATACCGTTCTATGAAACTCAAAAGGAGATCCAGGAAAGAAATGAGCGACCTACACGATGCATATATTCCGTTCCATCGAGCAGCTGCTTCATGTAGAGTTTGATATGGCTGGGCTGTAACTTGACGCGGTCGTTGTCCAAAAGACCCGCAAGATCGTGATCCATGTAGGGGAATACCATGATGACAGTCAAAGGATCCTTGGCGTTGCCTGGCGAGTTGTTAGCGGTAAGAGTGTGCCGGAAGGAACAACCTACTTCGGACTATAAACATGTCTACGATGTCGATGATGCAAGGGTGGTTCAGCGCCTTGAGAATCTTAATTTCTCGAAGGGCAGTCACCGGCATGCCTTCTTTCTCATTGTGCATCAATATGCGCTTGAGCGCCACCATTTTGCCAGTAGATTTGTGAACGGCCTTGTGAACTTCTCTACAAAATGGTCAATCACGGCCCAGGAACCAACTGAACATAATTACCCGAAAGTACCTTCCCCGAGCTTGGTGGTGACATCGTAATCGGATTGCAGTCCACATCCAACAAAGACGCGGTTGTACGCAAGCTCCTCTGCTTTGCGCGATCTACAGACGGGGAGAGTTTTGCGGGCCTTGGGTTTGGGTGGTGGTGGAGGGGGCGGTAACGGTTTCTGTTGTGGTAAGAGTGGTTTTTGCGGCGGGGGCGGTTTCGGTAACGGTAGAGACGGTGGAACATGACCGCCGTTAGGAGCATGAGGTCGGGTTTCATAGGGAGGTCTATCAAGAAGACGCTGGTCTGGAGGTGGGGCAGGAGGTGGTGGCGTAGAAGGCGGAGGTGGAGGACCATCCAAAGGCGGCGGCGGCGGTAATGGATTGGAAGGCGGTGATATTGGGCGATAGTCATCTTCTACAGGACGACCAGGAGGAGGACCGGGAGGTGTTCTTGGCTCTGGTCTATTCCAGGTGGCGCGTGGTGAGGTTGGACGACCTGGAGGCGTCCTTGGTCGAGCAGGTGAACGAGGCGGCAGCCTTGCGCCCCCGCGACCACGGTCGTTGTACCGGTCATCGCGATCATTGTACCGGTCATCGCGCCAGTTGTCGCTGGGCCGATACGAACGGTCGTTGTTGTATCCTCGATGGTCGCGGTCGCGGTAGCTGTCCCGATGGTCGTCATACGGGTCGTACCGATCTCCACCTCTCGATGCCCACCTATCCCACTCCCGACTGCGATCTCGGCGCGACGGCGGGTCCCAATGTGCCCTGCTAGTGTGAGACGAACGACCGCGATACGGCGGGGACGGGGAGCGGGGGCTGCGAGGCATGGAATAACGCGGTTTGGTATCCATGCCCGGCTCCCAGTGATCACTTCTCTTCGGCGCAGCGATTTTGATATTCTCCGCAGGTCGCCCTTTAGTATCGGCAGGTACCACCAGTCTATCCTCGAGTGCATTGCCAGAGCTGACAAGAGGGTTGGCCGCCTTCTTTTTGAACGGGAATTTGATCGACTTTTTGGGTGTCGAGTCTTCGGGTTCCAGAGGACGGATGGGCGCCGTAGAGCTGCTAGCGAGAGGCGCTTTGGCGTCGGCAACCTCGCCTTCCTCTGGAGAAGGTTCCCGCCGTTTGCTGGGACGTTGCTTTTCTGAAGACACCGAGCGACGGCGCTTCCGCCCAGCCAGCTCCGACGACGAGCTCATTGTCGATGACGGCGACAACACGGCGGCGGCGACCAGGTTGGAGGTCAAGGTACAGGATTTATAGCTGGTGGCTGTGCTGCTTTCCGAGACGCTCGTGTCAAGCAATCGCAAACAAGTGCCTTTGACTGAAGTAGAACCATCAACATGGATCTACAAACTCTGCCTCCTGGTCTTCAGGGAGACTATGCTTACTTGTTGTCTGGAGGAGACGATAAGGATTGGGCCGATATACGACAAACGCGGCTTTACACCAATGCTTTCATTCTGCAAGACGACAAGGTATAGTATTCGATATCATACCTTCAATACCAATTCAATACATGAGATAATTCGCGTTTCATGACGCGTGATTCCCTTTGTTTTTGCACTGTTGCGCGTCAAATTCAAACTACATGTTATAGATTCTTCTGGGGTACAAGAAACGTGGGGTCGGGCAAGGTCTGTACGTGGCTCATCTCCGTCAAAATTGCTCTTCATTGGTGTACGAAATGACTCCTCGTTCTTAGATTCAATGGCTTTGGTAAGCTCTCACCTTTGCCCTTCTCTGTATATCTCATGGTATTGTCAGGTGGGAAGGTAGAGGCCGGCGAATCTGCAGCTGAAGCCGCTCTTCGTGAACTGACAGTGAGTTCGAGATTTGGAATCGTTGACTCGCTCAAGCTTACATTGACCTTCTTAGGAAGAGTCTGGTGTTACTGCGCCTCTGACCCATGCTGGTGTTCTTCTATTCACGCTCGAGGGAATTGACTGGGCGTTCTACATCGACATCTATCGTGCTACCGAATACAGCGGTAGCATCATTGAGTAAGTTTCAAAACTTGTTCTGATCCTCAACATATTTGACGACCTGCACATCATCCTAAGGAGCGACGAAATGAAGCCGCAGTGGTTCGATTTGGCAGACTTGCCCTTCGCAAAGATGTGGCCGACCGATGTGCATTGGCTCCCTTTGTTGGTGCAAGGAACACCGTTCGTTGGTAGGAGTGATTTCAAGACAATTGAAGGGGTGTCTCAGCCAGTGAAATGGTGGTTCGGGACGCCACACAAGTAATATCTCTACATATTACCGCATACTCCATAGCTAGCCAACTCGGTTTCTGTGCCGACTGTCGTGGGATGGCTGAGATTGCCTTGGCAGTATAATCCTGCATGTTGACCCGTTCGGGCTGTCAACCGATGGCCCTCAAAGCATCTTCTGATTAGGTCGCCCGTCCAATCTTGCTCTGGGTTCTAATATTTTGTAGCCTCATTTATTTGTCTCATCTGTCTCACCCAAGGACGCCAACGGAGTCGGCTTGCTTCTGTTTCTGCGACATCACTCATGCCCCCTACTCTTCACGTAGGTATCATCAAGAGAGCGGTATCAAAAGTGCTACCCACGGTTTCGAATCTATCGCTTGACACGTTCTTGCTCTGCAACCAAGATAGTACCGTTCACGCGCACGTCCTATGTAAGCCTAGTGTACACAAGATTGCTGGACATCGAGTCTACACATCTCTCCCGGGTCTCAGTATCTCCCGGCCAATTCTTCTGCATAGACGTCTAATCCAACGCTCCATAAGTTATGCATGTTAATCTAGATGTCACCGGTCTACTGCTAAATCATACTTCCACCTCCTCTGCAGAATTTGCCACCGGCATGCTAACAGCAGCCTTCGCCAACGCCGCCTGCTCCTCCGCGCCCTTGAACACCGTTGATAGCGGGAATCTCCCTTGAGACGTTACGCGATACTCGTCCACTCGTGTCGAGTTAAGTTCTTGTAGGAAGACAAGGGCAGCTTGGGCAGCCTTTCACAGAGGTCAGTGCCATAATTAACGGAAGGGAGGGTGACTGACCTGAAGCGTAAGCTCCACCTCAGACCCCAGGGTGGTGAAGATCGTGTTCTCGACTTCTTGTAGAGAGCTTCCCAGGGCCCGAGACACTCGAGCAGCAGCGAGGACTGCCAGCGGCGAAGATGAATGTCGTTGGAGGTACTGCGAGTTGTACGTCTCAAGGCTGACTTCATCCGGCAGTAGCGAAGCGGCAGTCGACTTGAAGACAGGCCCGATAGGCGCTGGAGGCTCTTGGGGTAGAGCCGCGACTGAGGAGAATGAGAAAACTTGCATAGCTATGAGGAGGTATCAACGCACTAGTTTGCCGTAAATGTACGAGCCGGACGTGCAGCTCAGGATTTTCAGCGTCCAGAGCACGCACATGCGACAGAGCCTGTACTGCCTGCAAATACTTCTCTTTGAGGAGATAGATTACAATAAGCCACGCCTCATCTGAAAAGACGCTAAAGCACTCACTTCGCCGTATTGCCACATCATACACCGTTATCCACACCTCAATGTTCTTGGGCGCAAGGCTTGTGAGCGGGTGCATGAACTTAGCCGCGCGCTCTAACGGGTCAGAGCATGCCAAGAGTTTACGCCCCTCCGGATCGTCGTCGCCTATTGACGCTGGCTCAAGACCTTTGTCTTCGTTGTTGGACGTAGCAGCAGCGGCTATGAGATAGTGAGCTCGAGCCCGAGAAACAGAAAAGCGGTATTACGTTTCTTGGCATCCTCCTGATTTTTATGTGCTGCTTTCTTCGCCTTCTTCGCTGCCTTCTTCTCCGCATCTGTCAATTGGCCTGTCGAAAAAATGAAAGGTTCTTTAGTTTGAATGAAGAGAGCGAGGAGGGCTGATCGTACCTGAGGGAGAGAGTCTTTTCACAATTGACGGATCGTCATGAACTGCCACGAATATCTGGGAGGGTAGTAGGTACTAAGAAGATTGCATAGTGTCGAATGAGTCACCTTGCTTGCAGAGACAGCTGCTTGGACATACGTGGGATGAGACCGCAACGTGTCTTCCCAAGAAAGGAGGCTGGAAAACACTCAGATTGGCACGCGCTAAGTCTAGACGAAAGCGCATACTTGAGGTAAATGTTGATGGTGAACTTGCGCAATGAGTATCCGTGGAAGTCATACTGGTCGTCCTCAATCTCCTCGAATATCTATCACGGACATGAGCATACCGCAAAGGGCAGCAAAGAACAAGGACAACGCGCCTTTTGGATGGCAGCATACTTCTTCAACGCCATATTGAGCTTCCCCATACGGTTGTGCGCATCCGCGTCTTCGATGAGATACAGTAATGACTGCATGTCCTCCAGATCTGCAGCAGGGCTGGCAGCGTCTTTCTACTCCCCATTAGCGAGTAGCAGTCAAAGCATGCGACGAGTTCCCCACCTTGGTGAACATACCAAAGAAGGTGTACGCCTCGTTTACAAGACCCGCCCGCAGATGATATTTGGCACACTTGGTGTTGAGGAAACGATCCTGACCATCTAGCCGCCGGGCCTCCTCCATAGCAAGGGCAGCACCGTACGGATCACCTGCCCGCTTCAGGACGCGGGCTTTGCAGGTGTACAGCTCTGGTAGAGTCGGGGTGTGGGTCACGGCGCGTTTGAGGATTTCCAGAGCCTTGTCATACTGCGACAGGTGGCTAAAGTGTTGCGCCTGGAAGTAGAGGATCCATAGGAGAGTTGTCGGGTCCGATGTGGATGTCGAGGAGGAGGCGGAGTCGGAGGAATTCTCGGCGAGCAGTTCCTCGACAAGGTTTTGTATGGACTCCATTTTGGCTTGGTTGGAATAGAGGGACTTGATGTCTGCGAAGAGGGATGGGACGCCTTTGGTAAAGGCGGACATGAGGTAGGCTTTTGCGAGCTCTCTGAACTCGTCGCCGGAGGCGTATAGGAGGGACAGACGGCGAGGGGCGTTGGCGCGAGGAATTTGGACTATTATATCCTTGAGAATAGAGAGGGCGGCCTGATCGTCTGAGGCACTGAGACTGGCAAGGTAGCCGGTGTAATAGTTTGTGCAGTCTGGATTGTGGTCGATTAGAACCCTCCATGCGTGTTCTGCCTCTTCAGATTGGAGTTTGGATAATAGCCGTGCTAGGAAGAGGAGGTTAGGTTGTCTTAAGCCCTGATCAGATTGTTTACCTCTGGTTTCCATGATACCGGTCTTGTCGACGATTACTCTGGACTTTGAGTTGACGTCGAGAAATGCGAGAGCCTCGGCATAGTCTCCGGATTCCTCGAGGATCTTTACGTGGAACATGCTTGTTTCCGAGTGTTCCACGTCGTAGTCGGGAACGTTCTGTGCATGGATGAGCATCATGGCTGCAGTGAGAACAACACCGCTGACCTTGAGGGTCTCCTCATAATGCTCCAGAACTTTTCTCGCCTCCTCAAGATTTCCGTTGAGATAGTACGCGACAGAGAGCCCGATCCAATTCTGTCGCAGTGCGGGACGGATGCGAACGATGGTATGCCGCGTGTCAACGAGGCCGTCGTAGAGCCGGAGCTGGGACTGGAGGGCCGCGGCATCGCGCAGGATATTCATGTTTTCCTGCCGGGCATCAGCGTCAGCGTCGGCGGCGATGGCGGGCTGGGGCGCACCTTGTCGAAGCGGAGGGCCTGCATGTACGACTTGAGGGCCTCTTCGTAGTTTTTCTCGCCCTTCTGAATGAGACCGAAGACGTGCCAGCATATGTGCGATGTGAGATCGAGGCGAACTCCCTTCTTGACAAGCTCGATGCCCTCGTCGCGGCGGCCCATGTGCGTCAGAATGAGGCCCTTCATGCACATTGTTTCTGGCAGTATCCAGTTTGATTGGAAACATTGAATTGAAGATGTATTACTCACCGCCATGCTCTGGGTACTTTTTGAGAATCTGATCAGCCGTCTTGAGGCCCTTCTTGAGCTGCCGCGTTTCGTACAGTGTGAGGACATCCTTGAACAGCGTCGCCTCCTTCGAGGATAGCGCGCGCTTGGCAGCCAGCGAGGCAGCTTTGGACATCTTCCGGATCGTTGTCGGGGTCGGCAGTAGAGGAGTTGATATCCGTGCCAAACAACAGACAACGCGTTTGTCTCTTGCCCTCTTTCATCATCGCCCTGTCGCCGCCGCCGCCTTCCGCCCGCCATGGTCGCACAGACCCGCCACGCCGGCCAGGCGTCGCCGACCAAGCTCGCGTTCAAGGACAAGCTATCCACCAAGGCGCAGACGACGGACACCCTGCTCCGAAAACTGAAGGCTCTACATAACGCTCTCAACGATCTCGACCAGGAGAACGTCGAGCTCGGCTCCCTCGCCGTTGTCAAGCAGGATCTGCTCATGCCCTCCATTCTTCTCCACAACGACCGCGGCGTCAAGGCGTACGCCGCGTGCTGCCTTGTCGACATCCTCGGCCTGTACGCCCCAGAGGCGCCCTACACTGAGGACGAGCTCGTCGACATCTTCAAGTTTATTACCGTTCAGCTTGGCAAGGGCCTCAAACAGTCCAGCGACACCTACTTTCCGCAATATTTTCATGTGCTCGAGTCGCTGTCGTCCGTGAAGAGCGTCGTCCTCATCTGCGATCTGCCCAACGGCGACACGCTCATCAACAACGTCTTTCGCGACTTCTTCATGCTGATCCGCAAGGATTTCTCTAAGCAGGTCGAGAATTTCATGGCCGACATTCTTGTGGCGCTCATTGATGAGGCACCGTCGCTGCCGTCCGCGAGCATGGACACCATCATCGCGCAGTTTGGCGACAAGAACATCGTGCGTGCGACGCGTTTTTCTATCGGCACGCCCTAACGCGCCACACAGTCCACTGATGCCCCGGCATACCGCCTCGCTGTCAGCGTCTGCCGCCAAACGGGCGACAAGCTGCAGCGGCTCGTGTCCCTGTACTTTTCAGAACTCATGGTAGAGTATTCGGAGGAAGAGGACTTGACAGAGATTCGTAAAGCACACGCGCTTATCAAACACATACATGCCTCATGCCCCAACTTGCTACACAGCGTGATCCCGCAGCTGGAAGAGCAGTGCAAGGTTAACGACATCTCCGTTCGCATTCTGGCTACAGAGACCCTGGGCGACATGTACGCCGATAAAGGCGGCGCTGATCTAGCGAAGAAGTATCCGGGGACTTTCAAAGTGTGGCTCGCGAGGATGAATGACGTCGTCACTACTGTACGTATACAGGCAGTGGAATCGACGCGAAACATTTTCAATCAGCATGCCGAGTTGAGAGACAGTGTAGAAGGTACGCCTTTGCTGTTCTACTGGTATTTCCAAGACTTATCCCTTCACAGACATGCTCCAGGTGAAGGTGATGGATCCCGATGAACGTGTTCGTACCACCGTTTCCAAACTGTACGGACAAGTCGACTTTGAAATCATTCTACATCATGTTCCCCGCGATCATTTACAAAATCTCGCAGGCCGTGCGACCGATAAGAAGGTTAGCTTTCCTTCTGACTTGCCGAATACTACTGAGAGATCCTCAGCAAAGCGTCCGCGCAGAGACACTCAGAACCCTAGGAAAGCTCTACAATCTCGCCTATCCTCTCATGTGAGTTTGTAACTATCATGTCTTCCCAAAGTTCATGTGTGAGATATCCAGCGAGAATCAAGACCCTACCGCCATTCGCCAATTCGCCTGGATACCGAACTCCATTCTTCCCCTGGTCGGAATGAACAAGGAGTGTAGACCAAGCGTCGAGCAAACCATCGCCGAATTCATTCTCCCGCTGCCCTCCTCCACCACGAAAGATAAATCCGAAGTTGACGAAACGCGCTGGACGGATAGGTTACTTACGGTGATGGTCTATCTTGAAGATGAGAAGGCTACGACTACTCTTTTGGCCGCGACAAATCTTCGGTCGACGTGGGTGTTCCTGTTGTATGGTGGGATTTGCACCGACACTTTTGCAGTTACCCTTCGCCGTACCGGCGCTACCTCGATGCATGCATCGCCAATAACGTGCGCTCGGCTACCTCATACAAATTGGTTAGAGCTCATGCCACTTAGGGTGGAGTCATCGACGACAACGAGGAAGCAGTGAAGGCTGACCTGGCGCGCTTGATAAAGCAACACTCATGTAGGCTGTTGCCTGTCACTCAGATCTCGCTCTCGCTCATCTCTTCCTAGTATATTTTCATGAGCCCTCCAAGGCCGCTGAAGATCTCGCAGGCTTTGCCGAACTCAACGACCAAACATTATACAAGCTTCTTCAAAAGTGCATGGATCCGCAAACGGATGTTAAGTCGTTAGTGAAGCGGAAAGTAAGTTTCCCATACACCTTTGGGCGTCTGCGCACATGAGTACTCATCGATACAATCAAGGACGAATTCCTGAAGAGAATCGCGGACAAAGCCGTCGGTGTGTCAGGCACCATGACGATCTTCCTGCGTCGGGCCATGTATCACATCCTCAACCAGTCTTCTATTCCCACATTGCTTCGGCGGGTTGAGGAAGGGCAAAGTGACCGAGCCAGTCCGTTGGCAGGCGCCAGTGGGCAACAGGCCGCGCTTTTGCTGAAGTACGCCTCGAAGAACCTGCCGATCATCTTCCAGGCTCATCAGGGTCTACTGACGAAGGCGATAACTGATGGGGAAGAGGAGGAAGAGAGTACGTTGACCAGTGTGGCGTTGCGGGCCCTGTCATGTCTTGTTCGATGGCAACCGGATCTTGGGTCAAGGGATAAGTGAGTCAGGATAGTCTGTCTTTTGTGGGTTTGCATTGACGTGTGATAGGCGAATGGTCGAGCGATATGGAAGGTATGCTGTCGGAGGGGGTGAGAAGTATGCCAAGTTTGCCGCCCGGCTGTTGGCACATACACCCAATCAGAGCGCTGCTTGCGGGCGTGCTGTCGATGTGAGTAGGCTGTTCTCCTTCTGACGACTGACTGCGCTAAACAAGGAACGAATAGACCCTAGCTGATAATCTGCAAGACGCGTCACCTGAAGAGCTAGTAGCGCATGTCTCTGCCCTTGCTCAATTCTCCCTATTCGCTCCCGACGCATTTGAGTCCAAGAGCGATGTCATCACAGAGTTCCTCGTGAAAAGGCTGTTGATGGAGCCTAGTCCTGCGCCTGAGAAGGATGATGAGCAGGAGGACGACGAAGAGTGGGTTGAGGACAACGTGATTCCGCCGCTGTATCAGGCAAAGGTTTTGGCACTGAAGACTTTCCGGAATCGATGTCGGGCGTACGCGGGGACGGACAAGGCGGCGCTGGTGTCGGAACCGCCGTTCAGGATCTTCCATAAGCTAATCGAGACCAACGGAACGCTGTCGGCAAATGTTGAAGAGGAGTGCGTGTGGTTAATCAATCTATCTCATACCTAACTTACCAGAGCGGCTGCAGTCCAGTGTTGCTATCTCGACTTCGATTGGCGGCGGCACTCTCCTTGATCCAGTTATCGGCCGCGACGCCTGCGTACGCTAAACCGGTCCTGAACCACTTCAAGCAGTTGGCTTTGGTCTGTCAGGTAATTTATCGGAGCTTTGTGAAGCCGTTCTGGTACTGATCTCGAGCAGGACTCGTGCTATAACGTCAGATACAAGTTCTTGACCAAGTTGATCGCCCTTCTTCCCCAGCAAAAGCTTCCTGAAGTGTATAATATTATACCATTCTTAACGGTGCACGATCCCGACAACGATCTAAGGGCGACGGTAAGAGCCGTTCGTTTCTTCTGACCCCGTTTGACCCTTAGTCCATTAGGCCACACAGTATATCTCCGCGACCGTGCGTCGTCTCTCTCCGGGTACGCACGCCTTTGTGATCTTAGATATGCGGCGCCCTTACTGGTATCTCGTATCTCCAGATGCGTGTACAAAGTTCTTCGGGTCGCTGTTCCTTCGGTTCCTACATTTCCTGGCCCATCATCCCGATTTCGTCGAGACGCACAAAGATCTGCAAGATCACTCCAAGTACGGTTGCCACTCACACCTGGACCCGAACCTGAACTCATTCCTGTCTAGATATGTGCGCTATTACTTGGACTTGGTGGCCACTGCCGATAATATCCCGTTACTGTATCACTTCGCGGTGAAAGGGAAGACGGTCCACGATATTGACTCACAGTATAGCCGTGTAAGTTCCGCCTGGCCCGGATGTCGCATGAGGTCCTGACAGTTCCGTCAGAAATTTTGGATAATGTGTGAGCTCGCGCAAGAGCTCATCCGGGCTTTTGCGAAGAGCAAAAAGTGGCCGATGACGACGTACCCTGGCAAAGTGAAGTTACCGTCGGATATATTGCGCGCCCCGAAGACGTTGGAGGAAGGGCAGAAGGTGTGACGCATGTTTCTGACCTTTGTGAAATTTGCCGGACTGACAAGGGGGAAGCTGAGCGAACAGGTTCATCTCAGTGATGAGACAATCGAATGGGTTGAAAAGTTGTACAGCAGCAAGGGAGGAGAGGTCAGTATTGATCTTATCTTCTGGCGTATCCGACACCTGGGCTCATTCTCATCAGGTAAAGGAACGGAAGCCGCCAAAGCGTAAGGCTCCCGCCGCCACCAATGGGAATGGCCCAAAGTATGGCTTTCTTTCGATGATTTTGGCCTCTCTGGTTGACTAGTCATTGTGTAGGCGAAGAAGAAAGAAGCGTAAATCTGATAGTCGGGACGAGGATGATGACGAAGATGACGAAGGCGAAGAGGATGAGGATGAGGACGGTGCCTCCAGAAAGGCAACGAGTGATGTGGACATGGCCGATGCCGCGGCTGACGATGTTGGGGAAGAGGATGTCTCATCGGGTGAGGAACAGCTGGGGCGAGGGGCGCGGCAAAAGGCGAAGGTTCGTCATCACAAGCCACCTGATAGCATTGATGCTGACCGACGCTCAACAGCGCAAGGCCAAGAGGAAGACTAAGTCAAAGGGCTGATTTACTTATATTCCTGCTTTCATTTCATCCCCTTCTAGGTTGCTGTTGTATTTTTTGGAAGATATCCTCTGCTTGCTTTGATGTATACATACTTACCTCCCTGCTTTGACTGCTGGAATGTTGCCACAAACGACTCTGATGTGATGGCGTGAATTTATCTAAGGCTCTAACTACAGTTGACAACAGTGGGTTACCCTATCATTTAGTTTGGGGTCTACGGCTACTTCCAGTGCTAGCTCAGTCAACTGAAGCTAGTATTCTAACGGTGGTAGGTAACATATGAAATTAATACGTTGGGGGCGCACAGAAGAGATCCATGGTGGCTCTGACGCGCGACATGCTTCGGATTACGTTGTGCTTCTAACCTCGACGCGTCCGCACAGTGGGGCGGCATGTGAATGAACGCGTTCCGTGGCTTGGGGCAAGACCAGCTAACGTGTCTTCGCAATACGTGATTTGGCCATGTGAAATACTTGCAGCTTGATTCGACGACTCTGCCATGTGAATGACTGAGGAATCGCAATCCTAATATAGACATAAACGCCCCCAAAGATCTGTACGTCCATGTGATTTTCCCACATCCTGTGCATGTGGTCTCAATGGCTTGCGGGCTTGCTGTTCCATGACGGGAATCAGTCAGGCGAAATGTGCAGGCGGTGACTGCACTAGTGTCAGTGTGCGCGTAATCCTGGAACAAGGGCCTCATTTGCGCATCAATGGTACCTTGTTCTCCCCGGCCAAATTTGAGATAACGAGGATTTGCGGGGGAGGGTGTGTTCCGTTGGACATGACCCTTTCCCGGAGACTCTGCTGCCCTGAGAGGGGGAGTTAGTCAGGAGTTAGTAGACAGTGTGATGATCAGAAGAGTACGTTGACGAAGCAAAGGAGAGTAGTTCCAAGTGTCAGCCGTGTAAGTACTATCTCTGACTGGAGCACCGCCCTGCAAACGTCGCATGCAGCCACAGGTTTACGAGACATAAGTATTAGAGCAAGTCATACGACGCCACTCGCAAGACTAGGTCCGATTCGGTACATCAGAACGGGAGGGATAGTATGTATCATCACAATCCCGTCGAGCCGTCTCGCAAACGGACACCGACATCCAGACATCACGGACTATCTTGTGAGCAATGAGGTCGCGGGTGATGGCGGCTCGAAGGTCGCTCGCTGGTGGAAAGTATGTCTCATCATCCAGTGCATGACTCCAAAACGAGGAAATCTGACTGTTTTCAGCTGCTTGCTGAATGGACAGCAACGAAAGTGCAATGAACACATTACACAGGTTCGTCGCCATCATATGATTGATGATATGGACGGGCATTACGTCGCTTGCCTCGGTGATGCTGCCGAAAGAAATCCCCAGAAAAAGTCAGATCCGTGCTTAAAAAGTGCGGGGAGAGGATTCCACTCTACCCAACTACCTTCCTCTCACCGCCTAGCTCAGACACCCCTCAACTTCATTTCCCTACCCATCCCGAGCCTTTTCAAGCCAGATTCGCCCCCACCGATCCTCATAACGATCATCATGTCGGAGACACATACCCCAAAGGTTTGCTTGACGTTCAACCGTCGCCTCAGGCTGGTGTTGATGACATCCTAGCTTTCTGCTGGCGTCTACCGCATCATCAACGAAGCCTCTCATTCCACAGTCCGTGTTCACCAGCACGGCCGTCCTATGCAGCTGTCGTATGGGTTTGAACTTCTTGGTGTCTTTGAACAAGTCAGTCGCGCAGATCGGGGTCAAGAACACACATGCTGATGTTTTGCGCTGATAGTGGGAGCTGTCGGAAAGTGAAAAAGGGCAGTATATTCTCCGCAGTATGGGCCTTACGCGAGGGCAGATTGGCATCGAAGAAGTACGGTTACCCATCCATGTCCGTGCACTTGTGATTTTGACGGGCTGTTCAAAGGGTTCAATGATCATCAATGGCGGGAACCCAAAACCATTCTCAGTTGAGGCGGTTGGTGATGGCCTATACGCTGTAAGTGACGGCGAGATAGACTCGCCAAGGTGTTAGAATTCTTACCATGCCATCCACCAGATAAAATCCTCCGAGAGCGAAGACTACTGGGGCGTACCCCAGACCCCCACGCGCAAGACGCCCGAGGTACACCTAAGTCTTGTGACGCCGGCGTCTACGGGAGAGTTTGAGCCAACTCAATTGTGGCGGTTCGAGCGCCTCGATGACGAGGTGGCCATTCTGTGATAGTTTCCTTGCATTTGGCAGGCTGGAGTCAGTTTTTTCATTGTACTACCATAAGCATGTATGGTATATATCCTGCAGTAATTCAATATCATTATGCTTGACTACAAGCGAGCTGTGAGAATGTCACTTAGATGACATTTTACTCACGGTGGTGGTGGCTTTTGACTAAAGAAGCGATCGCCACTAGTTCAATCTTCCGTGAGAACCACCGGGCCGAAAGTGACATGAGCAAAGTTCAAACACCTTCGCCTCTCACCACAACACTTAACACTGGACCCAGCGTATCCCCTTGGTCAATGTGTGTGTTTGCTGTTTCTCAACTTACGGAGACGGTTCTGGTGGGAAGAGGTTGGCCAGCACCTCAATAGATTTTTTATGTCGGACCGGATGTCCGGTGAATGTGGCGCATACGGTGTACCTGCAGCGACGAGCATACGATTCTGGTATGACTACGTCGGAACTTCTGATGTTTAACTCTGGAACGCCATCAGAGCCACAATACTTAGCATCCTCCACGACCGCCAGAACCTGTCTGTGGCGTCAGAAGCGGTGCCTTGTGAAGGCTCTCGTCTTGACTCGCTATCTACAGGGGAAACATCAGGTTCGTTAGCTTGACCACTCTCTTGATCTCACTCTGCTCACTCACACATCAATATGCTGATCATCGTTACTGCTGTCTCACTATCTGTTTGCTGCCTGGAAAAAGACGTCGATACTCCTTTTGAGAGAATGACTGCCAACGTCGATTTGATCTGGACGCTTCCGCTCTCTAATATTTCTGAGGCTGAGGATTGAAGATCGTTGTCTTTTCCCAGCCAGTCTGAGTGACTACTCGCCACCCATCATTGATCCGGAGAGGATGGCTTGCTTTCCCCCTTTACCGCAAGGCTCTGGGCCAGTGCAACGCAAGTACGTAGGCCCTAGATTTACAAAGTAAGTCTTGCTAGCTACTCTTTCTCTACACATTGCTTCTGAACCTGACACGGATGGCTTTCCTGCGTGAACCTCAAGGTGTGAGTTCAAGTTGCCTTATCATGACGCTGCTGTTCAGGTTATTTACCCAATGAGTCGGTGTTTCGATTGAGTGAAGGGCTTGAAATCATTGTTTGGAGACTGATGCTGGGTCTGTCTATTGTGGAGACTCAGATCAAATTTGTTTCCCAAGGTATCGAACTGTTCTGGTCTCGAGACCAGTTACGTTGGCTTTGACTCAGTGGTCAGTCTGATGACGGTTTGAAGAGACTTTCCGCTGATTTGTGTGTCATTCAGGAACTCTGCCAGTACCTTGGCCGTTCGAATCGAACGATGGCTGGGGTTCCTTTCTGATTGCGGCAGCCGCTGATTGCAAGCCTCCCCTATGAGTGTACTAGCACAATCATACAATTCTATCGCATGCTGCGCCGCTCTCAGCTAGGTTGCTGTGGCGATGGACGCTCACACACTTGATTACTACTTCGTTACTCTTGGATATTCAAGATACATGCAAGACTTGTCCGCTCGCATCGCATATTCAAGTTTGGTTTCAAAACCACGGAGCCACCATCGCCATTCTTTGCGGTCTTCAACCCCTGCGGCGCTAGATCACCAGAATCTCGATGTACAGGATGGTTTCTGTTACGTGTCGACTCCCTCGGGCGAAGGTCAGACTTCAATGTGTCCGAAGGGCAGTTTACCTGAGTGAGCCCCAGAATCAACCTCGGAGGACGTCCGAGGTACACCTGAGGCTTGTGATGTCGGTCTCGGTGGGAGAGTCAGTGTCAACTTGATCGTTGCGTTTCGAGCTTCTGAACGACTCGGCCCAGGTGTCGAGTCTGTGATAGCTCCTGTGGCAGGTTGCGCCCCAGGGTTGGTCTCTGTTACACTATCACGAGCAAGTCTGCCACAAGACGCCTCCACCTTGGTCTTCATTTGGAACATCGGAACTGACATTTAGAGTGAAGGTCCAGGAAACGAATGATCAACAGAACGCGATTGAGGGCCCGGGAAAACGGCTTAGGTCGGCTTGCATCGGACCTCAAATTTCAGCCTGCCGAAACGGAGACGTCGCCGAGCTCGTTGTCGACGACATTGATGCGATGCCTCGCCTCAACTCCGTCGTCGATGAAGCCGCCTTGCTGAAAGCCTACAAGATCTCGACACTGAACCCAACGTATGCCCGCCATTTTCCTGCGTATCCTCGTCGTCTGACAGTGGCCAAGTCAATGGGAGGAAGTCGACCACGACCTTGAGGATTCTGTGGCCGGCGCGCTGACGGGAAACACCAGCGATGCTGAGGGCGATCCGCTGGGTATCGGATCGTCTGTCAAGTGTGTTGTCCCATTGCATGAAGATCGCGTTTGACGAAGAGTACAGCGTCCGTGAGATGGACATGGAATCCAGTGAGCATCGTGCTCGACATGTTGCCGACGCGGAGAGCGCTGACGGCGATGGCCAGAGGCCTCCATCCTGATCAACTCCAAGTCATTCGACCCCAAAGCCTTCCTGACCGTCATGCACCCCAATGCCACATTCCAGGATTTGTCCCAGGGCATAGCGCATGTCCAGTCATCCATTGATTCCCGGTCAGAAGCAATCCGGATTCTCGTTGAAGATAACTTTGACCGGTTCGTCGCGGTTAAAGCATCTACCGATGGTAAGGAGACCTTTGACCGCTCGGTCCAGCCTCTTCTCATGTTTGAATAGCGCTGTACGCGGAAATGAAAGAAGGACTGCTTTCGAACTCCTCTGAGTACGCGTCTAAACCCCTTAGAGACCAACTGAAGCGTGCGTTGCTCATCCTCGAAGGAAATATCCTGGAATTGAAGTACAAAGTGCAGAGGCCGCAGTCAAGGCCAACCAAGTTTTCTTACCGGTGCTTGAGAACGCGTCAAAGGCGTCCAAATTGCGCACTACCCTGGGTGTATTTGACAGGTCAAAGTTCTTCTTCAACCTTCCGAGCTTTATCGCGGACTCTATAGATGCGGTAATAGGCATCATCCTCTTGACACTGTGGGCCACGCTCATCAGGACTACAGGGGAAATATGAGGTTGCGATCCGAGATTACAAGAAGGGAAAGACTCTGCTCGAGACGCGTCCAGGCCAACTACTACCTGTCGGTACCACGGACGGCCAAGTTCAGAAACGTATTCTAGACAAAGTATGGATCAGTGTTGAGAAGGCTATGGGAGAGATGCGCAACGTGCTTCTCTCTCAGCTCCAGGATGCTTCGAGGACTGTCGAGGAACACGAGAAGACCATAGAGTAAGCAACACCTGGCACCAGTCATCACATCTAAGCTCATGTGACTATCAGACTGCTTCAAGATCTACCTATGACCGATGATCCTGCGTGGACGTACTTGGATAGTCAGCATAAGTGGATAATAGGGCAGATGGACAAGGCATACGAAGCTGGGCTTCGTGCTGTAAACTGTTCGTCGATATCCTTGGCATCATGTTATCTCCTCGTATTCATCTTTGCCACAGCCGCATTAGAGAATACTGCCACCGATGAGAGCGACCCAGAGACTTTGCCGAACCTACTGGCTTCCCAACTACACCTGTCCTTGGTCGCGTTAGAGAAGAAGCAGGCCGACGCAATCGTCGGTACGTTGTCCTGTCCTCGACGATACTTCGCTAGCAGCGCTGATGTTATTCATCGATAGCTCAATCTACCGGGGAACCCGTCTGGCAGGCAATTGTCGACCTAGTCAAGAACGTCTCCGAGGTCATGTTGTCATCTTTGCCCAACTATTGGAGGATATCGACCAATTTCATGGAAGGGAAATTCAAGAAGGTG
Source organism: Strobilurus luchuensis (assembly GCA_019915105.1). NCBI lineage: Eukaryota > Fungi > Basidiomycota > Agaricomycetes > Agaricales > Physalacriaceae > Strobilurus > Strobilurus luchuensis. The sequence continues at coordinate 1,642,974 of JAHLMJ010000004.1, forward strand.
ATCCTTTTCTCGGGTCCTTCAAGTTTGCATTGAGACCCTCTTCCCCAGGTTCTTACTTCACCTACTGGCACGAGGCGCAGCCCTACTCAGTGCAAGTTAATGGCGCTCGACATAGTCAAGCTTTACATATCGCTGATATCAAAGTTCTTCACCCTATCGGATATGGCTGTGATGGCGAATTCTACTAGCAATCCTCCGCATTTGCTGCCGAAGAATAGCAGCTCTCTTTCCATGTCGCATTACCTCATGAAGATTCTCGGGGACATCCAGGAAACGGTCAATGAGTTGAACGCCATGGAAATCTCGAACGAAACTGCCCTGGGTCTCAAGAGCCTTTTGGAGTCTGCGCGCTGGCGATTCGAAGACGTCTTGGTAGGAGCGTGGCTGAGAGGTTCTACCACTCCTCCCGTTATACCAGCACGTCGCTTAATTGACCCCGTAGATGCACAATCGTTCTACCTGATCGAGACCTGGACAGCGAGTCCGGGTGACTCTTCTGCGACACTATATTTAACACAAATGGAGGCATTCCAGCGCCAAGTGACGACAGCCGCTTACAAGCTGGCTGGTGGCGTTGATCTCTCCTCAGCCTCGTTGACGAAGCCAGTGAGGCAAAACGCCATCACGTCAGCTTTCGTTTCAAAGATAACCAAGTCGTTCATGGATGCCTTGTATGCGTTCCTAGATGGTATGCTTCGCCTGGCTTCGGAGGAGAGTCCTATCGCACTCGGCAAACGCCCTTTGGTCGTGGCTGAGAGCGATGCTACTAATCCTCTCGATTTATTGGATCTCACGGACGGGGTAACAGTATTCCTTTCCTACGAACCGAGTCACACATTGAGACTAGATCATCTAGGACATAAGACTGCTGTTAGTCATATCAAACTTGGGTCATCTCGCAAAGTACATTGTCCCGAGTATGATCACTCAGCTCGAGAACGCCTTTGGCATCAATATATCGGAAGATAGACAGGTTGGCGTGGTAGTCTCCATTAAGTTCCACCCGGACTGACTTAATTATTTTGTAGACGTTGATGAATGCGGTTCAAGAACTGGAGAAGAGTCTGTTCGAAAGCTATGCCAAACCGAAAGCCGTTGTGGTGAAAGACCTCGTTAAGAGTGGGATTCTCGACAAAGATATGGACTGGTATGAGACGCCACAACCAACAGGTGATATGTTTCGTTATTGATTTATGTGGTGTCTTGTGCTCAGCTTTCCAATCAGAAATTCGACCGTACATGTACCGCACGATTGTGTACCTTGTTGGCGTGCACGCACAGGTCTCTAGCGCTGCTGAACGTCTCATAGAGAAGACCATGACTTATCTGGTCGACGAATTGGCGACGGAAGCCCTTCGGTGTTTCGGCCAAATAGATCGTTTTGGTATGGGGGGCATGCTCCGGGTAGAAGTCCTTTTCTCTCATCGAGCCATGACTCTTACGGACTGAACGACGCAGGCAACTTTGGAAATCGAATACATGCATCAGACTCTGATCAAGTACGTGACGCCGTCCGCGGATGCAGCATTGTCAAAACTCTACAACAACATATCGGTGGCATACCAACGCCGACAGGGCGATGAAAATCTGCAGAGTAACCTGGATCGCGTGAAGAAGACTTTGGCGGACGCAAGGCGTGCTACGGGGATTGAGTTCTTGTGCTTTAGGAAGTCGGTGACGAGGTCTGCAACCACTGGGAGCTCAAACTCAAGACCAACCCGTGATCCATCGCGGAACGCTCGTTGATATTTTGTTACTTGTCGGAGTTCTTATGTTACGGGAAATGCTATGCAGCTCTTACGACTTGTGCATCTAATTCGCATATGGCTTTTTGCTTGTACCATATTTCTTATCATTCTGACGTGCAGTTCAGTCTGCATAACAAATCAAGAGAGGCCGGAGCTCGATGTCGATGACAGGTTCCACAGAGCTTCATCTTGAAGGTCTCGAATACACCCTGCCTTCGTATTGGTTCCCCAAACTGCCGGCAAGCAACAGGATTGCTCTGTCTGGCGGAAATCTAAATCCAGAGACGTCCGAGCGCCGGTTTCGCCCACAGGACTGACGAGTTGCAGATGCTTACCTAGGTTCATATTCTCTGCACTCCTCTCGAGTCGAGGGGTCACTTCGCACCTCACTCTTTCAAGGCGCGTGCCACATGGGAGAGTGAAAGGACTCGGAGTGGACCGCCGCCAGCGGAAATAGGCTCCAAGTATGAATGTTGGCTCTATCACATTGTAGAATTCCATGCGATGTCTGATCCGCCCGCACCAGGTCGGTGTGTAGACCGACCACGATGAAGAACGGCGTGTTTTTGCATACTGTACGACACAGCATTGAGTAGGAGGAACCATCAGTAGGTGAATTATTGGGCATGTGAATGTTGGACCCATATTATGAGGCCCTAGCTCCCTTACATAGCACTCCAAGTACGTACTACGCCGACCATACTCGCAGGTGCGAGCACCAAAACCACGCCCTCGAGACACGAGAAATGTTCCTCGACCGGTTGACACGGTGTGTGGGGGAAGAGCAGGGAAGGTGAGTACCACGAGTCCGTCGAATCAGGACATCAAATCGACGAGAATGGTCACTATGCCCAGTACTAGAAAATCATGAGCAAGGGAGCCATCACGAAGGATGTACCTACCAATTTCGATGGCGATCAATACAATGACAACCTGTTCCAGGCGCTCAGCGTGCCGACTTGAAACCGATTCCTTTAATAACTGTAGCATGTCTTGCAGAACCTGAGCGGCGGAAACAGAGTTGATGATCATCTCAGGTTGAAACCATGAAGGTTATGACCGACCTCAACCCGCGCATTCAGTAAATTGATGCGTTGGGGAATTTCCAGATAGCTTCGAGCGGCATCATAGAGTGGCTGGAGATCGGGGAAGCTCTATTATCGAGGTGAATGAGTATGACTGCTGCTGCGAGGCACGACGTAATCACCCAGAAAACCTCCTGCCACAGACGTATCATCAGAACGTTGAGATGAAAGCCTGAGAAATCTGCCACATACTGGAGAATCCAATACAGAACCGACAGAGTTGATATTCGTACGTAGGAGAAACAGCTGACCGATGTTCTGCATGATTTCTGTAGACCGCAGGTAAGAAGTCAGGCCGCCAAGCTTAAAAGTAACGCATACCCTTATGGGGCATGCCTATTTTCCCGGTTTCGCTGATGACTTCGGGTATGTCTTTCGTATCCTCTATTGTCGTGGAAATTAGCGCCTCAAACTGGCCTCCATTCAGCACATGAAGAGCGGGTCATGGTGTCTCTCACAAGTGATATCTTGACGGATTGGGACAAGGCGTGCGAGAGTGAGAGCTTTGTCCTTGCGAGTAACCATCAGGGATGACTCAGTGAGAAATGGGGTGGAACTGACATATGACTCGAGCCTTTCCGAAGAGTTATTACATCGTTATAGATTCTGGAAAGTCTCCGTATCAGGAATCTGGAAGACAGAGAACGTCTAGCCCACCTGCTATAATTGGCATAATAATAGTTGAGATCTTCCATTTCAACGTCTTCGGGCGCTGGATGGGGACAGTGAGTACTTAGTGTCTTCGGTTGCAAATGATCTCTACCGAGTTTATCCACTTCAAAACGCTTCCTGTGCATGAATGAGTGGGCGTCAAAGGCTTGCGGGAAGTGAAGACCAACAGCGATGAAAGGAACCGCTTCTCCTGTGATTCAGTCATTCCCCAAATGACGACAGTGCCATATTCAAAGAGAAAAACTTCAGCTTCCGCTGAAGTCGCGTCAAACTTGCTTTTCTTTTTCATGGTACGCATGTTATTTGGGTCTCGTTCCCGTTCTCGTTCAGATTCTTCCTGCGATCTCAACTCGGGAACGCCGAGAAGATCGCCCGTAGGCAGACTCTGGGACCTAACTGTCGAGTGACGCGCATCTGGCAAGGGTTGATATGTATAGGGAGTGTAGATGACTTCGTCAATCAGTTTCGCATCTGTATGGTATGCTGCCTTCCGAGCGTTGAGAAACTTCATCAGATCGTCCATCCGGTATGAACTGTAGAGGTGACTGAACAATCAACTCGGAGTGGCAGGGGAGAGAATCACACACCTCGCTGTGGCATAGGCTGTCACTCTGGGCAGAGATTTGGCCTTTTTCTTGGTCAACCTGAGGGCGTCACGACGCGCTGTGCCATCGGGTATGAGGGATATTTGATTATAGACCTGACTTTTCAGCTGTCGCACGTCGTACGAGTGCATTCAACGCCGCCTACCTCTACTTCCGCTGGCTCGCTCGAGTCGGACTCGATGTCTCCTTCGTCGCTGTCTCCTGTGGTGCCTACACTTTCCTCTGCTCTGGGTTGGGATGCGGCCTTGGTTTTCCTGCCGAGGTCGGCAGTAGTAGGCTCCGGCTGCTCTGGCAAGACTTTGAGCTTTCCTATTCAACGGAGGCAGTGAGTAAAAGCCAGGAACATGCGGGTAACGGGTTACGCACCAGCAACTTTGGTTGAACGATTCGCGCCACGCGCTTTGCCCTCTGGCGCTACCGGTCCCGCCGCCGCCGCCGCCGTTGACGACCGTGAGCTCGTCGGTAGAGACATCTTACAAGCTAATTGACATGACCCGATGAGGGCGAGGAAGGGCAAGATGTGGCACGTGTTACTTGCCCTCGGACGAGTCTGACATAATACGTCACTGCGGGCCGCAAAGTGCCGTAATCTCTGCGCCACTTGCCACTCATTCAACTGGAACTCTCAGATCACTGGACTCATCAGTCCTTGTGTCGTGGCCAACGCAGGCGTTTGAAGTCTGTCTATGCTATGCGGGCGCGCAACTGAAACTGTACCAGTCACTGTTGTATCGTCGTTTTTTACTCAAGAGTCAAGAGAGAGCACGCAGGCCCGACTGTGTGAGGAGTTACTATGGGCCGGAATATATTCGAGTCAGTACCTAAGGTCAGTCCAAATAATAACGTCAACTGACAGCCTACGATGCCCATATCAGCTCCCACATCCTGGTCTTGTCTAGCCATACGTATAGGTACTCAGTGATCAGATTGCAGTGGTTCCTCGACCGGTCATCGCATGTTCCCCGTTATCTGTACCACCAGTCCTCTCTGGCTATACGCGCGTTTGATTCAAATTTTCATTCTGTTACCCGGCATTCTTCCGTTCAATTCCGTTTATTCTTACTTCTCGTCATCCTCCTGGCCATCACTGGGGTTACCTACATGAGAAGCGGAAGAACCTTACCTTCCGCTCCTGCATCTCCGCCGTATGCATATCTGCCGGACCTGATCTAAGTGAGTATCCGCAACCGGTTCGAGGTAGCCTTTTAAGTTTGTACACGCTGAACATCGAGGCAAGTGGCATGGAACGAGAACCTGCTGCGCCAGACTATCGGACATTCTCTTCTCGTGCGTCTAGACTAAGGTACTCCTCTTCCCCATGTACTTCTAGGCTTCTCACCGAAGGTCGATGTCCTTAGCATGGTACACCCAACTCGATGGACCGTTGGGGCAACTGCACTTGCCCGGCAACGAGTGGGCCGCATTCTGAACTACTACGTCTGATTCCTGTCGACATAACATCGGAAGAGAATGCATTCCTGGCTTCCCTGCCAGAAACACATGTTTGCATACTGCTTTCACACTGGGGCTCAGTAGAGATCCCTTTCTTGATACCCTGTCTCTCGAACTCCATTGTCTCCTGGGACGGCCTACTGAGTGCCTTCCTGATGGACGTCATGGTCGATACGATGCCAAGAATTGACATTCAGAGGTAGATTCGTATTGTGACTCATTGGCCAGGTGCGATTGTTACATTGTCGAGGAGTGTAGGGCATGGTAATCGACCCACCTAGCCAATGTCATCAAAGAACCATTCTGCGGTGCTGATCTCCATCCTTAATCGATCCTGAACGCCTTCAACGCGGAACCTGGTTCAGTCTAGGCTATCGTTCTTTTCGGCACGTCCTATGCGCCTTCAATTTCCTCATGTGCATTTAGACATTCCAGTCGGCGGTGCGAGATTCTTCCGAGGACCTTGGCGTAACATTTCCGAACGCCCCAAATCTGTTACAGTACACGTACAATGACAGGGCATGGCATAAGCTCCTTCGCACGTCCTGAATTGTAAAGACCTGCGTCCGATGCTGCCGGGGTCTTTTACTGCTGATTGGAGGCCCATGAATGACACCATCAGTACACAGAACACGCTCGCGTGTGAGGTTCGGCGCTAGATGCGGCCTGGCCGCCTTGACGCGCAGAATTTACAGTCAAGGCAGTAAGGATTTGGATAGTCACGAGAGCACGTATCTGAGACCGGGCACTCAATATTCCGTGCGCAAAATCAGATAGATCCTGAAACTTGTGGTGCATACTCAATGTGTTCGAAGCTGAGTGTAAAAGTGATGGTTCTCTCTATGGCACGCGCACGTATGATTGTGGTCGCGTGGGCCATAATGTATATACATCCGTGGCGAACATGATCTCACCGCCGAGGAAGGCATCAGCCCACCGTACCGAGTAAGATTCACGTCTCTCCTTCGAACCACAGACCCAGCGTGCAAATCCGGCGACGGGTGCCATAACCGAAGGTCGACTCGAAACAGCAATTGCTGTCACTCGTGATGGTCCTTGCTGGGAGCATCAGATAATGGGTAGTTCTTACAACGCCACGAGTTCTATAGAATGGCGGACTTGGAGAACCCTCAAATACCTGGTTAAAGATTGATCGAAGTCAATAAGTCTGTGTCGATCGAGGGCTCGGGACCTGTCGATGCGTCATATGGCCTCATGCCACTTGGATTCAGGATCATATACACATTCGAAAAAGCTCAAACGGCAACATAGCAAAGCTGCGAGGTAATTGTACTGTACATCAAGGAATGGTCTAAGATACATATAGTAATGCCAGTGATAGTCCCAACGCGGTAGATATTTACTCGAGATATGAATATTGATACAAGCGCATCTAACATTTCCGTGACAAACGCCGAAGAAGCTGTTCGTCGAGAGGATCGCGACGAGAGCATGCCGACCTTTGTAGGTACTCGAGGGGTACAAGGTTGGTTCTGGATGGCGTTGGAGGGCTAGAGAATCGATCGCGGAAGTAGGGATCAGGAGTCCCTGGTCCGTTCGATTGGGACGAGGTTTCTGTCATCTCGGAGTCTGAGGAATGTGGGGATGGCAGGCGAGTTGTTCTGAGGGAAGGGGGTGAGGTACGATCCGGGCAGGAGAACGACTTGTTAGCATTGCTAGTCTCGCGACGAGATGACTTGGTAGTTCTTGCGCTTCGGAACCATCCTTCCGGAGTAGGAAGCTTGCAGAGCTGTGGGATCATGTCCACAGTACGTAGATGGTCCGCCTTTTCTTGACTGAAGTAAGCAGCTGATCATAGTGAGGATAACAAGATTGAAGATGCATTGGAGACATACTAAGATGCCATTTCCGCGTTAGACCTTTGGCTCTGTCCGCCGGAAGATGTACATGGACGCTGTATGTTTGCTTCACAAGATTACGGGTTTCCGGGAGATGGCGAAACGTCGAGGAGATGGAATAGCCCGGGTAGTTGAAAGACGAATCCCCGTTCTTTCTGGAAATCGATGAGATGAGTAAAGAAGGAGGACATAGTACGGCGGCCCCATACTTTGTTAGTCTTGCCCATGGAGACATTTGAGTAACGGCCCCACAGTCGTCGTCGGGATTCTTTTGGTGGTAGAATAGAAATTCCTAAGATTCGATGAGCTGATCGAATTTTTAGTGTTACAAAAAGAACGTACGTCGCGCACACCTAGAATCATCAGATCAGATCAGTGCACGATAGCAGTCCTTCATTGAGAGACGTACGACTTGGACCCCAGCCCATCCCATCAGTCCTATCAGATTCGTTAATTCACTGTGAACGCCACACTCTGTGTCGTGCACAAACCATCTTTCCATGCCAAGTCCAACGGCCTCGGCGTTGACTCCGCGCTCCTCCCAAACGTAAACGTTCCCAGACTTGATGGCACGCCGCTCCTCGATGTCAAGGCGGCGGGTAATGAGAGGCAAGACGTTCATAGCGACCCCGTAAAAAACGACGAGAGCATCGCGAGGAGACCGAATGCGCGTGTTTTCCAATGTAGGAGACTGCAAGATTGTCGGGGTAGCCATCGAATAGTGGTTACGCAAACCAGAGCTCGCTTCAGTCCATCCTTTATACGTACAGCAGTTTCGGAAGTCAAGTTGTTATCCAGGGAACTTACACAGGGTACCTATGTCCGCGACATGTTATTATTATAACTTTAAATTGACGTTAGTCGGCTGGAACGCCAGGGAAGCAGAGGTGGGAGAAACATATGGAATCCATCTGTGGGCTTTCACACGATACCATCCAAGATTCGTCTGTGACATTGTCAGAAGGTAGGTTGATGGAGGGAAGTGAATCACCAGTGTGCCACGCCGTTGCCGAGAACCCTTGACGGACATATATGGGAGAGGCCGAAAATCAGGAGCCAGGAAAGCATATCTCAGATCCCCAGTGAACTTTATATTTGCTCTGTACGCCACACTACAAGTTTGTGGCCTAGACGGCTTTGTAAAGGTGTCGAAACATCGGACAGAATCGGATCCATGTGATATCTTTTGGCGACGTGCGATGCGCGAAGAATGCCGGAGGGTTGGAGAACCGGAAGCCCCGCCCGCCCCATCGTAGTATCCACGCGGTAGCAAATGTTCATCGCCCTGACATTAGGACGTGCAAGAAGTGGCAGACGAGGTGAAGACCTATAATGGTCTTGAGAAGAGTTGATCGATGTGGACTGAATGCATGAGAGAGCAAACGGAAAGCGGCCCGCAATTGAGGTACGAATCCAGATGCCACAAAGTCGAGAGGAGCAGATGAGGCGGGACCGCCAGGGAGACTGGGTGGGCAAGAACCTGGAAGGACGTAAGAAAACTTCGTTAGGAAGAGTCGGTGTGTGGGGACGCCTGGTGTCGGCTCAGGCTGATGTCGGGCAGCGGACCGGAATCGCCGTGTACTGATATCGGTCGGGGCGCGGTGCAAAGACCGCCAGGGTCTGTCCCGGGTCTGTCGCAAGGCAGGTCTATCAGAAATCATCAATGATCGGCCATCTACGTACCTAGATTCAGATTGAACAAGGATCTCAGTAAGTGAGTAGGTTAGAACATGGAAGTGACCGCCGTAGGACTCATGTGGAATCATCCGCCGGACAGCCAGCAGTGTAGAGTCAACTGACTCAGTCTACTCTGTCTGTGTCTACAAAACGTCGACAGCAGAGCGTGTCCTAAACGCTTCAAGACTCGGACATTGTCCCATTGGCCTTATTCCTTTGCGCTCAGTCTATCCAGCCCTATAGATAAGATGGATATCCCCAGACAAACGCCTTGGCAATCTAGGCTTTTGAATAGGTGTGGCGGCGGGTTCTGCCCTCCCGGCCCCTCCGAGCTCGACGTCTAGCAAAGTGAGCTAGACGCGGGAATCGTCCTTCTACATGGGTTGCTGTTTGATAAATCAGCGCAGGCGCGAGGAATTACGCCCGCACTGCATGCAGTATGCTGAGTACCGAATCAGTCTTCGGTGGAACTACATTTGATCATTGCCCAATGTTGCCTGGCTACATGGGCGAGATTTAGTAGTCCACCAGAAGCTCAGGTTCTTCAGAATGGTTCCGGCCAGTACCCACGGTCTACGACTTCAGTCGTGGTCCAGAAAGAGTCGTCGCACAAAGCGGTGAATGATGTGAAGGGGAAGTGCAATGCAAGCGTGGGTTGCTACACTCACTGAGAGAGAAGCGCTGTCAAGAGACGACGCTTGCGAAGGATTGAGCGCCAAGGAAGTCCATGTTTTGCCGTGAATTGAAAGGACTCTATCACTACATGCACTGTGAGCAGAGTATGGTGCAGTCGGGTTTTCTCCGGCGAGGTCATAGAGGCTGTAGTAACGCAATCCGAAGACTGCTCCTCTCCGACGTAGATTCAGCCCTCGCCCTCAAAGCTGAATCTGGCAGGTCTGACAGCCTTCTGCTGCGTGGCACGCAGTACCACTGCATAGACTGTTAATTGCTCGAAGCGTTGCGTTCTAGAGTTTGTCACATCGATTTTGCGACCGGCTTTCATAAAAATGACGCCGCATGTGAATCCGCAACATCGAAAACCCACCCCTTGCGGTCATCCGTGAGACAACAATTTTAAGGGCGTTTGACTCGTCAAAGGCACAGAACGGATACATATAGGCCTGGCGGGGATTGGGAATCAGTGAAGTCTCGCAGCCTGACGCATACGAACCAGCGTCCTCAGATAGTAACTTTGTCTCGAGTGGAGATGGCATATCTGCCAGTGACAAATACCTCAGAAAGGAGATTCACCCCAGGTATGTAATCCCACTTCTCGAGAGCCAGGAATGCAGAGGGAAAAGGAGAGCTTACCACCTTCGGCGCACATATGTCATTCCGATAAACGGCGAAGAATCCTAAGCTTGTCCTCCTGTCGCCGTGCTCATAGCCACGTACTAAATGAGAGCGACATGACGTATGTCGCGTACGTCTTCGGGACATTCTGTGTTTGTTCCGGCGTAGTCCTGAAGTTGGAGGCCTACGGCAGATACTGTACAACTGGCACCCCATGAGTCGCGTACAGAAGCGCCCAGATCGCAGTCTAGAAAAGATGTACGACCATTCATGAGTCTCGACAGTAGCGCACTTTATGTCCCGTCATTCGTTGGCTCTCGTTGTTTTCAGACAATGGTAAGTTAAGAGGACACCGAAGTTGATGCCGACGAGGGCTTGGATGACTTCCAGTCGCCGGGTTCATGTATTACTGGTCTGCATTTCCGGTTGAGTTCGGTCAAGGCATCGTTGGACCCGGAAGGAAGCGTGCCGATACGTCCCACTGAAGATATCAAGGTCTTAGGTTGTGGAGAGAGATCAACCTGCATGAGTTGATCGATGATTAACTCTTCCTCGGGCCGATTGCAGCGAAGTCAAGGTCGGCATTTCTCGCCACTTTGGCAGGCTCCACATTCAAGGGAAAGCTAAATTCATCAAATTTCGAACATGTATGCGTCATGGGTGAAAATACGGGACGTTGGCGTGAGCAAATGACGCCACGTGAAATTGTCCTCCAATTTATCCCTTCTTGAAGTTCTTCTGTAGCACACTCCTAGTCTAGCTCCTTCAGGCTTCTTCGAGATGTTTTATAGTTGCAAGAGGCCTGTCATACTGACTATTCCATGCCGTTGAACCAGTGTGAAATAGTCCAGATCAGGACGAGGACGAGACTCGGACATCTTTTCATACATCGATGGCGGCGCAGTGCTTGAGAAGACATTGGATGTCGAAGCCTGGTGCAGCATATAGTCCTTACGAGAATATTATACGAACCTGAGACTGCAAGACGTATATAGCTTCCCATAGTTGGATGTGCTGTGTCGGTTTGTTAAGGGAATCGCACACAATGACGGTTGCTATCGAACATACAGGGACCCTGACCCGGCTCATTGCTCTGGTCTTTCATAGCACACACATAGGACTTGTGAGCAGTGCCAGAAATCTACACGACTCAAGTGGCTGATACGAGACACTGAGTTGACCCACGCCGAGCCATCGTTCATGAAACAAGAAATCGGCGCAATCACACCGCGGTAGTAGTACGAACCGTACGATCGGTATCGCGAGCTTGCCTGCTGTGCTGGTAACGTAGCTCGAGAGCAGACAAGTGTGTCAGATGAAGGAGAGCGAACACCATGCATTCGGTATGGTCCGGTGGAATTACACCAACATCCGACCCGTCAAAACCAGAGGTAAACTGTGAGATTTGAAGTCAAGGTGGCCGACAGATCGGCTCTCTCCGAGTTGTTCAAAAGTCTTAGTCTAGGACAGGTCTAAGAACAGTGCAGATAAGAGGGGCAACGATAGTATGTCATAATGCGGTGTCTGTATACAAGGACAACATAGTATACGTTGGGAGTGACATTCTTGAGATGGAGAACCGTCTAAGGATCGGTAGCTTGGAGTATACCCTTTCAGGCTACTTGGTACAGGATCAGAGGAGAAGCTTTGACCACGTAAACCTTTACTGTTCCTGATTCCCAGCGCAGTGAGTAAGTCAGATCGTTGATTTTGAATGCCTCTGGTCCTTGCCAGTCGGCCCAAACCCTGCGCCACGGTGACATACACTGAGTCGAGAACCAAGAGCCAGCGCGACTTGTCTGGATCACAGCCACGCACTTAATCGGCGCACACTAAACATCTGGTGATGGTGAGTATACAGAAGCTATGCAATGATATAACCATCCCACTTACGTTTCCCCTTTTGCCACCAACACCGTTATGACCCAGCAACGTGTAAGAGAATGTACGGCAAGTCATTGACTGTCGCGAAGTCTGTCGAGCTCCAAGATCGTAATTATGACACGGGGTGTAGCTCCGTGATTCGCGTCGGTCGTTGTAGCGAGAGAGTTCGCGCCCCATTTTGATTGGTGAAGGCGCCTTCAGTATTAACACAGAACATGTCTTCAAAATCATCGAGACCTGACATCGGTGCATGCTGCGTAATCACTGGCGTCAGGTTGTTCGCGCAGTCCCAGTGGCGAACCTATGAGAGAGTCTTAGTGCACGTCAGGACGCGAACCGCCACTCGATTTAGATTGACCGGACCGACGTAGTTTCCTCTTCGCGGGAGAGGTTCACATGCCTGTGCCTGTGCTTGATTGTAGTAATCGTGGTGAGTGCTGAGTTTTTCCTTTTCGATCTCAAAGACTGGTCGTACGTGCAGAGACCTTAAGTAGTCTCTTGCAGTGGTGTAACAAGAAAGAAAGTGTCCCGTACACCTTGTATATGCCCCCGTACTACGTGCCGGCGGTCTTTCAACCCGGTTGATACGATCACCTAAGACAACATTTAGATCAGAGTTGTCAGAAAGGTAAATCGTTCCCAAGTGGTGACAGATAGTCGTACTTGGGGGATGTACACAGAGTGCGATATGAAAGAGAGCATGAGTGAAGGAGATCAATAGCAATCGAGAAGTAGAATATAGCGGGGATATAACACAGTCAATCAGTATGGTCTGGTCGGAGAGTCGACTACATGGCCCGCAAACTTGAAGGAACAAGTCACGAACGACGTCACGGTCCCACTACTTGACTTGAGAGTACGCGGTCAAGACGCGTGCAGCGGGTCCAGTTATAGCAAAGAGATTGGTCGATGAGTCTTTAGGTAGTAGAATGTCGTGAATCCTTTTCGGTCCATGATGGCAGGGTACCAAGTGGTGTCGATCACTTTGATCAAATTACCGGTCTGGTCACGTTCCAAAATTTTCATCACTCTGCTCCTACCGATATGTCCGCCGAGGACGTCAAAGTCTACACCGTCAATGGCGCGGCGGCTGGCTCGTCGTCGTCGCTGCCCGACTGGCTGATTAGAAAGCGCACCAATGCGAAAGGCAAACGGGCGGCGCGCGAACACTTCGAAGGCACAATCGAGCTCATCCAGGGATTCGAGTTTCCCGAGGCCAGTAACCGGATAAAATCGACACGGGATGGCACCCACGTCGTCGCTACAGGCACCTATAAGCCACAAATTAGGGTCTGGGACTTGGATCAACTCTCCATCAAGTTTGAACGACATACAGATGCGGAGAATGTTGATTTTGTTGTACGTGAGTTGCTACCTAGCCTCTGCTATATTGACCTCAACATTGCCCAGATGCTCTCTGATGATTGGACCAAATCAATACATCTTCAAAATGATCGCACTATCGAGCTGCATACTCAAGGCGGCTTTCATTACCGCACACGGATACCTCGCTTCGGTCGTTCCCTCGCATACCACTTCCCCTCCTGTGACGCCCTCTTCTCTGCCTCCGGTAACGAGATATATCGTCTCAATCTTGATCAAGGACGGTTCATGACTCCATTGGTCTTGCAGGACAACCAGGCTGAAATCGCTGGTATCAATGTCATTGACATAAATCCGGCTCACCAGCTTTGGGGTTTCGGGGTCGATGGAAGTGGTTCCGTCCAGTTCTGGGATCCGAGATCGCGCTCAGCTGTGGGAATCCTCCGGCTACCTGCAAATCGGCTGTCAACGACGGCGGACGTTCGACTTAGTGTCACGGCTATGGCATCGCGGGACGATGGTTTGACCTATGCTATAGGGACAACCACAGGCCATACGATGCTGTACGACATACGCGCTTCTCGCCCGTTCGCCATGAAGGACCAAGGTTACGGACTTCCCGTCAAAAGTCTGTGTTGGATTGAGGGCGGCAGCCGCATGGCTGGCGATGGTATGGTGTTAAGCGCGGACAAGAAGGTGATCAAAATTTGGGACCGGAATACTGTAAGCCTTTCATACCGTTCGCCGACACCTCTTACTCACAAAATGCAGCCGGGTAGCAATTTCGTATCCGTGACACCTGCGACAGATCTCAATCATGTTCATCATCTACCGGGCAGTGGGCTCATAATGACGGCCAACGAGGGGATTCAGATGGGAACTTACTACGTCCCACAGTTAGGACCTGCCCCGAAATGGGCCAGTTTCCTCGAGAACATCACGGAGGAGATGGAGGACCAAACCGTCCGTTCTGTATATGAGGATTACAAATTCGTTGAAAAGAGTGAACTCAGGACGTGCGAACCATTCCTTGCTTGCTTTCTCACAGCTGAAATGTTCTATCAGACTTGGTTTGGATCACCTTGTGGGAACACCAACGCTCAAACCGTACATGCACGGATACTTCGTCTCACTCAAACTTTACGATGCCGCACGTCTCATTGCCAATCCATTCGCCTACGCGGAGCATAGGGAGAAGCTGGTTCGTGACAAGATGGACAAGATGGCAGAAACTCGCATCAGGACGAAGAAAAACACCGGCGTCAAGGTCAACAAGGCCCTTGCCGAGAAAATCCTGAATGACGAAGAACGGGCTGCGAAGAAGAGGAATCGTAAAGCGGCCAAAGAAGAGGCGATGGAGGTTGACGATGCTGCCCAAACTGCGAGGCCATCTACTTCGCAGCCCAATCTTCTCAGTGATCCCCGTTTTGCAAAGGTGTTCGAAGATCCAGAGTTTGCTATTGATGAGCAAAGTCGCGAATACGCTTTGCTCAATCCGTCATCTGTTGCGCAGTCTCGGAGTAGGGGTAAGACCGCGGTGGAAGACGAGGAAGACGAGAGCGACAAGGCATCTTCTGATGGCCTCGGGGAAAGTGATGACGACGAAGACAGCAAGAGCGATAGTGATGACAGTAGTGACGCTGGAGGCGAGTTATCAATCATGCCCCGTTTTCCTTACATTCCCTTACTCACATTCTTTCAGAACTCACAAAATTCGATCGACGTTCACGTCCCGGTCAACAGAATGTTCGCGCAAAGGAAGCTTACGAACGGGCCAAACAACAGAATAAACAACAATTTCGGAAGGCGAATGTCAACATGGTTCCCATGCGTGTACAACATGGTGCTGGGGGCACGGATCGCACTGCAACTTTTGGTCAGCGACGCGGTGGTGGTTCGACCGGAAGACGGACCGTGCAGAATGCTGATGGTGGCGCGGGAGAGCAAGAAATGAGCTGGGTCCCGTCAAGTAGTACCCAGGCGGATAAAACCTCTTCGAATCGAAGACACCAGGATCGAAAAGGCGTGGAACGGTTCGGTGCAGGTCTGGAAAAAGGCGGAGAATCTGCAGCTGAGATTGCCGAGCGCGATCGTCAAGGCAGAACTCATCGTAGGCAGGGTGTGCGGAGTGGGAGCAAGAATGTTTTCCGGCGGATGTGACCTGCGTCGAATACGTTCACATCATCATTCGTTACATACTATAACTTATCCCTCCCGTGTATTGATACAAGTTCATCGCACTTGACAGCGGTTTGAGCAGTACATACCCTACATAAGAATACAGGTTTGTCGGCCAATTGAAAGGTCAATGTGGTTGAGGCAGGCGTCGGCCATCGGACATGCCATCGGACATGCCATTACGGACCTGCTTCATTTGATTGAACCTGCTTCAGCTCGAACCATCACTGTCACTCGCCTTTCGAATCTTCTGCATGCTTTCCTGACGATCTTCATCACTTTACACTGCTTTGATTCGGCCTGAGCATCTGAAACATAATACGCCCACTCAACTTGAAGCACTGGGGCACTGGATTATCATTATCACAGGCAGTCTATCCCAGTCCGCACCTGAAATGGTAAGTAAATCAACGCCGTTTTGTACTTCCAGCCACCACAGCTATTTCAGAACACCTTCACGGGACATGTTCATTGTCTTCCCGATGATGTGTTGGGCGAGAACTTCATGGAAACCCGGGAAATATACAACGCCGTTCCCAGCGAGTCTTACGCAAACGAGCGCAATCCCCACTGTATATGGACCCTATCCCGCGTATGCGCCAGATGGAATCATGCCACACGCGGCTACCCTCTTCTTTGGTCGAAGATCGTGATAATATTGAAACCACACATTGTGAGTGATATATGATCCCTGCCTGCTTTACTTGCGACATTGAACGCCGTTTAGGATGACATCGTCAAGCTGTATCTTGAGCGCTCCCAGGGAGCGCAACTGGCAGTGTCTGTCGGAAATGTCCCTGGTGTTCGCCTGAAGGTGGAATGGGATGCGCGCGAAGCACTCTTTGACGTCCTTGTCAACAGCATGCCCAGATGGCACAGCCTTGACCTTTCTGACGCCCCCAGTGCCTTCAATTCGACTTACGTTTATCGTCTCTTCTCATGGCACCGGAGATTACAGTCCCTCGAATGCCTCATCGCCCCCACCTTCAATGTACTGTCTCGATGTCCAGGCTTGTCAGCCTGGGGCGCACCTCGCTTGCGGACACTCCACATCTCCGATATGAATATAGCACCGGACGGATCTTTGACTTGTCCTTTCGAACAAATAGAAACACTGATCGTTACGACTCGGGACCGGCTCAGCGTTGGATTGACGTCTGATTTCGTCTCCGTGAGCGCAACGATATCCCACTTTCCGAACGTCAAAGAGATCCGTGTCATGCCTCGTCGACTAGACCTGGCGGACGTTCAGATCGTCCCGGGCGTCTTCCAAAATATCACATGCCTCACCATGCTGTTTTCTCATGGCTACACGGATTGTTGGCCACAGATGAGGGGGATATCCTTACCCTGTCTCCTCGAGATGAACTTTCAGTGGGTTCCCACTCCTGGACATATCTCTGGATGGATAGACTGGACGGGCATTGGGGAACTGATCATGCAGACGTCGAAGTCTCTACGGATCTTGAGAATGGAGAACGTATACCAAGCCCACAAGGGCGACTGCGTCCGACTGCTTCGGCACCTACCAAGACTCACTCATCTAGTCGTTCGGGAACCAGCGCAAGGTGACAGGATAATAACAGAAAAGCTCATCGACACTCTAGGCCAAGCCGACTTCCTTCCTCTTCTTGAAGGTGTGGAATTGATTTGGCACGCAGATAGATGGTATGGAGTGATTGATGAAATGGAGATTGTGCTCATGCTTGAGAGACGTGGGTTCCGACATTCTTCGGTAGGCTGTGTTGTCGCCCATAATTTGGAGGATGCGAGGGCGAAAGAAAAATACATCACACTGTTGGCGAAGGGCCTGGCAGAATTTCATTACCCTTGAAGAGTGTATCACGAGCTTTATTTGACGTTTTGCGTGCTGTAAGGTACTCACAAGTACTGGTCATTTGAGTTCCCTTCATTGAACGCGTCTAGATCTAACGCGATGCACAAGAATTCAATGATCGACAAGTTAGCTGAACACAGACGGCGATGCCAAACATCCGCCCTCTTCTTTCCTTTTCGGTCACTATGCTGAGCGCTGTTGCTGCTCGTAAGGCGGCCCAGTCTGCAAAACAAACGGTCTCTGCTCCTCAGGCTCCACCGGAAATGTCGCAGACTGATACCGCTCCTACTTCTGGCAGCCAACCTCCTCCCTCATCCTCGAAACGAAAACCTTCATCCCAGAGCACTCCAGCCGTCAAAAAGAAAAAGAAAAAGACTCAAGAAAAGGCGAAAACGACGCGTTATTTCCATGAACCTGAACCGCAGAATATAGTGATAGAGCCGGATGTTATCACCATCGACTCTGATGTTTCCGAGGCTGAGGAGGACCTTGAATCTTTGGACGCGATTGATTTCTCGATCGCTGATTTCCACTCCAACACTGAGCCACCACCTTCGGTTCCAGTGAAACGTGCATGGTCTCCTAGCGCGCCTATCCTCGACTCCTCCGACGAGGAAGAAGCAGACGCGGAGCCCAGTAGCTCCTCACCTTCGACAGAGGCCGACTCATCATCCACGTTCCGCCCAATACGCGATCAAAACGTCTATCTCCTCACAGCAGAAGATTCATCTTCAATCGGCTACGAGGACGAGTTTGCTACTTCTGCTCTTATAATTCTGAATCCTGGCGACTCTCTCTCGTTCATCGGGGCGTATAGATTCTCGATATTGCAGGGCTCTGTCACAGTCCTTGGCACCACCTTCCATGCGTCTCTCCAGACGCACAACGTGTTCGCCCCGCGCTCGTCACCTTTACCCATAATACGAGCAGCACCCTGCTCCACCTCCAAACCTCTTCCTCTTCCGTCGCGGTTGAAACTCTCCGTACAACCGGATGCCACCATTCTCGTGCTGCACGAGCTGCGAAGCAACATTCGTGGTCTTGAACGCATATGCGGAGTGTTTGAGGACGTCTTCAGGCCTCCCCGCAGACAAGCACCTTCGTTTGATTTCGGTATACGAGGCTTGTACCTAGTAAGCTTCCAATCTTCTCAAAGACCGTCAAGCTAAATACTACTAGGTATCAGAACCGATAAAGAATGTCGAAGCTTTCCGCTTACCTCCTTCATGGAATGCTGCTCTGTCTTCCGTGTCCGCAGAAGGGGGGGATTCGGGTGTGTATGTCGTACAAGGGGCCAAGAAAAGTGGTAAAAGCACCTTTGCAAGAACGTTGTCAAATCGACTCTTGTCGAAGTATCAGCGAGTCGCCTACTTGGAGTGTGATTTGGGACAGTCAGAATTCACTCCCGGCGGAATGGTTGCCTTGAATATCATCGAGTCACCTCTACTTGGTGCGTGTATCCTTTCCTTGGTGGAGCGACACTGAATTGTATGAATTACAGGACCTCCGTTTACACACCCGGGCCTGCCCATTACGGCACACTATCTCGGAGCAACTTCGCCAAAGTCTTCTCCGTCGCATTACTTGGCTGCCATTCAGGCATGCGCCCAAGTCTACCGGTTAGACCTCAAGAGACCCATCGACGATGGTCTTGAAGATGAAGACGGACGTATCAGCGACAAGATTCCACTGATCATCAACACTATGGGATGGACCAAGGGTCTTGGTGCCGATCTGCTGGTCAAAATTCATGAGATCGTGCAGCCGACCCGGATCTTCGAAGTAGAGGCTCCTGTGTTCGAGGACTGGACTCAGCCTGCACCGGCACCTCCCCGCGAAGGCAGCGTACATGTGGACTTGATCAAGCCCATACCCCAACCGTCGAACGCGATGTACACCGCCGCCGACTTGCGCACTCTCGCAATCTTGTCGTACTTCCATGCCATATTCCCGAGCTGCCCAAATTCGGACTCATACCGCCAGATCTTGGCCACAGCCTGGAATACCAGTCTTCCATTGTGCGCGCAGGTTCCATATGAAGTAAATGTGTCGACGGCTATCGATCAGGTCATCCTCACTGGCGCTGGGGCTGAGGACGTCGTGCCGTCGGAAGTCTTGGGAGTGCTGAACATTGCCTTGGTTGGTCTGGTGTCGTGTGAGCCTGGCTTGCTCGATATGTTAACCGTCGTTCCTGGCTCGAAGGTTCATTACGCACAAGGCGTCTCTCCGCCCTCGCCCATGAGCTCTGCTTGTCTTGGTCTCGCCTTGATACGATCAGTGTCACCCCAGACCGACACTCTGCACCTCCTGTCACCCACACCCCCGGGGCTGTTAGAGAAGGTCCGTGTTCTCGTGAAGGGCGAGATGGAGCTGCCTGTTTGGGGTATGCTGGATCATCGCGAGGAGGAGCTTGTTGCTGGGGTGGAGAAGAGCAAGGTACCGTACTTGCAGTGGGAAAAGGCGCGGGGTCTTGGTGCGGAGAAAAGGAAGGTGAGGAGGAATCTGATGAGGAAAGGGCAGATGTAGAGTAGGCGTGGCGTGGCTTAGATGTCAGTGTAGTCACATATTTCTCGCGTCTCGCCGACCACTGCCTCGTTGTCCTATGATTGTTAGGATCACTGGGGCCTGTCTCTCTCTGTACCAATCTTTGAACCCTGGCTCTACGAGTCCAAGGACTGATGCGCAGAATCAGCTTGAGATACCTCGTCAGATATCAACAGTTTCGCTTCGGGAGGGTACTCCGTTGAATACGGCGATCTGCTGCTCAGCACCGCCCATCATCAGCGTTCTGTTTCCATGCGATGATGGGCAGCGCGGTAGAGATGGCACGGCGTGGTGTGGCATGAAATGGCACGTGCACGCGCCACGTATCCCTGAACACGTCTCGTTTGTCTTTCTTCTTCCACGTTCATCATTTTTTTGTTCTTCAATGTCGTCCAGGATCAATATTGCTCGCCCACAGGGCGCCCCGTCGTACAATTCGGATCCGCACGGGCTCTCTAACTCGCGGCCGTCGTCGGGGTACAGGGCGGCCAACCCCGACGACCCGCTCGAAAAGCTCCGGAACCTGGCCAAGACCGTCGAGGACAACGTCGACATATATTCGCAGCCATTGAAGCCCCATTTGCCGGCAATTGGGCGCTTCTTGATTGTCGTGACGTTCTTGGAGGACGCCCTTAGGATAATGACCCAATGGTCCGACCAGATATGGTACCTGCAGCAGTGCGTCGCCCGTTTTCTGCTTCCCGCCCTGCGCCTAACATCCGCAATTTAGACATCGCAAGTTTCCATGGGGCATTTCACACACTTTTCTCATTCTAAACGTTATCGTGCGTCGTAAACTGTATTGGGCAGCGTCGGGAGGCTGACAGTGTATGCCAGACCATGTTGACTGCGTCGTCCGCGGTCATTCTCAAGAAACAAACGGAATACGCTGTCGCTGGGTTGCTGGCCGTGGTCATCATCCAGGGCTTCGGTTACGGTCTCATCTTCGACATGACTTTCTTCTTGCGCAATCTGAGCGTAATTGGCGGTCTCTTCATGGTGTTCAGTGACTCCATGGTCACGCGCAAGAAACTCTTCGCAGGCATCCCTACTATTAGCGAGACCGACCGCAAGAAATAGTACGACCCGTCGCCTACTTCTTCTCACGTACATATGGCTCATCCTCGCCTAGCTTCCTTCTTGCCGGTCGCGTTCTTCTCATTTTCTTGTTCCTTGGTTTCATTATCCAGGGCAAGTGGAGCATCGCCCGCGTGTTCGTCTCGATATTCGGTCTTGCTGCTTGTATCATGGTCGCCGTTGGTTTCAAGGCCAAGTGGTCTGCTGCCTTCCTCGTACTCGTCCTCAGCACCTTCAACGTGTTCGCCAATAACTGGTGGAGCGTTCCCTCTGCGCACCCTCAGCGCGACTTCCTCAAGTACGATTTCTTCCAGACTCTCTCCATCGTTGGAGGGCTCATTCTCTTGGTCAACATGGGACCAGGTATGTGCCGACTTTTGCTCATCTCAATGACACTCATTTTGTCTAGGCGGACTCTCGGTGGACGAGAAGAAGAAGACATTCTAGGTGAAATCGTGGAGGATTGGACCGATCATACCCTATACATCTGTTGTAACGGCACAAAAATCTCAACAACTCTATCTTTGTCACTGCATGTTTAAGCTATAGACTCTTCGCGCGATGCTCACTTGCACAATTGCCTGGATCGCTCACTTGGATTATGTTCCAGCACAAACGCATGAGCGGTGGAAATTTTGAATGTCGGAGCGCCCAAGGCGTACGGAACAGGCCTATCTGAGTATCCTTGTGGCTGATATATATTGCCCTCCCGGAGTCCTATCGCCATCATGCTCTGCACTATGGTTGTGGACTTGTGTGGGTCCGCCTGTTCTACAATCATATTTATCTCATTGCCAGACGTCTAGGTGCTGCAGCTTTTCTTTTTCTTGAAGATCTTTCTCGAATTGTGTATACACCATGCATACTTCGCGACCATGTCAAATCGTTTTCATCAGGTTTTCATGCTCTCCAGCAAGTGAGCGCTGGTGAGCATTCAAGGATTGTCCGAACTATCGTGTTTACTAAGACCAAGTTCCATCAACTGCTACTTACGTACGGAGTCGTAGTGGGTCAGTGTCGGTGCCGAGGTTGACGCTGCGCAGAGAATCTGACCAAGTACAATACAATTGCGAGGCCCAATACAAATGCTGACGAGTGTTCTGAGGTGTCCTGCAGTGTCCTGCTCGGGTCCTGCTCGCTGCCCCACCGCCGGTTTCGCGCGGGTATAGGGAGGTCTCGGCAGCGCGGCATTGCGCTCGAAAGAGGTCAACCGTCAATCATAAGTATGAAAATAGATTTGTGATGGCTCACAAATCCACTCAGTCGGCCTGTCCTTTGTCAGACAGATAGAAAGATTCCTCATCGCTTGGCTTGGCGCTTGGTCAAGTCTGATTGAGCGAAAAATCCTCTATATAATGGGACTGCATCTTTTGGCCAGCAACATCAACCGCCTCCTCTCAACCTCCCCTCAGGAATCATGGTCGCCGACATCTTCCGGGATTCGACTGTAGGCCAGTTCATTAATTGGCTATCAGGCGGCAAGTATCTGCCTTACGCCGACCAGCGACCTGACTTCGCGGTTCCCTCCCATTACCTTCTTCCATCCGACGCCAAGTCGCGGCCTTCTGCGCCGGTATACGACTCGTCTGACAATACCACCTTATGCGGCGATATGGAGAAGACGCCCAAGAGGAGTACAACTCAGAACACGGACTTGAAGCGCGAATCAACTATCGCCGTTGATCCTGAAAATCAAAAGTTGTCGGACGCCTCGAGTGTCACTCTCCCAAATCCGTATCTCGTTGACTGGTACGGCGATGACGATCCAGATAACCCTCGGTATGTATTGGCGATCTCCGCGTCGGTTCTGGAAATTGACTTGCTTTCTTCAGTAACTGGTCGCCTGCGAAACGCGCTTTCGTTGCTTTCAGCATCTCCTTGTTGACGTTCACGATGTACATTGGTTCCGCCATCTACACACCATCTATTCCCGGTCTCATGGAAGAGTTCAACGTATCTCTCGTGCACGCCACTCTTGGACTCACCCTCTATGTGATGGCATACGGTATCGGACCCATGTTCCTCACCCCATTTCAAGAGATCCCCGCATTTGGCCGCAATTCCATTTACATCAGCAGTCTCTTCGTGTTTCTCGTCTTTCAAATTCCTATCATCACTGCCACGAACATCCAAACGGTGCTCGCTTTTCGCTTCTTGACGGGCTTCTTCGGGAGCCCTGCGTTGGCGACTGGCGGCGCGTCGATGGCTGATATCTACCCAATGCATCAGCTCGCGTATGTCATGGGTGTCTGGGCGCTCGGTGCTGTCGCTGGACCTATCACTGGCCCTGTCATCGGTGGATTCGCCGCCCAAGCCAATGGATGGAGGTGGCCGCAGTACGAGCTGATCTGGATCACGTCGTTCGGATTCGTGTTCTTGACTCTTATTCTGCCGGAGACATATGGTCCGACTATTCTCCTTAAGCGCGCCAGGCGTCTAAGGCAGCTTACTGGTAACCAGCAATTGCGCACACAGAGCGAGATGGATACCGAGGGCGAATCCGTGCGCCAGGTGCTCCAAGAAGCTTTGGTCAGACCATTTGTATTGGCTCTGGAGCCCGTCCTTGTCTTTGCTAACGTATATCTCGGCTTTGTCTGTGAGTTCCTCCCACCACATTGCCCGACACTCCCAGCTAATGATCTCGTAGATGCAATCTTCTATCTCTGGTTCGAGGCGTTCCCACTGGTATTTTCTGATATCTACCACTTCAATCTCGGTGTCAGTGGCCTGCCCTTCCTTGGTTTCATTGTCTCTGGCGTTATAACCGTGAGTTGGCGTGACATCCTTGCCTTTTCAGCCGGTGACCTTTTCCCAGTACACTTTCTACTGTCTATACCAAATGTATCACATCGCTCCGCGGTTTCAACGAGCGGAGGAAGCAGGCAGAGAAGTCGCCCCAGAGATTCGCTTGGAGATCGGCCTCATGGCTAGCATTTTCATACCCACCTCTGTGCTCATCTTTGGATTCGGATCGAAGGAGAGCATTTCGTGGATCGTTCCCGTCATCGGGGCTGCACTGTATCTCCCGGGAATCTTCCTGAACTTCCAGAGTATTCTCATGTACATCACATCGGCGTATCCCAAGTATGGCGCGTCGGTACTTGCTGGGAACGATCTCGCGCGGTCGACTATCGCCAGCGTGTTTCCTCTTTTCGGACATGCCTTCTTCAGCCATCTCGGCCTCGGACCAGCCTCTGCCATTTTGGCTGGCATTTCGTTCGCGCTCATGATCGTTTTTGCAGTATGTCTTGATGTTCCATCATCAACACAGCAGGTAGCTGACAGCTCCATAGGCATTGATTAAATGGGGTCATGTTCTCCGGCAACGCTCCCAATACGCACAGCCCTAATGGAAGCAACACGCCACACTATACCGGGAGTCCTATATCCATCTGCCTATGAGCAAAATGCATATGCCACATGCATATGCCAGAATTGGGCGTCGAGACAGTGCTTCTGCTGTCGACGCGGACAATCTATACCCAGCATCCGAGCCACGTACGAAAGCTATACCATTGCAGCTCGGCTTGAAGCATCCATAGACTTACAATACGCATAATTAGACCTTACACTGTAGCGTTATATCTCACATCACTAGATCACAAGCATTCAACAAAGCATAGATGTTATGGAAGGGAACTTCAATATCTGACTAAGCGTTGGTTCTTGAGACATCTTCAACAGCTTTCCAGATCTCCACGCCGCCTTCTCCTCCAACACCAACCAGGTCACGGCGCCAATCAACAGCGAGGATCTTCTTCTTCCCGTTCCAAGGCTTGAAGCTCGCCATCGCCATTTTGCTACTTCGTATGTCCCACATTCGGACCACACCGTCGTATGCGCCGCTGACCAGTTGATTGGGAGATGAAGGAGCCGTGGCAAGACACGAGGGAGTCGCAGCATGCATCAAAGACGGTGCACCAGTGGCCACCGCAGACCGGAGGTCGTACATGGATATGGATCTATCGCTCGACGCGGCCAGTGCTAGATTGCCATTCGACGTTATAGCCATGTCCAAAAACGGTCGTTCAGAAGCAGTCTGAGCAAAGATGATTAGTATGGTCGAGAAAGAGTATGGTATACAACATACGATTGTGTTGGTACACAGTTCGTTCTCAATGTCCCATAGTCTGACTGTCGAGTCGAAGCCGCTACTATACGCTGCGTTGCCCTCACCGAAAAGGACCCGTGAAACACGGCCCGTATGTGATTTGAGGACAGCAGCGGGTCCCTTGCGTTTTGGTTTATCCGTAGCAGTGTCGAGCTTTCTCCTCTTCTTGCGCTCGCCGTCAACAGGCTCCTCTGGTAGCTCGTCAGAGGATGGAATTTTAGCATCCCAAAGACCGATCATGGTATCCCAAGAACCGGTCAAGAGGTGCGAGCCAGAGGAGTTCGAGGCAATGGAGGACACGGGCCCGGTATGCAAGTGCATGCTCGCAAGGCCTTTCGATGTCCCGTCCACACCGACGCGAGTCAGTTGAGCAGTAAGATCCTGGGACGCGGTAGCAACGATGTGAGAGTTTGAGTCTGGCTCACTCGAGACGATGCATATAGACGTGATGGGGGCGCTATGTATGGAGACGGTAGTGATTTCCTTTTGCGAGTAGTCGAAGACGCGAACAGCACCATCGTAGGAGCCAGTGAGAAATATTCTGAAGTGCTTTAAATACCAGCTATTCAGATGCTTGAGAGACACTCACCCACCCTTGGAGCTGACAGGACACAGACGACACCCAGTCATCATGCGGAAGATCGGACATCTTCTGGGGAGGTAATATTGATTCTATGTATTCGATTTCGAGCGTTTCTTCCTGCTCGATTATATGAGTTGAAGCACAATCTATAGTGGCAAGCGCGTACCATGGCGTCATTTTCCGCGCACCATTCTCCAAGACTCGAGGTCAAAACCTCCTGCTTCACCAGGAAATCGAAGGGGATGGGGGTGGATAAAGACAATGCTTTATTAATAAGTTGCGAAAGGTGGTATCGTTTCCAGGAAGCCGGAATCATGAATTTTTGAGTTGGCATAGGATAAGGTGTTTTTGTCGTAAAGACGACTGCCACTGAGAGCCCTGACGATGAGGTAGACGCCATGCTGGATATCGACGTTGTTCGTCGGGGACAAGTGAGCGTTCGAAAAAAAAGTGATGGCGATCGCATTCTGCCCAGTTTGGCTGCTTCGGGCCGTACTTCCCGATCTTGTGTGCGCCACAGATTTCAATCAGCGGTCATCCAAGTCGGTCTTACAGAAGACTCACACCTGATGAAGTAATGGGAGCCTATACGAGTGTCTGTTTGGTCCTCAAAACGAATGGGCATTCAAGGATATCACAATGCACAAGATTCATGTACTGTCATGGTACTGTGATTCGACATCATATCACTTCCGCTGCCAAACTCCTATGCCCTCCATATCCATCAGACCACGCTACGTCTCAATCTGTATCTCTTTTTATATCTGTCAGCGGACTCTCGCAGATCAAGGCGTCGGGGCCAGCAAGGTCACGGCGGCACATGCGGCGGAACACCTTCAGTCATCTTGTCAGACACCCAATATTTGAACAAGATATCTGATGCAGACTCACTTTCCAAGTGCCGCGTTGCATGCAATGACTGCGGCTGGGGCCCCAACTCCCGCCGTGACGGCGCCGAAAGTGGCCCCAGCGGCAGCGTAGCAGGCGACAGTGACAGTGTTGCAGCCTAGAGTGAGTATCAGATTCAGATCAAAAATTATTACAGTGCAGAGGAGAGTGAGCATACCTGTCTGGCAGATACCATACGCCAAAAGTCCAGCATTGATGCCTGGGACAAAGGGCAAAGCGATGAAGGCGAGAATTTGCAACTTGCGGACCATGTTGTCTTGAAGCATCGACGCTGTAATCCGAGCTTACTTATAGGCACCTTCATGAATTGACGCATGCGCTTCTGTCCCGCATCGATCCATCTTCTTCTCCCAGTTTGCATACAGTATTCATCGCCATCGCGGCTTCCGCTCAAGCGCCCGAAGCCCAAAAGGCGCCCGAAGCGTAGGAAGTACCCCCAAAGACACCAACAGCGTCTAGATATGTGTCGTAACCGAGTCCCCGGGAAGCTCGACGTAAACTTTCCTAAGCGCCCATCCAAATCGTCGCGAAGAGAAGCCCGGGCCGCCGCGAGGATTCAACGTTCAACTACAATTACTTCGTGCGATACAGTCCATGACCTTGCAGGTGAGGGAGATGTTTCTGATGCACACTGCGCCACATCTATATCTGCAATCCCATCGAAGCAAACATGACGCCCGGACTGACCAGCAGACCAGCAGAAGTCTTGGTCATCCTGCGTCCGACAGGGCGAATTTACTGGCCGTACTTGAGCTGCCAGTAGACGTGACTTGTTGCCTTTGGACCTCGGCTGTCGTGGAGCAGTCGTCTCTACATCGCCGATAGTCGTGCTGCCATTCGCCCGTGGACAATAGGGTACATTGGTCGGCGGAATGTGTGGGCATCGAGGGAGATGAATTTGAAATTGGAATGACAGTAGAAATATGGCCACCTTCGCAAGGTGAGCGAGATTCGGTCAAGGATGAGTCAACTGGGGCATCCTATTCTATTCGCTCGCTTGCGATTGGTAGCAGGGAGACACCTAGTCAAACTAGCCGTGCCGGACGGTGATCTCACCCAACGAGTCGTATCAGGAGAGGGCCAGATGACCACACACGCGCCTTGTGACACCAAGAACGAAAGCGCTAGAGTCTTAGAAGAGCCACGAAAGTCTAGAAGATGATAGAGTCACATCACGAGCAGAGAAAGTGTATGATGTGTCCGTAAGTCCGTGCAAAAGTCCGTCCATGTAGAGTACAGAAAGCAAAGCAAGAAAGGATGCAGATCGTCACCAGCCTTCGGAGCCAGCACCGACAGAGCTATTCTGAAAATTTTGGCGTTAGTGGACAAGATGAGGGTGGAACACGAGGCTGATTCGTACGGTCTGATCCTGGCGCTTGGCTTCCGAGTATATGAAGACTAGAATCAGAAACACCTCATCTTTTTCGAGGACTTCCTTCATGAGACTCAACGTCGTCGGTTTGGGTTTCGTGAATAGATGCGGTCGGTATGGAACAGAGAATATTCCCACTACTTCATCTTCGGATAACTTCGCCTGCGAACACAAAACTAATATCAATGGGATGCGGGAATTGATATTCTTTGAGAGTATACCTTCCAGTCGTCATCTTCATATTTGACAATATACTCCCTCCTCTCTGCGCTCCATTTCCACATCCGAACGCTGTCAGCCCATGAGCAGGAGCAACAATTCGTATGTCACAATAGATACATGCCGCTTGAAGTAGTGACCTTCGTGTCGCTTCACCTCCGAGAACTTCTTCTTCACACCGAGCACCTCCAGTATACCGTCATCCCAGTGTATTGCTCCGACCGTGGTGGGACCGCCAGGGCTCGGGTTGGCATCCTGAATGATCGTGAGGCGGCGACCGCGAAAGCTAAAGGTGGTTTTAATTTTGTACAAAACGGAGTCGTCCACATTTGAGCGAATCTGTGCATTGCAGACGTTGTTCTTGTTGTCGAAGAATGCCTCCATCCTCCAAATGACGGTCCTGGTCTGGACGTGTGCGCAAACAAGGACCTACACAAACGTGCTGAAAGGCAAGACTGAAGAAATATGTGCGGAAAAGATACACTTTTGGGGGAAAGTAACACTCCGGCTGCACAGCCGAGAAATGCCGGGTTACGGCTTGGAATTGGCAATTTCGTGTTGTTTTGATTGCCTCCATACAGGCTTCTACTTCCATCTCGCCTAGAACCGTGCATAGCAAGCCGACAACAACGACGACGGGGTCGTTATAGGCGGCGTCTATACGACCAACCCCGACGCAAGGCTCCGTGACGACTTTGGCAGGAACGAGCAACAATGTCTGAAGGTCTTGCGACGATCACGATACCAGGTTCGTGTGCAGTAATGTCCAGCTTGTCGTCGTGTTGAACAGCGCCAGACTTTGATGACGATGACTACAACTCGTCGACGATCCCCTTCGGTCGGTCTGCTGGGAACCAGTTCGGCTTTGGGGGTGCATTCGGAGGTAGCGGCGGCGGGAGCGGGTCTGGCTTTGGGAGCTCGGGATTTGGGAGTGCTGGATCGGAGTCGCCGACGCCGACGCCGACGATCGACCGCAACGAGCGAAGCTATTTCACGTCGCACAACCGCGGCGACTCTGTGACCTCTGTCGAGTCGACCGGCTCTGCAACGACGCGGTATCCAACTAAGTCGGCGACAGCCTACGCGCATTCCTCACACTCCTCTATCGCCGCGTCGTCGTCGACCAGTTTAAAAAAGTCGTCGTTCGCTTCGCTGAGAAACGCCTTCAAAAGCGGGAAAAACTCGGATACTCCGCCTGTTCCACACCTCGACTATCAGGCCAACCATGTCCTCAAGAATTCCTTCAACCGCTCTACCTCGTCGCTCAACAATCCATCCCCGACACTCAATCTTTCTCGAGGCGCCAGCGCCATGAGCCCATCATTCGGTCGCCCAGCAACGCCAGCTTCCGGAGATAAACACACCCGTCCATTAACCTCCAAATCCAAAAGCCATTCATACGCAAAATCCTATCACTCCCAGTCGGGCTCCATATTTCACATCTCAGACGGCGGTAGTGATGGTCATGGCTATCCTTCTTCCCCACCGCCGATGCCTCGGATCCCGAATGGAATAGGCGACATGCTACGTTCGGAAACCCCGCCGTTGGCTGACCTTGACGAGGACAAAGTCATCATGGACCCCAAGACACCTTCGGACTACGCTCTTCATGCAGTGTTCATCCGATTTGCAACCTCAGCGGAGGCCAGAATGGACATGTTTTTGCGAGAGCCCTTGGTATGCTCTTGTCAACGTTTTGTGCGCGCCCGGAGTCTCATTACCGGTTTCTCTAGGAACATGAGTCGTTTCTCCCTACTACGATGGGTCCGGGAGTGGACGCAGTGCTTGACGAGTCCATGCAGTCTTTGGCTAAAATTGCCCAAAAACACGCAAAGCCGGTCATAGACTCTATCATGCGTTGGCGGAAGAGTCAGGTTGAGAACGTTGGCTCGGACGTGATCAGATTCCATATGTCACAATCACCAACAGGAACTCGGTCTGTACGGACGACGGACGTACCTGCCATGCTCAATGAGCGGAAATCGCTTGCCTCGATATATATCATGTGTCGCGCCCTCATCACTGTTCTCCAGGATATCCCCAAGGATTCTCTAAGCGAACAGCTTGGACATACTCTGGAGACCACGACCTTCCGCGAGTTCAAGAAACCTGACTTGAAGCTGCTTTTGCAGTCAGCCAATCATCGGGTCAACGCAGATCTATATGCCACACTTCTGGGTCATCTGGCCAATGTACGGTAAGTGCTGTCTTTGGTGTTTCCATACGCACAAATAATTGACATGGAAACCCCCTAGCTTTGAGAGCATCACCGACCGGTTTTTAGCGGAGTTAGGCCCTGTTACTCATGGGCAGGTTCCCAAGGACCTTGACATGAAGTACGAGAATCTTGTGCGCGGTATAAGGCATGTACAGCTCAAGGTGGGATGTTTCAATTGGGCCATGAACGTGTCTTACTTTGCGGCAGGTCTGGCCGTATGAAGCTTTCGAGGATGGTGCGGACTTCTTGGAGCAGTTATCGAGGTCATTCGCACAAGCTCATGGCTTCAAACTGAAGTCTGCATTTGCGGAGACACTCGTTCAACTGCTGCATCCAATTGGCAAGGTTAGATAGCTCTGAGCAGTTGACAATTCGCGGTCCTTACTCTCTGAGATAGACTGCTCAAGCGGAAACGAACAACCCTGTGTGGGGAAAGGCGATCGAGCTCATCTACCCCAAGGCCAAGGAGATGATGTCAAAACCGCGATACTGGAATGTCGCGTTCCCATTAGTCATCACCAGTCTCTGCCTTGCTCCAGAAAACTACTTCCGCAAGCATTGGGTAGCGTGCTTCGAAAGCATAGTGGCCAAACTGAAGGTACCAGGGATTTTCCTTCTCGTCGCCGCAAGCCTTGTCATTGAACTCCACTCAAGGAAAAGAATATGCGTACTCCCATCATGAACGGTGTAGTCAGGTTGCTTTGGACATACCTGTATCGCTGTCAGGAGTCCGCCTCGACTACAACGAGCAAGTTGGACGGATTGTTGAAGCATTTCTTCCCCGCCAACCGGACATTCGTCGTTCCACAGGACGATAATCTCGACGCCCTTGTCTACGTTGTCCATTTCGTCCTCTCACGACATTTCGAGTACGGGAGCGACCTCTGCTTCGAGCTCATGCAGGAATCCGCAATCAATGCAGCAAGCTTGTCAGGAGGCAACGTCGCCAATGTACTAGCTTCGGAGAGAATGACGATTGCCATTAAGGCCATCATGCTGTCGTTCAGACTCATTGAGACCGAGGCGGTTACACCTACATGGCCCTCCAACAGTGACTTCTTCTCTCCTGTGTCGACAAGTGACTATCCATCCTCCGCAGATTGGCTTCCTGCACCTGTCCTCTCGAAAGCATCTTTACAAGCAGTCTTTGACCGGCTTGGTTCTACTCTTGCCATTGTCACCAAGTTCTGCAGTAGCACAGTCGGGTCATTGTCTGTCCTCGATGATCAATGGACGTATAACAGCCTGAATCCATCGTACGAGGAGTCCCATAACCTCGTCGTGAGGCAGCATCCCGAAGGAGTTCGTGTCGCATATCCGAGCACACTCGCGCCTCAGATCTCGACACTTGTCGCATGCTTTCAAACATGGCCCCGTTTCATCCATTCCTCCATCCCCGTGACCAACTGCGTCGACATGCTTCTTCGTGGCGTCATTCACATCGAGCCTTTGGTAGCCGACGCAGCCATCGAGGCGTTGAAACGCTTTATGTCTGATCCCTCTCAGTCGTTGACGGTACTTGCACGGTTCAATATGTTCTTGTTCAATCCATCCCGCGCCTTACAGGAAGGCATCGGGAACAAGCTCCTTGTCGAATCGACTCAGCTCCTCTCCCTCTGGGAAGAATTGGTCAAGAGATGGATCCAAGAGCTGATGAGCCTACCGCCAGAGTCGTACGCTAAGGACGAGACGCTCATTTGGTCGCGGTGCAACGAGATTGAAGCTGGCGCCATGTTCCTGTTGAGCCATGAGTTGATGAACGTTCGACAAACTGGGGCGACCATTGCCCGCGTTCTTGTATCGCTTGCTGTCAAGCTCTGGCCAGAATCCTCGAGTGTGTCTGATGGCCTCATGCACTGCATCACGCTGCTGGGCAGGAACAGCGACAACACTCTGTTCAATGGTTATGACGAGCTCTTGGATGAGGGAGACAAGGAGCGCCTGCGCCAATGGAAGGAGTCGAGATTGCCTGAACGATTCCTGAAGATGGTGGAGAGTGGAAACGACAGGGACCGAAAGCTGTGGAGGTTCATCTACCCGTCCTTCATCGCAACATGCGTGGATACGGGTCCAAGTCTGACTACTTTCCGCGATATTGTCGTTTTTGCGGCCTCGCGTTATCATTCCACAATCTCACATCTCGCGGGTCTGACTGGAATCAGCAACAGGTCGCCTGCCGGACAATCTGGACGTCCTCCAGATGGGTTCCGAAAAGTCAAGGACAACAAAGCGTTCATTGATCAATGGTATCTGTGGGTCAAAGTCCTTTGTTCCACGGCATCCTTCTCGGAGACCTCGCGCCCTGCACTCACCCAGCTCGGTCGAGAACACTCTCGAGCTCCTTCTGATGTCAACTTCGAACGCGAAAGACTCACGTCGACACGCGGATTGTTCAGATATCTCACTCCTTTCCTCGACTCCGAGTACACCGCTTTCCGTGATGCAGCCGTGCTCTGCATCAGCTCCTTTCCTTCAAGTGCTTATCCTCAGCTACTTGAGGATCTCAGTCTGCTGGCAGGCCGTCAATTTTATGATGATCCACGCACCAAATCAGGGTTGGCGGGTCCAGTGGAGCAGAACTTGGGTATCTTGTCTCCTGACATGAACACTAGGGCGAAGATGGGCGGATCTCTTGTTGTGGACCGCAGTCGTCGCCAGGAGCGACTTCATTCCGCGGTGGCGCGAATTTACTATCTTACGGCTCATTATCTCCCACAGCAGCGGTCTATGGGACGGCAAGCTGCGCTAGCGAACGTCCTCAAGTACGTACGCAACACACAATCCTTTCTGGGTTCTTCCGAGAATCGTGATAACCATACTTATCATCGACTTCGGCGGTACTTCTGCGGTATCGTGGAGCGCGTTTTCGATGGACTTTCTGCGCTGGAAGGGTCGGAACGATTCATCCCTGGTAATATGCACTTGGCCTTGTATCGATTGTGCGAGGAATGGTGCACACTGGGGCCACAGACGGACGCATCCCGGCAGCGTCTTATCACCATGCAACGGGCGGCGGTTATGGAGGCATCTCAGTCAGAGGTTTCCGGTGCGATGGAGGCTTTCAAAGCCGAGAGTCAGCTCTTATCCCATGCGGCAGTCGGTGCATTGTCGTCGTTATGTGTAGGTCAACCATCGTGTTCTGAGAAGTTCTAGCTGACGGTGCCATAGGCGAAGGCGTACGCTCCTCTCGGCGCGTCAACGGGTTCTCCTGTTGATCGTTCCGCGGCAGAAAACCCCAAGCCCTTGTCGGCGACTGCCATTCTCGAGAAATTGATGCTCATACTTTCTTCGGACCACCAGCCATCACAGGAACGTGGAAAGTCAGTGTTGATTGTGCTGTTGCGTTCTAATTGACTGATAAAGTGTCCCCCAGGCGTGCTCTTATCGTCCTACTTGTGGCTAATGCAAACGATCCCGAACTGCTCGGAGGGGCTGTGAGACGTTCATATGTCTCCTCTGACGAAGATGAAAGTGGGCATACTCGTTTCCTTGAAGTGATAACGCGAGTAATCGACGAGAACGACGGGCATGGCTTCACTTTCGCCCAAGTTATATGTCTGGGGCTTTCTAATCTTGCTCACCCTCGGAAAGACATACGTCGTAACGCTTTTCATCTACTCGAGACCATCCACGAACAGACCAGCGGGCTTCTACATATGTCTCAGCTCGAAGCGACAGTCGAAAGTAGTGCGGCCGCTTCACATGTCCAAGCTCACGCTCTTGTCTCGGAGTTCCTGGCAGGTGCACATCCTGACGAAGCTGCCCAGTTCCTTGCTCACCTCTCTACTTGGCTCCCTGCCATGCCCGATTCTCCGTCGTCCCACATGACGACACTCCTTCTGCTGCAGAGTCTAGAGTTCTGGATCCCCAATATCGAGCTCATGACAGAAGACCGAACTGGGCTCTCCAGTGACGGGCATAGATCCCTCTTCCATCTCCTGACTCTATCGTTGCGTTACGGGAGAACCCACACCGAGCAGACTGGAGCCATATGGGCAAAGCTGGTAGAGCCACCGAATCAGTCCAATGGACATGCCACTGTTCGCTTCCTTGTTGAACAATCCCCGAAGGTCGCGAGCATCGCCTTCGTCAATTGCGCATCCAACATCGTCGCCTCTATCGGTCAGACTGCAATTGGTACAGATGTTTTCCAAGACTTGTGCTCTGTCATTGAGCCTCTGCGGATACTGCCGACCATCGATCACAAGTTGACGTTCCCGAACGAGCAGGACATGGAACTATGGTCTGATCTTGACGCGCTCTTCGCGGACAAGCAGCCTCGTCTCTCCCTTGGATCTGCCCAGTTCGCCTGGCTTTTCCTCACAGACGTTGCTCTACAACGGTATTGGGAGCTTCGAAGCCAGCTACCTATCCTGCTGCATGCCTCGTTCATCCACATCGACAATCGCTCCTCGTATGTGCGCCAGCGTGCACGGTATATGATTTTCCAGCTGATCAGAGCGTGGGCTCCTGGATATGAGGAACTTCCAGACCGTTCCCTATATCCCAGTCATTTTGCAGTCAAAAGTGCTATCATGACTTTGGAAGCAGAGGCGGAGAACATGTATTGGTCTGAGGATGAGACGCGGTCGGACTGTGAGCCAAAGATGACATGGATGTGCGGTTCAATCATCGACTTGCTTCAACCGCTATGCCCTGGCTTGAGGGAGTCATGGGGCTCACTCGCGTTGTCATGGAGTACCCAGTGCTCTTTCCGGCTTCTAGCCTTTCGCTCTCTGCAGACTTTTCGGGCACTGATGCCTCGGATAGTCAAGAGTGACCTTGCAAATCTCCTTGGCCGCCTTTCCACTACTGTAGCAGCACCGGAGGAGGGAATGCAATCGTTCTCGTCCGAAATCCTTCTCACCTTCGACGCACTCGTCGCTCACGTCAACTTTGATCCCTCCTTTACACCTCAGATGTTTTGGTGTACCTGCGCCGCCTTGTCGACACCTCTCGAGAAGGAATTTACGCATGCATTATCAATCATCACAACGCTTCTAACCTCCGTCAATCTTGACGATGCCAATACCGTTGCGCTATTCCTGAGTCACCGACCCAAAGATTGGACAGGTCCTGCTTGCATGCAACCCCCAATGCTCACTGGCCTTCGTTCCTCGACGACTTCTGCCAGAACCATGGAGATACTTCAAACTCTGACTCGATTTGATGACGGCACCCTGATCGACCCCACAGAAGGACGGGTACGGGACTTGTATGTCGTGTCCTTGCCGTGGTTTCTCAATGCCATGACCGCGGACAAGACTGGCGTAGACGAACAGTTGGCGAGGTATGCGGAGCGTATTGGAGGACTGGCGAAAAGAGAGGATCGTCACAGCATCTCCAAGATCATGAGCTCATTCGCGAAGGGACACTTCAGGACGCGCGATGACTTTCTTCGGCAATCGGTCTCCAGTCTGCGAGAACATTATGCGGCAGACCATTGGACTCATATGGTCACTCTTCTTCTCGGTCTTGCTCTCAACAAAGAGCGCTGGTTGCGAGTCCAGTCCATGCAGATCCTGAAGGTCCTCTTCCAGCAGACCCGAAACACCGCCGAACCCATAGGCTCGGAGTTGTTGATGCCTCTGTTACGACTTCTCGAAACAGATCTCGCTCCGGAGGCGTTGGATGTTCTGGAAGAGCCCTTAGTCATGTCAGGAGGCCTTGCAGCTAAACATGTCCTGCGAATGAGCATGCATTCCCGTAACGCCCTGAAGGAGGACAACGCTGCCATCGTTTTTGGTGTACCTCAAGACTCAGGGTGGTGTGTCGTACAAGCCGACAGACTTCGCGAAATATGTCGTGCTAACATGATGGGCGTGTTTGATACATGCTCCATGCCTTCTCGGCCTTCGCGCATTGATTTCCAACCGGAAGAAGTGGAGGAGGCTCTTGCCTCGAAACAGCCCATAGAGGAAGATCTAGGCGGACTGGTTCAAAATCTCCATGATCTGACCACCTTCTTCCAAGATGAACCGACTAAGCGACCTTCAATCTCCATCCCGAACCGCAGGCTCGAAGCCCGGGTGGCTGCTATTCTCGCCAAATCCACTGCACCCGATGTCATTTCGGATGTACCTACAACTCCGTTTGTCGACGTCTTTCGTGTGGGCGTCCTACAGGACTCTGACGAGGACTCTGACGCATCTTCATTCACGGACGATGAAAGTGACGCTTTTATCTTTGATTCTCCTTCCGTATATCATAGTGCTCCCAACGGTTCTCGATATCATTAAGTAGCCTCATCTCTTGTTCATTTTGTATAACAGTTTCATCATCGCGCATTTGTACATAGCAGGGAACACTGGATGGGTCACCATGAGTAGTATTAACCATAGAATATTGTATCACTTATGTCCTATTACGATTCATCGGATGTTTAGCACCGTTCAAACACTTTGTACAAGTCGGGGAGGTTGGCGACCTGGACAACATCATTGTCCAACAAAGATTTCGGGGCATGCAGGTAGCGCTTCATGCATGGGAAGACCACATGCTCTATCTGCCACCGTTCCGCCCTCTCTTGCTGCTGCTGCTCCTGATTTCGTGCAAGTGAACTGGATGGGTCAATCTGCGCAACTGGTCCAGGAACGTAAAACCGAGCGAGCTCTCGAAGGAATGTCCGGAAACATTCTTGTTCTGATGTCCAGTCAACCTGCACAAGTCAGTCAATGCATGCACGAAGCTGATGTACATACCTGAGGTCCAAGTCTCATGAGGAAGCTCGGAACCTTGTCCAGATTGGGAGTATAGTCGCGAAGGAGAAGGGGAAGAGACGCCACAAATCCATCGGGCGTGATGGTAAGCGAGAAATACTCGGACAACATATCCCTCCGCGACATAATAATATCGACAATTCGCTGGTCTGAGTTCAGTCAATATCACTTGGATAGTAGTGCACTGACGTCGATAATCTGGTCCCTGTTCAATGGGGTTTCATCGGGAAGTTGCTCTGCTTGCACGGCGATAGTGACGAGGGCTTTGAGTGGAGGCGGCGGTTCAAGCTTCAATTTGCTCATGTTGCCGAATTGTCGTAATCCCAGTTGATAGAACAGCTCTTCACTGGAAGATTCGCGTTCAATCGAGGTTGAACTCGAGGCATCCTGCCACGTACCCGAGTGCTGCATGATTTACCAAGTACAGATGTGTGGAATGTTGCAACAAGGAGAGGCACTGATTTACGTCGACGATGCCCACGAACGTGTGCCTTTCCAGAATTTCTGTCAAAGCTAACAACAATGTAAATCAACGCGTCTATTTCGAACATGAACTCCGCATGCACACCTCTATGTTTTCCTTTAATAGTGGCATTACGAAGATTCAAGACGGACGTCAGTATGCACTCGGATTCTCGAATATCGCGAGATTGTGCCGCGTCGGTCTTCTCGACGTCGCGAGATGAAGAAGACCCCCCTATCTGGCTCGGATTCATGACGGGAAACATGGAATCCAAGGTGCGGTCCTTCAGTGAGGTGCGAACTTTGAGATGAGAGGACACTTTCTTCCGGGATTCCTCCTCTGATTTGAATCATCTTACTGGGGCAATTGCATTGAGAAGGAGGCGCACTCACGCGTGGAGTCTGGCGCGAGCGTTCCCTCGGTGCCTAGGTCAGAATCATGTTCTGGTTCCTCTCCTTTCCGCTTCTTGGAGGTGACACGATCGGTTTCGGCACCGGTGAGAAGGGTCTAAACGAGGGTCAGAAATGCCAGTCTCCCGGTCCTAGAGAACCAACCTGGTATTGAAAGACTCTCGACTCGCCCTTCGAAGTCAGAGTTTGTAGAAGTGCATCTGCTATCTGCTCCGAAATGGCCTCCTCATTTAGGAAGTGCACCTCTTTCTTCGTGGGATGCACGTTGACATCCACAGAGCGCGGATCAAGGACCAGGCTGCTGCAATGAGCAGAAGCAATTCTGGAGACAGGAGGATACTTACCTCAAGTAGATGAAAGGGAATGAACCTTTCGGTAGAACGCCGTTGTATGTAGCTTCGAGGGAGCGTTTCATGCGGGACGATTCCACCAATCGATCTGACAGAACGCTGATGAGAAAGAAGGTCACTCCGCGAGGAGAAGATGTACGGTTGATGAACAGAAGAAAGATGGTTTTCTTTGATTGGTAGTTAGCGTTGGTGAAATGCGCCTCTGCCCTCCAGAATTCTGCTGTGTCTGGCTCCGTACTTGAAGACGTCTCGGTACTCAAGAGTTCCTTGGCGATAGAATGGCCATATAACATTCCTATCGCTTGCGTCGTTGATGAAGATGACGGCGTTGATAGATCCGGAGCTGCTGTACCGGCCTGACAGTTCACAAGTCAGGACAGAGAACCGAATGCAGAGCAATTTCTACCTTTTTGCAGATGAATGCGACACCCGGATTGTGGATTGCATACTTAGTCAAGACATCAAGTATCCGAGAATATTCCTCTGCAGGACTTCGCAAGGCCGAGAGTCGCGTCGGTGTATTGTAGAAGAGGTCTTCTATCTGAGGATGGTCATTCCCCGTCACAACCAGGTCACAAATGGCAGTAGAAATCTTGACATACAGTGATGGTGGTGCCATCGTTTCCAGCACACGGCTTTGGATCTGGGGACTGCCCCGGTTGTGTTTCTACTAGTTTGCCGTAAGAGTACGACGCTCTGATAGAACAGTCAGAATCCTTGCGTGTGTAGTGATGTAGTCGGCTACACACTTCCAGGCGCATGTCTCGGTCTTGGTTTTGGTCACGACGCTGAGGTGAGAGACATGGGACATGGAAGCCAGGGCCTCTCCACGAAAGCCGTATGTCGCTATCTTGGACAAATCAGCAAAGGACGTCAGTTTCGACGTCGTGAATCTTTCTGCGAGGATTGATAAATCGGTTCGCTTCGGGAGAGTCAGCACACATAGACTGCATGGTGCACGATCGCCTCACACGAATGCCACATCCGTTATCTTGTATTTGTAGAAGTTTGAGGCCGCCATCTTTGACGGTGACGCGTATTGATGTTGACCCAGCGTCTAGACAGTTTTCTAAAAGTTCTTTGAGCGCTGACGCTGGCCTATGAATAACCTGTGGTCATGTCAATGGGCGATTTGACGCGACTGGGACAGATTGTGGACCTCTCCGGCGGCAATTCGATTGATGAGAGTCTCTTGAAGACGCCTGATTGGCAGAGGGTCACTAATCGTTTCGCCCATGACTGCCGACTGCTGTCAAGACGAAACAAGTGCAAGCATAGTAATTTTAAAGACTATAAAAGAGTCATCACGTGCCACTACCTAACGCGCGCACGGCCCGTACTTTCCGCACCTGGACCTTTCTTTCACGCCATCTGCACACCAGTGACCAGCATGTATCGACTAGCTTTCGCATTCACATCACCATTCCAAGAACTCAGGCGACTTTTGACCAGAAGGTCAATCAATCGCTGCTCAAGCTCTGAGTCTTAGCTCTTCTTTGCCCTATACGCGTAAAAATTTATTCGTAACACTGATACCCTTACGCCAACGAGTCGTCCCACCATTGCCTCTCAAGACGCCCAGGTACGATGTCCTCTCTGTAAGCGATCTGCGTACCTCAGTATGCACGCTCACACGCTCCACCGTCTCGAGAACCTTCATGCATTCGGGCGGCTGGGACGGTACAGCTCCTCATGCCGTGTCTCAGCGTGATTGCTCTGAGGTGACTTACGAGATAATTCCTGTCAGTCGAGGGGAGGCCACACGATGCTCTCTCTGCCAATCTGTCGTCGCTGGGTGGACGACATCATGTCCTTAATCTCTCCATTTACCCTGCACTACTGCCCCATACCATAACTATAAATGCAGCAGTCTCGTCAAGGCGCAAGGCAGTAACCCAGCCCCATTCCTTAGTGACGTGATGCGTCCAATCTTGAACATCAACACTCATTTCTCCCTGCTCGCCCTGGTACTGGCGCCTGTTGCCTTCGTCCATGGCTTGGAAGAGCGTGCTGTCGTTTCCGGACCATGGGGTCTCGTCCAGCAAGGGTGAGCTTTCGCGCTTCAGATCGAGGTATACATCTACAGCCACAACAGAACTACTGGAGTCAGTGCCATGCAGCTAGCGATCACTACCGAAACCACTGCCATCATTTACGACAAAGTGTATGTTTGAATCAAGTTTTCATTACGAAACTTTTCATTCAGACGGCCATAGCGAGCATAATGCTTTGACCGTCAATGGTCATGTCGCCTGGGCTGCTGAATTAAATCTCAACACGCAGCAAGTCCGCGCCTTGAACCCACTAAGCAACTCCTGGTGCGCGACGGGGAGCTTTCTAGGCAACGGCACTCTTGTCAACTCAGGTGGTAACCCTGTCGTTATCACTGGTATGTCTTGCTGAATCTAGAAATTACCTAATGCTCACTGGCGGCTCATAGGCGCGAACGGTCTTCAGGCCATCCGACTTTTCACTCCCTGTACCGATCAGACTTGCGATGTTTTTGAAGACCCAACGCATATCAGGCTCACATCAAACAGATGGTACCCATCGTCGGTTTGTGGCATGTCTCCTTTGAGGGGAAGTGGACCATGACGCCTCCCTAGGTCCGCCTTGAAGATGGGTCAGTGATGATCTATGGGTTAGTGGTTGTCATTGCTCTCTTACTTGTCTCATCAATGAATCCTGTAGAGGCTCTGTGGGCGGCGGGTACGAAATGCTTGTTCCCATGCGTACTGGTCCTCATGTTTTGCAGCTTCATCAATTCGGCCAGCATCAACAATCCTACATACGAATATTTTCCTTCGAAGAATATCAACGGCAAGTATCGAGCCATCTATCCTAATTATTTCTGACTTGTCGATCCTACTAGGCTTCAACGGAACTCAGATTCCAAGCCAATTTCTACGCGATACACTCAATGGAAACCATTTTCCCGTAATGGTATATCTCCCCGACGGAACCATCTTCGTCGCCGCGAACCAAGCCGCCATGATACTGAACTGGAAAACAAACACAGAGACGCGGCTCCCCGGAATTTCAAACGGTGTACGAATAGCGTGCGTGTCTTTCCTACCTGCCTCCTGATGGTAGTTCAGTGACTTATTCCCAATCAACATCAGCTCACCATTCTCCGCCGGCGCGACTCTTCTTCCTCTCACTCCGGAGAATAATTTCACGCCCGAGATCATGATTTGTGGCGGTTCCACAGTCTCTGATTCCGTGGATCCGAGCACACTCTCCTCTCAGACACCGACCAGCGCGCAATGCTCCAGAATCGTACTGAATACGGCAGGCATTGCTGCAGGCTGGAAGGTCGAGTCGATGCCCCAGGCTCGCGTCATGCCTGAGCTGGTCCTTCTCCCGGATGGTCGTGTCCTCATTGTCAATGGAGCAGGTACTGGAGTTGCCGGGTATGGGAATGTGGGTCAACCCTATAGTAGTCGTGTCGGAACCATGTTCATACTGAGATCAGGTCGCCAACCGTGTCGGTCAAAGCAATGCTGATAACCCAGCGTTCACCCCCGTTTTGTACGACCCCAATGCTGCTGCTGGTACTCGATTCTCTACCAGCGGACTCCCAACGTCGACGATCGCTCGCATGTACCACTCAACATCTAGCTTGACGCCAAACGGATCAATTGTATTGGGTGTGTACCTTCATCTTCTTCGCCTCTGTGGTATCGACCTATGCTATGTAGCCGGTTCGAATCCCAACGACGATGTCACGACTGTCAAGTATGCTACGGAGTACAGGCGAGTGAAGGGAAGCACACTGCTTGTTGAGGCCGTACTTACGCCTCCTTAGACTGGAGTTCCTCAGTCCACCTTATTTGGGAAGGCCGCGTCCTACGTACACCGGCTTACCTGCAACAGTAAACTATGGAGTCGTTTTCAACTTGTCTTTGGTCTTGCCTTCGACGGCAACGAGTGTCAATGGTCAGTGTCGTTCTTCTTCGAAGGCATATCTTGCATTGACGATCGTCGATCCGTTCCAGTGTCGCTGATGGACCTCGGTTTTGCTACGCACGCCGTTCATATGGATCAGCGCTTAGTCCGACTTCGCTCTACGCTCTCTGCCGACAAGAAGACGCTCACAGTGACGGCGCCCGTGAATGGCGCGCTGTACCCGCCCGGACCTGCTTACCTATATGTCGTGACAAACGAAGGGGTACCAAGCTTTGGCCACAAGACGATCATTGGAACTGGTCTCTCGCCTCCTGTTGATGCTGCCGCCACTGCAAAGTATGGTCCCTCGTCATGACTAGTGGAGCAATACTGATCTTCTTACAGTATGCTGCAAGCCTCTATTCATTCTTTCGTCGAACCTCCTCCTCCGCCTACTCAAGGCGAAGGAAGTTTCCGCACCTCGGTGATTCCTGCTTGATTCTTATCTGAACATTGAACTTGTTTCTGAATCGTCACTGCGCCACGAACATTAGGACAGTTTGATCTTGCGCTGCCTTCCCTCTTGCTTACTCTCCTTCAAAATCAAGATATGTAAATATGTAAATAAATTTGTGGTCGCTTTCTTGGACAAAACCTGTACCTCGATTGAATATAGCTGTTTTAGCAATACAAAAGTGGATGAACTATACGAACACCACTGGTTCAAGGGAGGGCACTATGTAGCAATAGCACGACCACCGCCGGCATCATTACTAGCACGACCGCTCTCGCCAACTACACGACCACGGCCGGGCGAGGCTACGGCACTGTCACTAGTAGCACTGTAGCACACCTTGATGCGGAGTTACCCAGGCATAGCGAACTGGAGCACGGTCGCTGAAGTCTCCTTCAAAATATCCGGAAATAGCGAGACAAGACCACCACAGCTGCGGGTATAGGTTTGACGGTCGGTGTTGCGGGCGGGATGATGTAGAGGTTCGGTGCTGGACTATGCAGGCTGGGATTCAGGCAACTCGCAAGAGGTGATTCGGAGGTGATCACTTGAAGTGACAACATTGACATCAACATCAGCATCGTGAGCAAGGCTTCAAGTTTCACGGCGGATCGAGAGGAAATCCAACAACAATAAGCTGTTGGCTGATGTTATTTTTGCATATCAGTGATTTACCTCGAGGCGCCCGAGTGTGCATGCTGTTTAAAATAAACTTACCCGTCCGAGGACACCGAAATCCTCATGTTTGATACCTAGTACAGCGTGTATCAGCCTATCAGGCGAGTTGCGCTGCCTTGGAGACGCGACGGCATGCAACTTACCATACAATAAGAGTGCATGATTTTCGTAAGAAATGTCCAGACGGATGTGAGAGATATACTCTGCTCTGCGCATAGTTTGGAGTGGCGCTGGCAGATTGACGGACCTTGGCGACATCGATGTCAATATAAACTCACGCCAGACGCGTCCGATGAGGATCCGCCCCCGCAAACTCCGACTCGGCCACTTTGTCGTCGCCCTAGGGCTCTACCTAGACGC
Source organism: Strobilurus luchuensis (assembly GCA_019915105.1). Taxonomy (NCBI): domain Eukaryota; kingdom Fungi; phylum Basidiomycota; class Agaricomycetes; order Agaricales; family Physalacriaceae; genus Strobilurus; species Strobilurus luchuensis. Next base: position 1,687,002 of record JAHLMJ010000004.1, read on the forward strand.
GCACTTTGCTGTGATTCAAGCTCGTGTCAGACATGTGCCGCACCGTCAACAATTGACCGCTGGTAACCATGTGTTCATGAGGTCTCACACGGCCAGCGCTACCCATAGATGAGAGTTCTAGGGAGAGTAGGCTCATGTCAAGCTGGCTTCAAGCCTTGGGGCGGATTTCGGAAGTCTTGAGCGTCTATTTGCCGCACTAAGCTTTGTCCATAAGCACGTGGCTCGCTTCCAAATCAGGACGGGAGCTTATAGGTCCGCCCCTATACTATAGCCGAGTCTTTAACCACAACGACGACAACAACAACATGCAAGACGGCGAGGGCAACTCAGTGGGATCCGCCCCGGCGCTCGTCGCGACCACGCTCCTTACCGCCGTCGTCGGTGTCGGCGCTGTACTCTACAACCGTTCCACCGCCAAGGTTAACACAAGGGTGGGAGAGATGCTTGGAGCACTAGGATTGACAGCAAGTGGCAGTGGTATGTGATGGCCCTGCTCGCCGGTATCATCAGTGGGACACTGGGACTGATTGTATTTCTTTCATAGACGTGGCCCCTGCCCAGGAGGAGACGATGATCGTCGTTGAGGCGGAGGGCGAGGAGAGGGGCAAAGCGCCACGATCCAAGGAGCGCCGCCGGCGAGGAAAGGACCCGCTCAAAGAGGTTCTCAAAGGCAGCAAGAAGGCCAAGGCGAGGCTTGAGAAGGTCCTTGCGGCGACTGGCACCAAGGACGGCGGCAGCGACCACTACAGTCAGCGGGGCACCGAGCCGGAATTACGCAGCGAATATGCGACGACAAGCAGGAGCGTCTCCACCTCGAGCTCGAGACGCCACGTTGCCTCGTCCGTGTCTTCCTGCAACGGCGATGCGGACGAGGACGAAGATGAGTTCACTCCGGCCGCCGGCGACTCTGTATCCGTATCGAGCAGCATACCTTCCTTGGTCGACTCTGTTTCGACGTTCTCGGCCTCGTCGGTGGCAACTTTGCCCTCTGATTCCGAGAGCGAGGAGCCCCGGGCAGTGGTCGCCGCTTTAGAGTCTCACTTCGACTTGCAGGACATGACAGCGTCTCTGGAGGCCGCAATCCCACCCTACCAAGAGCGCAAGTCGCAGCCCACGGCCGGTCCGAGCTCCAATCGTCGCCGCAATGGTGCCCCCCGCTTCCCATCCCCATCGCGTGTTGCTCTCGGCATACCGCCTTCTCAGTCCACATCTCCAAGACCTTCGTATTTATCTCGCACTCCTTCCACGCTTTCTTCGTCTGCTCAGTCTTCACGTCCATCCACTCCCCCGCAACAGACACAGATTGCCTCCCTTCGTGGTGCGCTAGAAGCTGCTCGTACACGCGAAGAAACCGCTCGCCGCGACATCGAACGATATGGCAAAGAACTGGAAGTGATGCGCTGGGAACGGGATGCCTTGCGAGCGCAAGTCTGTCAGATGCAGGCGTATCTTGGGGCTCTCTTGTCCAGTCCACCGCCTTTCTCGCCCTATGCTCTCACTCCTGGGTCCCCTGGAGCGGGTTTGGCAGGCGTCAACGGCTGGTATCCACCCTTACATATGCAAGTCCCATACAGTGGAAGCGCGGCCGCGAGTCCTGGAGGTTCGCCTGCCTCGAGAGGACGCAGGCGGACCAGACCGGACCTTAGAGGTTATGACGAAGAAGAACCTGAGAGCGAAGTGAACGAGATTCTAGCGGACGCCATTCTAAAACGGCCTGGCTCGATGCTGGGGCCTCGTTCAACTGCGCAGTCCCCATCTTTGGATTCCAGCGCATACTTCACGGGCGATAGATCCACCGGGCATTCGCCGGCGCCTCCCATTCACGAACTGGAGGAACCCCACGAAGAGGTGCTGGAGGAGCTGACGTTCCCCTCCCTGTATCCCGTTCCTCCGCCTACGTGCTAATGGGTGGTGACTTTGAGCCACAGACTGTTTATCATATTTATCACTATTTCTCGTGGCCATCACAATATTCCCTCCCAATTTGATTCCCCACGCTACCATCTTCCTCCATCCCGCCACCTGGTATATCATACTCCTCAACCAAACGTATATTTATATGATGCGATCGATTCGTGGCTTCCCCCCTCCTTTTTTACTTTGCATAGATACCTGAGCACTGTATTCAATTCTTTCTTCTTTCCGCCATCCATATACACCACGGACATGGGTAGGACAGAGTACATAAGGAAGTAAATAAGTAGCTACTTTGAACAGGTTTAAGTAGGAGAATAATTGACGAAGACTTTTGGATTGTACGATTGTTCTCGAAAAAGAGGTCCATGTGTGTTTAGAAACTGTTCTGCGCGAGATCGGCAGAATGAGGCTAGTGGCGGCGACTTGTGGCGCAGGTGTGGTGGCATTTTCTCCGCGCCAATGTGTAGTATAGTCGTAAGGTGTGTCATTGCACAGAGCATCGTTACAGGATGGCGGATGTCTATAACTAAGAGTAGCGACCGACGGTGTAATTACATACAGTATACAACGGAAATAAAACGAGAGCGGTGCGTTGGTGGAGTTCAAGGAGATATATCGTCCATATCAGACAACCTACAAGCGACAAGTCAGCGGAGATTCCGAAGTGTCTGCATTTGCACGATGATTAGCTCACCCCGTCTGTATTGTTGTTGGTCCTCCGAGTCTTCTTGCGACGAGGAGGCGGGGACAGCGGGGTGATGTACGAATCTAGCGGAAGCGACAAGCGCGGTCGTGGAGGGGTCATTGGCTCTGAGAGAGCGGGTGCAGGAGCGACGACAGGCGCAAGACGAGGATGCACGGGAATAAGCTCCGCGACGCGTTCAGCGGTGAGGATCGGTGTCAAACCGGTCCATTTGGGCTGAGGCTAGGGTAATGTTCGGTTGAGTATTGCGCTAATACGCGTCACAGGGATTGTGAGGTGCACACCTGGGATGGGGCCTCTGCATAGAATGTCATGGAGGATTGTGCGATGGTGGCATCCGAGTCCGAGTCCGAGTCTGATTCCGCCGTGTCGGGGGAGCAAGTGCATGTAAATGCGAGGCGGAGGTGTTGGACGAGGCGGTGCCAGACGTTGCTGCTACTGCGGCGGCGGCGGAAGACGCGACGCTTGCTAATGCGGCGGAGCTTGAAGGGACTAGAGACCGATTGGAGAGGGATGCGGGGGCGGATGCTGCATAACATGGCGGTGGCGATGGAGTTGAGTTGCACAGACGTGGATCGGCCCAGTTATATACTCAGCTAAAGTGGCATCCGGTCCACTTGCCAAGTCGGGGAGAGGGGACAATGCGATGTCGAGTACAGGTGCGAGATCATGGCGATCATGGAGGCTGGTCCACTATAAGCCCTTTGTTCATTGTGTAGATTACCATAAGAGGCAGGCCTCGTGGTGGCGCGCACCTTCAATTGAAATCCTTTTTGAGATGGGCGCATTGTTAGCTGGACTAGGATGCGTGCATTGACCAGTGTACGAGGGGCTCCCTGTTCCAGCAGTCAGCATATTTCACCTCTGATCCTACTGCAGGTTGGTGTGTTCCAGGTGATTCCCAAAAGAGAGGCAGGAAAGTTATATCTTGGGGGGCCGCGTTAGTTTCCGAGCGAGTGAGTTCAATGAGGATCGGTGCAATCAGAGTTTTACGTGCGCACAATGCGGGAACACCTTATTTACGTTTCAAAATCGTTGACGACGGTGCATTGAAGCAAGTTAGGCTGCGCCACAGCGTGGTAAGAGGCAAAGAGACTAAGCGGGCGGAACTGCGGCGCGAAAGATCCGAATTCAGCTAGCGTGGGTTTCGCGTGGTCCCCCGACGCTGTCCCGACGAAACGCTCAGTCAGGCAGTCTGGGCCGATCACTGGGACTGATGAAATGAAACTTGACTGTATGGTATCTTGACTCTACAAGTATTCTATCGTACAGCGTCCTGCTCTAAGCGTGTTCTAATGCAACAAAAATTTTATCTATCAAGCAAATAGTCCAACCACAACTCCCCGCATCTTTCCATCCCTTATAGCCTGTATACGCCACGTCAATCATGGACACGAACGATGGAAAGCAAGCAAGGCAGCGTACCTCATGAATCAATGAGACATTCTGGCCAATCGTCACGTCCTGAACGCCCAATCCATGTTGGAACACTCCAAGGTTCTCAGTGCCGTGCATCCGGATGCCTAATGTTACACGAATGAACTCATAGATGGGTCTGGTCCTTCCCAACCATGCACTTGCAGGTGCTGGTCCACGCGCTCCCAATAGGTACTCCTCACGCAGCACCACAAGTTTCGCGGCCGCACGCAACGCGACGGTCTCCCTGAACTTCGGTAACGCAGCCAGGGCGGCCATAGACATCGCGTCGGACGTCTGATTGGCCATGAAGAAGTCGACTAGAAGGGACGTTGAGGCCCCAGCGACCTTGACCATCCTTGGTGCAGCATCCATACTCGTCGTGTGGTTGAGTTCCTTGTACATCGATGATATGACCTTGTCGAACAACGGTGACTCATCGAGAGACTCGATGTGTGCGCTGAAGTGGGCCCGTAGCTCTTCCTGTACTATTTCAGCCAGGCCTTGTCGGAAGTCGGCCTGGAGGGCGCGCAAATCGTAGGCTGATAGCGGTATCCAAATGTCAGAACATAGTTCGACATGAGAAATATAAGGGTTGAACCTTGGCAAAGCATGTACAGATAGCTAGAGGTCAGCAACGAAAGTACCTCTAAAGAGTTGATCGTGGCGCGCGCTGAGATCAACGCCAAAGAGCTAAGTGGACAGATTAGCAACAACACTTCGTCCGAGCAATGAAAGCCAGCATACTTGACGGCTTGATTGTGCAACTCAGCGGACTGGATGTGCGTCGAGACGGGGTTCGCAAGGTACCCGAGTTCTGAGACATATGCCGCAATACCTATATCGATGCCCTTTCCGTGATAATTGAGTGATGGGTCCGTGGCAGCGAGTGAGGGTGGCAGGCCCCGGTTCATGTCTGGGTGAACGAGTTCTGCACATTGAGCGAAGAGAAGTTTGCCGATGTGATGCAGGGATAGACGCGTCTTTTCCATGGCATTCGAGACGGACATGGCCTGGAAGTTGCCGCCGTGGTGTATATCACCGGTCTCGCCATCTATGAGTGGGTTGTCGGTTGCTATAAACGGGTGTTAGCCTTCAGGATCGTAGGTATGGTGGCAGAGCATGAGACGCACTGGAGTTGCACTCAAGAGTGACCGTGTTGAGGGCGGAGAGGATGTCTTCAATCTGTGGCCCGAGGAACTGAGGCGCCGTACGCAAGGGGTATCGGTCCTGGCGCAGCTCGCCCTGATCCTGGTCAATAGTCACTTCCTCTTCGTGCCCATGAGCCAACTTGCTTCCACTGAGTAAATCCCAAATCGTTCGCGCAGCCTCCGTCTGGAAAGAGGGGTCAATAAATTGCATTGTCATAATCTCGGGAGCGAAGTACCTGTCCGGGGTGGGGACGAGCAACTGCGTGGATGAACGGCGCGTAATTCATGCGTTCGCCAAGAAGAACCTCAGTGCCCATCGCCGTGCAGACCTGAGCCAACATCGCAAGGTGGGTGACATCGCTCAACACAAGCGCTGCAACTGACGCTGAGAACGCCGTGCCGTTGAGAATACCAAGATGCTCCTTCGCAAGTAGAGAAATCGGCGTGATGTTGTGCTCCTCGAGCGCCTTCACAGAAGACACAATCTGCCGCGCCCCAAAGGCAGCAGGTCCGTCAAACACTCTGATAGACGGGTTTCCCATCAGAGTCCCAGCGACGTAGGACAACGGCGAGAGGTCTAGAGCAATGACAAGACAAATGAGCTGAGAATTACCGCTGCGAGCAGAAAGAAACATACCACCCGAGGCACTGATACTTCCGCGAAGAGGGACCAGAGGCGTGATGTTCGCTTGTAGAAGTTCCACCATCTTGGCGATAAGCTCCCAGCGTACACCCGAGTGACCACGAATGAGAGAATTGATTCGAATGAGGATAGCTCCTCGCACCCATGATTCTGGCATGCTCGTAGATGCTATAGGGTCAAGAAGGGGAAGTACTGAGAGAGTGTTGGTTGTCGAAGGTAGTACACCGGATTGCTGATGCTGCAGCAGAGCGTTTCCGAGCGCAAGGGTGTTACTCGTTCGAGTGTCAGCTGTTGCGACAGTTAGTCACTAATGACTACTTCAAAGAAAAGGACATACCGCTGCCGCCAAAGCCAGTGCTGACGCCGTAGACGCTTTTACTTCCTTCTATCTTTTCGACAATAACGGCACGCGCCTTCTCGAGGCGGTCCCTGATAGTCGATGAGTCCCTCAAGACCACCGGAGCATTATAGCGAGCTGCAGCAGAGACGGCAGAAACAGACAACGAATAACCGTCAATCTCAATTTCCTGGCCATTCCTAGGGCGATGTCAGCCACCACATACTTGAAGCGTATAAAAAACATACTTGTACGACTCGAGTTCAAGATGTTGCTTGACGAACTGAGACAGCAAGTCAGACGGGTATGGCGTGGCCTTCGCCTTGGCAATGCCACTGCCGTTCAATTGCTTTGAAGAGAAAAAGTTAGGCTGTTCGTGGTTGATTGGCATGATGACGATGTGGGAGGCCAGACGAAAAAGCAGAGATTTGATATAAAGAGCTCCGACGCGATAACAGGAGGGTCGGGCGCAGACCTTTATAGCTTGCGCGTCACCCGTAGCTGACCCGTAGCGTATGTAAGTGTAACATCCCCAGATTTGATCAGCGGGAAGGAGCGCAAGGAGTGTAGACGATGGGGATATGTAGATATGCAGGGTCGTGTCAAAAAATCAAAGTCGCAGACCTGTGTGGGTAACTCCGTGGTATCATGTGAACCTTTCTGTAAAGCCGGTGTTGTCGACAACCTCCAACGTAGCCTCAAGGACAGCCATCTATCGAGAAGATCAATCGAGACACATAATTATGTAGATTTTGAAAGGATAGTGTTATAAGCATTTCTCTCGCGACGCTGTCCTTCTGGCCAAGTAGAGTATGTGATCTCGATTTAGAGACCCTGGATGTCAGGTTGCGTGATGGTAAAGGAGTCTGAAGTTTCATATGCAAGATACCTACAAACTCCACAATTATTCTGAGATGCAAGATACCATTTTTAAGATCGCTCGCGGTTACGTTGACTTGGGGGTTAGATTCAGCCTTGCAGATACCCAATGGAGATTTTTCTCACCACCGTAGACCAACATTTATCTGATAGATACCTCGGCCACTTGACAGTAATCGTGAACCTCACTGAGTACTCGGTAATCCAAGCCTGAGATCGATCGATTCAATCTCCGCTGGCGGCCTAGGTCGGCATGTAGTTGAAGCGAGAAGCTATACCGTAAGTGCTGAAGAATCATCACGGTCTTACGCTATCGACTTGAACGGCGCCGGACTCGAGCCGGACTATGCAACCACGCTAAATAGGTGCTTTGACGGCTTGATCGATTGATGGATGCATTGTGTCCATCAAGACTGACATCAACGACGTTATCGGCCTCGTTTCTGTAACACTTCCATGTGCGTTCCTACTTAGATTTCGTGCCCTTGCTAGGGGACTCGGACCATCAACCAATTGAGGAAGACTATTGGCAATTTGGGTGGCAAGGAGCCGAGGTGCTCCAGGGTGGACGTATCACATATTCGTATTACTCATTGCAGTTTCAGGCGATTGTTACTGAAATGTAATAGGATAGATGCGCAGACTCCGGATTGCCGCATCGGAGTCGGTGCCTCAAAGTCACAGAGCAAAGACGTGCGTGTCTGCAGTACGGCGGTGAAACGAAGCCATCACCACCTCACCATCATCTACTTACTATCCTTGCAGTTGCAAGTCTGATCGCCTGCCAGCTGCCTGCCTCCTCCCTCGGACCCCATGACGATCCTCCATTCTCGCGAGTCGCCAGCTACCGACATGCAGAATGGGTGCGGCCTAGTCAAACACATCAGCGAAGCCGCGTCGTCTGCTTGCACCGAGCACGGCTTAGAGATCCCAGGCAACGTCACCGTTCCTCAGTTTCTTTTCAATTCGCAGCATTTCGCTCGCCTTGAACATCAACCCAACGCTCCTTGGCTCGTGGATTCTGTATCTGGACGCGCGATTGCTGGCGACGAGGTACGCATAGTTGTCAATTACGTGTCAAGTCTGACGCCTCTGACCTCGATACGCGTCTAGTTGAAGCAGCGAACCCGTGCGCTTGCAAAGGCTATCAGCGCGCGGTATGCTCTAGGTGAGCGTCAATAGTCTCCAGGTTGCAAGCGCGTCTTACATTCGCAATCAGGACAGAGCGAAGACCCAGTCGGTAGGTCGCTTTGGTCGCTTTGCTTGCTACCTGACGCTCAAAGACTGCACAGTTTGTGTTATCAGCGTAAATAACGTCGGTAAGCTAATTTGTCTTGATTGCTGTATCTGCCTGAATTTTGCGTCTCCTTCCAGATTATCCGACGACTGTATGGGCTTCACATCTCCTTGGCGCTGCAGTCTTGTGAGTTTCATCCTTGGACACGGATGATTCAACTCATCATCCCCAACAGCACCACTAATCCAGCATTCACCGCCGAGGAACTTGAACTCCAGTTCAAGGCGGCAAAGCCATCTCTTTTCTTCGTTCAGCCGGATGTTCTTTCGACAGTCCGTGAAGCAGCGGCAGCGAGTGGGTTGCAGTCTGACCGTTTCATCATATTCAACACTCCCCCGACCACGTCAAACGAATTCATTCCTGACGTTGGAGACGACGCCCCGTTGTCTGTGCAAGACTTGATAGACATTGGTTCAGATTCGGATTGGTCATCTGCGTTCTGCGAACAAGCCCTCGGGCCTGATGAAGGGAAATCAAAGACCGCCATTCTGTTCCCTTCCAGTGGTACCACCGGTTCGTATTTTGACATTTCGCGTCGATTTGCGTGTTTACGCGAGTCATAGGTATCCCGAAGCTTATTTCGGTGTCTCATCACGCCTTCATCGCAAACATTTTGCAAGCCGCTGTCTATCACACGATAGATGGCAAGGAGACGATACCCGTCTCGCGGAGGCGGTATAAACCAGGAGATGTCTCCCTCGCAGGTAAATCCCATTATTTGTGTATGACTTCATATGTAACGCTCATGAACATCTAGTCTTGCCATTCTTCCGTGAGTTTCCATATTCGAAATCTTGTCGAGTCTAGGACTTACTCCCATGGACTACAGATATATTGGGGTTACTTATCAATGTGAGTTGGTCTGACTCGGTTCCACACGGCATGGGCTGACTGTTGGACAGCTTCATCACGCTCTTTTCTCCGGGGTGAGCTATCAGAAGATGAATCCCTGATAGACCTAATCTCTGTTGGCCGTCATAGATGACTGTAGTTGTTGCACCCAAGTTCGGTCTGGGATCCTGTGTCAAGACAATTGAAAAGTACCGAATCACGCATCTCCTGTAAGTAGCCGCCTTTGACTCCGTCGTTCTCGGCGTTCGTCTGATCAGATTGTTCATTCACTCTGTACAGATTGGTGCCACCAATGGTAGTCCTATTTACTAAGGTGTGTTATGACTGATTGACGTGGCTCAAGTCTATTCTGAACGACATCTCTAGAAGCTCGGTGATGACGTTGAGGCACTCCGGAGTGTGCGATTGATATCAATCGCGGGTGCCCCATTGAACAATGACCTTGTCGAGCGTCTCGCACGAATCGTTCCACAATCTGTTGTTGGGCAGATATACGGTACGTACTGACATGCAGGCTCGGCGCAAAGATCTCACACGGCTTGATAGGTATGACAGAAGCTGGAGCTCTCACGGCACCATCTTTGTCTGTCCAGGTCGCTACGCCGGGGAACGCATCCTCTGGTGCAACCTCAGCCAGTGTAGGCAAGATCCTTCCCGGCGTGTCTTGGAAGGTGATTCATCAGGACGGATCGATTGCCGAGCGGGGGGAGAAGGGCGAGCTCTGGGTCAAATCCCCCTCTTTGGCTACAGGATACCAACAGAACTTAGAATCGTTAGTTGATGTTCCTCTGCCAGATTCTCTTTGCTTCGCTGACGCCTGGGACTCTAGCTGGTCCGATACCTTCGTCGACGGGTCAGTCATTCATCGTTCAATTGGGTTCGCACATTGATTATAAGTACTTAGATGGTTGCGCACTGGAGACGAAGTATACCTGAATGATGCTGGCGAGGTGTTCCTCGTTCAGCGTTTGAAGGTAATGCACTAGCCGTATAACTATTTTGACGCCTCTGACACGAAGACCTGCAGGATTTCATGAAGGTCAAGGGATTCCGAGTCAATCCTGAGGAACTTGAAAGCCACTTGTTCAAGCACCCCGACGTCGCTGATTGCTGTGTCGCTCCAGTGGCGGACGAGTTCAGTGGACAGCTGCCCAAGGCATTTGTTGTTCTCACACAAGACGCGCGTAGTCGCGTTGGGACTGATCAGAATGAACTAGCGAAAGTCAAGGCCGCGCTCATTCGGGTGGGTCTCCTTACAACTTGACTCTTTTTAGTCCATTCTGACGGACACTATCTCTAGCACGTCGCCGAGCATAAGGTCTCTTACAAGCACCTGGGAGCCGGGATTGATTTCTGCGACGAGATTCCAAAAACTGCCTCAGGAAAGGTGCTGCGTCGGCTCTTGCGCGACCGATCGTAGACAACGATTTTTGCTACCAGAAAGTCAACTAGGAACAACAATGTACACAACCGATGGCTGCATAGACAACGATTATCGACGCGTAATCACATAGATGTATTTTCCAGAGATGCATATTTCTAAAGACTCGACCCACTCGAGCGCGTTTCAGCGCGACCAGCATCGAGATGCTTGATTTTCTGAACGTCATTTGCGGTTCTTCTGATTGCTGCTTAAGTTCACGCACAGTGGCAAAGGAACGCAGAAACACTCAAGCCAAGCCATTCGTTCGAGACCTCTGCGTGAGCCCTGGTCGTAGGAGAACAGAGCACGTCGAGCCATGGTCTGGGTCTATGGTAACAAACAAATGCATGAGTCTACTGATGTACACGAACGTAATTAGGCCGCTGGCTCGATATCGACAGGGAAGACGCCAAAGAAAAGTAAGGCCTAGTCCATGTGCATATGTACATACTATACGCATGGGTCCATTCAAATCTACGAGTCCAGCTCACGCCTGGACTGCTCAGATTGGTTTAGCAGCTGCATAGCCCAGATCAATGATAGAGTAGGGGAGGATACCCTATGTAACTCGAAAATACTTACCGTGATACTCACGGAAGAAACTGACGAGTCTTCATCTCTTCATTCGCGATAGACACCGTCATTGCCCCAACAAATCACATAGGAACAAACGAATAGCATCGTCACGACTCGCCACCGAGGGGACGACTGTAATAAGCGATAGATTTAATTGAGGGGATGTGAAAAGCCCGATCGTTGAGTCGAAACCGATCTTACACATCAATCTGTAACGTGTCACAAGTATTTTCAATTTCATTCTACAAATCAAAAAGCTCGAAATCTAGGTACCTCAGCCGGGCGCTGGAACGTGTCGGCAGGGCTCCAATTAGGGAATGACCGTATATATCTTGGTCTAGCCAGCGGTGTCTGATGTCTGGCCGTCCAGCCGGCCGGGCATGCGGGCATGTACGGGTGAACCGACCGAGCCTTTATAAGACTTTGCGTCATCCTTGTCTTTGTCCTCATACTACAATTTCTCGACAATGGCCACTGATCGCAAGATTCGTATCGCAGTTGTGTGCGTACAAATCTCCTTCAGCTATCCATCGTCTTTCTGATCCGAGTGAAATGCAGTGGTGGCGGTCCAGGAGGTGTTATCGCGGCTCTCGCGTTGTCTAAGTCTGCAATCGTCGAGATCGATCTCTATGAGGCGGCCACTGCGTTTGGGGACATTGGCCTCTCACTTGGCATGCCATGGCGCCCATGGAGGATTCTCAGATTGCTTGGATTGCAAGGCTACTTGGCAGCACTCTTGCCTCCCGATCAAATTCCGAAAGAGGACGTGACTGGTGAATGGATATTTCTTCACGGGCATGTGATGTGTTAACAACCGTCCTCCAAAGTGCCGACTATCCACTATCGCAAGTCTGATCAAGCTGTAGGCGAAGACATTTTCACGTGCACAAGTCTTTGTGGGTTTCCTTCTCGCAATCATGCATATGCCCGACGCCTCACACTGTCGCTTTCTAGCTGGCTACACGAGGTTCCGCCGTTCACAATTTCACGCAGCGCTCTTACCGCATCTCCCCTCGAACTGCAAGACATACACCTCCAAGCGTTTGGTCAGCTATGCCGAGCCATCCAACGCGTCGGATCCCGTCGTGCTGACGTTCTCGGATGGAACGACCGCCGAGTGCGATGTCCTCGTTGGGGCTGATGGTATCAAGTCCGCTACACGAGCCAGCATGTTGAACTATGCTGCTGATGAGGCAGAGAAGGCCGGTCGGTCTGCTGAGGCGACCGACCTGCGTTCCAAAATCAAGGCCAAGTTCAGTGGTGTAGAGGTGTTCCGCTCAGTTATCTCCGCCGAGCAGCTGCGTGCAGCCGCACCAGACCATCACGCTTTCCGTTGTCCTACTCAGGTCAGTCTTCAATCGTACTGGATTTCAGTTTGGCAATTGAAACACTCCAATAGTTCCTAGGGAAGGACAAGGTCAGAATACCTTATTTTACGCCTGTTGCTCCGATATACTGATCTGTCCAATGCAGCACCTTATGACCTACCCTATCCAGTCGGAAAACAACCAATTCCTCAACTGTGCCTTGTACATCTGCGACTATAGTCGCGAAGGCGAGGACTACCCGGAACCATGGGTAACGGACGTTGAAGCTAAGGATCTCAGGTCGTCATGTCCCGATTGGGAACCAGAGGCACAGGCTGCACTCTCGGTGAGACCACGAGCCTTCGATTCGTACCGTTGTAGACTCACTCTTTATGTCCAGTGCATGGGTTCGGTCGTGAGCCGATGGGCAATCTGCACCCTCAGCCCCTTGTCCTTCTTCCAAAGGTCCCGAGTCGTCCTGCTCGGAGATGCGGTATGTTCCCTCCTATAATTTTCGAAAATTGATTCACTGACAACTTGTTGTAGGCGGTTCGTGTTCCTACACCTCTTTCTACTTTTTGAGTCTAATCACTGTCAAAATTAGCATGCTATGACGAACTTCCAAGGTGCTGGTTGCGGTCAGGCGATCGAGGTATTTTTTTTGCCTTTCTCGAACCTACCTCTCTCTGATATCTTTCTACCTCAAGGATGCCTACATTCTCTCTGAGATCCTCACGCACCCATCCGTCACCCGGGACAATGTGCAGAAAGCGCTCGAGATCTACTCAGAGGTCCGCGTGCCGATGTCTACCCACGTCTTAGAGAGCTCCCGCCGCACAGGCATAGACTGCGCTCTTCACGACGAGGTCGCGGCCGCGGACTTGAAGTCGCTCGGTGAGCGTATGCAGCAGGAGATGGTCTGGGCTTGGGAATGGGATCCTGAGGATGAAAAGAAGAAGGCTTTGGACCTCGTTGAGAAACACCTTGCCTAGATGTCAATGAGCCGCTGAAGATGGATTCAATCGTAGAATATAGAAATGCCTACACCACATGAACATGTACTGTAGATTCTAGGTGCGAGAGGAAAAATTGTATATCGTGAGGTAGACTCATGCGGAGAACAAGACATCGTAAAACTCAAAGCCGGCAGGTCGGCCCGCATTCTCATCTTGCCCACATCATGATCGTGATGTCTCGCCTGTTGTTTCCTTCAAGTTCAACGAGCCTCGTCAGACGTGCTCGGCAAACGTTCATCTTGGGCTGCCTATCTACCAAACAGGCCGAAGTGACTGGTGCTCCTAGCGCTCTATTCAGGCGCTATCAGTCAACGTTCGCAGCAACAAACGATGGTCTACATATTATTCCCCTCGAACAGAAATACCCCTTCCCCTGGCTTCGCGATGCGTGCCGATGCCCAGATTGCGTTCACCCGTCCACCCGGCAGAAACTATTCTGCACGTCTGATATTCCAGTGGACGTCCAGCCGGCTACGAACGGCGTCGAAGAGGTAGGCGAGGGTGTCAAGATCCGCTGGTCGAACGGTCATGAATCACTGTTTGACTGGGAGTTTCTGAGAGAACATTCCACCTCAGTCACTCGTTCGGAAGCAAACAAGGATCTTCCGAGGGTTGGCTGGACGCGTGCTAGCATCGCGAGGGAGCGGGACCTCTATCTCGAGTATGAGGAACTCAAGACGAAGGAAGGGCTGAGGAAGGCTATAGATCAAACATGCCGGTTTGGCTTGTTGTTCATTGTCAGTTGAGCTTTGTTTCCATTGAGTGTTAGAGCGACAATCCTAACGTATGTCATAGCGAAATGTACCAAACGCAGAAACTTCAACGGCCTCCTGTTCGTTGCGCACTCTCGCCCAATATTTCGGTGATATTCGTACTACGTTCTACGGCGAGCTTTGGGATGTCAAGGATATATCTAATAGTCGCAACATCGCGTACACAAACCTTGGCATTGGACTTCACATGGACCTGTTGTTCGTCGTCTCTTTTACCTGTCTCCTCTCCAATGGATCTGAACGTCTCCTTCTATCAGGTACTTCCAGCATCCACCCCAGTTCCAATTTCTACACTGCCTTCGCAATCGCGTCCTGGGTGGTTCATCCATATTCTCTGATGCTCTGCATGCGGCAGAGACACTACGAAGGCAAGACGCTGCGGCATACAATGTCTTGACTAACGTCCAAGTTCCATTCTTCTATGTAAACGATGGGCACCACCTCCACCACACGCACCCCACAATTGAGGTCTCTGCCTCGGGCAACGTCAATCAGATAAACTATTCTCCTCCATTCCAAGCGCCACTTCTCCTGGATACACCTCCTGTTTTCTTTGGTGCCCTCCATCAATTCTCGAACCTGGTCAATTCCAAAGATAACGCGTACGAATATACCCTCGAGGAGGGTGATGCGGTGCTGTTCGATAACCGAAGGGTGTTACATGCAAGGAGGGCATTCGAGGAGATACCGAGTCAGGGAGTTCGTACGGGGGACGCGAATAGGTGGCTGAAGGGTTGCTACATCGAAGGAGATACTATGTGGGACCGAGGAAGGATGCTGCGATAAACTGAATGCCGATATCTACGGAGATGAGATGGGACGATTGTAGTTTTGGAAGTCATGATAGTCAAGAGTATAAGAGAGTATACACCGTCCGAGGGGTTGACATGACAGATAACCTCTCACATTCGCTGAGCCCCTGTTCTCAATGGCACCACTGTACCTGAGGAATGAACGTCCAAGCATGTACCACTCAGCGTTCATGCATTTGAACGACATATTGCCTTTCCCGCCAAACCGCGGAGGACGATCAAACTGTCAAACTGTCACGCTGGCCTGAGGGTCTAAATTCAGTTGTAAACCTGTACGTTACCTGACCGCGGGAAAGACCGAGAACAGCACCCAATTCTAGAGAGACATGCACGATAGCGGCGGCGGGCACTGCCGGGCAGCAGCGGCGCAACAACACAGGCAGCGTCACAGACTCACTGTGACTCAGACTCAGACTGCTAACGAGTCTAGCACGTGGAGCAGGTAAGGTGACCGTTCTTGAAGCACGCAGTCGTCACACGTAAACTTTTACTTTTACCCCAATTTGGCTTGCCTCCCTCCAACGATCTCATGGAGCCTAACCACCAGACTACGACGTTGCGACTGTCACTTTCAACAACTGTATCCGACTTATGATAGTCCTTGCAACGGGCTTCTCGTAGTACACCGGTCACAGCATATGCATCAAGTGCAGAACTGCAGGGCTGCTGTATTGGCCCACGGGTTCGACCACGCCAAAAGTGCATACAGTAGCTAACTAACATCCAGCAGGAGCCCAAAATGTATTGTACACTTACTGCGCGCTCTTTGTTCTGATTTCCAAAGACAGATCTGCAGAAGATTACTCGATCATCATAAACGTTGTGGCCAACACCGAGAACACGACCTACCTTGCCCCATCGAACAATTCTTTCGACTTACCTCGTAAACCCGCTAATTATTGCACTGCTGAATGGGAACGACATACTCGGACTCGCTAAGCGGAAAGCCCGCCAGAGACCGACGACTCGTCTAATCATTACTGCATGCCCGTGCGTTCCCATTTGACTTGCGCCAAGGAGACCTAGCGCACGCTCTGATGCATTCTTTAACGCATGAACGGCCCGGAGGTCGAGTTCCAGATATGTCCGTCTCGTATGTCACAAACAAGTGAACAGTGCCAAGAGACAACCGGAATTCTCAAGACTGTACCGTGGTGCATGTAATATTAATTGTGACCAGCTGCTCTCTTCCAGACGGTGAAATGCCATGCGCCGTATTACCGAATTACCGAACTTTACTCACCCTGTAGTGCATCGTCTGTACATACGCGACTTTATATCCGAGCGAGAGCAGATTTCCATCAAGTGAGTGCTTCGTACTAAGAGCCTTACTCACGAGATGGGTAATCTCATGGTCTTCCATGGATACTGGTGTCATAATCGAACGCAGACTTATCACGAACAACCCTTCTTGACGTGACAACACAAGCCTAGTGTGCCGTATGGAACAATTGGAATCATGGTTAGACCTCTCTGCGCCTTTTGGATGAGTTGTCTTGAGATTGAGGATCGATGCTGACCGCCGGGGGATCCGCTCCGGTCATAGTCGCAACTTACATATTGACGTGTAAGTTCACGATCCTTGTGGTGCGTTTTTTGGACGTGAATCCGACCACTGTGCTGATGACGCTTCAAAGAATATGCATCCTAAAGGAGACATCGTTACCTTCGATGTTGCGAGTCGAAAGACTAGTCGCTTGTGATTTTATCTCTACGTTCGGAAGGGACTTGTGGGAACCTACCGTCTGTGACAGTCGATTAACGGCAGTTATAGGCCTCGGGATTACTCATAAATAGGCGGCAACCGATACGCGTCACGCATAAGTAAGTGCATAGATGACTCATGAGTTGACAAGGTGAGACTAGCCGTCTCTTGTTCTACATAGGCTATAATATCGCTATCTTCATTCATTCAGACAAGTTTGGAGGTTTCTGATAACTCGGCAATCTTGTCCATTGAGCCGTAGGTGATGGCTTCTGAGACCGTGCGGGGACAAGTGCGGGCGAATCTTATCGTCGGTCGCTTGTTCTACACGACAGTCTTCAAGTTGCCAAGATCTAAAATTTGGAACTTGGCCAAGTGTTTGCAGGCCAACTCTAGCCTACTCTAGGTCAAATGACTGCTAGATTGCACTGATACCGGTCTGGGCCGAGGCACTGACATATGGTGCACATCTTCGCAGGCTCGGATCTGCACGGTTTTCCTGCAGGGATCTTGCGAACAACGTACAAACGGCGACTCTGCCTCCGCGACTTCCTGAAAGTCGTGGTCGACTTCGTCCTGTCACTCCATCGAAATCACCAGTCACACCGCTGTTTTCTGGATTTCCGAGTGGCTTTTGTTATATGTATAACTGAACGTGCCATTTCCCGAGTATTCAATGTTCAGTTGGACCCCGTGGGTTGAATCATCGTCCTCAGTAATGGCTTCGGGCTCCGGGACAGCTATGAATGGGGAGCCCGAGCTATTTTCGCAAGACGAAAGCATTGCTTCATTGATAACGGGAGATATCTCGTATGTCAACCGCTGCTGTCTTGGTTCTCTCTGGTCGATGATGTGGGTAGCAGACTGTTACAACTCCACTTCAATACAGTGCTTGAATTATCCTCGGTTTCGCGCTCATCATCCCGATCTCGACGGGTGCAAGTTCATGGCCGTAAGCCATCTCATGACTCTGCAATGAGTTACATTTCGTGACCCTGAACTTTCAAACTCCCTAAGATGTCAGATCAGAGATGGAATCAGTGATCAATTGATTACTCACCCCGGCATCTCGTACAACTCCTCACCATCATCATCATACTCACTAACGGCAATCTCTCTGCTAAGCGACCACCATGCCTCTCCCTACCAGAAAAATTGGCCAGTCCCTCGTTTCTGAGATCGGATTCGGGACGATGGGAATTGCCCGGCTGGGCCCCTCGGGCTTCTACGGAGTCGTCGAGTCCGACGACGAGCGATTCAAGGTCACTCATCGCGTCTCGGCGCTTGCAACTGCGGTATCTGAACATCTGCAGGTTTTGGACGCGGCCCATGCGGCGGGATGCACGTTCTGGGACTCCGCGAACCTTTACGGAGACTCGCAAGAGCTGATTGGCAAGTGGCTAAAGCGCACCGGCAAGCGAGACGACATCTTCCTGGGCACCAAGTTCGGCATAACTCCCCAGGGAGTGCGCGGGGACCCGGCCTTCGTGAAAGAGGAATGCGCCAGGTCGCTTGAACAACTTGGTGTGGATTGCATCGATCTGTTCTACCAACACCGGTATGCAGTCATGCTTCCCTCCAGCCTTAACCACAGTAACATGTTACACATTCAGGGTTGATCCAAAGACACCGATTGAGGTAGGCTCTCTCTCGTATAGTCGCAGCTTTCCCCAGTGACCCCCCTGAAAAGATTACTGTCGGCGCGATGGCTGAACTTGTCAAGTACGTGAACTCTCTTGAGTAATGGTTCCTGCATTTACGAATTCATCAGGGAAGGAAAAGTCAAGTACCTGGGCCTTTCGGAGTGCTCTGCCAAGACGCTCAGACGCGCTCATGCAGTCCACCCCATCGCGGCTCTCCAGATAGAATACTCTCCCTTTGTCCTTGACATCGAGGATCCGAAGATTGCCCTTCTCGAGACCGCGAGAGAGTTGGGAGTGACGGTCGTCGCGTACTCCCCGCTTGGACGCGGCTTGCTAACTGGTCAATACGTACGTACCTCAATCAAGGCTAAGATAGGATTGTCATCTCAGACCCTTGATAGAAATCGCCGGACGACTTCGAACCCAATGATTTCAGGCGCACCATCCCCAAGTAATTCCTCCTTGCAAGTGACTCGCGCGTATTTCTGACGTCTACTCCTAGATTCTCCGCAGCGAACTTCCCCAAAATACTCGACGTCGTTGCTCAACTGAAGAAGATCGGTGAAACGCACAATGCGACGCCGGGACAGGTTACACTGGCGTGGATTTTGGCTCAAGGGCCCGAATTCATCGTGATTCCTGGCACCAAGAAGATCAAGGTTGGTAACCTTCCTCTTCTCCGATTCGACCTCGAGGATGCTCATGTTTGCGTATAGTATCTCGAAGAGAATGTTGGCGCTGCCTCGATCAAACTCACCGAGGCAGAAGTTGCAGCTGTGCGCAAGCTTGCAGAGGAAAGTGAGATTCCTGGTGACCGAAATGCCAGGATGGGGGCCATGCTGATTGACAGCCCGGAGTTGCCTCAGTAAAGGATTTATTGCAGAGAATCTAAAGATATGTGTACTGTATGTACCGTCGAAGCTTGGAGCGCCGACAGAATAGTGTATAATCAGACATCCTGTTCAACACAGGTTATTCGGTTACATGGCCGAAGCTGTGTGTACGTGGCGCGATCTATGGGCAGCCCAAGTATACCGATCAGGTGGTTGGCACACCAGGGCTCGGTGTTACGCTCATCGTTCACAGCCTGTCATTGTGCTGACCTTCTCTAAAGAATCTCAGATATACACCCGAGCTCTTCGTCAGTAGCTGGAATCCGTGCCATTCCCAGTAAAGTATGTCGCAAACCTGGCGGAGAAAATGGATGCCATCGACACTGAGTTGGACTTCCTCCTGAATCCAGATGACGCGAAGCTCCGGATAAGTACGAGACTTGCGTCTTAGATTCAATCTCGGACCAGAACAACGTTCGCAGACGGTATATGCAACCTGCCTTCCTTGAAATACACAAGGTCCATCGGATAGCCCCTCGAAAATCCGCTGTCCATCGCTGTCCAGGAGCTCATACACGAAGTCGCAGCCCCAGCACCAAGTACCATCCTGTCTCCATAAGTCGCATGCTCGACGGTAGAACAGTGGTAAGAACGAACCGAAACTCATCCCGCCGCATGGACCAGAGCGCTACGCGGCGGCGAGAGCGCGTACCGCCAAACGCAGGCATCTCCTCAATCAGGCTCAATACATCCGTCCCGTTGAGTACTAGACGAGTAATCCACAAGGACCCATCGGAGACGGCGATATCCACTATAGAGCTGGAACTTGCATTTGTCTGAAGAGGAAGGCGCCAGTGTCCAGCGAAGCGCTCCTTGACTTGTCGCTCTTGGAGCTTGTCGAGGTAAGGTTGCATGATGCGGAAGATCTCTAGAGCGATATTGCCTGTGACGGTCGCCGTACCGGTGTTGAGCAAGGCGACACCAAATGACATTTCTCGGTGGATAGCGAAAACGCTTCGTGATGCTCCGAGGACACCATCTGGAGGACTGGATGAACATGTGTCAGGGAAAGAGTGAGATGAAGCGACTCACTCTTCTCATAGATTCTGACAGGACGAAAGTACGAGTCTTGAATCTTCACTATCTCCCAAAGCAAGCCCACTTCCGTCGCGTCGTCATTGAAGCCAAAAATTGGCGTCATCCACTCTCGCATGATGTGAGCTGGAAGGAGACTCTGTGGTAATGTGGGATCGAGGAATGTCTGCATCAGCTTGATGTAGTCTTGCACCGATGAGTTAGCTAAGAGGAGAAGTAGGAGACAATGACGGTATACCGGACAGCGAGCTCATCTGACCGCCTGAGCAAGCCATCACGTCCAGAAAGTCGATGTCCTCAAAATACATGAATATGTTGGATCGGATGATGACAGTCGAGCATACCACTTCGTCGCTGTACTTGCTAGCCACGGCAACGTGAGCTCCATTCTGTGCGTTGGGTGTAAAGTAGCTCCCATTCAAGCCAAGTGGTTCGAAAATGTCTCGTTGCGCCAGTCCTCTCCAACCTTTGGGAATCATTGCTTCATCAACTCCACGGCTTCGTTGGGCAGCAGCATTGGCAACGACTGCAATCTGACCCAGAAGAGCCATTCCAGCATTGGAATAGACGGGGTAAGTGCTTGTCGGCAAGTTGAGCGGGTAGTGCGAGATGCCAAGTACAGTCTCTTCAAGTGTATCGGGAAATGGTGCGCCGTTCATTGGAGGCGGTCCGATGCCCTCGAGCGAATGAGGCCAATTGTCCATGTTGCCGCGTGGATATTCGCGTGTCATGCCAGACATATGCGACGCAAGGTGTCGTACAGTGATAGGCCCTTCGTCAATGTCGTCCTCGTTCGCCCACCCGCCCTGCTTATAAGCAAATTGAGGGAGATACTTGGCGATGGGATCATCTCTGGAAGTGAATCAGAGCGATCTGGTGAAGCTGCCGAAGACAACGTACAGCTGAAGCGCGCCTCTTTCGCGTAGAATGAGAATCTCAAGCATTGCAAAAAGCTTCGAGCCGGATGCCAGCCGGAAGATGCTATGTCTGTCCACCACGCCGCGGTCCTCCGGGCGCGTCTCGTTTGCCTTCAGTGGTCCCAGTGCCGTCTCGTAGATCGCGCCATTTGCGGTCACGACGGCGGCAACGAGGCCGTCGATGTCCGGAGTCTCGTGGAAGGATTGGCGCACGAAGGAGTCGACGGCGAGCAATGCGTCGCGGACCTCTGGCTCGTTGTCTTGTAGAGGGTGCTTATTGGAAAGGTTTGGGAGATAAGGCCGACAGCGCTGAGGTAGAGGGCTGGAACGAGTATGTGTGAAGAAGGCGAAGGTGGCCGCCAGAAGGGCAGCGAGGATGAGCGCCCGCCATTGCGATCGCTGTGGTGGCCGTCCTTCAAGATGGGTCAAGTCAGAACCCATAATATCTGATGACGTCAGGGCCAACTCTGGCATTGATTGACTTGACAAAATCGCATGTTTTGTGAGGAGGTAAGTATGTGAGATAAGTACAGTATGGGAAGAGAAGACCATTATGGTAAATGAATGTAAATCCAAGAGGTTCCGCACAGTGCGCCGCCTCTAGTACATTATGCGACGCCCTTGATGAGATCGGCTGCACGCTCAGCCACAGCGACAACGACGGCAGCAGGATGTCCAGACACCTGTGTCGGGAAGCAACTGGCATCACAGACTCTCAAGCCCTCCACGCCGTGAACCTTGAGTTTGCTGTCTACAACACTGGTGCTTGGCGAGCTGCCCATCCTTGCACTTGAGGTCTGGAACGGCAGATGAGATGCTGAACGGTTTGCGACTGGAAAACGACAACGTACCGGATGTCCAGTAGACTGGCCATGGAGCCTAGCCCATGCTTCGAGGTCCTCGTCAGAAACCTTGATTGAGTGTCAATTCTCTTATCACTTCGCGATAACGTGATCAAAGCACTCACGGTGTCGGGATTGCAATCGGTTGGCCAGAACACGGAGGTCTTGTCGTCGGAGTCCTTAGGAAGATCGAGAGAGTCGGCAAATGGTTTGGTGTGCGCAATGCGTGCCAATAGCCTCATGCCCATGATAGATAAGGCTATGTCACTTTCATGGCCGAGGTAGCTGCATGCTATATGAGAAAACACGTCACCACTGGAGAACATCTGAAGACGTACTTAGGGTCGATGAGGGGATAATCCCAGGCGTTACGGCTCGCGAGTTTGACAGTCCCATAGCTTGCAGGCTTCAACAGCAGCATACCCTACGCAAGATGAAACAGAAATCCTGTGGAAGGAGCAAATCGCGCTTACAGAGGTGAGACCCGGGAAAGGCCAGTACTTCATGCCGAGGGGAGGTGCCAAGAACGGTGCGAAAAAGAGTTCGATATCGGGAGCGGTAGGTCCTGAGCAGCAATCCTTGATTTGGTATTTTTTTGCTCCGTCGTGCATGGGCAATCTGAGCAACATATTGAGTCGGACATAGAAAAGAAACATGGGTGCACGAACTTCTTGTCATCAGAACGCACGAAGCAAGCCACCTGGACACTTAAAGACGAAAGAGGACCTTTGCCGAAGAGGAACCATTTGACCATAGCCCACAGACCTCCCAGAGGTCGAAGGATGAAGTCCCAGGTGCCCTTCTTGGCCCGAATCAGCATGGGACCAGGCGAGAAGTGCTACATAGACTGGTTGGTGGATCATTCATGAGGAACAATTAAAGCGGAACTCACATCTTGGAGATATTCACCAACGGGGAGGTCCCGCACGACAGGAATGTTGTGTTTTGCCAGCTCGGCGGCGGGCCCGATTCCGGACAGCATGAGAACCTGCGGCGTCCCAATAACTCCGCCTGAGAGGACGAGCTCCTTGGAAGCGGGAACGTAGAAACGTTGGCCATCTCGGGAGGTAGAGAAGATGAGGCCTTTCGCCCGGGGGACCTTTTCATCAGAGCTCAAAACGATCTTCTCCGCCAGACACTCCACCGCGACAGTCAAGTTAGGACGAGCCAAGACGGACGGAGTAAGGTAGCCAGTAGCAGCAGAGACACCTGGAGATGTGGTCAGCAGACAAGCTTGAGGCCGTATGGGACGAGCCACTTACGGGTTCCGTTCGGGAAGACGTTGCGGGCAAACAAGCCCACTCCAGTTGGTCCAACATCGGTGTTGAAGTCGCTGAAAAAGTACGAAACACAAGATTATTAAACTATGACCAAGGTTGCAGGCAAGCTATGCTCACTGTACTTGACGTATGCCGACATTGACACTAGACTGGAGGATGTCCTTAGTGATAGGCTGTGACAGAAACTGTCAGTATCGTAGTCAGTTCCAAGTTCAATGTTGCTGACAGCAATTATCCCATGGGTAACCTTCGCCGGGCCGTCCGTACCATGAAGCGCGGGATCGATGTTGGGATGATCGGGATGAGGAGTGTATCCTTCGGCCTTGCGGAAATAGCTAAGGAGACGGTCATGATGACAGACATGTTAGAGAGAGGTGCGGCGTACGGCTTCATATTCTCATAGTCCCACCCTTTCGCTCCCTCTTCAACCCACGCGGAGAAGTCTGGCGTATTCAGTTAACAAGATATGCAGTTATTTGTTACAAGAGACAGACCTTCAGGGGCGCAACGGTGGTACATCGAGCCATTGATAGAGCTGTAGTTGAATGTGGTGAGGCCGAAATACAGACGAGCCCATCACGAGCGGCTCACCTAGTTCCTCCAAGAAGTCGGCCACGGGGCCAGTAACTAGTGCGTCCGTTGATACCAGCCATCCCACTGAGCGAAGCAAATGTCAGATCATCAACGCGGCCTGCACTAAGGCAGCTTACATCGTCTCGTAGTTCCAATCATACTTGCTCTTCATCAACATAGGGAATGCGAGAGGAATGATGGAGTTCGTAACACCATGATTGCTGCCAGGCGAATGCGACGGTGAGATTCGAGTTCTTCTGTGGTGTACAACACGTACCTATACCCCGCCTCGACGAGCAGCACATTAACGCGACTATCCTCGGAAAGGCGCGACGCGAGAACACAGCCCGCGGTTCCTGCGACACAAGGGAACGTGAATACGAGGTTGGAGGATGTTCATAGACATTGCACCGACCTCCTCCTACAACGATGTAGTCGTAGCTTTTGGTTGGGTGCGCCTGCAACGACCGAACATCGTCATCGCTGCCTGTGATGGGCACAGCGAAGCGATGTGGGTCTGAGACTGTCGAGTGCGAGGCTCCCATGTCTTCGAGCAAGTCGGAGGAGGAGTGGAAGGTAAAGGAGTAGCAATTGGTGCCGTGACACTTTATATTTGATAGCCCTGCCACAGCCTAGCCTCGTCGGGACCGTATCGTACGCGGCACGCCTGCGCGACACCAACATGGCTCGTTGAGCAGGCCGTCGGTCTGGATGGCCATGATTGCCCGTCCAAGGGTAGTCTTAGTCCACGCCGCCGCCAGCGTCGACCTGCTGAACGACTCGCAGCGAGGTAGGCAGATACCGTACCCTAACACGCCCCAAGCAAGGTACGGTTTCACTGGATCTGAAGGGGAAGATTTGAATTTTGGCCGGGAGGTTTAGGGCAGTATTTGCCCAGACTCGCTCCCAATTTGGCAATGCCCGATTTGGGCTGTCACGGTCGGCTTGTTCGAAAATTGAAATCATTGTGAGTTTGTCGGTGTACCTTGAAACCTCAAATTCCGGGCTCCCTATAACTCATCTTAGATCCCAACCGTGACAACGCGACCCGCGTCTCGCCGCCGTAATGACGCTTACACATTGTACATAACCAATATAATCAATCGATGGTCCTCTCCCTCGTCCTTCTCCTCAACGTTCGACATGACTTCTCCTGCTGCTCAGACACCCTATGCCTTGGTGGTAAGCATCCGCGCCCAAATTCAGCTGTACACATCTAAACTTGGCCGCAGCCCACCGACGCTGAATGGGAGAGGTACGAATATCACTATAGTTCATCTAGACTTTCTAAGCACAAGTCTAGGCTTGACGCTCAGCACAACGGAATTGCCAAGTTTCTAGACCATAAGCTGGCACCCGTAGACTTGGGTAAACCTCAGAAGATCCTCGAGATTGGGTACGTGCCCTGGTTCGTTGCACTTCGTGTCATTGAAGTTGTTCTTCGCATGCAGATCAGGTTCAGGAGCATGGTGAGCGCCTGCTCTAGTAGCTGAAGATTCTCTCAGCTGACTGGCATTGCTAGGGCTATCCAAGCTGCTAAGCAGTTCCCTGACGCCGATGTCCTCGCCGTTGACCAGAACCCGCTCCCTGCCAGGTATGTGATCATTCTTGGCCCTCCAAAACCGTGTCAATGAACTCCAATACGCAGACCCCTGCCATCCAACATCCGTTTCCAGCAGCTCAACGTACTGGAGCCCTTCCCTTTTGCGCCTGGAAGCTTTGACATTGTCCACATCCGTTTCGTACTTTGTCACGTAAGGCTCTCAGACGCATCGAAATGTACTAACTGACATTCGCTCTCTTTGTAGCTTCCCAATGGATACACAGTCCTTCCCCGCATCATCGAACTTGTTGCACCAGGAGGCTGGCTTTTGGTCGATGACATTGACTTCCTTCACGCCTTCGAAGGATTGGACAAGGCTCCCGGAGTGAAGAGTGGCTTCACCGGTTTGATCAAGTCCATGGAATCGCACGATGCCGACCCGCATTTCGGCAAGACCCTCAAGGGACACCTTGAAAGCTCGAGCGTGTTGAGCGAAGTTAACGTGCAGAAGGTGGAACTCCCGATCAACCCCACGCCCGAAGGTGTGTATCCATTCGCCTGAGTTGTTCAACTCATTATTCATCTGTTGATACAGATCCTGCTCTTGGGCCTCTCAGTCGTACTATGAGACAGGCCTTCAGTAATGCCGTTGGCGCGGAGAAGTTGAATCCCGATACGGTGACGCAAGGTGGTCTGACAAAAGAGGTTCAACAGGCAT
The DNA here is from genome assembly GCA_019915105.1 of Strobilurus luchuensis. Taxonomy (NCBI): domain Eukaryota; kingdom Fungi; phylum Basidiomycota; class Agaricomycetes; order Agaricales; family Physalacriaceae; genus Strobilurus; species Strobilurus luchuensis. Next base: position 1,713,253 of record JAHLMJ010000004.1, read on the forward strand.
TCTTGAACGAGATGGGTGGTGATGCGCAGGACTGGTCGTATTCCGTTCATCTATACTTCTCTTGGTCGCAGAAGCGTGTCTAATTACGCTTGTCAATAAGGAATAACGGTGATATCAGACTGATGGCGTTCTCAAAATCGAGCGACACATGCTACTACTCAATCACAAGTTTTCAGCATCACCTCGTTGACAGGCTGGTCATCGTGTCGCTCGAAGAAGGTGTTCGCGATGCGCCTTTGTGACCGCGTCCCTCAAACGATCTCAGGGAGGGATGCTTTCACGCGTACTGCGCCGGTGATTTTGCATCTGCGTCTGGACTCTTACAGTAAAGATGTAAGGAAGTTCATGCAATCAGAATAGATCTAGATGCGGTCTTTGGGGGCCCGGGGCAGCAGAGGTAGCCTCAAATCAGATGAACCATGCCTCTGATGATGACTTCCAGGGAGCGGAATCTCACTTCCGAGAGGCAATGGGCTGACCGACCGCCGCTGGCCGCAACAACTCCAAGCCTCGGCGGCCTTTAAATTTCAAGCTCCATGCCTCGACCCGTTGTTCGCGATTAGTGGGGTAAGTAAAGGGACTGAACTATATGGTTGATTCACAGTGAGGATGATTGCCTACACATGATTCATATCAGGTCGTCGGAGATTCGCACAACTGACGGTCCGGGTCTGGGCTTTCGTGGCGTACGACATTCACAGTTCACTCCAAGGCCATCACGTGCACTTCGACGCGCTTTCTTGATCCTGCAGTTCTCTCAATGAAAACGAACAATCAGCCTCAAGAACGACTCTTTTTACGCGCAACTCTACTTACGCTCTTGGAAGCTCGGCCTGGTCTCGCCTGATCACTGGCAGATAATCAATGTGGGGGGGAAGTCTGATCGACTCTTTGGCTCGTGAAGGTAAAGTCGGTATTCAATTATATGGACGCGCGGTTTCTGAAACCAGGCTGTAATGTTCGCTCCCGGCTAGAAGTCCTTGACTTGAAGACGCGTGTAGCTGAAGGAAAAGACAATCAGCCTGTCCTTTGCGCAGATGCAGACTCGATCACACCTGTAGCAAGTACAGGTGACCGCGTTTATCTTCCTCTCAGAGCTAGCCTACCCGGGCCGGTGCGTACTTCAGCAAACCTCAGGTCGGCTCTTCTATAGAATCTGGCAGCCAAATCCAAGTATTCTCAAATCCATTGCAGCGGTCCCCATTACGTTTTTGATTGTTTGCTTTGCAGGAGACGAAGCCTCACAGAGTACGGCAAAGAAAGAGACAATCTACACCTCTGGGCGGCGATATAGATCTGAGAACGTTTCTTCTTGCTGGGGATGCGCAATCTTGACAATGACATCTCTGTAGTATAGAAGGCTACGACCTCACGTATACCGTGGTTTCCAATCTTGTCCTTCCAATTCGTCCGTCATCTCATCAGGGAGAGCTTCAATTGACACAGATAATTGACTTCAGTCCCCATACCGTAGCTTGGGATTTGTGTCAACCCCGTCTGATGGCAATTGTACCTTCGCACTAATGCCAGTGGACACAAAGTATTCGACTCCGCTGTTCCCGGCATCCTTGATTTATCTGGTGCAGACTGGTGTCACCGATGCAGTAAGTTCAAAAGGAATTGTACTCCTTAATCTAAATTAAATTATGGCATGACGTCGAGGTCCGAGGAACCCCGGAGTGCGCCACCAGTGTCTATTTCAGGTGCTTCATTGGCCAACGGCCTTGCCAGGCGCCTCGCCTCGATACGAGATACGTACTCACTCACGCGACATTTGGAAAGTGGTCTCACGCGGTTTTCCGGGCACAATGGAAAACTGAGTAGCTTGGGCTCTCGCGGTATCGTGTCTGTTCGTTCTAAAGTTGCTCCGCCGAGAGACTTGAACGTTTGAACGCCGCGGCCGGTGCAAATCTCCCCCAGTTTCGTAGTTTAAGTAATACGCTCTACAGGGTTCCCTGTAATTGCTGAGTAGACGACTTGAGGCGCTCTCTGTCACTGAACGCCACAGCCTGAGGTCATCGCAAGAACTCGGTGTCCCTTTGCCTCCTTTCCTTCGCTTTCTTGACTCTGTGTTACGAAAACGTCTGTATATCATCTTCTCTCTATGACATTGCTCCTAGGTGATTGTAGTAGAGCCGAGCTGACATGTCCAATGTCCAATGTTCAGCGTGAAAGCTGCTCTACTACTGATGCACTTCAACTGCTCTTACACTTCTGCTACAAAGACCATGAAAGATAAGACGTTTCTAGGCTAACTCTGAGAACGATTAAGCTTGGAAGCCATTGTTCCCCATACGCAGGGATGGCAAAGCCGTACAATGTCGTCAGTAGTAACAAAAATACGCGCAGTACTTCATTTCAATGGGGATCGATTGGCAAAAACCAAGGGACGCGCCTATCGAGTCAATTAACTTCGGTTTGACGCGTTTATTGCTCACGAGTAACGAGTCTTTGCGCCACTGATTCGCGGAGATGAATAGTCGTTGTTCACTAGAACAATATTGTTGCCTGTAAACATAATATCGAGTATCTCAAATTGACAGAACAGATGTTCTTCAATCTTGCAATGAGAGATGCCGTAAATACCTAATGTTATAGAAACACGCTCCGGGATCTCTCTTGTCAGAATATACTGAGCCTGAAGAACGCCTTGAGCAAGTACTCTGCTTAGGCCCTAGGGAAGGATATTCCCGTTCACGAAAGATTTGACGTGTGTGTATCACAGCACCACCCGAACCTACAACAAGCGTGAATATGACCCGTCCGCACGATGACCGGCGTCAAAACCGACAGAAGCGACCAATCCGAGCGATGAACAAGTCAATTGGCAGGAATGCCAGGACGAAATCGATTTATGGTCACATTGCAGACTTTCTATACAAATACATTCAAGATTTAGGCACTCTTCTTCACCGCTGCAAAATACAAGTAGCACGAATACGACCAATCGATATCTTCACGGGCCATCTCGGAGAGGAACCCTTCCTGCACCTCTTTCGTAAGTCCAACCGTGGCAGAACTCTGCTTCGCTGCGCCAAGAGCACCGACGAGGGCCTTTTTCATCATCTGACTGAGCCCGGCCAAAGCTGGATCTGAAAGGATGTGGAGAAAGATCAACATTGGTTGGAGAAGCGTCCGAACATAAACAATTACCTTCGGGGATGGGGTTGACGGGGAGCTCGACCTCTCGGACGTGAACCTCACTCAGTTCCTTCGACGCTTCGAGATACGGTTTGAGGGTCTTGCCGTAATGTGGGTTCCCGGCTTCTGCCTCCATAGACCTCACGAGGGCGGTGAGACCGCGCTTGATCCCTGGGGCCTTGTCCAAGCCCTCGAATGCCTCCGCCCAGTCGATGTCATCGATCAGAAGCCAGCCGCCAGGAGCAAGGAGGTCGACGATGCGCTTGAGTACTGAGTGACCATCGGGAAGCTATGGTGGACATTTTAGACGCGTTCGGCGCTGATTACAATGGACGCATCCCGTACATGGCATAGGACCAATCGGATGTGGATGACGTCGAAGCTGGCGGCCTCGAACGGGAAGGGTTCTAAGACATTGATGTTCTGGTACCGGACATTCGGGGGCAGCGGCCTGGGGGTAATTCGAATCGTCAGAATGTCGATGGTCGAATCCGATTTTCGACTTACCTGGCAGGAAGGGGATTCATGTCGATGGCGAGGACATCTGCACCAGGATACAGCTTGGCGGCTTGGATGGCCCTTCAAGTCAAATGGTCAATGACAGGAAATTTACATTGAGACTTAGGGCTCACCAAGCTCCTGACCCAGCACTGGGAGCAAAGGCTGAGTTAGATGACACAACCAGAAGCAGAAATCAAGCTCGTACCCGATCTCGAGGATCTTCTTGGGTTGGCCCAGGTCGACGGGGGTCAGTTCATTGCCCAAAAACTTGGCGATTCCATTGTGCATAGCATCGAGCCTAGGTGTATCGTCTCAGCACTTGGATGGATAGATTGACGGGCCACCAGACCTGGCCCATTCAGCTTCGTCGGCCTGAACGATGGGATGAGACGGAAAGACTATGAGCTACAAGACAACGGCTTACCACTAAGACGTAAGGGGTTTGTTTAGCAGGTTCGGCGGCCATGTCGATGTCGAGGGAGGGATTGACCTAGATTAGAACTCGGAAGGCATATATAGGACGCCATTAGGGTTAAGATAGTTTGGTCACGTCACGAAATCTCGCATGGAGATCTACTGGATGGAGTTTCAAGAATCAGCGATAAAGTGCCAATCGCCATCCAGGCGCAGTTTACGATTGTCGCAGAGTCGGTTTGATTTCAAGAAATTCTGATTGAAACACCCGGGCCATCTAGACTCTGACCCAGCCTCCTTCTACTTATCTCCTTGAAGGGTATGCGCTGATGCGTAATGGGTGAAGTAATCCGGGGGTCTAGTCAGGGTTCAGTCAAGGAGACTGCCGGACTTTCTGATCTTAGCCTTTCAGTCTACTGTCCCTCTCTCCACCATTTGCACCATTATGGCCGACCCCATCGCGAACAAGTCCGCAATCCTCAAGTCAGAATTGTCGAAGCAGCCGGAGACCCTCGTCGCGTATGCCAAATGGTATGGCAAGGTCGTAGGGCCTATCACCGGCGTTGAAGTGTCTGCTATCGACGCCAAGGTTACCTTTTTCAAACAGAACTCTTTGGCGTGGCGTGCTAATTCGCAACACAGAGCTTGACGCTCATCTGCACGCTCAGCGACGGGAGCACACAGCAGGTCCGGGTTGAGCTGTCTCCTCCGTTGACCCGCTACGAGGACGCCAAGCCGCGTCTTCTTGAAATGAAGACGCGTGCGCTGGAAGGTCTTGGACTTGTAAGTTAGTTTCCTGGGGCGCAGACGAACATTCACCAACTGCATGTAGACCAAGACTCCCGTGATCACGAACTTCATATTCCCCAGCCTTGCGCTGAAGACCACGATATGGTCCGTCGCCGGCCTGCTCTACTTGACGTTCGTTCCGAATCCCTATTTGACGGGGGCGAACATCCCGCGTGCTTGGGCCGCTGTCGGCTTGATACACGGCCCCCAAGCCATTTACACGGCCACCCTCGCGCGCAAACACGTGGGGAACTTCGCCACAGGCGTACGTCGGGTCTCCTGCTCTTCACAACTGTATAATAATCGTTGCATTCAGGTTTCATACGTTTTCGGAACTCTCGTTTTTGGCTTCCCATTCTGGATTGATTTGCGGCAGCGCATCACGGCCGCGCGTGTCGAGTCTGTAGCCAAAATCCAGTGAATACTTAAACTGCCATTCTTGTCTATTGAAGTCAATTGCCTTGCTGTGCCTCTGATGTCAATAAGATTGGTCTGTGCAAGCGTCACTCGAGCTTGTCCTACATGTCTTAGCTTTGTCAGTAAGAGTTGTCTCTCAAGTGAGTAGTCTCGACTGCCCTCTCACGATCAGATTTGCGAGGACATTGGAGATCTCATCGACTTCGTGGAGGTCTTCACTGTCATGCAACGCGGCTAAGACTCAGGTAGAAAGGCTGAGGACCAAGGACTCGAAGACGAGGCTCACGGCCACACCGCGGTGGCGTGACTGGTGTACTCAGCTGCCCTGCAGAGCTGAGGACCGTCAGTCCCACTAGATCCCTCTAAATCTGCTCATCGGTTGATCGATTGCTGTCGTCCTCTTCGATCTCCACGAAGACAATCGATTGGAATTCTGCTCGTATCATGGCGTCGAAGTCACGGTAATTTCAATCGAATCTTGTCGTTGTTTATTTGAATTTCCATCGCAAAGATGTGAGATGTATCGGGTGGCACTACTGAAGCAACTGATGTCTTCGAAGTGGAATGACCGATGCTTTACAAAGATGATACGCTCAAGTTTGTGGCGCGCAGTGACGCTCTGGATACACTTGCCGCTTTGATCATCACCATGTGGCATTTCTCAGGTCCACTCCCAGACGACTGCAAACGTCTTCATCTCTTCACAAATAACAAAAGTGATCCCAGGGTCTCTGAAAATGACAATCCTTCTCCAACACTCTGCTTATTGTCACTTGACACATCTAGGACTTCGTTCTGAGGCTGAGCGGATTCCAAGGCAAGACTCTGGGATTGGGATCTAACTGTCATCGGTTTTTTCTCTTTCAATCTCGCTCATTTGTCCTAGGCACCGTCTGTGGACCTTAGCGGTTCGTCTCTTGTTCAGATAGGACAGCGACACTCTTATGGTGCGGGAAGATTGTTGCATGAGCTGTGGCACTCGTCGATATCACTGGCGATCAAAACGACGGTGCTTGAATCGGAGCCCTTGCCGGGAAAGGTGCGACTTCGGAGCCAATTTGTTGTTGCCCACTATGGATCTGCGCAATTTGAATCAGGCAATAGCGGATCGCTTTCCGTCAATCAAAGGTCCGTCTAAGTCTTTGCTTATATACGGTGATAGTCCAGGGTGTCATGGACCCCACCGTCAATTGAATACAACATCTCCACATTTGAGATGCCGTTTTGCTTACTGTAGCTGCTCCTACAGCTACGTTACTCACTTTTTGGACAATAGTTTGCATGATTGACGAGCACTACAATCTTCGCGGACGAATTCGCGCCGACATGCGTATATCTGAGTATGTCCATTGTCCTTCAACCGTCTACTGAATTGGTCGTTATGCCACTTTCACACGGATGTTCATTCTGCGGATGGACTCTTTCGTCTCTTCAAGTTGACTTCTCGCTGCGTTCGGGAGTGACGTTCGGTGAGGTCGGCGCGTCTGTAGAATTGGTGGGTAGTGCGCACCCGGGGAAACTGTGAATAGTGTAAACTAGTGCGTTCTAGCGCCCGAGGGTGCGCCGAATGCTCCAAAGACTTTGGTAATCCCGATGATAATGTTCCAATCAGTGCGTCGGTTTTGTCAGGTAACTTCGTTTCCCTAGGTGGATCTGACTCGCAGGAGATGTCTGCAGATTACTAGACCCCAGTGACATGCTCAACATTGACACCACTCGGCCGCTCTCCCGGTCGTCCAATTTTGTCTCCTCTCAATAGATCCATTCAAACATTTTACTCTAAGTTGGCTCGGTTCATCCTTCCAGAAGCGGCGGCCCGAGGACACTAAGAAAGCATCTGGGATATGATTGATTTACCACCTTCTCCTTCATATTGACGTGTGGCGCAGATGAATGCCTACGGCTGTTTCCGCTCTGATTGTACCATCGCCCGCTTACCACAAGACACTTTGTGTTCGCTTATGTTGGCGGTATAGTGTGCCAAATCACTCTGTCACGCTCAGGCTGTCATAATGCGGACGCCAGAGACCACGATCGCTCTTCTCTTTCCATGGTCAGCAATCAATTGAGGCTCAAACGTTACCGACAGACACGAGACGATGCGTGCGCACGCAACGGACGCGCACGATTAGATGTCAACGAACCGAATTGCCCAATAGTCTAAGTTCATGCGGGGTTGTCTTGGGACCACGTAACGTCTCGCAACATACTTATGCACATTACTGAGTCCTATCATCTTGACGTTATCGCTCGGGCTGGCTTGTTGATACATTACGTCCATCAGTCTTGCGTTACAGATGCCATCGATAGACATGGAAGATGTCCAGCATGTCGACTGAGGACTCGAGGAGCATTGCCAAGAAATGGGGGGTAGTATTCGCACTTGTGAATTGGTCGCCTTTGCGCATGCGTAGTCAAACATGTGAGTATTGGTACCATACGAGAGAGACTCAGACTGGCAAGTTTCAAGTGCTAGATTAAACGGGAATGGCAGTACTGGGTCTGGATTCCTGGGGAAAGGCTAAATGGGTCACCGCCACTTGGTGATTTGTGATGCTTCGCCTACTCACGGTCGTACAGAAAGACGAAGTACATAACCAATTGAGTTGTACGCTGTTGTACGATAATGACGAAGTCACAGTGCCATGGAGATATGTAACCTTACTCAGGACAGTCAGTGTGCATTATTTACGACCGGCCATGGCCTGCACGGTGCATAGCAGGCCAAGTGTAGGCCATGGCTGTCTGGCGGAGGCAGGCACCGAATCTCACGGGTTGATGGATCGTGTGAAGTTTGGCCGGGCCTTTATGATAATGTTTCATGGAAAGCTTTTCGCGGCTCCGAAGGTTGGTGGATACATAGAGGCCATTGTCAGTACAGTCAGTTCCTTCCTTGGGGCCTTTTGTCGAAAAAGACTCAATCTTGAACAAAACGAGCCTTCGATGACGATTTACGTGAGTTGAAGACCACCGAAATTTGAACCATGAAGTTGAAAGTTCGCAGCCTCCGTACAGCTCGGAGATCAAAGATCTAGTAGTGCCAAGGTGCTGATGTCCTACATTATTTGAAGGCCAGTCTAAGTATATGTACGCTGTACCGTAGTTGTAGTAGGCTGCTGGTATTAGGCGGTCAGCGTCAATCACCATCATACTCCGATGTCCCTCGATTCGATGGTTGGAGTCTTTAGACGCCCTGAAACGGCACCCCTCGAGACCCTCCGCCTCCCTCTCGTCCATGATCATAACCAACGCGAGGTCAGGGCTTGGAAAATGGATCTACCACTGGAACCAGAGAGGGGACCAACCGTTTCAGATATTAGATAGGCACTGCTATCTGGACACTGTGGTGTCATCGATGGCAAAACCAGTAGTCTGCGATACTCGTACTTGCAAGCGGAGTATCGGACAACGGGTGGCGCTGACATCGAGCCGTCTGAAAAGTCGACAAAGCAAGTTCAAGTTGCAGAGCTCGAGGCCGGCTGAGGAAATACACTCCACGTGACGCAACCCGCGAAGCCGGGCCGAAATTGAAAGTCGAGCCAGCTGTTTTCTCACGGCAGTGGCTTGTCACATTCCCCATCAATCGCAATCTTTTGCTCCTGGGATGCTCCTGGGTCCTCGTTGGCACCACCCTGACTGGCGGCGGAATCAAGATCTGGATCTCTATCATTGTGATGGAACGTTCACCCCGTTTTGGAAAGCGAAACAACTCGTCACAAGCCATTTCATAACCGCAAGGATGCCTAGTCCCCGACCACGATGAGTAATTATTAGTTTCCCTTTCTTCGCCTTTCCCCGAATTTCTTTATTCAGCAGACCGATACCGATATACACTACATAATCTTTGCGCCGACGCCTGAATCACTACCAGGCTTCCCGGCCTTTTCATCATCCCATACTCGCCCATACAGACGCAATGTCACCCACTGCTGAACATCCGAAGCCTGTCGCTGTGGTAAGTGATGCCATTGCCAACTTTCGACGTGTTCACCATCTGGCGTAGGTCGGAATCTCTGCCGAGTTTCCCTCTGGCACTCTCTCCGACGCCAATTTCGACCACCAGTCCTTCTTCGACTTCTTGCTTTCAGGCAAAGACGCCGTAGAACGTATTCCGAAGGACAGATTCAATATCGACGGGTCCGTCAGCCATCCCTCGATTGCCCTCGCTGACACCTAATCCCTCCTTAGATGGCAAGGCTCCCACCTTGGTCAGATCTTACCTGAGGATGCGTGCTTCCTCAAGAATGTCCATCTGTTCGACCATTTCGAATTTGGGATCTCATCCAAGGATGCGCTCACCATGGGTGCTGGCACGAGGAAGCTTGTGGAACACTCCTTCTTGGCCTTGCTCGACTCCGGAATAAACTGTCGTTCTCAGAACGTCGCAGCCTTCAGTTCCGCAGTTGCGTTCGATCTCCTGAGCGCGGCCGATGCGGTAAGAACGCGTCATTATCTCATTGAACATCACCAACCTGTTTGTAACAGGATGAATTCGAGCCTCGTGATGGTTTTGGAGGAGGTGCAGCCGCTGTGGCCAACCGAATTTCCTACCAGTTGGATTTATTAGGTCCATCCATCCCCGTTGACACTGCGTGTAGCTCCTCATTGATGGCCCTTCACCTTGGCGTGCAATCGTTGCGCGCTGGTGAGTGTGAAGCCGCGGTAATTGGTGGAAGTCAGATCAATCACAGGTAGGCTTGCCTTTGCCCATGATGACCGCGGCTTATAGGTCATGTCGTTTAGATTCCTCGATTGGATTTTCTACAGTCAGTTGTCTATCCTGTCGCCTGGTGGAAAGAGTATACCTTTTGACTCTTCTGCGGACGGGTACGCATTGTCCTTCCACCATTCCCTATTAGCACCAATCCGTTTTAAGGTTCGGCCGAGGAGAGGCTGTTGTAGTACTAGTTGTCAAGTTGCTCGAAGATGCTATCCGTGACGGTGATAAGATCTACGCGACTGTAAGGATCAGCTCTACTTCATCCGGTGCCAATGTCTCATCCATCATCTGTGCTACAGGTCTTGAACACTGCTGTGAATTCCACAGGTATGTCGTTGTCATGTCGGTCGATCAAATGTTGATCTGTCGGTTTCGTAGGTTCTGCAGGACCAGTGAAGACGCCTATCGCCGAGTCTCAGGCTGCAGCGATGCTGACAGCGTACAAGGGCATTGGTCGTTCACCATCAGAGGCGGACTTCGTCGAGTGCCACGCTACGGGTACATCCGTCGGAGATCCAGTGGAGGCTAATTGGGTCGGTAATCACTTCAAGAGAGATTCCGAACTGTTGATTGGCAGTGTCAAAGGAAACGTCGGGTGAGATCTGGGACGCATCGAAGGGTAACCGTGTACTCATATCGCCCCTTCATTGTAGCCACACAGAGATAACCTCCTTTTTGACATCATTCTCCAAGGTCATCTCGATGTTCGACTCGAACCGTATCCCGCCACAGGCCAATTTCAAGGAGCCAAACCCTGCGATTCACTGGGAGGAATACAACATGCGAACTCCCACCCAGATCGAGGAGTTCAAGACTCGCGATCCTTCCGGAAAGAGGCTAGCCTCGATGTATGTGATATTCTCCCTGCACTTGTATGTAGCTGAAGTTTAACTTCTAGTAATGCCTCTGGGCTCTTGGGTGCGAACGGACACGTTATCGCTGAAAGCCCTCCCCCAAAGGTATGTCTTCGCCTTCCTGTTTTTTACCCTGATCAAGGTTAATATGATCCGTCTACAGGCGGCCAAACCCTCTGCGCTTCCTAGCGGAATGCCTGTGTTGCTCATGGCAGCAGGCCTTTCTCCGCGCAGTACCACAGCTATAGCAGCTGATCTGTCCAAGCTTGCCTCGGAGATCCCAGATGAACTTCCGATCCTCTCAAACATCTACGGACGGCGCGCGAGGCAACTGACATGGCGTGCCGCTGCCATCAGCACCTCTGATGGTCCATTTGTATTCCCTGCACCACGGTTTGTCCCGCGAGGCACCCCACAACTTGTGTTCGTCTTCTCAGGACAAGGGCCACAGCACATTGAGAGTGAGTTACATCCACTCCTTACCTTGAGCACGTCTGACAGTCGTTGCTGCTTTCAGTGGGTCGTCAACTCTTCAAGTACTATCCTGTCTTCAGGGACAGTATCCTCAAGATGGACAAGGTTCACGTTGAGCTCACTGGAAAGTCCATCGTGAAGGATCTTGGCTTCTTCGGAGAAACGCGCTCCAGCACGGCTCTGCCTGATGTCTGGCCGGTGGGCCTCACAGTGCCCAGCATTGCAATGATACAGATGGCGCTCGTAGACCTTTTGGCCGCGTTCGGCATCCGTCCTAACTTGGTCTTCGGCCATTCTGCTGGAGAGGCCGCCATGTCCTATACATCAGGAGCTCTTCCTCAAGAGCTGGCAATGGAGATCGCCATCCGCCGTTCACAGGCGATGTCGATCGTTGAGGGATCTGGTGGCATGGCCGCTGTATCCTGCGCTCCCTCTGTTGCTCGCGAAATTGTGCAAGAAGTACTGGATGAGGCTGGTCCGGACAGCGGCGTCCTTGAGATTGGCTGTTTCAACGCTCCAGAGGCTTTCACGATCTCTGGAACCCATGCTCTCCTCGACAAAGCCGTCGCTATCGCTTCTGGGCGCGGTCTCTTTGCTCGCAAGATCAAGGCTCGCGTGCCGGGCCACTGCACTCTCATGGAGCCTTGCAAAGAGCGCTATGTCGAGCAGATGGAGGTTGCCTTTTCGCGGTACCCGGGCGCTCATGTCCCTGTTATCCCTACCTTCTCCACGCAGACCGGCGCGCGATGGGAGTCTGAATTCACACCTGAGTACATGTGGAACAATGGACGTACGTCACTGTTCCTTTCACTCGACAACCAGGGAAGATACTGACAACCGATGTTACAGGTGTTCCGGTACAATTCGAGCAAACTGTAACAGCCGTCGTCGAGGAGATGCCTGAGGCTATCTTCGTCGAGATTGGTCCACATCCCGCGCTCTCCTCTTATATTTCGGGAATGGGTGCCAAGCCTGACAAGGTCGTCTGTCCCATGCGCCGTGTCAAGAACGTCACTGGGTTCAACGAAATCTTTGATTTGCTCACAGCTGTTGGAAACTTGTCCACTCTTGGCGTCAACACTATCAACTTCCATGCGGTCAACGCTACTGACTCTCTCGAAATATCGAAGCCCATTCCCGCGTATCCTTTCGCCCCGAAGACCATGCCTTTCTACTCGGAGAGCTCTGAACTGGCGGTCAAGATGAAGCGCGCTCGCAAAGGACCTCTGAACTATGATACCTTGGCAGTGAATGCGCTCACGCATCCTGATCTTGCTGAGCACGTCATCAAAGGTGAACCTATCTTACCCGCTACTGGCTTTTTCGAAATGGTATGAGCTTCAACATGCACTACCCTGACCTATAGGTACTCAAGGCTTGTGTCGTAGATTTTCGAGGAGGGTGCACGCACAATCTGGGACATCGAGCTCCGCAGCTTGCTACCCCTGCTCCCGGAGAAAGTCTTGAATGTGAATGTCAAATCAGATGGTCACGCCTGGAGCATAGTATCCTCGTCGGGTGGTCGCAACGTAAGACGATTGGTCTCTCTTAGTAGTTCGTTACTGACAACCTACATCAGCCACGTCTGCATGCTACTGGTTTCATGACGAAGGAGGTCATGGACAAGGATGCCGGCCCTATCGACCTCGCTGCCATCCGTGCGCGCACCACGCCTGCAGACATCTCAAGTGAGCAATACGAAATTTTATTCAGGACTTTCCCTCAACAATGACATGACCTTCAGACCTCTATGCCATTCTCAACAACACTGCGGCGTTCGGTCCTCTTTACCGTCGTATTGAGGCGTGCTATGAAGGCGACCATGAGATCCTCTACCAGGTTCGGGGAAATGCACCAGAGCTCACTGCGTAAGGCCTCTTCATGTACTGAGTCACAACATGTTCTGACGCACCAGTAGCCATTACAACTACGTCTTCCATCCGTCGCTCTTGGACTCCTGCATTCACGGACTCCTGCATCCCGTCTTCACAGGCAATGCCGACAAGAGCGTCTTCTATCTGCCCTCTCACATTGGCCGTGTCACTCTTTACGACCGTGCAATTGAGGAGGCAGTCCCTGAGACACTCTATTCCTACGTGGTGCCCCATGACTGGACGCCCGGTACGTTCACGAGTATATGCTTTCTGTCCATCATGCCCATAATCTCACAGACTCTATCGCCTGCGACGCCTTCATCGTCAACGAGCGAGGAGAGCGACTCGTGACCTTGATAGATTGTGTTCTGTGAGTCGCTGTTGACTGAACAAATTTGCCTATCCTCATGCCAATATGAAGGTCGAAACACTGGACTGGCGCAGTACCCACACGACCAGACACGAGCTACGAGTACATCTATCAGCCGCTTGGCTTGCCCGCTGCGGAGCTTGTCAAGCCAGAAGCTCATCAGCAAGACTATGCCTTCCTGGATGCCTCAGTGGCTCAGGCTGACGAGAAGGTATGCCGTTAGCCGCTCCATGTCAATCTACTTACATTCCCCAAGGTAGCGCCTCCCTCTGCCAACGGGCATGCTAATGGTCATGCCAACGGTCATGCCAACGGTCACGCCAACGGTTCTGCTGTCGGAACTGTAGGCGAAGACCGTAGAGTCTTCCGGGAGATAGTGCAGTCTATCGCTTCCGATGAGCTCGAGGTGAGTCCAGTTTAGACGATGCTGCATTCCGTACAAGCGATGACATTCCTATAGCTCAAAGCATCTTCGATCCTGAGCTTGTTCTCTGCTTCACTGGACGCTCCTGTTGCGGCCGTTCGTCAGATTTTGGATCATGCTGCGAAATCCGGAAAGCAGGTTGTGCGCATCTTGGACATCGGTGATGGTTAGTCTGAATGTCTCCTCGTCATGGTCTCACACGCTGACGTCTATCTTTCAGCCACCGCGTCGTTGTACAAGCAGATCAATGGTTTTGCCTCGGAATATCCCTCTCTGAGAGTGGATTACACTGCATGTGGCCACGAGCACGCCACGCTTGATCTGCGCCTCGCGTCCTACAACGTTGACAATGTCTCGAAGCAGACTGGCCTTTCCTCTTCTACATACGATGTCATCATCGAGACACACACTCTTGGCTTTGCGGCCGAACTGGATCGATCGCTTGAGTACTTGCACGGGCTCCTAGTTCCTGGTGGTTTCCTCGTCGCCCTTGAGGCCAATGGGTCTGCAAAAGCTTTGGGTGGAAAATGGATAGATCAAGTCTTTTCCCCTCAAGGGCGGTGGTCTGGTCTACGCTCCGGGAAACAGCACCATCGGCTGTCACAGTCGGACTGGAGTGGCCAGCTGCAGAAAGCCAAGTTCCAGGTTGCCGATGGGGCACCGGATGATGAGAACACCTTGTTCTTGACGCTGCTGGCGCAAAAGCACTCCCTGTCTACCGTCTCTGCGTCCTCTGCAGCATCCTCTGCTAAAATTGAAGAACCTGCCGTCTTCAGCTTTGAGCATTCCCGCGTGTTAGATCTGCAGAAGACTGTACTCGCATCCATGTCATCAGGCGCTAGCAACACCAAGCTCTGGATCGAATCGACCACGGGAACATTTGACGGGGCTGTTGCCACCGGTTTCGCTCGCTCACTGATGCGTGAACTTGTGGCCGTCGACGTTCGCTTAGTGCTCTTTGATCCCGCCTGGAAAGCAGAGTCTAGGATTGCCGCCATTCGACAGCTCTCTACCCTTCCCTCCCTCGAGTCCGAGATCGCACTCGATGCTTCGGGCGTGGTGATGGTACCCCGTCTGCGCTCCTACGCCCCGCGAGCTCCCGATACCCTAGACAGTACCAAATATTGGGTGGTTGAGGAGGCCAAGACTGTCGTCCAGCCAGCACTGCCATTGCCCGGCCCACATCAGGTACTCGTGAAGATCTCGTCTCTGTCCGATGCAGAGGGCGGACTGCGAGGTATTGTTGGGACAGTCGCACGCAGCGGATCATCGCAATGGCAAGTAGGAGCTCGCGTGGTGACCGTTGCGCCGTCTGCATTGTCCAATTTCACCCTAGTCCATGAGGGACAGCTCGCTCAAGTCCCCGAGACAGTTGACGAACACAGCACCGCAAGTGTTGCCCTCTTCTTGGTCTTTGCGGCTCTTGGTCTTCGCCTGGACTCCAGGCCACTACAGAGTTTGCAGCAAATCCAAGTCGTCGTCATTCAGACCGGCAAGGTTGCTTCCTCTGTCGCGCGAGTCCTCGAACACCTGGGTGTGAAACCGATTCTGGTAGCGCCCTCACTCCCGCTACTCCTTCCTCGCCTTTCCCCCGGAGACGTTATTATTGGTGGATTATCTGCCGCGTTCGCTCGAACTGTTCCTCGGATCTCTGGTGTTTCTGTCTTCAACTGGGAAGATCCAGAACAAGGTGCCCTCGCCGCTGTTGCGCAAAATCCTTGGCTCGTGGGCACCACGGTCGACGCGCACTTGACGCGTGCTCTCCCGGAGGTCAGCGTGGAGGGCAGTTTGCTCACGCCGGACCAATTGCTTCCATCCGAATTCGTCGTATCGCAATCTCTAGCCTTGGCAGACGATAAGACCTACCTGATTCTTGGTGGCATTGGTTCTTTGGGCCTCCAGGTCGCTATCTGGATGTACCAAGTGAGTGGACGTCCCCTTGATGCTTTCCCGTATTGATGAATCTATGATCACAGAAAGGCGCAAGACATATTGTGCTGACCTCTCGAACGGGTGTTAGTCGACTCGCTGGGACTAAGAACAGGTCCCTCCGCGGCGCCGTGGAATATCTGAAGACTCTTCCTGACCTCGAGCTTAGGCTCGAGCCGTGTGACGCTTCATCGGTGGACTCTCTCTCCAAACTGATCAGCTCACTGGATCGTCCCCTTGCCGGAGCCATGCTCACAGCCGCCGTCATGTCCGACGGGCTGTTCCTCAAGCAGACTGCCGACACCTACCCGATACCTTTCAAACCCAAGACTGATGCGTACTTAGCCTTCGAGAAGGTCGTCGATATCCAGAAACTCGATTTTCTGCTTGCTGTATCTTCTGTGGCTGGTTTCGGAGCCGCTGGTCAGACTAATTATGCGAGGTGAGCTACGCCGTCATCCGCACTTTGACTACAAGTTTTGATTTTCCGTGTTCAGTGCCAACACTGGTATCGAGTATCTGACGGCTCGGTACCCCAACGCTTGGTCTTTCGTAGCACCTGGTATCGCGGATTCTAATGTCGGCTTCGACCTGTTCACTTCCACTAATTCGCACCTGGAGCAGTGGGAGTCTTCCACCATGAATAGCTACGGTATGAGCTTCGCCCTAGGCATTGATCCTATTTGACATTCATATCTACAGAAATCTGCCTGTGTCTCGAGGACGGCCTGCTACGTATGGCGAACAATGAGCGTATCTCGATCTATGTGCCCAACTTGAATTGGGATGCCATCTCCCAATCAGTCAGCGAGTCTGTACTTTACAACCATCTGGTGAAGCTGGATGCGGCGACAGACGAACTCGAGGTTGAGGACCCCTACGAGGTTCTCCAAGAGATTGTGCTCAAGTTCGTCGATGCTTCTGAGGAAGAGTTTGAGAGGAACGTTCCCCTCACGTCGTATGGGTAAGTTTCCTATTCGCTCCCGTTCATTCGGTGCGCTCATCATTCCAACAGACTCGACTCTCTTTCTGCTGCCAGAATGTCCACGGCCTTGAAGCCATATCTCGCGATAACCCAGATCCAGCTGTTGGGTGACCTCAGTCTCGATGATCTTGTTGAGAAGATGCAGGCTACAAAGCACGTAGCAGTAGAGGAAACCGCGGTCAGCACGGCCGAAAAGCCTTTCGCGTGGGACGCCATGCATCAACCAGGCCAGACGATCTTGAAGTTCAACATCGGAAGCGGAACTCCACTCATCATTCTTCATGGAGGTGCCGGCGATACCGCAGCTTTCAGAGCTATCCAAGAGCAGTTCTCGACTCCACTTTGGGCTATTCAGCCGACTCCGGAGGCTCCTCTCGACACAGTCGACACCCTGGCGCAATTCTACTTCGAGAAGATCAAGGAAGTGCGACCTGCGGGTCCTTACCGTATCGCTGGATTCTCCGCATCCAGTATGGTCACCCTTCGCCTCGCTCAGCTCCTAGAGGCCAACGAGGACGAGATCGCGCAACTCACCTGGGTCGACCACTTCCCGCTGTTCTTCACCTCCGCTATTCATGGATTCACCGAAGACCATCAGACGTTCGAGGACCTGACTGCGTACGGCAGAAAGGCCAGCGTGGCCTTGGTCGCAGAATGTTGTCGGCGAGACACTGCTCCGGCGCGGCGCCTCTATGGTGAAAATCTGGTAGCGGCCTCCAACGGTCTTCCGTCCGCAACCAACGCCATGGAATCTTGGGAATGGATTCAGAAGACTACCAGGATGAATCTGAAGCAGGTCGTCGACTTTGGGGGTGGATGGGAGGCATGGGCTTCTTCCGACGGGTCGACTCGCATGGAGACTGCGAGACGCCGAATGGTTGAAGAGATCGCGAAAGTCAAGGCCCCCATGAACGTCATGATTGCCAACTGGGGGATACGAGCCCTCATCAACTCAGAGTGGACCGACTTGGGCATTTCGCGTGGTGGACGGGAAGTCCGGACGCAGTACTATGATGCAGGCCACTTCGACATCTTTGAGAAGCCCGATTTCTCGCGCAACCTTGAGTTCGATTGGGTTGACCCGCACCCAGTCCACCAGCTCGCCTCGATGATACACAACCCTGCCATGAATGATCTTAGGGCACTGTTCAAGATCCTGGATACCAAGGCGCTGCAAGTCATGGCTGACACTGTCAGCCAGAACCCTGTCGTGGGCTCGGAGGTATATACCTCGCTTATTCATTGGATAGAACTTGATCACTAACTCCTCCTCAGATCAGTCGTCAACGCTTGTTCGAGGTGTGCAAGGAGTTCGTCCGGACTCAGTCACACAGCACCTGGACAGACGAGGAATACGAGCATTACAAGGCATTGTTCCCGACGTATTTTGAGACCACCGAGCGTATCTCGAAGGTGCACCCGTCTATCATGGAGTCACCCGCGGTATGTGTATTCTTCGCGTCGCTTATTCATACTCAAAGTTTGCCTCGTGAACCAGGCAGCTGTCGGGGCTTTGTACTCGGACGACATGATTGACGGCTTCTATCGCCAGAACAAGGTGTTCACCAGTATGAACCAGGAGGCTGCGAAGACCTTCAAGTCGCTCGTTTCGTCTCCTGACTTTGGAAAGCAGCGTCCTATCAGGGTGTTGGAAGTCGGCGCAGGTTCGCAGCTCATTCTTTCTCATCTCAATGATCCTCCTGACCGTGCGCCCATAGGTGTCGGTGGTTTGACGAAGTTCCTCGTCGAGGCTTTGTGCGACATGCCAGACGCCGATGTCGAATACACCGTCACGGATCTCTCCTATACGCTGGCCAGCAGTTTGGCCGAATCCTTCTCCTACAAGAACATGGTGGCGAAGATGTACGACCTGTCGAAGAAGCCAAGCGAGCAGGGTCTCCAACTGGGCCACTACGACGTGATTACGGGATTGAATGTCATCCACGCCGTTCCCGATCTCAATGCCACCCTCGCCGATCTCCACTCACTTCTTGCGCCGGGCGGGCGCATCCTCATCGTCGACACCGACGGCACCGCGCGTACCTCAAATCCTCCTCGCCCAGGAGCGATCTGGAACGACTTCATCTGGGGTTCCTTCCAGGGATGGTTCGGGTACACCGACGACCGCACGCACTGCACAATCGACGAGGCCGAGTGGAGGAAGCGTCTCACGGCGACAGGGTACTCGAATGTCCAGGTCTGCCACGAAGATGCCGGGACGTGTATCCTGTTCGAAGCAGAGAAGGTCTAAGGCTCGGGTTGTTGCAATACTAAAGAATCTATCCACGCATCATTCACTCTATTCACGCATGATTTACATCCTACATTCATCCTCACACTCATCACATCAATTAGATAGATAGAAGTTGCCTTTGTATTAGTATTGATATCGCATTCATTGCAGAACCTGGAAGCCACTCAAGAAACCATCAATGAGTGGCCGGCTTTTGCGGAGTGGTAGATCCGTGCCGACGAGGCCAAATGTGGCAGCACCTGTCAGCCATTGGTTATATCATGGCGCTTTGCCATTCGCGTCCATCTCGCGTCGTCTTCGCGTCTTTCCTTTGACAATCCCATTCTCCGGCGTGGCAGTGACTGGTGCACTGCGAATAGTCCTCCAAGGCGACAAAACGCCCACGGACTGCGCTCCGAGCTTGGCGTAATGTGGAGTCCTCGAAACAGTCTTCCCTGCCTCGTCTACCCATCAAAACGTTTTAGCCTTGCCTGTGGCAAGCGCGGGGGCACTCTCGCTCTTGACACTTCTTTCTGACATCATTTCCGTCGGCTAAGCCTGCGCAGTTATTCTTAGGCGGACGAAACCGTCAACAATTTCCCGCAGTTACAGTTGTCAGTCTCTCATCAGATATTGCTGTGCTTCAGTTGCGCTTCACATCTTTATCACCCTCTTCCATCTCAGCCGTGTTCAGTCTACAGGATAGATGGACCACGCCCTCTTTCGCAATCTTTTTGGAGGCTTCATGAACGTGCGGACATTACGGAGTTACTCACTGCTACCCAACTATGAAGTCCTCGAGCTTCCCACCAACATCATATATGCTCCACCGCCAAATCGCTATCGACGGAAACCTCTGCATTTCGGAGCGCGCATCCTCTCCTCGCCACTTCTTCGCCGCGCCCTCACCATCGCTATACTTCTACCCATACTATACGTTCTCAGTGGAGGTATTCCTCCGACATATTCTGATATTCATCAGTTTGAGACCAATCTCCCTCAACACCGCACGTCGGGCGTGGACCGCAGATACCTGCGCTTCGAGGGAACGCTCTGGGGTCTCGGTCTGAACAATATACTGCAAGAGCAGTACGTTACTCGTTCATCGTTCGTAGAATACTTCTGATGTCTTCTTCAGACTTCTTCTCTCATATATTGCCTATGCATCCAACCGCTCCTTCGTGTTCAGTGACTACACGTGGTCCCAGCTCCCTTTGCCATACACACTTTACGATGGCGCATTACGCCCGACGCATATGCCACTGAACGCGTTTATATCTGCTCCGACGGCTGGAGGAGATATGCCGTCAATATCTCTTACGCAGGACGTGTTTGATGTAGCGTCAATGTCCGGAGGACCGTCACCACATGACATACGCGCTGTGCATCTATCCCATTTCGATTCCGTATGTCCGACAAGCACACGCGTTCGCTTGAGTTCTGCGGCGGAGGAAAGGCTCAGCGACGATTCCTTGGATGGAGATGAGCTTCTCAACACTTGGGTCGAGTGGCTCAAGGATGCCAGCGATGAACCCTGTCTTGTCGTCGACTTTGCGGGCAAGCCCGTCTTCAATCACCTGTTCGTGTCTTTTCTCGTTCCATCTACGCAGTCCATCTTAACATTGATTCAGACTTTTCGGCTCTGAGAGGGTGATATCCATGTACCCGCTCTTAGCATCGACGCCTATCCTCCGCGACTTCAGATGGTCCTCCCTGGTGCAAAGTGCGGTCGATCGCAACATGGAGGAAATCGAGAAGCCGTCTGGGTCGGATGCTGCGGCGGATGTCATACCTGGGCTAGTCGCAGTCCACCTCAGGCGCGGCGACTACGACGGACACTGCCGCTACCTCGCCAAAGGGAGCATATCATACCAGGGCATGAACCGCTTCCCCGGCATCGTGGACACCTTCGATCCAGAGGACTTCGACCCACCCGAGTCCGAGTCCTCACAGCTCGACCACTACCTCAGACACTGTCTCCCCGACATCACGCAGATCGTCGACCGCCTCCGCGAGGTCCGCGACGAGAGCCCGGACTTGAACCTGGAGAAGGTGTATCTTCTTTCGAACGGGTACCAGTGGTGGCTGAACGAGCTCTGGGAGGAGTTGGAGAAAGATGGGTGGGCGCCGGTGGAGGAGGGCATGACGAGCAGCCAGGACCTTGACATAACGAACGAGGAGCAGTACATCAGCGGGGCCATTGATATGGCCATCGCTGAACGGGCCGAGGTTTTCATCGGGAATGGCTTCTCAAGTTTGTCTGGCAACATTATAATGTTCAGAATGGCCAAGGGCGTGCCAGTTGGCTCCAACCGATTACTGTAACAGTTATTGTATCTACTCATGCTTCAATCAGGACTTGGACTTTAATTACATATGTACTGTACAGTCGAGTATTGTCGAGTAGCGCTACTTATGTGCTTTGAGAATCGATCAGCGAAGACCGACGTTAGTTGCGGTCAGCAAGCACTTTTTGTTTGGCGTACATTGTAGGTGCCATGTAGCGCTCGCTCCAACAAATTGAACAGAAGAAACGATAAATTATCAATCTGCACGGGATGGCTAATCTACAATGTACAATGCTGCGACTATTAATTGTTGGAATTTAGGGCTTGATTGCAATCTTCAGAGCTCCCCTGCTGTTCATCTTGTCCAATGCGGCTTGGAAGTCATCGAGCTTGAAGGTGTCTGTAACCATTCCCTTGACCCTGATCTTCCCACTGTCAAGGTAGGCGACCGCGCGAGGGAAGCAGTAGGTTTGAGAGAATGATCCAATGATCTGAAAGGCGATGAGCAAACGACTGGTAGGAGAAAAAGTGAGCGAACGTACCCTAATCTCGTCACCGAAGATTTTGGAAGGTGGCCAGTGGACAAGAGCCTTGTTCTCGTAGACACCGTAGATCATGAGGGTACCACCGCGACGAACGTAGTTGATACTGTCGTTGGCGAGCTTCTCGACACCGGTTGCCTCAACGACGACATCAAAGCCGTACGGGTTGTCGTCTTTGAGTTTCTGCCACTGCGCCTCCGGGTTCTGCCTGTCGAGCTCAATGTACTCATCAGCGGCGTCCAAGTCCTTGGCGATGTCCATCTTGATGCCCTTGTTGGCTGCGATGACGACACGCGACGCGCCATTGAGTTTGAGTAGTTGGGCGAGGATCAATCCTGTGGGCCCTGCGCCGAGAAGGAGAACCTCGATACCGACTTCGGGCTTGAGCTTGTCTAGGCCGTGGATGGCGCAAGCGGCGGGTTCCAACAGGGTCGAGTCCTCATCAGAGAGGTTCTTGATCTTGTAAAGTTTGTGTTGCGGGCTGAGACAATGAGAGCAGTCCAAACGACAAGAGAAATGAAGCTTACTAGGAGATGTACTCTGCGAAGCCACCCTCTTTGGTAACGCCACGAGCATGGAAGTTCTCGCACATCAGCGACTGGCCTCGCCTGCAGTAGAAGCAGTTTTCGCACTAATTACGGTACGTCAGGTTGACAGCCAAAGATTCTGGTGAGTCACGTACAGTCTCTCCAACGTCGGCGACACAACGGTCACCCTTTTCAAAGCCCTTGACGTTTTTGCCCATCTCAACGATAGCGCCAATGGCCTCATGGCCGGGGATAAGCTACTCGCGATTAGGACGTGACTCGGTTGTGAAAAAGAGCTCGACACGTACAGGGAACGTGGAAATGAATTCGCCCTCGTGTATGTGCCCATCAGTGCCGCAGACACCTGAGCGACGTTAGATGGGAGAGATAGTGACGTCATGCGGCGACGCGACGTACCACAGCAGGACACTGAGAACACGCCTTTGAGCAAACAGAAACAGCAACAGAGAAAGAGCACAAACCCTTCAAAAGGACGTCGTCGTCGCCGACCTGAGGTATCGGGACCTGCTTGATCTCGAAATCCCTGGGCTGCACAACGAGCTCGTCAGCGCACACGCCAACGACAACGTCGGTCACGACGTACGGCGTTGTACCAGAGCGCTTTCATGGTTCCTTCAGGCATGTTTGGAAAAATTGTGGGAGAGAGGAAGATGAAGTGGAGTGGGCAGTTGAAAGGCCGTGACGCCACGAAAACTGCCTTTATAGCATCCCTGACAATCGGATCGCTGACGTCAGGCGCGCATGCCTCCATTGGGACCATCAGCGCGATTTCCTTAGTATCTGCATAGGCTTTCCGCGCACCTATGGCAATTGCCTCTCGACTACCACCAACGCGGAGAATCAGTGCTATTCCTCAGCTACAGCAACTGAACGCGAACAGTAAGTCTAAATAATGAGCACAGGATCCGTCTTATCGATACTGTTGCCGACATCATGCTGTCATAGCGCATCCACCGTCATACGTGTAAGTCCGTGTGATTTCCGCAAGAAGCTTGGTACTGTCCTTAGGTGGGTATAGGTTGCCTCGTTCATTCACGTCCATTCAGTTCGCAGTAGATCTGATGTCAAGTTGTGTTCTGATATGAGTCTACCAGCTCGGAGGTAGGCATCGGTAAATATTCGCCTGGCAGGTGGACTTTGTTTTTCCACCCCAGATCCATAGAACGTCGTAATACCGTACTCTTCCTCTTCTGATTGGGACTTCAGGTGACTTTGTTTCGTCAACCGGCCAAGACCTATCCAAGAATACGTTGATACTTCCGACAGCGGCAACGCCGTAAGACCCGTAAGCATCTAGTCCTCGTCGCCTGGATGGCAGTGGATGCCTTCTTGAAGAAGAGTGCTCGGATTTCGGACCCGCTGTCGGAGAATATGAGTCCTCATGCGACGCTGCATAGTCCAATATCAAGAACGATAAGAGCCCGAGCAAACGGGTCAGAGTGTCTCTTCGTCGTGAACTTGCGAATCCGATATTATCTCCAACCTAGTATGTAGATGCACGGTAAAGGTAAAGGACCAAATAGCAAGGTGCTGGTAACAATGATCAGTGTCTTGACACTCACCTAAGCTCTGCCATGCCAAAGCTTCTCCCCCAGCCACATTCTCCGAGTCAACAAGAGCAAGAAGCGGTTCCCTCTTAGCGCTAAGTGATCCGTACACATCCTGTTACCGAGCAGGCTTCAAGACCCTTTAATTGTCCCGAACGAGCTGTTGTTCAGCATTTCGAGTGACGCCCGAGTTTCGTGCGGCGATACCTCTCTTCCTCCGCGCGGCCAGCACAATCCCGCAAAGCGCTATAAACAGCCCAAGTACAACACGCAACTCAAAACCGCCACAACGAGAGCTCCGGCCGAGAGGTGTCCAACTGTGCATTGGCCGTGCTGTTGGAACACACGCGCGCCACCGTCAGGCTGGCGAGACACAAACGCTGCACTCGGCGGCCGTTTAGCGCCTATAGCTGTGGTCCAGGACAAGTGTCGTGTATGTGGTTGATGGATGCTCGGCTCTGAAGGAGAGTATGAGAGTTGAATCCGGAATGGTGGCCTCCATGGTGGTTCTAAAGAGGCGCCTGTACATAACCCAGGTATATATTGACCTGTCACGGTCCACTGATTCAACATTCAAGATGCTTGTCAATTGATCTACTGGCTGGGACCGGCCAGATTGGTGGTTTTACACTGAATGGAATGCAAACGCCGTAGCGCTTGCCAAGGGATTGACTCTAAATGTGCTGTTGCGCGTAGAGCACTTCGGCGAATAATAAACTTCGATGTGAATAGCCTAGTACAGTACACGTTGCGTGTCTAGGCGCCCGATGTTGACAGACATTGATGCGATTGATCATTATATGGTTTCCAAAATCAAGCAGCGGCATTCTTATTTTGTATGCATTGACATGCACACTGGCGTATTCTTGGCAGCCTCATAGACTTGGAGCTGTACACGGATGCTTGTCAGAGAAGAGCTGGTTGCAGCTCAAAAACAAAAAATAAGTATGACTATGGCCCTTGAGAGCAGTGAGAGCCTGGAAGGTGCCGCTGACAGTGCAATTACGCGTCGAGAGGGTGTTGTGCAGGTGTCGCGCCTTGAACACCACTTATCACGTGCCTTTGTTGACTTGATCTGACTCGTGTTTGGACCAGATTGTAATAAATTATGTGAAATTTTGCATGGTTTCGGACCCTTTGTGGAAGAAATGACCAGATCCGGTCACAGAAAATGACAGGATTTTGGATCCAAGCTCTGGCGCATAACACGGTTTCCGATTCCGTCTGGCCTTTCCCTTCGTGCAACCACCATGACCTCGCCTGTTACACCACAACGCGCCCACCGTTCTGCTCACGCTCACTCCCAATCCCTCTCATACGCGCATGCTCGCTCTCCCGTGTCCCCGGCGACGCCTTACACGCCCATCAGCCTGCGCTCTTTCACGTCTTCCAACCCGCCCTCGGCGCTGGCGACTCCAGCCAGCGCGAAAAGCCACCCCGACGTTCTCAGACACATGTCATTTACCTCTCCGGCGCTCGTCAAGTCATACACCGCCAGCGACAACAGCTTGGCCGACCTTGCCCAGAATTGGCGTTCCCGCGCCAACGAACACGGCATAAAGGTCTCCAAAGGCATGGCGGACGCCTCGCAGTACGACGAGGAAGACTGTGAGTCGCTTGCCTTCCGTTTTCAGCCCTTTTTTGACGCATACAAGCCTCTTTCTACGACGGCAACGACTCCTCCAATTATATCACTGCCGAGGAAGGTAAGGCTTGTTTGGCTTGATCCTTCCGCTCCTTGTTCACTCTTTGGGCAGTGCTCTTGCCTCCTCCCTTCCTCTCCAACCACCGGCGGCGCGCCCTTTCGCAATCCCACGCCCCGGTCATCAATGCCAGTCAGCGCATGGTCCCGACTTCACCCTTGGCACGTAAGAGCGTGTCAACGATCAAAAACTCGGTCATCGCGACGCCTCCACCCAACCGCGACCTCGCCCGACAGCTGAAGCTGAAGGGCAGCTTCACCGATCCTGCACAGACCCGACGTCGAGAGGCATTTGGTGTCGTACGTTCCTTCGCGCCCTTTGACTCGCATCGCAGCTGATGATCATCGTCATCAAAGGTTTCAAACACCCCACAACGCAACCCCGACCTTTCTCTGGACCTCTTTGACATTGACGAAAACGACGTCGAGCACGACTATGACTATGAAGACCAATATGGACCTGCACCTACTCGGAACCACGAACATTCCCTGCCTTCCCAAAACAGCGTACACCCCCAATATCAACAAGAGTACACCGCATATAATCTCTTCAACAACGTGCTACACCAACCGCCCATTATGCCTGTCTTCGGCCAGCCGACCTTTGCAGACCCTTTCATGGGTAACACCAGTTTGCCTTCTAGAATGGAGAGTAACTTCAACCGATACCCTAATCAAACACAGCATTACTCTTATACCCAGTCATACTCGGAACCTCATGCTGTTGAACGCACACAGCCTAACACTCCCGCCCTCGCACCCGCCCCCGCCTCTCCTGAGCCCGAGTCGACACCTGTGGCGTGCTCCGTCTGCTCTCGCCAGAACCCTCCCCGCTTGGCTATTCTCGTTCCCTGCAAGCATCCTCTTTGCTCTGCATGCCTCACTAGCGCTCTGAACATTGTGGGCGAGAAGGACATGGAGTGTGCTGTCTGCAAGCAGTCTGTGGAAGACTTCAAGCTTGTCAGCGGCGCCCCTCCCAAAGCCAAAAAGTCTGCCAGCAATCGGCCTGCCAGCGATGACGGGCGTACTGCTAAAGGCAAAAGCTTTTTGGATCCTCTCTTCTCGTCCCCTGGAAGCGCTACCGGTGGACTCGAGAGCGCATTCGAGTTTGAGCGCGGAGATTCTCTCTTCAGTCACAGCGAGTTGAGAGCCAGTACGCCACCTCCTCGTTCTCAGCGCCGCACCAGCAGCCGAGCGTCTCAAGAAAACACTGTTCTGCGCATCGATAATGTCCCTTGGGTAAGTCTGTGAACTCCTCGTTACAATCTCAGTCTCTAAGAGTCTTCTCAAAGGACATTACGCCACCAACCATCAGTGCTTGGCTCCAACAGCCAATCGAACGTGTTCATGTTCTCTTGGACCGCAAGGGAAAGACTATGAGTCATGCATTCGTCGAAGTCGAGTCTGAACAGATTGCCGCTGCCATTCTGCGAGGCGAAACGAGTTCTTCTCCCAACAAGGGCCGAGAAGACATGGCGTTTCCCGTCAAGCGAAGCAGAGGGAGTGTACTTGGCAAAGGCAGGCGTGCCCGAGGCGTAACTGTTACTCGCAGCTCTCAAGAAGAGTTGATGTCCGCGGTAAGCTGCTCGGCTCGCTGAAACAACCTCAGCTCACTTGCGTTGGTAGTTATTCCCTACTTGGCGTGGCGCCTTCGCTGGAACGCAACCTTCTCTTGCAGGCATGGACAATGACCGCATGATCACTGCTCTTGAGTGCGGTGTTATGGGTGATTCGGAAGTCACCGCCCTCTTGTATCTCATCCGCTCTCCCGACGTAAGGATCTACGCAGACTCCCCTACTATTTGCTCATCCAATTTCTTAGGCTCATTTCCTCAAAGTGCCTTCTCTTCCCTTCCATTCGCTCATCAGCGTCCTGAGCAAGTTCCCTGTGGATGAAGAAGGTCGTGGTGTATTTTGGACAATCAACCTTCGCGACCTGCTCTACGGTTCGCTTCCCATTGCTTCTCCTTCTTTCAAGGCTGACATCTTCCATCCAGATGCCGCATTCACTGCCACGCAAGTACTCCAAAGCCGCATCGAGCAAGAGCCAGCCAGCGAAGAGTTCAACGAAACTCTTCTGCAAGACCTTCTTCAAGCTGGCGAAAGCTGTCGTAGTGAGTAACCCTGAGGTACATACCAACTCGCACGCTAACGTATACTTGAAGTCTTCACATCGGAGCAGACCGAGAAGTTCAGGGAAATCCTCCAGGCTCGGAATCTGGGCGCTTCAGTATCCGAGGCCGATTCCTCTTCCTATCAATTTGACGCCGATATTGAGGATGGGGATGAACAAGACGACAAAAGCTTCCATACTCCCAGCAGCGTCTCGGAGGGCTCTCCTTGCAGCGAGCCCGTTGATGTCGTTGCACCTGACATGGAAGATTTGGCTCGGGAGTTCGGAGTCGAAGCGCACTTGGTGCAAGCCCTTGCGCAACGCTTGGCTGGCACTACCCTGCGCTAAACGTCTCGTCCAAGTTCCGTTTCTCACTCTCACTCTTACTCTCACCTTTTGCATTGACTCTTCTTTCATTATGATCAAACAAAACCCCACCAATCATTGTCTGATATCCCGGAATTTCACTTTGTCGCATTGCTATCCCGCTGTCGCTGTCCAACGTTGTCTCTCGCTCTCCTACCGTCCCCACTGTTCCGCTTTTCTACTTGCGATTACCTATTGCTGTCACCGCGCTTTGCCTTGTTTTTGGCTATGTAACTTCTATGTTTGTATCAGGTTTAATATGGAATCCTCCCGGCGCGCGTAGATGTCGCGAATGTTTATCTTTGACGTTCAAGTCGCACTGGTATAGCAGATGGTGGCTCATAGTGCTCTTTTTCCATGGTCTTGTAGTTTCCGCTTACCTGCACTGACATGCATACAGGATTGAGGGTATCAAACAAATGGATTGACTGAAGACATCGCAGGGCACAAAGATACGGTTCTACTAAATTCACATCTTACACAGGAAAGATCATCTCGGCAATCAGTGATGGTGAGAGAAGCTCTGTTCCTCCAGCTCAATCTCGCGACTTCCCTGGGTCAGTTCACAAGGAGCACAGCACCATGCCGCCATACAGTCCCCACAACCACCGCCTTTGATACTGTATCGAGTACGAATGTTGGAACGGACGCCGATCTGGGGAAACGGGTCAACATGTGTTCGTGCGCGATGATTGCGACCATCACTTACTTGGAGGATCCATCCAAGGCCCAATATACCGGTAAGGCATCCGTGGACCATGCAATCCGAATTGCAGCAGCCTCCATGCTCGGGGTCGGGGTAGCCTTTCGAATTCAGGTGGTCGATGCGCCGCTTGTTCTTCGCGTAGGAGATGCAGGGACACCAGCATGCCAAGCAGACTGGAGAGCGGTGTTAGAGACTACGTATTTGACGAACGAATGAAGCTTTCGTACATGTTCCACATTCGCTGAAGCAGCCGCAGAGTCCTTCACTCCATTCACGTTCTCCGTTATGGAGTGGCAGATTCTTCGCGTTGCGGTTTCCCTGCTGGACAGACATTTGGGGAGTACCCATGGGCTGTTGATTGTAGTATGGCTGAATGGCAACGAAGATTAGAATGGAATAGAGACAAGGATAGGGAACAGCACGAACCTTTTCCATCGTGGTGAGGACTGCTGATGTGGGATGGAGAAAGAACGGTTCTGGAGACCTGGAGATCGTGTTTGTCCTGTTTTAAAGCTATGGCTTGTCTGTGACATGATCGGTGTTGGGAAAGCGATGCCTGTCCAGTGCAGGTCCAGTGCGTGTCTGAAACATTCCTGTCAAATGTGATTCTTGTGTGTCACGAAATGGAGCGGTCGTCTTGAGAACTCAAAGTCATCAGATTGAGCGCTGAGCGCCGAATCATGAGCGCTCAGGTTTCGAAACGACGCTTATGATGGGAAGGAGGGGAGGTGTCGATTCATACCAGCCATTGGACAGACTGACGGCAGACGCGAGGCGGAATCCTGTGTTACCCTGACGAGCGTGGATAGGTTCGATCAAGCCTGATACTTAGGAGGAATGAATAACGGTAACGTGTGTAATTGGTGCGCGGAACCCATACAGGATAGAATTCGGTCAGCCTACGGTGTGACTCTGCGGCCTGTTTGACTGTTCAGATTCCAACAAGACCGTCCCACCCACATGCGCCCATGGACTCATATACTGCAGAAATCCGAGCCATGGACGTCGAATGTTGCCAAGGGCCCGAGCGCGACTGACATGAGATGTCAACCTGGGTGGGTCGAGGAGACAGGGGAAATTTAGTGACATGAATCACATCGACGTGAACAAGTTTAGATTGAGTGATATGCGCCTCCATCGCGATGATTCAAGAATGCAATAATCTCCGTTCTGCACGCTGCGATGGCGGGGAGCGCAACCCAGGCGCTGCCAGCCCGGTGTGGACAATGGAATCAAGGTGTTCTCTGTAGAATTTGAATCGGGTAACTTGAAAACCAACGGATATGGGCATCTGTAGGACTAGTCGGCGTGCGCAGTGGGGTTCAGTCCAAACCTTGTATCGATTCCGGAATCGGATAATATCCAGCGTGTCTTAACATCTCGAAGATCAAAATCGGCGAGAAAACGTCTAATATTCGAAGTGGACTCGGATCTGGAACGTGAGCAAGATGTTAAGGCTGTTAGAGGGCCCACTTGATTCGAAGTGAAGATTGCGACCTCCTCTGGTGAGTCTGGTCTGTGGAAACGCCGCTAAATGGAACATCAGCGTACAGAGGGAGAAAGATGCGGATCTGATCCTTACGCACCGCCGAACAAGCCTCTCGAAACTGATTCGTTTCTAATTCGAGATGTCTTTCTGTGATCATGATATTGGGCATGTAAGATGTCGCCTAGTCTCCAGGCCAGACCCACTGCCAGCGCTCAGTCGAATGGTAACAATGAAGTGGCGATATTGCCCAGAATGCGCCAGTCGCCGGTCGGAATCTTTAGAGACTTGGCGTCCATGACTTTGACAGCCTGTGAGTACAGCGACCTGGTTCGACCAAAGGCAGGGATCTCCTGAAACGGCGTGGTGTGCCATTTTATGGAACAGAACACTGAACTGGGGCTGACTGTCCTGCAGGTTGTATGCACACTATCGTCGCTGTCGTTTTGCTCCTAGGAAGTGCTGCAATCTATCTGACCATGGTGAAAGGTGAGGAATGCGCATGAAAGCGGAAGCGAGCGAGAAGGAACATGAATCGCCAAAGTGTCTAGTATAGATGTTTTGCACTCGTGGTACAGAGCTTGGGGAAAGGTGACGGATCGGCGCTTACTGTCAGTAGTTCGTCGTGATAACTACCCCCTTGAGTCATTTGCGGTCTTCCATTGACAGCTTCACCAGCTGCCTTACTATGAATAAATACTTCTATAGTTTGGAAAACAAGAATATTACGTCGGAATAATATACCTACTTACAAGCTATAATGTGGAGATACTGAGCGTCTACTGATTCACTCTAGGTTGTTCCCGCTCGGCTTGCTCGATGGTACGGACACGAATCCCGTGTTTCAACGCCATGAGCGCGCCGGGAGTAAAAAAATCTCTATACGAGACGTGACCGTTAAGGGTCTCTGGCTCAAATGGCGGCAAATGAGGGGGAGACACCGTCGGAGTGGACTGCTGCTTGCCGAAGAGCAGTTCCAATCTCTCCAACGCCTTCGTCTCCTCGTCTTGTCGGGGAGCCTGATCAAGCTTCCTTTCCTCCAACGCCGTCAGATAGTTCCACCGTGCTTGGTAACCTTTGGCAAAGATTGCGCGTGTACTGGCCAACCAAGGTTGAAAAAGCTCGAAGTCAGGCGATACGACCAATTGCTGTTCGGCTGTCCAAAAGTTTCTTTTCGATGCGCCAATGGCCTCCCAAGTCCGCGTCGCGTCGAACCATTCGTCAATGATGGAGGCATTCTCGTTCGATTGTGAGCGGCGGAGATGCACAGCGAGTTCAGGTGCCGCTCGATAATTCCCCGTAGCCTCTGGCTTCGCTGTCGGTGGGGTATTGGGGACATGATCACTCTCGATGGTATACCGCGATGATATCACCAAGATGAGGTAGAAGAATGACTCGAGATCATAGCGATAGCAGTGATGATCAGCTGAGACGGATGGAAGAGTCGGGAGTAAGAGGTCCATAGACATGAATGGTGGTGTTCCGGTGCGCTGGAGTGACGTGGACGATGCACCTTCAGCGAGTGCCGACAAGAATGATGATAAGTCGAAGTCGTTCAGAACACCACATATTTGTCCAGACTCGTCATAACGATACATGATGTTGGACATGCTGATGTCGCGGTGAAGAATTTCGGCCTTGTCGTATAACCATTGATGACCTGTATATATTATTTAGTGCTTATTTGTCAAAACGCAATCCAGACTTACACTGCACCACGTCAAGGACAACCTGTCCAACATCCTTAGCCGATGAGAGGGTCGCGATGGGAAACAGGCGCTCCTGGACCGTGATGCGGAGAGGGCGAGTTTCGTAAAGGAACGGCTTGTTGGTTGAGAGTACGGCCTGGTCGAGAAGTTCGGCCACTCGTCGCTCAGTCGAATCCTTGTCCGGGGGAAAGTCCTGGCAATGAAGGAGATTGGGAAGATGGTCTAGGACCCAGTGTCTCTTGTCCTGCCCAGCCTCCTCGTTCGCCTTCGCCACCGCAGCTTCGACAAATTTGTGCTCTGGCGTGCGACCAGGAGCAGGCCAAGAGAACTTGACAACCAGCCACATGTCAGGCCACTCGGCGGAGGTAGCGTGAAGAGTAGATGTTGACCGGCCGATGATCCCAGGCTCTTGAGAGATGATACGGCCAAGGGTGACCGTGAACTCTCGCCCGTCCCGCTTCAACTTGAGCTTCAAGCCGCAGTACATGTCATCGTTGCGGTTTTTGCGCTGTTGTGATTGGAAGGAATAGTCGGTGAGAAATCGAGCGCTGTGGTCGATGATGTCGAGGTAACCGCGCTGGCGAAGTGTAAGGCGGTCGAATCCAATCATCATGGCGATGTACTTCTTGACGTCCTCCTCTTCTCGTAGATTGATAGCGGTAGACACGACGATGGCGCTATGGTTGTAATACTGCAGCTGGAGCCGATCGCGGTCGATGAGAACATTGGTACAGGAGGAGCGGAGACCGGGCGAAGACATCTGCTCAGCAGCATATCGCGCGGTTTGAAGTTGCGGATGAACCATGGCCTGAATCTCGGGA
Source organism: Strobilurus luchuensis (assembly GCA_019915105.1). Taxonomy (NCBI): domain Eukaryota; kingdom Fungi; phylum Basidiomycota; class Agaricomycetes; order Agaricales; family Physalacriaceae; genus Strobilurus; species Strobilurus luchuensis. The sequence goes on from JAHLMJ010000004.1 coordinate 1,746,206, forward strand.
ATGACAGCGTCTGTGGCTGTCTCTTCTTCCTCGGCAATCATCTCGAGAGTTTGCGCAGCGGTCAAACCGACTCTGGAAGTCGCAGCTGGGGCAGAGTGAGGACGCTGCTTTGCGTCCCGTCTCTCCAAATCCTCCGATGCTTTCCTCTTTGCCGCTGCTCGGCCCTCAGACTGAATTTCTGGTGGTTCCGAGGCGGAACTCGTCTTTTCATTTTTGGAGTTGCGCTTCGGTTTGGGTGGCGGACGGTGGAGTTTACGGGGATCGACATCTGGATAAATGTCAGATCAGTGCACATCGTCCTGAGGCAACAGGCGGACGAACTTTTGTAGAACTTGACAATGGCAGCTCGTCCATCGTAGAGGGCGGTATCAGTATGTTTGACCTCCCATATATGCGCAATCATAGACCACACAAGGGGCCATATGAATTTCCCATTTCCAGAGGACTGCCAAAGCTTCTCCATGAGCTGGACTATGTCGGGAGACAGTCCTCCATTGACAGCGAAGATCCCGCCATGGACTTTGTGTGGATCGTTCAAGAAGAACTTGAGCTTGTCGGCCGGGATCCCCAAGTCGTCACGAATGACAGCAACGACGCGATTGTTCATGAGCCGGAGGGGGTCGTAGAGTTTCGACTCCTGGATCGTCTTGTTGTTGCACAGCCTTAGATAGTTGCGCAAATACTTTTTGAAATAGTCGTCGTTGGAAACCTTGTCAATGACTTCCGCGTAGCGGGTGGACCAGTCCGGCGGGAGATATAAGACTTTGTCCATGAGGTCTTCTATAGCCACAAAAACGCGAGATCGACTGAGGTCTCGGTTGAGAAAGCCGTCATAGTCGCTCCGAGCGTAAATCATCCGCACTCCGTCGTCCATTCGGCCGCGCACAGCGGCTCCATTAGCCTGGGGCGTAGATTTGTTGGCCTGGAGGGCAGCTGTGACGGCTGGGTTGTTCGCTGGCGTGTTGGGAGGGCGAGCACGGTTCGCGTCGAGCGATGTTAGGTATACCTGCGCGACAGGTTCTTCCGTAGCCATGAGTGAGTCGATGTAGCGGTGATGCGAAGTTGAAGGGCGCGTGGATGTGATAGGATTGGGTCGTAAGCACGGGGAGAGCGACGTAGAGCAGTGTTGCTGTGTTATGTGGTTGAAAGAGAGCAGCAGCTGGCCATGTGATATTGCTACAAGCGCCATTTTGAGTGGCCCTTTGTTGCGAGTCAAAAAGGGTAGCGCGTCGTGGCCTGTTTTGTCGAACAATGGCGATCGGGAGCAAGTTGCTACACGTGGGCGTGGACCCTGGTGCAATGGGCTCGGCAATTGCCGTTCGCATGATTGGTGCATATTGTGGCGCTCCAGACTGCCAGTATCATACTGAGCTGAGTATGAGAGTCACCACTATTACTACCTAGCATCCCTACCTCCAGCTCGAACTTTAATAGTTGTCTCGTTCTTTATTTCAGGATCACCGCCGGAAAATACCTCAATATGCTGCTTATTTCCGGGATACGGTGGGATTTGAGACTACTATGTCCAACGCGACGCGCCAGGCCCAAAGCCTCTGGTATGGCGTGTGTCTCTTTGTGATCCGTAAACAGTCCGTAAACAATGTGCCTGGGACGCGTCTGGTCTCGACCCTCAGATGGCGCTAGCGATAGGCAAGATCACTTACTTATTGCCTTCCAAAGCACCAACGGATTCCAAAACAATGGGCACGCAGTAGTATTGCTCAAGTGCTAAGCTCACGATTGTTGCGCTTTTGGTGCAAAGAGTCCTTATGACTCACCTCATCGGGATGTCATCCACAACTCCAAGAATGGCCCGGCGACGTCGAGTCCCGCTTTGTTGGTGAGCTAGGCGCCACTACAAGTGCCTCCATGACCTAAGATCATTCTCGGTTCAAGGTCGTGTTTGGTGACTTGAATCCTTTCTTCACAAGATGCTTCACAAAGTTCTTAGCACATTGTCCTGGCCGTGAGTGACCACTGATTGCCCATATCACCCTGCCTTATTCATCATCAAAAGTAAAAGTCCGTCGTAGGTAATACAGTCCAATCATCCTATCGAAAAGTCATCATAACTACTTAGTTGCCCGGCGTGAAGAAGTTGAACTCAGTGCAGAGCCCACTGGTGATGACCCGGGCGTCGTCGGCGGGGTTGGGACCAACGGTGACACATCCATTGTTGAGAACAGGGGAGCGGATGATACAATTGGACGCGACGAGGGTGTAGCTTGTGAAACTGGAGACGTCTGTGGCGCAAGAGCTGCACTCTACAGTCCAAACTTGATCACTGCGAAGAACATAAGTCAAATCATAGAGAAAGATCGGAGACATAGGAAGGAAAACTTACGCGGCAAGGCCACTATCAGAGGCCACGTCCAACAAGATGCTGTCGTCCACACGGGCGGAAGCAGCGAGGTTGTTGTTGTCAATGACCCTGTGATGTGTTCAGATATAAGCCACTGGAGGCTCATGCGAAGCTTACTTGATGCTGAAACCAACAATGGGCTGACCAGTCTGCTCGAAGTGCCAGTCAGCGGTGTCGGCACCTCGGAAGCTGTTGGAAATGACGGGGGCAAGAGCAGTCTCGGCAGAGGGCGCGAACACCAAGGCGGGGTCCAACGCGCTGATGACGCGAACGCCAACACCCTCAAAGTTGGGAGTGCAGGTGGACTGGCGAGCGGCCAAGGGCGCGGTCAACTCGCGTGCAGCCAAGGGCGACGCCGAAGCAAATGCAGCAATGGATAAGACGACGAAAGATGAAGCGAACATGTTTATAGAATTGGGCTTGAAGGTGATCAAGTTTCGAAGAAATTAAAAGGTGATCAAAGGGGTTGGAAGAAGGTGAATGAGGAAAAGAGAGTCGTTCGACCGACGACTTTTATACCCCAGAGGCGGCGCTGCGAAACAGCGAAGAGCGCGGACTGAACGTTGAACGGTTACCCGGATGGTATTCCGATTCAAGTGACACAGCAAATGGGCGCAAAGCAATTGGCGAAGATGCAATATCACCTGTTCGGGCAATCTAGAGCGGCGAGTTTCTTGAGTTCAGTTTCAGCTATACAGACTTCTGAGGTTCCGGTCATGGGATAACACAGCACTGCTGAGTGAGGCGGTGTGGGCCTGCGGCTTTACCACTAACTGTAGAAGATGCGCTGTTTGCTACGACGGCTTAGATCCGTCAAAGCTGGTAAGTAGGTGTATGTATAGGATTGTGGGTACGAACTTGGATGATCGTTCGAGGATTGACACTCGATTATCATGATTCAACTATATCAGCCTTTCGGGTATAGAGGCTACACGATCAGCGCTGACATAGGGTGCAGCCTCCGGCTCGTCCGACCTCGACGCTGGCGGCAAGCGATTGAATGTGATCCTGGCGTAAGATCTGGCACCGTATCCGTTTACATTCTGTATCAGGTATGCATAAATTGTAAGTCATGAGGTGAGTGAAAATGAACCACTGACACACGATGTATCACAGAGAACGCAGATTGAGTTGGTGTGCAAGAGAGTAACCGCCGAGCTGCCGAGCATCTTTGACGTGCTCCGTCATTCATGCGTCACCGTTCGATGTTCAACGTTCAACGTTCGGCATTACTTGTTCATTCGGTCTATTGAGCCCACAGACTCAGACGATGTAAGTAGCTACGCCCTCCCACTCAAGACATTCGTCATTTCGGTCATACTCGGAACTACGCATAGCCACTTTTGGACGCAATCCCATATTCAACGCTTACACTGCGTGAAAGTCTTAGTCAAGCACAGCTAGTCTGTCTAAAAAGATCAAGGCATAGCAGCTATAGTGCTCTCGACTACATCGCGAGTAAGTCATAATTTACTATATCGGCCAGTAACAATCATAATACAAAATGACTTGGAACTGAAAGAAGTGATGGTGTATGTGGGCGTGGTGGGTGGCGAGATGTGGTTGTGGAGATATATATAAACACAGATGAATGTTGAAATGAAATGTCCTAAGATGCCTTTCGCAGCCGTTCCTCCTCCCTGGCTTTGGCTTCTGCAAGCCTTCGCCTCTTATTGTCCTCTCGGATCTTGCGCTTTATACGGGGCAACTCCGCCTCTAGGTTGACCGGACCGCCTTTGGGGAAGCGTGATATGACCCATTCACGCATAAAGTAGCTGCACTATAGACGAGTCAGGCGAGGGAGGCGTGATGAGAGATGATTGTGACAAACCTTGAAGAACTTTTTCGACGCATATTTTTTCACGAGCGTCAATGGCTGCTGATCTTCCGGCAGCAGAAGATGGTCGATTATCACGTTGACGATGGGGAGTATCTCGTCTTCGGTATACCCAGCGTAATGCGAAAGGGTAGGTGTCTAGGCAAAGGGTCAGTAATTGGCAATCCGAAGGCAACATGTAGATCGTACCCATTCCTCCTTGCTCAGCGCCAGTCTTGCCAAGTAAAGCGACGCAGCAGCCTGCATGGAAGCGGGAACAGCTACCAAACGCCAATCGAACGAGCCTACTTCCAACAGATACTTCGCCACTGTGCGGGATGTCGCGTCGAGATCGTCAGCCTTGCTGCCTCGGCGAAGCCAGCTCATGGGTCCGCAGTAGCTCAAGTCCCATCCAAGTGTTTTGAGCACGTACTGCTCTGCCTTCAACAGCTCGGTGATGTTGTATTGTTCGCCAGCGAGGTTGATTATGTCGTTGACACTGGGGGCGACGCTCTCCTCGAACTTTGTAGCAACGTAGAAGCAAGAGATCCCCACTAGCTGGAGTTTAGAGACCGAGACGGTGGAGCGCATGGAAAGGAATCGGTCGAAGATGTTAACGAACAGAAACCAGGTCTCGGGAAGGCAGCGATACATAGAATGCACTTGTAGCATCCAATCGAGAAGAATGCCTCTCTTTGCCCAGTCGAGGTCTTGTTGGCGATCCATATACTCACCATTCGGTAATGTCTTCATCTTCAGGAGGAAAAACGCGTAAATAAGGGCGAAAGGGGGGTTATGTTGAAGCTTACCTCAATCTCCTTCATGTATCTGCAGACTTCAACAACATACTCGGACACCATGAGGGGATCGTCGGCGTCCTCCGCATCGAGATCAATCCAGTCCTGGACTTCCTCCTCCTGAACAGTCTCCAGCTGGGCGGCAACGCCGTCCACCTCGACTTGAGAGTCGTCGACAATGTGAGCTGGGTCTGTTTCAATGGAATCTGATGGTAGTTCCTCGAGTGGAGTCGTGTGACGCTTCTTATATGCACGCTGAGGTTCGTCGTCGTCGATCACAGAATTGGAGCGCGAGGTAGAGGTACTGGGGATCGTGCGGTCGCTGACCTGACGCCGTACGGGAGCGGCAGAGGATTGGGAGGGGTCGTCGTTGCTGGCGACGGTGAACTTGCGGCGGGCAATAACGCCCTTGGCAGCGCCAGTGGGCGGTATCCGCCCGCCCGCCGTGGTCTGCAGAGGTCGGCGAGCAACAGGCTTGACAGCGGTCGGCCTCGCCTTGTCACCAATCTGCTTGGGATCCTGCTTCTCCCGCTCTTTGCCCTTGCCTTCCTTGCCAGCGTTGGGACCCGCCACCTCCGCCAGCACACCGCGCTTCCTCTTGCCAACGGCGGTGTCCGCTGCAGATGGCTCCGCGGCCTTCTTTGGAGCCACTGGCTTGGCATCGCTGCCTTCGGCGCTCGCCAGAGCCTTCGTTCGCTGGGAGATCCGTGCAGCGCGCGCTGTAGCATTTTCGATGTCCTTGACGGTGTTGCGCACCGTCTTGATGGGTCGCCGAATCTGCCAAGGCCGTCAGTATTGCCAACGTCGTCGTCGTCATCGACAATGACCAGGACGCACCGGAATGTTGGAAGACATTGTCGACTAGTATACAAGCATATGTTGAGGGAGGAATGACGAGAGAAGAAGTCGAGAAAAGCAAGAAATAACGGTGTCGCTGACGGTGAAGACGAGAGGTTGAGCCGGCAGTTTGACGAACTTTCCACTTTCGTCAGAAAGATGCAGAACCAAACAAACCGCCCTCTCCGCCGGCAATTCTCAACGCGCTTGTCACGTGGGCGCTCGCCTTACACGCACAATGACACTCAAGTCTCAGACTGACACTGACAGCGTTCGCATCCAGTTGGATACAAATCAGCAGTGGTCAGACGCTTTGCTAATCAATATTCACCTAAGTGGTAGATTCATTGCAGATTGTAGTCTACTCTACACATCGGATCAGTCATCGAGATCGCTCAGGGAGCTGCCTGCATCACTGTCCGACGCCGTCCTTCTTGAAGGTTCAATATTGTGACTGAGAGGCCTCGAACTTTCTTCCTGGCTCTTCACATAGATTGCACTTGCATCGCTGATTGTTTCTGTCCTTACAGAGATAGATATTTGGGCAGTTTGGGGCTTCTTCTGTACGTAATGGTCAATAATAATTGAGTAAAACAAATGTGGCACCCTCACCTTCTCAAACACTGGCATGCTCGTATTTAAGCAGAATCTAGGCTCAAATTCTGTGTCTTCCTCCGATCTCGAGGTCGCGCGTAGAGAGTGTCGTGTGTTCAATCTATGCATCTTATCAGAACTTCCATTCATAGGGTCTACCAGGGATCTCACGAGCTGAGGAACGTATTTGCATATACTTGGGAGAAAGTCAGTGTCCATCACTCATTTCATCGTGGGGGACAGTGGACTCACATCGACTGATGAGAAAGCATAGTGCCAGATAAACCCAAGTCTTCGGTATGGCAATGTACTGTTGCGGTAGTTAGCAGCGGCCGAAATCCCAGAGACGAGATTGCTAACAGTGATCAAAGCAAATATCGAGGTGACGCTAGTACAACGTAGTCAATTTGGATAGGACTACTAGTAGAACCGACGTGGGCACTTATCAGAACGCACCAGTTGATCAAACCGGAGTTCAATGTGAAGATAATGAGATGATCAATGATTTCGTCCGTTCTGTCAGTCCCAAGTTTAGACACTGGACCGCCAGATGTTAGGTAGTATGTGGCGTACCGCTTGTAACCAGTGCGCTTCTGGTGCAGGAAATAGCAAAGCGAGATGGCGAGACTCGTATCGCACACAGCTGCACTAGCCAAGCGCATGATACTGGGCACCTACAACAGAGTTGAGCAAACAGTTCGCCTGGTTTAATGTTCAAACATCACCTTGACACTCCCAAAGCGTGCAAAGTTATGGAGAGCAAGAAACTCGCCTGCAGATATCTCTCCGCTCACTAAGAAAGAATCTGAGTACTTAAGGTCCACAAGGCGTCAGGTCAAGTCCCACCGAAATGTACAATGGCTAGACATATCTAGTAACAACGGTCAAGGGCCACTCTCGCTGCCTGTCATCGGTCAAAGCTTACCAAGAGGGCGGTTAGCCATTTGCACCTATTGCTGACTAGAGGAGGAAGGTCAGTTTTGCTGTCTTCCATGCGAAATGTCACGTACGTAGCCAGACTTGATAGGCAAGAAAACTTCGAGGCCAAGATGACATCAATGTTTGTCTGTCTGAGTTTTAGACTGTAGCACGCACGATTCAGTCAAGCCCGATATCAGCATCTGCTACAAGGTAAGCATACGAGCAATTGATTCGATATCGGACACCAAAACTCACCGAGAGCGCAAGCTCCACCTATGCATAGAGTGTGAGAAGTGGTTTGAACAAGACAGAGGAGAAGCGTCGTACGTTCAAGCTCCTGTGTCTCGATCAGCTGGAGAGGTCATTTAGTGAAACGAAGAAGCCACCTACCAAATAGATCGTCCTTCATACCAGACAGCTCCCCCTTCCGGATCTGTAGTGACGAGGTAATACCACGAGGCATGCGTGACAAGGACCATGGATGCGGTATCAAGCAACCTCGAATATGCGTTAGATGCGAATAGATGTTCAAGTGCCAGCACTGTACGTGACTAGTATGACCTGAGGATGCCAGTCATAAGCTGCGCTAAATAATCAATACCACAATGCGCCACATACCACCACCTTGAGATTGCGCGAGTCTCTCCCTGAGCGCTTGTAGTAAGTGTAAGTTTGGGAGAGAGAGATGCCATAGAGTCTACAGAAGCCTGATTGTGAGCAGTAGCTATATCATGATTTCCGGAAGGACGCACATCGAAGAGAACAAGAGACCAAGGAGCGTCATGCCAAGGGCAACTTCTTCCAGGCGAGTGCGCTCAACGACAGCCATGGTGGAGAATGATAGGAAGGGGCCATAGTGCGTACACGGCTACGATATATACTTCGTTGGATACAGCCTATGGGACAGCTGTCCTATTGTGAGAACAGAGTATGGCACACCTCAAGTGAATTATCGGCGCAGCAACAAATTGCGGTCTCACGATATATGCGCTCATGTATGTAGTGTGCACTACAATGGCAAGTGAGTCAGTGCCGGCTGTTGATGTCGACTGCAAAGAACAGCTTGGCAGCATGTGGCGCCGGATAACGATATGATGAAGTATGTAACAGCGGTCAATGATATCTACCTGTAGTTTGTCATGCAACACAAAGAATCGCGAGAGACTCAAGCCGACTCGAGTGCGCAGAGATAAAATTGAGCTCTCGGTTGTCCCATACATACGATGAGAAAAAGAAGTCCAGAAGAAGAGCAAGGTAAGAAAAACTGAGCTCGTGCAGATGAGTTTTGGCATCATGGGAACCTTCCCAAGCTTGCTCACGGCCCGACATCGGAGCAGATGAAGAAGAAGCTTGGCGACGTTGGCGGACACACGGTCCACGTGGCATTAATTGCGTACGCGTCTTGCCCAGGTCTTGCCTACATAGCTTGACTCTTGACAGCGACATCGATCTGGAAGGCGCCTGCGCGTATGGGTTAGCGGGTGAACGCACCTTATAACGCTTGCGCGTTCATGATTACGCAAGATCGTCTCTCCTTCTTGCCATCATGTCGTATGCTCCTCCGCCCCCCGCCGCCTCTCAACACAATTCGTACGACTGTATGGACCCATCGTTAGTCGAAGCTCGACATAAGGCGCGGGAACTCCTATTTCGTTTCAACACGTCCCCTCCGACTCGGGACGGTCTAGCTAGACAAGAAATCCTGGCCGAGCTATTATGCGTTCCAGTGGACAGTCTGAACGACGTTTACATCGAGCCTCCGTAAGTTCCTGTGGGTAAATTCTCTGAATAACTCTCAAAGTGGCCAATCGTAGTTTCTATGTCGATTACGGATCGAATGTAAGGTCAGCCTGATTGGCGCCATATCTGTGGCGCTGAACTTGTTACACCTCTAGATCAAACTGGCCGGACCGTTCTACGCAAACTACAACACGACAATACTTGACTGCGCTGTTGTGACAATCGGAAAGAGAGTGCTTTTCGGGCCGAGCGTGTCATTGTATCCTGCGACACACGGTATAAGTGTCAAAGAGCGTCAGACTGGGCTGGAGCGTGCCTCCGAGATCACCATAGGTGATGACTGCTGGATCGGTGGCGGAGGTAAACTTATGCTGACTTGTTTCCCACATATACTCAGATTTCATTCGTGCAGCCAGCATCCAGGCCGGAGTCACTCTTGGTCGAGGTTGCACCGTTGGCGCCGGAGCCATTGTCACTAAAAGCTTCCCAGATTGGTGAAGGGTCCATTACGACCGCTATCTCTATTCACTGAATGGAGTTCCATGTAGGAGTGTTATCGTCGGTAATCCCGCTCGGTTGATCAAGACCGTACCAGAGGAAGAACGCGGGTCTGAATGGGATCCAGTCAATGCGACGGCAGTTCAGACTAATTGATCAGCGGCATGCTACAACGTCTCTTCTCTTCTCACACCAGCATTTCTCTTGAGATCACTAGCAATTCTCTAACATAGAACATCATACAGAATCGGTGAATAGATGCGGCGCGCAGAGGTCCGGTATATCATTCAGTGGCGTCATCTCACGAAAATATAGATGATTCATGCACTCGGTCGCTGTCAGTCTCTCCATGGGATCATACCGCAGCAATTGGCCGATGCACTGAACAAGACTCGTGGGCACTCTCTTGTCGAAGAACGCGTGTAGATCCTTCGGGCGGACCTAAGCGGCATTATTGAGTACAAAAGCACGAGGACGCTAGAATGCCATGCACTCACCTGAGGAAGGCGAACTCCCCACGCGCGGCTCAACGCCAAACCTTCTCTCCACGGCCCGCCTCCTATCGGATCGCCCTTCGAATCAAGTCCATACCCATCACTAGGATCGCCCATGACCGATAGTATTTTGAAAATCTGGTCTATCTGGCTGGTGCCCGGAAAGAGCGGGGCGAGCCTTAGCATCTCTCCCATTATGGCTCCCAGAGCCCACAAATCAACTGGCTTCGAGTAAGAACCCCGCAGAATAATCTCCGGGGCCCTGTACCACCGAACGCCGACGTACTGGGTATGCATCTGCCTTCTGTCGACAGCGCATGCCGCTCCGAAGTCTGCGAGTTTGATCACCGCAACGACGTCGGTCTCTGGCTGAGAGCCGGAAGAAGGAGATGCTGGACGATACGGAAAGAGGCCTGTCGTGCTGACAAGGATGTTCTCTGGCACGAGGTCGCGGTGGAATATATTGAGGGAATGCATGTGGCCGATACCGGCGACTATCTGCGAGAATACCGAACAGGTGAGTCCACCTGCGAAGGGTTTCCCTTTACGCGCTTTCATGAGATGATAGAGGTTCCCTTCCATCGGCTCCAGTACGAGGTGTAATATCCGAGACTCGGGATTCCAAAAAAAGTCGTAGAGTTCGATGATGTTAGGATGGGACGGGAGGTCACGATGAGCCTGCAATCAACGCAGCCCATCAGCAATCAAAATCGGAGTTGTAGATGCTAATGTCTGACGCCAACCTGAAGCTCCCGAATACCTTGGCATTCGTCCCACCCATCGTTGAACAGCCTGTTCAGCCTTTTTACCGCGACCAGACGACGCGAGCGCCACTCTGCGCGCGCGCCCTTGCCCGTCTGCATTACAGGAGGTGTTACGCCTGGAGGAAGAGTCTCCGGTGACTTCCAATCGCACAACGCCACACTTCCGTTCTGGCCCCGGCCCAGCGTCTTCAATACCGTGAAAGCCCGGCGTGAGTCTGTCCAGACGATCATTTTTCAGCTGTCGCTTTGAGAGGAAGAAGATACGAATAGCACGTACGACTACTCGAATCGCCAAGGACGCGATGGCCAAGGACGTAGGAGACGGAAGGCGTACCGAGAACCCGACTCTCGATATTACTGCTGGACGATGACATGTACGACGTGGACGGACGCTTATTGGAGTAGCACGCCGAAAACCTGAAGCTTATAAGAGCCTGAGGCGTCCATCCATCGCTCATCAGGAAGGGTGTCATTTACATCACTGCCTCCCCGATCAGTTTCGAAACGCTTTTACACCCAGTGGCAGGTCTAGACCGTCAAACACTCATCCTGAGAGTACTATACAATCTGGCGTGGTGGACAAACTCACTAAGATGGAATAGACGCCCATCGCGGAGGAGATCCGGGGCCAAATGGAGGACATGCATAGGACGGTATGAGATATGCATTAGTATGTGTTCGCCTACAAATCCTATGATACGCAAGTTTGAGTGGCATCTACGTCGCCCTACCGGCAGGAGTGCATTCCTCTTCCCAATGAACGGGTGTCAACTCCTTGATCCTATCCGTAAACGCCTTGAGAGTACAAAACTCGGGAGAGCCCGGTAAATGTTTACCCACATCCGCACATATGGGAAGGTGCAGATTCCTGTTCTGATAACGCATGCGCACAACTGGAGCGGGCGAACATCAGGAGACCGGAGAGTGTGGCATGGAGCAGATACGCACAGTGCTCTTCAGAAGGTTTAGAGAAGAAAGGTGACATGATTGTCTGGAGCATTGTTTGCTGTGTATCGTTCTGGGTCCGCTTGAACAGCTCGAATGTTACGGAGGCAGTAAACGCGGGCCACCTAAACACGGGCAAAGGAAATGAGGCTGAGGCCACAGCCCGGGTTCAATGAAGAAGCCACTCACTTGTCGTCGAACACGTCTAGAGTCGAGCACAGGCCCGCTAGAGCCGTGTCATGGGTACTATGAACGAGAATTTTGAGAGGATCTTTATCCTTTTGGGCAACTTTGTTCTGCATCTTGCGGGATATGTCATCGAGCAGACGGCCCATCCCGAGTCGACGGACTTCTTCTGTCTTGTCTGGAGAGTTGTCGGCAAGATGAGTGAGGTGTCGAAAATAAGCAAACAAGGTTGGCCTCACACCCTGGAAAGCGGTCATGAGGACCGCGTCAGACCGAAATAAAAGTGAATGACGAACCAGAAAACCATTCATTCACGACCGCGCGCTCCTACATACGAAACCGAGATCAGCGAGATTGACAGGTATCGTATCAGGTGAAGGCTTACGATCAAGTCCATAACAGGTTTCTCTTCGAATTCTGGCGGAACCTTGACGTTGTGGGCGATCGATGCGCGGATCTGCAATGCAACGCGTTTGGACGCGAGTAAATCACGAAGGGAAGGAATCAAATACAGTGTCCAAAATCCCCGACGCTCGAGGTTTGCCGTCAACACGAATGGGATTACCTCCGAGATACTTGGACAACTTCCGGTCCAGCGGTTCTAGCGTATGATTGTATGCTCCGGCTGCAGCTGAAGAGAGTTCAGTGGGTCAGATGCACCAAGAAGATAGAATGAATACAAACCCTGTGCAAAGCCGACGAGTAGAATCTCTAGCCGCTTACAGGCGTGTGTGTTACCGAGCATGTTCTCGTCCTTTCCGTTTCTATAGGCAGTCGGCGTTATTTTGGCGACTTGGCCGGGTAGGCCTCGAGGACTAACCGGAAGAGTAGAGGCGGTGTTATCGTTGGATGGCATTTCTCTGTTGGGTACAGGCCGTGAATGATCTGCTGGAGAGACTCTATTGTCCTCGGCATGTTTGTGCTTCTATGTCAGAGGTCAGATGAAGATTGGCGACTAGGCGACAAGAAACTCGCCGAAAGTAGGTCTGGTCCTCAGAGAGTAGAAAGTTGGGGAGAAAGCCTAGTCTAGACACGACTTAGTAGAGATTCGGATATCATAGTGGGAAGCAATTGCTCACTTGTCAACGTAAAGGTCTCGGAGTGCTGTTCCATAATTGAAGGTTGACTGGATGCAATTTCGTTCACTTGGAGTGTTCATCGCGTTTAGGGTGGACATACCCGGCGGCCGATGTCAGTCAGCTCGCCCAGCAGACATTCGCCTTCAACGGACGTGCCATCTTCGCGTTCGATGAGCTTTCGCACACTGAGCAGCTGCTCCTGTGATGCGCCTACCACTGGAGCCTGGAACCGCCGCGCCGCCTTGCACATCTGCCAGTGCAGCGGGATATTTGCAGGCGCATCCGTCAGTCGTGCACCGACCGGTGTCCGCTCGCCTGTGAGCCAATTCATCAACAAGCCCCGATGCAAAGTTTGACGAGACGGCGCACCATGTCGGACGTAGACGTGCACCTGCTGCAGGGACAGCTCACTAGGCGCCACGGGGTACTTTTCGACGTCCAGCGGAGGCTGCAGTGGGCGATAATGGGTCGTGCTTATTGTCTTGTTCTCAGGCGACGTCATGGTAGAGGCAGAGTGGGCGGCAACTGAGTAAGCGCCGAGGAAAAGAACGAATAGAAAGGATAAGTCGGCGGGCAGCGCGATTATCATGGAGCACGTCGTCGACGATGACGAAGGGAGTCAAGCGTGCAGATGGCACAGTGATGGGACCTCGTTGGCGTCGTGACCGTCGGGAACCAATCAGGGTCCACGCCTCTTGCCTCCTGCCGTGACTGAGAATCGTACTCCGTTGACTGTGTCCCGCTGTGATGCTCACTGTCCCGCCATAGCCCAATATCGTTCTGGTATCGATTGTCCGACCCACTGTGAGAAGCCTTGGTCACAATATCAATGCGTTCACGCGTTCACGTCCGCATGCACGACCTGGACGTCCACGATGTCCTTTTCCATGTACGTTCTATATCACTATGCTAATGATTGACGTTCAGCTGACGCCAATTAGAGCGTGGCTCTTCGCTTCACCCGACTTTCACGCCGCGCGAGTGCTCCATACTGCACGACCGGACCGCGTCTCGGTTCGATGCCTTCTGATCCTCCTCATGGCTGATCATTGGCTAAATATTGCCCGAGATCTCATACTTAAGAAGCACTGCAGTGAGTAGCGAACTTCTCATAGTGGATCATCATGAGGTATGGTCTTTCTCCCCACTGAATGGCGGTCCTCCAACACATTAATTATAGGCTCTTCGATCTACTCATCGGCGCACCGCTAGTCGCCGCGGTGACAGTCATACCATCCAACTCGTTCTCTTCCTATTCTACTTTCGAGACATACTGGAACTACCTCTATCCATGGGGCTCTGACCACAACGGCAGTAGGTGTCAAACGGTCCTCTTTGTTTCGCACCTCAACATCTACGGCAGGCGCTCGCATGGTTGGCAACTCGACCGTTCATAGCCACATTGCCGTAGGGTCAAGCACGCTCAGTCTCATTGCGACGCCCACCTCCAATCCGTCTCCTCCTACGAGCACTGCTAACCCAAATCCTGCAATCCACTATGCCAGGTCAGATTTAACGCATATGCTTCCAAGGCCATTCTGACATCTCCTTCACAGTGGTGCGATTCACGCGAAGAGCCACATCACAGTCACGGCGGCCGATTCGTACACTGTCTACGGCGAATTCAGCTCTCCCACTGCAGTCGGCACCTGGCCCGCCTTTTGGTGAGATTGGCTTCCTCTCCGTCCTCGCACCGTCCTTATCAGTCTTACAGGTTGACGGTAACAACACATTCATCTCCTTCAACCTCGAAAAGTACTCACACAGTGCCAGGCAGTCAGCGGCTGGCCTCCCGAGACCGACATTGGTGAATGGAAGGGCACCGCGAACAATTGGTACAACACCTTCAACACGTCCTCCGTCGTCAAGTCCACACTGGTCAGCTGGCCGACCGATTTATCGTTCCACTCCCTCCAGGCGGTCCTCACGGCGGAATCGAACGGCGTCGACGTGAAGATCGATTTCTACAAGGACGGTACACATGAGGTTACGCAATATGGCGCTGGCTTCGTTGGCAAGCCCTTGTATCTGTAAGCTTGTTCCTCGGTCACTTCGATTGTTCTGAACCTTCGATACTTAGGATCATCAATCTCCAAGTACGGATCCCTTCACTTCATCGTGCACTCATACTAATGGTTGTAACAGATGGAGGGCAGCTCTGGCTCTCCCGGTCCCACAGGAACGACAACGTACAAGGCGCGCAACGTCCAAGTCACGCGTACTGGGTCTTAGGACCTGGGAATTATTCATATCTGCTCGTTGTCCCAGTGATATTGTTCTACATATACAATTGGTTTCGACCTCGTATTCGCAAGTCAATTCTTTTGGTAAAGGTGCATCATATCAGTGAGGTATGTACCGAAAAGAGACCATGCAAACTGCCGGGTTTCAAGAAGAGTAGGGGAATGAGGGGCAATCATGGACAGCCTGAAGAAAACATACTGATTCAACGTTGTCTGGAACTTCAAGGTAAGGCGTGAGTGCAGTGCGGCGAGGCAGACCCGAGCCTAGTCTGGTTCCCTGATCTAACCTTGGATCTAACATAGGCTCGATACTCCTCCGTCTTCTTGAACACGTATACTAGACGTTGATTGAATATCCAGTAGCAACGATGATGTTCAGACTCCTTGCCTTTCTATCTGCCTTCGCGTCGATGAGCTGAATGAGAGCGACTGTAAGTTCTGCTGCTCACTCACGGCCAGGGGCCCCGGACAATGTGAAAACTTCGCGAAGGCCTTATACCAGTGGTGACTCTCATAATCAGCTCGGTATGATACTGGCAGTCTGGAGCGGCCACAATCTGCACTGCGGACGGGAATTGCCGAACACTTGTCCTCGCCCACGTGTACTAGTAGCGACTTGTTCCCGATTGTTCGACAAAACTGACCACGACGCGCTACCCTTTCTGACTCGCAACAGAGGGCCACTCAAAGGGCGCATGTAGCAATATCACATGGCCATCTGCTGCTCATTTCACCACATCCTACAGCAACCTCGCTCTA
This sequence comes from Strobilurus luchuensis, assembly GCA_019915105.1. Taxonomy (NCBI): domain Eukaryota; kingdom Fungi; phylum Basidiomycota; class Agaricomycetes; order Agaricales; family Physalacriaceae; genus Strobilurus; species Strobilurus luchuensis. The sequence continues at coordinate 1,762,241 of JAHLMJ010000004.1, forward strand.
CGTCGCTCTCCCTCTGCTTTCAACCCAATTCACACTCTATCACATCCACGCGCCCCAGACTTTGCGACTCAGTCATGACTATGGATGAAACTGTCGCGCAAGTGGACCTGGCGTTGCTCGACGCAAACCGTGCTCGCCCTCTTAACACGCCAGTGAACAACCTAGCCGTCCTCGCCGCTGTGCTCGGTCGAATGGACGACGGAGAGCAGATGATTTACGCTCGGAGCGACTATGACGGCTTTCTCAACCGAGACCTCAGTCGATCTCGCGTTTTTGTGGCTATAGAGGACCTCATGGACAAAGTCTTATATCTCCCGCCGGACTGGTCCACCCGCTACGCGGAAGTCATTGACCAGGTTTTCAACGACGACTATTTCAAAAAGTATTTGCGCAACTATCTAAGGCTGTGTAACAACAAGACGATCCAGGAGTCAAAACTCTACGAACCCCTCCGGCTCATGAACGATCGCGTCGTTGCTATCATTCGTGACGACTTGGGGACCCCGGCCGACAGGCTCAAGTTCTTCTTGAACGATCCACACAAAGTCCATGGCGGGATCTTCGCTGTCAATGGAGGACTGTCTCCTGACATAGTCCAGCTCATGGAGAAGCTTTGGCAGTCCTCTGGAAATGGGAAATTCACATGGCCCCTTGTGTGGTCTATGATTGCGCATATATGGGAGGTCAAACATACTGATACCGCCCTCTACGATGGACGAGCTGCCATTGTCAAGTTCTACAAAAGTTCGTCCGCCTGTTGCCTCAGGACGATGTGCACTGATCTGACATTTATCCAGATGTCGATCCCCGTAAACTTCACCGTCCGCCACCCAAATCAAAGCGCAACTCCAAAAATGAAAAGACGAGTTCCGCCTCGGAATCACAAGAGATTCGGTCTGAGGGCCGAGCAGCGGCAAAGAGGAAATCATCGGAGGATTTGGAGAGACAGGACGCAAAGCAGCGTCCTCACTCTGCCCCAGCTGCGACTTCCAGAGTCGGTTTGACCGCTGCGCAAACTCTCGAGATGATTGCCAAGGAAGAAGAGACAGCCACAGACGCTATCATTCCCGAGATTCAGGCCATGGTTCATCCGCAACTTCAAACCGCGCGATATGCTGCTGAGCAGATGTCTTCGCCCGGTCTCCGCTCCTCCTGTACCAATGTTCTCATCGACCGCGATCGGCTCCAGCTGCAGTATTACAACCATAGCGCCATCGTCGTGTCTACCGCTATCAATCTACGAGAAGAGGAGGACGTCAAGGAGTACATCGCCATGATGATTGGATTCGACCGCCTTACACTTCGCCAGCGCGGTTACCTCGACATCATCGACCACAGCGCTCGATTTCTCACCGACTATTCCTTCCAATCACAACAGCGCAAAAACCGCAACGATGACATGTACTGCGGCTTGAAGCTCAAGTTGAAGCGGGACGGGCGAGAGTTCACGGTCACCCTTGGCCGTATCATCTCTCAAGAGCCTGGGATCATCGGCCGGTCAACATCTACTCTTCACGCTACCTCCGCCGAGTGGCCTGACATGTGGCTGGTTGTCAAGTTCTCTTGGCCTGCTCCTGGTCGCACGCCAGAGCACAAATTTGTCGAAGCTGCGGTGGCGAAGGCGAACGAGGAGGCTGGGCAGGACAAGAGACACTGGGTCCTAGACCATCTTCCCAACCTCCTTCATTGCCAGGACTTTCCCCCGGACAAGGATTCGACTGAGCGACGAGTGGCCGAACTTCTCGACCAGGCCGTACTCTCAACCAACAAGCCGTTCCTCTACGAAACTCGCCCTCTCCGCATCACGGTCCAGGAGCGCCTGTTTCCCATCGCAACTCTCTCATCGGCTAAGGATGTTGGACAGGTTGTCCTTGATGTTGTGCAGTGTAAGTCTTGATTGTGTTTTGACAGTGAATAAGCACTAAACAATATATACACAGGTCATCAATGGTTACACGACAAGGCCGAAATTCTTCACCGCGACATCAGCCTGTCCAACATCATGTATCGTTATGACGAGTCTGGACAGATATGTGGTGTTCTGAACGACTTCGACTTATCATCATTCTTGTCGGCACTCGCTGGAGGTGCATCGTCCACGTCACTCCAGCGCACCGGAACGCTCCCATTCATGGCTATGGATCTCCTATCTCCCCCTCATCCTCGCGTTGCTGCCACCCATCATTGCTATCGCTATGATCTCGAGTCGTTCTTCTATCTCCTCTTGGTGTTGTGTTTACGATACAAATTCGACAAACACGCCGCCCCAAATGCTCCGCCCACCGCTAGGCCTAAGGCTGAAGATACGCATCAGACACCGCCCGAGCTCCGTGTGCATCTGGTTCGCAGGGACTCGAGCGAAAGGAACGTCATTATCGACAGCTGGTTCCAGGCAGGCCTGTCTTGGGACGCTATCGGTGACTCCAAGAATAAATTCTTTACAGGCAAGGCGAAGTCGCAGGAATTGGTCGTATTATCCGATTTCGAGATCTTCAAGCCTTGGTTGGCCAAAGCACAAGCTATGTTTGCAGGTGGCTTTCAAGCGCGTACCGTACACGATCACGCTCTGGACCAGCAAGCATTTGATATCGCTCCCCCAGAGACGGAAGACTGGAAAAGATTGGAGTTGCTCTTTGGCAAGGAGGAATCGACGGCTGCTCCTCCTCCTTTGCCGCCATTCGATGCAGACACCCTAAATGGTCACGTCTCGTATAAAGAGTTTTTCAGACCCGGTGCGCTCATGGCAATGAAGAACGGGATCCGTGTTCGAACTCTCCAGCACTGGCAAGTCGAGCGAAAACAACCTACAGTGAATCATTCAAGTTAGACGTTCGGTATCTCTACCTTATGGCTTGTTTGTATAGTTTTCCCAAGTAATGCCACTGTTCTGGCGATTTCCAAAATGAAGTCTCTAGCTAGAGTTCAGCCGATGAAGCTCATGATCTTGATTGTTTGCAGAGACACCAGCAATCAGGGGTACAGACGGTGGGTCAGTCATCTGCGAGTCGCGCAATTGAAAGATGGCTTTCACGTTCTCGTAACTCAGAAACTTGAAGAACGTCATCAATTGATCAATCAACATCGACTTTGCCTCTACCTTTACTTACTGCTGCGCTGTTGCTTTGCTGTCAGCGCAGATTTCAAGCGGACGCTGGTGTATGCTATGTCTTGAGATCACGCGGCGCGCTTCAACAGTACAACTTCAATATAGTACAAGTTCAGGTTGCATCAGGTTTGCATTGGCACTGCGGTGGCTTCAACGTGGCTTCGACATTGAATGCGCGCGTTGCACGGGGACGCATGAATGTCGAGGCACGTCAAAGATGCATCGGCCACTCGGCGACTACTCTCTTGCATACCACTTTGATCTGCTCAAGGACTTGCTTTCCCTGCTCTCTCAGTCTGTGATACATCGTATATCAGAGGATCCTTGAAATTTCTAAGTGCCTCACGACTTACAATGTAGGTATACCTGGGGTAGTATGCAACTGAGTATCGTTCCAGAACTTACGCGAGGATCAGATTCAATTGCCACCAACGTCAAAGTCGGACGAGCCGAAGGCTGCGCCCCGTGTCAGCGCTGGTCGTCTAGCCTTCATACCCGGAAGGCTGATATAGTTGGATCATGCTCATCGAGTGTCAATCCTCGAACAATCATCCAAGTTCGCACCCACAATCCTATACAGACACCTTCTTACCAGCTTTGACAGGTCTAAGCCGTCGTAACAAGCAGTGCATCTTCTACAGTGAGTGGTAGAGCCGCAGGCTCACGCCGCCTCACTCAGCGGTGCTGTGTTATCCCATGACCGGAACCTCAGAAGTCTGTATAGCTGAAACTGAACTCAAGAAACTCGCCGCTCTAGATTGCCCGAACAGGTGATATTGCATCTTCGCCAATTGCTTTGTGCCCATTTGCTGTGTCACTTGAGGTCGGAATATCATCCGGGTAACCGTTCATTCCGCGCTCTTCGCTGTTTCGCAACGTCGCCTTTGGGGTATAAAAGTCGTCGGTAGAACGACTGTTTTCCTCATTCACCTTCTTCCAACCCCTTTGATCACCTTTTACTTTCTTCGAAACTTGATCACCTTCAAACACACTTTTATAAACATGTTCGCTTCATCTTTCGTCGTCTTATCCATTGCTGCATTTGCTTCGGCGTCGCCCTTGGCTACACGCGAGTTGACCGCGCCCTTGGCCGCTCGCCAGTCCACCTGCACTCCCAACTTTGAGGGTGTTGGCGTTCGCGTCGTCAGCGCGTTGGACCCCGCCTTGGTGTTCGCGCCCTCTGCCGAGACTGCTCTTGCCCCCGTCATTTCCAACAGCTTCCGAGGTGCCGACACCGCTGACTGGCACTTCGAGCAGACTGGTCAGCCCATTGTTGGTTTCAGCATCAAGTAAGCTTTGCATGAACCTCCAGTGGCTTATAGCTTAACACATCGTAGGGTCATTGACAACAACAATCTCGCTGCTTCCGCCCGTGTGGACGACAGCATCTTGTTGGACGTGGCCTCTGATAGTGGCCTTGCCGCGTAAGTTTTCCTTCTTAGGTCTCCGATCTTTCTCTATGATTTGACTTATGTTCTTCGCAGTGATCAAGTTTGGTCTGTAGAGTGCAGCTCTTGCGCCACAGATGTCTCCAGTTTCACAAGCTACACCCTCGTCGCGTCCAATTGTATCATCCGCTCCCCTGTTCTCAACAATGGATGTGTCACCGTTGGTCCCAACCCCGCCGACGACGCCCGGGTCATCACCAGTGGGCTCTGCACTGAGTTCAACTTCTTCACGTCGGGCAACTAAGTAGTTATGATGACTTTACGATAGGATGATTGGACTGTTTTACTTACGACGGACTTTTACTTTTGATGATGAATAAACTGGTGTTTGTACGCCAACCGCGAGTGCCATGAGTGATGATCATAGTCGCAACGGAATTTACAATGATCGTTAGCCAAAATGATTATTGGACCCAGACGATTCACCATACCTCGCCATCACTGGCAATCCCAGACCATCGTACCATCTCCTTCTCAAGACCTGTAGAATCTGAGGTCCAGTTCATCTGTGTGAGCAGGTATCATAGGTTTGGCCGCACCTAAAGACTCAAGAAATGTCTCGTTCAATGTACAATACATGTCGAGCTCGAATTGCCGAGATAATGTCCTCTCCATAGTCATGGGGTGATAAATTACAACAAAATCTCTACCTGCAGTCTACCTCGTTTGTCGAGAGTAGACAAACTCTCTAGTATGTCCTTCTTGATGGCAGCCATCACCTCTTCCGTCGGCGGTGTCACGGAAGGCTTCACAGCCGTCATGAATACCATGACATGGCGAAGTCTTCGGAAGGGAGAAGAGCCGAGGAGGGAATCCAATTCCTGCCAAGCTGCCTTTCCGGCCGCTGAACAGATGGTCAGCAAGTCCGGGCGGAGGATATCGATGCAGACACGAATGACGAGGAATTCGAGTGCACGAGGGGTAGCCATGTGGCGTAAAACACCTGTCCACCACGCGATGAACCCAAGAGGTTCGAAATGCCCTGGTACATCACAGATATCCAGCCCGATGACACGTGGATTGGCGAGCGCGAGTTTGAAAGGAGGTGGTTTCTGACTGTTGACATCGGTGCTCTGCAAAAGCTTGACGTCGAAATGCAGCAGGGAAGGCAAACATTGCGCGACAATCTGCTTCAGCAATTCGGGACTCCGCAAGACGGTGGGGTCGAAACGTTCCACTTTGGAGTCGTACAATGAGATGTCCAGTCTCACGAGACTGTCCAAGAGAAATGGTGCGTTCTCGCATCGCAGAATCATGAACAAGAGATGGTGGGTCGTCAAATTGCATGTGACGGTCAACGAGGTCAGGGAGGGAGGACTCTTCGTCACCTCATCCTCTGGAAAGGAGTTCATCTGGGCAAGGTTCTCTATTAGGAGACCAGGGCCCAGCGAGAGCTCTCTAAGAAGACTACATCGCCTAAGAAAAGAGAACAGCTGTGATGGTTGCCGTATCTTTGTTCCACTGAGCTGTATACGTCTCAAGGGAAACGTCTGCAAGATGGGGAGGAGTTCGGCAGCGTCCCACTCTAGCCTCTGGATGCTGAAGCTCCGCAGGTTGATCATGCCTTCGACGACTGCCACGATCAGTCCATCTTCGTTGGGGCTCCATGCCTCAGATGTGTCGCCCGAGGAGACAAGGAGATCCCGAGCGAAAGTGGGTATATCCGGTGCAGATAAGCACAGGTCATGAAACGACCGTAGGCGTTCGAATTTCTTGAATTGCAAAAATCGGAACACGTGTCTTCTGGTCCGCCGAGAGAATGAGCGAGTGACTAGAGAGCAGTTTTGGGTCGCAGGAGATGCCGTCGACACGCCTTCGTCGAGACAGAGCGCGTCGACTATCATGTCAAGAAGCTCCACGGGCAATGTGGGCCCAAGGGGGACATGCATGGCAGGCAGTGAGACCAATTCTTTCGGACCAGCATGAGTTGAATGATACGGTTGGGGAGAGGAGGAGTCGGAGACTAGAGAGACTCACAGAAATGAAAAGTACGCGGTCAAGGGGCTGGGAACGAGCTGACAGCGAGGGGTTCCGTGACACCATCTGATTGCCGAGTGTTTGCCGGTTGACAGCGTTCGTTACACTTTCTTTCCTTTCGACCAACAAGTTGAACCCAGGCTGATGCGGCCGCTCGGCAAGGCTCTCCCGCTCTTCCCTTTGAATGTCGACTAGGCCTGAACGCTTGGTAGTGCCCGAGCAGTCACCCAGCGCTTTGTGCTCTGCAGGCAAATATGACTGGCATCGAGTCATCGACCATCAAGCAGCTCAGTCTTGAATCTTCTACGTACAGTCCACTCTCGTAATGATGGCCGTGTGGCTCAGGCTATTGCGGCAACTACGTGGGACGGGAAGCACACTGGATCTATTCTGCTTAATATGCTCGTCAGAACTTGATGTCCTCCAGCATGGCAACTACGACTACCGTTCGGGCTCTCGCCACTGCCAGCGGAAAGCATCTGCAGGGTCGTCCATCTCATTGGGTGAACGACCAGGGAACCACCTTCAAGAATCCTTGGGCAAGTTGGCGGCCTCACGATTGGCGGGATCAGCTCTATGTTCGTCGAATTTCCTCCAGCTGCTCTCTCTCTCAATGTATCGAATATTTCACTCTAGATCGTATCTCAGCACTCCAAGCAGTGCCCTGCACCTCCTGAGAACATACACGAACTTCTCCCGGCTCGTAAGCCGACGCTGACATTTACCACCGACGAGGCCTACAAGCTGAAGTCAACCTGGCTGGGACATGCCTCATTCTACGTGGAGCTTCCCGCACGATCTTGTGCCGGGAACACCACGAACCGTGGTGCTCGTATTCTATTTGATCCTATATTCAGCGAGCGCTGCTCTCCCATACAATGGGCTAGTTTCAAGCGAATCACTCGTAAGCTCCCCAGTAGGGTGGTCCTTCCCTCAGGGACTGACGTTTGTTTGTAGCTCCCGCTTGTAAGCTTGAGGAACTTCCCGAGATAGATGCTGTTGTGATATCTGTAGGTCGCTTCTGTCCTCGTCTAGATCGCAGCCTGACCGGAAGGTCCAGCATGATCATTATGATCAGTAAGAGCTCTTCCAGCATCACACCACACGCTGGGCTGATATCCGGGCAAGTCTTGATACTGACACAGTTCGTCAACTTGTCTCCCTTCCTCGGGTTCCGCAGTTCTTTGCTCCTCTCGGGAATGCCGAGCTCTTACAGTCGATGGGCGTCCCTCCCGCTCACTGTCACATTCTTGACTGGTGGATCAGCCGAAGGCTCGAGTTGAAGCTTCCCGCTGGCGAGACCATCCTCGTGGACATTACCTGCACGCCCGGTCAACACAACGTGGGCCGAAACTTCATGGATCGTTTTCACCATTTCAAGTCTCTTTGGGCGTCATGGGTTGTCCAGGAAGTCACGGAAGCGCCCGTCAAACCTAAGTCGGTCTTCTTCGCAGGCGATACTGGGTACCGGTCTGTTCTTGATGGTCAGGATGAAGAAAAGGTTCCCGTGTGCGAAGCCTTCAAGCAAATTGGCGAACGCTTCGGGGAGATTGATCTTGCTCTGATTCCCATTGGGTGAGTTCAATGTCTGCCAGGTACTCTGATCGAGCCCTGACACCCTTGCGATAGTGCCTATATGCCTCGCAGGTATATGTCCCCCATTCATTGCTCCCCAGAGAATAGTGTGCTGCTGTTCAAGGACATCAAAGCAATTCATGGAGTGGGTATGCATTGGGGGTCAGTGCTCATGCAATTTCCGCGTCACTCTCAGGCTTCTGAGCAGGCTTCCAGAACATTCATACTCACGACTGAGCCCGTCATGGAACCTCCCATGAGATTGAAGAAGGCGTGCGAGAGATTTGGAGTTGATGTCGATAGGTTCCTCTGCACCGAGATTGGTGACACGAAGCTTTACTAACAAGTAACACCATTCTTCATTTGAAGTGATATCCTCTGATATCCTACACCGCGTCACGAAGGTGAGTGTCTTCGCGCGCCCCCAACGACTGCCCATTGACTATGGATCACCTCAGGTATATTATCGAAGGAATCTTACCTGTCTAAACCCCGAGAAAACATGGCTACTATCTCCGATTACGCCAGGGCGCGCTTACAACTGAACAGACTCACTGTTGTCAGAGACTCGACTGTCAAGTCTTGATACTACTGACCTGTACCACGCCAACAATACTATGTATGGCTCACATGACCCGTAGTTGCTGAGGTTGTGCACAGTGCAGACGTACGTCAATAATACGATAATCAATGCGGATGAAGCGTCAAACAAGGCGATGTCGGTCAAGTCCCCACGAAGTCGACGAAGTACACCGTTGCCCGTTCGACTTGGGCAATTGACTCTCTTCAGTGATCGTTCATTCATATTGAACTTGGACTGGTAATATTGCATTGAACCCCCAGAGCTTGACCCGTCCTGCAAGTCAAAAGCATCATGTTACGCTGCCCGTAACTCGTTCTCTGATTAGCGTCGTTTGTCATGCCGTTGTGTGTGTGCTCTTTCTCAAGAACATATATACGCTGACTCCACTTCACCAGCGCACAATGATGGGCAACTTCACTTCCTTCCTCTCACAAGCCTACTTCTCCGGGTCGCCAAAATGGGGCGTCGACGACATGCCAGATCTGTCCGGGAGAGTGGCCATCGTCACTTGCGGCAGCTCCGGCGTTGGGAAGGAAATCACTAGAGCGCTCCTCAAACATAATGCCAAGGTGTACATCGCCACGAGGAGTCAAACAAACGCGGAAGAGACGATACTTGAGCTCAAGGAGGTCACTGGAAAACGGCTATCTTCATCATGAGGCTCTTAACAGCAGTTACCGATGACTACGCGGTCTCACAAGGAGACGTTACTCCGATGTCTCAGGCAGCAGGCATTGATTCACAACTGAGTAAATCGACTGAATCATGATGAGATACAATCCATATCGACGAGCTTGCAACATCGAGTGCTCTTACTAATACACCCATGGCTGCTTGTTCGCCTTGGCATAGTCGGAGAGAGTACCCATCTGTTCTCGTGTTCTAGATGGGTAAGACTCCTTGAATATCATACCTGACCGGTACTGTAATATCAGCGTACGTTGTATGGGAGCGTTGGGACACTTGCCTCTATGAGTCCATGCTCTGTCTGTCAAGACACTATTCAATTGTGTGGCGGAGGTGTTTCTTCGAATTTCTTGAAAGGCCTCAAGAGCCTGTCGGGCTGTGAGATTTTTGGCCAAGTCAATTTGCGTTATGGAGTCAAAGAATGGGCCAAGCTCCGGGACGATCCCTTCCGCCACCTGAATTAGGTCAACTTTGGTACACCCACGTTGCGAAAAGGAACACATACTCGCACTTGACGCTGCAAAGTCTCCCCGAGATTCAAGACATCGGCAGCAAAAGGATTAGCATCCTGTACGTTGGAAAGCGAACCGCGAGCAGGGTTCAACATTGGTGCCGGCTCAACACTGTCTAGCTCTGTGTCAAGCGAATACGTCAACGAGAACCCGAAATCGATGTAAGCATATCTTGTGACGGAGGGATCCTAAAGTCCAACGGGGTACATGGCAGCTAGATCTTCAATGACATTGACAACGAGATTCTCAGACTTGATGTCGCAATGCGCGATCCTGTGCTCGTGGAGAAAGTCAAGGCCCTGGGAAGAGTTCTCAGTGCACATATACACAAAGCAAGAGAGAATGCACCTTGAGAAGAATCTCAGCGTAATGCATGACTTGCGCAACGTTCTCGTAATCTAGACCACTTGGTGAAGACCATCTTTAGGAAACGTATGAGAGACAACACACACAGAGGCCAATAGATTCTCACCTAGGCATCGCAGCAAAATTCAGTCCGCCGAGTTCAATGAACTCCAGTACAGGAAGGCTATGGTTCCTAGGGTCCGCCCTCATTTCCGGAGAATCCAGCAGGCGTAATACTTTCAGCTCGCGTTCTTCGACAAACCTGTAGCGCGGTCAGCAGAATTGTCGGTCATAGAATGGGCTGAGCCTGCTTTATAATAATATCGCGATCACGTAGATCCTTGACAGGCCATATCTGCGGTGTCTGCATGTTGTGAGTGAGCTGACTCCGTGTTAGAATGACCACGATACCGCAAATTCTGCCTCATAGAAGTAGCTATGAGAGTAGGCTACGCGCGCATAGGGATAAAGACCAAGTGCAACCTCTGTTGTTGGAAGAGTGATGCGTTGTATTGGGGGCAGCACGTCTCCTTTGATGGGATTGGCATCGGATAGGTACCTATAGCCTCTTGAGGTAAAAAGAGGTTCCAGCCATCGCCAGTATGGCGCGGTGAGGTGTAGTTCGCGCCATATTCTTGCCTCGTTAGGAATCAGGGAGATGGCGGCACGTCTCGCGTAGATGTGCCACTCCAGTTGGGTCAAGCAGTCCTTCAGTATGCGGCGAATATCCCAAGGGCCAGCATAGAGAGTAAGGCTAGAAGCAACAAGCACAAGACCGAAGCCACCCAAGGGGCTGAGTCCTGAGACTACGTTTGGCATGTGGAATGAAGTGGAAAGAATGCCTGAAGATGAGACGCCAGAGCTTAGAGCAGGAACTTGACGATCGTACTAGTAGTCATTGACAATGAACGTAACATGATCAAGTCACCGGTCCGGACTTTCCCATGGGCCTGGACCACATACACCGTCTACTGAGTTAACTGGATTCACGTTGCTACCCTCATCGCTTTTGCGACCTGACCTAGTATTCCAAGGGCTTTGCGAACGTTCGTAAATTCTCACGGGTCGTCCTTGTGCCCATTGAAGAACCTCCTCGGTGCAGGTCTTGACTATAATCTATCAACTCAGGATCGAATTGGATGATTCGACACGCAGGACATCAGACCAACTCTGCGCCTCGAGGCAGCTTAAGTACCAACTTACACAACGAAACGTTGAGGCGTGTGTCCAATCCCGGGCTCGAGTAGTGTCAAGACATGTAGTGACATTGTTGACACAGGGTGTGTTACATTAGATACACGCTCATTCGCAGGCCAAGGGAGGCGACCGTGACATGCCAGAAGTGAGAAAAGTGGTCCTAAGGTCTGTCTCCCATTCCCCCTGTTCTGGTCTATAGAAGCATCTGGTCGGTCGACGCCTTCACAAGATGTGACACTGTTTGGCCAAGAATGAGACGTCTACGCAAGAGCGCGGAGGAGCATCAGAGCGCACGCTGCAGACGATCAAAGAGACGACGGTGAGAAGAACACAAGTTGGACCCGGCGCCTGCTCCGCAGCTTTGAGACTAGATAGAGAAGGAGGTCCAGGTGTTTGAAACCCTGTGATGGGCACTGGCAGCAGGGCTCCGATCCAAAACTTGAGGCATTGACCACATAATCATATGTTCCGTTGGTCTCGTATTGGTGAGCGAACAATGCGACCGTCTTGATGAGAAAAAGGGTATGTCGAAGGGCTTTTATAGTGTATCTTTCAGAGACTCACATTGATGACTCCAGATTTTGCGCTGACTACGTGATAACTGTGGATCGTCCTGGCTGCGTGTAGGTGTATGTATTGTCCTAGATTATCAAGGACCACGACAGGAACATCGGCAATGAGCGGCAGTGAGTGGTCCTTGCTTCTGTGTCAATTGGAGTATTCTGGGAAGTCTGCACGGCCAGAGACATGAAGAAGAGATGGTCCAGGTGGTAGAGGCGTGTTCGAGTAGGAAAAATGTGATAAAGCGCATCGGCAAACGGGAAGACAGTACGCTGGGCCTGCGCCATCCCATGATACAAATCCTGAGTAGTCGTCAACACCGAGAAAGTTGGCATACTCGTCCTTCGAGGCCGTCGTCCAGACGAGTTGTGATCGCCAAGCGGCTGGGAATTGTTGATGGGAAGAGGCAAAGGGCGATCGAGCTCCTTGGTCTCTTACCGCCGTCATCCTTGCCGACGAAAACCCCACCGGACTCCCGCTCACCTCTGCAGTCATAATGACAAGGACCCAGCCGATGACAGGATGCTTGCGCATTTCGCCGACACGTCCCAAGTCAGCCATACTCCAGAGGGAACGAGCTCGCAGCGTTCAGCAAACAACCGCTCTCCAAGTTGTGCAGCCTTGACAGCTGTCTGACGCTCTCTTGTTAGGCGTGGTCTTATGTCTGGGTCTTGTTGCTTCCCTTAAACCCCCTGGATTTGCTCATTGGCGGCCTCGCGATCACGGACGAAAATCATGTTCATGAACGGCGAACGTATTGGGTCTATGGGGAGCAAGTATGTAACGTCGATTATTATTTTCTACAGCAGCGTATTGACTTTCTGTTATAGAACAAGACTCATTGCAGCTCAGGATCATCGCGAGGCTCATGATCTTGTTCATTGTTCGCCCAGACCTCCAAAAGACCTTCGGCCGTCACTTTGACCATTCACTGCTTGAAAAGGCCCTGTTCTACTTTTCCCTTCCTTCCTTCCTTCCTACACTCATAGATGACCGACCAACACTCAATAACATCTTCGAAACGCAAACTCGACGACCGTCATCCGACAACCCTTCCTGATGGGTCGCCCGCAGCGCCACCTCGAAAGCGTCCCAAAGTCGAAGTTGAAGCGATTCTTCCCGCTATTGTGTCAATTCGTAGCGAAACTCTATCATCGGACGAGGAAGATCTTATGGCGGCGGACGAACTCGACGAAGACACGTCTCCTCCTTCACCGACGAGTTCCTCTCCAGAGGCACCACCTGAAAAGTGCCGCAAATCAGAAGCGACTGTCCCTGAAACCGAATCGCTCAGCGAGCAGGACTCGACCTTCGCAACAGATATTTTGGAAGTTAGCGATTTTGAAGGAAATGATGAAACGAATCCTGCTGGACCATCGTCGGGTTTTAACGAGAATCTGCCTATTCTCGGCTTCCCGCAGTACAGTGCACTTCCTGTCAACCTCAAAGTTCTTGTCAGTAGCATTGTTTCTGGTCCCTTGCTTTGATGAATTCAAATTGTGCAGGTTTTCACCTTCCTGGAGCCGATGGACCTCGTCCAACTTCGACGTGTACGCCACAGGGAAACATTCAAAGCTATCGAATCGTGTCCAGCTCTCTGGACCAGTGCTCGCCGTAATTTTGAGGCGGCAAATCCCGACTTGCCTTCCATTCCTCTACCGCCACGAAACAGATCCGAGATCACCGAAAGCAGGTTCACCGTGCTCTTATTCGAGCGCCAGTGCTTGGTACACTACTTCTTGTTCGTCTGTGGCGAAACCTCGCTGATGTGCTTGCCCCAGAAATGCACTGAACCCACCCAGTCCACTCAGTGGGAGGTTTATGCAAGGCTTTGTCCCACCTGCCTCGATTCTTCCGAAGCGTAAGCTCAGAAACATTTTTGTTGCAGATACACAGGCTGACTTTTCCCTAAGCTTCTGTGTGTATCCCTCAGATATCTGCGACTGGTTGTCCCCAAGTGATTCTCGTAACCACGCCAGGATTTTCTCTTTGGTGCTGACTTTTAGTGATCATCGGTCAGGTAAGTTCCTTACCTTTTCAGTCATCGTGCCTACCGTTCAACTTGGACGCTAGGCCAAGAAGACGCGTTTCTCTATCATGTCCCTTCACTCAAGTACCTCGGCGGACTTCTGAGGCACAGTACTGAGGATAGGCAGAAGAAGAAAGAACAATTACACTGTTTGCGAGAGCGAATACGGACCACTCGCCAGGTACGTATACAACAAATGTCAGCACGTGTCGGACTAACGTTGTACAGCATGCCCAGGAATGCGCAAGCTTTGTTCAAGCTTTGGAGGATCGCCAAATTAAAGTCCTAGAGGGTCTGCGTCAGGAGCGCTTCGAGAGGTACCTACTTTGACTCCTCTTATTCACCAATGATGCTGAGAGTTCGCGACACAGCATCGTCGAGCGTCTTTCCAATCTTGGGTGGCATTGCGAGCTTGACTGGGAGAACACGAAAGAGCTGTTAGCATCGCACGAGCCGGTCGGAACACCCCAACGCCTGACTGATAGAGGTATGTCCGGTTTGCTTGTAGGATCGAGCTTGACCTCACGCGTATGGCACAGACTGGACGAGCATGGAGCCCGCCATAGTGGAATTCATGAAGGAGCGCAGATCCTTACGTCGCAAGGCAGTGATCTCAGAGCGCTGGTCTTCATTCAGGCGCTACTATACGAGAGTGTTGGCTTCTGCACCGGGTGTTATGAGGCTCAACGCCATTGACGTCGGCCACGAGGAACCCTTCCAGTCTCTTATCTTCGATTCGGAGCTGAATCAAGACATATCTTTCGACGACATGGACGACTCTATCATTTTGGAGGCTCTGTCCAATCTTCGTACAAGCATGGAAGGGATGCTCAAACGACAGCTTGATTCTATGTCCTTGCCGACAAACCTCGAGCTGGCACTCTACTCTTGGCAATGCGAACACTGCTATACGGAAGTGACGTATCCTGCCATCTTACGCCACTCTTGTAGGCCCTCGGACACGGTGCCTCAATTCTATCGTTGCCAATGGAGAGCGAACTTCGGGCTGGTGGGCAGTAAACATCGCGTTCGGTTGATCAAGATGTCTGGTTTCAGCGACACTCGTTTGGTTACGCAGCGAGATATGGATCGCGTCAACGCGGTGTTCGTGTGCCAAGAGTGCAGTGATCCAGAGCGGAATGTTATGTTCCATCGGCGGTGGCGAGATGCATTCGTGAGTTTACGTCGTACATCAGTAGCAGCTCGCTGCTTAGATCCCGTTTTCAGGAGCATACTCAGCATGAGAAGTGGGCCGTCGTTCTGGATCCCAGGCAGCAAGCTAAATTGGAGCGCAGGCGTCCTCGCTATAGATTTTGTGGTCGTAAGGTTCAGTTTCTGAGCTCGCGCCGGTAGTGTGTACTCTGGAATATATCTTGTGGCTCTCGGACATGTTCTCAGCAAGCATTGTGAAGCGGCAATATGTAGAATCAATATTTCCGTGAAGCCAACGGTACAACAGACTACACTTCAGGACTCCAAATTAGACCAGTTCAAGAATGCAACCACCAGCCTTTCATGGTCCCGTATAGGTGTCTTCCGTCATGTTCAAGCGTTACAGAAGTCAATCAGACTCTTTCCCTGTCGTTACAGTACCCACCCTTGACCGGTATTGGGTTCCAAGAGGCCGCCAATACCACTTTCAATCAAGCTCTAGGTGAAGAGCTGGTCGGCAGCGGCGGCAGTATCGGCGACGAACGACCAGGGATAATGGTCATCCATTAGCAGACTGACAAATTGGTGTAGTTCGAGAGGTCAATGCCGTCTGTACGCTCAGTTTTCATTCACTCCTTAGAGCGAGAGCGATTTCCTGTTGTATTCAATGTCACACTACCAGACAAGTATCAGACATTGGAAGTCCATGACGTCCATGTCCCGCCTCGGACAAATTACAAGATGAAGGGAATTCGAAAGGACCAAGGAGACAAGCGCAGATTGGTAAAATCGAGAGGTCAAGAGATGCACCGAAGGCGTGCATAGTCCGACATATAATCATTGTTACAAAAAGTACAGAACGCAAAGGAGATATGAAAACAGGAGATATACAACATGCTACTTCTAATATAATATACACAGAGCATGTGGGGACACATTATGCTAGAGCGCGCAAGTCAACGACCAAGTGCAAAACAGCCCAACGGCAACCACCCTCGACTATCAACTCGCAGACCATTCTAACAACGATGATAGAATGCGCCACGCGTCACACTTATCCAACACCCCGACTGACACCCAGCGACGGCAAATCGACAAGTAGGAAACAACCCCCGCCGCGTGGTGAGGGCGCTTTCGTCTATCTTTAATCGTAAGCCATGGGAACTTGGCAGAGAACCGAACAAGGAGTGTATCGGGCTGCACGAAGACGGGAAGCGACTGCTGGCACATACGGTAGTCGTCGTAAGACGCCCCGTGCCATGTCATGCTATCCGCGTCCTAGTCCTGTCGCTGAGCGTCGAGTCGGCAAGTAGGGTAACCATAGAACCCCCAAGGCAGATCGACAAGTAGGGAACAACCCCCGCCGTGTGGCGAGGGCGCTTTCGTCTATCTTTAATCGTAAGCCAGGGGTTCGGAGCGACGCGACTGGTCCGGGCACATGGAGGCACGAGACGTGTCATCGGAGGTCGAATGTCGGAATGCGAGAGTTGAGTTGGGATTCGAGATGCTGAAGCCTGAGCGTGCAGAAAGGTGTGACTGCACTCTCCTGGTAGCGTACTAGAATAGAGTGAAGAGGAAATGAACAGAGCTGATACTGGGGAGAGAGATGAAAGGAAGAAACAGAGAGAAAGACACAGAGGAGAAGCCAATTGCTTAAGCTGGCTAAGATTAGCCCAAGTTGATGGGAAGCTCGCGACGAAGAGCACGCGAGCCGTTGGCTTGCGGAGGAGGCGGCGGCTGGTGGTTGTTGAAACCGGGGGCATCGCCGTGAGGCCAAGGAACAAACGGTGGGTTAGGATTGACTGGGCGTGGCCCTGGGCCAAAGTTATACACCACTGGAGGCCAGATTTGGGTAGCGTGGAATTCGTGGATGTCGGCAGCTGTGTGCACGGGAGCGGCTGGGGCAGGAGCTGCTAGAGGAGCAGGTACGGCCGGTGCGAGAGCGGGAGCGGGAAGGGGAGCAGCTGGTGCTGGTGGTACAAATGCAGGTATCGGCTGAGGATGGGCCGGAGCAGCTGGTGCAAATACAGGTACCAAGGGGGGAGGGGGAGCTGGAAGAGTACTAGATCCAGCGGAAGGATTATAGTTTGCCGGAACGGCAATCGACTGATGGGAGGAACCCTGTGGTGCTGAAAGAAAACCACGCGTCAGGATCCGCCTTTCAAAATTGCACCACCAAAACTTACCATCATCCCGTCTACGACGAGAGGTGGGAGGGCTCTCATCGTCTGAATCAGAGTCGTCATCGTCGCGCTTGCGCTTCGGGGACGGCAAGGCTTGCGGGGAGGCGCCATCTGTTGGAAGTGAGTAACATTTGACGCATGAAAGAAAATGCCTGACCATCTTGACGAGCGCGTCGGCGGGGAGGTTTGATATCTTCGTCGTCATCCTCAAGGGAGCGTTTGCGCTTTCCTTTGCCCTTGCCCTTACCCTTGGGCAGAGAGTCATCATCATCGTCATCATTGTCTGGCTTGTCGTCGTCGTCGGGCTTATCGTCGTCGTCGATGTCCATAGAGTCATCATCGGAGTCGCTGGCAGGAGCCTTGCCCTTGCCCTTGTTCTTGCGAATGTCTGGCTTAACATCCGAGTTGTCATCATCTCCAAAGTCAAGAGTGGCGGCGGTAGTGTTCGAGGACCCTTCACCCGACGAGGATGAGCCGTTGTCGACGGGGGAAGAAGCAGCAGGCTGCGAGGGCTGAGCATGTCCAACCGGGGCTGTGTTGTTGGAAGCAGCAGCCGGACCAGCGCCAGCTGCAGGGAGTTGAGCCTCGGGGTTCGGCGCATTGGCGTGTTTGCCTCTCTTGGGCTTTGGAGGAGGTAGGTTGGCGGGTTTGATGGTACCCTTGTGCTCGCGAGGCAAGCGACGAAGAACGATGGTGGTTCCCTGCGATTGACCTGAAATATGTGGTAAGTGGGTGGCCTAGAACAAGCTGGTGATTGCGACGTACCGACGGACTGAGAACCGGTCCCAGAGTCGGAGGCATCAGCGAGGGCGGGCCCTCCCGCTGTGGGCTGAACTGCATTGGCAGTCGATAGATGATTATGAACGGGAGACCCTTCATGGCTATCTACCGATTTGTCGTTGGAATCAGCAGCAGCGGAAGGGCCCGTCTTGGGCTTCTTCTGGTCCTGGTTGGACTTGGATTCTCCGGAGGGTTTGGCCTTAGGCTCGCCTACAGAAAGGTGAGCAAGCGAATTGCGTGAATGAGCTGTCGACATACCCTTGACGGCCTTGGTGGCCTGTCGCTTGACGGTGTCGCGAAGGTCGTCAACGGCTAGGAAGAGTCAGAATATGATACAAACAGCGAGAGAAAGCACATACCTTTCTTGCCGCGGTTGAGGAGGCCTTTCGCAGTGGTCGTCTTCTTCACGGTTGTCTTGGCTTTGGGGGCGGGCGCAGGTGCAGGAGCGGGCTGGGTGGCCTCAACAGGCTGGGTGCCTTGGGCAGCCCGAGCGCAACTACGAGTGAGATACATTGTCGAGGACGATGATACGAGTGGGTTCAAGGTTGTGGAAAAGTAGCTGGTAGCTGGGTGAGATCTCTGGCGGGGGAGAGTTCGACAGGTGGTGGCTGAAGAGAGAGAATGTTACGAATGGACCATCTTTTCATCTTATCTATCACATCTCATCACCTATCATATCTCTTCATCATATCTTATCCCTTATCCGTGTCTCAGAGACGCCTCCTAGTGACATCATTCATACTCCTTGACACGCAATATGTTGGCAGCATGGTCTGACATCATACCTCATGGTTAGCAGGCTACTACCATGCACAGAACACAAGGAGGAAATCTGGAGCGTCATAGAACCAAGGCAGTGCTTTAATATCCCTGGAGGAAACAGGTTTGGGCAAGGAGTCAGGGCAAAGGGTAGTCAGTAATGGACATGTATATAAGCAAGTAGATTACAGTGTAGTCTGTAGCTTCGATCTCGTCTATACACCTGGCCTAGCCAGATCTCTTCACTTGCTCTTTGCTCCTTCTTAGTTAGATTGACTGTGTGGTGCCTGGTTTAGCCCTGTGGTTAAGTCAGTGCTGACAGAAGATCGAAGCTACCCTCCTACCACCCACCACACACCCTTGTCACTCGGCACGCTGCCGTTTGACGTCTCCCTACACCCACCTTCACCCATACTTCTATCCATCACATCCCCATCTACTTTTCTTTCACGCAGGTCATCCCGGTCTCCCCGTGCTAACACCTAGAGCAAGGTGCCCACGGACATACCGAAGTAGCCACTTTCGTGTGAACAAACTCTTGGCAGTTTCACTTCACTGTGAGCTGTTTGCAGGCCAATTCCTGCTCCCAGATAGACTTCGGCTACTCTCGCTCACAAACGAGAGGACGTCGGCTGGGCAACTGCGAACGTACGGCAAGTTCTTGGGCTCCGTAGAACTACGTAACCAATACCTGTTGTGTAGACTAGCGTAGATACTCTACTTACCTTTACCTACTCTTACTATACCTTTACGATACAACCTTCCCACATCACCCTTTCACCACTACCTCCGTCGCATCACCAACTCCTATTTCCGCACCCCCTATCCTATCTACTCCCATCCCACTTCGACACTCACACATCATGTCTGACGCAGGCGACAACAAGATGCCGCAGCAGACCCCACACATTGACGTCGAACCCGAGATCCCCACTCCCCGCCATGGCCGCTCCTTGGTCAACAAACCTGACATCTTCAATGCCAGTGGTGACAAGACCAAGTTCAAGTCATGGTGGCGCACGGTGTCTACCTACATCAGGGATGCCAAGAACCAGATCGCCGATGATGGAGAACGGATTGACATCTGTCTGTCCTATATCCGAGGCAATGAGGTTGACGTCTGGGTGCAGAACTACACAGAGGAAAACTTTGATGAAGACGAGGAGGAATGGGAGGTGACCTGGATCACCTTCAAGAAGGACCTACAGGCGCGCTTTGTTGACTCCAACACTGCCCGCAAGGCCCAGATTGCGATCGAGAAGTTGCGCCAAGGCACTGACACTGCCGAGGACTTCTTCCAGAAGTTCGAGACTCTGCTTACTCAAGCAGGGTATAAGAAGGAGGATGCCTATGTCGTTAGACTCCTCAAGATGAACATCAATGAGCGGATCGTCGACCAGATCTACTCAACCCAGTACGACCTTCCCGAAACTTATGCCGACTGGAAGGCAGCGATCATCAGGCTCGACCAACTGTGGAAACGCAGAGAAGAGAGCAAGAAGCTTGGTAGTCATGCCAAGTCGGGGGCCCAGCAGCCTGCTGCACAGGCCCAGGCCGCTAAACCAGCCCCAAAGCCTTGGGTTCCCAAGGACCGACACGATGCCACCGGCACTACCTTTGGTGGAGCTGGTAAACCCATGGACTTAGATGAGGCACGACGCAAGGGTGCCTGTTTCAACTGCGGCGAAGTTGGACATATTGGGCGAAACTGCCCCAAGAAGCGACCCCAGCAGGTTCGCGGCCTTTGGATGGCTATGTCGGAGGATGAGCGGAAGAAGCTGGCAGAGGACTTGGGTTTTGCGAAGCCCCAGCAGTAGACGCAGCACTGCCGGGGCCCCCCAAGAATGAGTCGCCTGATGTTTCTACCAATAATTATGCGAGTACCGGTACTCCTGTAGCAGAGACATGTAATTTATCATCGGCGACTTCATCACCAAAGACTGCGACACCAAGGGAAGGGACTAGACACAAGCCCTTTACCCCTGAGTGGATCGAAGAGAGGCTAAGGGAAGACGATTTGTCCAGGGCAGTTGGAATCCTGAGAGCATGGATGCCTGAGAAAAGGGTACGGGAAGCAACGGAGGAGAAGGTGTTGACAATCAGAAAGTTGACAACAAAGGAAGCAGTAGAAGTTGTATCGGAAATGAAGCGTGGGAGGAAGTTCATTCGAGGGACCAAGGGGCAGGACTTGAAACTCCGGGTTACTATTGAGAGTCTGGCCACCGGCTCTCAGTACAAAGCAGATACATTGTTAGACAGTGGTGCAACAGGGTTCTGTGTCAATAAGGACTATGTAGAAACACAAGGGTTACAAATCAAGAAGCTTCCGCTTCCGTTACCTGTCTACAATGCTGATGGTACCTTGAATGAAGGAGGAGCGATTGAAGGGTTTGTAGAAGTACGGATGTTGGTTGGAGACCATGCGGAAAGGATTGAACTAGCAGTTACCAATCTGGGAAAGACGGACATATTCCTAGGTCTAGACTGGCTGCGATATCACAATCCAAATGTTGACTGGGCCGAGTCCACATTGACATTTGATCGCTGTCCAGAACGCTGCGGGTACATGCCTGAGTATGGCTCTCCAGAGGATGACGATGAAGATGTAGAAGAGAAGTTGGAAGAGGGCGAGAGGATTTTCTGGATGGACTGGGATGGATACCGCAACACTGGACAGAAGTTGAGAACACAAGCTTCACCAGCAGCCACTCCTTATCTCAATGAGTTTGCCGACGTATTCAGCAAGGCGGACTTTGACCAGTTACCGGAGCGGAGACCGTGGGATCATGCAATCGAACTCACCCCAGGCTCCAAACCAATTGACTGCAAGGTGTATCCTCTTAATCCAGCAGAGCAGAAGGCGTTAGATGAGTTCTTAGAGGAGAATATTCGCACGGGACGCATTTGGTCATCTACTTCACCAATGGCGTCTCCTTTCTTCTTTGTACGGAAAAAAGATGGCAGTTTGCGACCAGTTCAGGATTATCGTAAACTCAACGATATGACTATCAAGAACCGGTACCCACTGCCGCTGATCTAAGAACTCATTGACAAGCTGAAGGGAGCAAAGTGGTTTACGAAGATGGATGTCAGATGGGGTTTCAACAATGTACGCATCAAGGACGGAGATGAATGGAAGGCGGCGTTTAGAACTAACCGGGGTTTGTTCGAACCCTTGGTAATGTTCTTTGGACTCACAAACTCGCCGGCAACCTTCCAGTCCTTCATGAATCACATTCTGAAGGAGCTCATAGACGAAGGACATGTCATAGTATATTTGGATGATATTCTTATTTTTACCGATACTCTTGAAGAGCATAGGCAGATCGTACGACAAGTATTAGAAATACTACGTAAGAACAAACTGTATTTAAAGCCAGAGAAGTGCGAGTTTGAGGTAAACGAGGTAGAGTACTTAGGAGTTATTGTAGGTAGTGGGAAGATTAGGATGGATCCGAAGAAGGTGTCGGCAGTGACGGGATGGAAGGAGCCAACCAAAAAGAAGGAAGTCCAATCCTTCTTGGGCTTTTGCAACTTCTTCCGACGCTTTATTCGAGGGTTCAGCGGAGTGGCTAGACCACTTACCCAACTCACTGGCAATGCCGAGTGGGTCTGGAAGCAGGAGCAGCAGGATGCTTTTGACGAGTTGAAGAGAAGAATTGCTGAGGATCCGGTATTACTCATCCCACGTGAACAGGGCAAGTTCCGTGTGGAAGCAGACTCTTCGGACTATGCAAATGGGGCTGTGCTATCCCAGTTTGTTGACGGAAAATGGCGACCGGTTGCTTTTAGGTCACGAGCACTGAATGAGACAGAGAGGAATTACGAGATTGACGATAAAGAGATGATGGCTATTATGGACTCGATGGAGGAGTGGAGACAGTATTTATTAGGAGCAAAGGAGACGATTGAAGTATTTACAGACCATCAGAATCTGCAGTACTTCAGAAAACCCCAGAAGCTTAATCGGAGGCAGGCACGATGGGTCACAGAGTTGGGGGAGTATGATATTCAGTTGACGCACAAACCCGGAAAGACGATGGGAAAGGCTGATGCCTTGTCAAGGATGACAGGCCTTGACCGGGGGGAGAAAGACAATGAGAACGTTACACTATTGAAACCAGAATATTTTATATTGTAAATTCATTTTTCCTTAAATACACATAGCGTAGATGCACCAGAGGACATATTACTTACAAAAATCAAACAAAGAAAAACAAATAGGGACAAGTACGTACAAGTAGCATTAGAAAAGAAGGAAAAAGACTGGATAGAAACGGATGATGGAGTAGTTACATGGCAAGGACGTATTTATGTACCAAAGGACAGAGACTTGAGAGGGCGGATCATTCAGGCGCATCACGACACGGTGCTGACGGGACATCCAGGCCGGTACAAAACCCAGGAGCTTATCACGCGTAACTACTGGTGGCCAGGGATTAGCCGAGACGTATGCACTTACGTCACAGGCTGCGAAAAGTGCCAAGCTACTAAAGCACATTGCTCAAAGCCCACCGGCATGCTTCACCCACATGATGCAACTACCGAGCCTTGGCAGACAATTGGGACAGATTTGATAGGGGAATTGCCAGAGTCAGGAGGATACAATGCCATCAGCGTCACAGTGGATCACTTTACCAAGCGTGTACGACTTGTACCAACACATATGTCTCTGACGTCAGAAGGCATGGCAAGGATCTATCGTGACCGGATCTTTCCGATCCATGGACTACCACGCAAAATAGTTCATGATTGAGGACCCCAATACCACTCCCAGTTCATGAAGGAGTTGTACCGGTTACTTGGCATCGAGGGAAACTTTACCATGGCATATCATTCTCAGACCAATGGGCAGACGGAGCGGATGAATCAGGAGATAGAGCACTACCTACGGCTATTTGTCAATTATCATCAGAGCGATTGGGACCAGTGGCTGCCAACGGCAGAGTTTGTCTTGAATGACCGAGAGCACTCGACGACTAAGACTACTCCGTTCTTTGCCGACAATGGACGTCACCCATACAAGGGAACAGCGCCGCAAATGACGTCAAAAAATCAGACGGCTCAGGAGTTTGCCGATGGGATGCGGAAGGTCAGGGAAGAAGTAGAGGCTGCCTTGAAGAAGGCGGCAGAGGACATGAAGAGACACTATGATAAGAAGAGGTCAGAGGCGGTTGAGTACAAACCCGGGAACATGGTGTGGTTGGAAGGGACCAATCTGAGCACAGACAGGCCAGCAAAGAAGATGGGGGACAAGCGGTTTGGACCTTTCAAGGTAGTCCAGAAGGTCGGACATAGCTCATACAAACTTGAGCTACCGTGCACATGGAAAAACATTCATCCGGTCTTTAATGAAGTTCTTCTATCCCCGTATCATCCACCTGAATTCCCGTCGCAACCACGAAACACACAGCCACCACCGGCAGTAGAAGGAGAGGAACCCGAATGGGAAGTAGAGGAGATAGTCAACTCTGGGAAGTACCGAGGCACATTCCGGTACAAGGTGAAATGGAGGGGCTATGGTGCCCATGAGCAAACATGGGAACCAATACGCAATCTAGAACATGCTGCCGAGGCCATTGCAGAGTTCCACAAGCGCTTCCCAGACAAGCCAAAGCCTCCAAAACTAGCACGCATCGAGATCCCTATTTCCCAATTTCCTACTCATCTCTTCCGACCTATGCCACAACCGGACACAGAACCCACTCCTAGTTCCATGCCAAGTGAAGCTTTAGCAAACAAGCTAGCGCATAATGGAACCTGCGCCTTAAGGAGGGGGTAATGTTACGAATGGACCATCTTTTCATCTTATCTATCACATCTCATCACCTATCATATCTCTTCATCATATCTTATCCCTTATCCGTGTCTCAGAGACGCCTCCTAGTGACATCATTCATACTCCTTGACACGCAATATGTTGGCAGCATGGTCTGACATCATACCTTATGGTTAGCAGGCTACTACCATGCACAGAACACAAGGAGGGAATCTGGAGCGTCATAGAACCAAGGCAGTGCTTTAATATCCCTGGAGGAAACAGGTTTGGGCAAGGAGTCAGGGCAAAGGGTAGTCAGTAATGGACATGTATATAAGCAAGTAGATTACAGTGTAGTCTGTAGCTTCGATCTCGTCTATACACCTGGCCTAGCCAGATCTCTTCACTTGCTCTTTGCTCCTTCTTAGTTAGACACTGCATGAAACATAAGATATTTACACCAAAAATATGCTAAAAAAATATAAAATCTTTTTAGCATTTTTTCACTTCAAAATTGATGAAAATATCATAAAATTGAGTAAAATTATGCTGAATATATGCTATACTTTAGTATATTCGAGTATATTTAGTATATTTTCACCTCCTTTTATGATATTTTTATTATTTTGTAGGTGAAAAAATGCTAAATAAATTTTACATTTTTTTATCATATTTCCGGCGTAAATATTGTATGTTTCATGCAGTGAGATTGACTGTGTGGTGCCTGGTTTAGCCCTGTGGTTAAGTCAGTGCTGACAGAGAAAGGCCACAGCCACGGGCGTATGCTTTATACCCTTACTGATTGCATTGTGTCGCTGGCCAGATTAACAAATAGCCATATTGGTCCTAGGGGAGACGGGTAACTCTGGACCATTGTCTCTAGTACAATTGGGTACAATGGCACGGCATCGATGGTTCAAGGTTCGGCATCTGAACAAAGGGAGCTCTCGAGTGGCAAAGGCCCAGCAAAAAGGCCTGGCAAAGGCACTGTATGACGCCTGGGCATGATCAAGCTAACGTTGTAAGTAGACCCACAGTGCCAGCTCCCTGGTCAACACCACATGCATTTTGTTCGGTATTCCGTAGACGCGCGAAACTACAGATCTTTGATAGGCAGTTCACCTATTGCATTACAGAACAAGACGGTACAAGACATACTATTATCTGGGCAATAATGAGCACACAGTGACCACTAACGATCCACCTGTGGTTGTGGATATTTGACAAGGTACCCGTTATAACGGTCCAAAAATGTTTTAAAATCCCCCGTTGTAACGGGGCCCCGTTACAACGGGGCACACTTGTGCAGCATCCCCCATCCGGGCGCCCATCCATCCCACCTCGCTCTGCTGACTAACACAGGTCAGCGCCTGTTGCCGCCGAATACAGCAAGCTGCAGCGCCAATAGCGCTGCCCGACACAAGCTGCCAAATCTATCAGTGTTGATGCCACGTCATCACATTTATCGAGACCAGTCTAATTACTGTAGATACGGTACGCTACTGGGGGATGTCAGTACTATGAATGCCGCCTTCCTCTTCGAGATCGCCTGCGAGAAGCCTCCGAACATCAGCCAAAACTTCCCCATCCTTGGGTCCTGCCTTCTGGCCGCGAGCTGGCTCGTCTTGTAGCCACAGGGTCTTGAAACCATCAGAAATGCGTACGCGATCCTTTGCCTGCCTTTGCACATACACCTTCCGTCCCGAAAACTCTGCCTTCCCCAGCGTATCCTTCCCCAAGTCCGCACGTCGAGTCCACTGCTCAGCTTCGTGCGCCAAGCTTCGTAAGACGCGCCGCATTTCCGCCCGAAGTATCTCCACTTCCTCTGACCATCTCTATTTCCTTGCCAGCGCCTTTGCCCATTCGATTCGAACACCTACATGTAATCAACATTGACGGCGGGCTTCAAATCAGGTAAAAACTTACATTCATGCAGGTAACCTTCCGAAGACGCATCCGGACCACCCCCAAAGGACCAGATCTAACTGACGACTCGTCGGGACTCGCCCAGAACTCCTCCTCCGCCCACCAGGGCCTTCCGGGACGTCGCCGTGACCCAGCTATCTCTCCCTCCCAGACATCCAAGCTTTTTGGTCGTCGCAGAATCAGTTTCCTCCATACTGACCAGCTCAATATCTGATGGCTTGAGTTCCCTAAAGCCGTCTGCATCCTGCTCCCCAGGCTCATCCATGTCCCCTTTGAGAGCGCGCAGCACTTTCCATCTATGCCGATACTTCTGCGCCGCGTCGTCAACCTTGTTGCTGAGAGATTGGATCAGTCTGGCCGCACGCGTCGTCGCGTTCTGGCCGGTGACGTGAGCATTTCGGTAGTTTATGAAATGCCGCCGTGTCATGAGTCGTGCTCGAAGACGCAGGATCGCGTCACTACATCGCCCTTTCCTCAGCGCCGCCTCGACGTCGTACAGCGCGTCGGGGCACATCCCCTCGACCCGAGAGCCCTCCATCAGAGATTTGGAAGGTAAGAATAATGTTGTATCCTCTGGTAACCGAGGATGTACCTGCGCATCCTCCTCGGCTTGAACCAATGCTGCGGCGCCTGGCATGTGCACGTCTTGATGACGGCGAAAGGTTCGCAGTTTGGCACTGAATGCCTTGCTTCGCTGGTGGATGCTGCTTTCTCTGGCCAGCGTGAGATTCACGCAGGACTTCCGATCTGCTTGCAACCGTGATCTGGGAAGCGTCATTAGAGAAGAAAACATCTCTACGATGTCGAAGACTCACTTGGTGTCCTCAAGCTGCAATCCGAGGATGATGAATGCGGCTGGGGTCATTCTCTGCATGCGCGGCACTCGAGGCGCCACTTTAGGCTTGTGCCGGTGCTGGGCCTTCCGCTTGCGCCCCCCTCCGTCTGCCTGTTCATTCCTGGATCCGTCATGGACTACGCACCCCTCCTCATCTACCTCTGAATCCCCAGGATCGCTTCCGTCCTCGGCGTCCTTACGCAGAGCTTCTTCTTCTGACTGCTCCTGGGCCCGCAGCTCGGCGCGTACCTTCTGCTCGGAAATGTCGACTTTGCCGGAAGGTGCATAGGGATTGGGCGACTTCCGATCGGCCAGCCAGTCCTTCACCAATTGCATCCATTCCCCGCGCACATTGCTTTTCAGAGCCGAATCCATGACCTTGAACGCGTTGACTTGAATTTTGCGTTCCTCGGTTGCGATTCGGAGACGCCGGAGAAGTGTTTTTCCTGTCATGAACATTTAGCAGTCGGGACTGTACACGCAAGCGAAGTTTTTACCAATGTCGATATTCTTCTGGAAATTTATGTGATTTACCTTGTCCTCATGGTCGTCATGCCTCGCACCCGGCTGCTCCTCGCGCATCATGTACGAGATGGGGTTCAGCTGGGACCAGTATCGCTCGATATCCTCGCCATCGGTTTTCCCCACGCCAGTCTGATAGCGCAGGCTGTTCTCCGTCTCGCAGCTGACTTCGTGCACGTTTCCGTGCCAAACAGGTAAACCCCATGTCAGCTCCGGAAGACCCAAATCCCTCAGACATTCCGGAAGAGCTTCGACACGTTTGAAGAAGTTTTTCTTGTATTGACAAGCAATGTCGTATGTGATGGTGACCTCCTTGAGGCCGAGGCGACTAAGGAGCCAGCATAGTATCCAATCGGTGTTTTTGTATCTAAAAAGAAGAAGATTATTAGTCAACCCACCTTGCTTTCAGTACTATTTCACTGACCGTTCGCCCTTTTCGAGATTGCTGAGTGAGAGCATGAGTTCGTGACGTGCACAGATGACGCCCAAGACGCCCGTCTACCGAAGGCCAGTAGAAAATTTGGTTTCCTTGTGCATGAGCGCTGCAAACGCGATGCACGATGATACCTGTATTAAGTTCGTTATTAATGCTGGTAAGCTGGTTTGTCGGAAGTACGTACCTCCTCCTCCGTGATATAGCTTCGCAGCCATTCGTGGTACTGCTCCATGGGGACCTGAACGCTGAGCCCGGAATAGAGCGGGTAATCGATGCGTGACGACGCGCGCATTTTGCAGCGCATCTTGAAGTTCGCGTCACCAGATAGAAGCCGCCGATATTTGTACCTGCACATGAGATCAGCAAAATACATTATTAGTTCTGTACAAAAACAGATAACTCACTGTTCTCCAGCACTTATAGAGCTGAGATTGGTCGGCAGGTTGACACCTACGCGAGGACACGCCCAACACTCGACAGAAACGGACCCCCAAACGGCTTTCTCCACCCCTCCCACTTCATGCGCTGATGTGCACGTTATTCTGTGGGCTTAGAAATACCACAAAACAAACACAAAATCTTATAAAACTCCTTGATAGAAGTTTGTTATCTGCTTGTAAAAGGTTTGATTTGAATAGAAAACCGAGATCGATTTACTGCTTTCTTAAACTCTTGTTGTCAAATAAAGTGAAACAGATAATAAGTGCACAAGCGTGCGAGTTTGAAGGGGGGTGATAGGGATTTCGACCGATTGACAAATGTCTGGTCTCAGTTAACAAAACACAAGTCTTTGGTTGAACTCCGTGTCCTACACAGTAGTCCTTATACCAACTTGGAATGTTTCTTCAACCTCGGTGAGAGATTGTTATTATGGTTGTAATTGGGTTTTAGACAAATCGTGCTCGGAATGCACTTGAACTCTCAAGAGCCTGCGGGATGACGCTTTTCGTGACTGAACGGTCCTCTCTAGGGAAAGGCTGGCCCAGACTACGACGTTCCTGTAATACCTCTAGGGAGATATTAGACTCAGAAACACCTTGCTCTAGTACTTTGAATTCAAGGAGCTTTGCTTCACAAGTATTCACTTTTCAATCTAAACCCTTGCTCTTTGTGCTTAGGTTTGGTTCTTGGGTTTTGGGTTCTTAAGTTTTCAGACTTTTGGAGGCGATAAAACCGAAGTCGATTTTATAAGAGATAGATCGCTACAGTAAAGCTTTGTGGGCTCTTGGCTGCGGGTCACTAAACTAAAAACTACTCTACTGTTACAACTGGGCTTATATACTGCTCAATCTATATCTGTACACTAATTTCTACTTACTAACTAGCAGCCTTTTGGGGTTTTGTTTCCGCATCGGAGACACCAGTCTAGATGCTTCTACATTGAATTATGCCATTTCGCTCTCGACATACTCTCCAGAACTGATCCATGTATGACGAATCTCAGACTCGATTTGTTAAATCTTTGTCATAAAACCCGTCTCGGATTGCTCTTTGGAGTTTGTCCATATGATTCTTGATTCCTGCGAATCGGAGTATTACAGTACAACTGTATTGATTCTTCATGGATGACTGATGCAGAACTCCGAGTCGGACTTCCGCAATGCATCCACTTGTTGTTCCGCTAGTAAATCTTCTTGATTTGTTACTCTGCACCTCATATGGTGCCATCCTTGACCAAATCGGATCAGATTTGCCTGATTCTGGACTCAGTCTAGATGCTATTGGTGCTGCGGAATATATCTTTTTGGGTCTCTTGATTTCATGTGATAACGTGATTCTACCAGGCTAGCCGGATTGGTCTAAGTCCTCGGACGAAGGATTCCAGATTTCTGAGGTGGCTCTGCGGTTCTGATGTCATGGTCTCATCTTAGTCATCCAGGTCTAGATCCTGTATGTCACTTGAACACATGCACTTGTCTTGGGTTCGTAGCCTAGGCCTTTGCTTTATCATAGTACGTTTAAACAACAAATTCGAGCTCGAATTACTCAAGTGTCGAATTGACGTCTTGGTTGTGAAGTTACAAGAGAGTATTGTGTGATGTTTGACTTGCTAGATGCAAGTGGGCACTTTTGATGATGATATTCGAGGAGGATCTTCCTCTGGAGTCTAATCCTTGCCCTGAATAGAGTCTCCTTAGGGTCACTAACATCTCTTCTATGATTGCCAACCACAAGTAATCGTCTACTATGTGCTTCGGACTTATCCAGAAATCGCAAAATTCCCGGTTTCTAGGCGTAGACGCACATAAAGCGTGTCATCTCCCTTTAACTTTGTGATATGTTGTCCGCAACATACTAAACTTTACCCGGAACCCGCTATTCATCTCGCTTAGTGCAAGCGGCGGGCGATGAATGACCGAATACAATCCTCGGTTATCTCTTTTAGAACCATATTTGGCAGATTCGCCGTTCTCTTAAATAGTGTGCAGTTCCTGGATGATTTTCCCAGTTTCCACTTTACCATTTCGACCTCGAAATTCGTCTTCTCTTCATCATGCCAGCTAACGTATCCGCCAAGAAGTCCTGGACTGGAATCGTCAATCTTATTCCTGACGAATCTCCCAAGACCGTTCCCGAGTTAGTGGAACGTCGCGTTGCCGATGGCAAAACTCTCGTTATTCACATTAACAACTGGGACGCGCCGGCCACCGGTTTGGTTCCCGCAGTTCTTACTCTTTACAACAACATCTGCCCTTTGGTGCTCAAGTCCGTCGAATACATGGATCGTGCCAAGGCTTCTGCTAAGGACAAAGCGGGATCTATTGACTTGATCATTGTAAAGTTTCTTGTGAGTGTCTTGATTCTTATTTTCGAAATTCGAACTCGAATTTCTAACTTCTTTCAATAGGGTGCCAATCTTCCTAAAGATAACATTTCGGGCTGCATTTACCCCGAAAAACTCGCGGCATTTGCTTGCAACCTCCGATCTTTCTTAGGACTTGCTATCTCCGAGCTTGGAGTTAGCCCCCACATGCATCACGTCAATCTTGCCAACGTATTGAACGCTTTCGTCATGACTTGCACCAAGAAGGGAACCATCCAACCTGAGTCTTTTAGTCTTCCTTCTATTCATCCTCTTCATCCACGATGGAAGAAGTTACTGGAGGCTTCAGGCAGTAAAGGCAAGGAGAAGGCTAAATCTCCCGAGCCCAAGGTTAAGGGTAAAATGAAGATCCTGGTATGTTATTTTATTCTTTGGAAAATCGGCATCGATTTTCTAACTTCGATTTTCTTATAGAAGTCTACCACCGCCCTCAAAGTCATCGACGATCCTGTTCGTGTTTTGGAGGATATTCATAAATCTTCCCGTGTTAGCAATTTCTGCTGGGCTGACGATCTCTCAGACATGGGTGAAGTGGATTCTTCTGATTCTGAAGTAAGCTTCTGAACTCTTGTAATAGATTATGAAGCTGACTTAGCTAATTTTCTTAAACAGCTTTCGATGGGTTCATCCGACAATGAAGACGAAGAGGAGGAAGTAATCATCGAGGATGCTACTCCCCCTGCTTCTACTGCTTCTGAATCGGTGAGAGGCTTATTCTTGAAAATCGATCTCGGATTAATGATTTTCTAGTCTTCTCGTTCGGTAAAATATCTTTACTATTGTGAAGTACCCGGCATGGATACTAATTCTTCCTTGTATCACAAGGCTGTGGTTACGTCTGGAGCTGCGCCTACTGCTCAAATCGAGGCCGCTCCCAAGCGCAAGGCTGTTACCGCTCTTCCCGAGTCCAAGCGCATGACCAAGGCTTTGAAACCTGCTGGTTTCAATGTTGAGCCAGTTCTTATTGATCAGCTTTCTTCTAGTAAGTTAACACTTGACTCTCTTTTAAAATTCGAAAATCTGACTCGATTTTCTCCTTATTGTTAGTCACTCAGTTGGTCAACGCATACCAAAGTGCTTCTTCTGCGATCATTCGCCGCATGCAGATCTTGGGTGCGCTTCCCGAGGACTTAGCTCTTTCGGCCTCAATGGTGGCCGCGGAACACGGGTACCGTTACGAGTTATCGCTTATGATGAATCGGATCCACGGCGAGATCCAGACTTTTTTGAGGACCCGGGATCTTTATCTCGCGGCAACTGATTCTTTGGTTCCTTAGATCACCGAATGTCAGGTGTCATGTCTACTTCTTTGCATAAGTAGAGTGATGGCTTGTTTCTTTCTCAAAGTAGCTAGTCGGAAATTTTGTTTGAACTGTGACTAGTATACCGGAGGCTTGTCGGATACACGTGGACTTTATCATTCTTTGTCTTTACGTGTTGTATTATTATCTTTACGTCTATGTTAGACATTTTGCAAACTTGACTTTTTCGATTGAATTCAGACCCGAGCAATCCGACTAAGAATTTTGTGCTTCGGTTTTCAATGACACCTGGTCAATCGAAACTTTAAAACTTATTTCGAGTATGAAATCTTAATTTTTACATATTTAAGAACAATCTTCTCTTAACGAATTCTGCATCTCCTTCTTCGATGGCGCAGCTCTTCTTCCCGTTCTGCAGCGAGTTACGCTTCTGCAATCTTCACTCTAGCTTTTCAGTCTTTCCGACTTCCGTAGCCACTTTGATGGAGGCAGAGCTTGCAATGGCTTCCGCTCTAGATCTTTATAACGTGCACAGAGATTTCGTTATGGTGGCTCGAGAACTCGATGGTCAATTGTCTGAGATTGATGAACGCAAGACTGCTTTCCATACTAACAGTCACATCCATTTCGGTGGAAATGAAGGGAACCTCGAAGTTCCAACTCTTCGCTACATGGTTTTCGTCTTAGTGAGTAAATTGACTTTTCCTCATTTCGAACTCGATTTACTCCTTATTTTCTATTAGCGTCGTTATAGTAAACTGTGGGATCAGGTTCCGACTATGGCTGCTATTGGTATCGAACGGAGTTTCTGTTCAATGTACATCCTTTGTTGGTACTTTGTTACCACCTTCTTCAAGGAGGAACCCGATTGCTCTATCGATGGTGTTACTATCGATCACATTTTACCACTTCCCATACGCTATTTGAGCACTGGAGTTTATCGAGACATCTTTCTCGATATTTCCATGCAGGCTTTGGTGAGTTCTTAAAATTAGAAACCCGACTTCGAATTTCTGAAATTTTCTTTTACAGGAGTCTGCTTTCTTTTCTTCCTCTCAATCCTTCAATCGTTATCTTCGAACCATCATGTCCCCCGAAGACATTGAATGGCTAAGGAACATTCCTCCATCCACTCAGGCTATTCCCGACGACATTCGCGAAATAATTACTTGGATTCCGCGCTTCTATGAAGATCGCGTGCTGGACCCGATGCTAGGTAGCCAAGGTTTAAACCGTGATCGAGTCTTCAATTTGTCGGTCTTTCGACAAGGCCTCAACGCTATTGGCGCTTTATACCCTGTGTAAGTCTTGACTTATTTTTCCAAAATCGTTTTCGAGTTTCTTACTTCGACTTTTAGCTTGATTGACCAAACTTTTCCAAATGTCCCAGATCAGTTCTGGGATATCAATTGGTCTAGAGCAACCGTCGAGGACTTCAGGCTTTTGCAACGAATTGTTGGTGCACTATTGCCTGATCAGCAATATGCTTTTTACTCTCGCTTATACAACAATCGCAACCCTCCTCAGTTCAAACACTTTTGTCTTATTCCTGAGCAGTTGGTTTAGCCTTGTAGTCATCGTGGTCTCCCTTTAACTTTTGAAAGTCTTACTTGTACCTTGTCTACAGAATTACATTTTTCTTGTTAAAATGTTTTCCATAAATTCAGTCTCGGATTGTGTTCTTTAAGTGAACGAACTATACTCTTGTCCCATTGTAAAGTAAATCATACAAAATCGGTTCGATTTACTTTCTTGTTGATTTCTTGCGTTCCTCCAACTCTCTTTTCAACTGTTCTATCTCTTCTTGCGCCTTCTGTAACTCGGCCTCGGCTCTCGACAAGTCTCCCTCCTTCTTCGGTTTATGATGGAAAAATCCTCCACCACGCCTAGGAGGTGAGCACATGTACTTCATATCACGACATCGGTCGCATGAAATACATTTCTTGCCTTTAACCGTTCCCACCGTGTCTCGTTGACTTGTCATATATGACCAATAACAACTATGACCACCCTTCTCGCATCTGATGCATTTTCGTTTTTCATCGATTTTCCCTTGAATCTCTTTAGATTCAACCGTTCGTCCATGTTCGCTGACTTTGGCTGAACGACTCGAATAGGATTTCGATTTCGATTTCTTTGCTTTTGGATGGGTGTCGTCACTGTCATCGTCACCAGAGTCTCGAGTTCGTTTCGAAGTAGTGTTCCTCGAAGACGAAGCCACTGGGGCAGGCGACTTGGACTTGGGCTTAGGTTCGAATATCGAGCTCGGATTGCTCTCCATTCTAGCCTTCGCTTGCTTGATTAGAACTTCTTCTTCACTTTCGTCAACTTCGGTTGTTACATCCGGAGTCATCGTACTGTGGGGTGCAGCAATTGTCGTTTCTGTTTGCACTGCATGAAACATACAATATTTATGCCGGAAATATGGTGAAAAAATGTAAAATTTATTTAGCATTTTTTCACTTTAAAATTGATAAGAATATCATAAAATTAAGTAAGAATATGTTGAATATATGCTATACTTAAGTATATTCAAGTATATTTAGCATATTTTCATCTCTTTTTATGATATTTTTATCATTTTTTAGGTGAAAAAATGCTAAATAAATTTTACATTTTTTTATCATATTTCCGGCGTAAATATTGTATATTTCATGCAGTGTTGTTGATTCTGTCCTAGTTCCATTCGAGCTTTCGCTTCCACAGAGGACAACAATCGAGGTTGGGGTCGAGATTTAGATGGCAAGGTGGGAGTAGAAGATTTTGAACTCGATTTTCGAATTTCGAATCCTTGGTAAGGAATCCCGTTGAATCGTAACTCTTTCCTTGTCAACCTATAACCTCTCTCCTGCTCTTGCAAAACAAAGGGATAAAGATCGGTTGGTGGATAAGGTTCCAAGTCAAACCACCTTGCTAAAAGGCTTAGACTCGGTTCCTTCGAAAAGACCTTTGGTAGAGCCCTGGAGACTGCTTTGTCCAGTACATACGTCCAATCAAATTCGAGTTCGATATTCTCGAATTCAATGACGCTGTCCAGAGTCGTCCAAAAGGTTATGTCCAGCTCTTCTCCACGCTCCTCCATCTGTTTCCTTGCATAGTCAAACAATGTCATCTGCTTCATGACAAGTTTGTACGCATAGTCGAAGGCTACCCATAAACAATATTTGGGAGGTATCCTTTCTTGGTTCAAGAACTTGTATGCGGGAATGGGATTGAGTCTAGAATCGAGGGGTAGAACTTGTGATGGATGTTTATAGACGAAGGAATTGGAAGCCCTGGCCAATTCGATATCGAATTGGTAAGAGATCAACTCTTCTTCGTGCAAGTTCACGTTCCTGAAAGATGGATCCCCAAGAATCCAGTTGACTAGGAAGACCCAGTAACAGCTAACTAGAAGATTTCTAGTCAAAATTTCTTGTCGTAGTAGAGTCTCCTCGATTTTCTTGAGATCCCTATCCACGATGGCCTTTCTGTCTGATACAGAGAGTACCAGTTTCCAGCGATAATCGATGTCCTCTGAAAAAGTGTACGCCGTTTGCAAGATATTGTGTTTCTTCAAATTCGGCGCGTATTTCTTTAGATTGATCAATTCAACCGCAGGAACCATATCCCGTTCTTGAGTTTGTAACGTCTTTTGTTTTAAGGATTAGCACGAAAGAAATTCGGTTTCGAATTTTCCTTACTTCTTCCATTCGAAATCCTTCTTGCATATATGAATCTTCTTGTTGCGTGAGTTGAGTTGCTTCCTATATAAGTTAGGATAGAAGTAAAATCCGATATCGAATTTCTTACTTCTCTCAACGTTTCTTCCATCTGAGTTTCCTCTCTCAACGTTTGACTTATGTCTTCCATGGTAGGAAACTCTTCTTCTTCATCGATTTCATCTTTGAAAAAGACCTATAATTTTCTTTTATAAACCAAGTATTCCTGAATGAACGCTTTTGCTTACTTCTTCATTGAATGGTCCAATTTCTATTGTATCCCATCTTTTCTTCTTCGATTGCCTTATCATCGCCTTGATACTTTTCTCAGGCTTCATGAAAATGTCAAATTCGTCCCATATTTGAACGACTTCGATCATACCTCATACAAAAGGCTTTCCTTTTCTTTAATAAAGCTCTTTATATTAAACCCTTCTTCTAAGGTTCTCTCTTTTTCTTCTCTAGAGATCCGTTTCCACATCGTGTATGCTTCGAAAAGGAGTGAATCGAGCTTTTCGACCTCGAATTCCTTTTGAAAGTCTTCGGTATCAACCGTCGCAGCATACAAGACAACAAAACGAAAGAATTTGTTGTCCTCCGCTAAGTTAAGAAATGACTCTGGATAGTACCAGGCCTTTGCTGCTGTAGCTTGATTTTGGAAGATGGGAAGTCGACTTTCTGGAGTGATGTATTTTCGTCCCATGAACAAGAACTGATAGTCGGCAGAGACATTAGTAGTCCCCAAGCGCAGCTGTGCTTTTTCTTGTATCTGTGTCGCAAGCGTGATTTGAGACATGGCCAGAGAGATATTCGATATCGAAATGTTTGTCGATCAAAGGGTTTTCTGGGTAGAGCAAGATGGGGAAAAAGAGGAATCCATTCTCGAAGTCCAACTTATATACCCATCGGAACACTAAATCTGAATTCCCGATGATGACACCTCATCCCTGCCTATTACTCATATTGTCACCTGACATTCAGGAATTCCTCCCTGAATGACTCTAGGCCTGTTCTAACAGTTCTTTTCATGATACTGTTTTGTTTCTAACGCCAGAACTGTTTCTAGTCCTGCATTATTCTTTCCTTATCTTTCTTTTTAGAGAATTTTGTGCTCGAAATTTTTTTTAAAATTCGAAAATTTTTCCAAGTTTCATCATTGCACACTACTTCTTCCTTTCATTTCTTTTAATGGTGTCCGCACCATTTATTTACTCTTACACTCTTAAGTTTTTACAAAATCGAACTCGATTTTCAGTGTTTGTTTTGTTATTTGCCAAGTAACCAGTCTTACTTGTTACCTTTCTTTCTTTCTTATTCTTGAGTTCACTCTTGTTTATATGTCAAGATGATTTTCTGTGTATTGTACAGTGGTTGTGATTATTAGAAGTCAAGTAGAAAAGGGTTTAAAGAAGGTAAAAGTCCAGTAAGTAATACTAAGCGAATGATTATGTATATCATTTCGAACTCGGTTTACTCCTTTGCTTTCTTCGTCTTCTTTTTCTTCACCCTTTTCAACTCTTCCTCTACTCCGTCCTTTTCTTCCAGCACCCTTTCCAACTCGGCTTCCAAGAAGGCTATGTGGTTCATAGCGTCGTCCAGCTCGTTATTCGTTATTTCGAACTCGGACATCTTCTTGGACTTGTGATGAAAGTAGCCGCCCTTCTTGTTTGGCGGCTCGCATAACACCTTCTTGTCGACACAGTAGTCGCAAGAAATCCGATACCGGGTTTTGGCGCTGTCCCGATTGTTCTTCTGCTCCTTCACTATACTCCACGAACACCTTTGACCTCTTTTGATGCATTTCAAGCACTTGCTGTTCATCGCGATGTTTCATTGTACCCTTTTATAAGAGTATTTGACACCGTGATCGTCGTACTTGCATGCTTTGTCTTGGACCAACACCTTTTTCGGTTTCGATTTTCTGGTGGTCTTCGACTTCTTGGCGGGTCTATCAAGGTCAGAGTCAAGTCTTGACTCTGGTTCCTTGCGGTTCGGGAGTTTCGTTTTGGAAGATGAAGCGACCGGGGTTGGAGTTGGAATATGAGGAGGCGGGGTTGGCGTTGGAATGTGCGGAGGCGGGGTTGGCGAATGTATGCGAACCCTTTTCGAGACCGATTTTGTGGGTACCAGTCCACGATCCTCTGTTTCTTCCTCCAAAGTCCTAGGCTCAGTTGGTATTTCCAACTGTTCAGGTGCCTATTTGTTTGAATTAGCATCGATTTAGTCTTAACATAATCGAGCTCGATTTGCTTACCCGCTTCCTCTTCTTTTCCACTGACTTGTTTGCCTCAGTGGTCTTGCTAATCTTTAAGAGTATAAGTCAAATCAAATTCGAAAGAAATTCGAACTTGATTTGCTTACCGGTTTCTCGATATTCTTGGTTGAGGGCAAGTCAACCTTCGCCTGATCCTTTTTCAAGGTTTTGGGCACCGGTCGACTTACTTTTGGACTTGTTGAGTCCAACACCTCTTTCATCTTCAGCGAAACCTTCCATTGAGTCAAATCCTCTGCGTCTCTGATCTTGTTTTTGACAAGTTGCCAATGCTTGTCGGACGGATGTCTGGTGAAGGGGGCTAAGTCGTAGGCGGGGTAGTCTGTGAAGTCCAGGAATGCTCGAAGACCAGAAAGTGAAGGTTCCCTCCTAAACACTTTCTGAAGGCCAAGTATAATCCCTCGGTCGACAACGTATCGATATCCAAATTCGATGTCGATTTGCTCGAAATGGACCGCTTTGCCAAGTGCCGTCCAAAAGTGAATATCGAAGACGATTTCCACCTCGGCCAAGTTCTGTTGCCAGTAGGACATCGCCACGTCGTACAAGTTCTTCTTGCCACAGACCAATTCCATAGGGGTACGATTATCGATATTGATTTTGTGTCGCCGTGGAATGGTGATGTTGTCCAAGTACTTCAATTTTGGCACAAACTGAGGAACTGGATTGTCAGTTGGCAGATTCCATGGTTTGCCCTTCTCAGCCACCAAATTGGCCATCCTAGCAAGACACAAGTCAAAGGCCGCCAAGCAAGCTACCTTATCGTTGGCCTTGATCTTTTGAAATTCGTCATCGAACTTCAACATTCCCAGCGTCCAGCACCAATATTTGCCTATGGCCACGGATCGTTCCATGATTCGGTGCTTGATGAAAATCGACTTGATTTTGTCGATGTCCCCGGTTACAAACTCTTGGCGCTCCTCCAAAGACAAGGTAAGCTTCCATCGATAGTCGACCTTGTAATCGAAGGTATACGCCTTCTGCGCATAGTTTCCATTGATGAGGACTGTCAAGTCCCGCGACTGGATAGCTTTCAACTTTGGAAGCTTGTATTATTTAGTATCGGATAGAAAATCGAATATGATTTTCTTACCGTTGCTCCTTCTTCTACCCAAGACTCCCTCATAATGGAGTCTTGCTCCTCTTGCTCTTCAACCTGTAATTCAATTCAGATTGCTTTTCTTAAATGCAAATCGGGTTCGGTTTTCTTACCGTTGCCCTGCCCTTGCCTTTCTCTTGAGCCGTGTACATTCCAGCCCTCTGATTCTGTTTATTTGTTTATCTTTCATCCACTAATATTGTAAGTTAAAACTTACTTCTTCCACAGACAAGGATTCAATCCTTTCTGTTACATCCTGCACCTGTGCAGTGGTGTTGTCTTGTGTGGTCTTGGAAGTGGAAGACATTGGTTGTGACTTTGGAATAAATCGAGTTCGGTTTTTGAGTGTCGAGCGGACTCCGGTAATAGTGGGGAATGGGGGAGGAAAAGAGAAATTCGATCCCGGATGCCCATATTATATATCACTCAAAACACTAAATCCGAGTCTCTGACGAGCACAACTTCTTTCTGACTCATTTCGATGTCGGATTGTGAATCTTGTACGTCATATCTACACGTTCCTGATGGCAAATCAGGATCAATATTCTTCACGTGATTTCTGACATATTTCGATTATTCTATCCATCTGTGTCATTGTGTCTGCCACTTTCAAACTTATAGTCTTATCAATTGGGTCTTTTAGCGCTTCAAAGTCAAAATTCAAATTCGATTTTTCGAAAATTTTCGGTTTCGATTTTGAACCAGCTATGTTTCTTTATCCCCTCTCTTTTCTTTATGATGGTGTCCTCACCATCTTTTACAATATTTCAACTTTTCTAACAATTCCTTTTTAGTATCAAACTTTTCAATTTCAAGCTCGATATTCTTTTTGACTTTGTTAGACTTCAGTAGTTTTCTTTGTTTCTATCTTTGAGTATTGAAATTCGAGATCGAATTTCTTCCTTGTCTCGATTTCTTGTTGTTACAGTTTTTCTGAACTTATCTTTATGGTTTTCTTATTGCTTGCTACAGCCATATAGTGTAATGGTAACACTTTCCCAAACAGTCGGGTGGTACCACACAATTGTTTACTGGGAGGATTCCAGGTTCGAATCCTGGTATGGCTATAGTCAGCAAATTTTACATGTCTTTTTCTTATTGTCTTTTCTTTTTCAAACTTGGTTGGTTCAATTTACTTTACAGGTCCTTCAAGGCCATTTGGTGTAGTGGTTAGCACACTTGACTGTGGTTACAATATCACCGCAAGCTTGTCAAGAAGCCCTGGTTCAATTCCAGTTGTGGCCTTTGATTGAGGGCCAGTGAATTTTTCGATCTTTTTCTTTTATAAGAGTCTTATAATTCGATGTCGAATTGCATGACTAGTCTTTGTTGCCTAGTTTCGCCATGTCTTCGACTATTTTCTTAGCTCCATCTTTGATTCTGTTGAGTGCTTCAAAGAATCTCTTTCCCAAGGAAATGGGATCTTTTCTAGAGTGGAATGGAATAACTCTGAACTGAGCTATCTTGTCTTTCAGAATAGTACCATCCAATTCACATAAGATATAATTGTTAGCTGTAGTACGAGTGACTACTGCATACGGTCCCATAAATCTTTCTTTGAATTTGGCATTCATTTCTTTTTCAATTCTTGTATTTCTTACCAATACCAACTCTCTAGTATTAAACTGGTAACGGGGTATTTTATTGATAAAATCTTCCAAGAATTTCGCTGCCGTTTTTCTTTTATTAAGGGTGACTCTTTTCTTCATTTCTTTTACATCTTCTCGATGCTTAACCAACTGTTTTGCTCGATAAGCTATCAAATCGGAAGTCGAGACGATTTTGTCTGGTGCGTCGACTAGCCATGTTACTTCTTCTAGGTCTAAAGGTAAAATTGGATCACAACCTGTTACCGCATAAAAAGGTGAGGTTCCTATCGATCTTTTGACAGTGATTCTTTCTGCCCATAGAATTTCATATAAGAATTGTGGCCATCTCTCAGGATTTCCTTTGCAGATCTTAAACAAAGATTGTCTTATATCCCAATGACCTCTCTCTACCTTTCCGTTTGCTGTCTTATTATACGGTGTAATAGCAATTCCTTTTATACCATATTTTTCTTCAATATAACGCACTGCCTTTCTTATAGCTGGACCATTATCGGTCACGATTTCTTTAAGACATCCCCATCTACATAGTATGTCTTCAAATATCCAGTCTCCTAGCATTTCAGCATTTTCGACTTTCAATGCTCGAGCTTCTGGCCAGCCGGTCAAACCACATCTAGCAACGGTGACTGCGTTATAGTCTTTATATTTTTCTCCCTTCAAAGAATTCGAGCCCGATTTTGGCATACGAAATGTATCAATGTATGCTCTGTCAAACACTCCAAGTGTTGAAGTAATTACAGGTTCAGTCCTTATGAGAGTCTTTTGTCTTTTCTGGCACAAGATGCAAGTCTTAATGTACCATTTAATATCAGTTTCCATACCTGGCCACCAAAATCGTTTCTTGACTAGCTGAAGCACTGAGTACTGGCCTTTATGACCATTAGAATCGTGTAGACTTTTTACTATAGCAAATCGTCTCGATTTTTGTAATACTCTTTTATGTGCTCCATCCTTATCTTTCTTATATAGCTTTTCATGTCTGACGAAGAAATCTTTACTCTAATCTTGCAATTGAGTGATTTCCGTTTCTGTCAACGACACAAGTTCCTTATCTGGATCTTCTATATAGTCTTGCAAATAAGGCAAAAGAAGTTCCTAAGCGGTTTCTCGCTTTGTTCGAGGCAATACTGGGAATTCATCCATTGCTAGCTAGTCTTCTAATTCTCCAATCGATACAGCTCCACTAAGGGCTAGTGTTCGATGTTCTTTAAATTGTGCTGGCCAAATAATCGAATCCAAATTTACTATAGTTTGAGCAAATCCTTTTCGATTATTTATTTCATCTTTGAAAGATGAGAACTCCTTAGTTCGTTCTGAGTTATCTAAGTTTTCAGGTTCCTCATATTCAAACATATGAAGTGTGTCATCTTCTTCATCTATTTCTGGTCTTGGAACTATTATATCCAATTCTGAGCTAGGTCTTCTACTCAATCCATCCGGACCATGTACCTTTCCAGGAACATGAACTAAAGTAAAGTGATACATTAAAATTTCTTCTGCCCATCGTTGAAGATTAGCATTGGCTAATGAATCCACGTTGGATAGCATTCCTTTAATGTATTTGGCATCCACTTCAATCTTTACTTTACGACACCCAAGTAAATAGTATTTACAATGCATCAAGGCTCGATATAAGCCAAAAAGTTCTCTTTTCGCCTGCGAATATCTAGATTCGCGGTCATTCAAAGTAATTGACATGAACTTTGCAAAGTATTGTTTCTTAGGCTCTTCGGGATCGAATTGTAATAAATAGAATCCTACTGCTTGATATGAAGTGTCTACCGATAGAATGATCGGTGTGTCCCATTCATATTTTAAAGGTTTCAACATAGGACAAGTTCTAATTGCCAACTTCAACTCATCCATGCTTGCTTATTCTTCAGTACCCCATTGAAATGGTATAACTTTCTTTGTTAAATAAGTCAAAGGTCTAGCTTTCTTAGAGTAGTCCTTGATGAATGCTCTAAAGATTCCAGCCGTTCCTAAAAACGATCTAACTTCAGTTAGTGATTGACACGGTGGCCAATCCATTATGACCTTTACTCTTTCTTCAGAGGGTTTTCTTCCTTGGTAAGTACAAACATGACCTACCACCGTTATTTCTTCAGCACAAATAACAGCTTTCAATCCTGAAAAGGTGCCACCCGCATATTTCATGCGTTGAACAATCCTGTTCATGTTACAAAAGTGTTCCCAAACGAACCTTCGGATATTCGGGTTCGATTTAAGGGTTTCATAAGTGCCATCTTCTTGTTGATATCTAGTACTAGGTCCTTTTACTGGTACATCATCAATATAAGGTCTAGTAAATGCAGGTATCTCTTCCCTTAGAATATATGCAACATCATCATGGAAAATCGGAACCAAATTTGTCCATCCCATGGGTAATGTTCTTAATCTTAATGCTCCATAAGGCGTAGAGAAAGTAGTCATATCCCGACTTCGGATAGCTAACATTCTTTCATCATACCCTACATACAGATCTAAAGTTCCTCCACAAGATAATCCTGCAAAGGCTTCCGCTAACTCTTCAGTTGCCGGCGGTAGTCCTGAATGAGCAATTGTAACTGCATTTAAGGGTTCTAAACTATGAACTAGTCTTAGTTTCTTTCTATCTTTCTTTACGACACAAAACCAACGACTTCTATATGATGAATTTGAAGGTTCATATACTCCGGAGTCGATTTTGTGCTTGATTATCTTACATACTTCTTCATAAATTCCTGGCGGAATGGGTATGTTTTTCAGTACCCAAGGAGTATGAGGTATTACTGGCATTTCAACTGGCGGGAAGAAATCCTCTCGAAATTTTCCTTTCTCAGTCTCATCCCAAGCAAATCCTTCATTCTGTAGACACATAAAATGATCTAACAGTTTTCTTTCTTCCGGCCATAAAAATTCCCCTGGATGATCCTTTTGGATCTGTTCTCTTCTTTCTGCTGTGTATCTTCCCGTCGGTACAAATTCTGGCGGGTTTTCAGATAATTGAGGCATTCCTTTTAAAGGATCTCCTTCAATATTTCTTAAAATCCTAAACTCTTCAGGTAGAGTACCTAAATGAGCTTTAGTCTTCAAATGAACCGGTTTATATTTCTTAGTAGCAAATACTCCTCAGTTTCCTCTTTCTTCCTTGATGTTTTGTAAGAAAGTTTCTCTTACTTCTCCAATGTAGTCAACAGGCATAGCTACTGTTATATTAGCAAACAGTCCTTCTAATCCTGCTGGTACATCATAAAAGATATTCATCGTCGAGATTGCTCTGATTCCTGTGTTATCTAAGTCAATCTTTTCTTTTCTTATATCAAATAACTTCTTGAATCCGAAGATTTGTTTTGTCTCTATAATCGAATCCGATTTTCTAGGTGCATTCACTAGAAAATTTTCAGATGTCGGTTCTAGAAATCGATATCGATTTCTTAAAGGTTTCACTAGTTGATTTACTCTTTCCGAAGATTTTCGAAGATACAAACTAGTTATTGCTTCTTGGTCAAACGTTTCTTTTCCTTGAGCAGGTAGATATGTTTGCTTGATCTTTATTTCATTGTTCCAGCCTTGTTCAATTACTAATGCTAACTCTCCTTGATATTCATTCAAGTCCTTGAGTTCAGGTGAAAACCCCTAGCCTCATTCTTTAATTGTTGACTGGGAATTTGACCTCTAGCATAAGTTGGTAGAGTTAATCTTTGGCCATTTCCTGGGTCCACTATAGTTGCAGTGGTCAAACCTTCTGCTGTAGTTTGAAGGCTT
Source organism: Strobilurus luchuensis (assembly GCA_019915105.1). Classification (NCBI taxonomy): domain Eukaryota; kingdom Fungi; phylum Basidiomycota; class Agaricomycetes; order Agaricales; family Physalacriaceae; genus Strobilurus; species Strobilurus luchuensis. The sequence continues at coordinate 1,807,127 of JAHLMJ010000004.1, forward strand.
GCCTGAGACACAGTCTCAAACGGTCTTCCCAGTAAAATGTCATAGGCTGGGTCTTTAAGAACATGAAACTGAAGGTAATAAGTAATTCCTTCACAATTTACCGGTACATTTCGAGCTAAGCCTAATGTTACCGTTCTTCCTTTATCCACACTTTCCATTGTAATGACAAAGTTCGGGTCAAAGGCTAATCCGAGTTCGAATGCTGTTTTTAAAGACATCAACGCGATTTGTGAACCTCCATCTAATAAACACTCTTTCTTAGATCCATTATTGATCTTTAACCAAAGTGTTCTTAGATCAACACTCTCAGGAGCCACATACAGTTTTGATAACTGATATGATCCTTTATATTGAGTTGTATTGAAAAACTGTTCAATTGGATCTTGAACAACTATAGCACCTTTTGGTACCTTTTCGGTCTCGATTTGTGAAATCGAATAGACTTGCATGGTTGTTTTAACATTCTTAGTCTTTAACAGTTTTTCTAGGTTCTTTCGCCATTCAATATTTGTTGCTAAAAGCTTTTCTGGTAAGAGTTCTTTCCAAGCTTCCTTCCATTGAGGATGTTTTTCTAACAGCAAATCTATTTCTGCTTTCCTCTTATAAGACTTTATCTTTTCTTTATTATTAGGTAGAGTTGAATCTACCTTGGAGGACTTTGGAATATCAGATTCGATTTTTGGTTCGGGTTGTTTAACAGCTTCTTCTATCTGTGTTTCAACTTCACCTTCTGACTCTTCATCAGTTAATTCGAATTCTTCATCCTGTTCCTCAAAGCTAACTCGCTTAGGTTGAACTGTTGTTGAAGGTCTTTTAGGTATTTCTACCACAAACTTTTGTTTTGGCCAAACAGTCTTTGTAGGCACTACTGTTTTAACAATTCCGGCTTCAGTTTGAATGCCATTCTTATTTTTAGTACTTCGAGTATTCACAGCGTACGAGCTTTCCGGCGAAGATACTGCATCTTCTTCCTTCATCAAGCTCAATTGAAACCCCCTTGTTGAGGTAGGCCAGAATTAACATACGATGTATCTAACCGCATGTCTTCTGGTGCAAATCCTTCATCTGGGTTCAAGGTTACTTGTGATTTTACTTCTCGGAGACTATCTTCTTTATACTTAATTACCTGCTGTAGGGGAGTCTTTCCACCAGCTCTATCTTTTCTTAATACAGGTTTACCATTGTTAAAGAAGTCCCAATTGGTTTCAGTTATGACAAGCCATCCTTCTTTCTGAAGATTAAACCTGTGTTGACACTAATCACGCATATGACCAGGTTCTTCACAGAAAAAGCATAAACCCGGTGGCGAATAGCTTGTAGACGGTCCTGCTGGTACCAAACGATTCGGATTTTGCAAAATTCGAGTCGGATTAAATGGTGGATTGCCAGTATAAGGTGTCACGTTTGACCTGTTTGGAGCTATTGGCATTGTGGGGTTTTGAACAGTAATCGGCGTTTGCTGTGCAAAATTCGAGATCGGATTACTTTCTTGAAAATTCATGGTCCTCGATGCCAACAAAGTGGCATTGATTGAATCCATAAATCTTTGATGAGTTTTCTGATTCTCTTCTCTTTCACGAGCTGCAGCTTGCCTATCTTGTTCCCTCGCCTTTTCTGTTTGTACCATCATGTCCCTTAAGGCATTAAAAGTACTATTAAGGTCTGTCAAATCTTCCGTTTTGACTCTAGGCTCTTCTTTGACCTTTTTCTTAGAATTATACACTGATGTGGATTCTAAAACTAAAGACAAGTTTGTTATAACCCTCTCTAGATTATTGAAATAGGTAGTCACATCATCAGAGGCCTTCTTCTTCGAATTCAAAAGTTCAACCATAGCATTCCATATAGAATTGGTGACACAATTTTGAATTTTTGCGACTGCATTCTTTTCTGTGATTTCTCCTGCTTTGACTAAGTACTTCAAAATATGAACGCACTCTCTTTGAAAATTATTCCATCGATTTTTATGATCGATTTCCCGTTTTTCAAATGGTGCCAAAGCATCTTCTAAATCAACAGTGGTATACTTATAACTGTCTTTTCCTTTGTTGTAGCTAGTCAACAAAGCTGACTTGAATCCTGCCCATTCACCTTTAGCAAAGGCTGTCATGTTCAGCCATTGGTCTCTAATGGTTTCAGACACATAATTGCAAGCCAATTCGATCATAGTACCTTCATCAGTTAATCCTGATTCACCAATGAATTGATCTATGACTCGAAGAAAATCGGCTAGATTTTCTGCTCTGCCATCGAAACTTGGCGCATTGCTAGTTCCATACTTAGGCAGTTTCTTATTCACAATATCTGATTTCCACTTGGTTAATGGAAATTCTTCAGGTTTCAAGGTTCTAACAGTAGTCATTGTTGATACAACTGGTTGAACTATTGTTGGTTGGTATTCAAGTAAGTCTTCGTAGTCAACTAAGGATTGACTAAGAAATAGAAATTCTCGCTCGAAAAGCGAATTGTCTGTCTGTCTTGGTGGGGTATTAAGACGTTGTTGTCTTTTCAATCTTGCTTTTTCGAGAACGTTTTTCCTAACTTTATCAGGTTGATCGTTAAGAAGTCCTCCTGCCAGGGTTCTTTTCTTTCGTAATAACCTAGATCCTACTATAACACTGTCGGTTTCAGTGTTTTCTGGAGATCTTGATAAACGTGATCCACTTGCTGTCGGTGGAGTATTTGGGTTCGCGTCAAGTTGACTCGATGTATATTTAGCAGATTGACTGCCTTTCTTAGACGTTTTTGAATGCAAAGACCAACTGTTTGTTGATCAAAATGTAAAACCCCCCTCGCGGTGGGCTCCAAAAAGTTGATGTGCACGTTATTCTGTGGGCCTAGAAATACCACAAAACAAACACAAAATCTTATAAAACTCCTTGATAGAAGTTTGTTATCTGCTTGTAAAAGGTTTGATTTGAATAGAAAACCGAGATCGATTTACTGCTTTCTTAAACTCTTGTTGTCAAATAAAGTGAAACAGATAATAAGTGCACAAGCGTGCGAGTTTGAACGGGGGTGATAGGGATTTCGACCGATTGACAAATGTCTGGTCTCAGTTAACAAAACACAAGTCTTTGGTTGAACTCCGTGTCCTACACAGTAGTCCTTATACCAACTTGGAATGTTTCTTCAACCTCGGTGAGAGATTGTTATTATGGTTGTAATTGGGTTTTAGACAAATCGTGCTCGGAATGCACTTGAACTCTCAAGAGCCTGCGGGATGACGCTTTTCGTGACTGAACGGTCCTCTCTAGGGAAAGGCTGGTCCAGACTACGACGTTCCTGTAATACCTTTAGGGAGATATTAGACTCAGAAACACCTTGCTCTAGTACTTTGAATTCAAGGAGCTTTGCTTCACAAGTATTCACTTTTCAATCTAAACCCTTGCTCTTTGTGCTTAGGTTTGGTTCTTGGGTTTTGGGTTCTTAAGTTTTCAGACTTTTGGAGGCGATAAAACCGAAGTCGATTTTATAAGAGATAGATCGCTACAGTAAAGCTTTGTGGGCTCTTGGCTGCGGGTCACTAAACTAAAAACTACTCTACTGTTACAACTGGGCTTATATACTGCTCAATCTATATCTGTACACTAATTTCTACTTACTAACTAGCAGCCTTTTGGGGTTTTGTTTCCGCATCGGAGACACCAGTCTAGATGCTTCTACATTGAATTATGCCATTTCGCTCTCGACATACTCTCCAGAACTGATCCATGTATGACGAATCTCAGACTCGATTTGTTAAATCTTTGTCATAAAACCCGTCTCGGATTGCTCTTTGGAGTTTGTCCATATGATTCTTGATTCCTGCGAATCGGAGTATTACAGTACAACTGTATTGATTCTTCATGGATGACTGATGCAGAACTCCGAGTCGGACTTCCGCAATGCATCCACTTGTTGTTCCGCTAGTAAATCTTCTTGATTTGTTACTCTGCACCTCATATGGTGCCATCCTTGACCAAATCGGATCAGATTTGCCTGATTCTGGACTCAGTCTAGATGCTATTGGTGCTGCGGAATATATCTTTTTGGGTCTCTTGATTTCATGTGATAACGTGATTCTACCAGGCTAGCCGGATTGGTCTAAGTCCTCGGACGAAGGATTCCAGATTTCTGAGGTGGCTCTGCGGTTCTGATGTCATGGTCTCATCTTAGTCATCCAGGTCTAGATCCTGTATGTCACTTGAACACATGCACTTGTCTTGGGTTCGTAGCCTAGGCCTTTGCTTTATCATAGTACGTTTAAACAACAAATTCGAGCTCGAATTACTCAAGTGTCGAATTGACGTCTTGGTTGTGAAGTTACAAGAGAGTATTGTGTGATGTTTGACTTGCTAGATGCAAGTGGGCACTTTTGATGATGATATTCGAGGAGGATCTTCCTCTGGAGTCTAATCCTTGCCCTGAATAGAGTCTCCTTAGGGTCACTAACATCTCTTCTATGATTGCCAACCACAAGTAACCGTCTACTATGTGCTTCGGACTTATCCAGAAATCGCAAAATTCCCGGTTTCTAGGCGTAGACGCACATAAAGCGTGTCAGCGCGACACCTAACCGACGGACTCTCTGCATATAAGACCATTGGCGCGACATGCGTCCGAATGCTTTGTACCGATCGGGGACCCATTCCGTGCCATATGGATCGGTCGTGGATTCGAGAGTGGTGACGAAGTCGCGAATGGAAACGTTGGCCGTGACTTTGAGCCGGCGGAAGAAATCTAATGTCTCAATGGATGCGCATGTTTGCGGTGTGTGAGTAGTCGCCGGATACCATCCATTTCGAAAGAGCTGCTGCCAGTCGTGGGCGCCTAAATTTCGGCTGCACCAGCAATAACGAATGCGGACGGTGTGGGTGGCGGGGTAGTGCATGACCGTCATGAAGCGGTCTGTTGAATCCGGGCAACCGCATATACCACCTTGATGTCCAACCTGGTAGATGAGGCCGAGCTCGGTTAGCGTAGTCGGCTCCCAGTTGTCGTCCTCCCAGACCTGAATGCATGTTAGCTTACGCCTACGGCATGCAAATATAACCCTTGCCTGGATGAGATGCAAGGGTGTGCGCTGATGGCAAATGACGCAGCACGACGCGCATTCGATGAAGTCGCCACAGCTGCGACAACGGTACAACAAATTGGACGGCGAGGAAGTGGATTGGCATGTGGCGCACGCCGGTGTATAGACGTTGTCCCCTAAGCCATGTCGGCGCATGGACTCTTCAAACATAAGATCCCGCCATGGTAGCCATTCCTTCATCTGGTCGTCCTAACGGTGTGTTCCGTTAGCCCCGATGACCAGCACATGCAAAAAATATTGAGACGCACCGAGCTTGTGTACCGTTTTCTCTTCAACGAGTCCGCCTCCACCTCATCGCTCATGTGCCCATTAGTGTCCAAGAACGCGGTGGGTGGACCGTCTTGATGCAGGTCTTCGTCCTCCAGATCCTCGTAGATTGCCTCACAAGAGACGGCTGGCTCGAAGTCCCCAAAGCTCACCTCCTCCGCCAAAGGCGGCGGCGTCGCTATCCGTCTCCTCTTGACAGGTGGGCGGTACTCGACAGTTTCCATCTCGCCCGTCCGAGAGACATAGTGGGCACGGTCGCGTACAGGCTCCTGCGATGGTCCCAAAAATGCGGCGTCCTGCATGCTATGCCTTGACGGCCGCCCTCTCCTTCGAGACGGAGCTGATTCGGATATGTGGCTGGATCCGAAATTGGCGAGCTCGAACTCTCTACGATTTCGGTACTCATCGCCCGTGCACCGACGCAGGTTCCAGGTTGATGAAGGTACGCCGCTGCCTGACGGATTGGCCATATGAGTTGAGGGGAGAGAGACTCGTCCGAGATAGGAGCTTGCGCCGCAGCCCTAGGGAGCAGGGTGAAATTTCTTCACATGGTACTCGAGCAAGGTGTCTGACGACAGGTAAGCAAAGAACAAGTACCTGGATGACTTCAAACCTATTCTGGTGGATAAGCTTCACACTGAAGTACAACACCGGTGGCTCACCGGTTCAGCGCGGCGTCAATATGTCTACAGTGGCGCGGTTCGAATCCCCGCGCGGGCTCTTCTTTGCTGTGCGACCTGATTTGTCTCAAATTTTTTTTTATTGCTGCAAGACTAAAGCTGCAGAACTTGGACACGACGGCGGGCTGTCACGCCCAGCGCCACACACACTGACACTGTTGAACTGCAGAATTGACACGTAGATAATACTCGCCCAAGCGAACGGGCGCTGATACATAGACCAAGCAAGTGCCTATGATCCGGCTATCTAATCTTTGGCTTGATCAGCTTCATCGGCCCGGGGAGCGGGGCACGCGTACGCCTTGAGCGCCGCCTTCATGTTCAACCATGGAATGCCCTCTAGTTCTAGTGCTGCCCTAATCTGCTGCCGTTTCTCCTGCTCATGGGTCTCCAGCGCCAACTCAACGAGATCGGCTTGATTGAAGACGCCTAACTGCAAGAACGCGCCTTCTTTGGCGGACATGTTTAGGTTGGCCAGAAACTGTTTGACGTGGTCCGACAGTACTCGCGGGTCCGCGGGCGTCGTGTATTCGCCTTCCTTAGCCTCCTTCGCGGCTTGGGGAAACGCAAACGCTGACCAACGGATAGAAATCAGATGGTCATTGTGTCCGCAGCGTCGAATGTGCACTCACGGTGGTCCTTGATGTGAGCTCCAAGCAAGTAGCCGCTTCGAATGGGGCGGGCCGCTCGCATGCGCTTCTCAATCAGGCTACATGTATCGGAGAGGATTAGCAAGTTCATTGCGAGTATACTTATGAGCTCACCGTTTACTTGAAACAGGGCTTGCTGGAGTACGTGCGGGGACTTTCCCTTGGACGACCCGCACCTTCTTCGACTTGGGTCCAATGCTGCTTTCCTTCTTGGCAGCGCTGTTTGAGTTCGCGAGCTTAGCCCTGACTATCGACAGCAGGCTTGGCACCTCGACATACGGAATCATCTTGGGAGCGGCCTGGCGCGCAGAGGCCGAGGACGTCGATGCCGATACAGGCGCTGATTTTAACATGGCGGAAAGCGGGAGAGCGAAGGGACCGTGTGCTGATTATTTGCAATGGTTCTGTGTGACAGTTTAGCAGGCCAATTCTATGGAATCTGTCCTTCTTCCATGCGCACGCTATCGGTTGCTATCTGTTGGCGTCAGGTCAGGTTTGAGTCTTCCCTATCTGCCTCTCACAGCGAAACACCCATGAGCTCCCCAGCATCCCCCCCGGTGCGTCGTTCTCGGGTCTCGCGTCCTGCTCCTCTGACGATTTCTTGTCCAGGTCGCGTTCCAACCCACTTAGAGCCGCCAGTGCGAACTACAATGCACCAGCATATTCACGAAGCGCAGTGTCAAAACCTTGCCAAGCATCCGAGACCGCCCGGGAGCATGAGTGATGGCGAAGGCATCGAGAGATTCTGGTCTGTCAATCCGCCCATAAGTTGCTTACATCCCTCAAGGATGATGTCCATTTTGTTAATCCCGCAATTCACAGTTTCGTACGACATTGTGTGTCAGTATCATTACCGCGCCAACGCCCGCCTATCTTCTGGGAACAATGATGAAGGCACCAACGCGTAGGGACTCATCTCCATGCGGCGAGCGTCGTAGCGCATTAGCTTTACCTCTAGTCAACGCATTAGCTTTACCTCTAGTCAAGCGCCGTCGTGCCATTAGCTTTACCTCTGGTTGCATTGTTACACTGTACTTTATAAAGACTGTTTGACTGGATTCAGATTTGATGTGTGAACATATTGTGCCCTGGGAAATATTCCGCCGGATAAGCGGCGCGAAGGCGGGATGGATGGCGCCGTCATCTGATCTGTCCTGGCGTCGCGTATCAGCTAACGATGGTGTCGCAAGCACCCTCGCTGTGACAGCTCAGGCGGGTGCAACTTCCTAATATAGGTGTCTAGAGAATTTCTGAATTGGTGGGTGATCCCCTTGCGCGCAATCTGCACGCGACGGAAAGACGATTTCCTAGCTCTGTCCGTCAAGTACTGTTCTAATAACTAGATGACATTGAATAAGAGAGGCCAAAGCAGTGTATGACATCAAAATTAGAACATGACATAAAACCCAGTGAAATGTGTCTAGGGAAGGAAGGCCTTACGAGGATTGTTAGTTCATACACGGTTCGGTCAAATGTTGCGTGTGGGCTTACCGATTTTTTTTGCTCCGGCACCTGGCCCAGCTGAAGGTGAGTTGTACAACTCATGTCATGCTCTCTGGCCACGACTCCTGGTGTGCAAGGAAGGGATGAACAAGCGCGATTCAGAGTAGTCGGAGCCATAGCTGTACTAATTAGTCAAGTAGTCAGGCCACTAGACAGATGTATTGATCGAGAAATGAGTGCCAGTTGACACCGGCGATCAGACCCGGGTAGTGATTATGTCATTTACTTGGTGCTCGGCAATTGCCCATGTGCCAGCGTCCCGCCCACAGCGCGGCCATACCCTTCCCCGGGGATAATGGTATTTTGAAATTACAACCCTCGCTTCAAGCCGAATCATGCCGTCCCACATCTGGGCGCTCAGCCACGGCACTCGGCATGTAGCAGGGTGTGCCGAGATGCCACCTGCCCTGCATTTTCCCGCCGGTCCACACCACAGCATTCCGCCCCAGACAGCGTATTATATGACGAGTAACCCTCACAATCATCTGAAAATTAGTTTTGGGCCATATACAACCCATGCAGTCCACATAGATTTGGAGACAGCGTCAGCCGTCAAACCCCAGCCGCCATCGGCCCGACTTGACCACGTGATCGTTGGACTTGTTCAGATTGCAATCGCTGGAGTTAGCACTGCACCTGTCCATCATGACCGTTTGACGGCTAAAATCTCAATATCTATACATTCATTTGCGCCACACTCGCTTCTAAATTGGTTTCGATACGACAATACGACAATCACCACCGGGGTATGAAACTTTACGACATTACTCTTTATTTGCGCACACATGCTTTAACAACCCTGTCATCACCCACTTGACGTCGTTCCTCGCATTTTCCCACTCAGACGAGACGTCGCCCTTGGACACATTGTACGACTTCCACCACGACAGCACAGCGACGACGCTCAACAGGCCATTTTGTCCTGGAACACGTAGTTTGGTCCACTCCTCGCCATAGGCGTCTTGGATCCACTCGCCATTGTCATTGCGCTCCCGCCACATCTCTTGCAAGGTTGCCCACCATGTTGCCCATCTGGCACTGAATCCGGATCCCTCCTTTTCTGTAAGAGTCAGCCGCAAGCCATTGCGAGTTCGCCCCATGCTAATCCATTTTGTCAAGATCAACGGATGTGCACGCGTACCAGGTAAGCTCCCTCCCCTCCCCCCCTCTACCGTTGTCCATCCGTACTCACGCTCAATTTCCAACAATAGTCTCAGGACTACCATCAACTCCTTACTGCCCTCGGCCTCCACAAACTCCGTGATACATTCTTTCAACCAATTCGGTGCCTCGCCGAGCTGCTCCTTGAAGCCGCGGTCGTCGCCCTCGGCCTCACCCAACTCAGCTCCAGGATCGACCCCAGGATTGTCCCCACCGTCCGTCGGTCCGTCCTCTGTCTGGCTCGGCGCCTCCACCGCGCCATTTGGATCGCTCTCCACTGTTGTCTCGCTTATTCCAACCCGGCCTCCTTCGCCATCAGTTGCCTTCATGGTCAAACGGTTCGAACGGCGCATAGGCTCCGCTTCCGTTGCCTTACGTAGCGACTTAGGCCGCGGTCGCGGTCGCATTGGGGCTGGGGCTTTGAGGTTTGGATCGACAATGGTCCCATCGGCTATGCCGGCCTCAGCGTGGCGCACATAGTCAGAGGGTGTCATCCCGTCGACTGCGAGACCCATTTCATGCCTGTGCGCCAAACCGGCCAGCATGAGTTTATTTCGACAAATATTGTCGTCCCTCTCGGTCTCGATCGCACTCTTCCGCACCTTCTTTGCCGGCGCTGTGGAGATGGGTGCATTCGTCGATCTCTTCCTTTTCCCCCTCCCATCTTTAGCCAGCTTCTCGCCTCCACGTCGGTCATCATCCTCCATGTCTTCTTCTTCGTCCGAGGATTCATCAGAACTTTCTTCATCGATATTCTCGAGTTCGGCTAGCATCGCCGTCGTGTCGACAAACCGGCTGACATCGGTCGAAGAGTCGGGCTCTACGTCATCTGGTGGAAAGGCTTCCAGCGACAAGTCTCCGAGGGACGGCGGCACCACGTTCTCTGGGCCATCCACTGTCGTTGTCGTCTTCGGCTGAGTAGACGCAGGTGACACCACGACGGAAGATCTCTCGGCCGAATTGTAACACGTCCCGAGCCACGACTTGTAGTCGGCAATGAAGGCGCTCATCTTCGCCTCCCCCATCCACTCCGGGAAGGATAGCGGCACCGCCGCGGAATTGCGAGTTGTCGTAACGCTATGGTCAAAGTGAGTCTACCACATTTCTACGAAGTTTTGTCGCTCACTCACTTGAAGGTACCGATTTGTCCGTTGTACATATCCATGGGTCCGCCGATGATGGTGAAGATGCGACAGAATGTGCGCTCCTCAATACCGCGATTGACCTCCCCAATAAAATGGTCGGCGTTCGCCAGTGCACTGTGTGTGTCCATATCAGACACTTCCATGGATGGATGTCGTGCAAAAAACCTACAGCTTGTGATCAGGCGGCGCCTTTGACGGTGGCTCGCTGAGGGTCTTCCCGTATGCGGCCTTGCTCGCCGCTCCCTTCTCCCTGGCTTGTATGGCATACAGACCACGCTCTTCCTCTGGCAGCTCCTTGAAAATCTTTCGCACGAACTTGCTGCCCATCGTCACCGTTTTTCTCCCCTTGCCCTTCAGCCCCCACAGCTCGTCGACGGCCCGTACTAGTGCCGGTTCTATGGCAGCGTACTTCCTCCTGCGCGCGTCATCCAACTTCAGCCACACGGAATCGACAATTCGTTGACCGAAATCCGCGTCCTTACTCAATAGCGCTTCGTCCGAGATCTTCTTCCACGCCGCCTCGACAATGATGCGCAATTGAAGACCCGTTTCCCAGTTTTCGTGATGGAACAGGTGATATGCGTGGGGTTGCTTGGGCGGTTTCGAAATACTGCACAATCTTGCCATGAGAATTTGGAATGTATCTTCGGGATCGCGACTTGTGAGGCGTTTGACGCGTTTGCGAAATTTTCCGGCTCGGTAGATAAACCAGCGACGAAGACGCTGCCACAACCTCGTCAGTAAGCATCTCCACTATCTTCAGGACCTGGCACTCACCACATTCATTCTCAGGATATGCTCTCGTTTAGCCGCGTACTCTTCGTCCGTTAACTCGCTGTCGTCCGGTGGCAAAGTCTTCAACGAATCATATGGCTCGACGGTCTCCGGCTCCTCGTAATCCTGAAGTGGCCATGGGAATTGAGCATGGAACTGACTCTGTATTGCCTTCAGCTTCTTCTCTACTGCTTGCCAGCCGTGCTGCACGGCGTCAACAAACTCGGCGACCTGCGGCTCGAAAACCTCTGCCCGTTTCCCGTCCATCCATCCCTTAGCGTTGCGGCGGTCTTTCTTGGGCACGGACTGATACACTCTCTTTCGCCCGGGCGCCGTCTTCTTGACGACCATGGCGGTGGTGGCGGCGAATTACTGGCGCGTGTGACGATTCCATACTCCCATCATGAGCAATCGTCTCAGCGCCACGGCACGGCGTAGTCGGACATCCCCCATTGAGATTGAACTAAGCTCCGATGAAGAAGAAACCAACTCGAGGCCGCCATTGCTTTCACGGTCTGCGACTCCGCCGCCAGCCTATGAACAGCTTGTGGATCTGGTACCTGTTCATCCAAACGATGACGATAACGACCTCGCCGCGGCTCTCGCCAATATGCGACTCGCCGCACCGCAATCGCCTGTCTACGCCATACATAGTGGCCCAACCACGCGTGTCACTACGCAATGGTTGGTAAATCGTTCTTGGATTAGAAATGGGATGTTCTGATAGTAGCTTCAGGTCAGACGTCGGCAATGCACAGCACCGTGAAGATGCTCATGTTGAACGTCTATCCCCAGTCAAACGACGCCCTGCAACCAAATGCAAGGGTTATGTTGTTTGCATAGGGAAAAAGCCTGGAGTCTACAGAACCTGGTGCGCGTCGTTTCCTCCTCTGTGCTCTGCATACTTTTTGTATTATGAAATTCAAACATTTCTAGGGATGAAACCACATGTCAAACCCAAGGTGTCTCAGGCGCCATCCATCAGGGTTATGTTCTTTTATCGCAAGCAGAAACGGCCTTTCGATTCGCCCAAGAGTGCGACCTGGTTTCCGACGGCACCCTTATGCAGCGTCGGCACTTCCGTGAATTACGCGTTCAAGATCCACAAATCCGAGTTTGGAGTCGCGATAGCCCGCTCAGCGCCAGCGTTCGCACTGATTCTTGGCATGTTGTCTTTGCCGGGACACAGCCAGGTATCTATCGCACGCAGTAAGTTGCTGACTACCTGACTCATGCCTGTACACCTTCTTGATGATGTTCTATTCTAGTGTCGAAGCTGCTTTTCATTATGTTGGCGTGCCCGGGTCAGTGTACCATAGTCTTCCTACTTACGAAGCTGCTCTCGATGCATACCAACGCGCCTGCGACGAGAGTAACATTGTACTCATGAAACTTACTACATAGCCTTGTCAATCCGTAACTTTGTCACTCAGTAATCTTTTCGTCGCATACACATAAATGATTGAATGAGCTAAGTAAAGAAACTGTTACAAGTCTGTTTGAATCATGAATCCGCCTTCGGCGCATTTTATCAGGAATTGACAAATGTTTTCCGCATCCTGGTACCAAAAATCCATCTTCTCGGCGTGCCCTTCAAAAGTTCCCTGCAAGAGCGAGAGACCGAAATCACTGACCGACATAACAAGGTAATTAGAACGCTGTTCGAAATCTCTTGCGGCCCGCAAGAGCAAGCCCTCGCCGACGCTCTCCGTAATCTCAGTGATCAAACACTGCGCCCGGTACAGCCATTTCTGAGGTCCAGCCATAGCGTTGATCAGAGCCTTCTGTGTACCCTCTTTATCGCGTATATGCTCGAAGAGAAACACGCGTAACTTGTCGAGAAATGCACGCAAGTCGTCATTGGTAGATTTCTCAAGACGCTGCTCCAGACAGCGCAATTTGCGTGTCAGGTTTCGTTTAGTGACAGTGTCGGGACGTCTATTGGGTTGGTCTCAGATTAGCATTCGAGGAAACGCAAGGATCGGGAGGTACATACGAAGCTGCATACTCCTCCGCTGTTTCGTACTTGGCAGCTCTTCCCGCCTTGGTATGGCCGTCGATGGCACCCGGCGCCTTGGATTGGTGATAGTTACTCTTAGCCTTCGCATTCAGACGGGATTTGTTGCTAGTGATCATCATTCAGCCCGTCAACAATGTCATCGTGTCCACACACGCATCTGGAAATACCCTATAGCGTTAAAGCTATCTAGAGGAAATTAAAGTATTTCAAAGTCCTGTAAGCCCTAAAGCTGCGGAAGTGCTTTACTAGAAGGTTATTGAAAACATACGTTTCAAAGTACTCTCAAACACTTTGAGAAGCTTATTGAGTTCTTTGTAAGGCCTTACTAAGCTTTGCAAAGTGTATGTCTCTGTGAACCTTCTAGTAAAGTACTTTGCTAGAGCTTTGACAATGTTTTAGAAGGTAATATAAAGCAGATGTAAAGCGAGTTAATGTGCTCTTCAAGGGCTTCCTGGATGTTTCAAAGTAACATGATCCGGTAACCTTCTAGTAAAGTACTCACCAAGTACTGCCCAAGCAATGATAGAGTGATTATTGAGTACTATGTAGGCCATCCCAAAGCACTTATCAACAACTATCTGAGCACTTTTGAACTACCATCTAAGTGATTGTAAAGCACTTACAAAGTGACCTGTAGGTAAACGTAAAGTGTTACAAAGCATAATGTCTCCGAAACCTTCTAGTAAAGGACTCTATAAGTATACACAAAGGAACTGTAAAGTACTCTAAAAGCAGCTGTAAAGTCCTCATAGTGTGTTTTATGAGTATCTTAAAGCAAGTGTCGTACATACATCTCCAAGAAAGAGTTCATTATGCACTTCGAAAGCGGTGAGTTACAGATGCAAAAGTACTTCCAAAGTTCTACTTGAGAGTCACAAAGTATGAAACTAGTATACTACTACTATCAAGTGGTAACAGTATACTCAGCAAGCAACGCACATACAATACAAAGCAAAATAAGGGGACCTTGAGCAGAATTCACACCGTTGAAAAGCAATATAAATGTGATGATATTGACCAATCCAACCAAAGCTACCTAAGTAACTACGAGCATAATATTAATGATGAGTGAATAAAACTAGGAGCAGTGCAATAACGACAGTGAAGGCAAGTATTAGATGTTGATAAGAGAAGACTAGCACATAACGAAAGTGAGGGACGGCGGGGAATCTGAACTTTGTAGCCACCCCCCATAGACCGAGGGGTGGCGGGGAATCTGTACTAACCTACTTCGCGGACTGCTCAAGGGCAGCAAAGTCCAACGAAGCCATAGTGTCAGAGACCGAAGTCTCCAACAAGAAGGTTTTGTTGGTATGCACACTAGAGAGCAAGTATCAGTTATATTGAGGCTAAGGAGGCAATAAAAAACTTACAGCATAGACTTGAACAAGTCCCCCTGCAGTTGCCCTATGAAGGTGGGAGCATGTTCTGCAACGTGTTGAAGCCCGCCAGGTGGTGGAAGTACCTGACAGAGTTGTCCTCCTTGAAATCAGCCCGACGGATGGTGCCGTCACGCCACTCTGTCAGAGCATGTTCAATCTGAAAAAATTACATAAGTAAGGAGAAATAAGGAACCTAAGAAAACATACAGCTGTCATGGAAAGAGCCATGAACACCGTGGGCAGCGATTGAAGCTCAATCAGAAGGCGAAACATTTCAGAGTTTGCCTTCCCACGGCCTTCCATGAACAAAACGCGTGGCACAGCCTCGAAGAATGCTGCCCCAAACGGTTTCTTCATGTCAAAGGTGCGGTTCTAAAATCATCAGTAAATATTGACCAACTGGATGACAACACCTACCATGATATCAAGGCCCGAAAATTTCCATCCTTCCGATTTCAACAGCCAGGTGATAACGTCGACAATCTCAGCAGGCTTCATCGAACCTGGAACCCCCAAACCACCAATGAGGCGCCGAGCAACTGTGATGAGGGAGTTGAAGAATGCAAAACGAGAATACAAGACCTAAGGTGAAAGTGTCATTGCATATTCAAGATTGTGAGTTGCTACATACATATTGGACCAAGATCTCCAGCTTGCCAGGATTCTTGTTCAGGCGCTCCCATGTGGCCTTGTCCTCGGGCTCGGCGCCGGGCTTCATGGCAACCTTGGCGAGAGTGGCCTCAACCTGATTCGCCCGCTCCAACACACCGGGATACGGCGTGTCAGTGGCCATTTCGACGACCAGAGCCTTCTTTCCCTTAACACCGAGGCGAAGAGAGGCAGGCGAGATCATGGATGAAGTGACCTTGCACTTCCTGAACGGCTGCTCGTCGCCGTCATCGTCACCACCATGAACCCGTTTACGAGGGCGCTTGGGAGTGGTGAACGGGTCGGAGGACGGCAGAGGCGACGAAACAACCTGTATCAAAGATATTTACTTTATATAAAGTATCAAACCACATTGAATGACATACCAGGGTGTCCGACGAGTCGTCAAATGGAATCGGATCACTCGACGGCAAATCACGCTCATCCTCGGAAGAGGCGGGCAACCTATCGTCCGCCTCGTCGTCGTCGTCACCGACGTCGGGCCCAGTGTGCCCATCCTCAAGAAGTGCCGCGTCAGGATCTTCCTCCTGAAGAACAGCATTACGCTGGCGGATCACTATAGAGATGTCAGTAACAAAGATTTTCATCAGCACCCCGACGTACTCTCGGCACGGGCCTCCTTCGCGGCCTGCGTCTGAGCGGCGGTGCGACGGGCAACAGCAGCACTAGGCTTGGCTGCAGGCTTGGAGGCTGCCACTGTGCGCTTGGCGTCAGTGGACTTCTTGCGACCTGTGCGCTTGGCGTCAGGAGGCATGGCGGGATGAGGGGAGGGCAACAATTAGGTCGGGAGAGAGAGAGGAAGAGAAAGAGACAGAGAATGGTGGGGGAAAGAGATAAACAAGGAAACGTCTCACCCGACATCTTATATATCAGGCGGCAGGGTCCCACCTACCCTGCCGTCAAAGTCTCACGCACGGACCTGTAACACTTTTCCCAAATTGGTCAAGTACTTACTTGGCCATAGCGAAGACCAAACGGTATGCATTTAATGTGCAAGATTGTAGCGAGTTGGGGTAGTACGTGTTGACAAAAAATATAGTCCAAAAATGTAAGTAAAAAGTCCAAAAAAATATATGTAAATGTACAGTCAATAACGGCAATGAGGGAGGGTAGGCGCGCGATTGAAGACTTCCGTGAAGCAGTCGATGTACCAGTACGCAACGTGATACTCGGCGTGCTCCAGATCTCGCTGATCAACAATGTCCTGCTCTGACATTTCCTGGAGCCTGTGTGCATGCCTCCACCCTTCCGATGACATCTGTTCACGCGTTGTTTTCCATCCCAACATGACGCGAAAGAGAGCATGCATGGCTCGTGCACGCTCTCGAAGATCAGACAATGCAAAGCCAACATCATGTCCTATCGGAGGATGGTCTGGAATGATGCTTCCATCGAAATGAGGAATGACGGACAAGATGGCGGCCTCACGGTCAGACCGACTAGATGCATCGAGCTCATCCCACTCTAGACCTTCCTCATCACCATGTTCGGGTACCGGCTTGAGCTCGTACATCCAGACATCAAGTGCGAGGAGCTCAACGCGAAAATTGATCTCCGTGACCTCGAAGAGGATTGGACGGACGACGGACGGGTTGAGAGGAGTTGACAGGTCGACGTACTGTCCGTGCCACACTGTATGACTATCATCGAGGAAATTCCAGTCAAAAGATCCCTAAAAAATGTCAGTAAATGGACCGAAACATGAGTGTTCAACTCACCTCGTTACAACCCTTCTTCAAACAGTCCATGAGACTGTTACGAATCTTATCCCGTCTGCCCGCAGCCTTCGAGTCCGACTGTTTGTTGCCCCGACCGTGAGTATCCATTGTCAAGATGGCATGCCATTCCTTCTGCGGAAATAGGTCGACGTCACTGAATGAGACCCGATAAACGAGTAGATCCCAAAGTCTGACGAGGGCGCTCAGTTGGCACGCTCGAACATCCTCACGTGAGGGACTGACAATGCCGTTTGCCTCTGGAAAGACGTAGCCAGACTGAGCGCCAGGACGGGGTCGGTAAGTAGAACTGATGAATCCAGCCGAATTGGCTGCTGATGCGGCTGCCTCCCACGACGAAATGCCCCTCGGCATCAGCGGGGTATCGACGTCGAAAAATTTGTTGCGGCCCGATGGAGGCGCAGGTCCTCGCGAGCTTGACTTTGGGTCTGCCAAAATGTTTGAGTCAAGTACAATTGATAATAGGTCAATTGACTTACATGGTTGAGGACGTCCAGATTGAGAACGTCCATGGTGAGTTTGTGGAGGCGGCTTGACAGTGAGAGCGCCGGGTGACTTGGCCAGAGTAGCTGGTCGCGCCACGGGTGGAGGCCGACGCTTGACATATTCGGAGATCGGGATCCTGCTGATGGAGGTAGAAGACGACGCTGCTGCAGGTGGACGAGAAGGACCTGCAGAAGCAGACACAGACGCATAGGAGCAGATAGACGAGATGATTGCTTTGTGCATGGCAGTGTATCGCGGAATAATGTTGTAGGTCTCGCCGGTCCAAATGGTGCGGTGGCGAGGCAAGGCATCGTCCCAATCTCCTCTCACATACCACGGTGCGGGCGGTGGTGGAACGTCCAGCTCGAACCAATGATGGCATGGGACTCCGGCAATACGGTCGAGCGGGCGAACAAGCCAAACAGGTATGCCCGACTTTTCAAGTAATTAGTACAATAAAACTGAATGAGAATGAAACACTGTACTCACGCGGAACAGGTTCTCTGCCACTTCGAAATCCCAAGTGAGGGCACCGATGCAGCGAATGCGTTGGCGGGTGGGCTGTCGACGATATTCTCCAATCGCCTCGTGACGCACACGGACAGCGTCCAGCCAGATAGCCCGTCCTTGCAACTCTAACGTCAATCGCCCGATATGACGATAGACGGCGAGCGACTCCTCGAAAGTAGAAACGACCATGAGACGCGGGAGATAATATTTGAGCTTGTGACGGAGGGTACAGAGAAGACGATCCTTCCGGACGTTCCCCATCTCTGGACTGAGGAGTGTGTTGTCGAGAAGTGAGAGAGCGGCGTTGACGGCTGCGGCAAGATCCACGCAGACAGGGTGTCGAAAGCGGCCAACATTCGATGAACTGCCCTGTACCTCAAAATCGAAGGCCTTGGTCGGGGTGTTCCAAAGAGCGAGAGAATTGGCGACGCGGATGTCTCGCTGGGGGATACAACTCAAGTGAGCGACACGATAATCGAAGTACTGAGGATGCATAATGGGGTCATCCTGGCCAAAGTGGTGATTACGGCGGAGGCGAACATCTCGGACGCCCAGAAGAAGATCGGCAGGAATGTAGGCGGCGTTAGGCGTCGTGACGAAGGCGCGCTCAGCCTGGAAGATACGGCCAAAGACACCCTCGAAGGATTTCTCGGCGACCTGGCCAGCTGCGACTGGCTGATCAGACATCGAGCGGATGAGGTGCAGCGGCCAAGCACTGGGCTGAGGCCGGCGGATGTACGATCAGCAACGGACGCTTGGTCTCGTTGCGCTGGAGAAAAACGGCACACGGGACGCTAGGTCGTCGTGCAAGTCTTCGAATCCTTGGAGCGCGGGCGGAAAAAGTTGCTGTAAGTCGGTAAGCTAGAAAGAAAAATAAACGGAAGCGAGCACGCACCGAATGGCCCCACTAATCAACGACCAACGGCGATGGCGATGGAGGCGCCGGCGTGCTGCTTACGAGCGGTTGTCTTGGTCTTGCTGGTGCGATGGTGGAGATAACAATGGGATCGATTGGCAAGTTGGCCTCGATCGGAGTTTGAAAGTTTTCACATTCCGTCGCGCGCACGGACCATGCACCAGATTCGGCACAAGTCCATCCCCCTACCACTCTCGCTGCGCCAGTACATGCCCGCTGCCCATCGTCACCCTCGAATCCACCTCGCTCAGACTAGTTCTTGCGAGCGCATCAGGCCACTCAGACTAGTTCTTGTGGCCGTCGTCTTTTTCTACGCATTTTTCGTACTCTGGCCAGCCCAAGTACCGAGTCTTTTCAGAGTAGCAGCCGTCCATCGCCCAGCCGTAAGGTCAGTACAATCTATGCTGCTATTTTCAGCCGCATGTTTTCTCATTTTATGTATTGACTGACTCGTCCGCGTAGCATCAATCCTCTCTGCGGCGCGTCCCGCTCTACTAGGTATGTAGACTCAACTCACATCTTAGTGGTGATTTGTTTTAACTGACGCTCATAGCGTGTCATTCGTCCCCGGCGCCCGTGTCTCCTCCACAGCTGCTCTGAACGCTTCCCAAAGTACGACGTATGTGATATCTTGGTTTACATTCGCAAGCTAGAACTAACTTTACTGTAGATTTTATTCACCTATCGCCCTCGCCCTTGCTATGCCTCTCGTCAAGTGCGAACAACCAAACTGCTCGCGGAAATTCGCCAGCCTCCAGGCGATGCGCAGCCATCTTCGCCAGGCCCAGTCCTGCAAATGGTGGATAGCTTTCAGCAAGACGCCGGAGCACCTTGCAGCGGCTGCACTGCACCTTCAACCAGAACTTCATCCCTCTTCCGCCTCCCCTACTCTGGATGCTGTTGATGTGGGCTCGTCCGGGGCATCTGGTTGGGCTATCAGCGATAACGACGAAGATGATGCCGTCGAAGTCGAACGGTCGATTGAAGACGGTGTGCTGGCGGGCGAGCAGGATTTGGAGGCTATGGACGCCGATGAGGACGAAGATAAGGATGAGGATGACGACGTCGACGAGGATGAGGATGTAGACGTCGACGAAGATGAGGATGCGGGTGATGTGTTTCGTGCTTGGCTTGAGAACGCCCAAGCGAATGAGATATTTGAAGCTGTCGACGACCCTCTCGTAGGTCAAGCTGGACCAGGGCCATCCACGCAACGCATTCGAATGAACACCCTGCTTGGTGGGCGTGAACGGTATCTGGATGACGACGACACCGTCTCTGAGCGGGTATCTGTCTGGCACGAGACCGCTGGAGCCATCATCCGCGTCTCGAAGACGGTCCATGAGCAGTGGGCAGCGACGTTCGGCGCAACTCTTCCGGCTGATGTACTCATGGATGGTAGCGGCACGCCGGATGTTGGAGAAGCGCAGCGTTTCAAACCGTTTGCCTCCGAGTTGGATTGGCAGATTGCACAGTGGATGATCAACAAAGGCATAGGTCACAATGCCTTCAATGCGCTCTTGAATATCCCTGGGGTCAGTTTTCATTTTCCTCGCTAATTATCTGCTTGCTCATTCAACATTTTCAAGGTAAAAGAAAAGCTCGGCTTGTCTTACGGTAATGCACGGGGCCTGCACAAAGTTGTCGACTCTATTCCGCGTCGTGCCGGGGGGTGGAAAGTCAAGAATCTCTCATTTCCTGACCGACCAGACGAACTCTTTACTCTACGCCATCGCGACATCATCGACTCCATTCGGTCTCTATGGGGTGATCCGGAGTTGGCAGAGCATCTAGTGTACAAACCAAGCACTCTATTCAGCAACGAGTCTGATGACCGGCGACTCTACAATGAGATGTGGACGGGTAAATGGTGGAACTTCATCCAGGTATGTTGCATCTTTATGGTTCCTGAGCCAAAGCTAATTCACACTGCAGGGTAAACTTCCCTTGGGACATACTGTTGCACCTCTCATCATCTCAACCGACAAAACACAACTCACCCAATTCTCTGGTAGTCGCCAGGCGTATCCAGTCTATCTCACGCTGGGCAATATTCCAAGCCACCTCCGACGTAAACCATCACAACTTGCTTGCATTCTTATTGCCTACCTTCCCATCGACAAAATGAGCAAGGGCAAGCTCTCGAAGACCACCATGGGTTCTCGATATCAGCGCCTTTTTCATGCAGCAATGTCCGAGGTTTTTGCACCGCTGAAGCTGGCTGGAGAGAAGGGTGTCGAGATGACTAGCGGGGATGGAACTGTTCGTCGAGTACACCCAATTCTTGCGAGTTATATTGCCGACTATCCCGAGCAATGTCTCGTTACCTGCGCAAAGAATGGTACATGTCCTAAATGCCGGTGTCGGCAGGAGGCTATGGGGGAAAAGGGTCCCGATGCGATGCGAACTCCTGCATGGACGTTGAGTGTGATGTCAGAGGCGAAGGCATCCACGACTACCCCGACTGCCTACTTTGAGAAGTGTATGGCCGAAAGTGTATCTGGTCACGCTCCGAACCCGTTTTGGGCGGATCTCCCCCATACCAATATCCATCTGAGCACCACACCCGATGTCCTTCATCAGCTGTATCAAGGAGTTCTTCGCCACCTCATTGCATGGTGTCAAACTCTCATGACGGAGGAGGAAATGGATCGACGTCTCCGCTGTCTCCCTCCAGGCTTGGGCCTACGCCACTTCAAAAATGGTATCAGCGCACTATCTCAGATCAGCGGAACTGAGCGGAAGAACATGGGAAAGGTTCTCCTTGCTTGCCTAGTTGGCTCAGACATTCCAGAGCGTGGTCTGACGGCTTGTCGTGCCATTCTTGACTTTATCTACTTGGCTCAGTACTCTACACATGATGATGAGACGCTGGGCTATATGGACGCTGCACTTGAGACATGGCACAAAACCAAATCCTACTTCATCCTTGTCGGTCTTCGTAAAGACTTCAACTTTCCCAAAATACACTCTCTTCGCCACTACGTCCAGTCTATTCGCTATTTTGGTGCAACAAACAACTTCAACACGGAGATGTTTGAGCGCCTTCATATTGATTTTGCAAAGAAAGGATGGCGTGCATCTAATAAACGTGATGAATACCCACAGATGACCACCTGGGTCATCCGTAAGGAAAATGTCCATGCCTTCCACAACTATACTAACTGGCTCAAAAGACAATTTGGTCAGTCATTTACAAATCCGTCTTGAAGTATCTAAGCTTATTCTTCTACTTTTATAGAACCTCAATCTATCTCTTCGTCTTTGGGTGTAGCATCATTCTCTATATCTGGAGCCTCCTCGCCATCATTCAGAAGTCGTGTTCTACTGCCTCTACATCCCACCGTTTCAAACAAACCTCTCGCACGCATTGCCAAGCAGCATTGTGTTCTGACTTTCTCCTCACATCTCCTTCTCTATCTAAACGCACTTGGTGTTGATGTTCTTGGTGCTAATGCACATCCTTACCCTTCCCTACCCTTTGCTGGTCTTGATGTATATTATTCCTTCAAGTTCAGTCGGGAAGGGTTAACCGATGACTTTGAAACACGAGATACTGTGAAGGCGTCACCATTGGAGGGAGGCTGTTTTGACACAGTGGTGGTCTTGACAGGGGATGATGCAGAGAGTACTGGTCTGCAAGGGACGCGGATTGGACGTGTTCGAGTTATTTTTCGATGTCCTGCAGTACTTTCGATGCATGGTGTTGAAGTACGAACACCTGCACACTGGCCAAGTGGACCACTTGCATATGTTGAGTGGTACACAAAGCCTGTCCTTACTCAAAAGGCTGCACGTAGCCACAAAATCCCCTCTCTCTCAAAGGCTTACTTACCTGATGGCGTATCTCTAGCATGGTCCATTATCTCTCTTACTAATATTCGTCAAAGTGCACACTTAACACCTGATTTTGCAAAGTGTACTCCAGAGCAATGGGATATTCCTATTAGTAAATCATCTGTTTTAGATACCTGTCCTCATTTTCTCTTAAATAATTGGCTTAGTATTTATACATATCAAACAGTGTATATTGTATAGGATCTTTTCAGACTTTGAAGCTTATCATAAAGATGTTATATGTTTTGAAGAATTTCAGAGTTATTATAAGCAATTGCAATAGGGTGTATGAATAAAAATGTTTCATAATAGTTGTACTTGTGACACCTATTTACAAGTGCTTTGATATATATTCAAGGACTCAAAAGTAAGCGTCATGGTATACTGACTTAAACATACTTGAGAATGCTTTGACAGATTATAAGGGCTTTGGCTACTTTTAAACAGATGTATGATGAACATGTGCTTATAGATACTTTGATGCAATAGGGTGTTTCCTGATGCGCACCGTTCCCAGTAATCCATTTTCGCCTTCCGCTTAGCTTATTCACGGTCTTCTTCCGAAATATAAAGCTTTTTCCCGGGCATGAGAAACTCCTCGCAGGTTTTGAGTGTTCCCGGGTGGCAATCTAGTGGTAAAGGTGTACTGTGGATGGGAGATCGAAAGCAAGGTTCGACGATCTAATTGTGGTAAGACGATCGCCTTCACAATCATACTTTCCCTAGATAGTCTTGCCATATCTTGTTCAACATACTTGGCGTGCCTCTTGTCGCGTCAAATTCAACTGGGAATACTCATAGCTACAAGAATCCAGCAACGAGAGACCGTGAAACTGTGGCAGTATGCAATTATAACGCAGGTGGTCGCTCATGGTTTTACTAGATAGGATCATCTCCTGCCTCTGGCCAAGACCACGTGGCTGCCTATTCGGGCCAAATGACGATCACATCCTCTTGATTTCGCACTCCTTCATGCGACAGCGCAAATCGCATACTCGTATCGTCCCACCTCCTCCCGAGTTCAATCTCTGCGCTCGCGAGTTGGCTCCGGCAATTCGATTTCAGGATCCGTGCGCACGCGTTTCCCATGCATAGCGTCAATGACCCACAATTAACACCCTAACCAGTGCCTCGTGGTTGCGCCGCCCTCGTCCAATCCCTCCAACCGCATATCGAATCATGACTGGGGATACTCCGTAGGTCTCTTCCAGGATACATCACTGATTGAATGGCTCACAGCTCCTCAGGTCCGCACGCGAAGAATATGTTCGTTCAATCGAACGCCGCGTCACTTGGATCCACGACAAATATACCCAGGACGTCAAAGGCAACACGCCTCGTATCTATATGCGGCGCCTTGTTGAACGCGCCATTGCCGCTGGCCCAGAGGCCCGCTATATTCTTATTCAGGAGCGGGAGAAGTTGTTCCTTGCGCATGGTGACATTCTTCTTCCACTCCAGTGCTTTCGCGCACTCTGCAATGTCTATCCCACCTTCCAGGAATGACTTGAGGATTGTGAGCTCAAGGCCGGCGAGATCAATTACGCCGTTATTCTCATCGAGGATATCATAGCCCAGACTAACGCGCACGGCTTTGGCATGGATACCGAGATGATTCCTTGGGCTCAACAGTTGCGTGGTGCCATTGAATCAGGGCTTATCGAGTACCTGTAGCTGGTTGACAGCCTACGGCCCTACGCCGTCTGTCTGACACTAGTCCGCATGCACGCATCAACTTTCGATTTGAATAACATCACCTACATTTTGGTCTATTGCCCCCTGCCTCGTACCATGGTGGACCTTCCCAGTTCGCCGCCTGGGAATACCAAAATTCTCAAGCTCGTTGCCTCACCTCGGAAATCGCATGGCTTGCCGGCGAGGTCTTGCAAATCCCTGGCAAAAGCTCGGCCAGCGGCGAAACCAGTCCCGACTGGCCAGCGTACCATTCAATGGCCTCTCACGCTCTGGAGCTGCCGCAAGTAAGATGTCATTTTGTGCGTCTCATGCCTCAGGCTCATCTACGCCTCCTACAGACGCATCTCGAAACATATTCGCACCCTCATGCCGATTAGGGAGGATTACTTGCTGGGTAACAGTGCCTTGAACATCAGTGCGTCCTTTTTTCTACCGTTGTCTCAATGATATCTTACTCGTTTCTTCAGGACGGCGCGGTGACGATCCTCTCGCGCCTCAAGACGAACCTCATTTTTCTACTCCTCCCAACGTCAAGCATATTCACGACAAAGTCGGACGCTTTCTTGCCGCTTACGGGTTCACCGCCTTGGAATCTCGATTTGAGGACATGGGAATATACACGCATGAGGACTTGGTGATCATTTCAGTCGATATTTGGCTCAATCAGACCTTGCGCCAGGAGTTCAAGTTAGGCGTAACGACGAATGCTGAGGTGTGGCGTGATTTCAAGAAAGCCCTGTATCGATATGCCCGACCAGCCGCTTAGTGATTTGCCGTACTTGTGCCCCATAGATATCGAATTTCACCGTGTAACAGGCGGTACATTCTCCTCTTTATTCTCATTTATGATGCAGCTTGTGATACCTGGTTACTTATCTTCATTTCAAATATTTTTAGCAGTGCGACGCTTCGACGGGTTCCTTTCTGACCCGGTCAGCTTTTAGCTTTTCTCCACGGTCTCTTGTCTCCTCCCGTCATGTTCGCCCACCGCATAAATACGTCGCGCCCATTGTTCAAGGAAATGGAAGATTTCTTGGGTCCTTGCGGCCGCCGCCCCCTGCAGAATACAAACCAACGGTACGCCTTTCATTCTCTGCCCGACCCAAAATCTGACTCTCGCAAAGCAAGATGCAGGCTTTTCTTGAGTCGTGTGGCTGTCCTGCTATGGATGTCTACACTCTCTCAATGGATACCGAAATTGTGGAGGCTTTTGGCGGCGATGGCGCCTGGCTCATGCCTCGCATGCTCCTATGTGGCATTCACACCCCTGCCGACCTCCAGGAGATCAGATATGTCATTCACGACGATGACCATCGAACCGACTTCCGAAGGGCGCTCAGTCTGGCGGTGCGCAGCCCAAACTGGATCCTCTTTCGCAGAGTCTTCGCTTCACTGACGCCATCCTGGAACGGCGCCAGAGAAACGCAACTCCCCACCGAGGTCAACAATCGGGCTGTCCGGTACGTTCAACCGCCTGCAGCGCCGCTCGCATTCTGCTAACATTGATAAATAAAAGGATCATTCGATGCCAGATGGCGGCTAGGCGCAATGGGCAGGACTTCAATGCACGTACAATTGACAAAGCAGTCGAGCAGTTCTTCGGGGAGGCTGAGTTTATGATGTCCCGCCTCCTGGAATGTCACATCTTGAGCATGCATGATGTTTGCGCTCTTGCGGATTGGGTTCACAATGCACGTTATGCGATTATCCTCTGCGATGCCCTGAACATTAGGGGCGATGGAAACTGGCTGCTCATGCGGCGCCTGTTGGTCAGTCTCGTACCCAAGAAGATAGAAGGAGATTATGAATGTATGTCGCTTCATTTCTATTCGCAGTCTGGCCGTTGCTAATTACTTGGTAGCGGCAATATTCTGTAGAGAGCGGGATCGCAAGAATCGCGACGCTTGCCTTGATTTCCTCGTCACTTGTAACGATATCTTCCTGGAAGGTATGACGGACCCTACGGTGAACTTGCATTCTGCGGTGCACGAGATTCCGTGCTCAGTCAGGCGGGCACCCCAGATGGGATCGACCGATGGGGAAGGCATAGAGCGCGTTTGGGGTGTGTAATTAGATCAGATTAGGCACATGGTCGCGAATTCTATAAACAGTTTTATCCTAGTGACGTGCCTTGCCTGGTGCCACCACCACAGAATGACTCCTAAACATTTCGGTCCCTCATGTATCGCGCTGGCGCTATCTCTCTTCCTTGCAGTTGACACTGCCGTGTCCGACGGTTAACGACCCAAACCCAACCATGTTTCGTCCCGGCCGACCTTCCAAGAAACGGGATGGAATCGAGCACTCGGGCCCTTCAGAGGCTGCCGCAGTCGACCAGCTCATTCATGTCCACCCTACGGGCAAGGTCAGCTCTCAATTCATCCGTCCTGCCTCACCACCCCCTCAACTTCCTACCGACTTGGAAGACGAGTACGCGTCTTTCCAGTTTGGGGCGGACTGCGGCGACGATGACACCACGTTTGAAAGAGGAGAGGGTTTAGGACTTTTCTTGGACAGAGAATCGGGCGAAGGGGATGGCGGCGAAGGCGACTCGGGTGAAGGCGAGGCCGGGCTGGGGAAGCGCAAGTGGTTCCGTTCGGTGCGTAACTGTTCATACTGCCTTTATGGGCCGCTAATATCGTGTATCGTGTTCCAAGATCATCCCATGGAGGATTGGAAACCTTGGACGAGTCTTTTCGCTGACGAGAGCTTTCGCCGCCATGGTTTGGGATCCGCTACGCTAGACCCTCGTTGCTCAACCTGTGATATTTCCTTACATCCAACGAAATTCTGGTTACCCGATACTATCCGACGTGAGCCGATCAAGGCAGACCGAGATTTTTGCGCAGAGCTTTATCGATGCAAGACCTGCAGCGATCTTGTAGAATGCCAGGTTTGCTGTGTGCGGAGACACGAGCGCATTCCAACCCACGTCGTACAGGTATGCGTTAATAATTCTTCTTGCATTATGCCATTAACCCTCGGAATACAGGTGTGGAAAGACGGAAGCTGGGAGCGATGTAGCCTGTACCAAATGGGCCTTGTCTACCAGTTGGGTCACAGTGGAGGTCCGTGTCGCTGGCCAGATCCTATGCCGCGCTTGATAACTATCATGGCGGGTCTCACAATACAGACCGTGTCTTGCCGCTTCTGCAAGTGCGCTGCATCGGACCGTTGTCATCCATGGCAGCAACTCTTGCGATGCGGGTGGTATCCCGCCACTACGCATATCCCACAAACCTGTGCCAGCGTCGAGCTCTTGGACTTCTACCGACGGCTCAAAGTCATGGCGACAGTGAACGTCCGAGACTTCGTTAGCATCCTCGAGGATCTTACGGATCCTTACAGTTCCGCAGAGACCCTGGACCGTTACAAAGCTTTCCTGCGGATGTCTCGGCAGTGGAATTTCCTCAAGCGCGTCCGTCGTTCAGGCGTCTTGTACGACACTGGCCTGGATGACACGCCAGATGGAGCCGTAGCTGTCGAGTGCTGGGCATGCCCTCGGTTGAACGTGAATCTACCGCCGAACTGGGATTCAGTCGACAGTGCATTCTCGTAAGCCCTCCTCGTTATTGGTGCACGAACTATGTCACTGACTTAATCGCAGCTACCTATACATCAGGAAACACCCTATTGCATCAAAGTATCTATAAGCACATGTTCATCATACATCTGTTTAAAAGTAGCCAAAGCCCTTATAATCTGTCAAAGCACTCTCAAGTATGTTTAAGTCAGTATACCATGACGCTTACTTTTGAGTCCTTGAATATATATCAAAGCACTTGTAAATAGGTGTCACAAGTACAACTATTATGAAACATTTTTATTCATACACCCTATTGCAATTGCTTATAATAACTCTGAAATTCTTCAAAACATATAACATCTTTATGATAAGCTTCAAAGTCTGAAAAGATCCTATACAATATACACTGTTTGATATGTATAAATACTAAGCCAATTATTTAAGAGAAAATGAGGACAGGTATCTAAAACAGATGATTTACTAATAGGAATATCCCATTGCTCTGGAGTACACTTTGCAAAATCAGGTGTTAAGTGTGCACTTTGACGAATATTAGTAAGAGAGATAATGGACCATGCTAGAGATTCGCCATCAGGTAAGTAAGCCTTTGAGAGAGAGGGGATTTTGTGGCTACGTGCAGCCTTTTGAGTAAGGACAGGCTTTGTGTACCACTCAACATATGCAAGTGGTCCACTTGGCCAGTGTGCAGGTATTCGTACTTCAACACCATGCATCGAAAGTACTGCAGGACATCGAAAAATAACTCGAACACGTCCAATCCGCGTCCCTTGCAGACCAGTACTCTCTGCATCATCCCCTGTCAAGACCACCACTGTGTCAAAACAGCCTCCCTCCAATGGTGACGCCTTCACAGTATCTCGTGTTTCAAAGTCATCGGTTAACCCTTCCCGACTGAACTTGAAGGAATAATATACATCAAGACCAGCAAAGGGTAGGGAAGGGTAAGGATGTGCATTAGCACCAAGAACATCAACACCAAGTGCGTTTAGATAGAGAAGGAGATGTGAGGAGAAAGTCGGAACACAATGCTGCTTGGCAATGCGTGCGAGAGGTTTGTTTGAAACGGTGGGATGTAGAGGCAGTAGAACACGACTTCTGAATGATGGCAAGGAGGCTCCAGATATAGAGAATGATGCTACACCCAAAAACGAAGAGATAGATTGAGATTCTATAAAAGTAGAAGAATAAGCTTAGATACTTCAAGACGGATTTGTAAATGACTGACCAAATTGTCTTTTGAGCCAGTTAGTATAGTTGTGGAAGGCATGGACATTTTCCTTACGGATGACCCAGGTGGTCATCTGTGGGTATTCATCACGTTTATTAGATGCACGCCATCCTTTCTTTGCAAAATCAATATGAAGGCGCTCAAACATCTCCGTGTTGAAGTTGTTTGTTGCACCAAAATAGCGAATAGACTGGACGTAGTGGCGAAGAGAGTGTATTTTGGGAAAGTTGAAGTCTTTACGAAGACCGACAAGGATGAAGTAGGATTTGGTTTTGTGCCATGTCTCAAGTGCAGCGTCCATATAGCCCAGCGTCTCATCATCATGTGTAGAGTACTGAGCCAAGTAGATAAAGTCAAGAATGGCACGACAAGCCGTCAGACCACGCTCTGGAATGTCTGAGCCAACTAGGCAAGCAAGGAGAACCTTTCCCATGTTCTTCCGCTCAGTTCCGCTGATCTGAGATAGTGCGCTGATACCATTTTTGAAGTGGCGTAGGCCCAAGCCTGGAGGGAGACAGCGGAGACGTCGATCCATTTCCTCCTCCGTCATGAGAGTTTGACACCATGCAATGAGGTGGCGAAGAACTCCTTGATACAGCTGATGAAGGACATCGGGTGTGGTGCTCAGATGGATATTGGTATGGGGGAGATCCGCCCAAAACGGGTTCGGAGCGTGACCAGATACACTTTCGGCCATACACTTCTCAAAGTAGGCAGTCGGGGTAGTCGTGGATGCCTTCGCCTCTGACATCACACTCAACGTCCATGCAGGAGTTCGCATCGCATCGGGACCCTTTTCCCCCATAGCCTCCTGCCGACACCGGCATTTAGGACATGTACCATTCTTTGCGCAGGTAACGAGACATTGCTCGGGATAGTCGGCAACATAACTCGCAAGAATTGGGTGTACTCGACGAACAGTTCCATCCCCGCTAGTCATCTCGACACCCTTCTCTCCAGCCAGCTTCAGCGGTGCAAAAACCTCGGACATTGCTGCATGAAAAAGGCGCTGATATCGAGAACCCATGGTGGTCTTCGAGAGCTTGCCCTTGCTCATTTTGTCGATGGGAAGGTAGGCAATAAGAATGCAAGCAAGTTGTGATGGTTTACGTCGGAGGTGGCTTGGAATATTGCCCAGCGTGAGATAGACTGGATACGCCTGGCGACTACCAGAGAATTGGGTGAGTTGTGTTTTGTCGGTTGAGATGATGAGAGGTGCAACAGTATGTCCCAAGGGAAGTTTACCCTGCAGTGTGAATTAGCTTTGGCTCAGGAACCATAAAGATGCAACATACCTGGATGAAGTTCCACCATTTACCCGTCCACATCTCATTGTAGAGTCGCCGGTCATCAGACTCGTTGCTGAATAGAGTGCTTGGTTTGTACACTAGATGCTCTGCCAACTCCGGATCACCCCATAGAGACCGAATGGAGTCGATGATGTCGCGATGGCGTAGAGTAAAGAGTTCGTCTGGTCGGTCAGGAAATGAGAGATTCTTGACTTTCCACCCCCCGGCACGACGCGGAATAGAGTCGACAACTTTGTGCAGGCCCCGTGCATTACCGTAAGACAAGCCGAGCTTTTCTTTTACCTTGAAAATGTTGAATGAGCAAGCAGATAATTAGCGAGGAAAATGAAAACTGACCCCAGGGATATTCAAGAGCGCATTGAAGGCATTGTGACCTATGCCTTTGTTGATCATCCACTGTGCAATCTGCCAATCCAACTCGGAGGCAAACGGTTTGAAACGCTGCGCTTCTCCAACATCCGGCGTGCCGCTACCATCCATGAGTACATCAGCCGGAAGAGTTGCGCCGAACGTCGCTGCCCACTGCTCATGGACCGTCTTCGAGACGCGGATGATGGCTCCAGCGGTCTCGTGCCAGACAGATACCCGCTCAGAGACGGTGTCGTCGTCATCCAGATACCGTTCACGCCCACCAAGCAGGGTGTTCATTCGAATGCGTTGCGTGGATGGCCCTGGTCCAGCTTGACCTACGAGAGGGTCGTCGACAGCTTCAAATATCTCATTCGCTTGGGCGTTCTCAAGCCAAGCACGAAACACATCACCCGCATCCTCATCTTCGTCGACGTCTACATCCTCATCCTCGTCGACGTCGTCATCCTCATCCTTATCTTCGTCCTCATCGGCGTCCATAGCCTCCAAATCCTGCTCGCCCGCCAGCACACCGTCTTCAATCGACCGTTCGACTTCGACGGCATCATCTTCGTCGTTATCGCTGATAGCCCAACCAGATGCCCCGGACGAGCCCACATCAACAGCATCCAGAGTAGGGGAGGCGGAAGAGGGATGAAGTTCTGGTTGAAGGTGCAGTGCAGCCGCTGCAAGGTGCTCCGGCGTCTTGCTGAAAGCTATCCACCATTTGCAGGACTGGGCCTGGCGAAGATGGCTGCGCATCGCCTGGAGGCTGGCGAATTTCCGCGAGCAGTTTGGTTGTTCGCACTTGACGAGAGGCATAGCAAGGGCGAGGGCGATAGGTGAATAAAATCTACAGTAAAGTTAGTTCTAGCTTGCGAATGTAAACCAAGATATCACATACGTCGTACTTTGGGAAGCGTTCAGAGCAGCTGTGGAGGAGACACGGGCGCCGGGGACGAATGACACGCTATGAGCGTCAGTTAAAACAAATCACCACTAAGATGTGAGTTGAGTCTACATACCTAGTAGAGCGGGACGCGCCGCAGAGAGGATTGATGCTACGCGGACGAGTCAGTCAATACATAAAATGAGAAAACATGCGGCTGAAAATGGCAGCATAGATTGTACTGACCTTACGGCTGGGCGATGGACGGCTGCTACTCTGAAAAGACTCGGTACTTGGGCTGGCCAGAGTACGAAAAATGCGTAGAAAAAGACGACGGCCACAAGAACTAGTCTGAGTGGCCTGATGCGCTCGCAAGAACTAGTCTGAGCGAGGTGGGTTCGAGGGTGACGATGGGCAGCGGGCATGTACTGGCGCAGCGAGAGTGGTAGGGGGATGGACTTGTGCCGAATCTGGTGCATGGTCCGTGCGCGCGACGGAATGTGAAAACTTTCAAACTCCGATCGAGGCCAACTTGCCAATCGATCCCATTGTTATCTCCACCATCGCACCAGCAAGACCAAGACAACCGCTCGTAAGCAGCACGCCGGCGCCTCCATCGCCATCGCCGTTGGTCGTTGATTAGTGGGGCCATTCGGTGCGTGCTCGCTTCCGTTTATTTTTCTTTCTAGCTTACCGACTTACAGCAACTTTTTCCGCCCGCGCTCCAAGGATTCGAAGACTTGCACGACGACCTAGCGTCCCGTGTGCCGTTTTTCTCCAGCGCAACGAGACCAAGCGTCCGTTGCTGATCGTACATCCGCCGGCCTCAGCCCAGTGCTTGGCCGCTGCACCTCATCCGCTCGATGTCTGATCAGCCAGTCGCAGCTGGCCAGGTCGCCGAGAAATCCTTCGAGGGTGTCTTTGGCCGTATCTTCCAGGCTGAGCGCGCCTTCGTCACGACGCCTAACGCCGCCTACATTCCTGCCGATCTTCTTCTGGGCGTCCGAGATGTTCGCCTCCGCCGTAATCACCACTTTGGCCAGGATGACCCCATTATGCATCCTCAGTACTTCGATTATCGTGTCGCTCACTTGAGTTGTATCCCCCAGCGAGACATCCGCGTCGCCAATTCTCTCGCTCTTTGGAACACCCCGACCAAGGCCTTCGATTTTGAGGTACAGGGCAGTTCATCGAATGTTGGCCGCTTTCGACACCCTGTCTGCGTGGATCTTGCCGCAGCCGTCAACGCCGCTCTCTCACTTCTCGACAACACACTCCTCAGTCCAGAGATGGGGAACGTCCGGAAGGATCGTCTTCTCTGTACCCTCCGTCACAAGCTCAAATATTATCTCCCGCGTCTCATGGTCGTTTCTACTTTCGAGGAGTCGCTCGCCGTCTATCGTCATATCGGGCGATTGACGTTAGAGTTGCAAGGACGGGCTGTCAAGAGCGGTGTCCGAATACTAAGACAACCACCCAGGTCACACAAGACAGGGACCAGAGAGAAAGACGATGAGGATGAGATAGATGATAGATGATAGAGGTGAGTAAGCCTAAGCTACTACAGTGCCAGGAGCGACCGAACAGTGTGTAGACGAAGTTGACAAACTGAGGAAACTAGGGGAGAGGGAGCTACTATATATATACAAAGTCCGTGGCTGTGTATCCAAAAGGAGAACAATAGAACAATAGAAAGGCCCAATGTGGCGAGACAATAGGCGGGCCGAAGTGAGAACAATAGCCGGTCCGGAGTGGACCCAGGTGGTCATCAGACCACTGATGGACAGGTCTAGGCAATGCCAAGACGATGGATGACAAGGGAGTGTGGGCTAGGCCCAGGCCGAGGTGAATGGAGAGATGGGAGAATGTGTCGATGTCGGGAGTGGGGAACACGTGATGGAGGGAGCAAAATAGAGGCGATTCGTGACAATACCCCCTCTTTAGGACGCGCTTGCGCCTGGAGCGCGGAAGTCCCAACCCAGATGTCATTAACGCTGACACCAAGCGTGCGAAGGTGGGGACGAGGTTTGGAGTAAGCTGTGGGATGCGTACGATGGAATTCCTCGATCAATGGGAGGGCCTTTGTGAGGCTTGAACTGGGCTCCCATGTGTTCTCCGATGAAGGATAGTCCAACCATTTCACCAGATACTGAATTCCGCGTTTGTTTCGTGTTGCGCGGGAGTCGAGTATAGCTTCAACATCAAACTCCTCCTTGTCGTCAATGAGGTCTGGCGGATTGGATGGGAAATTGGGTCCATGAGCCTCGGTTTCCACAAAGGGAAGGAGGAGGGCGGCATGGAGGACAGGGTGTATACGCCAAGTGGGAGGGAGCTTGAGACGGTAGTTGACTGGTCCAAGTACGTCAGTGACTTCGAAAGGTCCATGATGCTTATCTGAGAGCTTAGCTTTGGGCCGCGTTGTCTTGAGGTTCTTTCCATCAAGCAACACCTTGTCGCCAACTTTGAACGTAATGCCCTTCTTGGTGACATCTCCGTTGTTCCGTTTCATGATCTCTGTAGCGGTAGTAAGGCTAGCCTTAACTTCCTCGCGAAGCCGTTCTAGATTGGTTAGGCGTTCTTCAACAGTAGGGATATTGGACGTGGGATTGAGAGAAGGGTATAAGCGGGGCTGGAAACCATGAAGGAGTTCAAAGGGAGACTTGCCCGTAGCAGAGTGAATACGACTGTTGTGGGAGAATTCCGCGAAGGGAAGGTACTTGACCCAGTCGTCCTGTCGGTAATTGCAAAAAACGCGAAGATACTGTTCAAGTTCCTGATTGTAGCGTTCGGTTTCACCATCTGTCTGGGGATGGTAAGCTGTACTAAGCGCGGAGGTGATTCCTAGCTTAGTGTGGACAGCTTGCATAACCTTGCTTGCAAACTGGGGACCGCGGTCGGAAATTTTATATCCCAGAGACCATAGCGTCGATAAACACCGTTTACCAGAATGTCAACGGTGCCATCTGCATCAATAGTCTTGTGACACGGGGATACAATTACCGTCTTGGTGAAACGGTCAACAACACAATGAATAGCATTGTACCCATCGCACTCGGGTAGATCTGTGATGAAGTCGGTGGTAATGGTCCCAAAGGGACGTTCGGGAACCTCATTTGGTATGAGAGGGACATGTGCTGGATGATTCCTGGGCTTAGTCATCTGACAAGTAGCGCAGCCATCAACGTAGTCGCGGACAAAGACAGACATGCCTGGCCACCAGAACTCTCGGCTGAGAAGTTCATAAGTCTTGAAACGTCCAGGGTGTCCAGGGCCAAGGGAATCATGGTGCATCTTGACAATATCTCGACGTAACTGCAGGTCGTCGGGAACATAGACCTTGCCTCGGAAGAGGACAAGCCCATCTTCGTAATTCCATTCCTGTAGATTCTTGACCAGCGAACGGGGACCATTGCGAAGGATGACTTCTAACGCACCACGGACTTCGGCGTCCCTATTTGGACATTCCCGAATGCATCGTCGCAGGTCGGCATCTCCAACGGCTGCAACTTCTCCAGGCCGAGTGGCGCGGATCCGGAAAAACTTCGGATCAAGGAGCACCCTATCAGTGTTGTCGTCATCGACCCCCTCTTTGTGATCCGCACGGCGGGAGAGTGGGTCACTACGGTTCTGAGTACCAGGTTTATGAGTGAGAGTGAAATCGAAGCGAGTGAGGAATAGTGCCCAACGAGCCTGTCGTCGGCTAAGCTTTTGCGAGTTGGCAAAGTATTCAAGGTTCTTGTGATCGGTGAGAACGTCAACCGGGTGTGCCGAACCTTCGAGGTATTGGCGCCAGGCTTCCAGAGCGCGGATAATAGCGAGAAGTTCCTTATCATGAATGTCATAATTGCGTTGAGGTTCAGAGAGAGACTTAGAGATGTAGGCAACAGGATGCCATTGGTCATTGTCGCCCGTTTGGGACAGGATTCCGCCTGTGGCATAGTCGGAGGCATCTACTTCCACCCGATAGGGCTTATCAGGGTTGGGCATGATGAGAACGGGTGACGATGTGAACGCATCTTTAAGTGCCTCAAAGGCCTCTTGACACTCCGGTTTCCAGATCCATGGCTCATCTTTCTTAGTCAAATCGAACAGAGGGCATGCAATTCTGGAGAACCCTTCGATAAAGCGGCGATAGAAGTTCCCAAAGCCGAGGAATGACTGCACGTCCTTGACATTCCGAGGTAACGGCCACTTGGCGACGCCGTCTACCTTGACTGGGTCCATGCGAAGTTCATTGTGAGAGATGATGAGTCCAAGAAATTCGATTGACTCAGCTTCAAAGGTGCATTTCTCAGGCTTAGCATAGAGATCATGCTCCTTCAGGCGCTGAAGAACCTGCAGGACAACCTTGCGGTGTTCCTCTAAGGTCTCGGTGAAGATTAAGATGTCGTCCATATATACAACAACTTTGCCAGAGTCGATGAGGTCCTTGAGAATGGTATTCATCATTGCTTGAAACGTGGCAGGGGAATTCATAAGACCAAAGAACATCACCAATGGTTCAAACAGGCCGCGGTTGGTTTTGAACGCGCCTTTCCACTCGTCTCCGTCCTTGAGTCGGCAGTTGTTGTAGCCCTGACGGAGATCTACCTTTGAAAAGTAGCGAGCGCCCTTGAGTTTATCGATCAACTCTCCAATGAGTGGTAGTGGATACTCGTTCTTGATAGTGCCTTTGTTGAGTTCGCGATAATCCTGGACAGGGCGTAGTTTTCCGTCTTTCTTTTTAACGAAGAAGAAGGGGCTTGCCATGGGAGACTTGGAGGGACGTATGTACCCTTTGGCCAAGTTTTCATCAAGAAATGCGTCGAGTTCCGCTTGTTCGGTTGGGGACAATGGGTAGGTTTTGCATGGTTTGGGTTGAAAACCGGGTTTGAGATCGATAGCGTGATCCCAAGGGCTATGTTGGGGAAGTCGGTCCGATGTGTGCTTATCAAAGACAGTGAGGTATGCATGATACTGAGAGGGAATACGCTCAGCGAGAGGACGAGTGTCCTTGGGCTTTTGACTAGCTTCAGCGAGTTCCTGCGCCTTGCTAAATCCAGCGCGAATTTGAATAGAGGGACCGTCAGGAGGTTGTGGATCTCGCACCGGACGGGGGTAATCATCCCTGAACACTTGGGTATACATCTGCTCTTCCCATTCTCTTGGGACCTCTTCTTCTTCATCGTCGTCCTCGGTGAACAGGACAACAGGGATTTGAACCCGATTGTAAACTCGGGGTCGGATGCTTCGACGTTGTCCGGCTGTACGCTGGACTGGAACAGGCCGGAGGTTGCCTTCGCGATCCTTCCATTGAACTTGGTAGTCTCGATGATGAAGACGAGGGTCGTGGGGAGAGCGTTTAGTGGGGATGGGAATACGTTTAGCGTGAGCACGTACGTCAGTCACTGGCGGGCTCTTGAGGATACAGGAGTCGGGGCATCGAGTGAAATCCACTTGAACACCAGCCCAATCTATCTCAGGATTGTGCTCATCAAGCCAGTCGGTGCCAAGAATGACATCGTGATCACCGATGTCTGTGACGTAAAGCTCGATTAGCTCTTCGTGATAGGAATGACCATCTCGGCTGTAGATCCGAACGCGCTGAGTGGTATAGTGTCGAACCCAGCCCATGACGTTCTCGGTACCGTCAACGTTGCGAACAGGAAAAGGGGAGAAAAGGGGAGTGAGGGTGAAATGATGTTGATTTGCATAGCGGGCATTGATAATGATACCTTCAGCGCCGCTATCAATTAGAGCTTGTGCGACGATTTTTCTGCCAGTGATTTTGCCAATGAATTCAAGTTCCAGTGTGATCGAGGGTGTCTGTCGGTTCTGGGTGACTGCCGACATTCGAAGTTCTTTGGGATGAATACGCTCACAAAGGGTTGATAACACAGAGAATCGATTGGTAAAATTTGTGACAGATTGTTGTACAACTCCTCCTAACGTCGGGGTAGGGGAGCGCTCTAAAAATCCAGACCGGCAACATCCTTCAAGAAGGCCAAAGCCTGCGCTTTCTCATCTCCCTGGAGACCACGGAGCAAGTTAGCCGCATTACTGATTTGTTGAATGGCATCGGCAGACGATGCGGGAGCAGTGTCGGAGGAGGAAGTGGGAACAGCCTCAGGTGCGGCAGAGGTATCAGCGGCACGGATGGTGCGGCTTGGGACTGGAGCACTTGGACCAGACCGGTTGGGGCAGTTTGCAGATATATGTCCTGGACCGCGACATCTGAAGCAAGCACCCTTCTTGCGAAGGATCTCGCGCTCAATAGGTGTCAGTCTGGTCAAAGGCGGGTAGTTCGACGATGCACCTGAGCCGCGGGATGCGTCAACATCCATGGGAACTCCCATATCCTGAGCAGGCGCGGAAGTACGCTGAGGTTGAGCCCGGGGGGCGTAGTTGCTGGGCGAAGAATGCGTGCGTTGCGTCCAATTAGCTTTTTCAGCTTTGCGGGCTTCGAAGGCATGCTGCATTTCAACAGCGCGAGTCTTGAAGGTGGCAAGAGTGTCGGGGATGGGGTAGAACATGGAGATACGATCCAAAAGACTGGGGTTCAAGCCTCGCTTGAAGAAGTAGAGAAGCGAACTGTCGTCAAACTCGGAGTCGTCAGCGTATCCATCAAAGGTTGTGATGAACTTATCAATGCTGGCCAAATCTTTCTCTTGGCGGATGTTTTCGATGGCGGTGCGAGCGGCAGTGGTAGGGTCAATGGCCGCGTAGTCAGTTTTAAACTTCTGGACAATGGATGCTTCTGTGGTCCAGCGTTTGTTGGCAGCGGAAATGGTAGTGTCGTCTTGATCGGCATCGTACTCCTTCATGCGTCGCTCCGCCCATTTACCAGCAAGAGGCCCTTTGAAATAGGAAAGGAAGACCGAGACCTTCTCGGTCTCAGTGGAATAACGGGCGGTGTTAAGTCGCATGTGGTTGCGGTATTGGGCCAGCCATGTGGTGGATGTGGCACGATCGCCGACAAAGTCGTCAAGCTTGACTCCACGTTCACTGGGGATAGTAGACATGATAGGAAGAATAGGAGGAACTGGGATAGATGGAGATGAAGATTGAGAGGGATTAGAAGAAGAAGAGGATGAAGACGAGGACGGGGGTGTCGATGGTTCCGAGGGTTCAGGATCTAGAGCAAGAGGTTGGAATTCAGGTGGGGAATTGTTCTGAGCTGCAGGTGGAACTGGGGAGACAGGAGCAGGGTCGAAGGCTGGTTCTGAGGTGGTGGGAGATGGTGGTGCAGAGGGAACTGGAGTACGAGGTACAGGTGAGTT
Organism: Strobilurus luchuensis; assembly: GCA_019915105.1. NCBI lineage: Eukaryota > Fungi > Basidiomycota > Agaricomycetes > Agaricales > Physalacriaceae > Strobilurus > Strobilurus luchuensis. The sequence continues at coordinate 1,846,216 of JAHLMJ010000004.1, forward strand.
TGGGGCCCGTGTAGATGATTGTAACTCAGCTCGAGTGCGCTCTTCTAAACGCCTTTCAGCCTCCTGGTGCTCTTCTGGGTCAAGATAGTACTTGTCTCCGTTTGATTCGAGGTAGTGCCAAGATTCGGGGAATTCTTCGTCTGCTGGCTCGTAGAAGATTTCTTGGGGGTGATAGTCTTTGTCGAGCTGGAAGTACTTGCCCTGATGAAGGTAGGCGCCGGGAGGTGGTGTGGGCGGCGCTTCGTCTGCTGAGAAGCGAGTGATGGTGGGAGGGTATGGGTGCGTGGACCGGTGTCGGTGTCACGCCAGAAGCTACGATAATCTCCGCGGTGACGGGCCCTGATAGCGGCTGGTAGCGTGTGAAAGAGAACTTCCTTATGATTCAACGTACGGGGTGTAGTAACCGAAGTCTTCTTGAATACAAGGCGTGTGGGACGAGGATGGGAATTCGATGGAGGTTCAGCAGTTGTACGGTCGGCGGGCATGCGACGAGCGAGGGTGTGAGGTGGGTGTAAGAGGAGTTTGTCAAAGTGTCAAGAGCGGTGTCCGAATACTAAGACAACCACCCAGGTCACACAAGACAGGGACCAGAGAGAAAGACGATGAGGATGAGATAGATGATAGATGATAGAGGTGAGTAAGCCTAAGCTACTACAGTGCCAGGAGCGACCGAACAGTGTGTAGACGAAGTTGACAAACTGAGGAAACTAGGGGAGAGGGAGCTACTATATATATACAAAGTCCGTGGCTGTGTATCCAAAAGGAGAACAATAGAACAATAGAAAGGCCCAATGTGGCGAGACAATAGGCGGGCCGAAGTGAGAACAATAGCCGGTCCGGAGTGGACCCAGGTGGTCATCAGACCACTGATGGACAGGTCTAGGCAATGCCAAGACGATGGATGACAAGGGAGTGTGGGCTAGGCCCAGGCCGAGGTGAATGGAGAGATGGGAGAATGTGTCGATGTTGGGAGTGGGGAACACGTGATGGAGGGAGCAAAATAGAGGCGATTCGTGACACGGGCTATCTGGCTGGACGCTGTCCGTGTGCGTCACGAGGCGATTGGAGAATATCGTCGACAGCCCACCCGCCAACGCATTCGCTGCATCGGTGCCCTCACTTGGGATTTCGAAGTGGCAGAGAACCTGTTCCGCGTGAGTACAGTGTTTCATTCTCATTCAGTTTTATTGTACTAATCACTTGAAAAGTCGGGCATACCTGTTTGGCTTGTTCGCCCGCTCGACCGTATTGCCGGAGTCCCATGCCATCATTGGTTCGAGCTGGACGTTCCACCACCGCCCGCACCGTGGTATGTGAGAGGAGATTGGGACGATGCCTTGCCTCGCCACCGCACCATTTGGACCGGCGAGACCTACAACATTATTCCGCGATACACTGCCATGCACAAAGCAATCATCTCGTCTATCTACTCCTATGCGTCTGTGTCTGCTTCTGCAGGTCCTTCTCGTCCACCTGCAGCAGCGTCGTCTTCTACCTCCATCAGCAGGATCCCGATCTCCGAATATGTCAAGCGTCGGCCTCCACCCGTGGCGCGACCAGCTACTCTGGCCAAGTCACCCGGCACTCTCACTGTCAAGCCGCCTCCACAAACTCACCATGGACGTTCTCAATCTGGACGTCCTCAACCATGTAAGTCAATTGACCTATTATCAATTGTACTTGACTCAAACATTTTGGCAGACCCAAAGTCAAGCTCGCGAGGACCTGCGCCTCCATCGGGCCGCAACAAATTTTTCGACGTCGATACCCCGCTGATGCCGAGGGGCATTTCGTCGTGGGAGGCAGCCGCATCAGCAGCCAATTCGGCTGGATTCATCAGTTCTACTTACCGACCCCGTCCTGGCGCTCAGTCTGGCTACGTCTTTCCAGAGGCAAACGGCATTGTCAGTCCCTCACGTGAGGATGTTCGAGCGTGCCAACTGAGCGCCCTCGTCAGACTTTGGGATCTACTCGTTTATCGGGTCTCATTCAGTGACGTCGACCTATTTCCGCAGAAGGAATGGCATGCCATCTTGACAATGGATACTCACGGTCGGGGCAACAAACAGTCGGACTCGAAGGCTGCGGGCAGACGGGATAAGATTCGTAACAGTCTCATGGACTGTTTGAAGAAGGGTTGTAACGAGGTGAGTTGAACACTCATGTTTCGGTCCATTTACTGACATTTTTTAGGGATCTTTTGACTGGAATTTCCTCGATGATAGTCATACAGTGTGGCACGGACAGTACGTCGACCTGTCAACTCCTCTCAACCCGTCCGTCGTCCGTCCAATCCTCTTCGAGGTCACGGAGATCAATTTTCGCGTTGAGCTCCTCGCACTTGATGTCTGGATGTACGAGCTCAAGCCGGTACCCGAACATGGTGATGAGGAAGGTCTAGAGTGGGATGAGCTCGATGCATCTAGTCGGTCTGACCGTGAGGCCGCCATCTTGTCCGTCATTCCTCATTTCGATGGAAGCATCATTCCAGACCATCCTCCGATAGGACATGATGTTGGCTTTGCATCGTCTGATCTTCGAGAGCGTGCACGAGCCATGCATGCTCTCTTTCGCGTCATGTTGGGATGGAAAACAACGCGTGAACAGATGTCATCGGAAGGGTGGAGGCATGCACACAGGCTCCAGGAAATGTCAGAGCAGGACATTGTTGATCAGCGAGATCTGGAGCACGCCGAGTATCACGTTGCGTACTGGTACATCGACTGCTTCACGGAAGTCTTCAATCGCGCGCCTACCCTCCCTCATTGCCGTTATTGACTGTACATTTACATATATTTTTTTGGACTTTTTACTTACATTTTTGGACTATATTTTTTGTCAACACGTACTACCCCAACTCGCTACAATCTTGCACATTAAATGCATACCGTTTGGTCTTCGCTATGGCCAAGTAAGTACTTGACCAATTTGGGAAAAGTGTTACAGGTCCGTGCGTGAGACTTTGACGGCAGGGTAGGCGGGACCCTGCCGCCTGATATATAAGATGTCGGGTGAGACGTTTCCTTGTTTATCTCTTTCCCCCACCATTCTCTGTCTCTTTCTCTTCCTCTCTCTCTCCCGACCTAATTGTTGCCCTCCCCTCATCCCGCCATGCCTCCTGACGCCAAGCGCACAGGTCGCAAGAAGTCCACTGACGCCAAGCGCACAGTGGCAGCTTCCAAGCCTGCAGCCAAGCCTAGTGCTGCTGTTGCCCGTCGCACCGCCGCTCAGACGCAGGCCGCGAAGGAGGCCCGTGCCGAGAGTACGTCGGGGTGCTGATGAAAATCTTTGTTACTGACATCTCTATAGTGATCCGCCAGCGTAATGCTGTTCTTCAGGAGGAAGATCCTGACGCGGCACTTCTTGAGGATGGGCACACTGGGCCCGACGTCGGTGACGACGACGACGAGGCGGACGATAGGTTGCCCGCCTCTTCCGAGGATGAGCGTGATTTGCCGTCGAGTGATCCGATTCCATTTGACGACTCGTCGGACACCCTGGTATGTCATTCAATGTGGTTTGATACTTTATATAAAGTAAATATCTTTGATACAGGTTGTTTCGTCGCCTCTGCCGTCCTCCGACCCGTTCACCACTCCCAAGCGCCCTCGTAAACGGGTTCATGGTGGTGACGATGACGGCGACGAGCAGCCGTCCAGGAAGTGCAAGGTCACTTCATCCATGATCTCGCCTGCCTCTCTTCGCCTCGGTGTTAAGGGAAAGAAGGCTCTGGTCGTCGAAATGGCCACTGACACGCCGTATCCCGGTGTGTTGGAGCGGGCGAATCAGGTTGAGGCCACTCTCGCCAAGGTTGCCATGAAGCCCGGCGCCGAGCCCGAGGACAAGGCCACATGGGAGCGCCTGAACAAGAATCCTGGCAAGCTGGAGATCTTGGTCCAATATGTATGTAGCAACTCACAATCTTGAATATGCAATGACACTTTCACCTTAGGTCTTGTATTCTCGTTTTGCATTCTTCAACTCCCTCATCACAGTTGCTCGGCGCCTCATTGGTGGTTTGGGGGTTCCAGGTTCGATGAAGCCTGCTGAGATTGTCGACGTTATCACCTGGCTGTTGAAATCGGAAGGATGGAAATTTTCGGGCCTTGATATCATGGTAGGTGTTGTCATCCAGTTGGTCAATATTTACTGATGATTTTAGAACCGCACCTTTGACATGAAGAAACCGTTTGGGGCAGCATTCTTCGAGGCTGTGCCACGCGTTTTGTTCATGGAAGGCCGTGGGAAGGCAAACTCTGAAATGTTTCGCCTTCTGATTGAGCTTCAATCGCTGCCCACGGTGTTCATGGCTCTTTCCATGACAGCTGTATGTTTTCTTAGGTTCCTTATTTCTCCTTACTTATGTAATTTTTTCAGATTGAACATGCTCTGACAGAGTGGCGTGACGGCACCATCCGTCGGGCTGATTTCAAGGAGGACAACTCTGTCAGGTACTTCCACCACCTGGCGGGCTTCAACACGTTGCAGAACATGCTCCCACCTTCATAGGGCAACTGCAGGGGGACTTGTTCAAGTCTATGCTGTAAGTTTTTTATTGCCTCCTTAGCCTCAATATAACTGATACTTGCTCTCTAGTGTGCATACCAACAAAACCTTCTTGTTGGAGACTTCGGTCTCTGACACTATGGCTTCGTTGGACTTTGCTGCCCTTGAGCAGTCCGCGAAGTAGGTTAGTACAGATTCCCCGCCACCCCTCGGTCTATGGGGGGTGGCTACAAAGTTCAGATTCCCCGCCGTCCCTCACTTTCGTTATGTGCTAGTCTTCTCTTATCAACATCTAATACTTGCCTTCACTGTCGTTATTGCACTGCTCCTAGTTTTATTCACTCATCATTAATATTATGCTCGTAGTTACTTAGGTAGCTTTGGTTGGATTGGTCAATATCATCACATTTATATTGCTTTTCAACGGTGTGAATTCTGCTCAAGGTCCCCTTATTTTGCTTTGTATTGTATGTGCGTTGCTTGCTGAGTATACTGTTACCACTTGATAGTAGTAGTATACTAGTTTCATACTTTGTGACTCTCAAGTAGAACTTTGGAAGTACTTTTGCATCTGTAACTCACCGCTTTCGAAGTGCATAATGAACTCTTTCTTGGAGATGTATGTACGACACTTGCTTTAAGATACTCATAAAACACACTATGAGGACTTTACAGCTGCTTTTAGAGTACTTTATAGTTCCTTTGTGTATACTTATAGAGTCCTTTACTAGAAGGTTTCGGAGACATTATGCTTTGTAACACTTTACGTTTACCTACAGGTCACTTTGTAAGTGCTTTACAATCACTTAGATGGTAGTTCAAAAGTGCTCAGATAGTTGTTGATAAGTGCTTTGGGATGGCCTACATAGTACTCAATAATCACTCTATCATTGCTTGGGCAGTACTTGGTGAGTACTTTACTAGAAGGTTACCGGATCATGTTACTTTGAAACATCCAGGAAGCCCTTGAAGAGCACATTAACTCGCTTTAAATCTGCTTTATATTACCTTCTAAAACATTGTCAAAGCTCTAGCAAAGTACTTTACTAGAAGGTTCACAGAGACATACACTTTGCAAAGCTTAGTAAGGCCTTACAAAGAACTCAATAAGCTTCTCAAAGTGTTTGAGAGTACTTTGAAACGTATGTTTTCAATAACCTTCTAGTAAAGCACTTCCGCAGCTTTAGGGCTTACAGGACTTTGAAATACTTTAATTTCCTCTAGATAGCTTTAACGCTATAGGGTATTTCCAGATGTATCGCCGAATTGTGTCGGCTGACGCGAATTTCCGCATGTCGTGCAAAATGCGGACGTCTCCCCTCGTTGACCTGCCATTGTATTCCGGTCTCGGAGTTCAGGTGCCCGTGGAGTTGTATCACGAGTGGTTACGAAGCTACGTCACAGAGGAGGAGGCAAGTTGAGTTGTCCTCGTCGAGTGGGGCATGTAGTCTTATCCCATTCCACAGATGTCCACGTGTATTGCTTTCACCGCGCTCATGCAGAAGGATACAAAGTTTGCTGTTGGGCTTCGTTGGGCTGGAGTGTTGGGGGTAATTTGTGCGCGGCACGAGATAATTCTTGGACTCGGCAATCTGGAAAAAGGAGAAAGGTTCCGACTGCATTCCTTTTTGCCTCGAAGTCTCTGACATATCATCGCAGGTACAAAAATACAGATTTTATACTCTACTGGCTCCTTTCGCGCATGGGCTTGAAGGAGGCCACCATAACATACGACATAGCTTGCCAGTACAAGAAGAATTTTTACAAGCGCATTGAGGTGCTGCCGGACGCCCTGAAGAACCTCGATCTGCCAGCCCTGACTTGGGGACTGCCAGTCTGGCATGGCAATGTTCATAACATCATTTGCGAGACAAAGGAGTCACTGAAGTACCAGCCTGGGGTAGGGAAGACCGATGGTGAGGGTATCGAGCGGGTGTGGGCGGTGCTGAACCCCATGTCATACATGACGAAGGAGGAACAGCCAGGAGCGCAACATGATGACATAGAGGATAAGGCTGATAAGCACAACTTTACGAAGAACGTTTGCCTCGGTATGATCTCTCCGATTCCTGGCTCACGGCTTGCTGATGGACATTCATTTAAGTACAACACTCTTGCGGCGTTTGCGAATTGCCCTAGAGGAGAGATTTGTGCAAGTGGAGGCCTTTGCGGCGGTGAACGAGACGCTTGAGGAGGACTTGCGGCGGGAGTGGGAGACGATGGTAGCAGATTGGCTGGCAGATCAGACGAAGCCTAGCCCATATACGCCGTCGGGAAATGGTGCGTGACTGAACTAATGCCAAGCATCCTATACTTACTTGAATATAACTAGTGTCAATCAGCGAAGAGAGTGTACATCACGCTTTGCGAGAGGAGGAGGAAGAGGAAGAGAAGAAACAGCAGCGTCTTGAGGACGACAAGCGGTCGACAGATGAGGAGGAGGCGGAAGAATCGGCAGAACCAGCAAAACAAGCGAAGAATCGAAGGAAGAGACAGCGGAAGTCGAATAACGGAGCTCGCGTGTCAATGGCGGGATTCATAATTTTAGGATTGCAAGTCGAGGATGGACAGTGCGTGTCATCATTGTTTTTTACAATTACCGCTAACTCTATGGCCTTAGACGGCGTATCAAACGAGACAAGGCGCTGAAGGCCGGAATGACAACAGACCGACAGACGAAGATTTTAGATCGGCGTCGCGCCCTACAAACGAAGCTCAAGCAATGGCGCAAGTAGCAGGACGTCTATATGCCACGGGTTTTAGCCATCTTGGAGGCGGAGGAGACGCGTCGCCGCGTTGGCGACTTGCCCGTCTTGGAGGTCGAGGACGAGAGACTGTATTTCCCATCCTCGTGTGCAGCGTCGGCCACTCAGTACGCCGATATTCGCTGTTCGCAGAAGCTCGTCGACCACGAGACAGCTCTACGCCGGGCCCAATGCACCGATGCGCTAGGGAAGATACGCACCCGGTTGATGGCCAAGCGCTACCTCGTCAATTATCGGAATGCACATGTCACAGGGCAACGCGCGACCAGCAGAGCAGCGAAGCTGATTGGATCTGTGGGGGAAAAGCTGGATGAGTATGCGATCAAGTATCGTGCTTGTCGAGAATGTTTGGTGGATTTGGTTGGCGAGGAAGGATGTGGGTCGCTGCGCCCTCTTCGAGCTGACGACATGAAGGTGTACATCACGGCGGAATCGGACGCAGAGGCCGTCAAGAGATTGGGACGTTTGGAGAGCCGTGATTCTCGGGTAACGGCGACAGGAAGGATGGGAAAGCAACGTGACGTACATGGTGAAGGTAGAGCAACCATGTCATGGATCTGGACGTCTGACGGTGGTCCTGACGCGGACGAAGACGACTATTTGCACGATTGTAAGTTTCTTTCTACCAATTCAATCTGGCTTTTGCTAACTCACTCCTAGGTATTCGAGTGGAATGGGCCAAGGCGCTTGCGCGGAAAAACAGATGGACGGAGGAAGTGGAGCTTTTGAAGGAGGAGATGCGTTGCGTTCTGCGCTCATTGCGATACGAGGAGGATCTCTGGAAGAGGAGGAGCGAGCAGTGTGCCCCAACAATGCACGTCGAGGAGCTTACGGCACGTCGGGCTTATGCACATCAACAAGCCAAGGACCGCGTTCGGGTACAAGAAGGTTTTGAGGCACTATGGCGCAAATCGACACCGGCACGAGGTTGCAAGGCCGGACCGATGGACCGAGAAGCAGAACAGGCCGCGTCAGCCATCATCGAGGAAGAGAGCCAGTGGACTTAGTGGATTTCGCGTTGCCGAGGATGATGCCCTTTCTAGTGGATATGCCGCGAGTCGGCAACGGACTTTGTTGTACAATAGCCACTTTGCAAATATGAGAATTTCATTTACTACCTTTTCTGGATTGCGTCGGGACGATGGGCAGATGGCGGGCACAATTCGTAAGCATCTTACACGGCGGGCGCGGCAGCTAGGGTGAGGTGCTGACAGTGTCACTTGGCACACAGTGTCAACTGACGGGGGTTCGATATTGGGTTTTGAGTGTCAAGTGACACACAGGAGGCAAATAGTTACAGCCACAGGTGGTGATCGAGGCTTTAAGCAGTAGATGACTATGTCGATCGCAGTCGATCATACTCTCTCCCTTCGCGATCACACCCTATACAGCAGTCATAACTAGATACAGCCCGTAGTAAGAGGGCACAATAATTGATTGTTGACTGCAAGTAAAGCGCCGTACTTGAAGCGCTATAATTAATTAATACCTGCCTGATATAGTATGCCCCGCACACCCGCCCAGCCTGATGAGCGGCGTGCCTGGGCGCCCTCCTCACGGCTTCACGGCACAACCTGCTATACTGTGGATAGCAGTGCGCCGAAATGCCGCGTCGCCAGGGTCCACTCAATCCGTTTCAGCACCCGGCTTCATTAGCCGGGACCCGTGACCGGCAAATCGGGCCAAATGATTTCGGGCTGCGCCACACATACAGGCTGCCTGTTCAGTAGGTAGACTCTATGCTCTGCTGAATCTAATGTTTGAGCTACTACTACAATCTGCACTCCGCTATACGCAAACTGCTGCTTGCGGGACATTTTGCCGTTCATCAGGGTCCACCATCAACCCGCGTCATCGGCCAGGAACATAGCAGATGCCCGGATATATCCGCAAGGGCGGAATGAGGGCAGATTTATGGGTGCGCCACATAGCGCGGGCCGGCGCAGCTTTTGCCTTCTACTCCTGGCGGATTTCGGTAGTGGAGCGTGTCAGCCGTTCTAAAGGCCGTTCATTGAATGAAAGGTTCTCCATATAGTCCAATATTACGGAACCATTAAACGGTTCTACTCTATGCTCTGCTGAATCTCCCGTATTCACCACTACATTACCTTGTGAGCTCAGCTTATCACTCAGTCGATCTCTGTGCTCTCAATGGCCGCTAGATCCTCTCTGTTGACATATGTACTTAGCATCCTGTAGATGTGTGCGCTCTTGCAGTTGGGAATGCCGGTGACTAATTTACCCGTTCCGGTGACTGCAAACCATCCGCGCCAATATGCATGCACCACATCGCTCACAGTCCGCGGACCTCACTTGTTTCACGCTCTCTACCTACGCGGCCTTGAGCGGTGTCGGCGGCTTGCAATGGCACGGCTTGGACAGCGGGCACGGCTCAGATACGCGAACAACACGTGATTCATGACGCTCCGGTATGCATACTTGTGCGGTGTCGGCGGTTTGCAGTGGCTCGGCCTGGACAGTGGGCACGGCTCAAATATGCAAGCGACACATAATTCATGACGCTCTAGTACACGTCCTTGAGCGGTGTCGGCGGCTCGCAGTGGCACGGCCTGGACAGCGAGCACGGCTCATGTACATGAACAACACGTGATTCATGACGCCCCGGCAGCCGCAGCGCCGTGATTTGAACAAACCCCTGTCAATGTCATTCGCGGTGCTCCTTTGCTCAGCTGGTTGTATTGAGCGTGAACATGTGCCGTGTTTGTGAGCTCACTAAGCTACCTAGTCTCAAAAATTGGTTCAAGTGTGGCCAGTCATAGCACGTCCAAGATCAGTGCTCTGATGCCGGACTTGCTCAATTTGGAAGTTTGGACGCCGCCCGCTGTGTTGCAGCAACCCGTGAGCAGCTCGACGTATTTAGCTTTCCACACACTCCGATGTATTGAGTAACAAGAACATGTATCAAAAAATAAGCGTGTAATAACAAAATTGAAGGCTACAAACGACGGAGTTTCTATCATGATGGAGACAGTCAGATATGGATCTCTAGATCAATACGGTCGAACTTGCCTTGGACCGAGTAACGAGACCTGAGTCACCCCCCGAGTTCTCCTTATCATCATTATCGGCCATGCGCTTGACTCCGCGTGCAGACGGCGGCGGATGAGCCGGGACCGAAGTCTTGATGATATGATCCAGACACCAACATACGTCCTCGACGGCAAGTTGCCAGTCAAGTCGCGCAGTTGCGCTGGTCGTGTCGTCATCATCCATCCGAAAGACGGCCTGTCCCCACCAAAGAAGGGTTCCCATGACTAACAGTAAGCCATTCTTACCATAACGTTCTGCAAGAACCGACCAGTCCGCTTTCTCGTTGTGAACGACTTTGCCATCGACAACGACAGCAGGGGGGACCAAGACCTTCCACCACTTCCACCAGCCTACTCTGAAATCCTCGACGTCGTCGATATCCCACTCCTTCGCCCAGTTACGGTGATAAGCCTGAAAAGTCCAAACAACGGCTGGGCGCTCTTTCGTGCCGATCTTCTTGTACTCCTCGGTGAATCCCCAGGCCCGTTCAAAGACCACCAGAGAGTCTACTGCCATCAGCCATACCTTCGGCCAGGTAGCGCCCTTTTTGAAGGCAGAGACAGCAGAGACTAACTCCGGATACCAGCCTTTCGTGTCCATCCCGTCCCACGATAACGTAGTCAGGGCGTCTCTATCATCAATGTCCATCTCGTCATTAGAGCGCAGACGGACACCGAGAGCTTGAGGAACGGAGGCGCCGATATTCGCCATCCCGATGTCTGCATCAGCGGACGATGAGTCGTCTGAGGGCAGGTGATCGACTTGGCTGCATATGCCGGGCTCGTCGACGCTGGGTGCAGCGATCTCCTCAGGGATAGGCGTGGCGGACTCGTCAGCAGCGAGTTGATCAATGGCGGGCTTGTCAGCGTTGGCTGTGGGCATGCCGCAGACGGTAGGAGCATTGATGATGGGTGTGGCGGGGTTTTCGGCAGTGGGCGCACGCCGCGCAGTGCTCTCGCCGACGGTAGATTGATCCAGGTCGGACGAGGAAGGCCCGTGGGCAATGGGCGGGGTAGCTGTGCTGACAGGGGGCGGGGTAGACCCGTCAAGACTGGGGGCAGCGGGTTTGTCGTGCTCGGTTGCAGAGACAGCCGGTGATGGGGTGTGTACCGCCGCCTCGCCGGAGTCGGAAGTGGTAGCGGTCTTTGGGATGACGGGCTCCCCATTGGCATGCTCGGCATCGTTGATGGAGGTCGCGGGCTCGCCATTGGCAGCGAGGAACGCGGCATTGTACTGGTCGACCATCCAAGGAATCGACTGGCATCCAACTAAAACGCTTGCCGGATCCTCAGGTAAGCCATCCCTGCGTCGCCAAATGTTGACGACGACTAGCTCGTTCTGACGTTGTAGATGTTCGGCATCCATCTCACGGAGGAGTCGAAGTACGCTGGTCTTCTCCGCAAAGGTGAGTGCGGCTATACCATCAAGAAGGGGTTGGCCGAGTGGGATAGCGAAGTTCCCGTCGTCATTGTCGTCAGCTTTGCGCTTGGGTCGGGGGCGCGGAGCTGGCTGGACTTGGGTGGATAGGTCTTCGTCTTCGTCGGCGCTGGAGCCGTCGCCGGAGCCGTCGCTGGAGCCGTCGCTGGAGCCGTTGTCGTCGCTCTCATCTTCGTCCGAGGCGGGCAACTGTTGGCGGGCTGCTTTGGGGTTGGACTTGTGCTTCTTGACCGCGGCGTGCTCCTTGGATTTCTTCACAGTCGGTACAATGGAGTCGGTGGAAGGCGCAGTCTTGTCTTGTCCTTGAAGGCCAGCTGCGAACAAAGTCAACCTTGACAATCAACGTGTAGAGGAACGGACGACGCACGTAAGACTTTATGAGTGAACGCTATCATTGACGCCTCTGCTGCAGCAAAACCAGAAGGATCGTGTTTCGGCCAGCTCATGCCCGCGCGCGTCACCCCAGCGTTGATACTAGAACATTGAATTAGCGTAGTTCGAGGCAAACAGCAACAATGATGAGCACACCTTCGCAAGGATGCGATACCTGGTTCCCATTCTCCGCAGACAAGAATAGTGCAGGTCATGTTGAGACGACTGCGCACGCTATCGGCAACACTCTGAAGGTACTTGGAACTTTCTTTGAGAGCACTGTATAACGAATGAAGCGAGTGAGGGCGACAGAGTGAAACGGAACATACAGTTGCGCTGCTTCTGGGCTCATTTGTGTAATGGGCTTGGGCTCCTTAGCCGCCTGGTGATCCTGCTTTGCCTTGCTGTGGATATCATCCGCGAGCCGACTGATGTATGCCTTGACCTCTTCGGACTCCTTGTTCCAGTACTCGCCCACGACACGCTGCTGCACCGCAAGATACGTCTGCCTCTCGTAAGGCTTGAGATCCTCCGACAGAGGCTCTTCCCCCTTCTTGACAGCTTCATCGACGCGTTTCTGGCGTTCCGTGATTGCTTGGTCGTCTGCCTGTTGCGCTTCAGTCCACGCGGTTTCGACGGCCTGTGACAGTCCCTTGTCCCACCAGACAGACGTGTAGATCTGCTTCAGCTGTGGTTTGCGCGGAGCTTTGCTGGGAGCAAGGCTTTTGTCGATTGTGGCGGCTAGAACGTTGCCCTCCTCGGAGTGCGCAGCAACATTTTGTAGACGGAACCAGGCTAAGATTTTCTTTGACGGCGTGTAAGTGAACAGCATCCAAGCAATGACATGCGAACGCACATCGACTAGTTTTTTGACCTCCGAATCATGTTCTTCGCGCGCCCCGGTTCCCAACGCGCCCAGTCGTTCTGCCTCCGCCTTCTCCCAGGTAGCAACCTCCTCCTCCGTCGGCCAAGTGGGCTCTGCATCGAGATCCTCCTTGTAGAAGTCAGCAAGGCCGCCATATAGGATTTTGAACCGGGTGGCTAATGTTGCGCCCCACGCACGCAGCTGGTTAGCCGCCTTTGCCTTTTCCCACTCGTGAATTTGGCCTTGGAAAAAGCCCCGCTTGGTGCCAAACACCCAGCTCTTGGGACCGCGTTTCTGAGGTCCAGTGGAGGATTTTTTGCTGTTGCGACCCATTCGCAAAGTACGAAAGTAGATAGACGGTCAGGATGAGGAAACAAGCACAAGTCAAAAAAATCAGGCACACCCCGTTGCTCGGGACCGACTAAGCGAGCCAATCAACGAAATAAGTGCCGCATTGTAGGTAATAATGCATAGTCAATAAATTGTGTTACAACGACGTACATCGACACCAAGAGAGTATGCGAACAGCTCATCATCAACGCCGCGAGCTTGGACAACATTACTTCGTGATCTCATTCATTCACTATGATCGGCATCTGTAAGATGATCGGCAAGAGCTAGTGCAAAGAGGAGAAGTATCCAAACTTGGTCACTTACGCGAACTCGACGAATACGATTGCTCATTGTTGGACTCGAGCGCGGAAGAGGACTGACTGACTTGGAAGACTCACCAGCAGCAAACATGGAAGCAAGAAGAGAGTTCGATGCCGCGAGAGGATGGGCTGAAAGCAGATGAAGGAAGTTGCGAACATGCGAGTGTTGACTTCGTGAAGGAACATCACGGGAGGAAGCATGTGAAGACAACGTACGAAGATCGAGAACGCATCGCCTAAGACGTGTGCGAGTGCCTAATATGTGTCTTTCAGCTCACACTTGCCTATAGTCACGAGTGTTTGCTTTGCGTCGATGTGATAAGTCAGGTTGGCACGGGAAGCAAAGTATCGTTCGCACCTTATTATCCCGCTTTCGACATAGACGGACCAGAAAGAGACAGTGACGAAACAGTAACAGAGTGACCACAGACAATGAGAACTCCATCAGAGACCGAGCAGAGATCTTGAGCAGAGACCATTGAGTCCCCGACAACACGAGCATGATTCATTGTGACATAGTTCGACGTTCATCGGAGCAAGTACCGGAGGTCAGAGTCAAGTGCGGCAATGAGGTACACTCGTCGCTGAAATGTGGTGGTGGTGATGATAGAAGGCGAGCAGAGTTTCGAACACAAGGTAACTAGTTGGCAGATAGATTCCCACCCGCCACCAGGAAGCGTTCTCGTGGTCAGGCTGGCTCCAAGCTGATTGATGGATATCTCGAGAGACAATGTGATGCATATCCGCGGTGAGTCAGACCTAATCAGAAGTGTGCCGGTCTTCACTCAACAAGTGAGAGCGATTCGAGGAGAGGTTATCATGATCACAATCTGATGGCGATCACTCTCTTATCCACTGCTGCATCTGCTTCCACAGGTTTCTCCTCGTGGACGGAGCATGCCATCGTCTACTCGCCATGACTCTTACATGTGATTACAAATGAATGTCGAACTTGGCTAGACGCCGGTACCCGAAGTAGCGTTTAAAATCTGAATGTACGTGCTCGATTTCTGCAGTCATTACTCCTGAACATGCCTGACACGCCTCAAATCGCCCCGCCTACCCTTGTCAAGCGCAAGAAGGGTAATGCTGCTGCAAGCGGGTTCTACGTCCATGAACCCAACAGGTCTACTCAGATCGATCTCTCTGACGGTGCGCGTCGCACGCGTCAGCGCACTACCCTGTACAGTACACCCCACGGAGCTAACAGCAGCGAATCCGATGCCCACACAGTCGAGGACCTCAGCACTCTGGCAATGGCCGATGCTGTTGAGGACTTCTCGTACCTTTTGGGAGAGTCCTGGTCTGACCAGGGTGTCCCATCTGCTCCAACGGACGAGAACGCGAACTCAGAGCGCGATGGTATTCGGGTTGTTCGGAAAAACTACAATAAGAACAGCGTATGGCGATCCTTTTGGTATCACGCATCTTACTCAACTGATGATCATTGTACAGGACAATCCGATGGCGACATGGCGGAAAGTCCGCGATCAATATCTCGCCGCGTTGCTGCGTTTGGAAGGATTGTCTGGCAGCAGCGCCAAGTGCAGCCGATGTGTCTGTGAGGACGGCGAGGAGCCGAATGACGCTCAGTACTGGTGCTGTGATAACGGCTGTTTTGGTCTGGGTATTGTATGCTCAGACTGCATCGTGGACTTCCACAAAGCTCATCCGCTGCATGCTATCGAGGTGCGCTTCCTTGCGACTCTATAATTTCACCACGGTTAAACAAACTACTCATTCAGAAATGGGATGGAGTCTCGGCATCTTGGGAGCCCTGCAATCTTCATGGTCTCGGCCTAACAATGCAGTTGGGCCATCTCGCCGGCGAGTCTTGCCCGAACCGTATTGTTGGCGCCAAAAATTTTGTAATCATTGCATCCAACGGTATACATTGCGTTGATCTCTATTTCTGCGGGTGCTCGACAGCCGAGGAACGCTATTTGCAGTTGCTTCAAGCTTCTCTCTATCCATCCACTCACATTGAACCTCGGACGGCACTTACCTTTGAGTGGCTTCGGCTGTTTGATATTGTCAACTGCTCAGGGAAGCTCCCAGCGTGGGATATGTGGAAATCTCTGGAGATGTTGACCGAAACACGCGATGGAATCACTCCGCCTAATCGCTATCGTGTTCTGTTACGGGCCATTCGCCAGTGGCGCCATCTCCAGATTTGTAAAGAGGCGGGGCGCAGTCACGATCTATCCGGGATCGAAGGCACAACTCCCGGCGAGCTGGCGATGGTTTGCCCAGCATGTCCCCAGCCTGACAAGAATACCCCCGTTGATTGGCGTTCAGATGCCCGACAAAAGTGAGTCAGGTGTCTGCCCCATTCTTGACCTTCAGTGATATGATGTTTGCCTTTCTTTCAGATGGTTGTACCGACTGTTCCTGTCTTTTAATGCGAACTTCCGTCTCCGTAACGTTGTCGTGTCAGACGATGAACGGGACCCTCCGCTGGCCGACGGAGCCGGTTATTTTATTCAGAGCCAACCCTATCTAGAGCATGTCAAGAAACACGCTACGGAGGAGGACATGCAGTCCTGCTCAGGGTTCAAGGCGGTGTTTTTGGCAAACCTGAAGAACGCCAGAGGTCTGAGAACGACAGGAGTTGTCGGCGTGACATGCGGGAGGCACGGACTCTGGCGCGCCAACGGGATGGGCGACTTGCAAAAGGGGGAGAGGTATTGTACATGTATGACTTCAACTGTAATCTGAGCACTCACCACCGTGTAAGGTTCTGCAACGTGGATATGCCTGTTGCATTCTCAATCAATGCCGCCGGTGATCTGAACATCGTCCTCTCATATGATATTGCATGCATATGGGGTCCACATTTCTGGGATCGTATGAGCAATCTCCCAGACGGTTGGCGTTTACAGGTTCTCAAGGACCGCGTGAAGCTCTGTATTCCGAAGTTTCACCTATGGGCTCACACTGCATGAAACATACAATTTTTACGCCAGAAATATGATAAAAAAATGTAAAATTTATTTAGCATTTTTTCACCTGAAAAATAATAAAAATATTATAAAGAAAGGTGAAAATATGCTAAATATATTTGAATAGACCAAAGTATAGTATATATTTAGCATATTTTTACTCAATTTTATCATATTTTTATCAATTTTGAAGTGAAAAAATGCTAAATAAATTTTACATTTTTTTATCATATTTTCGGCGTAAATATTGTATGTTTCATGCAGTGTCACAAGCCCGAGTGTCATCCGCTCTTCTCATTCAATTTTCTATTCGGGGTAGGGCAAACACATGGCGAGATCATCGAAGAGAACTGGTCGGATAGTAATCGTGCAGCTGCCCAAACCAAAATGATGGGTCCAGGAAACCGGAAGGATACTCTGGAAGCTATTTTCCATTTCCACAACCGAAAAACTGTCGAGTCCTTTGGTGCGGTCTTGAATCATTTTCAGAAAACTTGCTCACATTTCCTTAGGCCGTGTGTTCGCATCACGACTCGTTGACGCGATCAAGGGTGCGCGAGAACACCGTGACGACTTCGTCAAGTTTGATACCGGCATCACGAGGGCATTAGGTCAGTCGATGGTTGCTGCGTGGCAGCAAGAAGTAACTGCGTGGGAGCAAGACCAATCACAACCATGTCCCTATGAGGCGCGTTTGCAGAACAAAGAAACTATGAAAGACGTACAGCTCCAGTTAGCCAAAGAGGAGCAAGAAGCTATAGCTCGGACTTCGGGAGTGGCCCAGGAGTCAAGCATGAGTCTGTTCCTGATATCCGGCCTTGAGATAGAAGAGACACAGTGAGTCCCAGAGATTATGATCCTTGATCGTGATTTTGATGAACCTTGAAGGCGCAGTCTCGAATGGAAGGTGAAGGCACGACGCGAGAGAGGGGCCACATATCAGGATATCAACATTCAAAAACAGCGCAATTCTCTAGCGCGCGCAATCCAGAAGTTCCGTGGGTTGCAGCAAGTTTTCATGCCACAGCTCCGAGAATTTGTGACGCCACAGCAGCTGAAACATATCACGGAACTATCCGCCCAACAACCGGAGGTTACGAAACTATTCATGCCCTCTGAACTCCGGGCCGCGGACCGCGTGCTTCCTCGCGCCTGTGTCCCAGGTCTGGCTCAAGCAGAGGAGCGCTTGCGGATAGCCGAATGCAGAGATGCTTTGGAATCACTCCGTTGTGGGTTGCGAACACGTTCTGCAGGCCATTTGTTCACAGTCCGGAACGTAACGGGTCAAAATCCGACAACGAGATCAGAGGGTCTACAGCGCAAAGTACAGATTGGAGTGCAGCTAAGCAAATTACGTTACAAATGGGCAAGGAACGCATTGTTTCGACTTCGCGGGCACGGCGATTGGGAGTCGGAATTACAAGTCTTGGAGGATACGCATGTGCAAGGAATGAACGAGCGCCTTTTGACCACCGAAGAAGCCGCCAAACGTGAACGCGTGCAGCAGCTAGGTCTGATCGACGAGACCATTGCTCTTCTAAACAGGGAAGATGCGATCGTTGCTCAAGGAGAAGGTCGGCGGCGTTTATCGTGGATTTGGTACAGCTATCCTGATCCGGAACAAGTCAAGACGCGCTTACAGTCAGGGGACTCGGAACCGAAAGAGGTCGTGTATGAAGGTAGGTATGCTCATGTCAAAATCTATGTCATTGGTGTGTACTAAAGATGTATATAGCCCTGAAGATAGAATGGGCCAAAGCGAAAGCTCGAATGCTTCGTTGGGAAGAGGAAGTGGCTCTATTGATCGAGGAGATGAGACGGGTGGGAGCGTATGCTGAGTGGAAAGCAAAGTGGTGGAGGGTGCGCGACTGTATGCGACCGAATGACCCGCAACTGGAGCAGGGTTTGCGTGCCTACGCCGAATCCATGGCCATCAGGGAGGAGCGTAGGGCGGCCAGGTTTGCAGAAAAGTGGGAACCCCTGATTCGAGTCGGCAAGGAGCTGTTGAAGGGGTTGCCGGCATCGCAGATGATAGAGATCGAGATGGAGGAGGACGCGGAAGAGGAAACTGCCCGCGCTAACGGAGAAGACGGAGAGGACTATGAAGAATAGATTGATTTAGTCCTTTTCCCAATGAACAATCTGCTAACGACGCACCGATATGACGACCATGCCAAGTGATATCCTCCATCCCGGCAGTACGGCAGAGTGGCTGTACTGCTTCAGTCTTGTGGCCTCGGGCGGCAAGCTCGCATAGGCGTCGCCTGGGCGTCTCGCGTAACAAAAGTATCCCTACATGAACAGTCGATCTTGATGGTGAGGGCGAGAGTGAGATCAATGCACGACATCACCATAACGGAAGTCCCGGCCGGCGAACGCGCACGTGCAGCGAATGCTTGTCTGATCCGGTAGAATTTAGACTGGCGCAAAGGTGCACAGGCTCGCGCATCGAGCGCCTAGAAGCATAAGACGTCCGACACCATATACTGAGCAGTGAACGTGAGCATTGACGTCCGTGCATGTATTATTATACAAACTCCCCCGTGTCCGGAGCACGTGACGCCCTCGTATGCGGTGCGCGGATTGATGATTGCGCTCTAGAGGGGTGCCAGATATTGTTGGTAACTAGGAACAGATAATGGCAAGTGACTGTGGGGTACACAGGACCATGCTTATGAGACTGATGAGAGTGTCAAATGAGCAAGATGAATACACACAAAGGGTACACAGAAAAAGATTGAGTGTCAAGCTGAAATGAAAGGGATGTACTGGAGCAGCTATGAGATTCAGCAGAGCATAGAGTACACATCTAAATTTGAAGTCACCATTGTGTGGCGCAACCAGAAACTGAATCGGGGGCGTTTATTTCCGGGTAATGCGGCTATATGAGCCGAGTGATGACGAAACAGATTGCGCGGACCCTGGGGACAGCAGAGCAGAGCGTGGAATGTGTGTGGTAGCTCAAACATCAGATTCAGCAGAGCATAGAGTCTACCTACTGAACAGGCAGCCTGTATGTGTGGCGCAGCCCGAAATCATTTGGCCCGATTTGCTGGTCACGGGTCCCGGCTAATGAAGCCGGGTGCTGAAACGGATTGAGTGGACCCTGGCGACGCGGCATTTCGGCGCACTGCTATCCACAGTATAGCAGGTCGTGCCGTGAAGCCGTGAGGAGGGCACCCAGGCACGCCGCTCATCAGGCTGGGCGGGTGTGCGGGGCATACTATATCAGGCAGGTATTAATTAATTATAGCGCTTCAAGTACGGCGCTTTACTTGCAGTCAACAATCAATTATTGTGCCCTCTTACTACGGGGTATATTTAGTTATAGGTACTGCATAGGGTGGCGATCATCACTGTCCGAGTGGCCACGCTCGGCCGCGTTAGAGCATGGGGCGCGCTCCGTTATACCAGACCGATGAGGACCGGCAGGAAGCTAGGAAAGAATCAAAGCGTCGTTACTGGGCCAAGTGAGCACCATATCAGATTACTCCGAGTTAGTTAGCGCTAACAAAGATCAGGCAAAAGGACAGGCTCAACGAACGAGCCCGGGAACAGTACACTAGGGTTCACAACCGAGACACACGAGCTCGTACCAAGCCTAGCATTGTCCTTGAGCCAGACCTCGAGTAAGTCCACACCATATTGCCAGTTGTTGTGAAACGCACTGAACGTAGTCCAGCTCCGCAGAGGTCCTTGTACGCCGAGAACATACCCGCAAGATGGCGTTAGTCTCAGCTGAGCTGCGGGTTATGACAGACAATAGCGTCCTGCGATGGCTGAAACACTGGTGTCAGTTTGCGGTCGAAGACGCTGACGACAGTACCATCGACACTCTCATCAAAGTCTTGAACAACGTCGCCGATCTGGGGCGGCAGGCTGAGAAGATCGTCGTCGAGGCAAAGGAAGCGCTGGGCGAGGTACCAGAGACGTTCAGCAGGGAGGTCGACCGTCTGGAGAGGGTGGGCAACTGCATTAGAGACGTAATTGACCACTACAGTGCGAATGATCTGCGTGAGTGTCGCA
This sequence comes from Strobilurus luchuensis, assembly GCA_019915105.1. Taxonomy (NCBI): domain Eukaryota; kingdom Fungi; phylum Basidiomycota; class Agaricomycetes; order Agaricales; family Physalacriaceae; genus Strobilurus; species Strobilurus luchuensis. Next base: position 1,866,833 of record JAHLMJ010000004.1, read on the forward strand.
AAACCAATACGTTACTTTACCAGAATTGTGAGCTCTAGTCGCCCCACGAGCAAGACCGTTTGCAATGGAAAGTTATTGTATTCATTTGTCAAGTGACACGCTGGGAGATTACGATGTACGTTGCGACAAGTTGAGCTAGGACGGCATCTCTCCACCCTTGAAGAGCAGCAGTCCTGGTGGTGAACGCCTCATGAAGGCCTCCGGGAACGCCAACGGTTTCGAATCCTGCTTTAGCACTGCTAAGAGTCAGTCGCCCGTGGAGTGATGAAGGTCAAAATGAGAGCTCACAAATTGGCATATATGCCCAGATGCATACCGATATACACGACATAGTATCCGGCAGCCGATGCTCCGCTTGTTATGGGGTTCATCTGGAGGTATTCCGGCAGGAGCATGGGTGCATAGGCGGCGACAGCACGAGCGTAGACGTTCGCAGCACGTTCCTCGGATGTTTCCACCAGTCGATGAGCTACCGCCCAGTCATACGCTTCTTGGGCATTGCGCATGGTCCTGAACCTCTGATAGACGTTGAAGGCAATGCCCTGCGTGCGAGCGGAGCAGACGTGCCTGTGTGAAATAGATCTGTTATCGTACATGGACGAAAACAGTGATAGACAACGCACCAATGACATGTAGGCCCCGTTATCCGACCAATGAACACAGTGTAAGCCAACGTTGGGGCTCTGCGACGGTGCTGGCGTGCTCGCATGAGTTCAACGTGTGCTCCCTGGGCGCTCTGTTGTGAGCCAGCGTGCGACCTTGATAAGTAAGCAGGTTAGAGGGATGAGGAAGGGATGAGAGACGGATCAACCATTCAGAGGTGAAGGTAACACCTCGGTCCGATTGCACGCGATACAAGGTGCGATCGACCGCTTCTCGCGTTGACATCTTGCACAACGCATTGACCAGCTCGTCAACCTCATCAGTCTGCTTGGGCACGATGACAATCCCCTCGTCTTCATCGTCAGAAGCCAACCAAATGATGGGGGGAGGCGGGTGCTCGGCCATGTAAATTCAGATGATGGACGTAGAACAGAAGATTGATATATCTAACGACGTATGTACCCTACAAGTCCTGCCACAATTACAGGTACAATCACAAGGGCAACGCCTCCTATGAGCATGATGGTACCGCGTGCAGTGAGAACAAAGTCGCTGGGAAGGGATGAACGACTGCGCAAATAGAGAATGAGATGGAGACTTACGGATGATGCTGGCGAGGTTGCCCAATGCGTACACTGCCCTCGGCCAGCTTAGTGTTGAAGTACGCAAGGGCCAAGTGTTGCTCGCCTCTCTTTGTGAGACTACCCTCGCTGATTCCACTGATGGCTTGACGGGCTTCCTCGCTGTGAAGCGTAGATGAGTGGAAGGAAGCAGGGAGCTTGAATGAAAACTTACTGATCCAGTAGAATTCCGACACGGCGCCCGACGATTGTTGGGTAGAAGATAACCTTCTTTCCATCTGCCCGAACCGGAATCCGAGTGGGTTGTAGAGGCTGGGAGGGAACAGTGTCGAAGGCAATCCCTACACGGAAGGGGTGGGCGTCGTCGACGTAACTGGCAGGATCGATGTGGCTGTCCTGAACATACGCCTGAGGATACTGTACTGGATGGTTGGAGACTTGAATTGTGGCAAGGCCGGGGGCTAGAAGCACTGTCAGATGGTGAATAGAGTGGAGGGAGCGTCTGGACTTACGAATGTCGTCCGCCCACGACTGAGGAGGCAAGGCTTGGTCGTTGTCCCGATAGTCCTCAAAATTGCTGTCGTCCAACTCGATTATCATCTTGTTCACAGCCGCCCCGGGCGTAAAGGATGGCGCGAATGGGGAGAGGCTGGCTGGAGCCGGCGCAACACCTGTGGCAACGGTTCCATCAGGTTCCGCCATGAACATTTAGGAGAGGAAGGAAACAAGGAACAAAATGAAATATATACCCTGTCCGGCAATAGCCGTTGCTCTGCGTCTCTAGTCTCTAGCTCTGGCTTGCCGTGAACACATCCAAATCTGTCGCTCTAAATGCCGCGCAAGCCCAAGACACCAAAGAAGAAGAAACCGAAAGTGGACAAGAAGGATAGGCGGAACGCGAAAGGATGGATGTCAGGAGCGAGGGAGGCCGTTGTTAGCGCGCAGCTGCCGGCTTATTTTGACGCTGTTGAGAGGAGTTGGCAAGATGCGGCGAGGGTAATGAAGGACATACAGAACCGGTTCCACCAGCTATTCCCGTGGCCAATGGAGGATTGGGAAGAGCCGGCGGAGCTGGCGGAGTACAACCCGAAGGCCCCACCCGTCGATGACTCCAATTTGACAGCCGAGCAGGTGGCACTCAAAGGCGAACATATCATGCGACAAAACAAGGTGCACGCTCTGGAAACAAACGGAAAATGATACTGAATACAACATAGCGAATTGCGACATGGTGCGCATACTGATTTCGGAAGGAGCGCCGCAAGCGCAATAAGATGAACAACGTGGCAACAGCCGACACGTACGAGGAGCTGATGGCGTCGCTGGTTGGCCACAAGAAACCGATACGCGCCCGCTCTGCCGTCCAACAATTCATGGCGGAGCGCGGTCACCTTATTGGCAGCGTCCTCGCACCCACCTCGGTTCCATCTCCCCCTATATCGGCAGCGGACTTGGCTACATTGATTGCTCTACCTCCCGATGCCGATGCACTTCCCGAGGCTAAATCACCCACGCCAAACGGCGAAGGAAATGCTCCGACCGCCTCTACCTCCACGATGGACAGTCCAAATCCGGAGGAGAAGCCTGTCGAGGAGAAGCCCGTCGTCAGTGCGGGGAGCAAGCTGAAGGGCGGCGGATGTATCAATACGAGGGAGGCGAAAGCGAGAGCAATGTTCAACACGCTCTCGGCGAGTGAGAAGCACAAGTTTGCGGTTCAAGCAAAGGAGAAGGCCGCAGAGGATAAGAGGGCGTATGAAGAACGTCTCAGAGCTGGCCCGTCAAAGGATCCTGAGGATATTGCACGGTGAGTAAAGTCGCGAGTTCAAACTTATGACTGCAGCTCACTAGTCCTGTAGGGCCGTCGACAACGTGCTCACATTTCTGAGCCACATGAACCAAAGCGTGGAGGATCAAACGCGCAACGTTTGCATGTCACTTATCGCGGGGCCAATGGCTAAGTATGATGGAAAGGAAGGGAGCATAATGTGAGTCTTGTCCTTCTCAATTGTCTAGTTACTAAAAAGGTTTTTAGCGTCTCGACAAGGAAGACGTTGGAAGCGTCACCGCGAACGTTCCCAGAATGGTGGGGACCGGCCAAGACGAATGAGCTCATTGAAGCTTACAAGACCTTCTCCGGGCTCTGCTTCACCCAGGCAGAGAAGGATGCAGTCAAGTTTGCCTCGACGACACATGGCGATGATCATGGTCAAGAAGAACTTCGGGTGGAGATGTTAAATCCTCTGCCATTGCGCGCGAATGATGACATGCTCGATAGTTCGGATGACGAAGACGATTCGGAGGACGATGATGAGGCCGAAGCGAGCAGTGAGGAGGACGAGACACAGGCGAAAGGAGCAGGCGAGAAGAATCAGAAGAGGCCGAGAGAGGATGATGTGGCAGAGGAGGGCCAGGCAAAAGCGACGCCGGCGGTGAAGAGATTGAAGAAGAAGGCGTCGCGGAGTGCCGCGTCAGCCAAGGCGTTGCAGAATGCCGACGTGAATCTAACGGGTCCAGCTGCACGACAAGAGGCTGGGCGTATGGATACCGGACTGGTCTGCAATGTGGAGGAGATAGTGGAGGGAACGTTTGCATCGAACCCTCGCCCCCGCCCCAAGATGCTAGCGAAGGTCACCAAGTCCGCTGGAGTCACGCCGGAGTTGGTTGAAGATGTTGGCCGATGTTCGGAGGTGGAACGAGATGGTGGAGAACACGGCAAGGGATCCACGTTTGGAACACCAGACTGGACGATACCGCCTCCTCCGTCACCGTTGATTCCAAGTTCATCAGCGGCTGGCTGGCTGGGCGACGATGTGATGATGGCGGACCCCATGATTCCATCAGCTGGCGGCTGGCTGGGCGACGACGTGATGCAAAGCATTGAGGAGAACATCCCGCCTATCACGCTTGATGAGGAGGAGGAGTTTCTGGGTAGAATGGATGACTTTTTGGCCACTTTGGACATGCAGGAAGAGACGCACATGGTCAACACCTCACCCTCTCCTGCCATCTCCCCATCTCATGTGCCCCCAACCCAACGTGCTAGCCCGAGCCCTTCTTCGCCGCCAGCGCCGTCCATCTCTGCATCACCACCATCCGTCCCAACACCTCCGCTGCCAGCGTCGTCGCCTAACAGCAGTACCAACGAAGTGGCCCGACATGTCAGCCTGAGCCCGTCTCCGCCGCCAGTACCGCCCACCTCTGCATCACCACCATTGTCGTCGTTGCCTAGTGGCAATATCAGTGAAGTGTCCCTGTCCCAAGTGACGCATGAGATCGAACAGGACTGGCTGAAAGGCCCTGTAGAGGAGTTCAGTGCGGCTGGGGGAGGAGCTGAGTTGGCGAAGGCAGTCAGACTTCTCGTTGCGATAGAACGACAACACGGCGTGGAGTCATCTGGGAAAGGAAAGAAGGGCTTACCTTCTAAGTATCGTCCTACAGAGCTCACGAAGTGGTTGGGCCAAGGCCGTATGCGTGGCGCCCGCATACACATAGTGAGAGGGCGAGAAGAAGCATTCAAGAAGGCGTGGTGGTTGTGGTGGGGTAGCATGCAGCCTCCTTGGCGCAAGAAGAACGAGGATGGTAATTGGAAGCGGGAGGAGGTTGGGGACGATTGGGGCTGTTTGGCGTTGCCAGGCCAGAACGGATTGTTGTCAGTCGTTGCAACACTCTCCTGGTGGTTCGAAGCGCAAGTAGGAAGCAATGTGGGCCGTAATACAGTGTTGGAGGACGTGGCATGGGTCATGGAGGGAGTCCTGATGGGAGTGCAAAAGTAAGACGTACATAATCGTTAACGGCATGGTCTGGTGTTGATAGGGTAGCGAGAGCGCGGATATTTCCTGTGTTAGAACACATGCAATATACTTCCTGCGTTACCCGTTCGCGTCAGTACCGCTGTAGAGTCGGCTTGCAGCAGTGGCGTATTTATCGACCGGGCCGACATCGCCGAGACGAATACTTGGATATTTGCGCGAAGTCTTCTGATCACGTGCATGTTGGATCGCAAAGCATGAAGTAATAGCGCCGGAAAGGAGAGACACATCTGCTGCTGCAGGGCGTATCGACGTGATGCCAAGGAACTGTGGCGTGCACGTAAATGTCTGCTGTAAGCTACTAATATGTATCCACAGAATGCAAGTATAAATGTATAGATAATTGTGTGCCAATAATGTGAATATGTAATGAGAAGCTCCGAAGGAAATGATATATATTAGCATATAATAATCGGACCTGCTGGATTCTAATGTAGAGCAGGCCTGCCGGGCGGGGCGGGAGGGCGATCCCGAGGGCGCGGATCCCAATTTGGGCAGCTATCAATTGGTATCCCGATTCGGGAGCGCAAACCCGCTACCGACATTTCAAACCCATTTCGGGAGGAGCGCACGGATAGCCAGCGCGTGCTGATCCCAATCCAGCAGGCCCACGAGCGGAGGCGCTGAGGGCGCAGTGCGCGACCCGGATTGCCGCGCTCGCGCAGGTGGCACCCTTATGTAAGCAAGTCCCTGCCCCATTGTAACGGAGCGGTTTCCATCTTTTCCACCCGTTATAACGGGGTGCAATTTTTCAAGGGATTACATCTATGGCTCAACGATCAACAAAAGAATTCCGAACCACAGATGAGCTCACGGCTGGCTTTTCGTCGCTGACACTGGTCTTGACTCTTCTCCAGGGTCCCGTTTCCGACTCCTCTACGCGCGTGCTTATCAAAACAACAGCTCCTACGGTGCTCTTCTTGTCAGGCCCATCTTTTGCAGCAAAATCCGTTGCTCTGTGTTCTGTTTCTAATTCACTTTGTCTGAAACCAGTCGGTATCGGTCTTGTCTGGAAGACGATCGTAGCATACCATTGTGGGCGTACTCTTCTTCAACGTCGCATCCTCTGCCCCGCGTTGTCTTGCTTGTGTCCTTGGCGTCCAGGATCAGCTTTGCAAAGTTGATCTGCAATGCCAATGGAAGGACTTCGCAACGGAGGATGTCAGAAACGTACAGTAAAAAGCAGGATGTCCCTCAAATGGCAGACGCGGTGGATCTTCGAGCTCGACAGATCCCGTAGATTGATTTCTCGTCATCGAGTTTTGGGGCTGAGTGGTCCATCCAGTTGGAAGGACTCTCCAAGACTACCGCGGAGCTCACTTGAGCGCACTGAGGCCAACCAATCTGTTCTTGCCTGAGGAGTATGTAGCCTGAAGCTCAGAATTGGCGTGTCTTTGAAAAGTCAGCGGAACCCTTCTTCAAAAAATGAGACTGGAGACATACCCATCCGTCGAGCGGCGAGCACCAAGAGGTTTGCTCATCCTCCAAGTCTGAACGCCCTAGCATCGTGTACGCTCTACTCGGCATCCATGGATCTTCGAAGCTTATCTGCCAAGGCTGTTGACAGGATACAAGAGCACGGGAAGGAAGGTGTCTGTGAGCGCTGGATGTCGGTCTCCATTGCTTTTATGGGAGCCAGAGATCGCCTGACGGGGACTTGGAGATGGCGGAGCTCACTTGCAGTTTCGCGCTGATTCCTTCATAGGTGAGCTTTGAGGCAGCGAGAGCGTTCTTCATTTTTTGGCAGATGGTCGGAAGGAAAGTTGATCGAGTGGCTTGTCCGCTGCCATCATTGGCAAACCCAATCTCAGCAGTTTCTCGCCACGAACGTCCAGCTCTAGCATACCACAGGAACCACGCCTTTTCCTCCATACTGTCCTTCCACCGCCATCCGAGACTTCTCACCCAGCCAGGAGCATGGATGCAGAATCATCGCATTCTGTGTCCGGAAGTCATCGCAATCTTGAGGACACTTGGATACTCCTTGCTTGAACAATTGCGCCTCGCGTCTCGCGCGTCGTACAGTCGTCCTTCACTTATCGACCGATCCGGAATTTTTCTCGAAGAAACAGCCCACACATTGATATCCATGACTGGCGAACACAAACCCATTGGAGCTCTCGATAGGTGCAAACTCATTCGCCGAGGCGTTCACCGGCCCCGCATCCCAAGTAACGGTGCTCGTCGTCGAGCGCGTCACTGGTCAGGCTGCCCACGGCAGCACTTGCAAGTCTCTATACCAGCGGGCTTCGCCCAGGCCAACCATATTTCTGACGTGATGGCCTACTAGTCTTTGGCTTCCGCGGAAAAACTCCGCAATATCATGCTACACATCAGTTGCAAAGCCTCGAGTATGTACTCGTTGCGACGGCTGTAGGATCGCTTTTGTCGTGAGTCAAACGCTCTGCTATGTATGGATGTACATAACGCGCTAACGGCCACAGTAGGACTCAATTGTGGATGAGATGATCTTCGTCGGGATCGTCTCCTTGTTTTCCATCGTTGTCCCGATGCCCCATAAAAGACCGGAAAAATCCATCACTTCATCCGCACAACCACAACAACATCCTCACTTCCACACCATCATCCACATTTCTTCCGCGGCCTGTAACTAATCATGGTCAAACTAGCGGTGACCTCCTTGTCTGAACGCAAGCTTGAGCCAGACGTCTCCACGAACGCCGAGCCTCTTCGTGTATTGCGCCACAAATGCTGTAGAACGGGGTACATAACGCAGTCGTCCAGTGACGACGATGACACTCTCATGGCGGAAGATGACGAGGACTTCGGCGGCGAGTATCTGCCTGGCAAGGACGAAGACATTCACGAAGACACACCATCTCGTACGCCACAGCGTCGTCCAGCTCGACGCCTCAGGATGGGAGGCCTTTTGTCATCCTCATTCTTCCAAGATCTCCCTCTGGAGATTAAGCTTCTGGTCAGTCCTATTCCTTCGTGTGTCGCTACAATCTCATGTGTCTAGATCTATTACTACTTGGAACCTCGAGATCTTGTTCGGCTACGCCATCTCAGTCACAAGGAGGCTCGCGTAGCTCTCGACGAGTGCAATGATATATGGAGGGCCGCATGCGTGAATTTTGAGACAGCGAAAGATATGATGATACCTGCTACGCCGAACGGCATTCGTGAGGTAGACTTCTTGAGAGTACTGTTTGGTGACCGTTGCATGGTACGTCTCGTTCCCCAAGTCAAGATAAAAGGCTGACTAGAATGGCAGAAATGTGAGAAACCGACTACAAAAGTCCAATGGGAGGTCTATACAAGACTTTGCCATGCTTGTCTACACACATCAGGAAACACCTTATGAGATCCAAGTATTCATAAGCACATGGACCAGAAACAGTGGTTTTAAAGCTGTCAAAGTGCTTATAACTGCTCAAAGCACTTCAAAGTCTATCAAAGTAGGTGTCACCTATACAACTAGCTTGAAGTACTTGAACACATCTGAAAATACTATCAAACAAGGGTAAATTCTCCATTTACTTTGAAACATATCAATTCATGAGCTTTCTCACCACTTATATTTAAGTCCTTGTAAATACCTCTAACTACGTAAAAGTACTGATAGAAAGTTCATGTCCTCATTAATGAGTTGCCATGCCCTCCTTCAGCTCTTGTCGGCGTATAATCTTGGTCTTGTTCAGAACCTCATGACGCATGAAGTGCCGCTCCGTGTATTGTTCAGGATACTGTAGCTTTCCTTGACGGGTAAAGCCATGGGGTTGAGACTGTGAGGAATAGATAAGTAAATTTTTGAGTTAAAGAAAAGAGTACATACTGGAAGCGTTGGACACCACCCTTATCTCGCAGGTACCCGCGATGTTTTGCACAGTACTTGGCTGCATAATCACGTTGTCGGGAACGGAGTTTCTCTCGCTCTGTTGCAGACATACTATTGCGGCGACTAACTATAGTAAGTATGATACACGGACAAGGACATGCTGACACAACCATTGAGCTGCGGCACGCTTCTTCTCGCGTCGTTCTTCGGCATGTGCCGTCTCATATCGCCTCTCGGCCTCTTGTTGTCTGGCACGTTTTCCGGCGGACTTCTGTGTTTGCAACGGCGGCATCGCGAAAGGGAATGGGAATATGCTAGGTGCGGCGGCAACGGAGGGTGGTGGTGCAAAAAGGACGGGCTCCGAGTTGCCGGGGGTATAAACACGATGACATGTTGCGCACAGACCAGGGCCCGTGCACCAAATGCGCGGTGCCTCTGTTGAATAGATCATGGGGGATATGGAGGTGGATGGAAGCAGAGGGAAGAGGGGTTTCGGCCGTATTCATGTTGGGTGGCGGCGAGCTGCACAAGTGTACGGCCCGCGCCGAGCCCGACATGATGGCGCACCCTCGCATCCGCGCTATATGGCAGCCGTAGCGGCCACACAGCGCTGAGTGCGAGTGCGAGTGCGGAGGAGGTAGGTGGAGCAGGAGGGATGGGATGGCAGGTGTATGCTGGGACAGAGGGCAGCATGCTCTGCAATCGAGGACGGAGTCGAAGGCGAAGGCCGCGAGCCTGAGGTGATCACCGGCGTGTGGTTACCAGCCTGTAAATTAGTCAGTACATAGATACATGGGACCTCGACGGCACCTCGAGCGCCGCCGACGTTGGGCAAATCGCGAAAATGAGCACTAAAAATAATAGAAATATGCACCTGGCGCCAAAGGTCCCCGCCCCTGCTCCACCCTATGCAGTAACCCGAAACTAGATACACCCTCTAATTAGAGGGGAAAAATATACATTTAAGCCTCTAATAAGAAGTAGCATTAGTAGAGACCCAAAACTACTTATAGGGCTCCCGCCGCCCCCCGGGGCATATGCGGGTGTGGGCAGGGTGCGGCGGGGGCCTGTCACTGTACTGGGCGTTGCGGGATGGGCGGGAAACGGTAGCGGACCCGTTATATCCGCTACCGATCACAATCCGATCCAGATCGTGGTCCCATCAATTGAGCGATCAATCCGTTGCCGTTCCGCGCTGGCTGTTATACGGACCAGCACCCCTCCGCGGCAGTTGTGGTAGGGTACCGTCAATATTGGGCAGCTATCCGAGCAGGCCCGGAAAGAAATGTGGCGCCTCGGTAGCATCCGAGCGGGCCGGGATAAATGTGGCGCATCCCAGCTCTTCCGTGCGGTATTAGCTCTGCTGGTACCGGTCTGAGAATCAAGAAATTCTCTGTTACACTACACTATGCTACATCATCCTCCATATTCTCTTCCTCTTCCGGGTCTTCCTCCAGCTCAAACTCAACTACAGAAGTCACGGGAAGGCCTTGCACTAGCTCTGACCCAATCCGTTGCAATGAACTCCACATCTCTGTTAACTTCTGCCCTCTTGCCTCCTCCATCGTAGCAGCCCGCTCCGCGTAGGCCCTCAAGCCTTCAGCTAATTCGGCCGGAATGTTAGGGCTGGTGCTGCATCGCTCTCGCCACCACACCGCCTTCCAACCAGCATACGTCATGACACGTTTCATTTCTTCTATTAATAGCTCCACCTCTTCCTCCCAGCGCAGCATTCGAGCTTGCGCTTTGCACCATTCGATCTTGACGGCTGCAAAATTTATTAGTTTCATTCATGAATACAAACTCATACTTACCCTCATGTGTGATAGGATCGCCTTCGTCACTCACACCCTCTGCATAGCTAGCCCAAATCCACGATGGTCGCCGGCGCCCTTCGCCCCGCGAAACAACGGCATCAATAGTTGATGGCCCCGCAGTAGATTCGTCGATCAGACCTTGCTCTCGGATCTCTTCGGCTTCTCGTGCTTCCTCTGCTGATAGCATGCGTTCATTCATACCCTGCACGTCGCTGTCTGCCAAAACTCGTAGCTCTTCCTCCCAGGCTCCATGTCCTACAAGCCGGAACAAGGCATTTCTTGCCCACCTATACTTCAACTTGTTCAAATTGATACCTATCTGTATTTTCCGCTGCAGTCCCTCTGCCCGTGTGGTTGGGTTTTGCCCTGTTCAGGATTGAGTTAGGGTCCCACCATCAAATGTGACTGACCTGTGATATTTCGCACAGTGAACAGTACACCCGCGGATCGCATCCGAAGTCCACGTCTCAATGCTTCCAATGAATCACGGCACTCAGCCATGCGCAGGCGCCTCTCGGCTTCTGCAAGTCCTGGCACGCAGGCGCGTGGAAGTGTTTGATCCGCGTCACGAAGCTCGGATGGAAAGAACAGTTTCGTTGCCTCTGCGCTGAATTTCTCGCCTTCGTCAAGATGTGTAAGCTGCTCCGGAGTAAGAAACTCCCGCATCTGAGGCATGAACACGTTCTGCAAGGCACGAAACTTCTTGATACGCTTTAGGATGGCGGTACGCTGTTTCTGGACATTTAGATCCTGATACGTCGTTCCAGATTGACGTGCCTTGATCTCCCAGGCCAGTTCGCGCCTGTCAGAATGGATCAGCATGTGAATCTGATCAGCAGACAGTCGCATACTGGCTCTGTTCAATCTCAATTCCAGTCATCAGGAACGAGCTCAAGCTTGACTCCCGCGGAAGTCTTTGCAAGAGCCGCATGCTCTTCGCGTGCCAATTGTAACAATACGTTGGCAAAGGTCTCTTTGTTCTGCAATTTTGGCTCGTAAGGGCACGTCTGAGTGTGATCGCGCTCCCATGTCTGCACTTCTGCCAGCCATCTGTCCAGGGATGACTGTCCGAACTTTCTCCGGATACCCTCATCAAAATTGGCGAAGTCCTGGCGATGAACGCGAGCCTCCTTGATGCTGTCGATGAGTCGGACTGCGAAAACTCGACCTGAAGCACCGTGTATAAGCTGGTAGACTATTGTACACTTGAAGTAACTACTGACCAAAACTCTTGATGGTACGCTTGTTGTGAAAGTGAAAGATATCATTGAGCGTGTCCTCACGCGCCCCGGGACCCATCATCTTTGTTTGTGCAGCTGCTCTATTGCTTTGCGACCAGTTCTCCTCAATCGTCTCACCATGCGTGCGACCCACGCCCGGAGCAAAGTTGAACGAGTAGAGCGCGTGACACTGAGCCTGATGAGCCCATAAATGGAATTTGGGTACACAGAATATCACTGACCCCTCAGTGATATTGATGTGAAACTCGTCAGGCAGATGAGGGAGGCGGGCGAACAAATTCTTCGACCACTGACAGGCAATATCATAGGACACGACCAATTCCAGAGTGTCGTCGTTCCCCACGGCGCTTGCGAATGTTGCATCAACATTACAGTATCTGCAAGCAACAATGAGATCAATTATCGCGATGCAAAGGGCACTGTGCACCTTTCTCCCCGCTGCAAGTCACCAATACCGTTAGGACGCCAGACTCCGTGTCTAGAACATGTTACGCCGGTTACGCCGGTCGTTCGCAGACCCTTGGCCTTCTTCAGGTCTGCAAGGAACATGGCGGAGAAGCCCGAACAGGACGACATTTCTGTAGTCTTCTTTAGACGATATCAGAACAGTGATTTCAATAACTTACCCTCCTGAGTGACATGATTCTGGATATGGCGCGTATACGCACTGCGCTCAACGAAGTACCCTTGACCGTTTGCAAGCGAAGGATCCTGCTCTTGGGTAGATACAATTGCGTTTCGCAAGCGGAAGTTGGCGTCCGTCGCCAGGAACAAGCGATATAGCCATCTGATGCGAATTGTCAGGGTCCGAGGTCTAAGCATGTGGAAGTGATTACATACCTCTTCGCGTTTGTTGTCCAAGATGAATCTAAGTTGCGCGAAGGATGAGGACAGGCGGTACATTCAAGAGCGAGTTCGCCTCGGGAAGTACCAGCAACCCCCAATTTGTCATGTCCGCGACCTGCCATCTTGCACATCTGCAAGTATTTCCATTGACGAATCGCCCTGAGCAGGACCTTGTACCGGTTAGGCGGAGTCCGGTGCATGTGGTCCTCTGTCATCGTCTCCAGGGATTTCCAGATGTCCCACGCGGGCAGCTTGCCCGTACAGTTCATGTTGTGAGTCAGACGTAACAGATCAAAGGTGATGGCGGTTTGCGGCTGTTTCGGGGTGGCGGGATAGAGCGAGGACTCAAGGAGCTGATCGTAGTACCCAGATGTCGTGCCAGAGCAGCCGCAAAAGTGCATGTTCACGGAATGGAGACCGTTCGTGTGCATGACTGTGAACTCCTGTGTTGTCGTGTGCGGGCTTGGACAGTATTCGCCGCCAGGGTGGGCAAGTTGAACAATAAGCCCTAGCTCCATGAGGGACGCGGGCTTGAAATAGATGCCGGTCCATTCCTGCGCGTTACATCAATGATTATCAACTCACCTCAAAAACCTAGAGTAGATACACCTCGATAAAATGAAATGGCTGGGTACGATGGTACTCAGTGCAACAACTAGCGCATACCATACCCAATCCAAAGCAAGCATTATCGCAGCAGTGGAATTGAGCAGGCTGGCGATCACCGTCTCCGCAGCGGGCACAATCTCTGCTGCCGCCGGCAGTCCCGTCTAGGCGGAGTAGATGCTTCAAAATGGTATCTCGGTAAGGTAACCAGACCTTCATGGGATTGTCCTAGACCGATCAAGTTAGTCGACGCGACGCGACATGGCGTCTCTCATCAAAAGATGCGAATGGCATTGATAGACTTACTGCGCTGATATACCGCTTGTTGACCTTGAGGGAAATGCCTGTGAGAGGTGTGTCCACCTCGTCAACTGGAGCAAGACCAGAAAGATCCGAGTCATCGCCGAGTAGGTACGAAAACCCATCAACTTGATCAGCGCGGGCCATAGTCTCGGTATCCTCTGCCATGGGCACATAAGAGTCAGTGGAAAGGTGGGTGTTCTTGAATTTGACGCGACGCCGGCCATCCGCAGAGCGTTCGTCCGCGATCACGACATGTGGCCGGTGTTCGTGAAGACTGGCAGGCGCAGCTTTTGCAACCTTCTTACATTTGGCACTGAGGCCCGGCAAGAATGGGGTAGGATCTGGATCTGTCATGAGTAGAGATGAGGACTGTAGACGTGGACAATGAAGAAGTATCTCTTATAGAAAAATCTGTCAGTAGGAAATCAGATATTTGATAGAAAGGTGGCCTCTCGTGTAGAGCTGCCCCGCTATGACTTCCCAGAACGGATGCGCGTTTGAAGGGGAGTAGATCACAGGATTTGATAAAATGTCAGTAGATACATCTGGAAACACCCTATAGCGTTAAAGCTATCTAAAGGAAATTAAAGTATTTCAAAGTCATGTAAGCCCCAAAGCTGCGGAAGTGCTTTACTAGAAGGTTATTGTAGACATACATTTCGAAGTACTGTCAAACACTTTGAGAAGCTTATTGAGTACTTTGTAAGGCTTTACTAAGCTTTGCAAAGTGTATGTCTCCGTGAACCTTCTAGTAAAGTACTTTGCTAGAGCTTTGACAATATTTTAGAAGCTAATATAAAGCAGATGTAAAGCAAGTGAATGTGCTCTTCAAGAACTTCCTGGATGTTTCGAAGTAACATGATCTGGTAACCTTCTAGTAAAGTACTCACCAAGTACTGTCCAAGCAATGATAGAGTGATTATCGAGTACTATGTAAGCCATCCCAAAGCACTTATCAACAACTATCTAAGCACTTATGAACTACCGTCTAAGTGATTGTAAAGCAATTACAAAGTGACCTGTAGGTAAACGTAAAGTGTTACAAAGCATAATGTCTCTGAAACCTTCTAGTAAAGGACTCTATAAGTATACACAAAGCAACTGTAAAGTACTCTAAAAGCAACTGTAAAGTCCTCATAGTGTGTTTTATGAGTATCTTAAAGCAAGTGTCGTACATATGTCTCCAAGAAAGAGTTCATTGTGCTCTTCGAAAGCTGTGAGTTACAGATGCGAAAGCACTCCCAAAGTTCTACTTGAGAGTCACAAAGTATGAAACTAGTATACTACTACTATCAAGTGGTAACAGGATACTCAACAAGCAATGCACATGCAATACAAAGCGAAATAAGAGAACCTTAAGCAGAATTCACACCGTTGAAAAGCAATATAAATGTGATGATATTGACCAATCCAACCAAAGCTACCAAAGTAACTACGAGCATAATATTAATGATGAGTGAATAAAACTAGGAGCAGTGCAATAACGACAGTGAAGACAAGTATTAGATCTTGATAAGTAAGAGAAGAGCTAGCACATAACGAAAGTGAGGGACGGCGGGGAATCTGAACTTTGTAACCACCCCCCATAGATCAAGGGGTGGCGGGGAATCTGTACTAACCTACTTCGCGGACTGCTCAAGGGCAGCAAAGTCCAACGAAGCCATAGTATCAGAGACAGAAGTCTCTAACAAGAAGGTCTTGTTAGTATGCACACTGGAAAGCAAGTCTCAATTAGACTGAGGCAAAAAAAAGAATAACGATACACACAGCATAGACTTGAACAAGTCCCCCTGCAGTTGCCCTATGAAGGTGGGGGCGTGTTTGCCAACATGTTGAAGCCCTGCCAGGTGGTGAAAGTACCTGACAGAGTTATCCTCCTTGAAATCGGCCCGGCGAATGGTGCCATCACGCCACTCCGTCAGAGCGTGTTCGATCTGACAAATCATATGAATAAAAGAGAACGAAGAAAGATAAGAAACATACAGCTGTCATGGACAGAGCCATGAATACCGTGGGCAGTGACTGAAGCTCAATGAGAAGGCGAAACATTTCGGAGTTTGCTTTCCCACGTCCCTCCATGAATAAAACTCGTGGCACAGCCTCGAAGAAGGCTGCACCAAAGGGTTTCTTCTTATCGAAGGTGCGGTTCTACAATCATTAGCAAATATTTATGAACTCTTTACTAACACCCACCATGATGTCAAGGCCCGAGAATTTCCAAGCCTCTGTTTTCAACAGCCAAGTGATAACATCGACAATCTCGGCAGGTTTCATCGAGCCTGGGACCCCAAAACCACCAATGAGGCGCCGAGCGACCGTGATGAGGGAGTTAAAAAACGCGAAGCGAGAATACATGACCTGATGTGGAGGTGTTAACACAGGTCCAAGATAGTATGTAAATACATACATATTGCACCAAGAGCTCCATCTTGCCAGGATTCTTGGTGAGGCGCTCCCATGTGGCCTTGTCCTCGGGCTCGGCGCCGGGACTTGTCGCAACCTTGGCGAGAGTGGTCTCGACCTGGTTCGCACGCTCTAACACACCGGGATACGGCGTGTCAGTGGCCATTTCGACAACCAAGGCCTTCTTGCCCTTTACGCCAAGGCGGAGAGAGGCAGGCGAGATCATTGACGATGTGACCTTGCGCTTCCGGGAAGGCTGATCGTCATCATCATCACCACTCCGACCCCGCTTGCGAGGGCGCTTGGGTGTGGTGAACGGGTCGGAGGACGGCAGAGGCGACGAGACAATCTGGAAGAAGAATTACTTACACAGTACCATTTTGAATTGAATCACATACCAGGGTGTCCGACGAGTCATCAAACGGAATCGGGTCACTCGACGGCAAATCGCGCTCATCCTCGGAAGAGGCGGGCAACCTATCGTCCGCCTCGTCGTCGTCGTCATCCTCGTTGATGTCGTCACCGACGTCGGGCCCAGTGTGCCCATCCTCAAGAAGTGCCGCATCAGGATCTTCCTCCTGAAGAGCAGCATTACGCTGGCGGATCACTGTAGGGATGTCAGTAATGAAAATTTTCATCAGCACACCGACATACTCTCGGCACGGGCCTCCTTTGCGGCCTGCGTCTGAGCGGCAGTGCGACGGGCAACAGCAGCACTAGGCTTGGCTGCAGGCTTGGAGGCTGCCACTGTGCGCTTGGCGTCAGTGGACTTCTTGCGACCTGTGCGCTTGGCATCAGGAGGCATGGCGGGATGACGGGAGGGCAACAATTAAGGCGGGAGAGAGTAATGAAGAGAAAGAGAGAGAGGATGGTGGGGGAAAGAGATAAAGAAGGAAATGTCTCACCCGACGTCTTATATATCAGGCGGCAGGGTCCCGCCTACCCTGCCGTCAAAGTCTCACGCACGGACCTGTCATACTGTTCCCGAATCGGTCAGGTACTTACTTTGCCATAGCGAAGACCAAACGGTATGCATACAATGTGCAGGATTGTGGCGAGTTGCGGTACTAGTACGTGTTGACAAAAAACATAGTCCAAAAATTCAAGTAAAAAGTCCAAAAAAAAATGTAAATGTACAGTCAATAACGGCAATGAGGGAGGGTAGGCGCGCGGTTGAAGACTTCTGTAAAGCAGTCGATGTACCAGTACGCAACGTGATACTCGGCGTGCTCCAAATCTCGCTGATCAACAATCTCCTGCTGCAATAACGCCTCGAGCCTATGTGCGTGCCTCCACCCTTCCGATGACATCTGCTCATGTGTCGTTTTCCATCCTAACATGACGCGAAAGAGAGCGTGCATGGCTCGCGCACGCTCTTGAAGATCCGACGACGCAAAGCCAACATCTTGTTCTACCGGAGGATGGTCTGGAATGATACTGCCACCGAAATGAGGAATGACAGACAGAATGGCAGCCTCACGGTCAGACCGACTGGACGCATCAAGCTCGTCCCACTCGAGACCTTCCTCATCACCATCTTCGGGTACCGGCTTGAGTTCGTACATCCAGACATCAAGTGCGAGGAGCTCAACGCGAAAATTAATCTCCGTGACCTCGAACAGGATTGGACGGACGACGGACGGGTTGAGAGGAGTTGACAGGTCGACGTACTGTCCGTGCCGCACTGTATGACTATCATCGAGGAAATTCCAGTCAAAAGATCCCTAAAAAATGTCAGTAAATGAACCGAAACATGAGTGTTCAACTCACCTCGTTACAACCCTTCTTCAAACAGTCCATGAGACTGTTACGAATCTTATCCCGTCTGCCCGCGGCCTTCGAGTCCGACTGTTTGTTGCCCCGACCGTGAGTATCCATCGTCAAGATGGCATGCCACTCCTTCTGCGGAAATAGGTCGACGTCACTGAATGAGACCCGATAAACGAGTAGATCCCAAAGTCTGACGAGGGCGCTCAGTTGGCACGCTCGAACATCCTCACGTGAGGGACTGACAATGCCGTTTGCCTCTGGAAAGACGTAGCCGGACTGAGCGCCAGGACGGGGTCGGTAAGTAGAACTGATGAATCCAGCCGAATTGGCTGCTGATGCGGCTGCCTCCCACGACGAAATGCCCCTCGGCATCAGCGGGGTATCGACGTCGAAAAATTTGTTGCGGCCCGATGGAGGCGCAGGTCCTCGCGAGCTTGATTTTGGGTCTGCCAAGATGTTTGAGTCAAGTACAATTGATAATAAGTCAATTGACTTACATGGTTGAGGACGTCCAGATTGAGAACGTCCATGGTGAGTTTGTGAAGGTGGCTTGACAGTGAGAGCGCTGGGTGACTTGGCCAGAGTAGCTGGTCGCGCCACGGGTGGAGGGCGACGCTTGACATATTCGGAGATCGGGATCCTGCTGATGGAGGTAGAAGACGACGCTGCTGCAGGTGGTGGACGAGAAGGACCTGCAGAAGCAGACACAGAGGCATAGGAGCAGATTGACGAAATGATTGCTTTGTGCATGGCAGTGTATCACGGAATAATGTCGTAGGTCTCGCCGGTCCAAATGGTGCGGTGGCGAGGCAAGGCGTCGTCCCAATCTCCTCTCACATACCATGGTGCGGGCAGTGGTGGAACGTCCAGCTCGAACCAATGATGGCATGGGACTCCGGCGATACGGTCGAGCGGGCGAACAAGCCAAACAGGTATGCCCGACTTTTCAAGTGATTAGTACAACAAAACCGAATCAGAAAGAAATACTGTACTCACGCGGAACAGGTTCTCTGCCACTTCGAAATCCCAAGTGAGCGCACCAATGCAGCGAATGCGTTGGCGGGTGGGCTGTCGACGGTATTCTCCAATCGCCTCACGACGCACACGGACAGCGTCCAGCCAGATAGCCCGTCCTTGCAACTCTAACGTCAATCGCCCGATATGACGATAGACGGCAAGCGACTCCTCGAAAGTAGAAACGACCATGAGACGCGGGAGATAATATTTGAGCTTGTGACGGAGGGTACAGAGAAGACAATCCTTCCGGACGTTCCCCATCTCTGGACTCAGGAGTGTGTTGTCGAGAAGTGAGAGAGCAGCGTTGACGGCTGCGGCAAGATCCACGCAGACAGCGTCTCAAAAGCGGCCAACATTCGATGAACTGCCCTGGACCTCAAAATCGAAGGCCTTGGTCGGGGTGTTCCAAAGAGAGAGAGAATTGGCGACGCGGATGTCTCGCTGGGGGATACAACTCAAGTGAGCGACACGATAATCAAAGTACTGAGGATGCATGATGGGGTCATCCTGGCCAAAGTGGTGATTACGGCGGAGGCGAACATCTCGAACGCCCAAAAGAAGATCGGCAGGGATATAGGCGGCGTTGGGCGTCGTGACGAAGGCGCGCTCAGCCTGGAAGATACGGCCAAAGACACCCTCGAAGGATTTCTCGGCGACCTGGCCAGCTGCGACTGGCTGATCGGACATCGAGCGGATGAGGTGCAGCGGCCAAGCACTGGGCTGAGGCCGGCGGATGTACGTTCAGCAACGGACGCTTGGTCTCGTTGCGCTGGAGAAAAAGGGCACACGGGACGCTAGGTCGTCGTGCAAGTTTTCGAATCCTTGGAGCACGGGTGGGAAAAGTTGCTGTGAGTCGGTAAGCAAAAAAGAAAAGGAAACGAAAAGAGCACGCACCGAATGGCCCCACGAATCAACGACCAACGGCGATGGCGATGGAGGCGCCGGCGTGCTGCTTACGAGCGGTTGTCTTGCTGGTGCGATGGTGGAGATAACGATGGGATCGATTGGCAAGTTGGCCTCGATCGGAGTTTGAAAACTTTCACGTTCCGTCGCGCGCACGGACCATGTGCCAGATTCGGCACAAGTCCAAGTCCAACCCCCTTGTACTCTTGCTGCACCTGGAGTACATGCCCACTGCCCACCGTCACCCTCGAAAACGCTCCCGCCTCGCTCAGACTAGTTCTTGCGAGCGCATCAAGCTACTCAGACTAGTTCTTGTGGCTGTTGTCTTTGTCTACACATTTTTCGTACTCTGGCCAGCCCAAGTACCGAGTCTTTTCAGAGTAGCAGCCGTCCATCGCCCAGCCGTAAGGTCAGTACAATCCATGCTGTCATTTTGAGCGCCGTTTTTCTCATTTTATGTATTGACTGACTCGTCTGCGTAGCGTCAATCCTCTCTGCGTCGAGTCTCGCTGTCCGAGGTACGTACAATCACCTCTTAGTGGCGATTTGTGCTAACTGACGCTCATAGTGTGTCATCCGTCCCCGGCGTCCGTGTCTCCTCCTCCTCTACTCCGAACGTTTCCCGTACGACGTATGTGATTTTTTGTCTCCATTCGCAAGCTCGACTAACTTGAATTTAGCCTTTATTCGCCTATCGCCCTCGCTATGCCTCTCATCAAATGCGAACAACCCAACTGCTCGCGAGAATTCGCCAGCCTCCAGGCGATGCGCAGCCATCTTCGCCAGGCCCAGTCCTGCAAGTGGTGGATAGCTTTCAGCAAGACGCCGGAGCACCTTGCGGCGGCTACACTGCACCTGCAGCCAGAACTTCATCCAAGCTCTTCGGCCTCCTCCACTCTTGATGCTGTTGATGTGGGCTCGTCTGGAGCATCTGGTTGGGCTATCGGCGATAACGACGACGATGAGGGTGTCGAACGGTCAATCGCAGACGACGCGCTGGCAGGCGAGCAGGATCCGGAGGCTATGGACGCCAATGAGGATGAAGATGTCAATGAGGATGAGGAGGTCGATGAGGATGAGGATATAGACGTCGACGAGGATGAGGATGCGGGTACCGTGTTTCGCGATTGGCTTGAGAACGCGCAAGCAAACGAGATCTTCGAAGCTATTGACGACCCTCTCATCGGTCAAGCTGGTCCGGGGCCATCCACGCAACGCCTTCGAATGAACACTCTTCTCGGTGGGCGTGAACGGTATCTGGATGACGAGGACACTGTCTCGGAGCGAGTATCTATCTGGCATGAGACTGCTGGAGCCATCATCCGTGTCTCGAAGACGGTTCACGAGCAGTGGGCAGCGACGTTCGGCACAACTCTTCCGGCCGATGTACTCATGGATGGTAGCGGCACTCCGGATGTCGGAGAAGTGGACCGTTTCAAACCGTTCGCCTCCGAGCTGGATTGGCAGATTGCACAGTGGATGATCAACGAAGGCATAGGTCACAACGCCTTCAATGCACTCTTGAATATTCCTGGGGTCAGTTCTTATTTTTTTCGCCAGTTATTTGCTTGCTCAATCATTTTCAAGGTGAAAGAAAAGCTCGGCCTGTCTTATAACAATGCACGGGGCCTGCACAAAGTTGTCGACTCCATACCGCGTCGTGCCGGGGAGTGGAAAGTCAAAAATCTCTCATTTCCTGACCGACCCGACGAACACTTTACTCTACGCCATCGCGACATCATCGACTCCATCCGGTCTCTATGGGGTGATCCGGAGCTGGCTGAGCACCTGGTCTACAAACCAAGCACTTTATTCAGCAACCAGTCTGTTGACCGGCGACTCTACAACGAGATGTGGACAGGTAAATGGTGGAACTTCATCCAGGTATGTTGCATCTTTATGGTTGCTGCGCCAAACCTAATGTGCTCCGCAGGGTAAACTCCCCCCGGGACACACCGTTGCACCTCTCATCATCTCAACCGACAAGACACAACTCACCCAATTCTCGGGTAGTCGCCAGGCGTATCCAGTCTATCTCACGCTGGGCAATATTCCGAGCCACCTTCGGCGTAAACCATCACAACTTGCCTGCATTCTCATCGCCTACCTTCCCATCGACAAAATGAGCAAGGGCAAGCTCTTAAAGACCACCATGGGTTCTCGTTATCAGCGCCTTTTTCACGCCGCGATGTCCGAGGTTTTTGCACCGCTGAAGCTTGCTGGAGAGAAGGGTGTCGAGATGACTAGCGGAGATGGAACAGTTCGTCGAGTACACCCCATTCTTGCCAGTTATGTTGCCAACTATCCCGAACAATGTCTTGTTACCTGCGCAAAGAATGGTACATGTCCCAAATGCAGGTGTCGGCAGGAGGCTATGGGGGAAAAGGGTCCTGATGCGTTGCGAACCCCTGCGTGGACGTTGAGTGTGATGTCAGAGGCGAAGGCATCCACGACTACCCCGACTGCCTACTTTGAGAAGTGCATGGCCGAACGTGTGTCTGGTCATGCTCCAAACCCGTTTTGGGCAGATCTTCCCCATACTAATATCCATCTGAGCACCACGCCCGATGTCCTTCACCAGCTGTATCAAGGAGTTCTTCGCCACCTCATTGCATGGTGTCAGACTCTCATGACGGAGGAGGAAATGGATCGCCGTCTCCGCTGTCTCCCTCTGGGCTTGGGCCTGCGCCACTTCAAAAATGGTATCAGTGCACTATCCCAGATCAGTGGGACGGAGCGGAAGAACATGGGAAAAGTTCTCCTTGCATGCCTGGTTGGCTCGGATATTCCAGAGCGTGGTCTGACGGCTTGTCGCGCCATTCTTGACTTCATCTACCTGGCGCAGTACTCTACACATGATGATGAGACGCTGGGCTACATGGACGCTGCACTCGAGACATGGCACAAAACCAAATCCTACTTCATCCTTGTCGGTCTTCGTAAAGACTTCAACTTTCCCAAAATACACTCTCTTCGCCACTACGTCCAGTCTATTCGCTATTTTGGTGCAACGAACAACTTCAACACAGAGATGTTTGAGCGTCTTCACATTGATTTTGCGAAGAAAGGATGGCGTGCGTCTAATAAACGTGATGAATACCCACAGATGACCACCTGGGTCATTCGTAAGGAAAATGTCCATACCTTCCACAACTATACTAACTGGCTCAAAAGACAATTTGGTCAGTCATTTACAAATCCGTCTTGAAGTATCTAAGAGGCTTATTCTTCTACTCTTATAGAACCTCAATCTGTCTCTTCATCTTTGGGTGTAGCGTCATTCTCTATTTCTGGAGCCTCCTCACCATCATCCAAAAGTCGTGTTCTACTGCCTTTACATCCCACCGTTTCAAACAAACCTCTCGCATGCATCGCCAAGCAGCATTGTGTTCCGACTTTCTCCTCACATCTCCTTCTCTATCTAAACGCACTTGGTCTTGATGTTCTTGGTGCTAACGCACATCCTTACCCTTCCCTACCCTTTGCTGGTCTTGATGTATATTATTCCTTCAAGTTCAGTCGGGAAGGGTTAACCGATGACTTTGAAACACGAGATGCTGTGAAGGCGTCACCATTGGAGGGAGGCTGTTTTGACACAGTGGTGGTCTTGACAGGGGATGATGCAGAGAGTACTGGCCTGCAAGGGACGCGGATTGGACGTGTTCGAGTTATTTTTCGATGTCCTGTAGTACTTTCGATGCATGGTATTGAAGTACAAACACCTGCACATCGGCCAAGTGGAACACTTGCATATGTTGAGTGGTACACAAAGCCTGTCCTTACTCAAAAGGCTGCACGTAGCCACAAAATCCCCTCTCTCTCGAAGGCTTACTTACTCGATGGCGTATCTCCAGCATGGTCCATTATCTCTCTTACTAATATTCGTCAAAGTGCACACTTAACACCCGATTTTGCAAAGTGTACTCCAGAGCAATGGGATATTCCTATCAGTAAATCATCTATTTTAGACACCTGTCCTCATTTTCTCTTAAATAATTGGCTTAGTATTTATACATATCAAACAGTGTATATTGTATAGGATCTTTTTAGACTTTGAAGCTTATCATAAAGATGTTATATATTTCGAAGAATTTCAGAGTTATTATAAGCAATTGCAATATGGTGTATGAATAAAAATGTTTCATAATGGTTGTACTCGTGACACCAATTTATGAGTGCTTTGATACATATTCAAGAACTCAAAAGTAAGTGTCATGGTACACTGACTTAAACATACTTGAGAGTGCTTTGACAGATTATAAGGGCTTTGGCGACTTTTAAACAGATGTATGATGAACATGTGCTTATAGATACTTTGATGCAATAGGGTGTTTCCTGATGTACGGTGACCCATGAAGTAAGCTGTAGGGATGAAGCGACAAGAGAAAATATGCATGTGATGGCATTTGGCACATGCATTGAAGAGACGTTATCGATCATCTTGGCTTGACTTCGATCCACGATCCACGTTGAATGCAGCAGCTCCAATCGTCGCTTGCAGGCCTCTCGCTCACTACATGCTCTCCGACGTTTTACCCGGATGCTGGACATGAACGTTACGATAGAGGCCTGCACCGGTTATATCTCGTTCGCCGCGGGCGAGTTCCCGGTGTGTACACAAGCTGGTACGTTATCGTATCTCTGCTGCATTCTGTATCTGATTACAACCAAGGGCATCCGCTAAACCGCAACTCTTCGGCTTTCGGAATCAGGATCACGAAACGTTCCCCAGCTGGGACAAGTGCGTCTCTGATTGGGACAGACATTGCGAGGCAGGCGATCTGAGCAACCACGACTGTGCTCGCTAGGTAACGGTAGCCACCACAGCTGCTCCCAGTCCCTCTCCGTCTCCTCCCTCAGCCATCTCACCCTCTGTGAGTGGCAGTCTGTCCAATCCTCTAATGCCAGTTGCCGTGATGGCAACATCTTCGTCTTTGGGACGTGCAATCTCTTCGTCTACCGTCCATCCTGCCCCAGTCCCATCAACCGCATCGTCCTCCGCTGCACCTCTCACTACTTCGTCGTCGTCTTCCTCTCTGGCTACTCCTGCGTCACAATCTGGCACCCCTCGACGTGCAAGAATCCCCCGTTATTACTCGGTCTATATTATCGACGATGATAACAGCGAGTTTTATGATGACGACGATTCTCCCTATGATATCTTCACCAGCGCGTGAGTCTTTCTATCTAACTTTAACTTGCCAGTCTCCATGACATCTCACAAAGTCAGGACGCCGAGGCCCGAGTCTGTGAACTGGCGGAGCTGGGACTGCGCGCCATGATTCGCCTAAGCAATCATTTCCCCGCGTGATCCTTCTCTGTCGTGGTGTCACTTGCTTACCTGCTTTCTTGTTCATGATATCTTCTCTTTCTGTTTTGTTCTGTTCTTCTTTCAAGCACTACATCTATGGACACATAGATATATACTCATGTCTACTTTGCTATATTTAACTTACTGCTACTTGCACTCACACAGAGAATCACATAAGCACACTTTATTTCCCTTCTGCCCTCATGCCCAAGGCCAAAAAGTTTCCGAAGAAGCGCGGACCACCGTCCTGGGTTACCGGCACGAAGAAGACATTCTTCGCTTTGCTCGCCGACGAATGGAAGCTGGCGGAGAAGGCGTCGACGGGCAAAGCTTGGAGCCGCGTCGTCGCCATCAAGTATCTCATTCGATATGGCGACATGCCTCTTCATCACACAGAGGACCTCGAAGAGGACCCGACAATGCCCACAGCCGACGAGGTTCAAGAGTGGGAAAAGCAAGAGGCTGCGTCCCTCGGCGGTCTGCAACATGCCGAAGTTTCGGCTAGACAGGAAACTTTGACCAAGTTGGCGAAGGTACGTTGCCAGTCGTATGGTCATGGGGTACAGACTAACTGACTGGCATCAAGAAAATAGCTGACTGGTATCGCAACGAGTACAGGAGCATCCGCAAGTCGGACCAGAACGTGCTCAATCAAGCCCTCGAGAAGGTTCTCGTCAAACCTCAGCACCCTCGCCGCAACCAGAAGATTCAAATTTACACCAACATCTTCTGGGACCATCGGCTCAAAGCACTCGTTCAGTCTGCACAGAGCAAAGCACAGGCTGACGACCAAGCCATGCGCAAGGCCGGTGGTACCGAGCTCCCTCCACCCGTCGACTGGAAGAAAGAGAACATGAAGATCTCCCGCGCCGCGGTGAAGGCTGCCTGGGAGGCGGAGGGCGACATGGTCAAGCAACATGTCGCTAAGCTCGTCAAGGACAAGTATACGGAGGAGATGAAGGAGTACCTTGCCTTGAAGGGGGATGGCAACGAGGGAGGCGACACCAGCACCGCCGAGGACAGTTCCTCGACCATCGCCCCAGGTACAAAGTCGGCGCTTGAACATCAGCTGTAAGTACCTGTAGTCAATTATCTGTCCAATCATTTGTACTAACCACTTCTATTTAGAAACCTCCAGCGCGCCGCCACTTGTCTTGAGGAAGCAGCCACCATCCTCGTCAAGAAGTACGGCTTGGTCTGTTCCATCCTTCTCGCCGCTCCTTTAGCCGAGGAAGGTGGACATGTCGGCGTTCGAAGCATCCATAGAGGCACGGCGCTTCACACTGGCGTCAATTGGCCCGACTTCGATCCTGTAGGGTACGGCCAAGCAGAGAAGAGTTTGATTGCATTCGCAGATAAGTGTTATAGTGCGTATTTTTTCCTTGCAATTGAATTCTGCTCATCCTCTCCTCCGACAGCCCACGCAGATCGCGAAGCACGATCCCTTACTGGCGTTCTCACCGAGCGCCCACTCCCCACCAAGACGACAGCCACCACTCCAACCGCTGCGACGACTCCAGCTCCTGCTACGTCGGGGATCATGACCGCGACCGCCACCCCATCCACGTCGGTTCCCCCTACTCGCCCGCATACCCCACCTCCTGCGCCTCGAACGACACCCATGACACCTGTTGTGCGGCACGCCGAGTGTATGGGCCCGGAATTAGTCGTCGCCATTAACAACCTGGTTGACGAAGATCGTCGTCTGGTCCTGAAATGAATCAGTCGTTTGTCTGCCTATGAGGTACAGCGCGAGAGTAATATCGTGCGCAACAACGTCGTTGCGCAAGGGTTGGGTATCTGCGACACCCTCAAGGCTTCGACTCTGCTTGCGAGAATGCGACGGAAGGGCGACGATGATCTCCCGTTACGGTATGCTACGGTGGCAGAGCATGAGATGGACGCCGAACTCATGCGCCTGGCCGCTGAAGCGGAAATGGTCAGCGACATTGCGGAGACGGATTCCGACTTGGAGCAGCCCTCTGACAACGACACCGACAAGGAAGACGATGACACCAACAACGACACCGACACCGACGACGAAGACATGGCCATGACCGAGAATGAGGGCAACGCTGCACACGTTGCCGCTGCGGGAGCCGCTACATGCATCGACAAGGGGTCAGATTCCCAGTCCAAAGTACGTGGGCATCCAAACAACTAATCTATTCTTGTCGATATATTTATAGGACCAGGACGCAACTGACAGCGACATTGAGGAGCTTGAGATCGATGCAGTCGACTGGGAGAATGTCGATACTACGAAGTGGTGGCCAGAGCTTCGGAAGCTTTTTGAGGCACTGAAGCGCGGCATCCCCTGGAACGTCCTTAACTGGACGCGGCTTGTCGACGCGTTCCTTATCTACGAGAATTGCTGTCACTTCGAGGATCCCGACAAGTCAACTTTTGGCAATACCAGCCTCTGCCCCAAAGTTGTCGCCACCTTCATGAAGAATCATCGCAATTACAGCAAGTCTTGGCCTCTGAATCAGGATATCGACACATTTGTGCAGGGTTGGTGGCTCTGGTGGAAGTCGGCTCAGCCATCAAGCCGTCTCGTTGACGGCGTGTTGACGAGACCAACTCGAGTCGATTGGGACGGGTTAGAGGCGAAGTCAGGGCGGAACGGTTTCGCCCTGGTTATCACAACATTACTTTGGTGGGGCGAGGCCACGCATGCTGCAGTCGCGGCAACGTCAATCTCGGACATAGGAGAAGACGTCAACGACGACACGGTCCTTGCTGCAGCCACCGCCGCCCGTCAACGCGCTGACTGGGAGAACGCTGTCGTCGACGTCACCTGGGCCTTAGAGTTTATGATCCGTACTGCATCTTTCACGAGAGTGAAGTCGTCTACAGCCGTGAAGCGGCCTTCCGACGGTAGTCCAGATGTCGTCCGTTCTAAGGTAAGCCTTTCGGTTTCTCTTCTCTGTCTCTCAATGCTGACAATATCTTGTAGCGAGCCCGCAACTAGCCTTCTACAATATTTTATCTACATCATGGATCTCTACTACCATCAGACTAATCTTCCGTTTGTCTGCTTATGCTTTGCTTTACTTAGTTTTTGTGTTTCGTTGAACTTTGCAATAAATCATGTCGTTCAGGTTTGCTGGTGAGTCAAGGAGATGACGAAACAACTACGTGTCCCCCAGCTCGGTCAGGGAAGTGATCAATTAAGTACCTACGTGGCATGTGCTGGCGTGTGCTGGCATGCGCATGGTGGGTCGAGGACCGCGGACTGCTCCCAGTGAGTGAAAGTAGCAAGATGAGTAGCCAGTGTTTCAATCAATGTGAAGTGCTTAGACACAATTGCTTGGGTGTCTAACAAACAGAGCACATATTTGGATTGACTGGCCTGAGCTATATGTGGCGCACAATGGGAGGAGTGATGTTTTGATGAGGTTAGAGCAGAGTATCGGACACGAGGCCAAGAATCTTGGACCGGTGCCAGCAGTGCGAATACCACAGGGAAGACCTGGGATGCGCCACATTTCTTTCCGGGCCTGCTCGGATAGCTGCCCAATATTGACGGTACCCTACCGCAACTGCCGCGGAGGGGTGCCGGTCCGTATAACAGCCAGCACGGAACGGCAACGGATTGATCGCTTAATTAATGGGACCGCGATCTGGATCGGATTGTGATTGGTAGCGGATATAACGGGTCCGCTACCGTTTCCCGCCCATCCCGCAACGCCCAGTACAGTGACAGGCCCCCGCTGCACCCTGCCCGCACCCGCATATGCCCCGGGGGGCGGCGGGAGCCCTATAAGTAGTTTTGGGTCTCTACTAATGCTACTTCTTATTAGAGGCTTAAATGTATAGTTTTCCCCTCTAATTAGAGGGTGTATCTAGTTTCGGGTTACTGCATAGGGTGCCTGCTCTTGAAGCGTGCTCGCCGGCACGGCATGGGGCTCGTCGTCGTCGTCGTCGTCGAGCAGGATGCTGCCCGACGTCCTTGATGTTGTGCTGCCCGCTTGACGGGGCTTGGGCGTGATGACATTGTGTCCGAGGCGTCTGAGGCGTGCTGAGTGTCGGCGTCGCCAGCGTTGTCGCCAGCAGTCATCCATTGTCAATCTCCATGGCAACGGCCACGGCAGTGCCCCCACGGCGTCGGCATCGATGATCTTGGCGTCGCAAGTTGTCCTGGGCGTGTCCGTGGCAATGGTAGTGGTGGTCTGAGGCCAAGACGACGAATCTGAACACTGTTTGGACTCGCGGACCATGTCGCCGGCGCCAAATCTGGCGAACGGCGACGATGATAGCGGCGGAGCGCGTCGTCGGGGGAGACTGAAAATCAGCGTGCACGGTCCGGTGATATGTATCAAGCCATCGTGCAAGTGCACGAAAAATGGAAGGGAAAAGACTTACCGTGTAGTGTAGGTCACTTGAAGGTGATGTTCAAGTGATTTTGACGACCAATGTGATCCGACATGTGCGGCGGCTGCCTGGATTTTGCACTCAAAAGACGAGGAGTAATGTCTATAGTTGATTCCAGTTAAATTGGGGTGAGCCGGCGCAAGGTAACGGGCTGAAGTGCATGCATCATCAGATTTGAGATGGGGAACTCACCACGTAAGGTGAGTTCTCGCCATTCGGTGTCTTAAATGACGCTGGATGTACTTGAACATAGGTAAGTACTGCTACTAAACAATATTCCGACGCTTACAACTCTGCTCCGAGGCCGTCGTCGTCGTTCCGAACGACGTCGAGGAGGTTCCGTTCACGATCCGGCGTTTGCCGGATCATGATCAAGAGCTTTCGCCCGGCTCTTCTTGCTTTTAACCACGACGGCATGTCCTTTGCGACGTGCCAACCAGCCCCAGACTCATGTCTGGGATCTTCCTTCTCCCTCTGGCACTCGCCTCACTCCCTCTGGACCCCCCACATCGTCTCCACGGCTACCGACAGCCGTGGAAGACGTTCGGAGTCGTTCTACGAGTAAGCCGTCACCGACGACGCAGCCCTCAAAGCGGGGAACGACGACGATGACGGCAAGCCTCCCAGATGCGATTTCCTGGGATGGCCGGGTGTAGCAGCAGCGTGGGCAAGGTACCGTGGGCGTGGGCAAGGTAGCGGGAGCGAGCAGAGGCAGGACGGCGCATTGGGATTGGCGTGACGGCGGACCTGCGGGACGGCGGCGCTCTGGTGCGCCTATTTTCATCTATGTCTTTCCGTCTCAATCTCACTCTCTCCGCGTCGACCACACCCATTCCCCAAATTTCGCCAAGTCCGTTTGCCACCGGCACATGAGGCCACGTCAGCCTCACGTGCCGGTTGGTTTAAATTTTTGATCGTTCCCTATTTCCTTCTTCATTCCGTTCTCTCACCTACCACCTCCAGACCTCGACCTCGACGCCAGTGTCGGCTAAAGCCTAGTGCACAGCCGTCGCCCCCTGCTGAGGCCTAGCGCCCAGCACTCGCCAGCACTCTTTGGTAGTGACGCCCAGCGCACACTACCTGCATCGAGCGTCGGACGGCATGTATGGTGCGTCTGCCCATTTTCTCTCTCCCTCTCTCAGACTTGCTCACTGACATTGCGCGTCGGCTCGCGAACAGTGGAGCCCCACCACACCAACGACCGCCATAGGTCGACGACACCAACCTTGAAAGTCCACAGCAAGACGATCGAGGATGAGCACAACAATCGAGGACGAGGACAATGACTGAGGACAAGCACGACGACCGAGGATGAGCACGACGACCAAGGATGAACACGACGACCGAGGACGAGCACGACAATCGCGGACGAGCACAAGCACCAAGACTAAGGACGAGCTACCTCCCAAGACTGAGGACAAGCACGATGACCGAGGACAGCCGACGATGAGCAGGATGATCGAGGACAGCCATACACGTCCTCAATGCATGAAGAGGAGCCCGTTGACGACTGAGGAAGAATTCAACATACAGTCCTTCCTCTTTCTTGTTACATCGTAGAGTAGACAATATTGAGCTCATTACCGAGTCTTCATGTATGTTCACTACAACAATATGATTCCATTCTCAAATATTTGTGTGTCGGATGTGTTATCTGTCGTCACTTGAGTCGCTTTATAATGGCTTCGGAATGATTACCTGAAGGCTTTGAGTAGAAGGTTCATCAAGAGACAGTCTTGAGCACACTTCAGGAACGCTTTGTGAGCACTCTGAGTGCATATATAGGTGAATGCTAAGCACCTGAGGAGTTCTATGAAAGGGCTTGACACAAAGGTTAACAGAGACACTGACTCAATGATACTTACAAAGTGTTCACAAAGCTGTGTGAGAGCTACTCAAAGTGCCTTATGGTGCTTTGAAACACGTGTCTCCCTTAACCTTTGTGTCAAGCATTTTGGCCGCTTTGGAGCTTGACAATCTTTGAAAGGCTTTTACTCTCTTTAGATTACTTTGATTCCATGAGGTGTTTCCTGATGCATAGTACCTTACAGGTAAGACAAAGACTATACATTGACATGACTCGATGATGAAACTTCGCGTCAGTGTGTCGACCGTTCTTCCGGACGATCTCAAGAGCCTAGTGTCGAGTTACTGGCGCGGTGAAGGCAAGCTGTCAATTCAGCACCACTCCATCCACCTGTGGTCGTGGATCTTTGTCTAGTGTCCCATTATAACGGGTGGAAAATGATTTAAATTCCCCCGTTCTAACGGGGTCCCGTTATAACGGGGGAACATTGTCCTACGTCTCCCTTTCTGCCCACCTGAGCTCCCGCCCTCCTTGCGCTGACAAACCACTCAGCGCGCTCAATGCGCGCCATTGCGCAGCTGCTGTTCCAATGCGGCAGCATATTGCACGGCCCGACGAAAACGTCGTGCTCCGGAATCACACCCGGGATGTGCCATGACTCATACATGCAGTTACGCTACGATTACACTCCGGATTTTGTATTTCAACTATTACTACGATGCGGATTCTGTATGTAATTCTGCGCCATCAGCTGAGACGGGGTCCTGCCCAAGGCCGTCCGCCAGCATCTTCTGAACGTCTGCCAAAACCTTGCTGTCCTTGGGCCCAGCCTTCTGACTGCGCGCCGGTCCGTCCTGCAACCACAACGCCTTGAATCCGTCGGCAATACGTATGCCATCCTTAGCCTGCCTCAGCGCATACGCTCGTCTTCCACAGTATTCGGCCTTTCCCAGTGTATCCTGCCCCAAGCTTGCTCGTCGAGTCCACTCCTGCTCTTCGTACTCCAGGCTGCGTAGAACGCGGCGCATCTCCGCCCGAAGGATCTCAACCTCCTCACACCACCTCCACTTCCTCGCCAACGCCTTGCTCCACTCGATGCGAACACCTACTCGTTCATTGGAATCAGAGTCTCGCCGCTAATGGAAAATTTGACTCACACTCATGCAAATATCCTTCAGACGACGCATCTGGCCCGCCACCAAACGACCAGATCCAGCTAACCACGCGTCGCGACTCGCCAGACCCCTACCCCTCCTTTGGCTTCCGTGATGACGTGGTAACGCGACTATCCCGTCCTCCCAAACGCCCAAGCTTCTTGGTTGCCAGAGCGTCGCTCTCTTCCATGTGCATCAGCTCAACGTCTGCGGCCTTTAACTCCCGAAACCCATTTTCCACCACCTCCACCCCTATCAGCGCTTGCAGTGCCTTCCAACCATGGCGATACTTGGCCGCTGCCTCTTCGACCTTCTTGCTGAGGGATTGTATGAGTTTGGCGGCACGCGTCGATGCGTTCTGGCCAGCAACGTGTGCGTTTCGGTAGTTGATGAAATGCCGCCTGGTCATCAAGCGGGCGCGAAGGCGTATGATGGCATCGCTACATCGTCCCTCACTGCATGAAACATAAGATATTTACGCCGAAAATATGCTAAAAAAATGTAAAATTTTTTTAGCATTTTTTCACTTCAAAATTGATGAAAATATCATAAAATTGAGTAAAATTATGCTGAATATATGCTATACTTTAGTATATTCAAGTATATTTAGTATATTTTCATCTCCTTTTATGATATTCTTATTATTTTGCAAGTGAAAAAATGCTAAATAAATTTTACATTTTTTTATCATATTTTTGGCGTAAATATTGTATGTTTCATGCAGTGCCTTCCGTAACGCAGCCTCCACATCGTATAGAGCGTCGGAGCACATGCCCTCAACCCGCGATCCTTCGACCAGACATTCCGAGGGCAAGAAGATTGTCGTATCCTCTGGTAACCGTGAGCTTGTTTGCGAATCCTCTTCAGCTTGCACCAATGCTGCCACCCCCGGCATGTGCACCTCCTGATGCCGACGAAACGATCTGAGCTTGGCGCCGAGAGCCTTGCTTTGTTGATGGATGCTGCTCTCCCGAGCCAGCGTCAGATTGACGCTCAACCTTCGATTGGCTTGTAGTCGTGATCTAGAAGGCTTGGTGAGCAAAGACTATAACAACATGAGAGACAACTTACTTTGTATCCTCCAGCTGCAGGCCAAGGATAATGAAGGCGGCTGGCGTCACTTTCTGGATGCGCAATGGTCGAGGTGCCACCTTGCGCCTAGGAGCCCGTCTCCTTGCCCTTCTCCCTTTTCCAGCACCTTTGCCAGCGCCTGCGACGTCGTCATCGCATTCTTCGTGATTCGTGCACCCCTGGTCATGCTCGTCCGGATTCCCGTCCTCGCCTTCATCAGCCGCATCCTTCTGCAGAGCCTCCTCTTCCAGCTCCTCCTGCGCCCGCAAATCGGCCCGGACTTTCTGCTCCGACACCTTGACCTGTCCGGATGGTGCATATGGATTGGGCGACTCTTGATTCTCTAACCAACTATTCACCATCTGCATCCATTCGTCGCACACCTCGCTTTTCAAGGCCGAGTTCATGACCGCGAACGCGTTGACCTGAATGCCGCGCTCTTCAGTAGCAATTCGTAGACGTCGGAGGAGTGTTTTGCCTGATGCAAAACATTAGCGCTAGTTCTTCATACACATGTGGATTCTAAAAACTTACCGATGTCGATATTCTTCTGAAAATTGATGTGATTGACTTTATCCTCATGGTCGTCATGCCTGGCGCCAGGTTGCTGCTCGCGAGTCATGTAGGATATTGGGTTCAGCTGCGACCAATACCGCTCGATTCCTTCGCCATCGGTCTTCCCCACCCCCGTCTGATAGCGGAGGCTGTTCTCCGTCTCACAACTCACTTCGTGCACGTTGCCGTACCATACGGGGAGGCCCTACGTCAATGCAGGAAGACCGAGACCTTTGAGGCATTCCGGTAAAGCCTCGACACATTTGTGAAAGTACTTCTTATACTGACAGGTGATGTCGTAGGTGATCGTGACCTCCTTGAGTCCGAGACGGCTGAGTAGCCAACAAAGTATCCAGTCTGTATTCTTATATCTGAAAATAAGGTCAGACTTCAATCGTCAGATGCGCCGGCGGGCGTACGCACCTTTCGCCCTTCTCGAGATTGCCAAGTGAAAGCATCAGCTCGTGCCAGGTGCATATGACACCCAATACACCCGTCCACCTTAGGCCTGTTGAGAACTTTGTTTCCTTGTGCATGAGAGCCGCGAAGGCGATACACGACGAGACCTATGAAGAATTAGTAAGTTTCCCATGCTTTAGACATGACCACGAATATCGGATATGTTAGGATATATTGAATATAATTGTATCCGACATTCGAAAATATTCGAATACATATCTTAGGATAGGATAGAATGTAGAATATCATATGAATGTCAAATGTTCACTTTTGAAACAAACATTCGAAAACTGTTAATAATAGTAATAGTATTACATGTTTTATAGTACATATGAAGGTTTGTTTCATATTTATAATCACTCTATCATTGTAACTTGCTAAGATTTATGACTCTATAGTATTATCAATAAGAATATACATAGATATATATGAATGTACTCGAATATATTCAAATATATTCGGAAATATTCGAATGTATCATATTTTCAAAGGATAGAATGTCGAATGTCTATTCGAATACAAATATCTGGCTTTGGGATGCACATATTTGTGGTTAGGATGTAGGATACATCCGAATAGACATTCGTGGCCATGTCTACCATGCTTGATGGTGGTGAGAAGACATACCTCTTCCTCCGTGATGTAAGTTCGCAGCCAGTCGTGGTATTGCTCCATGGGTACCTGCGCACCGAGCCCCGAATAGAGAGGCATATCTACTCGAGGTGACTCTCGCATCTTGTTTCGCATTTTGAAGTTGGCATCGGCTGACAAGATCCGCCGGTATTTATACCTGGGAACGAGAATTAGCAAAACAAGGCGAGTGCTTCAAGAATGAAGATAACGTACTGCTCCGCCTCACTTATCGTGGCAATATTACCCAGCAAGTTCACGCTCTTGCGAGGACAAGCCCAACACTCCACAGCGACTGAACCCCATGCGGCCTTGTGGACCCCTCCGACTTCGTGCGCAACACCAGACCGACGGACTCTCTGCATATAGGACCATTGACGCGCCTGTAGGGTTTCAAGGTGCGCTACGCGCTAAGAGCACCATCTTATAATATCACACTGTCATGATAGCACATCTCTTTAGTAGCACGCTCCGTGTATCACACATATTCACATGCTCATAGCTACAGTATATAGTATCGTACTTCGTACTGTATGGAGAACCCACCCCGTATCTGCAGTTCTGAGACCAAGGCTCTAGCAATCTGTACACTTACATCTGGAGCCCACCACTCGTCGAACGTTGACCAGCCTTCGGAACCGCCTTTACCTTTATTCCGCATTACCCACTGCTCGTTGAACGTCAACCGGCCTTCAGAACCGCTATTGCCGTCCATTCCGATTCTCAATTTCCATCCGCCGCTGCTGCTGGCACTCTTCACACGACATACAGCCTACCGCCGTTCACAGCTCCTTTCTTCCTTTCCGCCGATACTCCCATCTGTAGACTGTGTGCAGCATTGCCGCAGCTGACCGTCAGTCACCCGCTTCCCTGCCCATCCGCCAAACCACCATCGCCGCCATCTGCCGACGCCTCAGATTGCCGACGCATGCTGCCAAATGCCATCCTCTGATGCTCTTGATGACTTGCCAAGTCGTCGAGACAGGCGCGCTCCGCATTTCTATTCTGATGAACCTGAAGATTTTGAGGAGTTTCTTTTTCAGTTCCGGGCATTGGCTAGACAACACGGACTCACCAGTCGCGAGAAGGTCCATGCTATCATACGCTACGCTGATCGCGACACTCGGGAGTACTGGAAGTTGTTTGACGGCTATGACGACCGGGTCAGCCGTTGTGATTGGTCCACTTTCAAAGATGAACTCACCTGCCGCTATACCACCCGCGCTCTCGACGATCTCATCCGCGACACGCAGCAGAAAAGAATGTCATTGTACCGTGACCTCGAGCGCTACCACATCAGGTTCCAGGTTGCTTCACGACATCTGAAGAAGACCAGCGTCGTTACAAAGCAAGATTTGCGCCGATATTTTTGGAAGGGTGTCCCGTGCAGTCTCCGAGACCGCCTCTCCGTATGCATAGCTCGGTACGACAGGTCATGGGATGGAGATTCCGCGCCAGATATTGCTGCAGTCCTCGATGCCGCCCGATACAGTCTTAGCAAAGATTTGGACGATAGAGAAGATGATGAAGAGGATTCTGATGATGATGATGATGACACCGATGCCGAGGAGAGTCTGGTAGAGGGAGAAGAGGAGGTTAAGTTCAGCCATCAAGAGAGAAACGAAGAGGACACACCTAACAAAAGCACCGCCGAAGCCGGCACCACCAGCACCACCGATACCGACACCGACACAGAGACCGACACTGACACCGACACCAACACCGACATTGACACCGACAGCAGCGCCGACACCGACACCGACAGCAGCACCATTACCAGCACTGTTACCGACACCGAGTTGATTCCACAGCCATTCCATCCATCCCTGCTGGGACAAATGGACATGTTCTGCACCGGAGAATTTCCACAGAATGCCAGAGAGGATCGGTGTTCCTTGCATGATGACAATGAGGCAGGTGATTTGGCGAGAGATGTAGAGGAGGAGATGTTCGCCGCAGGACACGAGGATGCTACGATAGGGTTAATGTAGGGTTTCAAGGTGCGCTACGCGCTAAGAGCACCATCTTATAATATCACACTGTCATGATAGCACATCTCTTTAGTAGCACGCTCCGTGTATCACACATATTCACATGCTCATAGCTACAGTATATAGTATCGTACTTCGTACTGTATGGAGAACCCACCCCGTATCTGCAGTTCTGAGACCAAGGCTCTAGCAATCTGTACACTTACACGCCATTCGCCCAAACACTTTATAACGATCTGGAACCCACTCCGTGCCGTATGGGTCGCTGGTGGATTCCAAGGTGGTAACGAAATCACGAACAGACACAGTCGCCGTAATCTTGAGGCAGCGGAAAAAATCCAATGTCTCGATGGTGGCACAGGTTTGGGGTGTATGGGTGGTTGCTGGATACCATCCGTTTCGGAAGAGTTGTTGCCAGTCGTGTAGGCCTTGATTCCGGCTACACCGACAATAGCGAATGCGAATGGTGTGGCTGGCGGGATAGTGTATGACCGTCATGAAGTGTTCGGTTGCGTCCTGATAGCCGCACGGCGTGCCTTGGTGTCCCACCTGGTAGACGAGGCCGAGCTCGGTCAGCGTAATTGGCTGCCAGACTTCATTGTCCCAAACCTGAATGCAAGTCAGCCGACGGTTCGCAAGGATAAAAGGATGATTGGATATTACCTGGATGAGATGCAACGGCGTGCGCTGATGCCGAAGTACGCAGCAAGAAGAGCACTCTTTGAAGTCCCCACAACTGCGACAGCGATACAAAAGAATTGTCGGGCTGGATATGGCTTCACAAGATGAACATGCGGGTGCGTAGACATCGTCACCCAGGCCATGGCGGCGTAACGACTTGTCAAACATGAGGTCCTCCCATGGCAACCATTCCTGCATCTGGTCGTCCTAGAACGCGACTGAATATTAGCACAAATATCAGTGCAAACAGGCAAAGAGGGACGCACAGAGCTCCTATACCGCTTTCTCTTCAAAGAGTCCGCCTCCACCTCATCGTTCATGTCACCCTCAGCATCCAAAAACACGCCAGGTGGACCGTCCTGATGGAGGTCCTCGTCATCGTAAGTTGCGATATACGATACAGCCGGCTCAAATTACCGAAACTGCCCTCCTTGACCGAGGGAGGGGGAGTCTCTAGCCTTCTCCTTTTGACGTGAGGCCGGTACTCCACGGTTTCTGTCTGCCCAGTTCGAGACACAAAGTGGGCACTGTCTCGGACAGGCTGCTGGGACGGCCCAGAGAAAACTGCTTCTTGTCGGCTTTGGTTGGATGGGCGACCCCTTTTTCGAGTGGGACCCGGCTCTGGTATGGAACTGGACCCAAAATTCTGCAGCTCGTATTTCCTGCGCTGACTGTAGTCCTTGGTGGTATGCCTGCAAGTGTTCCAGGTAGATTGCGTCGGACGACTGGAGGAGGAGGAGGAGGCGGAAGGCATGGGTGATGAGGAGAGACGCGGACGTCAGGAGTATAGGCCCGCATGGCAGCAAAGCGGACCGTCGGAGGATGATTCGAGCGAATTATACCGGACCCTGGCTACGCCCACATGTCCATAATGCCAGTCGAGACAG
Organism: Strobilurus luchuensis; assembly: GCA_019915105.1. NCBI lineage: Eukaryota > Fungi > Basidiomycota > Agaricomycetes > Agaricales > Physalacriaceae > Strobilurus > Strobilurus luchuensis. Next base: position 1,905,457 of record JAHLMJ010000004.1, read on the forward strand.
TCGTTCGCGATTTCCAAGCTCAGCACGCGTCAGACTGCCTCAACGTGGCTGTCTCGATGTTGTCGGTCCTGGAAAAGTCGCAAGAGTAGGTGAACGTCCGAATCTAACTTAGCGCCAAACTTGAGCCGAAGCATGATGAGCAATTATTCGCCGGTTCGATTCTCGAGTGGGGTCGCACAATTTTTGCCAAGTCAAGTTTTGCTTCATGGCGCAAGATGTTCACTCTAGCATGGTTATCGGGCATACTGTATATTATATATTAAAGAATCAAGACAGATACCAGCTCCTCAAATGAACATATTGACCCAAGTTTCGTTGGGTCAATATGTTATCTAAAGATGCCGATATCTAATCTATATCTCTAGCGACGGGACACGCGTACGCTTTGAGAGCTCCCTTCATCGTCATCCAGGGAATCCCCTCCAGCTCCAGTGCCGTTCTAATCTGCTGTCTCTTTTCCTGCACGTGGGTTTCCAACGCCAAAGTGATCAAGTCCGCCTTGGTGAAGACGCCCAATTGCAAGAAGGCGGCCTCCTTGTTCGTCATATTCAAATCGGCCAAAAATTGCTTGACGTGCGCCGACAGAACTCGCGGGTCAGCGGGCACGATGTATTCGCCTTTGGCCGCGTCTTTTGCCGCCTGGGGAAAAGCGAACTCTGAGGAGGCTTCAGAGAGGGACTAGGTCTGTGTCAATCAGTACTCACGGTGATCTTTGACATGCGCGCCAAGCAGGAAACCGGTTCGAATCGGGCGGGCGGCGCGAATGCGGGTCTCGATGAGACTGTTTCAGCCCAGGTGAGACGTTGAGCGCGGTTCTTTGTAGGGCACGCACCATTTACTGGACATAGGGCTCGTAGGAGCACGCGCCGGCACTCTGCCTTGAATCATTTGGACCTTCTTTGACTTGACGCTGATACTCTCCTCTCTTTTCTTCGGGTCTGCAGCCGGCTGTTGGGCCGTCTGTTGGCTCATCTTCGCTCTGACCAAGGACAACAGGCTGGGTACCTCTACATAGGGAACCTTCTTTCCAACAACCTGCTGTGTGGACGACAACACCGACTTTGTGGCGGATGGCGATTTGGACATGAAAGAGCAAGCAAGGAACGGGAGGCGCTAGGAGGCGCTGTACTTGACACCCGCGGGAGCAACCTCGTGTGTTCTTCATTTGCAATGCACGCACCGCTAATTTTCTGTAGATAATTCCAAATTGCAGTCCATCAGGTCGTCTCCGCTCCTGCGCACATCTTATCTTACAGGAGTACTCATGAAGCCCGTCTCTTGCCTACCACCATGACCTCACCTGCCCCCATTGAAGTACGTATTCGTTTCACTCTCTTCGGCTCAATGTCTGAATCCAAGCTCCCTAGCCCTTGGACGGTGCAGACAATCTACCTCGGCAAAGGACTTTGCACGAGCACGTTCATCAATATCCTTGTCAAATACCGTCTAAGTGGGCGAGCTTCCCTAACAACATGGATGGGGAGGGTATTGAGCGGGTCTGGGTGATCGCAGCGTTGACTGCAGCGTTGAACGGTAAGTTTCGTATCTGAATGATCCTAAGGTGGCTGATTCTCGTTATAAGATCCTGCGTCTATTGGAGTCTCGTACGATATATCTTGCTCCTATCTCGTCAAGCTGAACGACTTGAAAAACAGGGACGAAGACAGTGCTAGCGCGTAGCGCGAGTAGTCCCCGCATCCCGATAGCAGTGTAATGAATCTAATAGTCACCGTCTTGTACCCCTACCATATACGTGTGGAATTGTGAATTCCTACTAGCGATTATTTCAACATGGTTGACAATATGTTCTGGACTCAGTGTTAAAGGTATTAGTATTGTACATATGCGTGTACATACACCCGTTATTTCCCACATTTGGCAAACAGTGTGCCGGGAGACACAAATGGATTTGACAAACTGTATGCCAGTCGGCAGAGTGCCGGTGGGCATAAGTTTGCCAAACACGGCAGATATTTGCCAAACTCGGGAGATATTTGCCAAATGCAGCATTTGTTTTTCCCCAAAAAATTATGCTGCAAGCCTGACTTGAACCAAAGACTCATCAGCCACATGAGACCCTATAGTGCTGTAGCGCATTATAGCCACTAATCCATACTCACATATTAGGAGCACATGTTTACGCCTCATACTTAGGTCACCATTGCCACTCCATGCAAATGAATACGCCACGATATACATTGGCAGCTGTATCGAAACCCATGCGTGTGGTGTCCTAACTGCCTGTAATATTCTCCTCATCCTCACTCTCCCCACCCTCTTCATCGGCATCCATCTCATCCTGCTCTTCGTCATCGCAATCTACCCCGATACCTTCCCATCTGCGGATAAACGACGAGAGAAGGGAGCGTCTGACTCCCGCCTGCTGTTTTGCATATGCAGACAGGCCCTCGACTATCTCTGGTGGTAGACCGTCATCCGCCGATATCCCCTTTCCCTCCCACCACAATGCCTTCGCCTCCATGGTTATCCGTACGCGACACATTTCCTCCACAAGTAACAGAACCTCCTCCGTCCAGCGAGCCGAGCGAGCACGGCTTTTGAGCCATTCAAGCTTTGTCGCTGCATTAGTACATCCATCAGTCCAAATGTGAGCAACATTAGATATGTTACTTACATTCCACAACATCTTCGGGCTTCCCGGCCCTTGACTCGTTCGTCCAAAGCCATGAGAGTTCGGCGGTTCCAGAACCCCATGGAAGAAGAACATCGACATCGAACGCAGCGCCCAGCATATTGGAAACGTCTTCGCTCCGGAGCGGTCTTAGAGTTGCGGACCAGGAGCCTCCAGGATCCAACCTTTCCAGAGCCCGTCGACTCCGCCGGTATTTGTCGACGGCGAAATCCGATCGAGAGGTTTGGGAGTCGATCGTTGACTGTGATCTTGTCTTCATCGCCTGGCCCTGTGTCTGGACCTGCCGCTTCAGTACGAGCATTCGCAAGAGTCGCTCGGCATCCCTCACGACTGACAAAGCGTCATTGCACTGAGCGATCCGCAGCTCGACCTCTTTCGGAGCCATTCCTTGAAGGCATGCGGTTTCGCGTTCCGCCGCGGTGAAACTGGAAGGAAGCCATAGTTTTTCGTCTTCAACATCAATGGGAACGGTACGTGCCACGGTCGCGTCCATGAGTTTTCCTCGCGCGCCCGGGATGTAGACGGCTTGGACAGTCCTGAACCGGCGAATATGTTTCCCCAAAGAGATCCGTTTCTTCTGTATCGTGTTCGCTTGTCCCTGCATCAGGATACCGTCGCCATCGGTGAGAAGCCGCAATTTTTGTCTGCCCAATTGAGTGAGCCGAAGTGTTCATCGTCGACAAGAGAGTGACTCACTGATCCTCCTCGACATTCAGAGCCATTGCCAAGCAAGCGGTTGGACCAGTATCCGCCAGCGACACGGCACCTGCTATCAGTTCCAAGCGTTCGGCTTCCTTGAGGCGGTATCGCACTTGGTTCTCCGTCTCATCTTTGACGACATGTCAGGCCAGTCGAGAGAAATAATGACAAGCAGTCAACATACGCTTCACCTTGACCGCATACGGATTGGGCTTTGAGCGATCCGCCTCCCAAATGGTAATCTCGTCCGACCAGCGGCAAACCGCTTCCACTGGTAGACTCTCGGTGAAGGCTGCGTGAATGCGTTTTTGATTGGTTGCCTGTTTGCGGGCTTTCTTCAGGCGTGCCCCTAGAGTCGAACCTGGGCAGAGTTGAGAAAAGAAAGCCTCCATCGCCATAGTTTATGAGGAAGGAATTGACATGCCTAGGGTTACAAGCTTGCACCAGTTCAAGTAACTGAACTGATCGTCCAGCGTATCGGAGCGCGACCCAGGCCCCATCTCCTTGATGCTGGCCGCGCACATGCGAACAAACGCCCACAGGCGTTCGATTGCCTCTCCATCGGTTCGTCCTGCACCGGGTTGAATTCCCATGGCATATTGGCACTGGCACTCCCACTGATGCCCGGGGCAGTGCGCCTTGGGAATACCCGTCAATAACTTCATAGCCTCGGGCAGTCGAAGATGCTCAGGAAGGGACTCCATGTGCTCAAGGAAATGGATTATCCACTGGCACGCAATATCATACGTGAGCATGATCTCTCGAAGCGCGTGCAGGATTTGAATGACCGTTGCGATGATGAAGTCAACATTACTCCACCTACAAAACGGACATGGGGTTAAGCCACTGCGAGGCGAAGTCAGATTGGTTTCGGACACGTACCGTTCGCCTCTCTGCAGGTTACCGACACCACGGGCAGCGACCATTTCATGGCGGGAGCATATGACGCCAAATACGCCAGTCGAACGTAGGCCCATGTTCGATTTGCAGTCTGCATGGGCCAGAGCCTTGAAACCACTACAGGTGCTTATCTAAAGTATAAATCTGTGGGTACGGGCAGATCCTCGTGGACAATGGACGAAACTTACATCGTCTTGGGAAGTGTGCCGGAGAACATGTTCACCGTACTCGCCGGAGTCCTGTATCATGTATGCGCCGTTCGGATGGAGAGAAGGGTCCGCCGATTGATTTGAGCGACAGAGTCCGGTTAGACGAAAGCAAGTGTCGCCCGATATAGTCTTGCGGTACAGAAATCTGTAAAGACCGTGCTTAACGCAATCGCCTATCAATCGAAGTATACCGCTCACTGGTTTACACGCTGGCGCCAATCCGGTGGTAGGTTTATTTGAGGATCGGGACAGGCGGGGCAAACCAACGCCAACTCGCCGGGTGAGATGTTTGTCGCGCCTCGCTCGTCGCTACCTTTCCCTGCTCGCATGAGCATCAAGAGGTGGCGGTATTGTCGAATCATGCGAAGGAACGGCTGATAACGCTTCTGAGAAGAATGAGTGGGCCGGTTAATATGGGATAGCTGAATTAGGACGTACCTTGGGAACTTTCAAACCGAGAGCATCGGTGAGATAGACCAGAGTTTTGTAGAAATTGTAGGCGGCCATCTTGCCAGTCAGGGTTGCAGCGTGAAACAAGTCCAGGACATCGAAAGTGGCGCAGGTCGCTGGAATAAATACGGTGGCCGGATACCACCCAACGCGAAGCAGTTGGATGCGGCGGGGCGTCGATTGGAGGCAGTTGCAGTATCGCACCGATACTTTGTGGATTCCGTTGGAGTGCATCACTACCAAGACATGGGGATCGCACGATCGCATTATGCAATGCAATCCATCTTCGTGGCCGAGGTCGACGTGTAAGCCCATGCACATGAGTGATTGCTTCTGAAATTGCTCGCCGTCCCAGCGCTGCGTATAGACGTCATCGGCGCACTATTTGAAGAGATGATTGTAGTCGACTGACCTGGATAACGTGCAGAGGCATCGTCTTGTGCTCCTTGACGCAGCACCGTTTGCAAACCAAGCGATGGGGATGACACGCGCGACAACGATACGTAGGTTCGGTGGCGTTTGAACATGCAGGACATCGGGCTGTCCCGGCGCCACCCCTACCCTTCCAGCGTATGAGCTCCATGAGATACTCCTGGGCGTAGACTCGGCCACCCACACGGCCGGCCCAAACATCGTTAGCGCGCCTCTGGATCGAGCGTCAACTTAGGAATGAGAAACAGATTTATGAATTGCGGTCGTTACCTTTCCAGTTCGGTCAGGCCGCGCCAGAATCCTCTTGGCAGGTTCAACCTCGATGTCTACCACGGGAACGAGCGTCTCCGTGATCACCTCATCACCCAAACCCAAGAGGTCATCGTCGGCCAGGTCGTCCCAGACATCAGCCATAACGTGATCGTCATCTGCCGACAAGGTGTACTGCGTGGGCAGGGAAGGACCGGGCTGACTTTGCAGAATCCCGCCCATGTCCCGTTCAAAAACTTCCGTCTGTATCCCTCCCGTAGCCTGGGATGTCGACTGCCGGCGCCGTCCTGCCGAATAGGCATGGGGTCGTGTTGCAATTGAATGAAGAGGTCGGGCTAAAGAGTTCCCCCTCGATTTGCCGGACCTCTTTAGCCGACGATTGAAGAGGTGCGTGTTCATTGAAGCACTGCGTGGGGCGGGAGAAGCTTGGAGGTTTTGGAACGGTGGCACCTTCCAGAAAAGGCCGCGGAATGGTTGATGTTTGAGGAGTGGACCGACCCCGAACCGAGCGTCAACCCGGCGAATCGTTAGAAAGCGGCGTGACTGTGGAAGTCTTCCTTTTACGTTCAGATTGTGGCGTACGTAGAGATGACGAAGACTGACTTTGGGTCCCCGCCCTTCTATAAAGGGGGAAAATGAGTGGTGGAAAGTCGTCACCCTCTCTCTAACCCAAGATGCCCCGTGCGCCAAAGTGGACACAAATCATGACCCCCGAAGCCCGCCAGGCGATCCTCCAATATCGCCGCGATGTTCTTTCCCAGCCGTAGGTTCTAGTCCTGCACAACATGATCAGCGTGTCTAACGAGAGTCGTCGCCGAACAGAGAGGACTTCCCATGGGAGTACGCCGAATACGCGACATTCTTGACGACGGAGACGTACCTCATCTGGTTGCCCATGTCGCCCGCGATGGAAGACGATATTGAGGCGTTTCTCCCGACCTTCGCCGTCGGTGTGCGCCAGCGCCAGATTCGGAAGACCCTGCGCGCCTATTTTCGTGGATGGTTCAAACGTTTTCCCGAGGCAGAGCAGGGACCGTATACTGCCCCCGACGAAGTCGCTGTCCAAGCGAGGCATCGAAAAAAGGTGAACACTTCCATGCACCCACGATGTCGGACTAAAACAAATGTTAGACGATTATGAAAATGCTCATCAACAAGCTCGTGCGCTACTGGAATGGGCCGGGTAGAGTGCCGCTGAGGGATGGACGTTTGGACGTTATGGAGGTCCATTTTGAGATTTTGCATGAGATGGTCGATGACTTCGACATACATTTCCCGGCCGCAAGCGTTCCAGCGCAGCCAGGCGCGATGACGACGGCCCAGTCTGCCACGTAAAGATACCGCGGGGACTTATTATACTTTGTTGTAGGCCTGTAGCCCGACCGTCGTGTGTGTGTTGGCCGTTGACGCAATGAACAGTGTTTTGGAACACAAGTGATATAGGAAAAACCCGGTCAATTGTGCGGACCGTGCATCCGTACATCGTGTGAACGAAATCGTGGTTCGGAGTTAGCCGTGATCAGGTCCTTCCTTCGACGACTCGGACAACTACCATGGGGCTGCCCGAACGACATTGGGATTCCCCACAGGGAGCCGGCAGACGGTATTCTCCGTCCATTCAATATAAGCTGGAATGCTGATTGCGCTTCCCTTAGTCCTCAATGTCTGCTCCCACCAATCAGAATTCGGAACATGCTCGAATCGCGCGCGAGACCATCAGCAAGTACCTCACCGATACGGAGAGGCTTGTGCGCCACGAATATCGGGACCACAGTGAGTTTACGGGGTCATGCAACCAGCTCTCAGCCACTCAAACGTTTTGGAGAACTTCCAGATTGTCATTGGCGCAATGCGAACACCAACGAGGACGTCGTCGTACTCACTCCGGACAATGTGGTGACGCAATGGTTAGAGGAGATACATCATGAACACCTCCACATCGCCTTCGAACAAATGGGCATTCTCAACAAGGTCACTCTTCGCATGTTTGCCGTGGGTACGTGCGCCATTTGTTTTCAGCCTATTCTGTTCACCTTTGTTTCGCGGCCTGACGTGTCTTCATCCCAGCGTGCAAACATTTGGAGCATCGCTTTACCGGCATGGTCTCCGTCGCGATCCAGTTGCCGGCCGCGTCGAAAGAAATGGAGCGGTTCTTGATTTGTTTGGAGGATCTCTGTCCGTAGTGACCTTCAGGTTGTCTACACCGGCGTGTGGCCGGCGCGTATTCATTAACAGTACGACTATCTTGTGAGCTTGTGATGTGTTACCGGCATGAGCAATGTTAGCCCCCTCGGTATTCTGCATGGTCTCCGAAGTACACTATGCCGTGCCGCGGCTTGAAAGATTGGTTCCGCGTTCTGTTACACGCTTTGCTTTGCCGCCCATTGTCTCATCATGGTCATTGTGACACTTGAACGGGTATTTGACAAGTGCATCCGCCTAGAGCAGCGCGACATTCTGCAATGCGGCGGCGTCTTCTCGACGCGGTCCAGGTTCACCTCTCATGTTACCGGCATCCGCGAAGAGCAGCACTCAAGTACGCCACCTTCTGCAATGCGGCGGCGTCTTCTCGACGCGGTCTAGGTTCACCTCTCATGTAACCGGCATCCGCGAAGAGCAGCACTCAAGTACGCCACCTTCTGCAATGCGGCGGCGTCTTCGACGCGGTCTAGGTTCACCTCTCAAGTAACCTAACCGGCAATTGACGATGCAGAGCAGAGCAACCATTCAGTTGATTAAAGTTCTCAACGAAGATGTTAGGCAAGCAAGAAGGTTAAAACTTCAGGATCGGCCAACATCAACATTACCATGGTATTCCGTAGCTCGCGCCAACTCATTGACGGTCCAGCCTGACCAAGGTCGTGCAAGTCGCCATCAATCTGGTGCGGTGCGGGTTGAAGAGGCTGAAAAGACTCTGACAAAGGAGCCTGAGTGAGCGCAAAACCTAAATGATAGAATCTTGCATTCCAATTGAAAGTCTTAATTCCCGCCAGTGATTTGAATGGCGAGGATCTCTCACTATGGGATGGCATTGCCCGAACTCGAGGAGGAGTCCTCGGATGCTATGCGTGTTCGAACGCCTCAGGCCGCGACGACTCATGAATCTCAAATAACCGCGGCCGTCTTATTATTGCTGATTGCAAAATATTTGGCGCACCTGCCTTTTTCGTCGTCTCTTCTCGCTCCCGGGGCCCTAATCTTGCGCGAGCAATTTCTCGCTCATTTCTACATATTTTCACTCAAATCTAATTGATTCGGAATCGCCTCGATGGCCTCTAGGGCGCCCCGTAAACGGTTTCCGTGTGCGACGAATTTGAATATTGAGCATCTCGCCCCACTGGCTTGTCGAAGTGATTACTGCTACTATAACTGTGCAACTGCTGTATACCCATTGTAGAAGTAATTGTTGTGCTGTCTGAACTCATTTTTGCGTAGGCTTTGTGAGCCTGCCATAGAAAGAGCCGATGAACGTGGGAATCTTTGCATTTCTACCACTTACCACCACATTCCCATCCCAATGCCACCAATGGGCAACAAGAAGACGGCGGCAAAGCGTGGGGCCCCAGCAAGGAACCGTGCTGGTATTCGCAAATCTGGCCGCTCAAGTACACCAGAAGTTTCCACAACCTCTCAGCCTCGCCCAAAGCCCAAGCCCATATCTCGTGGTGCTACTCATGGCCCCGTGTTGCGTCGTTCCACCTCTGTTGACCTAGCTGCTGCTACCCTTCTTCAGCTCGGACGTCAGCAGCCGCTCAACACTTACGACCGGATATTCCATCGCGCCATGAACACACCCAAAGACCAATGGGACCATCTCTCGGAAAGCGAGCTTCGGGAGGATGACGACGACGAGGATCAGGAGAAGGATGAGTCGGAGCAGGAGCAGGAGCATGAGCAAGGGCATGAGCAGGATGGTTTGGAGCAGGAGCAGGAGCAGGAGCAAGAAGATGGACATCCTTCCGACGAAGACAATGGTATGCTTCTCTCACCAATCTCTCTTGGTCTACAGCTCATCTATGACCCAGGTGATAGCATTCCGGCTTTCCCCATCTCATTCGTCGTACCGTATAAGAACGCGTCTCGCGAGCTGTCCATCGTTTCCACGGCCACATACGATGAATTTCTTCTCGCGCTGTCAGCACGGATGGATATTCGTCCTGCACTGCTTCGTGATATTGGCTGGACCGGCTCGTGGCTTCCAAAGTCACCCAAACCAGTTCCCAGAGTACTCGAGGATGACGAGAGTTGGGCTAACTTGATTCAAGCTGTCTACGACGCTCAGCAAGCCCAGCTAACTGCCAAAGGTGTTCCTAAGAAGGGTGCCAAGACAATCACTGTCTCCATTGTCGATACAGGTGCTCCTCAAGATGCTCGCAAGGTTTGCTTTCTCGGTTCACATAGAACGTGTTCTAATATGGAAATTTAGGCTGCATCAAAGCCGACGGACCAGGAGAACGAGGAACACACTCGCGTCTCACCTCTTGCGCAGGAGACTCATTGCCTGAAGCTGATTGAGGCAGCGCATCACGGCAAATGCTCTGACCACAATAGTCCATGCATCAAACTCACCGATGGCGGCTGCTATGTTTTCACACGTGAAGATCTTTCACAGTGGTCGTTCATGATGGTGATTCCATTCTATCTCATGCTGATACATGTCTAACAAGTGTTTTAGACGAAGCATCAAGCAATTGCCTCAGAGCCACCTGTAGGTCTCAAGTGCTGGGACAAGATTGGTTCGAGAGCTGCTCGGCAGCAGAAGAACTCGAAAGTATTCAAGACTATTCAATCAGACGTCTCTGCACCCGCCGCAGCGGGGCCTCCACAGTGGATGACTGAGATGATGGGTATAGCGCTTCCTTTGTTGGCAGCTCAGCGTACCCCCGTCGCCCCGCAAAGTCCTTACCATGAACATCGCTCATCACAGAGTTCTCGTCGTCATCATCGGTTACATTCTCTACCATCTTCGTCGCCTCCCTCCAGTCCTGTCGCAAAGCGGCCAGCTGCTTCGCAACTTGTTTCCATCGAATGGCCACTGATCAATGACTGGCTTCATTCGCTCGACGATCACATTCTTCACGGAAGATATGGAATCAACTATGTTCAATTTGCTGACTCGCTTCAGCAGAATGGAATTTATGATGTTGAGGATATTGTTCGCATCCGTGGAGGAGTCGAGAAGCTGCAGTCTTTTGGTGGTGGTAAGATGTCGGAAGGTGTTGCCACTAAGATGTGGGATCTTGCTCAAGCTGTTTCTGATGACCTGACCTCCGCAAAGCGTCGTCGTAACTAGTCCACAATCACTTATTGACTACTCTATAGCTGTTTACTCCTTTGCTATAATCTTTTGTTCTGCTACATTACATTTATTTTGATGATATTCTAATGTTATCTTGTTCTTCAGATATATTGACAGTGGTGAAAATAAGCTGCACCGTGTGATGGTCCAATATAGTATGCCGCTTCATATAGATGTAGATATATATAAGTATCATCAAGATCCTGGTTCACATCTTCTCTACCAAGCACACGTGCACGACGTACAAATGCCTTGATAGCAGAAAAAGCAAGTTCAATCGGGTTATAATCTGGGGAGTATGGAGGTAGAAAGATGTAGCGAATGTTTTCCTGGTCGAGGAGATCCAGAACACGGGGATCCTTGTGGATTCGACAGTTATCCATCACAATGACAGAGTCGGGGCGGAGATGAGGGAGTAGTGCAACAAGGAAGTCATAGAATAAGGCAGAGTTGAATGAGCCTTCTACAATCTGTGCAAAGATGATGCCCTGCAGTGTGAGAGCTGGGAGCAGTGAGTATCTGCGGCCCCGAACGAAGAATGAGTGTCGTATTGCACGCCTGCCAATTGGTGCCCATCCACGAAGTCGTGTAGCCGTTCGACGATCAAAGGAGCTCTCATCAACAAAGACTGCCTGCTCAGCAGTGCAATCTCTCCCAATCAAGTAACGAAAGGTGGCACGCTTATCCTCGTTTCGCTCCTTTGCAACACGAGTAAGCTGGGAAATATAGTTAGATCTACAGTGTACAAGTTGTGCTGAGGACTCACACTTTTCAACGACCATCCAGAGCGTGATATGGCCCGCCAGATTGTACTCTCATCAACTGAAAGACCAATTTGCTCCTCCAGGATGTCCTTGAGTTCGTCGAGCAACAGATCTGGATCGATCTGTAGGTGTTCTTTGAGAAACTGGGTGGAACCGTGAAGTTGACTGCATCCGGCAATATGACAGATAGATCTAGCTTACAGCAATGTCCAGGTGCGTAAGCTTGCGTGCTCGGCCTGTCAGTTTGGTGTACCGATCCTCCCAGGTTACCGTGCCGTGTGCTTTGTAGTTCTGGATGATGCGCTGGATAGTTCGAAGTTTTGCACCCGTCTCCTCAGCAATCCGTTTTGCTGTTTTTGTTCGCGCCATTGAGATGATCATCGACCGGTAATCTGCAGACCATCGACGCCCACGGACCATGATGGAGGAAGGTGACAAGTACCGATTGCCACATGTTGATGTATCACACATCTACTCTGGCTAGATATAACATCGGACACAAGTGGCAGCTAATAGACACTCTCTAGACACCTTCTGAGAGGTTTTGAGGTGCTTACTGTGTAGAGGTTACTCAGAAACATGGTTCTAACATTACCGGGCGAGATGCTCAATATTCAAATTCGTCGCACACGGAAACCGTTTACGGGGCGCCCTAGAGGCCATCGAGGCGATTCCGAATCAATTAGATTTGAGTGAAAATATGTAGAAATGAGCGAGAAATCGCTCGCGCAAGATTAGGGCCCCGGGAGCGAGAAGAGACGACGAAAAAGGCAGGTGCGCCAAATATTTTGCAATCAGCAATAATTGCCACTCGCCACCAGCGCAACCGCAATTGAATCACATCACATCATATTGAAGCCCGTTTACTTCCTGTTAGCTTCTAGTCTCGAGGGACCGGCCCAATCCTATGCCCAAGGAGAATGAGTCAGGTAACTCCGCCACACTCCATCGCCCATGGTGGGATTCAGATCTTCACCCCATCCCGACAACCGTAGCGCCAATTCATGCCGAGAAACCTTGCGATCAGAAGTCTGAAGGTTTGCTCAATAGGCATCAAAAATTTTATGCCATTTTGCTAATATAAACTACAAATGTATGCAAGACAAGAGAAGAGGGCTATGATATTGTACACGACAAGACAAGACAGTTCTGCTCTGGTCTGGTATCAGAAATTGTCGTCCGAGCCGAGAATGTCGTCCGCGACCCCATTCATGACATCCTGACGCTCGGTTTTGGACTTCGCCAGATCATCAAGCATCCGTACAAGAGCCCTATCCAGACCGTCGTCAACTGACAACTCTAGGGCAAGGTCCCGATAGAAGGAAATAGCAATCACCTTCTTCTCGGGGGCCTCTTCAACGCTCTGAGGAAATCCCAACGGGCGACGGACGCGATAATCCGGCATTGGGACGTCCTCCTCGTCGGATTCAGCCGGAGGACTGGCAGGGCCGACGGTGGAGTTGGGTGGACGCGACGTGGAGGCAATGGGCTGAGATCTCCAGTAAGGAGCTGTGGGGAGTTCGGGTTTTGGCGCCGGAGAGGGAGAACGCTCCAGACTGGCGCTGCGATGCATGAGGGTGCGATCTGCCTTACGATCGGCCCGGTCCTGCGCGTCCAGCACCCGACGTTCGTCCTCCCACTCCGTGACCTGCTTTGAGTCCCGACGACGCAGAGCGTCCCTACGCTCGGCGATCTCTCCACTAATGCACCTGCGGAACAAGTCGGTCACACGCTCCAGGTGATCGAATACCTCCTCCTCCTCTTTGAAAACGCCCGGGCTAACCATATCAGCGAGCTCGCGAATAGTCGCGGTAAGTTCAGACTGAGGGAATCCACGTTGTAGAGCGGCGACCAATATGTCCGAGTGAAGGCGCGCGACGTCAACGGGAACAGTCACGGCCTCCCCAGAAAGACGGTCATGAGAGTGGACAGGCAGATCGCCCAAGACTGGACGGCGGTCATAGGGGCGCCGGATAATGTCCTCCAGACGAGAGCGACCCGAGCTTGTCGTCGGTTTGGGTCCGTTTACTGGGCCGGACCGGTCATCGACAATGTAGAAGGTAGGGGGATCGTCTGGAGCAGGGTGGTAGCCGTATATTGGGCCTTGGAGACGAAATCTCGTCTCCTCTTCACGGGCGGGATGCAAAGCTCCTGGCTGACCAAGACCCCAGCGATGTCGCCGCCGACAATGGAAATAGTGCAAGATCTCTACGCATACCTGCACCAACAAGTGAGATCGTTGAAAATAAACAGAGAACACGAGACAACGTACGCAATTTCGTTCAAGCTTTGCGCTTTGTTTGTGGACGGCGTCGCCGTCCTGGCAAGAAGGGAAGACGAGGTTGAACTGGTAGAGGAAGGATTGCTCCTCCCGCCGAACAAAAGTCGAGTTACGAGACTCGACAGCCTCGTCGTGCAGGCCTCCCCAGTAGTACGAGTAGTTGCTCAACGACTGGAGCTGCTCCTTGGTCAAACGCTAGAAAGGTCGGGCTGAGATGGGAAAATGAAAGAGGCGCGCGAAGACTGACGTTTTGCCCGATTTCGTGCTGCTGAAAGGGCTGATGGAAGTGAGTGATAATCGTGGAGAAAAGAAAAGGCAGAGGGACTTACAACTCCAACCGTGGGCAAGTTGTCGCTGGCGTCGAATGGATGGGATTCGACGATGCTGCGCTCGCACATGGTCCATTCCCGGCGGCGCGCTTTGAGAACGAGGTGGGGATCCATGTTATCCTTGCGTTGGACGGTGACAGAGTACATCATGATGGTCGAAGGGCGGCAAGGCAGCGTCGATGGGGTCCGTGTGGAGAGATGGGAAAGGAAAACTTGACAGGTCGCATGTCCCCGTCCTGGCTTTTAGTACGTGTCGGCAGAGCCTGTGGCGTGCAGTGCCAATTTGTAAAACACCGTCCGTCGAGCAGACCAAACCAGGAAGAGAAGTCACCTGCGATCAAACAGAGAGTCATGAATCGAGTGAGGATACAGAACAGACCTGACGCGACCAAGTCGCAGTACCTCTATAGTCCTTCATGGTTTATGAGCTACATCACACGATAAATGAAGAAGGACGCGAGGGGGGAGCACGACGCTGACCGGGCAAGCGCAACATATGGTAAAAGGCAAGTCATGTCAGGCGGTTCCCATCAAATCTAGACCCCCATCGGCGTCTGCCGGTATAAGTATTGCAGATACATCTGAGCACTCGACCTGTAGTCCGTCCTCTTTTTTAACACCTGCGCATAGCAAACAAGCAGCTATGATTCACGGGCACAATCTGCAACAATGCCAAGAGAACGCTAAACGCGACCTTAGGCGTATGATAGAGCACCTTCGTGTTGCGGCCGACGTTGCTGTTCATGACGTTACTGGTGAGAGCGCAAATTTTGCAGGACGCCTGCGAGAGTACTTAACTCTGCCTCCAATTGTATATAGGATTGCCGCAAAAGTCCCCGAATCGTAAAGGTGCACCTCCCGTAGTGTCTTCAACATAGGTCAGTTTGACCCGAGGATGACATCTGAATGTTATATAGGCCAACTCGATATGGACGTCGTCAATTTCATTCAGGACGTTGACTTCCCCATGGCATCCAGCGACATCCTGGATATAGGACTGCATGATAAGATCTCAATGCGCGTTCTTGCCTCTGGTATGCCTGTTCTGTTCCCTTTGTCCTTGGCTCGCAGATAATCGCAATTGTTTGTACTAGCAACCCACCTGTCCGGATTGAACGTAGAGGGTTTACTCTCCGTTGTCTTTCTCCTGGACGAAGGCGGCACGGAGATGAACCATTTCATCGCAGCGCTGCACGCGCATGCATGCTGCTAGGCTAGTGGTCCAGTCGCTTGATGGATCGTTCCGTACTATGACACTCTTGGCCTGACAAGGCAAACCTGCGATTGATACCTTCCCTTATCATAGTGTAGTATAACTGTAGATGTGTCCCATACGATATGTACAATTGAGAATCACCAGTTGTTATCTGGCGCGTAATTTGCAGCACTTGTTCGATGCTGGTCGTCCACCAAATGCAAAAGTACTGGGCAGAGCGTGTACATATGTTGGTGAATGAACTAAGGTGCAAGGCCGTTTCACTCACCGTATAAGCGTGCACCCGCGCTGCGTTCGACTCCCTGGTCTCCAATATCCAGTAGAACACTTGTACAGCAAAGATAATGGCAGAGAGAATGTACGTGTCGACATACGAGGGCTATAAACGAGAGGTCGGAGCATGTAAATCGGTCGGTCAATTGAAGAATGCAAGGTTGTGGACTCACCACGTAAGCCCGCATCTGTGGTGCTTATCCGACATCATGGTCTCCAGATCCGGTTAGAAATCTTCTGGAACAAAGGTGACGTTAGTGAGACTGTACTCACTAGGTCCTGGACTTGTCAGGTGTAGGCCGACGCGAGACGCAAGTTGGAAACCCTGGTGATAAGTGATCAGTACTTGTGATCACCGGCATTCGTCTCTGCACCACCATCACCCCGGCCGTCGACCACACGACTCGCCCTCGCTCTCACTGGACGCCGCGCCATGCAAGCACACCTGCGCTCAATGACACTCCCGGCCTCTGCCACGCCAAACTTCAACGCCCACCCTCCACCCTAGTCGTCCCGCCGAGAGTCGGTAAACGCGGTGAGCCAGGTGTGGACTCACCACGTAAGCTGATGCAGACTTGCGATCAGTATCTTTACTACATCAACTTGTCTTTGTTCCATCATCACGGCCGGATTCGACAACGCGCACTTACCCCCTACTCCAGTGCAGCGGCATGGCTCGCGAGAAGTACAAACATCTCATACGCTCAGGATTGACGCCTGCGGACATTGAAGACCTCAATCGGAAATGGAAGGCAGAGAAGGCCGCGCAAGATGCAGAGTCTTCGGAGGAAGGCGAGGCTCTACCGCCACCTCCAGCAGCCGCACAGTCCTCTGGGCACGGCAGCGAGGAGGAGCGCGACGGCGCGGAGGAGCGCGATGTTGAGGAGGAACGGGCGGAGAGACGGCGAGCAACGTCGCGCGCCTCCAAAGCAAGGTATGTGCCGGTTCACTGCCAGTATTCTTGCTCATGTGCCTGTACAGAAAACGTGCGGAACTTCAAGGCACGCCCGCACTGTACGCCGCATACCGTGCCAAGCAGAATGAGTACGCAACCACAAGCCGCCAGAAACGGCGCCCTCAACTGCGCTCACAAAGTCAACAGCGTCGGTATCGGTGCGTCGCTCCTTTCATTGCGCAGGTCTTCGTTTGCCTGATGATCTCAGTGCAAACCCTTCACTTCTTCCACGCAGCGGCCGCCTGCAAAGGCCCGACGACTACGACGACTCGGCTGTTCGTGTCCGCCTGTGGAACAACGAGACGAAGGCCGAACGGCGCCGACTTATTCTGGCAGGCGAGGCCAGCGTCAGTGGAATTTAGATAGATTTACCATGATACGGCCTCTTGTACATGATACGGTCTCTTGCTTACAACATTGCCATCTGTGCTATGCATACCTTACCTTACATGTATTAGATCAATCTACTTGACATGGCATATTGTATTATTGAACTGTGATCGTAGTACTAGTAGCCTTGACATTTCAATGTTATGTGCCCTAGATGGTCCGTGCACCGCAATGGTGCGGTGCACGCATTGTGCATGTGAGACCGTATACCCTTGCCTTTTGACCACCGCCATTGGTGAGGCCAGCCGACCACCTCAAGCCCCACAAAATAAGTCTTCCATGCTTTCTTTTTTATTTACCTCTTCTTTTCTCTGTCTTCGCATGCACCAGCGGGCGGGGTCTGTCGACTCCACCATGGGACGCGCCCGCCTCGCCGGCGCATGCGTTGACCTTCATTATTTCTGTTATTTTGGCTGAAATCTTTGAGCGCGTGCTTACCATTCTGCAGATGTCGCGAATGACGTGTTCGGGCGCTACGTTCAGCCCGTTTGCCCTCGGCACACCCTACGTGTGCGACGTCGACGCCGAGGACTTATTGCGCCGCCAGTTGGCGGAATTGGACGCGATGGGAGACGTTGACCCCAAAGAACGGGAAGAGGATCTAGAGAGTGATGAAGAGGATGCTATGGGCGTTGATGTCTTGCAGGTTCGTTGTGGTCTCCGTTTCATTTTCGTTCGACCTCACCGGCCGCGCCAGTGCGACCCCGTCCTCCCCCCGACAATCGACGCGCCCCGCAGGGAACGCGCTAGCCGCACGCGTCCTCCGCCCTTGGATCTCTCCGGGGGAATGGTCCCCTCGAGCTCCAACCCGTCATCGCCTCTCACCCCCCGCCTCCTTCACCAACTTCGTTTCAAGAAGCGGGGCTGCCCTCGTCGTCCCAGGCTCCCACCCCCCCTCGTCGTGCTCCATCCCTCCGCGGCAAACAAGCGCGTTCGAGGGGATCCCATCAACGCCGCGCAAAGCAACGCCGGGAGCGCGAAGCGGCTGGGCTGTCCGCGAAGCAATCGACCGCCAGCCACTTCAACGACGCGATGGGGTGCGTCATGGAGTTTGATATCGATGCCGAGGAGCTCCCCGTCAACTCCTCCGGCTTCGGGAGTCTGCACCGCTCGTTTGCCAAGGACCGCCGCGACGCTGAGGCCCTCTGCGCGCAACCCGGATGGTACCATCTCAAATACGAGGGCCAAGGCAGCATCCCGAGCCATAGTGGTAGTAATTAGACTTTTAGCCCTTGATAGTTATCAAGAAATACTGCTTTCATTTGCTTGATAGTTACGGAGAGCGTCTACCCCGGGTAACTCCCGGGGTAGTGAGCTCGCCGCCGTCGCTTTCGCTTACATAACACCGCGCCGCCTCCTCCGCGCTGCCAGGGTCCAAAACTGCGGCTGTAAAAGCGCCGCCCCCATGCAGGGTATGCCCGCCCTCCCCATATACGGGGATATTATTCTCAATCGGACATTCAATTGCGGCTGCCTTCCGGCATGCCCACAATTATTCGATTAGCGCACCGCTCGGGAATGGGCGATAGCCTACCACATTGGGGTGCAGCCAGCAGCACGCCGGGTTCCCCCGGGAAAATGCGCCACACCTGGAGCGGGCGCTCATCCGCTGCAAAATTTTTATAGCCTCACAATATGCCTGTATCATTACTCTTATTCATGCCATATATATTTTAATTCTAATTATCTACCGTAATCCTAGGGAGCGCTTGCAATCTTCCGAAAAGAAAGAAAATGCGCCACACTCCTTGAGCCTACCTCTCCCGGGCCCAGGCAGCACACAACGTTTGGTGGAACGGCCGCAGGGGGCACCTTCCAGGATGGCATTTGTACTTGAGGCGTCCGGCGTCAGCGACACGTGCGTGAGACAGCAACCAATCACACGTGATCGGTTGACTTGTTCTTTTTTGACCGCCATCCACCGCTCGTACCGCCACCCCGCGCATCGATCAAGATCGCCACACACAATCGTTCATTTGTTCATTCATTTTCTCTTACGCACGGACATCATTTCATTCCCTATCGGACTTTATTATTCTCATGCCGCTCCATTTCCGCTACAATCTAGATTTACGCAACTCGTCCAGAATTCCTCGCATCACCCATTCCACATCCGCCATCGCCTCCGTCAAATCCGCCTGGATCTCAGAATCCCCGCTTCCGGTTGCATAAGAACTCCACCAAGACATCAGCGCCACCACACTGAGCATACCATTTTGGCCCGGCACATCCAACTTCTCAAAATTCCCTTCATATGCCCCCCTCTCCCATCATCCCTCATCGTTTCGACGACGCCACGAGCCCTGTAGTGACGCCCACCACACCCGCCAGGCCTCGATAAATGGCTTCATCTCATGCTCCACCAAGACGACACACTTGTTTGCACGTGCTCTACCATTTCTAATCCACTTCTCCAGCGCTACCGGTCGTAGGCACGTTCCACCCAGGTTAGACTTCTTTCCGGCCTCCACTGAAACCCGGCCATGCTGATACTAAATTTCTAGCAGCAACCAGAGACACGTCAACAACATATCTCCGCCAACTGCACCCAAGAATTTGCGCAAGGGCTCAGCCAACCACGGAGGAGCCACCAACAATAATTCCTCGATACGCTCACGTCCTTCCACACTGTGCGCGCCTGTCTGTTTTGTTGATGGTCGATCTCCCGATGGCGTCTGTTCGCAGGACGAGCTGACCGATGGAGTTTGTGCATGCGGGCAAGACAGTGACTCAGGCGGTGCCGACACACGTATAGGTCCGGCGGGGGAGGCGGTTTGGGGAGGAGCGATGCCGGAACTGTCTTTGGGTGGCAATGGTGCAGGCAGAGCAGAAGGCCGTCCTCCCGCCACTTGCGTTGATTTACCAGTACGCCTTGTTTTCCTGGGGCGTGCAGCGCCTCCATCTTCCGCCTCTCTTGTCTTCTTCACCGTGGACGACGATTTTCTTCCTCTCAATCCGCCCGTATCACCAGAGGTTGTATTTTCCCTAGACACCATCCTCTTTGTCGGCTTGTCGCACAATTCATCGTCAACTTCTTCATCCGAATTGATAACCATCCTCGAACGGGTCGGACCCCTCTTTCTCTTCCGCAGAATTTCTCTCCGCGCCTGCTCATTGCCCTCCTCCGCATCCGAATCATCCGAATCTTCGGAACCATTCGACTCTTCGGAACCATCCAACGAATCCTCGGACGACGACTCCGAAGACGACTCCTCAGACAAGTTCTCCAACATTTCCCGCGGTACCTCAATCTCTTTCGCTCCACCCTTATGCAGCGTTATGTGACGGCCGCCAAACTCTCCGCGGGGTGCAACCTCTGGGACGTCCAATCGTGTAGTAGTCTCCGTCGGCCTGCCATCAACATCCTGGACAGAGCTCCCAACGGAAGGAGTAGCAGGGTCGGCGACGGGCGCAGCAGCAGCGGCAATGCTCTGTGAGTCGTCCTCGGGAGCCGGAATGACGACGGGCACGGGGGTGGGGATGGGCGCATCAGACGCCGCAGTGTTCAATGGATTGGCCTCGCTATCGGTGGATGAGGAGATTCCGGCAGTCGGAGGCGACGACACGTCCGGAGTGTAGTCTGGCGGGAAGCTGATTAGACCCCCTCCAGAGTCGCCGGCGGAGGTAAACAGCTGCGCCCTCTCTGCAGACAACCCCCCAGCGCTTCCCTTGCATATCACAGAAGCTCTGTCATCCTTCGAGTAGCACAGACCTAGCCATTCTTGGTACGCATCAGTAAGCTGTTTCATTCGTGTCGCCCCCATCCACTTGGGGAAGCTCATCGGCACGACAGCATTATTTTTCGACGTCGTAACGCTGCAAATGTCCACGTCAATGTACGCTTAGTCACAAGTCAAAGAATTTCTCACTTTACGGTCCCAATCTCGCCACCGTGGACGTCCATGGGCCCGCCCATCAGCGTGAACACACGGCAAAACGTCCGCTCCTCGATTCCTCGATTGATTTCTCCGATGAATCCCTCCGCGTTGGAAACCGCTCTGATGTATAGGTCAGTATCAATCGACAGGTGTCAACGCATGAAAGACTCACAGTGCCCGTGCTTCAGGTTCTGTCGACGGCGGCTTCCTCAACAATTCGATGTATTCTGCCTTTGCGACGTCGCCGTGCCTCTTCGCCTCAGCGACCCACTTGGCTTTCTCTTCGGCTGGCAGCGCAATGAACAATTTCCGCACCACCTGTGTCCAGAAGTTGACGGGGCGCTTAGTGACCAACTTGTTGACCCGGTCATCCCAAGAGCTCTCAATCTTCGCCGCCACCTTCTCCCCCTCCTTCCAGTTTGCCTGGGCCCAAATATTCGCCGCTTGTGGTTGTCGGGGCGGCTTGTTGACGCCAGCCAACTTCGCCATCAAAATTTGGAATGTATCGTCGGGGTCCCGCTTTGTGAGACGCATCACCCGTTTACGGAGCTTGCGGGCGCGATAGTGCAACCAGCGACGCAATCGCTGTCCCGGTTCATGGTGAGTGAACAGCACTCACTCCTGAAGCAAAGAACACTTACGCTGTTATACAGGTCGATGTGCGCACGCTTTGTAGTCAATTCCTCGGTGGAAAGCTTCGAATCGTCCGTGCGTGGGGGCCGTGCGGGGTCGTACTCCAGCAGCTCAGCGGGTTCCTCTGCGTCTCCTACATATTCTGCAGCACCTTGAGGCGCTCCTCCAAAGCCTGCCACCCCTTGTCCGCCGCCTCCGCAAACGACGGCACTAATGGTAAAAAGACATCTTGACGCTTCTCTTCCATCCATCCCTTAGCGTTTCGGCGAATACTCTTTTCTTTCTTCTTGTATTTCCTTGCTCGAGCTTGCATTGTTGTTGGGCCGCGCGCCATGGTCGTATGAACAGGACGGACGATCGGGTCAAGTGGGCGCATTTCAAATCACGGTAGGCCAAGTAGTCCCCATTCTAGGGAAAACCTGCTGATTGATCTAGGGAAAATATATATCCAATTACTTGTTGCAACTGCGGGCATCCTACGTAGTGATCAACTCCATCTATGACAGACCCCCATGCGTCCGTCCCTCAATTCTCAGCTATCTTGCGACGCATGGGCGTATATTGCCCACGCATAAAGCAAATTTCTCAAGTGGGAGGTCTTGCGCTGAAGCTTGATTGGCTTCCGCGTGCCGGTTCCTCGCAGTCTTTCCCTGCCACCTCACTCTGCACAGGTGCCTTAGCCATTTCCTGAATGCGCCATGTGCTGACGCCATCCTTCTAGGCAATGTATCATGAGGATTCTTTCAAGAAGGGTGGCGATCGCGATCTAGGGAACAAATGAGATCTAGTGAAATTCTGGGGTTGTGACAGCAACTAAACTTAAAAGGTGCGGGCGCCGCATGGTCGATTAACATTTTTCCTTTGCTAACCGTCGTTTTCATGTCCTCGCCCACTCAGAAGTCAGCCTTGATTGGCTCGAATGTCGCTGGTGCTCTACCGGCGACATCCGCGCCCATCGAGACGTCCTCTGGTTAGTACCTCATCAGGTCATGATTTCTTTAGCTAACACAAGCACCAACTAGCTGCCGGCGATTTGGGAGAAATGGACCCACCCCCGTATCGCATGCCCAACATTGTGACGCCGCCCGCATGGTTCCCCGTCGGTTGTGTTTATGACCAGAACCTGGAGCAGTCTCAGTATGCCAGAGATGATGACTTGCCGCGCACTGGCGTCATGTACGATACCGTCCCAACCACACCCCTGCGCGCCGCCTATATTCCCAAGAACCCGGACGACTCGAAGACATTCTTCTACTGCGTCACGGTGGGACAAAAGGTCGGCATAGTGACAGACTCGTACGTTGTTCTGCCTATCGTAAAGACCTCATCTCATGTCATGCGCAATGAAATACCAGAGCTTTGGCTGCGTCGTACACCAATGGGGTATCTGGAGGCATCGCCCCAAAGCGTGGAAGCCAGAGTGTGGCGCTGAAGCACTTCAACGACGACCTGGCTGCTGGGAAGGTTGTCGTTCGCGGCCTGCGTACTTCCCGTCGCGATCAGTGAGTTCTTCCACTCCACCGGGCCACCTTTCTTTATCTCAGCAATATCTTTTCCAGACTCTGTGGTGTCTTCTGCGGTGCTTGTATGATCATGTGAATCTAGGGAAAACTCCGGTGCTACTGTCAGATGGGTTATTGTTCTATACCAAGCCGTTTTCAAGTCGTGATCGCATAAATACCCGTCGCACTTTCAATGGCATTCGTTTGTACTCCCCCCGTTTCCACTGTTTGCAATAGGATGCCGCCGCCTCACAGAATTCCCCACACCCTCATCGTATGGCATTCTGACTCCGAAGATGACGAGACGTTGTCGCTGCCCTCGCCGCTCGCTTCCACCAACGAATCGTTGCCAGCTATCCACACAGGACCGCCTGACACTGATATCAACGCTCTATCCTCTGCTCTGTCCGATATACGCTTGACGCCCATCAGGAATCCTACCATTTACTCCATTCGAACGCCAGAAAGCACGCGGTATACACAGCGTTGGTGCGTCCTGACTAGCATGACTGCTCGAGACCCTTGATATTGGTGCTCATAACCCTTAGGTCAGAGGCCGGAAACGTCCAGCATGCACATCAAGCTGAAGTCTACCGCCTCACCCCCAAACGAAAACGCCCCAGCACAAAAATCAGAGCATACGTTGTCTTTGTAGGGCGTACTCCAGGCATTTATAAGACGTGGCAAGTTTGCTTTCAGCTATCTCATTTGCACCCTCTAATCAACTTTCAAATTCAGGGATGAATCTGAGGCCCAGACCTCAGGTTACAGTTGTGCTATCCACCAAGGGTACCTCACCGAGGCTGACGCACATGCTGCCTTCGAGTACGCCCGCAGCAAAGGCTTTGTTCGCACTGGGGCCCAGCTCACTAACGAGCGGTATCGCCGAATCCCAAAACCGATGGACCCTTTGAAGGTGTGGGACGAAGATACGCCTCTCAGCAAGGGTTTACGTCAGAAGACCTGGTACGTGGTCTTTGTAGGCACCGAAACAGGGTTGTTTCCGACCCAGTAAGTCCTACGTCGGTCTCGTCTTCAGCACATATTGGATGCTGAATTCTACTTAGTATAGAAGCCGCCGTCCACTACCTCGGCTTGCCGGGGTCATTGCAGAAGGGATTTCCATCTTACGTCGAGGCGAGGAGTCAGTATATGATAGCCGCGAGCAAGGGGGAGATTGTACAACTGCAGCGTATATAAGTGTCCGTCCGTTAACATGAATAATTAGCATCCTTCGCATGAACAACACAATATAGCGTCCCCGCAGCATGACTGGCTTGGAGTGTACCTTGAACCGACGCCAGACTGATATCGCAGAGCGATTGCACAGTGTAATCGAGCACGCGAACGTGGTCTTTCACAAGACGGGTGAGGCGGTGATCATCCCCTAACGCCTCGACGGCGGTCGCTTCAACCTGTCTTGCTTCTTCAAGGAGTGTTGCAGGCAACGCACAATTATCGACGAGTTTGTCGGCGACGGCCTGTTTGGTATTCGACTTGTTTAATGCAAACCACCGCGAGTCCTGCACCCAAGTATAAACATCGCCGCGACTCCAGCTCTCGATGCGACTCTTCAGTGTTGAGAGCTTCCGCGAAATATTCCGACGTTCGTTCTTCGTACCCACGGCGCGTCTAAAGATGGATTAGTATGAGTAAGAATGTCATATCCCAACCAAGCAACGACACACCGATCCTTCCCCCCTTGTGCCAATTTCAGAGCCCTTCCTGCCTTCGTTCGGCCGTCAACTGCTGTCTCAGGTTTCTCTTCGTGATATTTCTGACGTGCGCATGCATTGAGACGAGCTTTATTGCTACAGTTCAATATAAAACACCTAGGTTTGAAATGCAGACGATGTTGACCTACCAGTGCCAATAATCGTTTTTGGCTCGCTTGCGCGCAGCGGCGCGATCCTCGTCAGAGAGATATAATGGTCGGCCTGTCATAGTGAATGTGGTTGCAGACAGGTTATAGTGGCTGACACGAGGTGGTGCACGAAAAGTGTCCAAGCAGTAGTGTGGTCGCAGTCAAGATGTGTGATCGGAAATATGCTTGCACTGATTTCGTATCTTGCGTGACGTCTCCGCGAGACAAAACTGCCCGTATCCTCATATGTCTGGCTACTACCACTTAACTACTACATTGGATGTACATAGGCAATACAAAGCCTAAACATGATGACCAAAGCAAGGCTGCCAGCCCTTGGGAATATAGAGAAATATTGATTCTGGTCCCGGTATTTTCCCTAGACAGACATTTACTTTGCCCTGCACGTCCTCAAAATATATTGTGGTAAATATACAATAAATCAAATATATTCTGACCGCGGTGGTGTAGTGGCTGAGCATGTCTGCATGCTGAGAAGACCTGGGTTTGAATCCCAGCCGTGGTCATTTTTTTCGATTTGATTTGGAGGTCGTGACATTGGTGACTGGTGACCATTCTTGAATTTCTTGCTCCCTGACCATCACTGGAGCCCTTGCAACCATGCCCGGATATCATATTGTTCTCTTCGCAGTCTTCCTTCGTCACACCACCACGACACTTGTATGCGTATGGAGTTGTCTATCGAGCGTACCTTGCGTTCAGAGGCCCATGGAGACCGTCGTGTCTCTTTGTACATTCGAGCAGCCCTCGCCGCCCCGGCGCGCCTGTCTAGGTAAATTCCAATATCGTCGGTTGGCTGAAGCGCTGACGCGGACCAGGATTCAAGAGACAGCGCTTCAAGAGAGAGTGCGTCAATCTCGCACTATCCTACGTCTGCTGTGTCCCTTGACTTCGTGCTCACTGTGAGTTTCCCCGCTTCAACCTCTTTTTCATCGCTGATCTCAATCGCAGTGTTCGTCTTGGTCTCACCCTGCAGGCGGCATTCCTTGAGATCCGCGCGCACCACAGTCTCATGTTGGTGCAGACTCAGGACCTCAACCCGGTCGAATATGCGTCCGCTATGGTCAACAAGGCGTTGTCGAAGCCGGGCTTTGCAAGGGCAATTCTTCACGCAGCGTTCGATCTCCTGGCGAGCCACGCACGGCATTGTGCCTCACCCATCCGCCGACTGCAACAGCTGGCTCCGGGCCGTGGTCAAGACGAGATTTGGTTACGAGAGGCCGAGGACGTTTATCGTATCATGCTCAGGGCGTTTCATCTATTAGGCGACGTCGTTGGTCAGACAGATGATGTCGCCAACACTACCTACATCGCCAGGCAGGGCATCACCCGTGCTGCGAATTTCCACCGAGAATTACGGGTGCTGTATCTCCGCCAGACCTTTCAATACCAGGGATCGTTGTAGATACGCTTCTTTGCATCTCTTGCCTTCTCAGCCCTGAGGCCTCTCTGATACTTCCCATCATGCCGCTCTCACCCAACAAGAAGAATACGACTGCCCGAGCACGCCTGGCCTTGATACCCAAGAAACCGGCTCTCCAACAGAAAATTCCGTTCAAGTTGTCGCCTGTAGCGTGTCGCCGGTGAGTTTATAGACTGACAGCCAGTTTTTGCCACTCATTGGGCTTAGTCGCATTCAGGATCACCTCCGGGCTGCGCGCCCAATCCGCCAGGACATCGAGTACGGAACAGGTGCACAACTGTCTAGTGAGTTTTGTTTCTTCCCTAGCTATCCACAACGAGCGAGGCTGACAGCATTGCCGTAGATTCTCGAGGCGGCAACGTATTTCATGTCGACGACAATCCGAAATTCGCGGCAGGACCTGACATACGGTTCATGCACGCAGAAGTCGGCCTGTTTCTCAAGGCGCATGATCTCGAGGTCTGCGAGGCTCGCATGACTGACATGGGTATATACACCCACGAGGACCTTGTCAACATTGCCGTGGACATTTGCGTGCAAGATCTTCGCCGGACCTTTAAAGAGGGCATGCAGGTTTCTGATAAAGTGTGGCGTACCCTGAAGAGTGCGCTCTATCGCTATACCCGGCCGGCTCCCGTGCGTGTGCGCAGAGCTACTCCTGGGAACAAGCATGTGGAAACCGTTTGAGGGTACCTACGGTCCTGCACTAGGCGCGGCGGCTTTCCAGTGTATTTCATATTCTCCCTAGATACACATGTCCATCAGGCGACGGCCTTCTTTGCATATAATCACGCGTGGCAGTTTCCGGCCCTTCTTCTCACTCCATCACCCACCAATGGCTTCGGACGACGAAATTCCAGGTCTCGTTGACGTCCTTGACTCTGACGACGACCAGGATTTCACTCAGCTGGCTCTGGCCCCTCCCTCGTCGACACCCTCAACCTTTGACGCAAGGGAACTTGCGGAGGTAGAAGAGTCTAGCCAACGGTTCGTTTGCTTATTCCCTCACTTCTCGTTGTTGATATATGCGCTATAGTGTAATTTGCCGCCACATGGCTTCCCTTGGCGAGGTGGGAGATGAGAAAGGTGTGCGGGAGCTCGAGGAACTCCTGACTCCGTTGAGTGGAGCCTGTCTGCTTCCTCGCCTGGCGGAGTGCGGGGTTACTACGCTGGAACGCCTGTCTAGATCCCTAGACTGGTGCGAGTACACCGTTGATATGCATGTTGAGATTACATGGCCAGAATCCAGAATTTTGCGATTTCTAGACAGCCATATGCAACTAAGAGCCAAGCGGAAGCAAGGCTGGATACGCTACAAAGGTCATCACGGAGACGCTCTCTAGGGCAAGGAGAGAACTCCAAGCATGTAACTATTAGTCAAAGAACGACAGTAGCCAGGGCTGAATATCATAAACCCAGTTGTCCCCTCTGAGGAGGTCCTTTCACCTTGTACGCGTAACTGCGCCACACAAGCAACATCCGAATCAAGGATGAACAGCCGTCGCTTCCGACGACGCTCTACCAGCCGCAACATGATCCTCAGCATTGAATGAGTCGAAGCGGGGTTCACAACCTCCGGAGTTCATTACCAAAAGCGGACGGTACATTGTTCATTGTGACAAAAGTCGTATAACAATAAACCAGTGTCAAAACCCCGAACGGGGATGATTCGCGGTTATCTCAAGAGAATCACCTTCATCGGTCGACGCGTCTGATTGATGTGAAACTGGCAGCGAGGCGCGATCCATATGGATTATGACTCGAAGACCCGCCTCATGTACTACATGTGGTATCAGCCATCCAGATAAGTTGCCCAACGCTTCAGCGCGTCACCATTCGAGTTCACGGACCATCTCAGTGCATGCGCACTGGCGGTAGCTCGCGATTGAATGGGCTCACGCCCAAGTCTGGTGCAAAGGCTGGATAAGCCGGTAAGCGCCCGGTTAAGTAAAAGTACACGCGAACGCCTATCTGAGCACGCAGCGCCTTGCTTCTCGGAGTCCATGGGTGGTCTACGCAACATCTGAACGTAGAGGAACTGGCATATGCACCGGCGGGAACTGTCTGGTGACCTTTGCCCGTGCAGGCTGAGTAGGGACTCATGTTTTGTACGGACCGTATCCAGCCGTCGAGTAGTTACGTAGCTTACCGGGGTGAGTCTGTAGAGTGTATAAGTAGCGTCGCGTCTGTAGAGTACAGTAGTTTAGTGCCCCGCAGTGAAAAGCCCACAAAGCATTCCTCTGTAGTAATCTGACTCGGGTTCGCGCCCAATAAGAAGTTCAACACGTTTGAAAGCCCACCCAAACCCTTAAGCAGCCAAGAACCTAAGCAAAGCAAAGTCTCCTAAGACGCCTAAGTGGCGAGATACTCAAGAACCGCAGACAAGAATCGTGCGCAGTCCCTTGACGTCAAGTACCCAGTTAACTTCTGTGAGCCCGGACTTCTCCCCAGAGATACCGCACGGATCCAAGTAGCAAGCAATCGTCTCCCCAGAGACAACCGCCTTGTGAAAGTGAAGCCTAGTTAGCCTGAACTGGTGCGACGTTAAGCAGCCGAAGAACGTCTTGTGGCCACGGTATCTGACCGACGCTCAAAAGAACGATCTGTCACACCCAAGTAGAGAAGTAAGTTTGGTACACGAGGCTAGCATCAACGCAGATAACAAGTCAGTGCACTGTTGTCCGTTCGGTCGCCCCAGTACTGTAGAACACCTACCCTTGAGCGGTCCCGGCCTTCGCGTCCCCGTCTTCCTGGCGAGCTCTGTTCGGCTTTGAGTCTTTATTCGATTAGGTGTTCCGCGTAGATCCTCTTCGCTTACAACCCCCCCAAAACAACCCGCATTCGTGCACCAAAACGGACGTATCAGTCCACTGCTACCTTAACCAGCCGTTCCCCGATCACACGATTAGGACAACCGTTCCGTACCACAAGCACCAGTAGATTTGTTGTTGGTTAGATAGTGGTGATTACACGCCGCTTTATCACACTGCACATCATATTTTGGAGCCCACCGCGAGGGGGGTTAAGCATTGACAACACAGTACAGTTGCTGTTGTCGATCTCCAAACGCAAGTACAAGACATCGAATTGAAAGCACAGGCTGGACGCTAGAAGACCTAGACCCAAGCCTCGAAATTCAGATCGATATACACCTTCTCAAGACGAACAGTTTACACCAAGTTCGCCAAGTACATCAGCGCGAACTTTAAGAACCAGACCTCACGTTCCGGGATCACTCAAAGACGGTTATCCAGCCGACAAAGAGCGAGCCATCAAAGCACTTGCTGGAAAGAACGTTGAAATCAAGAGAAAGCCCAAGAAGAAAGCGAAACCAAAGTCACCGTCTCCTCCACCTGAATCAGAGCGACCAGAAAGTCCTTTGACCCCAGTTCCGGATTCAGACAACGCGACCTTAGATTTCGAAATCAAGCAAGAAGAACCCGAATCAGACAGTCAATTTTTCTCCGACCTTAACGAAGATCCGCGAGAAATAC
Organism: Strobilurus luchuensis; assembly: GCA_019915105.1. NCBI lineage: Eukaryota > Fungi > Basidiomycota > Agaricomycetes > Agaricales > Physalacriaceae > Strobilurus > Strobilurus luchuensis. The sequence goes on from JAHLMJ010000004.1 coordinate 1,935,392, forward strand.
CACTGCCAAATTCACCCGAACCAGAGAGTATACCACTACCTGATTCACCCCAGTTAACACCAGTCAAAGAACGTTCAGTGACACTATCAGACATCATGCCACCGAGAACGTTAGACCCGAACAAGTTCGTCTCTCCCGAGACGAAGACCCTGATCAAGAAAAAGGGGATTCCCCAGCAAGAAAGCAAGAATGCGCCTGTCTTCAAAAAGAGTCGTATCATCGACTTCTTCTTAAACATGGAGTTGTTGTTCTCGAACCATGAAATAGAGGATGACGCGGCCAAAATCGAGTTAGCTGCGCTGTATGCCGGCGCAGATAATCGCGATGCATGGTTCGTGATGCCTGAGTACATCGCTGGTGAGTGGGAAGCGTTCCGAAAGGCGGTTCTCGCGAGCTATAGCAAGGGTCCGGGCGATATCAAGTACTCTATTCATGATTTGCGAGACGCTATATCTGAATACAAGGAAGAAAAGGCTGGTACGAAGACGCGCTGGATGGCATGTCAGCGAGAAGTCGTCCATATCCTGAAGTACCTAGTGAAGAATGAGGACATCACGGAGAAAGCGGCAGTGGAACACATTCGAGGATGCTTGAAGCCAGTCGTCTGGGACGCTGTCTTCACCGGCCTCCGCACGAAGGCGTTGCAAGCACAACCGCCTCCGGAGAAAATCACCTTCACGATCGATGAAGTGGTCGTGGCTACTAGCACCTACTTCAATTCTGGTATTCAGTACGCCGGAGTGAAGACCGAAATCGAGGAAAGCGAGTTCGGGCGCAGTTTGCTACCCCCGGGGACGACGAAAGTCAAACTCGAAGATCTACAGGATATGAACAACTTGTTGGCTAGCTTCAGGGACACCATCAATGCACAAGAGAAGCGGCTCAACGAGACGCCCAACATGGTCCAGAAACTGCTTGAGTTGGTGCTGCAGAACCAACGAGAATCACGCCAACAGGCTTATACAGCCGAACCATCGGCTGCTTACTATCCACAACCGATGTACAACATGGCGATTCAAAGCAGCCGTATACCAGACATGGTTCGACCGGGACCAGGCATGCAGATGGGTCACGGCAACCAGGGGACTCGAGGTTTCATGAACGATGGGTGTTTCTATTGTGAAGACCCAGCCCACTTCATCGAGACCTGTGAGCAGCGTAAGAAGGACGAACAAGAAGGCTGGATATTCAAACCAGAAAACGTGCGGTGGTTCTTCCTGAAGAATGGGAAATCGATACCACGCAAAGCAATCTCTGGTGTGAAGCCCAGTGAGTTCGTTCGTCGATTCAAGGAAGAACAGCTCAAGAACATTCGCGCGCAGAACGCGATGGGCAACGAAGAGGACTACTTCGCGCCGGATGACTTCACGTACGACGGTCAGGCAGTGTTCTTGACGGCGATGGGAAACGGAGGTCAACAGGGTTTCAACTAGGCTCGATGAGAGGAGGACTCGGACCTACATCCCAGTACCTGGAGAGCCAAAACGTTGTACGCACACGAAGCAGTCCCCAAGAAGTCCCTAACCAGCCGAAGGACGTACCAGTTCAAAAAGGACCTGGTACCAGCTGGAAGAAGGACCGAGTTGTCGTCGAGATTCCGCGACGAGTCAAGTTCGCGCCTGTTCAACCAGCGCAACCTCCTGCAGAGGAGCCACCTAAGATAGTGACGGAAGACGCTTCGGAATCAGAATCGGAAGTGGAAGAGGACGAACTTGAGGAACTCAAAGACGCCCTTAACCAGCCAGAACCTGAACCGGAGAAAGCCGACCTGAAGGCGGCCGATTCAACTCTGCCTGATAAAATTAAAGAGAAAACCAAGTCCTACAAGCGTGAATCGAAGCTCAAAGAACTGCTCCGTCTCAACCCACAATGGGAGGAGATGTGGAAGGCGTTGTTACCTGAGTCATTACTGGCTACTAACACCGCGTGGCAGAAGAACTTGCTCGATACGCTGAAGGCCAAAAACGTGAAGGTGAACCTCCAACAGGATGCTTCACCGACGTACGCTGTATTCAAAGTCACAGCAGAAAAGACAGCGCACATGCCGGAAGGCGCTATCGTAGTTGAAGACCCAGTAGAGCAATTCTACAACCAAACTGGTTATACGGGTCCATATCATGTACCACGATCGAATGTGGCGCCTGAAAACGCTGATTTGCGAACAATGTGGCCCCTGGTCAACAAGAGCGGACGAAAAGAGAGTCTACTCGACGGGGGATCGCAGATCGCGTCGATGTCGTTGAAGGCAGCACTGGAGTTGGGGATCTCCTACGATCCAAGTTTCACCATAACCATGGAGAGCGCGGATAAGAGTCGAACACAGACCCTTGGCCTGGCCAGGAACGTGCGGTTCGACTTCGAGGGGATCATCTACTATCTCCAGTTGCACATTCTTAAGGATCCCGCGTACGAAGTCCTGCTCGGACGACCATTCGAAGTTGTGTCAGAAATCAGTCTGCATTCAACTGCGAATGGTGATGTGATCGCTACGATAGAGGACCCTGGGACAGGCAAGAAATTGACCTGCCCAACCTACAAACGGGGTCAAATGCCCAAGAATCTGCTACCACAAGGTTCACACGATACCCCGCCGGGTTTTCAGAACCGCTCAAGGAATTGAAGCAAGAACAAGGAGAGGTGGTACTCATTCTCGAAGCTGATAGCCAAGGCAATGTCGTCGTCAAAGAAACATACACCCCGGCAGAAGAGGACGGAGCGTTTGACCGCGGTGTGCTATCCAGCCTTTACCTGAAGAAATCGGCTGCGAAAGTGCAAAGGCTGGTTAAGCCATTACGCAACAAGTACGCGTATACGGTGCCAGTGGACGCGAATTACACCGTCCCGATGCCTGAAAGTAAGCACCCCATCGAGACACACCAAGACAGTCGCGTCTTTGGGTTTCGAAAGCTGTTTAACTTGAAGGAAATCGCCGAAGATGTTCAAGAGGACGAACATGTCTCCCGAGTCACTATGAATCTGTTTCACGGTGTGCCAATTGGACTCAGTCAAATGTTCAACGACTACACGGTCACGATGCCCAGGGACTACATGGGAGAGGCGCGAGAAAAGTTCTTCGAAGCCGAACGCTTATCAAGGCGTCGAGGGGTGTTTGCTACCAAGAAGTACAAACCGGTGCACCTCAAAGTAAAGTCGCACCTAGGAACTCTACCAGAAGAGTTTCGTATTCAAAGGCACATTCATGGGGACCCACTTAAGGGCATGCCCCAACTGTCGAAGTTACCGTTCAAGTTTCAGCCTACCGGCCGTTATACAGCCGAACGAAGAACCCAGTTACAAGCTGATCACGCTGGCAAGTTCTTGTGGGAGGCGGAACGCGACTTGGTAGATCAAGTAATGTGCCTGCAGAATGAAGGATTTGCCTGGTCGGAAGATGAAAAAGGGAGCTTCAAGGAGGAATACTTCCCACCTGTCGATATGCCGGTCATTCCGCATACACCTTGGGTGCTCAGAAACATCCCCATACCGCCAGGCATCTATGAAGAAGTATGTAAGATCATCAAACACAAGATCGACACGGGTGTGTACGAGCCATCGAACTCCTCGTATCGCTCGCGATGGTTTTGTGTGGTCAAGAAGGATGGCAAGAAACTGCGACTAGTGCACAGTTTAGAACCGTTAAACGCGGTCACCATCGCGCACTCCGGACTGCCCCCTGCTACAGAAGAACTAGCAGAAGCATTCGCGGGCCTCTCATGTGGGGGAACGCTGGATCTGTATGTCGGGTACGACGAGCGGATGCTAGCTACGGCGTCGAGGGACATGACAACTTTCTCGACACCGTACGGAGCGCTCAGATTACGGACACTGCCCATGGGCTGGACGAATTCCGTCCCCATCTTTCATGACGATGTCACATACATCTTAAGGGATGAAATACCAGCATTCACGAGGCCCTACATCGACGATGTACCAGTGAAGGGACCGGTGAGCAGGTATATTCAGCCAGACGGTACATTTGAGACGTTGCCCGAGAATCCTGGCATCAGACGGTTCGTATGGGAGCATTGTACAAACATGATGCGCATCATACAACGAATGAAGTACGCTGGAGGAACTTTCTCGGGCACCAAAGCGATCATTTGTGCTGAAGAAATCGTAGTAGTTGGACATGTCTGTACATATGAAGGTCGAAAACCCGCTGAAGATCGAGTCAAAGTGATTTCGGACTGGCCACCGTGTCAGACCCTCACTGAGGTCCGTTCATTCCTGGGGACAGCAGGGATCTTCAGGGCATTCGTGAAAGATTACTCGAAGAAGGCATATGCCTTAACTAGGCTGACCAAAGGGCTGGTTAAGTTTCAATGGGAAGAAGCGGAACAAGCGAGCATGGACTCACTTAAGGAGGCCATACGAACTTGTCCCATGTTGAAACCGTTACGGTACGAGTGGTCGACACCAATCATACTATCCGTGGACACCTCTTATCAAGCCGTCGGTTTCTACTTGTCACAATTCGATCCTGGCGATCCCAAGAAGCAGTACTTCGCGAAATTCATGTCAATTACACTCAATGACCGTGAAGCTAGATACTCGCAAGCCAAGCGAGAGCTGTACGGACTGCATAGAGCGCTAGCATACTGCAAGTATTACCTGTTGGGATGCCGAAAGTTGAAGATTGAAGTTGATGCAAAGTACATAAAAGGAATGTTGTCGAACGTCGACTCGCTGGCTAACGCCAACTTGCAGAGATGGGCTGAAGAGATACTGATGTATCACTTCACACTAGTCCATGTACCAGGCAAGGTACATGGCCCGGACGGCCTAAGTAGGCGCCCTGCGACCGACCAAGACGAAGTAGTGCCGAAACCAGCAGATGAAGAAGCTGATGAACTCCAAACGTTCGAATACGAGGCGCCAGAGGACCTTCCGGCGAAGGATGAGCCGCTGGAATTCGATAGTTTTAAGGACAAGATCGACACTCGAACAGGATTCATGCAAAGTGTGACTTCGAGTGAAGGTTTAGAAATGCCTGACGACTTGAGAACGAAGCTCTCTGGCCTCCGTCAATGTGCTATGGCTATGGAAGAGGTCGAGGAATGGGTCGGAACAGACACCTTCCCCGACGGTCGACGATCGGATCGCGAGCAGCAATGGGAACGACTTCTACCAGAGTTACCAACGCTGCTCGAGACCGGCACAACGCAGTCAAAACACTTGTCGAACCTCGAAAAGTCGCAACTAGAGCGGTGGAAGTCAGGATTCTTCATGCGCAACGGTCGACTGTATCGGCTGGATAAGGACGGCGAACATAAGAGAGTCCTCCAGAAGCACCACAGAATGGGAGTCGTCAGAATGTTACACGACAAGAGTGGCCACAAAGGGCAGTACTCAGTGCAACGGCTGGTTAGCAAGCGATTCTGGTGGCCAGGACTTGAGGCAGACGTGAAATGGTATGTACGCACATGTCTACTCTGTCAAAAGCGACAGAAAAAGAACATTCACATCGAGCCCGTCATCACAACGACGCCGGGCATCTTTGAGCGAGCATACATTGACACGTTTAAGATGCCTAACTCAGGTGCAAAAGATAAGAATGCGAAGTACAAGAACTACAACGCTGTAACAGTAGCACGATGTGGACTCACCGGCTGGCCTGAAGCGAGAGCATTGGTCAACGAAACAGCAGAGACACTCGGAGAATGGATCTTCGAGGACATACTGTGCCGGTGGGGATGCTTGAAGGAGATTGTGACCGACAACGGGCCAGCAATCAAGAAAGCAATAAGGCACATCGAAGAGAAGTACGGTGTCATAGGCATACTGATCACCCCATATAACAAGCAAGCAAACGGAAAGGTCGAAAGAGGCCATTGGGACATCCGCCAGTCACTGTTCAAAGTGTGTCGAGGCGACCCCGAAACCTGGCCAGCATACTTGCACGAAGTGTTATGGGCAGAAAGGATCACCGTTAAAAGGTCGATTGGGACTTCACCATTCTATGCGGTAACTGGGTGTGACCCTATTTTACCGCTGGACATTGAGGAGGTAACCTGGTTGATCGACACCCCAGACAAGATCGTGTCACATAGTGACCTCATCGCGTACCGTGCTAAACAGCTCATCAAGCATAAGGAAGATGTAAAGGAGATGCGAAAGAGGGTCACTGTGGCGAAGAAACGAGCGGCGGAAAAGTACAGAGATGAATACATTAATTCCATGCCAGAACATGCCTTCGACACGGGCGACCTTGTCCTCGTTCGAAATACTCGCATCGAGAAAGAACTGAATGCTAAGTTCAAGGAACGTTTCATGGGACCGTACGCGGTGATAGCTAGAACGACCCGTGGTAACTACGTGCTCTGCGAGCTGGATGGAACTGTCTTAAGGGACAAAGTGGCGAAGTTTAGAGTCATCCCCTTCTACTCGCGCAAAGACAAGAAGATGTTCGGAAAGAAGTTCTTCGAACGGCTAGAAAGAATCAAAGAAGGAGCTGTAAAGGTGGTAAATGACTTATCGAAAAAGTCTTGAACCACCCAGACGAAGTTCGAACCACTACTCAGCCTACTCAGCTAACCGGGCCGAACAACCGTAATGGTACGAACGAGTCTGCAGGACACAAAACGCGTCCGTTACACGTCAAACTGATTCACAGTAGCCACAAGGATGGTGCGGACACCATCTAAGAAAAGAAAGAGTGAATGGGGTACCAATACCATATAATGTAGCAGAGAATTTTTCGAATCAATCTTATTCAGCCATGCGAAAGCTGAACAAAAAGGGTATTTGGAAAATGAAAAATGCAGATCGGCAGCATTGTATGAGGCAAACACAGTGAGGCTAGGGACCAAGTGTTGTACAGATATGCCACAATACTGGGTAGAAGAAGCACAGGCCGCTACGCGGAGGCTGTGGGCGAAGATCAAGAAGACGGTCTTAAGCGGATTTTACGTTCAGGGCAAGTTAAGTACGGAGATTTCGAGTTGAACAAACTCTTTTTCTCCCGCCACTACTACGCGCTCACGTACTCGCCGCCAAACCACCAGACATGTCGAACATCGCCGGACCATCCAACGCAGCTACGAAGCAGCGACCTGACGCGTACGAGGCGCTAGGGTATCACGCGCCCAACATGCCAGACATCGCGCTGGAGGTGCCCAGCCAGGAGGTCGTTGACTATCTGGACCACTTCCTCGACTACCCGCAGAAACTGTACAACTGGTTTGGTCGCCTGGCCATCACGCGCCACGAGTTCTTCGGAACGGTCATCCCCTGGGCTTACTACCACAGGCATGAAATCAAGAAGAAGTCCGGGGACACGCTCAAGCAGCTGGACTTGGTACTGGGCGAAGCAATGCTGGAGGCGTTCGACAGTAACTGGGTCCCGCAACGATGGTACTTCGAAACGTACAAGTTGACGAAGGATTTCATGGTGCGTGGACTGCGCAAACCAGCCATATCAGTTACTAAGATAAGAAAAACAGACCAGTCACAACATCTTCCCGGGCAAGCTACGCGAAGTGCCGTGGGACGAGGACACGGAAGGACCAGAGCCTCCGGACCACAAAGTCCACGACCCGCTGTTCCTCCCTGGCTCGCCTACGCCGCCACCAGAGTCCGCAGACACTTGGCCTGAAGTGACGCGTCATGAACAGCACATCGACAACCCACAGGCGCAAGTAACGACGAGACAAGCGGTGAAGCCGAGGAAGGTCAGTACAGACAAGAATCAGGCAATGAGGTTCAAGCTTGTTAACGAAGAAACAGGCGAGACCAGTCAAGATGCAGGTCAGGCAATCAGGGCCAGCAAAAGCAGCTGGTAGGCGAAAGGTATGTCGTTTAAATGGGTGGTAAGATGAACCCAGTTAAGGATAAACAGCTGGACCAGCAAGTTCAACCCGCCGCCGACGAGCTCCCCGCACCGTCCATGCCCAGCGAGAACTTCGGCGTCGAATACGAACGGCTCGAACTTCGAAACTGGATATCGAAGGACGACTCGGAGCCAGGCAATATGTGGTCGCATGGGGACCGAGCCGCACAGGTCTACTTGAGACGCGACCTGCGAGGCTTCGTCTTCTGCACCGACGTCAAACTGGAATACAGGATCACGCTGACGACTGGGCTCGTCGAGCGAATATGGGAGAAGCCATTCAGTCTGGTCCTGCTGCTCAACAGCTATCGCGTCGCTGATCGACCATCGAGGGTGTATTCGTGGTGGGCTGAGTTGGGCAATCGCCTGGTCAGCCTTCAGCGAATGCCCCAGCAGGGGATGATCGAGCGGGTGTTCTGGGAGCCGTTCCGCTTCGACACCTTCGTCCACTTTGTGTTCAGGAAGTGCCCGGGCATGGATCGCGCGAAGGAAAAGCTGATTTACACTCAGGACCAGACGGAGCTGAGGTTCTGGATGCGGGACAGCTTCCCGCCAGCAATGAGGTTCCAGTACAGTGAAGCGATGGCCCTTCTCTATCTGCGACGACCGGGACAGCTTCCTATCGACATCGCGAAGTGGAGTGCGAGCCAACAGTTCAAGAAGGTACACCCAATCTGGGGCCGTATCTTCGAACTGTTTGGTGTGGTGGTGGACAGGGAAACGTTCCGGGTGTCCGCACAGCAGACGCTCGACGACGCTTTGTGGCGTTGTGCGCTATCCTTGGGCAACGAGGATAAGCGGGTGTTGGGAATACAGGGGCTGAAGTTCGACAAGGGACGAACCGCGGCACTGAGCTACAAACCGACGAACCGAAAATTCGTCATTCAGGACAACCGGTTCGTAGTCGTGGAGTCATCGTCGCCAGCAAGGACGTCCAGCCCCCCTCCCTCACCTCCTCCACAAACGCCGTTCTTCAAGAAGACGAAGCTGCCACCTCCAGAGTCGCCCACTACAGCGCGTCGACGAAAGCAGTCAAAAGCGTCGACGAAGATAGTACCGCCAGCAGCCAGTACATCCGCGGGCATCGAGATGGTTGCCCAGACACCAGTAACGGCAGCCGTGCAAGCTGTGGCCGTTACTCAGCCACCCCCGCCAGCAGCAGTTGAGCCACCAGTGGCACGGGAAGCGACGCCAGCTATACCTTCGCCGCCAGTGGTCCACGAAGATAACGCACCGCTAGCAAGTCCCAAGCCGATGTCGACACGAGGAGAGTCTGAGCCCCCTCCGCCGTACGCTAGCGAGGGCGAGGATGAAGAGCCTCGGCGACCGTTGACCCCTCGTGAGTTGACGCCCGACTACGACGAGCAAGGCGATGCGAACATGGAGCCACACCCGTCGCCACCAAGGAGTCCATCTCCTCTCACACCTCCACCCGCGTCCCCTAAAGTCGCGACTCCGGTGCCTGCACCAGTTCCACCGCCGGCTCCAAGAATGGTCCTGCCAGCGAGTACGCGAGCGTCGCCGGAGAAGCCCAAGCAGACGCAGGGGGAGAAGCAGAAGGAGACGAAGAAGCGGGCACCCCCCAAGTCGCTTAAGCAGCCGAACCCAGTGGCTGGTCAAAAGCGACCTCGTCCAGCGGCTGAAGAAGAACGCGAGCAGCCAGTCGCCTCGTCAAGCACTCTCCACATCGAGGAGAGTCAGGTACCACGCGTCAAAGCAGGGAAGACCATCGCGCGCGCCCACGGCGACCCGCCGTATACCAAGGAGGAACCTCTCAAATGCGCAGAGTGTTTCTGGTATCTCCACGACTGCAAGCGGGAACGGAACGTCACCCGCAATCGCAAAACAAGCGAAGGGATCCTCAAGTGCGACCGGTGCGTCAAACAGAACCACAAGTGCAGGCTAGCATTCGTGGATGGACAACTGGTCGTTCCCTTCGAGGAAGCACGCGGTCCGTCGCGCAAACGCGCCCCTCGAGCTGAGGCTGCAGCCACGACTTCGAACAAGGAACTCGAAGAGTTGAAGCTGCAGGTGGCGAAGCTGACGCGCAAGGTACAGGACCTGGCTGACAAGAGCGACGAAGAAGAGGAAGCAGAGGAGGCGGAGGAGGAAGATACTCCACCGCCAGCCAAGAAACCACGCCGACAATACGAATCGAAGTCAAAGAAGCGAAAGTAGATAGTCGTATAGATATCTACTTGGACTTAGTAGTCGGCGTTGTACAACATATTTTAAGTTAGTTCAACCTGCTTAAAAGCGTGACCTCAATGTCGTATGCAAGAAAAGATCAATTGAGGGCATAGTACAAATGCAAGTTAAGGGGACAGATACACTAAGCGACGTAGTTCAAGCTGGTGTAGAAGTCAAAACGAGGCGGATGTTCCAACGCGTACAAACGAGTAAAGAAGTCGGACACCAGACCCGGCGCAAGCCCATCGATGACTTCTTGGAGCTGTTCGAACTCCCACAAGCCAGCCTGATCCCAACGAATCTCCCAGAAGCCTTCAAAGACACCAGGAATCTCGGGAACAGCGCTGATAAGAAACGACAAATCAGCCAAGAAGGTGGAACTCAGATAAGACTCACCGAGGGCCGTACTCACGAATGTGATATGGGATGTTCTCCCGGACGCTGAAGTCGCGATGGTAGACTTCGGGGTCCGGTTTGACGAACAAAACCGGGTGACAAGCTTGGTAGAGAGGCCACCAAGTGACGACTTCGCGAACCGGACCAGGCAAGCCGCCCAGGTCGGGAACGATAGTCGCCAGCCAGTCAGCCTCACGAGGCGTAATCAGCCAACGAACACAATCGTAGACGCCTTCGTGAGAACCCAAGACAGACTCGAGCTGAACAAGCATTAGACCATTCATGGACACCGTCGAAGATGAACTCACCAAGAAATGGTCCAAGATCTCCCTGTGGACATCGGGGAAGAACACCGAGGGCTCAAGGAAGGGACGGGCCAGGAAATTGGTCTCGTTCTGACCGTCGAGGCTTTTGGGATGAGGACCCGTGAACCACTTGCGCAGTTGCGCCACACAAGTAAGAAACATGACGAAGAAATTCGCCTTGGATCCCGGAAGGAACAGTCCCGGATGCTGCCAAAGACGAGCATAGCGGCGCTGGACAAATGATAACCCAGCCATCAGTATGAAGGCTGAATGAGAAGTAATCGGCACGCACCAAGACATGTACCATGTAGCGAGCCGTCGGAGCATCGTGACGCTCCAGGAAGCCGAGTTGAAGACGAGGGACGTTCATCGCATCAGGACCATCCTCGACGGCAGGGCGGTCCAACGCCACCGAGCAATCGACGAACGCAAGAACGTTGTTCTGACGCTCGACGATGGGGAACCTCAAGGATCGATGGAAGATGTCCAGCGCACTTGCAAGCGCGAACTCGCCCTCGATAGCGAAGACCCGTTCAGCGGACTGACGGACCGTGAGGTTGCGAACGCTCTTCAAGCGAAGATCGGCGAAAGGGATGATGTACTGAGTGGGCATGATGTACTGAAGCAAGATGAGGCGAAGGCACGCCTTTTATAAGATGAAAGGAACATCTAAGACGGGTAGTACCGTCACGGAGACCTGAAGCAAACGGAGTAACTTAGGGATTCGTGATGGCTGGATAAGCAACGGAACACCACTGACGACTGGCCGCGAGGCTAGAAGGGTTCCGTTCAGGCGCGAGTCTTCTGTTGTTTCACACTAAACCCTTGGCAATAAGTCTATGTCACATTGGGGACGGTCGTAAAACTACAGATGTTTTGTACGGAAAGAAATGTCCAAAAATGTACAAAAACGAAAACCTCCGGCCACTAGTCCGATGAATGACAAATTTTCTACCTAGTAGCTACACGCGAGCACAAGAACAAGAAGATAAAACGCCAGCACAGCGCAACTACCGAGGGTCAGGGAAGAGCAAGGCATCTGTGGCGCCCAGATACAGATCGCGAGTACGCAGGAAGGTCTGTATCTCCCCGTGAATACGGTTGAGCGTCACAGACAGCTCGTGACGGTAGGAGTGTTCGGCGGCGATGACACCAGCAGAAGCAGCAGTCACCTCGGGCGCATTATTAAGGATGTGCATGCGCTTCACGATGGCGGAAATGGCAGTGCTGTAACCATTGACGTGCTGGAACGCTGTTAAGCATGTCAGAAACAACCACCGACAAGTGGGAAGCACCAACAGTTGCTGAGTTGGTCCAAGAGGATTGGCTCGATGTTGAAGACCGATGGGCGAAGGGCTTTGGCCATGCGACGAGAACCTTCCAGGTTCACGGCCGCCTTGCGCTTGACAGGAGTCGGCTCGACCTCGGTCGCAGTGCTCGTGGTGGAGGTACTAGCAGAAGAACCAGAACCACTCGCTGTCCCCAAGATACGGATGGCCTTGATAAAAAGACGGTTGTTAGTGTCCATGCCGGGCACTTCAACGAACGGAAGGTATTTCACCTAAAAAGAACAAGTCAGCCGACTGAAGAAGCAAGACAGCTGAGTAGTACATACCTTCGGAGCCACAGAACTAGCGGAAGGGCCCGAAGCAACCGAAAGTTCCTGCAGTTCGCGAATCAGAAAGTTGACTGGGGCGTAGACATAAGCTTACTTCGACCTCATCATCAGAGGACTCATCCTCACCGGAATCGGAGTCCATAGCTTCGACGTCCTCAGCCCAGTCAAAACCAGGAGTCAATTGGAAGAAGTTACCAATGTCTTCCGCGGGCGCCACGGCCTTGGGCAAGGTGGTGTTTGAAGACACCGCACGGAGTGTGCCATCACCAACGGCCTCCAGAACCTCGTCGATGAGCACGGCGCTCTTCTAGAAAGTATAAGAACAGTCAGTAAAGTTCGGCGGCTGAGTAGTACAACACGTACGACGACCTTGGCCTTGCCCTTGCCCTTACTACGAGTAACAGGTGCAGTAGCGGGGGCGCTGGCAGCCACAGCAGCGTACTTGAACTTGGGATGCATGGGGTGACCCTCCTCGACAAGATACAAGTCGGGGGCGAGCGTGCCACGCTTGGTGCAAGTCTGTAGGAGCGGGTTCAAGAGGTTGGGAAGGTTCAGCTCGGGAGTGTGAGGGCTGACACCACACTCAGCGCTGATGTATCCAAGAAGCGAACGAAGGTCGCAGATGACCGCTGGCATCCAATCGGGGACAACCAAGTTTGGATCCTTGCTCTGGAGAGTTGGGTTCGCCGCCTTGAAGTAGGGCTTAACCAGCCGAAATAAATAAGAACAACAAGTCCACGTACCGCGATAACGCCAGCGACACCATCGAACTTCTCGGCCAACAGTTGTATGTTGGGAAGCGAACGAGGAAGTGTCGATGTCGCCAACAACCTCCAAGTAGCTTGTTGAAGGTCGGGCCAAAGCTTCGCCAAGCTGGGCGCCCCGTTCGAGGGAACTTCGGATTCCAAGACCAGGGGCTTGAGCTTCGTGACCAAGGCGGCACGATTCTGCAACAGCTGAGCGTTGACCTGTGGCAAGGCGGTGGGAACAAGAGGACGAAGACCGGTGAAGTGCTTAGAAGGAGCCATGAGACGAATATCCGGTGAAAGTAGGATGCTGTCTCGTACTTCGTCAACGCCTTATAAACCGTAGACGGAGGAGGCCTTGAGGCGCCGGATGTCACACATAAGAAACATGAAGAAGACATGTACCGATCGGTATCGTGAAAACGGCATGAAAGGCTGAGTAACACGATGGATCAGGATGGACTTAGGGTTATCCGGGAATGTCGCGGACGACATCATTCAAGTTAAGGGGAGATGATATGCATGTTGAGATTACATGGCCAGAATCCAGAATTTTGCGATTTCTAGACAGCCATATGCAACTAAGAGCCAAGCGGAAGCAAGGCTGGATACGCTACAAAGGTCATCACGGAGACGCTCTCTAGGGCAAGGAGAGAACTCCAAGCATGTAACTATTAGTCAAAGAACGACAGTAGCCAGGGCTGAATATCATAAACCCAGTTGTCCCCTCTGAGGAGGTCCTTTCACCTTGTACGCGTAACTGCGCCACACAAGCAACATCCGAATCAAGGATGAACAGCCGTCGCTTCCGACGACGCTCTACCAGCCGCAACATGATCCTCAGCATTGAATGAGTCGAAGCGGGGTTCACAACCTCCGGAGTTCATTACCAAAAGCGGACGGTACATTGTTCATTGTGACAAAAGTCGTATAACAATAAACCAGTGTCAAAACCCCGAACGGGGATGATTCGCGGTTATCTCAAGAGAATCACCTTCATCGGTCGACGCGTCTGATTGATGTGAAACTGGCAGCGAGGCGCGATCCATATGGATTATGACTCGAAGACCCGCCTCATGTACTACATGTGGTATCAGCCATCCAGATAAGTTGCCCAACGCTTCAGCGCGTCACCATTCGAGTTCACGGACCATCTCAGTGCATGCGCACTGGCGGTAGCTCGCGATTGAATGGGCTCACGCCCAAGTCTGGTGCAAAGGCTGGATAAGCCGGTAAGCGCCCGGTTAAGTAAAAGTACACGCGAACGCCTATCTGAGCACGCAGCGCCTTGCTTCTCGGAGTCCATGGGTGGTCTACGCAACATCTGAACGTAGAGGAACTGGCATATGCACCGGCGGGAACTGTCTGGTGACCTTTGCCCGTGCAGGCTGAGTAGGGACTCATGTTTTGTACGGACCGTATCCAGCCGTCGAGTAGTTACGTAGCTTACCGGGGTGAGTCTGTAGAGTGTATAAGTAGCGTCGCGTCTGTAGAGTACAGTAGTTTAGTGCCCCGCAGTGAAAAGCCCACAAAGCATTCCTCTGTAGTAATCTGACTCGGGTTCGCGCCCAATAAGAAGTTCAACACGTTTGAAAGCCCACCCAAACCCTTAAGCAGCCAAGAACCTAAGCAAAGCAAAGTCTCCTAAGACGCCTAAGTGGCGAGATACTCAAGAACCGCAGACAAGAATCGTGCGCAGTCCCTTGACGTCAAGTACCCAGTTAACTTCTGTGAGCCCGGACTTCTCCCCAGAGATACCGCACGGATCCAAGTAGCAAGCAATCGTCTCCCCAGAGACAACCGCCTTGTGAAAGTGAAGCCTAGTTAGCCTGAACTGGTGCGACGTTAAGCAGCCGAAGAACGTCTTGTGGCCACGGTATCTGACCGACGCTCAAAAGAACGATCTGTCACACCCAAGTAGAGAAGTAAGTTTGGTACACGAGGCTAGCATCAACGCAGATAACAAGTCAGTGCACTGTTGTCCGTTCGGTCGCCCCAGTACTGTAGAACACCTACCCTTGAGCGGTCCCGGCCTTCGCGTCCCCGTCTTCCTGGCGAGCTCTGTTCGGCTTTGAGTCTTTATTCGATTAGGTGTTCCGCGTAGATCCTCTTCGCTTACAACCCCCCCAAAACAACCCGCATTCGTGCACCAAAACGGACGTATCAGTCCACTGCTACCTTAACCAGCCGTTCCCCGATCACACGATTAGGACAACCGTTCCGTACCACAAGCACCAGTAGATTTGTTGTTGGTTAGATAGTGGTGATTACACGCCGCTTTATCACACTGCACATCACCGTGTATAAGTCGATCTTGTGCGGGGCAATCGGCCTTCCTCCTCGTAGTGGCAATTGGATGCTTCTGTCGTCCGTGGCGGGGACACTGAACATTGTTGACATCTTTGACGACATCGGCGGTGAGTCCACGGGCGAACACCCAGATAATTCCGTGCGCGATGGCTGATGCCGTCCAGGTCTTCACACCCGGGGGGAGCGCAAGTTCAAAGCCTATCAAGCTTCAGAGGCTTTCATCAAGACTTGCTACGACATTGTGTTTGAGCGCCTCGCTGAACGTCCGGAGCCCAGAGTCAAGTGGATTCCCCGTCGCGTTAGTGCGTCCAGCGTTTCGTACGATCCTGTCTGTGGTTTTGACCAGAATTGGCGAAGGGCGAGGCTTCATGGTCAAGGAGTCAGAGGCACTGAAGCAATGGTACCGCTCAATGGCGAACAGGTTGAGCGATTCTGGCCATGAGGCGGGTAATTCAGATTCTACGCAATAGACAGCCCATCGAAATATCTTTCTTAAGTAATCGAAATCAGAACCTGCGTTACTTAAGCTCAACGAGGACGATTAGAGCGGGGTTGTGGCGGGGTCGGTGACTTTCCGTTTTGTGTACATTGGCCGCCTTTCCTTTTTAGTCTAGCTTAGTCCCTGTTTGTTTCAATTGGATCCATGTGATCATTTGCCTTCTGATGTTGACCGCGATGTAGGGTCGGCTCAGTACGTGCCCATGTGGGGTTTGCTCCATGTCAGCCTCCAGCCGCCATCCAGGTGGACGGCCCCGCGCCAACGCGCCCTTTATACAGCGGACAGGCCCGTCGGCAGCTCACGCCCACGACTACAATGTCCATGTTCTTCCTACAGGGGAGCTCCTCTCTCAGGCTTTACCACCAACACAAAACCGGACGTGGAGGCCTGAGGATTTGTCCGCGGATTATGGCCATTTTGCCTTCGGACTCAAAGCTCCAGGCGCTGACTGGACAGCTGGAGCAGAATCACTGCACGACCTGGGCCCAGCACAGGCCTTAGTGGATGGAGACGGGGAGGTGTACGGAGATAATGAGCCTCCTACCTATGCCGAGCAAGGGGAGGGTAGTACGGGGAAGCGGAAGCGTTACACGAGCTCCGTACGTGTCGACTACAATTTTTCAAACCTCGACTTAACATCGCGTGTAGAATGATCCCATGCAAGATTGGAAGCCGTGGGGGAATACTTTCCTTGAAGAGACTATGCGGAATCATGGTCTTGGCAATGACACATACGACGCTAGCTGCACCTCCTGCGGAGTGGCTCTCACACGAGACAAGGTGTGGCTTCCGGCAGATGCTGGATTGGCTTTCGCTGAGTCAATGGACACGTCTTCCGAGTCAATGGACGCGTCTTTCAACGTTACTCCTTGCGCCCAGTTATTCCGTTGCAAGAATTGTGGGGACTTCCTTGAGTGCTCATCTTGCAGTGTGGCGAGAAACCAGTGTGCCCCACTGCACGTCATAGAAGTAAGTCTTTTGCATCTCAATCAGCGCTGGAGAAACTAATGCAAACAATCAGGTTTGGAGAGACGGCTACTTCCAGCGTACGACTCTGCGGGAGTTGGGGCTTGTCTTTCAGCTCGGCCACAAGGGCGCCCTGTGTCGCCATCCAGATCCTGCGCCATGATTTATGACTGTCATTCACGTCAACGGAATTCACTCAGTTTCGTACCGTTACTGCGCCTGCGGGGTTTCTGACCGCGAGCATCATTGGCAGCAGGCGATGCGAAGTGGATGGTATCCAGCCACGACCCACATCACCCAAACCTGCGCCAGCATGGAGTGTCTCGATTTCTACCGTCGCCTCAAAGTAATCGCCACGGTAAACGTGCGAGATTACATCTCGACGCTCGAAGATATGACGGACCCTTATGGGACCGAGTGGACGCCAGATCGTTACAGAGCATTCCTTCGGATGTCTCGCCAGTGGGCTTTTCTCAAGCGCGTCCGCCAGTCGGGCGTAGCCCACGAATTTGGCGGCATGGCGGAGGCTGCCGACGGCGCCGTTGCAGTCGAGTGTTGGGCATGTCCTCGAGTCGGAGTTAATCTTCCAGACGGTTGGGATACCGTCGATGAAGAGTTCAGGTATAGTCTTCATGTTGATGCCAATTTAGCGCTTCTGAGAAGTTTTAGATATCTGTACCGGCGTATACTTTCGATGGATGCGAATTTCCGTATGCACTGCAAAATGCGTGAATCGCCCCGAGTAGACTCCCCATTATATTCTGGGCTGGGCGTTCAGGTCCCGGTAGAGATCTACCATGAGTGGTTGAAAAGCTATGTTACCGAGGAGGATGTTCGTCGTTCACCAGTCCAAGTCGTTCATCTGTCTGATACATTCTTTCAGGTTACGACGTGCATCGCGTTTGCGGCTTTAATGCAGAAAGATACACGTTTTTCGGTCGGTTTACGATGGGCGGGGGTGATTGGAGTCATTTGTGCTCGTCATGAGATCATGCTCGGGCTGGGCGATCTAGAAAAGGGTGAACGGTAGGCCGAATGACTCTGCTTCAGGCGAAGTATACTAACTGGCGTTTCAGTTACAAGAACTCCGATTTTGTATTGTACTGGTTGCTCTCGCGCATGGGCCTCAAGGAGGTCACCGTCACGTATGACATTGCGTGTCAATACAAGAAACACTTTTTCGAGCGAATAGAGGCATTGCCAGAGGTTCTGAAGAACTTGGACCTGCCAGTCTTGACGTGGGGACTCCCCGTGTGGCACGGGAATGTCCACGACCTCAAGTGCGAATCCAAGGAGTCTCTCAAATATAAGCACGGAGTGGGGAAGACTGATGGTGAGGGGATCGAGCGCGTATGGTCAGTGTTCAACGCAATTTCGTATATGACGCGGGAGGAGCAGCCAGGGGCTCGACACGACGATATTGAGGACAAAGCCGACAAGCATAATTTTGGGAAGAACATTGCATTGGGTAAGTTTGATTTACGCCGTCGACTTGCTTGACTGACCAAAGTTATACTCGACAGGAAAAACATTACTACGCCATTTACGGATAGCACTGGAGGAGCGCCTGATCCAGATTGAATCTTTCGACGAGGTGAATGACGCGTTAGATGAGGAAGTTCGAGTAGAGTGGTCTGCGATGGTGAAGGAATGGTTGGAGGATGAGGAAAAGCCTAGTCCGTATGCACCCTCCGGCGCAGGTTGGTCAGATCTGATCAATGAAGTCGGCAGAGATACTGACACATATTGCTGCAGTAAACATGACAGAAAACATGGTCCGGCTGTCGTTGCGCGAGGAGGAAATTGCGGACGCTGCGGCTGCAGAGGAAGAAATGGAGTTGGCTAGAGCTAGAGCTGCTGCTGAGAACGCCGAGGACGCCGATGAAAGCGATGGAACTGGAGGTGGCCATGGGAAGCAGAGCAAAAAGAGGAAGAGGAAGAAGTCCAAGGCCCAGAAGAGGAGGGGAGGATTCGCACAAGTAACTATGGCTGGGTTTGTCATCATGGGATTGCAGGTCGAGGAGGGCCAGTAAGTTCTGTTCTTGATCATTCTCGCCGTGTTATTGCTGATTTGCCTGATCAGACGTCGTTTGCTGGGGGAGAAAGCCATGAAGAATTTGACGCCTGACCGCCAAGCGAAGCTTCTAGAGCGACACCGCATCCTTAAGGCTCGTATTAAAGAGTTTCGCCGCTGGCAGACGATTTACATGCCACGGGTAGCGATGGTTCTAGAGCGCGAGGAAAACGTGCGACGTGTGGCGGCGTCCGTACCGCCTGCGCCCGAGGATGTCAGGTTGTTCTTGCCCTCTGATTGCGCAGGTTCTCGAGTATTGCAGGCCGAGATTGGATGTTCCACCCGACTGATCAAACAGGAAGCTGCCTTGCGCAAAGGCCAATGCTCTGACGCACTCACCAGACTCAGATCACGTCTTTGCGCTAAACGCTATCTAGTCAACTTTCGGAATGCACATGTTCGTGGGCAGCGCGCTACTGGCAGATCAGCCACACTCATCGAGAAGATTGGAATCAAGATTTCGGATGCCGTGGACAAGTATCGTCGTTCTCGACCCGGTCTCTTACGACTCGTAGGAAGTGAGGGCTGTGGGACTTTTCAGGAGCTGAAGGACGGCGATGTGAAGGTTTATGTGACGGCAGAGTCAGATTCAGAGGCGGTCAAGAAATTGGGTCGGTTGGATGAGCGGGATAGTAGGGTGACGGGGACAGGACGCGTTGGGAAAAAGAAGGCCAAGGAGGTCATGCGACGAGATGTGCCCGGTGAGGGACGAGCCACAATGTCGTGGATTTGGACGGCCGAAGGGAGCCCAGATGTGGAGGAAGACGGGTACCTGCATGAATGTGAGTGTCGGTATGAGATAACTGTCTAGGGAAAATACTGATATGGCTCACAGGCGTGCGCATCGAATGGGCCAAGGCGTTGGCGTGCAAAACGCGTTGGTGCGAGGAGGTTGAGAAGCTCAAGGAGGAAATGAGATGCGTGCTTCGCACACTACGCTGGGAGGAGCGAGAATGGGAGCGGCGTCGGGACCTGGGAGGAGAGGGCTTAGGTGTGGAGGAGCTTTGCGGGCGCCGAGCGTACGCGGCGAGACAGGCGGCCAATCGTCGACGTGTGCGGGAGAGTTTCGAGGACCTCTGGAAGCGATCTGAGCCCTCGCGAGGCAAGAAGCTGGGCGCCATGGACGGAGCGGCACATTCGGCGGCCGTCTCTATCATTGCCGAGGAGGGTATGCTGGATGCCGGACGGCAAGAGAATGCCGATGGTTTGTAATCTGCTCGTATCCACTTTAGGTACTGGGCGCGTTTGTTTTATCTAGCGTCGGGTGTATAATATTTGTTATTGTATAGCCTGTCTCAATTTGGAAGAGCGTGCGTGGGCGCGCGCGCTCTAAGGTTACCGATTAGGATCGCAGAAATCGGACCGCGTCTCAATCGGGAAGTTCAGGGTCTGGCTTGGCCCTCGATAGTTATCGATCACGGTAACTATCGACCGTTTGACAATAGGTTTCATCGGTAACTATCAGATAGATGCCTATTTGCTACCACCACAGGTGGCATCCCGCTCGTCGACCGCAAGCGCCGCCTGTTGGCTTGCGTCGGTGGCACCCCGAAGGACGCGAAACGTTGGGCGACTGAGGTAGTGCAGCCCTTGGAGGTTGCGATTGCCGGTGGGTCTAAGAAGGTGAAGTATTCCCGGAAGGAGCGGTGTCATAAGCGCGGGCCATTCCCTGCCACGGCCATCGGCGTCTCTCATGGCGGCGGCGAAACTGTGAGATCCCTTCCCGGTGTTCATTGCTCTTATTGATGTATCTTCAGCGCCCTGGTAATCGACGGCTCTCCCAGTCTGCGCGTCGCTTCATGGAAGGCTTACTCGCGCACCCTGCCATGCAGCGCGCTTCGGGCTTCACTAATCGTAGGTGCGGGCTGTAGATCCTGCTGTGATTGTCTGACAATATGTGCAGATCTCTTCCGGACTTATAATCGACCGATGTATGACGTGTACGCTGAACATCAAGCCCAGCTGCATGCGTCCAACCCACGGCTACGCAAGAATTTCGACAACAGCGTATTCTCCTGCCTCACAGTGAACGCCGGCCCCCAGACGGCTACCGACCCGCACGCTGATAGCGCGAACAAGCCGGATGGTTGGTGCGGCATTACTTGCTGCGGCCCATTTGATCACCGGCGTGGCGGTCAATTGGTTCTTTGGGACCTCAAACTCGTTATCGACTTTCCCTCGGGCTGCACGATCTTCATTCCCTCTGCCCTTCTTGTACATTCGAACTGTCCCATCCAGCCAGGCGAGCGTCGTTATTCATGGACGCAGTACACCGCCGGTGGACTCTTTCGTTGGGTTGCCAACGGATTCAAGACTCAAGAGAAGTTCCTCGCTGAGGCGACGGACGAGGAACGCACGCAGTGGTGGGCGGATAGGGAGACACGATGGCAGCGGGGCCTCGCGATGTTCCCCGTACTTCCTTGAGTATATTGCTCCCCCAGAACCTTGTAGTACGACTTGTAGCTTATCATTTTGACATCTTTATGTACCTCTATAGCTCTAATTGTCTAGACTTGGCCACGAATATAGAGTAAGAAAGAATATTCGCGAATATATTCGTAATCTTATTCGTGAATATGAATATGACGAATATATTATATTCGCGATTAAGATTAAGTTGACGAATATAGATTATGAACTTCAAGTTGAAATAATCTTCAACTTATTCATGAATATATGATGATACTGAATTTTTGAGATCAAATGTAATTGCATTATCATTTATATACTGTTTGCATGACTTATAACTTATTCAGTAACTATTACTATAACTTAAAGGTGAGATTGACTGCATTATACTCAAATAATCGTGAATATTCATGAATATACTCTTGACTGTATTCGCTATTCGCGAATATAATCATGTTCAACGAATATGATTAAGAGTATATTCATGAATAACAATTATGGGGCTTGAAGGAGTGAATATTCGTGTACACGAATACGAATATATTCGATTATGTAATCGTGGACATGTCTATAATTGTCTATCTTGTCGTTGGTCCATCTGACTGTTTCATTGTGAGAACACGATGATATTTTATAACTGTGATGAACATAGAGCAGAGCAGCCACCGCCACGTAACTGAGCCCTATAGAAGCTCACGGAGCCCGATAGAACCTCAGAGAAGTAATATGCACATATTCGCCGCGAAGGCCTCTGCCACAATCTTGCAGGCCGCGTCCAGGGTCTTAGCCTTCCCAAAAACGTTTCCGCTCACGCCCACGACATTTGGGGCAGCAGCATGCCTGCATCACAAAGTAATGTTCATCCCAATGGCGCGGAATGATCACGAAGAGACGGTCTCACCATCCAGCGACGACGCCGACAACGCGTCCCGTGTAATCGCATAATATGGCCCTGTCTGGCCCGGGTCAGGCCAGACAAACGGATGGTGGCGAGGGAGATCCCCGAATACGCCTAGATTTTCATGAGGTTGAGGCGGGGCAATGTAATACGTACTAAAAAACAGAGAACTTACTGTATGCCGGAGTCTGGGCGACCGAGGCCGCGCCTACCACACTGTGAACGACGACGGGACTCAGGACCGGTGCAATTGCCTGAGAGGACCCTGATTGGAGTTAATAGACACAAGTGGTTCGAGGTTAGCAGCGAGGTTCAACTCACGACGCCAGCCAGCCCTAGTTCCCGAACCTAGCAAGTTGGTTCAATACGTGCGTGTTGCCAGCGTCCATCAGAAAGGCTCACCAATCGGCCCCAAGGAAACTTTCAGAGGGGAGACGGTGACTAAGAGAGGAGCGATGAGAACGAAGATCCCGAAGCAATGAATGCAAGTGTCTTACTCTGCGCTGAACCGACTGTAAACCGAACGGCGTAAAGATTTGATGCACGCGGCCCAACTTGTAACTCACCGAGTCTCTCGCCGCCGGGTCGCGTGGCGTCCTGGCAAAGAGCGCTGTCTGACAGCTACCATCAGAAACGGCGCGGAGCAAGCACTCGGTGGGGAGCACATACCATCTGGAAACTGCTTTATTCTTCAAAGTGATATAAAGTAAATTGAAGTGATTTCAAGTACATAAAGACAGAAAGCTGTCAAAGGACTTGAATAACAGGTTCTTTGCTACGGTGATATCAAAGTCATCTCAAGCACTTTTACACATATATTAAGAGTGTTATAAGGTATATAAAGTTATCTGTACTGACAACCTGTTATCAAAGTTCTTTAACAGTACTTGGAACATCCTTTGGCACTGCTTTCACAGTACTTCTTACAAATGTAAAAGTAGCCGCTGTCGGGAACTTGTTATGTAAGTATCTAGAAATACATCATAAGATCATATAAAGTACATACAAAGCACTACAAAGCTACTGTCAAGTACATATCAAGAACCTGCAAGCTTCAGATATGTATCTACAAAGGGTTAACAAATTGCCTTAAAGGTTATGCAGAGTATGTTCCAAGTATGGTCAAACCACTATAAAGCATATCAAAAGTATGATCAAGCTATAAGTATACACTCTCAAAACATTCCCGAAGTGACATCAAGCTGCAAGTACACACTTTCAAAGTGTTATTAGATAGTTATGATGTCTGTTCAAAATGCAACCAATGACCTTATAAGCTCACTCAATACGTACTCGAAGCATATCTAAACAATATAAACATACATAACAAGCTTTGAATAAGCCCATTATAATCACACAAAAAAATATGATAAACTAAATGATATTTCAAAGCTACCTAAAGCTAACTACCGACTACGAGCAGATTGGATGATTAAGCATGCATGATTAATGAGATAGATGATAAAAGTATGAGTGAGACAATAACGACAGTGAAGGGTAGATGAGAGAGATGGAGAGAACCTAGGCCTTGACAGACTGTTCGAGAGCAGCAAAGTCAAGAGAGGCCATGGTGTCCGAGACTGAGGTCTCAAGCAAGAATGTCTTGTTGGTGTGCACCCTAGGTGTTGTTGAGATATAGCACAGACAAAGCAAGGAAATGACATACAACATTGACTTGAAGAGATTGACCTGAATGTTAGCCATGTACTGCGGGGCCTTCTTCTCGACATGTTGAACTCCAGCAAGGTGATGGAAGTACCGGACAGAGGAGTCTTCCTTGAAATCAGTCCGACGCATAGTACCATCACGCCACTCATTGAGACCATGTTCAATCTGTAAGA
This sequence comes from Strobilurus luchuensis, assembly GCA_019915105.1. NCBI lineage: Eukaryota > Fungi > Basidiomycota > Agaricomycetes > Agaricales > Physalacriaceae > Strobilurus > Strobilurus luchuensis. Next base: position 1,959,472 of record JAHLMJ010000004.1, read on the forward strand.
CACCTTAAGAAAAATCTTGGAAATCCAAGCGGAAACATACCACTGTCATGGTGAGGGCCATAAAGACAGTCGGAACCGACTGAAGCTCAATCAAGAGGCGGAACATCTCGGAATTGGCCTTGCCTTTGCCCTCCATAAAAAGAACACGGGGAAGAGCCTCAAAAAAGGGAGCTCCAAAAGGCTGGTTGCGGTCGAAGGTACGGTTCTAGACATCCTATCAGTCTTGATCTTATCTATGAGAGACAATGACCTACCACAATGTCAAGGCCACCAAACTTCCAAGCCTCAGTCTTGGCAAGCCAGGTGATGATGTCGACGAGCTCAGCTGTCCCCATGGAGCCGGGAATGCCGAGACTGGCAACCTCATGGCGAGCAACAGTGATAACACTGTTGAAGAAGGCAAACTTGGCAAACGAGACCTGCGAGCATTGTTAGACTATACATGCAAAGAAAGAAGAAACATACAAATTGCACCAGCAAGGCCCACTTCTCAGGGTTCGAGATGAGACACTTGTAGGTCAACGTGTTCTCGGGATCGGCACCTTCCTTGGTAGCTGTGTGTTTGATGACGCACTCTACCTGGGATACGCGGTCGAGAGGTCCAGCGTACGGGTTGACGGTGGCGAGCTCCACATTCAGATGCTTCTTGCTCTGGACAGCAAGACGCTGCGACGCCGGAGAGATCATGTTTGTGGTGACCTTGCGCTTCTTGGCAACGCGCACGGTCTCGGTGGCGTCCTCGTTGACGTACCTACGCTTGTGCGTAGCCTTCATCAGGAAACACCCTATTGCATCAAAGTATCTATAAGCACATGTTCATCATACATCTGTTTAAAAGTCGCCAAAGCCCTTATAATCTGTCAAAGCACTCTCAAGTATGTTTAAGTCAGTGTACCATGACACTTACTTTTGAGTTCTTGAATATGTATCAAAGCACTCATAAATTGGTGTCACGAGTACAACCATTATAAAACATTTTTATTCATACACCATATTGCAATTGCTTATAATAACTCTGAAATTCTTCGAAACATATAACATCTTTATGATAAGCTTCAAAGTCTAAAAAGATCCTATACAATATACACTGTTTGATATGTATAAATACTAAGCCAATTATTTAAGAGAAAATGAGGACAGGTGTCTAAAATAGATGATTTACTGATAGGAATATCCCATTGCTCTGGAGTACACTTTGCAAAATCGGGTGTTAAGTGTGCACTTTGACGAATATTAGTAAGAGAGATAATGGACCATGCTGGAGATACGCCATCGGGTAAGTAAGCCTTCGAGAGAGAGGGGATTTTGTGGCTACGTGCAGCCTTTTGAGTAAGGACAGGCTTTGTGTACCACTCAACATATGCAAGTGGTCCACTTGGCCAGTGTGCAGGTGTTTGTACTTCAATACCATGCATCGAAAGTACTACAGGACATCGAAAAATAACTCGAACACGTCCAATCCGCGTCCCTTGCAGGCCAGTACTCTCTGCATCATCCCCTGTCAAGACCACCACTGTGTCAAAACAGCCTCCCTCCAATGGTGACGCCTTCACAGCATCTCGTGTTTCAAAGTCATCGGTTAACCCTTCCCGACTGAACTTGAAGGAATAATATACATCAAGACCAGCAAAGGGTAGGGAAGGGTAAGGATGTGCGTTAGCACTAAGAACATCAAGACCAAGTGCGTTTAGATAGAGAAGGAGATGTGAGGAGAAAGTCGGAACACAATGCTGCTTGGCGATGCATGCGAGAGGTTTGTTTGAAACGGTGGGATGTAAAGGCAGTAGAACACGACTTTTGGATGATGGTGAGGAGGCTCCAGAAATAGAGAATGACGCTACACCCAAAGATGAAGAGACAGATTGAGGTTCTATAAGAGTAGAAGAATAAGCCTCTTAGATACTTCAAGACGGATTTGTAAATGACTGACCAAATTGTCTTTTGAGCCAGTTAGTATAGTTGTGGAAGGCATGGACATTTTCCTTACGAATGACCCAGGTGGTCATCTGTGGGTATTCATCACGTTTATTAGACGCACGCCATCCTTTCTTCGCAAAATCAATGTGAAGACGCTCAAACATCTCTGTGTTGAAGTTGTTCGTTGCACCAAAATAGCGAATAGACTGGACGTAGTGGCGAAGAGAGTGTATTTTGGGAAAGTTGAAGTCTTTACGAAGACCGACAAGGATGAAGTAGGATTTGGTTTTGTGCCATGTCTCGAGTGCAGCGTCCATGTAGCCCAGCGTCTCATCATCATGTGTAGAGTACTGCGCCAGGTAGATGAAGTCAAGAATGGCGCGACAAGCCGTCAGACCACGCTCTGGAATATCCGAGCCAACCAGGCATGCAAGGAGAACTTTTCCCATGTTCTTCCGCTCCGTCCCACTGATCTGGGATAGTGCACTGATACCATTTTTGAAGTGGCGCAGGCCCAAGCCCGGAGGGAGACAGCGGAGACGGCGATTCATTTCCTCCTCCGTCATGAGAGTCTGACACCATGCAATGAGGTGGCGAAGAACTCCTTGATACAGCTGGTGAAGGACATCGGGCGTGGTGCTCAGATGGATATTGGTATGGGGAAGATCTGCCCAAAACGGGTTTGGAGCATGACCAGACACACTTTCGGCCATGCACTTCTCAAAGTAGGCAGTCGGGGTAGTCGTGGATGCCTTCGCCTCTGACATCACACTCAACGTCCACGCAGGGGTTCGCAACGCATCAGGACCCTTTTCCCCCATAGCCTCCTGCCGACACCTGCATTTGGGACATGTACCATTCTTTGCGCAGGTAACAAGACATTGTTCGGGATAGTCGGCAACATAACTGGCAAGAATGGGGTGTACTCGACGAACTGTTCCATCTCCGCTAGTCATCTCGACACCCTTCTCTCCAGCAAGCTTCAGCGGTGCAAAAACCTCGGACATCGCGGCGTGAAAAAGGCGCTGATAACGAGAACCCATGGTGGTCTTTAAGAGCTTGCCCTTGCTCATTTTGTCGATGGGAAGGTAGGCGATGAGAATGCAGGCAAGTTGTGATGGTTTACGCCGAAGGTGGCTCGGAATATTGCCCAGCGTGAGATAGACTGGATACGCCTGGCGACTACCCGAGAATTGGATGAGTTGTGTCTTATCGGTTGAGATGATGAGAGGTGTAACGGTGTGTCCCGGGGGGAGTTTACCCTGCGGAGCACATTAGGTTTGGCGCAGCAACCATAAAGATGCAACATACCTGGATGAAGTTCCACCATTTACCTGTCCACATCTCGTTGTAGAGTCGCCGGTCAACAGACTGGTTGCTGAATAAAGTGCTTGGTTTGTAGACCAGGTGCTCAGCCAGCTCCGGATCACCCCATAGAGACCGGATGGAGTCGATGATGTCGCGATGGCGTAGAGTAAAGTGTTCGTCGGGTCGGTCAGGAAATGAGAGATTTTTGACTTTCCACTCCCCGGCACGACGCAGTATGGAGTCGACAACTTTGTGCAGGCCCCGTGCATTGTTATAAGACAGGCCGAGCTTTTCTTTCACCTTGAAAATGATTGAGCAAGCAAATAACTGGCGAAAAAAATAAGAACTGACCCCAGGAATATTCAAGAGTGCATTGAAGGCGTTGTGACCTATGCCTTCGTTGATCATCCACTGTGCAATCTGCCAATCCAGCTCGGAGGCGAACGGTTTGAAACGGTCCACTTCTCCGACATCCGGAGTGCCGCTACCATCCATGAGTACATCGGCCGGAAGAGTTGTGCCGAACGTCGCTGCCCACTGCTTGTGAACCGTCTTCACTGCATGAAACATACAATATTTACGCCGGAAATACGGTGAAAAAATGTAAAATTTATTTAGCATTTTTTCACTTCAAAATTAATAAAAATATCGTAAAATTAAGTAAAAATATACTGAATATATGCTATACTTTAGTAAATTCAAATATATTTAGCATATTTTCACCTCTTTTTATGATATTTTTATTATTTTTTAGATGAAAAAATGCTAAATAAATTTTACATTTTTTTATCATATTTCCGGCGTAAATATTGTATGTTTCATGCAGTGCTTCGAGACACGGATGATGGCTCCAGCAGTCTCATGCCAGACAGATACTCGCTCTGAGACAGTGTCCTCGTCATCCAGATACCGTTCACGCCCACCGAGAAGAGTGTTCATTCGAAGGCGTTGCGTGGATGGCCCCGGACCAGCTTGACCGATGAGAGGGTCGTCAATAGCTTCGAAGATCTCGTTTGCTTGCGCGTTCTCAAGCCAATCGCGAAACACGGTACCCGCATCCTCATCCTCGTCGACGTCTATATCCTCATCCTCATCGACCTCCTCATCCTCATTGACATCTTCATCCTCATTGGCGTCCATAGCCTCCGGATCCTGCTCGCCCGCCAGCGCGTCGTCTGCGATTGACCGTTCGACACCCTCATCGTCGTCGTTATCGCCGATAGCCCAACCAGATGCTCCAGACGAGCCCACATCAACAGCATCAAGAGTGGAGGAGGCCGAAGAGCTTGGATGAAGTTCTGGCTGCAGGTGCAGTGTAGCCGCCGCAAGGTGCTCCGGCGTCTTGCTGAAAGCTATCCACCACTTGCAGGACTGGGCCTGGCGAAGATGGCTGCGCATCGCCTGGAGGCTGGCGAATTCTCGCGAGCAGTTGGGTTGTTCGCATTTGACGAGAGGCATAGCGAGGGCGATAGGCGAATAAAGGCTAAATTCAAGTTAGTCGAGCTTGCGAATGGAGACAAAAAATCACATACGTCGTACGGGAAACGTTCGGAGTAGAGGAGGAGGAGACACGGACGCCGGGGACGGATGACACGCTATGAGCGCCAGTTAGCACAAATCGCCACTAAGAGGTGATTGTACGTACCTCGGACAGCGAGACTCGACGCAGAGAGGATTGACGCTACGCAGACGAGTCAGTCAATACATAAAATGAGAAAAACGGCGCTAAAAATGACAGCATGGATTGTACTGACCTTACGGCTGGGCGATGGACGGCTGCTACTCTGAAAAGACTCGGTACTTGGGCTGGCCAGAGTACGAAAAATGTGTAGACAAAGACAACAGCCACAAGAACTAGTCTGAGTAGCTTGATGCGCTCGCAAGAACTAGTCTGAGCGAGGCGGGAGCGTTTTCGAGGGTGACGGTGGGCAGTGGGCATGTACTCCAGGCGCAGCAAGAGTACAAGGGGGTTGGACTTGGACTTGTGCCGAATCTGGCACATGGTCCGTGCGCGCGACGGAACGTGAAAGTTTTCAAACTCCGATCGAGGCCAACTTGCCAATCGATCCCATCGTTATCTCCACCATCGCACCAGCAAGACAACCGCTCATAAGCAGCACGCCGGCGCCTCCATCGCCATCGCCGTTGGTCGTTGATTCGTGGGGCCATTCGGTGTGTGCTCTTTTCGTTTCCTTTTCTTTTTTGCTTACCGACTCACAGCAACTTTTCCCACCCGTGCTCCAAGGATTCGAAAACTTGCACGACGACCTAGCGTCCCGTGTGCCCTTTTTCTCCAGCGCAACGAGACCAAGCGTCCGTTGCTGAACGTACATCCGCCGGCCTCAGCCCAGTGCTTGGCCGCTGCACCTCATCCGCTCGATGTCCGATCAGCCAGTCGCAGCTGGCCAGGTCGCCGAGAAATCCTTCGAGGGTGTCTTTGGCCGTATCTTCCAGGCTGAGCGCGCCTTCGTCACGACGCCCAACGCCGCCTATATCCCTGCCGATCTTCTTTTGGGCGTTCGAGATGTTCGCCTCCGCCGTAATCACCACTTTGGCCAGGATGACCCCATCATGCATCCTCAGTACTTTGATTATCGTGTCGCTCACTTGAGTTGTATCCCCCAGCGAGACATCCGCGTCGCCAATTCTCTCTCTCTTTGGAACACCCCGACCAAGGCCTTCGATTTTGAGGTCCAGGGCAGTTCATCGAATGTTGGCCGCTTTTGAGACGCTGTCTGCGTGGATCTTGCCGCAGCCGTCAACGCTGCTCTCTCACTTCTCGACAACACACTCCTGAGTCCAGAGATGGGGAACGTCCGGAAGGATCGTCTTCTCTGTACCCTCCGTCACAAGCTCAAATATTATCTCCCGCGTCTCATGGTCGTTTCTACTTTCGAGGAGTCGCTTGCCGTCTATCGTCATATCGGGCGATTGACGTTAGAGTTGCAAGGACGGGCTATCTGGCTGGACGCTGTCCGTGTGCGTCGTGAGGCGATTGGAGAATACCGTCGACAGCCCACCCGCCAACGCATTCGCTGCATTGGTGCGCTCACTTGGGATTTCGAAGTGGCAGAGAACCTGTTCCGCGTGAGTACAGTATTTCTTTCTGATTCGGTTTTGTTGTACTAATCACTTGAAAAGTCGGGCATACCTGTTTGGCTTGTTCGCCCGCTCGACCGTATCGCCGGAGTCCCATGCCATCATTGGTTCGAGCTGGACGTTCCACCACCGCCCGCACCATGGTATGTGAGAGGAGATTGGGACGACGCCTTGCCTCGCCACCGCACCATTTGGACCGGCGAGACCTACGACATTATTCCGTGATACACTGCCATGCACAAAGCAATCATTTCGTCAATCTGCTCCTATGCCTCTGTGTCTGCTTCTGCAGGTCCTTCTCGTCCACCACCTGCAGCAGCGTCGTCTTCTACCTCCATCAGCAGGATCCCGATCTCCGAATATGTCAAGCGTCGCCCTCCACCCGTGGCGCGACCAGCTACTCTGGCCAAGTCACCCAGCGCTCTCACTGTCAAGCCGCCTTCACAAACTCACCATGGACGTTCTCAATCTGGACGTCCTCAACCATGTAAGTCAATTGACTTATTATCAATTGTACTTGACTCAAACATCTTGGCAGACCCAAAATCAAGCTCGCGAGGACCTGCGCCTCCATCGGGCCGCAACAAATTTTTCGACGTCGATACCCCGCTGATGCCGAGGGGCATTTCGTCGTGGGAGGCAGCCGCATCAGCAGCCAATTCGGCTGGATTCATCAGTTCTACTTACCGACCCCGTCCTGGCGCTCAGTCCGGCTACGTCTTTCCAGAGGCAAACGGCATTGTCAGTCCCTCACGTGAGGATGTTCGAGCGTGCCAACTGAGCGCCCTCGTCAGACTTTGGGATCTACTCGTTTATCGGGTCTCATTCAGTGACGTCGACCTATTTCCGCAGAAGGAGTGGCATGCCATCTTGACGATGGATACTCACGGTCGGGGCAACAAACAGTCGGACTCGAAGGCCGCGGGCAGACGGGATAAGATTCGTAACAGTCTCATGGACTGTTTGAAGAAGGGTTGTAACGAGGTGAGTTGAACACTCATGTTTTGGTTCATTTACTGACATTTTTTAGGGATCTTTTGACTGGAATTTCCTCGATGATAGTCATACAGTGCGGCACGGACAGTACGTCGACCTGTCAACTCCTCTCAACCCGTCCGTCGTCCGTCCAATCCTGTTCGAGGTCACGGAGATTAATTTTCGCGTTGAGCTCCTCGCACTTGATGTCTGGATGTACGAACTCAAGCCGGTACCCGAAGATGGTGATGAGGAAGGTCTCGAGTGGGACGAGCTTGATGCGTCCAGTCGGTCTGACCGTGAGGCTGCCATTCTGTCTGTCATTCCTCATTTCGGTGGCAGTATCATTCCAGACCATCCTCCGGTAGAACAAGATGTTGGCTTTGCGTCGTCGGATCTTCAAGAGCGTGCGCGAGCCATGCACGCTCTCTTTCGCGTCATGTTAGGATGGAAAACGACACATGAGCAGATGTCATCGGAAGGGTGGAGGCACGCACATAGGCTCGAGGCGTTATTGCAGCAGGAGATTGTTGATCAGCGAGATTTGGAGCACGCCGAGTATCACGTTGCGTACTGGTACATCGACTGCTTTACAGAAGTCTTCAACCGCGCGCCTACCCTCCCTCATTGCCGTTATTGACTGTACATTTACATTTTTTTTTGGACTTTTTACTTGAATTTTTGGACTATGTTTTTTGTCAACACGTACTAGTACCGCAACTCGCCACAATCCTGCACATTGTATGCATACCGTTTGGTCTTCGCTATGGCAAAGTAAGTACCTGACCGATTCGGGAACAGTATGACAGGTCCGTGCGTGAGACTTTGACGGCAGGGTAGGCGGGACCCTGCCGCCTGATATATAAGACGTCGGGTGAGACATTTCCTTCTTTATCTCTTTCCCCCACCATCCTCTCTCTCTTTCTCTTCATTACTCTCTCCCGCCTTAATTGTTGCCCTCCCGTCATCCCGCCATGCCTCCTGATGCCAAGCGCACAGGTCGCAAGAAGTCCACTGACGCCAAGCGCACAGTGGCAGCCTCCAAGCCTGCAGCCAAGCCTAGTGCTGCTGTTGCCCGTCGCACCGCCGCTCAGACGCAGGCTGCAAAGGAGGCCCGTGCCGAGAGTATGTCGGTGTGCTGATGAAAATTTTCATTACTGACATCCCTACAGTGATCCGCCAGCGTAATGCTGCTCTTCAGGAGGAAGATCCTGATGCGGCACTTCTTGAGGATGGGCACACTGGGCCCGACGTCGGTGACGACATCAACGAGGATGACGACGACGATGAGGCGGACGATAGGTTGCCCGCCTCTTCCGAGGATGAGCGCGATTTGCCGTCGAGTGACCCGATTCCGTTTGATGACTCGTCGGACACCCTGGTATGTGATTCAATTCAAAATGGTACTGTGTAAGTAATTCTTCTTCCAGATTGTCTCGTCGCCTCTGCCGTCCTCCGACCCGTTCACCACACCCAAGCGCCCTCGCAAGCGGGGTCGGAGTGGTGATGATGATGACGATCAGCCTTCCCGGAAGCGCAAGGTCACATCGTCAATGATCTCGCCTGCCTCTCTCCGCCTTGGCGTAAAGGGCAAGAAGGCCTTGGTTGTCGAAATGGCCACTGACACGCCGTATCCCGGTGTGTTAGAGCGTGCGAACCAGGTCGAGACCACTCTCGCCAAGGTTGCGACAAGTCCCGGCGCCGAGCCCGAGGACAAGGCCACATGGGAGCGCCTCACCAAGAATCCTGGCAAGATGGAGCTCTTGGTGCAATATGTATGTATTTACATACTATCTTGGACCTGTGTTAACACCTCCACATCAGGTCATGTATTCTCGCTTCGCATTTTTTAACTCCCTCATCACGGTCGCTCGGCGCCTCATTGGTGGTTTGGGGGTCCCAGGCTCGATGAAACCTGCCGAGATTGTCAATGTTATCACTTGGCTGTTGAAAACAGAGGCTTGGAAATTCTCGGGCCTTGACATCATGGTGGGTGTTAGTAAAGAGTTCATAAATATTTGCTAATGATTGTAGAACTGCACCTTCGATAAGAAGAAACCCTTTGGTGCAGCCTTCTTCGAGGCTGTGCCACGAGTTTTATTCATGGAGGGACGTGGGAAGGCAAACTCCGAAATGTTTCGCCTTCTCATTGAGCTTCAGTCACTGTCCACGGTATTCATGGCTCTGTCCATGACAGCTGTATGTTTCTTATCTTTCTTCGTTCTCTTTTATTCATATGATTTGTCAGATCGAACACGCTCTGACGGAGTGGCGTGATGGCACCATTCGCCGGGCCGATTTCAAGGAGGATAACTCTGTCAGGTACTTTCACCACCTGGCAGGGCTTCAACATGTTGGCAAACACGCCCCCACCTTCATAGGGCAACTGCAGGGGGACTTGTTCAAGTCTATGCTGTGTGTATCGTTATTCTTTTTTTTGCCTCAGTCTAATTGAGACTTGCTTTCCAGTGTGCATACTAACAAGACCTTCTTGTTGGAGACTTCTGTCTCTGATACTATGGCTTCGTTGGACTTTGCTGCCCTTGAGCAGTCCGCGAAGTAGGTTAGTACAGATTCCCCGCCACCCCTTGATCTATGGGGGGTGGTTACAAAGTTCAGATTCCCCGCCGTCCCTCACTTTCGTTATGTGCTAGCTCTTCTCTTACTTATCAAGATCTAATACTTGTCTTCACTGTCGTTATTGCACTGCTCCTAGTTTTATTCACTCATCATTAATATTATGCTCGTAGTTACTTTGGTAGCTTTGGTTGGATTGGTCAATATCATCACATTTATATTGCTTTTCAACGGTGTGAATTCTGCTTAAGGTACTCTTATTTCGCTTTGTATTGCATGTGCATTGTTTGTTGAGTATCCTGTTACCACTTGATAGTAGTAGTATACTAGTTTCATACTTTGTGACTCTCAAGTAGAACTTTGGGAGTGCTTTCGCATCTGTAACTCACAGCTTTCGAAGAGCACAATGAACTCTTTCTTGGAGACATATGTACGACACTTGCTTTAAGATACTCATAAAACACACTATGAGGACTTTACAGTTGCTTTTAGAGTACTTTACAGTTGCTTTGTGTATACTTATAGAGTCCTTTACTAGAAGGTTTCGGAGACATTATGCTTTGTAACACTTTACGTTTACCTACAGGTCACTTTGTAATTGCTTTACAATCACTTAGACGGTAGTTCATAAGTGCTTAGATAGTTGTTGATAAGTGCTTTGGGATGGCTTACATAGTACTCGATAATCACTCTATCATTGCTTGGACAGTACTTGGTGAGTACTTTACTAGAAGGTTACCAGATCATGTTACTTCGAAACATCCAGGAAGTTCTTGAAGAGCACATTCACTTGCTTTACATCTGCTTTATATTAGCTTCTAAAATATTGTCAAAGCTCTAGCAAAGTACTTTACTAGAAGGTTCACGGAGACATACACTTTGCAAAGCTTAGTAAAGCCTTACAAAGTACTCAATAAGCTTCTCAAAGTGTTTGACAGTACTTCGAAATGTATGTCTACAATAACCTTCTAGTAAAGCACTTCCGCAGCTTTGGGGCTTACATGACTTTGAAATACTTTAATTTCCTTTAGATAGCTTTAACGCTATAGGGTGTTTCCAGATGTTCTTGGGGGTGACGAAAGGATCACTGGATGAGACGGCCTGGATAAAGGGTGGTTACTGTTGGAGTAATCATGGGACATAGGCCACTCACCACAGTGTCGGACGAGTCATCGTACTCGACAAGGTCGCTGGTGGCGACCGGGACCTTGTCGTCCTCGTTCTCAGAGGAGTTGGGGAGCTGGTCCGCGTTGTCGTCCTCAGGATTGGCGACATCTATAGTACAGTCAAGTCAACATACAGAAAAAGAGGTGCAGGTACTGCAAACACTCACCGACATGGCCATCCTCGAACAGTGCGGCGTCCTCGTCGCGTGCCAACGCCTCGTTGCGCTGCCGAACAACTGCCCAAATTATTGTCAGACGATGAGCGGGCAGTTGAGCAAAACTCACGCGCGGCGGCAGCATCCTTCTCCGCTTTCTTCTGGGCGGCGGTGCGGCGGAGAGCAGCCACAGACTGGGTAGATGGACCCTTCACAGATGTGCGCTTGACATTATCTGTGGGGGCGGTGCGACCAACGCGCTTGACGTTGGCGCTACCTGTACGCTGGGTCTCAGGCATGAAGCGGGCGGAGGGAGAGACAAATAGCAAGCGGGCGGAAAATAGAGAGATAGTGAGCGAGTAGTGGGAGAAATGAACGCAGGAAGGCGAACAAACAAACGGCACTATATATACGGTTCCCGATCAGGGTCTTGCCAGTTATCCCACGCACGGTCCATATGATATATCTCTTTTGAGTTGCCTTGTTGAGTCAGCACTAAAATCGACGTAGCAACAGCAATGATAGATATGTATGTAGACAAGTGTGAAAGCAAAGTTCAAGATGATAGTTCAAAAAAAAATACACTAGAATCGGCGGTGAGGCAAACTTGGAGGCCGAGCAAAAACGTCGACAAAGCGAGAAATATACCAGTATGCGATGTGGAACTCTGCGTCGTCCAGATCCTGCTGATTGAAGTCGTTATGCCTCAACATCGAGCCTACCCTGTGACCGGCCGACCACCCTTTATTTGAGATCTGCGAATGAGTTTCCGCCCAGCCCAGCATGACACGCCACAGTCCATTCAGCGCCTCCGCCCGTTTTCGAATGTCCAACGAAGCAAATCCCACATCGGATACCTGTGCAAGATTTGGCAGCAGCCCTCCTTCGAAATGTGCGATGGCCGAAAGGATGGCAGACTCGCGGTCGGACCAACTCGACGCATCCAATTCGCTCCAGTCCTCTGCTAATTGATCGTTGTCGGATGGCGGTTTCAGGATGTACAGTTCACGATCCAATACAAGCACCTCCCAGCGGAAGCTCACCTCGATGAGCTCCCACATGATTGGTTTAGCCACTATGAAGTTGATTGGACAGCCCACGTCGATGGGCTGACCATGCCACAGAAGTGGTACACTGGAGATATCGCGAGCAGTAAACCGTCCCTAGAAAACATACATTGAGTATGATAACGACAAGGCACAAGAAAAGACTCACAGCCAAGCGCCCCGTCTCAAGACACTCATTGAGGAGTCGGCGCACCTCCTCCCGACGCTGTGCTGCCTTTGTTGCATTGCCAGTGTTGTGAGTTTCCAGTGTGAGAATCGATTGCCACTCCTTCGCCCGCAATGGAGTGAACTGTCCGCTTGTCATACGGTACAGAACTACGGGCCAAATCTTGATGAGCATGTGGAGCATCCCAGCACGAACGTCGTGGCGTGTCGGCGCAAGAATGCTATTGGCCTCTGGCAAAGCGTAACCCGGATGAACGCCAGGACGTGGCTTGGCCCCCGGAGGACACAGGTTGCCCTGACTCGCCGAGCGCGCTGCTTTGTCCCAACCGGACAACCCCAGCGGCATTACAGCACTGTTGATATCAATAAACTTGTTACGCGACGGCTGTGAATTGGGTTTGGGATCTACAAATCGATTAGTTCAATTAGAGTTATAAATTTGGTTTGACTTACATGGCCCGGGAACACGCTGACTATGTTTCATAGCATACTGGACCTTAGACTCGGAGGACCTTGCGTCATGCACAGTGCGTGGTGGAGGCGATGATGGGCGAATGCTACGTGGCACTTGAGTGGTGAGAGTATTAGCAGTGGGCAGGTTCGAAGCAGAAGACGACGACGACGAAGTTGTGGTGTTGGCCGCCGCGGACGCGTAAGAGCTCATGCTGCGAAGGATCTCCCTGTGCATGGCAGCGTAACGACTGGTGATGTCGATGGACTTCCCGCAAAAGATGATTGGATAGGGCGGATCCGCATCGTCACATTCACCTGCCTGGGCCGACGGAGGCGCAGGAATTGGTTTGGTCTCATCCTGCCACTTTGCAGAAACACCAACAAGTCGATCGATGGGCCGAACAAGCCACACTGGAATACCACACTATAACCGGCGAAGATAAGCTTAGAGTCGTCAAAGAGAGATATGCAACGCACCCGAAACAGATTCTCGGCAACCTCTAGATCCCAAGTAAGTGCCCCGACGCAAGAGAAAGTTCGTTCGGTTTTTTCCTCCTCGGGAGAGCCGAGTTCTTTGCGTCGAAGGCAGCTAACACTGAGCCAGATGACGCGAGCATACACCTCAAGGGCAAGACGGCCTGTTTGACGGTAAACAGACGCCGCCTCATAGAACGACGAAGCCAGGTCTAAATGGCGGAGGTAGTACCGCAGCTTGTGACGCAGTGAACAGATCGTGCGGTCGGTGCGCATGCCTGCATTGACATCCGCAGACAGATCTCTCTCGAGTCTGGCAAGTACAACGCCAACGGCGGCAGCAAGATCCTCACGCACGGAGGCGCGCAGAAACCCAACACCGCTGGCAGCGCTAGTCGTACCCGCTAGCTCAAATTCGGATTCATCCGGCTTGCGCCAGAAAGCGAGCGACTGGAAGAGGTTGATGTCACGGTGAGGAATGCATGCGAGGTGGGGTACACGATAGTCAAAATACTGCAGGTGTAGGATGGGATCATCTGGTCCGAAGTGCAGCTGTTGGCACTGACGAACATTACGGGTGCCGAGAAGGAGGTCCGATGGAATATAGTGGGCATTCGGGGTGGTCACAAAGACGGATGCTTCCCGGAAAACACGCCCGACAGAGCCTGAAAAAGAGGAATTAGAGGTCATAGCCAAAGCGGGGGTGACGATATGGTCCTGGGGGCGGCGCGCAGCTGTCTAGCACTGGACTTAGACACAGATTCGACACCTGATGCTGGATCTAGGTGGAGACAGAGCTTGCAGACCCGTGATGCTAGATCTGCGGGCGCGGGGACGTCGATGTTGGGTTTTTGGGGGTGGTGATGGGAGGGAAGAGACCTGTAACGCTGAAAATTGAGGAGACGCCGGAATCAATACGGCAGGTCACGCACCTGGCTCTCACAAAGGCAATACTGGTCCAACCGGTGCTCCGAGTCCGAACGAGATCCAGACAGGTTGAGGTGATGGTCGAGATAAGAAGGAGCCATGACGCATCCGGTTGCGTGAGAAGTGGAGTTCAAAAAACTTTGCCTTCCCACTCTGCCTCACGCCTTCGCCTCCCGACTCCGCCATTCACGCCCTGCTCTCTCTCGTCTCTCAACTCTTGGTCCCCGCACTCGTTAAGACCAGTTCTGCGAGCATCCCACTTAGACAAGTTCTGGTGGCGGATTCCGAAGGATTAGTTGTGTTCTGTCCAGTGCAAGCACACTCTAATTCTGGTCGCTTCCTTGCAGTAAGCCATTTCTATCTGCCTACTGCCAGATACTAATTTTTGTGGTCGAACCGTTTGTTCATCGCTATCTATTCATTCTCCATCTGCAACGTCTGGTACGTAGATATGTTCTGTGATGAATTGCGCGCTGAGATTCTCTCTCTATATTTAATCTAGCTTCTACCTGCCTGCTGCAAGGAGACATGAAACTCGCCTCCATTCTCCTCCTTGGTTTTGTCTTTATTGTTGCCTCTTTGCCTCAGGTATGTACATTCATTTCGTCGCTCAACCTGTTGCCTACCTGACCACACATCTGTACTCAGATCACCTGCTCGGCTTCCTCTCCTGATCAACTACTCTCTTCGACACTCCCCCTTCCGTCTACTTCCGTATGTTGTCTTCTGTGTTCTTTTCTAATCTGTGCTGACATGGGAACTGTTTCTAGATAAGCTCTGTCCATTTCTTTGCCCCCACCATGGTCCTCGATATTCGCTGTGAACAACCCGACTGCTCACGCTCCTTCCGCACAGTCCAGGCCATGCGTAGCCACCTTCGACAGGCTAAATCCTGCTCTTGGTGGATAGCATTCAGCAAATCGCCTGAGCATCTTGCAGCCGCCGCTCTTCATGTCCCGCCCACCGTTGAAGACGGTCCCCAGTACCGTTTCACTGATGAGTTGTCCGCCACATCCATGCTCGATGATGACAACGAAGACGAGTTCGGCCGTGATGCGGCTACCGACCCAGACGAGGAACAGGACCCCGCTGACGATGGCAATGCTGAAGACGGCGACGAAGATGATGGTGATGAGGATGACATGGACATCGATGAAGACGAAGACGCCGCTGCCCACTTTCGCGAGTGGCTTGAGCAAGCGCAGGCGAACGAAGTCTTCGAATCCGTGGATGCGTCGGATGCTCCGGCCATCGGCGTAGCTGGTCCTGGGCCGTCCACTCAGCGGATACGCATGAATACTCACCTGGGAGGACGAGCGCGATACTTGGACGACGACGAGGATGATCTCACCTCAGAGCAAGTGTCAGACATGCACCCAACTGCCGGAGTTGTCATTTGCATGACCACTACCGTTCACGAACAGTGGGCTGCCACCTTCGGAACGACGACATCTGGTGATGTTGTCATGGATGGGAGTGTTGTTGACTCTCAGTACAAGCCCTTTGCCTCGGAGCTGGACTGGAAGGTGGCGCAATGGATGGTTGAAGAAGGAATCGGGGCACAACGCCTTCAACAGACTGTTGGAGATTCCCGGGATAAGTATACATCGTCATCTACGCTGCACATCCTCATCAACTTTGCAGGTGAAGGAGAAGCTCGGGCTGTCGTACAACAACACACGTGGGCTACACAGGATCGTGGACTCAATTCCTCGGCGCGCTGGCGACTGGAAAGTTAAGCATCTATCGTTTCCCGATCGCCCCGAGGAGAAGTTCACTCTCCGTCATCGCGACATTGTGCAATCAATCCGTTCGTTATGGGGTGACCCGGAGCTCTCCAAACATCTGGTCTACAAACCAAGCACACTGTTTAGTGACCATACTCGAGGCCGGCGTCTCTTCAATGAGATGTGGACTGGCAAATGGTGGACTTTGATCCAGGTACTTCTATTGGTCTAGCTCCCGCAAACTTCGCTAACATTGATTTCAGAACAAACTCCCTAAGGGTCGAACTGTTGCTCCACTCATTGTCTCGATGGACAAAACACAACTCACTCAGTTCTCCGGTAGTCGGCAGGCGTACCCGGTCTACCTTACCCTCGGGAATATCCCTAGTCATCTCCGTCGCAAGCCATCACAGTTGGCCTGTATTCTCGTGGCCTACCTCCCGGTTGACAAGATGAGTAAGGGGAAACTCTCAAAGACTACTGTGGGCTCTCGGTATCAGCGTCTTTTTCACGCTGCCATGTCTGAGATTTTTGCACCATTGAGGGAGGCAGGAGCAAAGGGAGTTGAGATGACGAGTGGTGATGGCGCTGTTCGTTGCGTCCATCCTATTCTCGCTGCATATGTCGCCGACTACCCCGAGCAGTGTCTTATCACCTGCGCAAAGAATGGTACATGTTCCAAATGTCGGTGTCGCAGGGAGGTCATGGGCGACAAAGCAGCTGCTGCGATGCGGACACCAGAATGGACTCTTGGCATCATGGCTGATGCTAAGAAGTCAACAACTTCCTCGACAGCCTATTTCGAAGCATGTATGGCTGAGAATGTCTCTGGTCATGCTCCCAATCTATTCTGGGCCGACCTTCCACATACCAACATCCACCTCAGTACTACTCCAGACGTTCTCCATCAGCTGTACCAGGGTGTGCTCAAGCACCTGATTAGCTGGTGTCAAACTCTCATGACCGAGGAGGAGTTTGATGCTCGCCTACGCTGTCTCCCTCCTGGTCTAGGACTACGACACTTCAAAAATGGGATCAGCGCTCTTTCCCAAATTAGCGGCACGGAACACAAAAACATGGGCAAGGTTCTACTTGCCTGTCTTGTCGGTTCATCCGTTCCTGACCGTGGTGTCACTGCATGCCGTGCTATTCTTGATTTCATTTATCTTGCTCAATATTCCACTCATGACGACGAGACACTTTCATACATGGACGATGCTCTCAATACCTGGCACCAGAACAAAGACTATTTCATCTGTGTCGGTCTTCGTAAAGACTTCAATTTCCCCAAGCTCCATTCCCTCCGCCACTACACACAGTCCATTCGCCTTTCGGTGCTACAAACAACTTCAACACTGAAATGTTCGAACGGCTTCATATCGATTTCTCCAAAAAGGGCTGGCGCGCATCAAACAAGCGTGATGAGTATCCGTAGATGACTACTTGGGTGCTTCGCAAGGAAAATGTGCACGCCTTCACACGTTATATTGATTGGTTGAAAAAGCAGTCTGGTAAGTAATTTTTGTGTATCTTTGTTGGTTTCAATGTTTGCTTACGAATACCTGTGTAGCATCTCCGCCACTTCTATCACCACCACCACCACCTCCCCCACCTCCTGCTTTGATGCCTATACCTCCTTCCCTGTTTGCACCTTCACCACCACTGCAGGGTAGCCGTCTACAGAAGATGTCTCTCACTAAAAATCCCAGTGTTTCCAACAAACCTCTCGCACGAATTGCCAAACAGCATTATGTTCCTCACTTTTCTGCTCATTTGCTCCACTATCTTCATGCTGTCGGTCGGGATCAGCTTGGACCCACAGCACTTCAATATCCTTCCTTACTGTTTGACGGTGTTGATGTCTACTATTCATTCAAGTTTGGACGTGAAGGATTGACTGATAATTTCGAGATTCGAGATACAGTCAAGGCATCAGCACTCAAAGGAGGTCAGTTTGATGCTGTCATTGTTCTCACTTCCGATGAAGCTGAAAGTACAGGGCTACAAGGTATGTTTTTCAATGATAGTACAATGGTTCATTATTGTTAATTCAAAGTCTGTTCAATCAGGGACTTGTGTTGGCCGCATATGTGTTATCTTCACTATTCCCGCCAAGCTTGCAATGCATGGTGCAATAGTGGATACTCCATCTCACTGGCCTCGAGTCCCACTGGCATATGTTGAATGGTATACTAAGCCTATTCTCACCGATAAATCTGCTCGGACACACAAGCTTCCTTCATTGTCAAAAGCTTATCTGCCAGATAGACAAACTCCTGCCTGGTCCATTATTCCACTCTCAAACATTCGTCAGAGTGCTCATTTGACACCTGATTTTGCGAAGTGTAAACCAGAACAGTGGAATATTCCCATATCTCTATCATCAGTTCTAGATACATGTGAACATTTTTTACTCAATAATTGGCTCAGTATTTATACATATCAGACAGTGTACTTAGCATAGTTTATAGTACTTAGAGTGATGATTTATAAATGATTAGAGAAGCTTGAAGTCATTGTCTTGGTGTGGCAAAGTTCAATATAGTCTGAAATGAATATAACTGGTAAGTATTCATGAATCTAGATTCAAGAGCTTGATAGACAGTTATACATAGACATGACTTTATAGTGCTTGAATACATCTTATAGTGATTTGATCTATGTATGGCGCTAGTGATACCTTACAAGGGCTTTCACATGCTTGACAAGCTTATAAGGGCTTTAGTATCTTATATGTGTCACTGTTTAAATTGAGAGCTTTGAGATACTTTAATGCAATATGGGGTTTCCTGATGTATGGTCCAGGTTCAACGTCAGAGATTGCTGGAGAACGCCTGCAACAAAAGAAAAGGTCATTATATAGACTTCCAAACAGAGAGGCAATTGAGAAACATACGAAGGAGGTCGATCGCGTTGGTGGATTGATTGCGAACTTTGTGGTTGCCCATGACGAGCAGATGGGAGGCGGAAGGAGGAGCGGAATTGAAGAGTCTGACCAGAGAAGACAATTAAATGCGTATACGCGTGGGATGCTGCCTGTAAAGTCGCGGCGTCTTGTATCGTAACCGGATCCCATGGGCTGGATTCGTGGCGCCAGTCGGATAGTTAAATAAAAAGTGGACATCCGCACCCATTTGAAAAGAAATCTTGCGTACTCTGTCTGAGCAGGCGAAATGGTAGAGAAAGAAGGAGCCCCAAGATCCGAGTATGTTTTTCCACGGTAGAAAACATACAATCGTAACCCGACGTGTCACGGTTCCAGGTCACCCACCACCGATGAGGACTCTGATCAAGAGGAACTTCCAAAGCTGCCGCCATTCCGACGCTTTTGGCTGAAAGGCGACGCTCTGCAATACGCGCTGGACACCCATTACCAAGAATTCTTTGACAAAAACCGGGTCGACCCAAAGCAGGGATCCGCGTTTGCGCACCAAGCCGCAAACGACATGATGAGGGTGTTCGGAATCTTCGGGCCATGGGGAGCCTCTTCGAAGCCCTTGGAGGACCGCACGGATTATGCTCCATCCGACGGGGAGGACGGCGACGACCAGAGCGAGTCAGACAGTGATGCGGACGACGACGACGACGATCACGATGCCAAAGTGCGTTGACTAGAAGACAAAACTCGTTTGAATAAGCTGACGATCTTGACCGACGCAGAGACTGAGACGCCGCCTACGGCCACGCAAGAAGATAGGGGAATCCAACCAGGCCAAGGAGGCGCGTCTCTCGAAAGTGGCGCATATTGAACAGTTTCGCAAGGTGTGTGTGTCTTTGCGAATGATTCTCCTGTAGTTCACCATGTTAACGTCACTTTTTGTCGTGTAGAGCTTCCTGACGTGGCTGCGGCTACAGTATAAGCAGTCCGGCGGCAACACTACGTGCGGACGCGCTGCTATGGCAGATCCGGCGACCAAACCCAAGAAGTCCGGTCGTTCGCAACGGGAGGCACCCGCCGGTTTGGCAACGATGTTGGTCCATGAGCTTCTCGGCATTGGGCATGCAGCTGTCCGTATTCCTCACGCATACCAACTCTTCGCGAAGGATCAGCCTTCCGCCTTTCGCAAACGCTTCCTGAAGTCCTTTCGCGACTCGGGCAAATCGAGAAAATTCCGCGCTGGAGCGGAAACAGCGTGGAATGCGAAGAAGTTCAACGCAGCGTCAGAGGAGGTCCAGCAAAAGTACTACGATGACGCGCAGGCACTGAAAGAAGCGGCGACGACCCGCCGTGAAGCCTTGTCGGAAAAATTGAGTGGTCGGCTTGATCCCCCCGAGGCGCAACAGTGCGTTTTCCCATCCGCCATCTTTGCGTTATGCACTAAGGCCACCCGCCACAGACTCATCCATGATTTTCCATTCCTGATGGACCCATTCATGCAATACCTCTCAACGATGCTCAACGCTAAGATATCCTTATTGATGGCGGTACCTGAACCAGGACAAGGCAGCAAGTTGGTAATCAAGGCGTAAGTCTTTGAAGTGCTCCCAGCCGTGTTTCTTGGAGAACTAATCTGATTCTGGCAGTCTGACGAAGGGTGAAAATCGAGACGCAATCCCTGTTACCTTCTCCAGTACTCCAGGCTATGCCATGCACGTCCATGCCTTTAGTAATTTCGCGACCAAAGCCTACGGTACGTTTCGATGTTTGTCGCGTGCTGACTTGGTGTTCATCAATTTTGTCTGCTATTGTAGATCCTGGCGAACGCGAGCGGAGTGCGCTTCCTGGTTGGAAGCCGACGGGACCATCTTTGGCGGAACGAACGCTGACTCTTGACGAGGACGGCAAGGAGCGCCTCGTTGTAGTCGTGCAGAACATGGCAGTTCCGGATGGCTTGTCCTGGACAGCCCGCGACACCAACACAGACGGGGAAGAGGATGAGGTCGATGAGCTAGTGGCTCAGCGTCTTCGTCGTGAAGCTCGCAAGGAGAGGGCCAGGGCTTTGGCGGAGGACAGCCCCCCTCCGAAAAGACCACGTGGACGACCGAGGAAGGAGAAGCAGACGAAACGGGCTGGAAACGAGTCTGACGAGGAAGAGGGTGATGAGCAGGTGGAAGGAGATGGGACAGGGCCTGTCGTCGCACAGAGGACGCGGGTGAAGAAGAAGGCGCTGCCCGAGCCGGCGGCCAAATGGAAGCGCAACAGCTTCAAGAGCCAGATGGTCACGCCGAGTGGGGACACGTCCATCGGCGCAGCGGGCGCCGGTCGCCGTAGGCTGAAGAGAGCAGAAGACACGGGGAATAGGAAGAAACTCTTGTCGTTGGCGAAAGCGGCGTCCCAACGCTCCGCACACTGGGAAATCTCAAGCAGTTGCAGTCCGCGGCCGCGATTGAGTCTGTCGCCGCCACCTGCGTCACAGGACTCACCTCCAGGCGGGCTTTCCGATACGAACGACCGTGACTCTCCGGTCCCTGGTCCTCCACCGAGGCCGCGTCCCCGCCCGAGGCCGGTGGGAAAGTTCGGTCAACATTTGGCGGGAACCCAGAAGGCAGCAGAGCGGGATCCTGGCACTGGGCGAGGCCTGGATCGTATAGATGAGGCAACGGAGGAGGAGGAGGCGGAGATAGGGAGGGCAGGCGTCCGGAGGAAAAGACGAGACGAAGACATGAACAACGCGACTACCACATCCGCGAGACTGGCTCGCAAGAAGAGACGTGGTAATTTCTGGCGTTTTGAGGAAGTAGAGGACGATGATGAACTCGACGACGATGAACTTGGCGACGATGATCTCGACGACGATGATCTCAACCCCGACGTCCCCGACGACAACGACAACGATTCTATTCCCCCTCATCCCGCAGCAGCGTCGTCGTCGTCATCCGCCATCCACGCCGTATCCATCACCCTGCCGCCAGCTTCATCAAGCATGCCGGCCACTCGGTCGAAACCACAACGATCAAGACCTCCGTCTTCTCTCAAGCCGCCTTCTACACGCGCTCGAGTAGCCGTGGAGCGCGCCTCCCTCCCTCCGGAAGAGCGTGACGGTCCTCCTTTCAATCCTCTGCTTTGCCAGTTCTGGCCAGATTGGGTCAAAACGTGCTACGATCAATTCATTTCGCTTGGCATGGATGATTTCCAGACGATGGTAAACCTTTGGCTCCGTGTCGAGAGACTGGAGTACTTTGCGGTTGGGACGTTGATCTTGCTAATTGAGGATCGGCCGCCGGAGGTTGCGGCTTGGATCAAGGGCGCGAGAGCTCGCCCTCAGGTCATCGATTCGAAGGACTTACCGAAGTTTGTCGCCAGCTTCTGGAAGTGGTGGAAAGGTCTTCAGCCGATTTGGAGAGATGTTGCAGATGTAGAGGGGCCTTTGACCCACGACCAACGTCCCGCTGCCGACGGCAGACCCTGGGGCGATCTTCAAGATGTCAAGGGTCGCAACGGGGTAGTGTCTGTGATCGCATGTCTGGCATGGTGGGGAAACAACATCGCAGAGAGGAGGACGGCGGGATTGCAGGAAGAGTGGGAAGAAGCAGTCATGGACGTGATTTACGTCCTTGAGGGGCTGCTGGTTGCAAGTGCGAGCTAGGGCCGGAGTCGATCCAATTGAGTAGCTTGTTTGTTCTGTAATTGTTTCCATTGTTACAATCAGTAAAAGTAGCTCCTCTTGCAGGTACAATAGTTGTGATCTTGCAGGTACAATAGTTGTGATCTTGCAGGTACAATAGTTGTGTATGATATGTTGCTAGTAGGCTAGCTTGAGGCTTGTGACTTGACTTGGAATTGTGTGGTGTGGTAATGTAATGTAATCTTTTTACTCCAATCATGCTTTGTGTCCAACAGCAGGCAGGCAATGAAGACAGACGAAGATGGACGCTAACAGCAACTTGAAGAGGATCGGTGAAGACAGACGAAGATGGACGCTAACAGCAACTTGAAGAGGATCGGTGAAGACAGACAAAGACGGACGCTAACAGCAACTTGAAGAGGATCGGTGAAGACAGACGAAGACGGATGCTAACAGCAACTTGAAGAGGATCGATGAAGACAGACGAAGACGGACACCCTAGCAGCATTGCCAATGGACAGATATAGAGTTGAAGCAGCTCTCAAAGATTGGGACATAGATGCTGATGAATCAGAAGTAGCTGCCGTAAAGCAAAAATAAAATACAGATTTGCCAAATTGACTCATATACTATTTGCCAAATGGGTTAATTCACTATTTGCCAAATTGACTATTTTCCAACTTTGCCAAACCAACTCGTGGCCTATTTGGCAAATACAATATTTACCTATTTGCCAAATTGACTATTTGTTGAGATTTCCTTTTCCTGGCTGGAAGCAGTTTATTTGTCAAATAGAGGCTCTTTTTCAAATACATGGTTTTGGCAAACTTATGCCCACCGGCACTTTGCCCACTGGCATACAGTTTGCCAAATTGGTTTGTGCCGGTCGGCATGGCTATTTGGCAAAAAAGGTATTTATCGGCTGGTACATATTCGGCTCATCAAAAAGTCAGTCGGTATGGCAGGCGGACAAGCGGGCGTCACGGCGCGGGAATTTGCCCGCATCTGGGCAAATTCCCGCGCCAAGTCAGTCCAGCCAGATGGATGATGTGCATACGCAGATCATCCGTGTTTGGTCCCACAAAGGGTCCGCGCCGTACTCCAAATATAGGTGTCTAGGGAAAGACAGATTTCCAAGGGGGGTACCTATGCTCGCGACGGTCAAGCGAATATAGCGCTGATGTGCAGTGTGATAAAGCGGCGTGTAATCACCACTATCTAACCAACAACAAATCTACTGGTGCTTGTGGTACGGAATGGTTGTCCTAATCGTGTGATCGGGGAACGGCTGGTTAAGGTAGCAGTGGACTGATACGTCCGTTTTGGGTGCATGAATGCGGGTTGTTTTGGGGGGGTTGTAAGCGAAGAGGATCTATGCGAAACACCTAATCAAATAAAGACTCAAAGCCGAACAGAGCTCGCTAGGAAGACGGGGACGCGAAGGCCGGGACCGCTCAAGGGTAGATGTTCTACAGTACTGGGGCGACTGAACGGACAACAGTGCACTGACTTGTTATCTGCGTTGATGCTAGCCTCGTGTACCAAACTTACTTCTCTACTTGGGTGTGACAGATCGTTCTTTTGAGCGTCGGTCAGATACCGTGGCCACAAGACGTTCTTCGGCTGCTTAACGTCGCACCAGTTCAGGCTAACTAAGCTTCACTTTCATAAGGCGGTTGTCTCTAGGGAGACAATTGCTTGCTACTTGGATCCGTGCGGTATCTCTGGGGAGAAGTCCGGGCTCACAGAAGTTAACTGGGTACTTGACGGCAAGGGGCTGCGCACGATTCTTGTCTGCGGTTCTTGAGTATCTCGCCACTTAGGCGTCTTAGGAGACTCTGCTTTGCTTAGGTCCTTGGCTGCTTAAGGGTTTGGGTGGGCTTTCAAACGTGTTGAACTTCTTATTGGGCGCAAACCCGAGTCAGATTACTACAGAGGAATGCTTTGTGGGCTTTTCACTGCGGGGCACTAAAACTACTGCTACTCTACTGACGCGACGCTACTTATACACTCTACAGACTCACTCCGGTAAGCTACGTAACTATTCGACGGCTGGATACGGTCCGTACAAAACATGAGTCCCTACTCAGCCTGCACGGGCAAAGGTCACCAGACAGTTCCCGCCGGCGCATATGCCAGTTTCTCTACGTTCAGATGTTGCGTAGACCACCCATGGACTCCGAGAAGCAAGGCGCTGCGTGCTCAGATAGGCGTTCGCGTGTACTTTTACTTAACCGGGCGCTTACCGGCTTATCCAGCCTTTGCACCAGACTTGGGCGTGAGCCCATTCAATCGCGAGCTACCGCCAGTGCGCATGTACTGAGATGGTCCGTGAACTCGAATGGTGACGCGCTGAAGCGTTGGGCAACTTATCTGGATGGCTGATACCACATGTAGTACATGAGGCGGGTCTTCGAGTCATAATCCATATGGATCGCGCCTCGCTGCCAGTTTCACATCAATCAGACGCGTCGACCGATGAAGGTGATTCTCTTGAGATAGCCGCAAATCATCCCCGTTCGGGGTTTTGACACTGGTTTATTGTTGTCCAACTTTTGTCACAATGAACAATGTACCGTCCGCTTTTGGTAATGAACTCCGGAGGTTGTGAACCCCGCTTCGACTCATTCAATGCTGAGGATCATGTTGCTGCTGGTAGAGCGCCGTCGGAAGCGACGGCTGTTCATCCCTGATTCGGATGTTGCTTGTGTGGCGCAGTTACGCGTACAAGGTGAAAAGGACCTCCTCAGAGGGGACAACTGGGTTTATGATATTCAGCCCTGGCTACTGTCGTTCTTTGACTAATAGTTACATGCTTGGAGTTCTCTCCTTGCCCTAGAGAGCGTCTCCGTGATGACCTTTGTAGCGTATCCAGCCTTGCTTCCGCTTGGCTCTTAGTTGCATATGGCTGTCTAGAAATCGCAAAATTCTGGATTCCTGGCCATGTAATCTCAACATGCATATCAGCGCGTTCTGGCACGTATATCACTCCAGAAATTGAGCCAATATGATCTGTACATACATTAGATTGTTTTCCAATAGGGATTTGGATGCAATAAGAGGTTCACCTTGGTGACTGAAATGTGTCTAGGGATTACGAGGTGTTATGGGAGATCTTAATGCGAGACCGATGGCTGGTCCGTTGTCCACAAACTCACCGATGAATTTAAGGCCCAGCTTAATGCTAGTATCTTGACAGACATGATAGCTATATTGTCTGCGTGTTTCTCGAGCGTCCAGCATATATTCGCAGAGGAATAACACAAGTTCGAGTGGTACTTCTCGATCGGTGGCTCTAAAGATGGAATGACGCAGGCTGATCAGACTCTACCGAGCACCATCACCATCCCGCAGAGAGCAAGAGATTATCATGGGCAGGGCGCCAATCTACGGGAACGACGAGGACCGACGCGAAGCCCGGAAAGATTCCAAACGTCGGTACTGAATCAAGTGAGTCTGGCATCGAAGCGTGTGTATGAGGTTTTAGGCTGACGTCCAGTAGACAAAGGGAACGGCTCAACCAGCGAGCGTGCGAACAGTACCAGGCCCAGAAGCAACCATCAAGCAATCGTAGCAAGGCCAGCAAGACCAGCGTCAAATACGTAGAAGAATCTGAGTGAGTCAGCGCCCTGCGTTAGTTAGTACCAGGTCTCATCCCAGTCTAGCCTTGCGGAGGTTGTCCTGCGCCGACAGTTTGCTCGTAGGATGGCCATGGTTGCGGCCGAGCTGCGTGGTATGGCCGATAATCATGTCGCGTCTTGGTTGAATCGCTGGTGTCTGTTTGCAACGACCAAGGCCGCCAAGCCGGACACTCTCGATATCCTCATCAAAACTTTGAATGAAGTCGGCGACCTTAGGCAACGAGCCGAAGACATCGTCAAGGAGTCAAACGCAGAGCTGGGAGAACCCACGGAAGCACTGAGCAATGAGGTCGGACGCCTTAATTTGGTACACAATTGTGTGAAGGACGTGATCGACCACTTCGGCGCGGATGATTTGCTCGATTGTCGCATAGCAAGGTCTTTACTATACCAGACATCAGAGCTTTGACAATAAAATGTGGATTCGGAGCCTTCAGTACATCAACACAGTGGTGTTTATGTAAGTTACTACTAGTCGTCTCAAGACAGCCAGTTTCCAGCCTTGTACAGCGGCCGCCTCGGTTGTGAATGACTCATGTAGTCCGCCAGGTATGCCCACCGTCTCAAAGGCGGCCTGAGCACTGGGACCATTAGCCGGAAATCTAGAGTAACCCAAAGATGAGAGTAAACTTACTAATTGGGGTATATGCCCGGATGCATTCCAACATAGACGACATAAAAACCAGTCGCTGATGCTCCTGTCGTGATTGGATTTATGTCAAGGTAAATGGGAGGGGAGATGGGTGAATAAGCGGCAGCGGTACGGGCAAAGACGTAGGTGGCGCGCTGCTGCGAAGTCTGGACTAGTCCGTGAGCTAAAGCCCAAGAGTACGCGTCTTCAGCAGCGTCCATGGTCTTGAAGCCAAGGTAGACATTGTGTGCGACGCCCTGTGTGCGTGCGGAATATATGTGCCTATATGAAATACTATTCATCTCATGCAGAGATAGCGAAAGAATTCATACGCACCAATGGCGTGTGGGCCCGGTTTCCAATCCAATGAATACGGCGTAACCCAGAGATCTGGACCTGGCGCGCCGTTGGCGAGAATGGACAAGTGCTACGTGCGCTCCTTGCGTGCTCTGTTGAGAGCCAGCTTGAGACCTAGTACATGTCAGGGTGTGAGGCTGTTGGGTAAAGACAGAACAGTAGATGTTACGAACCATTCCGAGGTGAACGACACGCCCTGGTTGGTTTCTACGCGATAAAGGGTGCGATCGACCGCATCGCGCGTCGACATCTTACAAAGGGCCTCCACGAGCTCGTCAACTTCATGTTGTTGCGTGGGTCGGAGAACAATAGGATCATCTTCATCGTCGGACGGCAGCCAAATAACGGGACCGACAGGTTGCTGGTTCATGATGATGACAGAGAGTAGCAACGATAAGGCATTCAGCACCGCATGTATCCTACAAATCCGGCCACCATCAAAGGCACGACTACGAGTACGATCCCCCCTATCAGCATGCTTGTTCCCCGCGCAGTCAGAATGAAGTCACTATCAGAGTATAGGATAAGTTTCAGTCAGGGATATGAGTTAGCTCAAAGACTTACGGGCGATGTTGGCGAGGCCAGCCAATGCGAACGCTTCCTTCAGCCAACTTCGCATTGAAGTACTCAAGCGCCAGGTGTTGCTCGCCACGTTTGGCATGACTGCCTTCGCTGATGCCGGTGATGGCTTGGCGGGCCTCCTCGCTGTGAAGGGAAATCCATATTAGAGATAGCAAGTGTCGTAGAGAATACAAACTCACTGGTCAAGAAGGATCCCAATGCGCCGCCCGACGATTGTCGGATAGAAGATAACTCCCATCGGCGCGAACCGGTATCAGGGTAGGTTTGAGCAGCTGCGAGGGTACAGTGTCGAATGCAACTCCTACACGGAATGGATACATGTCGTCAACATAAGCGGCAGGATCAATGTTGCGGTCATAGACGTAGGCCTGGGGAAAATGAACCGGATGGTTGGATACATCCAGCGCGGAGACGGTTGTTGCTAATAAAAAGAGCAAGACGTCAGGACAACAAAGAGTAGACATGACCACGAATATCGGATATGTTAGGATATATTGAATATAATTGTATCCGACATTCGAAAATATTCGAATACATATCTTAGGATAGGATAGAATGTAGAATATCATATGAATGTCAAATGTTCACTTTTGAAACAAACATTCGAAAACTGTTAATAATAGTAATAGTATTACATGTCTTATAGTACATATGAAGGTTTGTTTCACATATATGAATGTACTCGAATATATTCAAATATATTCGGAAATATTCGAATGTATCATATTTTCAAAGGATAGAATGTCGAATGTCTATTTGAATACAAATATCTGGCTTTGGGGTGCACATATTTGTGGTTAGGATGTAGGATACATCCGAATAGACATTCGTGGCCATGTCTAACAAAGAGTATAATGACACTTTGTCTTACGTATGTCGTCTGCCCACGACCTGGGCAGAGAGTCCATCTGGTGGCCATCGTCACTGTCTTCCCATTCGATAACGACCTTGTTCGAGGTAGGAGGCATAAATGGCGTCGCGGAGGGCGAGAGGCGTCTGGTCGGAGCAGGTGCGGCAACTGCGGCGACGGGTCCACCAGCTTCCCCTGTGTCTGCCATGAGAGTTAGGTCAGAAGTGAAATAGCGTGAAATGAAATATATACCTATCCGGAACATGCCGTCTCGCTGCCCGTCTATTCTGCCGCGAAGGGGTTCGAAACCTTCACCCCACGATGCCGCGCAATACTCCAGCTGAGAAGAAGAAGAAGAAGCAATGCGCAAAGATCGCCAAAAAGGATAAACGAAATGCGAAAGGATGGATGTCGGGGTCTAGGGAGGTGATGGTGACTGCCTTGCTACCAGCTTACTTCGATGCCATCGAGAGGAGTTGGCAGGACGCTGCCAGAGTCATGAAGGACATTCAGAACCGCTTTCACCAAAGGTATCCGTGGCCGATGGAGGATTGGGAGGAGCCGACAGAGTTGGTGCCATACGACCCGAAAGCACCGCCGCCCGATGATTCCCAGTTGACGCCGGACCAGGTAGCGCAAAAGGGCGAACATATCATGCGACAGAACAAGGTACGCTCTCTTCGACCTTTCTAGATGGATTCTCGTTAGACTAATGAAATCCCAGCGACTCTCTGCGTGGTGCGCGTACCGTTTCAAGAAGGAGCGTCGCAAAAGGAAGCGTATGATTATGTTGTCCACGGACAGCACGTACGAAGAGTTGATGTGCACGCTGGTCAGCCACAAGAAGCCTATACGTGCGCGCTCTGCAGTACAGCAATTCATGGCAGAGCGCGGTCATCTTTTCGTCAGCGCGCTTGAGACCAACTCATCCCTCCCATCTGCTGTTCCAATTTCGGCTGCCGACTTGGCGGGATTGATTGCTATGCCGCCCGAACCCTCTGCAAATCCTACCGCCGTTGCCTCGCCATCGAACGGCGATCTTGATCAAGCCTTGACGCCGATACCCCCTCCAAGCACACCAACATCTACACCGATACCCCCTCCATGCACGCCAATAGTAGCTGCCGATTCGCCGGTCCCGGTTCTGGTTGTTCCCAGTGGTGCTACAAGCGTGTCCGAGACGATATTGCCCACAGTGAAGATCAAGGGCGGCGGGTGCATCAACACGAGGGAGTCGAAGGCAAGGGCATTGTTCAACAAACTGCCAGAGAGTGAGAGGCGAGAGTACGGCATTCGGGCAAAGGCAAAGGCGACAGAGGATAGGAAGGCATATGAAGAGCATTTGAAAGAGGGGCCGTCAAAAGATCCTGAGGACATCGCAAGGTCAGTCGATGAGCATGCGCCTATGATGAAGGCTTACCAATACTGTAGGGCTGTCGATAATGTGCTGGCATTCGTG
The DNA here is from genome assembly GCA_019915105.1 of Strobilurus luchuensis. Taxonomy (NCBI): domain Eukaryota; kingdom Fungi; phylum Basidiomycota; class Agaricomycetes; order Agaricales; family Physalacriaceae; genus Strobilurus; species Strobilurus luchuensis. The sequence goes on from JAHLMJ010000004.1 coordinate 1,989,508, forward strand.
AGCCGGATAAACCAGGGCATAGAGGATCGCACTCAGAATGTTTGTTTGACGCTGATCGCTGGCCCGATGGCGAAGTTCGACGGAAGTGAAGGGAGCATCATGTGAGTAGTCATCATGGACACGATTGAACGGTTGTTGACATGTAGTCAGAGTGTCCACGAAGAAGACAGCGGAGGCGGCGCCTCAAACGTTCCCGGAGTGGTGGGGACCAGCGAAGATGAACAAACTAATCGACGCGTACAAGACCTTCTCCGGGCTCTGCTTCAGTCAGGCAGAGAAGGACGCAGTCAAATTTGCATTGACAACCGAAGGCGGCACAGCTGACATGGCCGACGGTCAACAAGAGCTGAGAAGGGAAATGATGGATCCCTTGCAATCTCTTGCCGATGACGATTCCCTGGATAGTTCCGACGACGAGGACGAGGACGACAAAGACAGTGACGAAGAGGAGGAGAAGGTCGCAGAGAAAGAGAATAAGAAGCGACTTAGAGAGGACGATGCGGAGGACAACCAGCACGTGAAGGCTGCGAAGGTGTCGGTGTCGCGAGGTGCCGCGAACCATCGCCCGCGTCCCAAGAAGCTGGCCAAGAGTCCGAGCAAGTTGGCTGAGGAGACACCGCCCCTGGTTGTGGAGGACCTGGACGGAAGGAACGCGCAGATGAACGCAGGCGGAGGAGATGGCGTCGATAAGCCTACGCTGGGCTTCGATAAGCCTACGTTTGGTACGCCAGATTGGAGCATTCCACCACCTCCAGCTCCGTTGATCCCTCTACCATCCGCGTTCAACATACTGGGCGATGACGACACTATGTTGGTGGATGGGCCAATTCTCGGAGAGAGCAGTATAGAGGTCGCCGCCAACGAAGCGTTTCTGCAGAGCATGGATCAGTTTTTGTGTACCTTGGACGTCCAGGCACAGACGCACCTGCCGAATGATCGCCCAGAGACGCGATTGGAGTCGCCGCCTCGCTCCATATGCGAGCCCAGTGCGCCGCCGTCGCGAGCTGTCACTCCCACCGCTCTGGTGTCCTTGCCTCCAGCATCGCCGGATCCGTCGTCACCGGAACCCGTCTTCAAGACTTGTCAGAACATCGTGCTTGAGGAAATCAAGCAGGATTGGTTGAGAGACCCTGTCGAGGAGTTCACGAACGCGAAGGGAGGAGAGAAGATAGCGGACTCACTAAAACTCCTCATCGCAATTGAGGAGCTACACGCCGTAGAGTCAGCCGGGAAAGGCATGCGAGGATTGCCTTCGAAGTTCCGCCCTGGCGAGCTCTCGAAATGGTTGAGACAGGGCCGGACGCGTGGTCCCCGCATATCCATCGCGAAGGGAAAGGCAGAAGTGTTCGGCAAGGCGTGGTGGCTATGGTGGGAGAGTATGCAGCCGCCATGGCGCTCAAAAGACGAGGATGGTAGATGGAGGTAGGAAGACCGCGAGGACGAGTGGGGCTGCCTAGCGCTGCCGGGACAGAATGGCTTGCTGTCGGTGATTGCCACACTATCATGGTGGTTTGAGGCGAACGTGAAGGACGACGGCGATTGTCAGAGGGCGTTAAAAGATGTGATGTGGGTGATGGACGGCATCCTGTTGTGCGTACAAAGGTAAGACGTACATAACGTGAGCGACATCAGATACGTACTTTGAATATGATAGGGTAGCGTGTGCGTGTATTTCCTGTGGTATCCCACATGCAATACACATTCATTCCCCAAATGAGGTCGTAGAAGGCTTTGAGAAGTGGCATATATGTCGGCCGAGGATGCCGAATCGAGGACTTGGCATTTTCGTGAATGGCTTCGATCACGTGAAGGTTGGATCTGGACTCGCAGGGTGATTGCCTTGAGGCTTTAATTTTTGACTCTGCCTCCGTGTGTTACGCGACGCGGACGCGAGGAAGTGTCTTGGTTGCGTCCACACTGGCAACACAAACAGGCATTCTCAGTACATAGTGTGAAGGGCTTTATAGCTATGATATCTTCAGAATGAATTAATTCTCAATCCAGCTGTATTATGAACTGGATAGCCAGGAGTAGAGAAAAGGTAAGGTTGTTTTGTATTGCCAACTGGCCCGAGGGTATGTGGCGTCATTCTGCCAAAAGCAAGGTACGGATGGAGAGCTGGCGCAGGTGCCGGCATCCATTTCGGGTAACGCTCGGGGCCCGATCCGGATGCAAGCGCGGCTGCTCGATTGCCCATTCTGTTTTTGGATGCGGCTGGCGGGGTACCGCATCGCATGCCCATTCTGGACGCCCCGCATGCTGGACCCAAAAGGGAAGCGCCCGCGCTGAGCCCAGAACGGATCCCCGAGCGCGCGGACCCAAACAGGTCCAGGTGCTCACATTAGGTAAGTAGCCTGGAAACCAAGCGTTCTCACAATGAGCAAGACTCGATGTAGAACGCTTGGTACGTCGGAGTTTAAACCTGGCGTACACATTTTGTCGACGGATTTGGACGTGATCGGGTAGCGTGGGCTTACATATACACTCCTTATTGGGAGGCAAGCTTGGGGCAAGCCCTTGCAAGGCCGCGTATGTCTCCACCATCATGTCTAGGCTTGCCAAAAAATGCTCTCTTATTCATGTATACTGCACCGATGACTGAAATACACATAATTCGCCACCCCCACCTGTCATTAACCCCGAGTGGCTGGTCCAAGTGCATAGGTATGAGATTTGCACGGAAAAGGGCAAGAAGGGGTGGTAGAATTGTAAAGACATATAGAGAGCAGTTAGTAAAGAGAGCCATGCCCATTGTCAGCCATCTGAGCATGAACGACGTGCTGAAAGTTGGGAGGCGGAAGCAGGCCCTCCCAATAAGGAGTGTATATGTAAGCCCACGCTACCCGATCACGTCCAAATCCGTCGACAAAATGTGTACGCCAGGTTTAAACTCCGACGTACCAAGCGTTCTACATCGAGTCTTGCTCATTGTGAGAACGCTTGGTTTCCAGGCTATTAGGTAAGCGAGACGTGCCCCGTTGTAACGGTGCATTTTACATCATTTCCATCCGTTATAACGGGGGGCTCTTTTTCTAGGGATTACAGCTATGGCTCCTCCATCCTATGCTAACGACCAACAGGCAAAAAACTTTATCATGTCCCGTCCATAAGAAGGCTGGCGGATGAACTTCGTGGCTTGGACCCGATGAATATGCAACTCTACTCTACAAAAGCTGCCATAGCCAGCAGGATGGCCAAACTTTGCGAAGTAAGTTTGTTCCGGTCGATGTGATGCATGTCTCAATTGATTCGATGTAGCATGCGAGCGAGTGCAAGCGTTTCGTTCGCGACATGAAGAAAGACAGATCCGGAGAGCTTGACCGCCTTCGAGATGAGCGACTGAAAGCGTACGGCATTTGTTTCTTTCCAAAGCCTCGACGACAATCGACGAATCATAACTTAGCGTTATTCACCGCCTGCGCGATCAAGGTTGGCGCGGCGAGCTTGACTACAAGAACACAAGAAACCTTCTGTCAGCACATCCACACGTTCGAAGGCCACAAGCCCTTACGGATCGAAGTATGCTTTCCTCAATGTGGTCCCTCCGAGTCTCTCATGACTGAGAAAATTCTCTTCATAGTCTGGGCAAACATCAACCCTGTACTTACAAGTTTCATGGAGGAAAGGAGGACTGAGCGCCGTCAGGACACTGTCGCCAACCGGTGGGACTCGTTCGACCGTTGCTACTCACAGGCTTGGAAGTCTCAATACAAGGCGGACCAACTCAACCCAATTGACGTAGCGCACGAGGAACCGTTCCGGTCACTTATTTTCGAGGCAAACCTGGACGAGTCTATTGCTTGGGAAGACATGCCACCCTCTGTGTTCTTCGACGCGACGAACGATGCACGTGTGCGGATGGACGCGATATTGTCGCGACTATTGCAATCGCAAAACTTGCCGACAAACCCTGCGCTGGTCGTGTATGTCTGGAATTGCGACCACTGTTCTCGTGAGGTGTCTCGCCCCGAACTCTTTCGACACTCATGCTTGAAGTCGAACCCTCTGGAGGACTTCGCTCGTAAATCTGTGCCACAGTGGAGAGCGGACTTTGGGGTCGAACTCAGTGCCCGTCGGAAAGGACTCCTCGAGCTCTACAACCTAGACCACCGCTCTACAACCTGGGAAGATATGTATCGTCTTGACCTCTCGTTCCAGCTCGAATCAAGTGACACGGAGCCTGTATTCCGGAGCTGGCCAATCTTTGACGGCGTTCGTAACTGGCAATGGGTGTTTGTGAGTCTTGTCTGCTATGTTTGTGCACCGGGTCTTGATTGGGATCACAGCTAAATAGCGAGGAGCATGAAGAATGGGAGGTCGTCACATCGAAGTAGGTGATACAGTTCTCGTTGACAAGGTCTACTGTCCCTGGCAGGTACAACGCCAATATACTACGTCTTGTACACGCACGTCACTGAGCGAAGCTTGACTATATGCACGAACGTCGAAAATAAGTCACACCAAAGGCAAGCTGGACCACAGCTAGGTATCATCACCTCAAGGCCATCACGGAGTTCATTGGCATGTCCTGAGGCTGAGTGCCCATGCAAGACGGTCTAGGCATCCAGAGACTCAAAGGGAGACTCACAAAACCGAAAGGTTCGGCACATCCGCTTCACTTCGACCTGATGTCGACTGTGAGCATTGTTCCCTTATCACCACTGCTTATACTACCGTCATGGAGGATCCCCAGGATGTAAGTGCATCTAAGTATTTGGCCTGGCCGTCCCAAGTTTAGAGTATGATTTGATCGTGTACGGCAGGTCAATTTTTCAATCGCCAGCCGACCGCAAGCGATGACACCGACGAACGAATGTGCCAAATTAGTAGTCGAGGACGGACGTTAATGAGGACGAGGATGAGGTGAGGATGACTAGGACCAATACGAGAACAGGCGAAGACAAGGATCGGGATCAGGACCAGACTCTGACCGGCGAGTACGTCAATGTACGACCGGCGATGGGGAGGAGGGAGGGCAGAGAGTGGAGGGGGGGGGGGGGTAGGTCACAACCACAAGGACAATGATCCCTCGACGAGGACTGATTTCACGAGGATCAGCTTTGGCGAAGACAACCTGACGACCAGTACAAAGACGAGAGTCAAGGACTACGTGACGCGGACTAGGACAACATTCGACTTCCAGGATCAGGACAGCCTATGACGCAAAGGCAACAATGACACTGTTGACCGATGGCAAGGACGAGAAACGCTGGAACAGTCCCAGCGGGACTGGTTTGCAGGAAGCAGCGCCTTAGTGGTCGGCGCTGCGCTCAGAGTCATGAGCGCCATGTGCCAGGGGTGAGACGGGGGTTGGTGTCGTCAATCCACAGTCCCCAAGACGCACAATGCTGTCACCAGCAACTGTTGTCGTTTGCTGCAGATCGAAGTATATATATATATATGTATATATTTCTACAAACATATCCGTCACCTTACTTGCAACCTGTACTACGTACTACTGAGTAGTGATCAATTACTGACCTCTGGGACACGCAGTACGTAAACCAAGAAACTAAACATGTCTTTCTTATACGGTTATACGGAGTCCAAGTCTTCTTCTTTCGTCATGCGAACCCACAGTCCGCCCCGTGCATACAACGTCAAGTGCTGCCCAAACACGATTGTGTCCTCGTGCCGGGTGGACCCGGGGATCTTTTCCTCAAACCAACTCTTGGGGGGACGACTCTCGGGTACCTGGGCATCCTCTGCAATGTCAATTGAGGAAAACCTCTGTAGGAGGCGAATGATGAAGTATGAGGCTTCATTGTATGCGAACTACATGCAGTCTGCATCAGATACATCATCAAGGAGTCTGGCAGGACGCACCTGTTGACCCAGACAAATGCGCGGACCGACATTGAAGGGCAGGAATATGGAGGGATTGCCGACGACGTAGGTTTGGTGGCGGTCATCAAGGAAGCGGTCAGGATCGAATTCGAGCGCTACTAATCGGTAAGCCAAACTACAGAGATACACGATAGAGACTTGGTCTTGCCTGTAGGTCCCCATAAATCGGTTCGCCGATGCATCCAGAAGACGAGAAAAAAGACTCTGTAAAATTTGCCTGTTAGAGGCAGTGATGTCAATGTCAGGAATACAAACTTGGTTCCTTTAGCGACATAGTATGGTCTCCCATTTTCATTGGGAAGGGTCGTAGAAACTTTGGATGTACTGAATTAACGTTCGTTTGTTAATGTGAAATCCACCAAGCATAGCTGCTCACCGGCTATTAAACGACCTGTACATAACAACAGGCAATCAACCGTTGAGCAGATTCAGGGCCCCAGTGAGAGAGCTACTTACAGAGGCGGGTAAAGACGCAGGGTTTCTAGTGTTCGTCAATGCCAGTACTAGGTAAGGCGCCAGATATGGGCAAACTCACCGTTGATAACAGCTCGTAAGTACTTCATTTCACGAATGTCCGCATACGTCGGTGCGCGCTTCCCGAGAATGGTCGTTATCTCCTCTCGCAGTTTCTCAGCAACTTTTGGGTTTCTGCTGAGAGCATAGATGATGAAGGTGATGAGGGATGTCGTCTACATCAACAGGATGTCGATTAGATACTAGCAGCTTGATCTCATGACACTGACCGTGTCTCGTGCGGCCACTAGGGTGTTGAGGACTTGATCCATGATTGCTTCCACGTCTAAATGTGATATGAGTTTTCATCACGGTGGCGTCGGGGAGATAGACAGACCTTCAGTCTCGCGTACCAAAGTGGCGAGGAGGTTCTCCTCGTCGTCTTTCTCGAGTGTACCAGACGCTTTTTCCGCAAGCGCCTTTCTCACTAAAGGCTCGACATACCCGGTGACAATCTTGCGTAACGGCACCACCCTGTTTGACCAAAATTCTCTGAGGGCCCAATATTTACCATAGCGCGTTCTCTCCCCAACCAGCGCTTGCGCTGTCATGAAGGCTCGCACAAAGACATTTGATGGGTGGTCTTCGTATTGCGGAGAGTTAGCGATGTTTGAGGATGGAGGGTATGAAAGACCGGCAGACAGGGAATCAACGTCTTGGCCAAAGAGGTATTCCGAGGCGGAGTCCAAGGTAAAGCGGCCTATGAGGTCCTGGAAATGACGGGAAATCTAGTGATTGTTTGTGGAGGGATAGCGTCGGACAAACCTGTATATCGATGGGATGGCCGTCAGCGATACGCTCTGTAGTCAAGGCGATAACCGTCGTCATGTGCCTCTCAAAGTTGTCAAAGTCGGAAATCCTGTCCTTGCTGAAAAACGGACGCATCATGTTCCTGTGATATCTGACGCCAGGCGGTGAGTTCGGCGACTGTCAAACTGAGTGGACTGCATACTTCCAGACGTCACCTAGGAAGGCAGATGGCACCTTCAATGATATACCATGCTACAAGGAATCTGCTACATACCATCGGCAGTCAAGACCCCCGTTCCGAGGAGATCCGCTAGCTGAGACCAAAGTAACGGCCCTTTCTCGAAATCGTCGAACTGGGTAACGAGGAGCGCCTTTGATTACATGAGTTGGGGGAAGCATTGAGAAGGCTTCTGGTGACCTTAATATGGACGGGTTCCAAGGTCATAATCTATCGTCGATACGTGTGAGGGATGAGGGTAAGACGGTGTGTCACCAAAACCCACCCGTTTCTCTGAATAGATGTCCATAACGTAGGTGTTCCCATACTGCAGTGCCCATTCCCAGAAGACGTCGCCCGGATATCCACTGCTGATGCTATGGAAGATTTTGTCAATGATTGTGCGACTCCCGGCGGCCACCTGCGGCAAAGCGATTGCGCCCTTTGCTCTCATGTCGCGTAAAGACATGATATGCAAGTAAAGGAGTGCGGCATATCGATAAAGTGGGTGCGAGGCACCTATAGCTGCAGCGTAGATCCATGCTGCGAGATGGAGCCCTGTATAGCGAGAAAAGAGCCCGAGTACGGCGATGGTGGCGGCGGCCAAGAGCGAAAAGTAAGGGAGGATGTCCCGAGCAAGGAAGAGAGGTCCTGGCGGCAAAACGCGGCCCACTACTGAAAGGGCCATGATGTCAGGAGAGAAGATAGTGAGGTGGGAAAAGTCGGTACTCGGTTTCGAGCGTATCATCTATATAGGGTGCAGAGGGAACCTCAACCTCAGGCCGCTAGCGCTTGGGAATGGATCCATACCGACCGAGTGAGGGATTGACTCATATCAATCAGTAATCAGGCAATCAAGGGCAGGGTGTACGTAGCTCAGACGAACTCGCAGCTCGGTTCGAAGACCAGAATTGAAGGACTATCCGAAGCGTATATCTCGATGTGAGGTCCATGACCATTCATGATGCAACCAAGGCTCCTAGTCCCTGTCTGAGTGGAGAACAGCAGCAGAGAGTGTGTACGAGACCACACAATTAGTTCACCATCAGGCACGAGTGATTTGGGGGACTAAAGAGTAAACCAGATACTCCCAGCGGGTATCGCGAAGCCTTCTATGAGGATTTTCCCCGAACCTCATGTCTGCGGGTGACCATGTTTCGAATCATCGTCTGAAAGCAACATGGCAAGCCTGATGGCAAGCTGTTCATCATCTAGGACCGAGTGACGGGGGTGGACTAAGGAGGAAGCCATCACGCATGATGACCTGATGATGATGATGATGATGGGGAAGAGTAACCACAGTACGCCAGTGACGGCGTCCGCAGGTTCCGCACAAGTGTGAGGTAAGATGAGGTGAGGGGAACATGACTTGCTTGGCTCGCGAGAGCACGATCATGGGTCCGCGGTAACGTGCAACAGTTTTGCACGTCCCGGCCGGACAGGGAATGTAGTGTTCCGATCAGTAGTACAATCTACCGCTGAGATCAAGCGTAAACCTCGAACTCAAGTCACAAGCCTCGACTCTTTTATGGAGAGATACTAAACAGATGCAGATGTTCTTGTGCCTCTATCTCTCGAAGAACGCAGCAGTATGTACAGCTTCGATTGGCGGCATCCAAAGACATAGACTTTATACAAATCCATCAGATCCACTCGCAACTTTTCCGATACTTGACAACACATGGAAAATCTTCGGCGTAGCTAGCTTCATGATCAGCAAAAATTGTCGCGGGAAGGTGTAGCCCGAACCTGTTTGTAGCTATGAAGTGTACAAGAGTCAGTACACGATGTCTAGAGTCCAACTTGACTTACTCTCGCAGAAACGTGGGACGATGGGCACGTCGTCCAGTGCCGCGATATCGAATGCAGAGAGAATTGCAGTGATGTAGCTGTACAACACGGACATCGCATAGTGGCGACCAGTACATGACCTACGTCCGAAACCGAAGACCCAAGTCTCCGGATCGAGTTCAGCTTCCGGGCCTAAGAACCTTTCGGGAGAGAAGTCGGCCGCATTCTTGTAAGTCGTTTCATCTCGGCTTATCGACCTGCATCACAAGTCACAGTGGACTCGCAGACACATAGAGACAGCACGTACCACAAGTTCGCAAAAATGATGCTTCCAGCGGGTATCGCGAAGCCTTTGAAAGGTTTTCATTTGACACTTCCCATCAGAAGAATCTTACCGAGGCATGTGTCTGCGTGTGATGAGGTTTTGTGCGGAACACCTAACGTTTGAAGTAAAAAACCGTTCGTAGGGCAGGCCATGGAACAGACCAAGTGGGAACGGAGGATGCCACCTCAGGACTTCCCGTAACAAGGCTTCGACGTACGGCATCTGGACTCTGTCTGTGAATGCGGGCATCCTGTGACGACCAACCACTCGATCCAGTTCTTCTTGCGCCTTCCTCTGGGTGCCAGGATTCATCACCATGGCTAAGAAGAAATTGCTCATTGAGGAAAAGATCTGCAATTATGAGTACGACTGAACGGCTCAGACACGCAATACGCTCACTGTTTCTGTGCCAGCTGATATATGTTTGAGTCGGTGAGAATTTTGTGTAAAGCGGTGGCGAACATACCACCATATAGGCTTCCGGCAGCCCACTTGACTGCATGCTTGAGATTCTCAGAGCTAGAATTAGAGAGACGGAGATGCGCATCATTCAGTAGATTGGCTGTAAAAGACGGAGGTGCGCTGTCTTGTTTCTAAAAGAGACCTCAGTACAGCTCGAAGAGGATGACGGTTGAGACAAGACGTACAACTTGTGCCTGTACGTACGCGAAAGGTTGCTCGACCATCAAATTCACTTTGCGTCTGGTCGAGGCCGCTTTCTTCTGAAAGCCCGCGCCAGGCAGCCACGATGGGAGCCATTTCACTGGATCAGTCATCAGCATGAACTCAGAGGCTCGCAAATGTTTTTTGTCGTTTACACCACGGCATCAGGTCAACAAGGTAGGACCCGGGAGTCAGCGCATAGGCGAGATCATGGTGAACACTTTCGGCCAGCTTCACAAACTATTGAATGCAGTCAGCAACGTACTGTGAGGGCGATTGCTACCCACATGGTCATTGTCAGAGTGGACTGGTATACCGTAGGTGTATCGAATTATTTGCACGCCAATGCAGCTAGTGATGTTATCAAAATGCGCATGCCCGGCACAGAAAAGGAGATACGACTGACTAGCGAAGGACCTCTTGATATTTGTTTGGATCTGGGATGAGCAGAGTGACCAAGTCCAGCGCATCTTGTTCTAGTTGCGACGACCTCTGTATGATTGATGTCTTGGCCATAGCACTATGAGAGAGGCGCCGCATATCGCTCCAGTGTCTGTTATATGGCGCTAATGGCATTGATGCGGAGAGACCCATTCTTACACAAATCAGCGAGAAAGATGGATCACATCGAGAACGCCTACAATTCGCCCGCCATTATGAAACTTGGTCTGTCAGAATACGAAGCTTTATCCAGTAAAGCCTTTGATGTCGCGAACGTGTTGGCAATAATAACATTCTCGTTGAGTAGCTTGATATGTATGACCGTGCCTACCGAGGTTGAGTTGAAGAACTTTCTCCTACACATGAGATTTTGTGCTGACCGTGCTCGATGCTCCAATCCCTAAACTTGAGCCACGCTTTCCCTTTCGGCCAGTCCATCAGGTTTCCGAGAAGGCGAAGCATCGGAGGTCCAGGTGGTAGATTTTGTTTGCGTCGATTTCCGTCATGTTTCACCAGAGCCAGATATAGAAGAGCAAGCGGCAGTATAATGAGCAGGAGTTCGACTAGCATGGTGCCACGGAGAATCGTGCACCCAAACTTGGATGCTTCGTATATATCCTGAACTCTCAACCTCAATGGAGCTGACACCGCTCCCTTCAGGTTTCCCGTTGGAGCATTTCTTAGTATATACACGCCAATGTCACATCGCGTGTGCCGCGATTTCCCAATCGTTGCTGATGGTCAAAAGGAAGAAAGGATAAACTTGAATCTCTTCGACTACCTTCGGCAACTTGCGGCCGCCAGGTTAGGGGCCCGATCTTACTTGTGTCCGCGACAGGTCCGCGAGATGATCAATTGTCATCTCTCGTAACACCCAACTCTCGGATTAGGTCGAAATGATATGTTGCGGTTCCGTCGGAGCATACGTAGTCTCGAAACACCAATACAACGGGTCTTCTTCAAGGTGTGTGTGATCGGCGTCAAGAGACTAGAGCATATGGTGCGTTCAACACCGATCTTTGTGCGATACTATGGACTGATTCGTCGAATCTCATCTCATACAAATTCTGCTCCTGAAACGTCATTCCCTGCTCATTACAGTCTAGAGCATCCACTGACTGCACCTCAGTTTAGGAGCAGGAAACCACATGGGCCTCATACCGTCCCAAACATGCCGGTCAATCCGTCATTCTAAACCTTAAGCATCAGACAAGCCTCGCCTCGCGAAACGACCAACCGCATGGCCAATTGAGCATCCTTTGCTCGTACCTGTGCTCAGAACTTCGCCTTTCATCGAGCGAGGTTCTCACTCGCGCAACACTGTAAGATGGTATGAACCTCATCCGCCACCTTTGCCATACAAAAACGGCAAAGTCGCCAGTTCCTCGCAATGCGCGGCTGATGTTGTCCATCTAAGCGGTGGAGGACCTCAATCTCCAAGCAGTGATCTGAGAACACAAGTTTCGTTAGAGCTCTCCGGCTGTCGGGCGAGCCCAAGCCCCGCAACCTGTCCTCTGCGACGCGCCTGCGTATCCAGCTCACCGATCCTCCATTCCGACATCCAATGCTTGACCGTCTTCATGATCTCCTCTGTTATCCACCTGTCGGCGGAGTCTCTCACCGCCTGGCCGACCTCATCAAACCATTCATTTTTCGAAGTCGCCTCCCTGCTCCAAAGAGAGACTGTGACTGGCGAAAGCAGGCGCAGGAGCACGAGACGTGAGTCCCTCATCCATCCGTCCTTGTTATGAATCAGGAGATCCCTTGTGTCGGCCAAGCCCGAGTAAGGATAGAAATTCCCCGGTAGTCCTTCCGCGTACTGCATGCAGACGAGCGCCACCAACAATCTCCTGTGTCTGAGTGGGAGAATACCTGTCTCGCTGTAGAGGGGCGCTAGCGGGAGATATCAGTTTACTGCATCCATAATTTCGCCACATCAAGCTCAACATTACCCTCGTCTTACTCGATTATCATTGATAAAAGCATGAGGTGCTCGAGCAAACAGACTTGACGAAGAATCGAGAGCGACAGGGAATCACATTCCTGTAGGCGCTCGCAGGCGACACGGACATAGGCTCGTTGATGCTGATAGACGTTTATGAAGTTGACGCCCATCAGTCGGCGAGCGTCGGTTGTCATATATCGAACCGTCATTAAGCAAAAATTCCCAAACAAAGGAAGGGTGACCTGGGAATGTGTCTTGTTGCGCGACGAGCTACGCTGTGGATGTCATTCAATGAGAATCCTGACTGATTCTGGCACCGCCAGTCGGTGATATCATGCCCTCATCATGACAAGGTTTACAATCGTTTTTGTGATTGACATTGTAGTCTGACAATCTGTGATAGTCGGCTATCGAAACAACTGAGTCCACCATCGCTGGCGAGACGGTCAGTCACGCGGCAAAGCGGTACGTCTGGCAAAGGAACGATTTGGACGGCTGCGAAACACCCCCATGCCAAGTCAAAACAGTATGCGCCATCGTCGAAAGGATCTGTTGCGCGCCGAGGACTGGTTGATGAATGGCTTGTGAGGGGTGGCAAATCCTTGGAGCAGAGGTCCGCTCCCTACGTACAAAGCAAAGATTTCTTGCGAATGAGACCACGGCCGTGGACAATATTTGGATGTAAGACAATGCAACGGAGAAATCGGAACGGCGCACCAAAGATTATGCATAGTATGTGCCATATCGTCCAAGCACTTGTCTACAATTCTGTCTGTGAAGAGATATAGACAGGGGTAGCGATCACAAAGAACATGACGAGCACAAGTAGGCACCTGTTTGATGGCAAGGGAGGCATGTATGCACCTAAGGACGCGCCATCGAGGCCAGGAGGCCTGCTACGCCAGAAGTTAAGAGAGAGGGAAAAGCTGAAAGAGCACGGGCTGGATGCGTTGGCGAAGGGATGGGCGGAAGCGGGCGCGATCAATGTCTGAGAGAAGAGGTTTTTAGACGAGTGAGATGTCGTCAGAGCAAAATAACCGGAAATCGGGCCGTCGACCGGATATCCTGATTTAAATTTGCTAGCGCGATCACAGTTGCAAGTTCTCAGTTCGAGTTGGGTTAAGACTCAAGACTCAAGACTCAACTACATGCATAACAAAGGCCGGGTCCAGAGCTCCACCACAAGTCCACCGGTTTGGTATAGACACTGTGCAAAAAATCTGTCTTTGTGTAATCTAAACTCATCTTGAGGTGCCTTGCACCATGCCTTGAAGCTCATTGCTCATTATGATTTGGGGATCAAATTTGTCACACAACACGGGAATCTACTCGATAGATGCCAGCAGAGCTCTCTAAAACAGAGGCATAGCTATTTGCCTCGCACTTTCACCTGTATGAGGACTCTGATTACAACAACAAACTGAGACATGAAGTTCCTGTAGTGCCATGCACATAGATGTATATCGCTGGCAAAATGTGCGCAAATGACAGCCAAACCTGGACATTCCTTGTCAACGGAGGACTCACAAGGTTTTCTTATCACTCACATTGTACCAGTAGAATGAGATTTGATCCGCTTTTCTATCATCACGAAGGTGCACATATCGCCCGCCAACATAAGCAGCTAAGCCAATGAAAGCCATCGATGGCACAAGAGTCAGCTGCCAGAAGAAGGAAAGAGAAACAGCCCAAAGTAGGAGTGCAACCAGGAGTGTTTCACGAGCAATAGCGGGTAACACAATGGGGAGTGTCTGGCGACCTATCAGTCTATCGCCGTCTATGTCTTTAAAGTCCTGGGCCTGGATGGTAGTGGCAAAAATTCCAGCACTGATAGCCACCGCCGCAAAGCCTACTGAAGTGAGACAGGATGGATGGGCTCCTAAGTCAGGATTGTTAGCAATACAATGATAGGTTAGAGAAGAAACAAAAGGCTACAGACCAGCAATCAATGTGGACCCAGCTTCAAAGGATGCAAATCCAGCAGCATTCACAAGGTTTCGGATGATGAAGTGCCCGGAATGTGCGTGCCACTCATTGTATGTCAAAGTGAGAAGTACAAGAGCAATGCTGCTCTGGAGAACTTCAAAACTGTATAGGAAAGAGATGAAGAAACACGCTGGGATGGTAGTGTATCGGATTATCAAGGCATTCCGGAGTGAGATGCGTTTAGCTGGTAGCGGACGATCAGGTTTGTTGTGTGCGTCCTCTTCCGGATCGAGTGTTTGGTTCGACACGTCGAACTGAAGGAGATGAATCCATATCCAGAACACAACAGACGGCAGCTTGTGCCAGTCCGTCATGGGTGCAGATGCGCAGGCTAGGATTGACTAGAGACTCAGAGTCAGAACAATCAGTTCAAAATAAGCCGGATTCAAGACTGACAATAGGTATGAGTGTAGTCTTGATGTCGGATTTTGTGAAGAGTAGAAGTGTTTTGACATGGTAGAACACATATACCAGAAACTTTGAGAGGTGAGAGATCATCGTATCGAACAAAAGCCTCGGAGGTGATGGGTACAGTGGCGGACATTGACCGAGAGAATTTATAGGTCCAGACTCCCAGCCTAGGAATCAGATTGGTAGCACTCAGTATATCAGAATGCTGCAGATGGAGAGCTCGCGGAAGAGTTTTTCGGCTGGCAGTAGGAAGCAGTGCATGGACTCAGTCCCGTACCAATCTCAAAGGAATAAGATCAACCAGGTATGACGAACGGGCATGTCTGACCATATCAGATTGCAAGTGAGTATCCAAGGAGCGGAGCTGAGGTATACTGTTGTCTTTGGTAGAAGTGGGGGTCTGTTCGCACACAACGCTGTTCCAGATCATTTGGAGACGGCATCAATGTGATGTGCTGTCCAGCAGGTCATATGCAAATGGAAAAAGAAGTCAGAGCTGGTTTCTTGGGGGTCCAAACAAGGAGACAAGAGGTTCTCGCGAAAATGTCGCCGTCGAGGCAAGACGTGCCAGCTGACTTTGTGGTAGCTCCAATTCCCGCTACCACACAACTACCACATGCCGTCTTACATATGTGATCGGCAATATCATCGTCGGGCCGTCGTTACGAAAAGCATTCAGGGCTGGTTACTTAACGGTACTTACGTGCCATTTGATTGATTGAATCAATCGAATACACGGAAATCATTATGATTCATTGACCAGACCATTGACTGTCATTTGCGCGGGAGAACTTCATGGTGTCTCCGGTCAGAACCAAATTCATTCGACTCAAGGAGCGGAAATCGGATCCCGCGTTGTGCGCGGACGACAGAGAATCAATATATTTATGTGTCACCGTTTGCATAGCTCCGACCGGCTCATGTGGGCTACAGTCTACGAGCCACCTTCAGGTCACCCCGAGCTGGCGCGCAGGGCACAAGTTGACTGATTGACACTTTTGGGGCACCGTAGCTCTTCCTTGGCAAGTAGAGCACATGCTTCCTGTATGTACTATCTCTTCGACTCTCTCGGGAGTCTGCAGTCCCCGCCACTACGGCAGAGAAGTGAGCGGTGTCTTCCATTGCCCGGTCTTTGACTGTGACCATAGATGTTTCCCAGTGCCCACAAATCTTCGTTACTTGGAAGATCCTTCTTTGACCAACTGTCAAACAAGACTGTGAAGGCTTCGCGACATTCGCTGGGAGCATCTGGTTCGCTCTTTGGTCCCCCGATTCACTCAGTCCTGCGAGTGATGCTGAACAGATTGTCTGGCTTCGTGCCCTCTCTTTGACTATTGGATCCTGATTGGATCTCAGCTCCGCTGATCTTCTCTCATCAAGGACGGGACTTAGATTGAACCTTCGTGTCGTCGGTGTCGAGATATACATCCTTCGCATAGTCCGCGATCTGCTGTTTGAACTGAGCTGCGAGCTTCCTCCTTTTCTTCTCAGGAATATTATCTGTGATTTCCGTTTCCCTGGGAGCGAGGTTTCCGCGAGGTGGAGACTCACTTCTCAACTCAGATTGCTTCATGGCGTTTTTTTCGCGTGCTTGACCCATCTATGGCATTGCAAGCGAATGCAGGGGCCGCTATTGGGCCGCTCTCGTCCCAACCGGAGTATCTAGCAGTCCGTTACAATTGACGATTGAATACAAACTGTCAACTGTTCAGTACCCACACTTGACCTCCGGGAGCCACGGTCTTGAATCAGTGCCGAGAACTGCACCCCAAGAGCAACCGCAGTATCTATCCATCTAACAAGAAGTCCTGTCGAAATGGCGACAGGCCCGGTGTACGGTCCATCGCGGCTCATTACCCTCTGAGACGCCTGCCCGACCCAGGTACCGCTATACCGTCGGAAGGCTCCCGACGTGCCCCGTTTGGTCAACGGTCCAACGCAAGCCATTGACAGTATTGATTACGCATGCCTAGCAAAGTCAACAATGAGAGCGCAAGGCTGATGCTGTTACGCCTGCCCCGAAAGAATGCTCCCGGTCGTACCCCGATAGTCTTCTCGATGCGCCGCAAGTCGTTCAACTCTGTGATGTAGGCGTACATTGACTCGCGCTGTCGGTCAACCAATGCAGCAATCCGGCGATATGCATAGCGGCCAACCGCCTGGCAGCAGATAGGATCTCGTGCAATGCGATGGAAGGAAGGAAGGAAGGTGTATTAGACTCGACCGGGTCCCGGCGGAACTGCCGAGTTGTAGGGACTTGGTAGGGACTATCTAAGTAATACTCGGCTAAAGTATGTCCCTACATCGAACTCCTATGAACGTCAGATTCCTGTGGGCGTATGAGTGGGGGATGAACACAAATCTTCGGCGGCACAAGGCGCCGTGGTGGTCGTTCACAGCCAAAAGTGGAATCAACTGATTGCACACGCAGTCCACACGCGTTGTCGATCTCCCAATTTTGGTTGTAGATCCATCAACACGTGCCTCTCAGACAATGACCATCGCCACTCGACCACCGCTAGCTCGACCACCACTGGATCCAGAGAGCGCACAAACGTCATTTAGCTCGACCAATTTCACAACGAATTCTAGCTCCAAAGGATACCGAACGATGGTGGCGACGCTGTCGGCACACCGTCGACGCGCCCCTACATGCCAGTGAGCGACTGGAAGCGAGAGGAAGCGTCTTGTGCGGTCTGTGGCGCATCACGCGGAGCAACAGTGCCGAGCTTCCCCGACTCGAAAACAAGCGATGCGGTTCATCCAACCTGACTTGAGTGCTTTGACGCGCTGAGGTGAGGACTTAGACAATCAGGAATTTCGTAGGTGGCGGCGGCACGATAGTCACGCCGGCTTAGGGTTACGTGCACCAATCAAACAACAACGATTTTTGGATCCGAAGACAGACAACGAGGACGACGAGGACATGGGCAGACGACTGCGAGGACGAAGACAAAGCCAACCATCGCCAGGACGGCCAACAGGGCAAACAACGAGACACGACCTGTGGATGACGTCGGGACAATGAGACAGACCAACGACGAGCGTCAATGTCGAGGACGAGCCACTTGCGACGAGAAGGGCGAGCTCCCGCGACGATGGGTACGAGCATCCACGGCGATTGGAACGAGCATCCGCAGCGATGGGGACGAGCATCCACGACAATGGGGACGAGCACCCGCAACGACAATACGAGCATCCGCAACGACGAGTAAGACCATCCGCAACCATCACGAGGGGAACGAGCACACGCGGCGGCAACGATGGGCATATAAAGACAAACAGCGTTCACTCTCAGGATGAGGATAGCCGACTGCAAGGACGACGATAGCCTACAGCGATGACGAGGAGAAAACAACGAAGGCGGGATAAACAGCTGCAACGACGCCAAGGATTCGGAAGGGAGGTTTGGCCGACGAGTTCGACGGTATGGTAAAATAGCTTCCGTCCGTGTCGTGCGTTCAACAGACACCAAAATGATAGATCATGTTTGAGTAGTCTTGGCTGACATCTATCGGTACACTGAATCTACAGCGGTTTACGGAAGTCTGCACGGTAGCACTGGCGTGGGCTTGCGGCGAATACTATCTCGCACTTTGAATCGTGTTACAGCTGGCGCCAGGCTGGCGCCCTGCAGCTCACGTAGGCAGCAATCCAGCGCAGGCCTGTGCCCGGCCCACAAGCACAAGAAGGGTCGACCGCGGGTGCTGCGACCACGAGTGAAACAGATCGCGAGTGGGCAAAAGCACGATGAGAGGAGGACTGCACGACGAACGAGGAGGACAAGTCAATGCAAGGTCAACGTGAATTAGTCCCGAGCGACTTTGAGGGTTCAGGGGAGTAGTACCGACGAGACGGCCGAATGCCCCGCAATTGCGCCGGTTGCTTCTCTGCTTTTCTGCTATTTCTGTTTGACGAGTCGCCCTTTATTCGTCAACAAATACTGGTAGGCGATCGCAAAACCCATTCCTTGTACACGAACTATGACGAAAGCACAACAGCTAGATGACAAGCTACTGGACACCCTTGATCTCCTCTTCCATCCAGTCCCAGAGTTGGGGGGCAAGCTTCGGGTCGAACTCTCTGACTCTACCAACACGCCCCCAGGGAATGAGGAACTACGAAAGATATGAGCCTGATCAGAATGATCTGCAAGCAACGTTGAGGTTACCTTTCCATTGAACTCAACACCTTCGGGACTGGTACCCGCATAGAGAGGTGTCAATGCACCCCATTCGGCAGGGTATATCTGCAGCAAGTACTGCATGATAGTGTCAGTGAGCATTCCAGGGAAATTACATGAGTTTTACCAGTGCCAAGCGCTCAATGCCACCCTTTGTGTATCGGTGTAGGTTTGTCTTGGGGTTTCCTGCGTTGTCAAACTTGAGTCAGTGTGTGGCATGATCAAGATGAACAAAGTAATCACCAGGGTTGAGCGACGTAGAAACTATACCCTTGTCACCATATCGCTTCGCCAATTCGTTCGCAAAGAGAATATTGGCCTTGAATTTCCCATTAGGAAGGGGCACGCTCTATCTTGACTGGATGCACTTACCACTTTGCTCTGCCCGTAGAGATCCATCACGCCGAGTTTCCGACGTTCAGGGCAGTCCTTCAAGGTCTTGAAGTTGTACATGGCGAGATAGATGGCCGACGACGACAGGGTCACAACGCGGACCTTTTCACCGGTTTCCTTGAAAGTCTCGATCATCGTCGGAAGGAGAAGCTTTGTGAAGTAGAAATGCCCTGTATCAGAGCGAAAGTGTCAGTCGAGAGCCAGGATCAGTCAGAGGGGCACGACTGACCTAGGACATTGGTGCCGAACGATAGATCATGACCAGCCGAGGTCGTCAGTTCAACGGAAGGAAACATGATGCCACTGTGATTCGAACTTAACGACTTCGTCCTTTGCCGTGAAAAGACGTACCCGTTATTGAAGAGAATATGTAGATGTCTCTCCTTTCTGCTGGGAAGTTAGTTCTGTTTGAGGAGTAAGCTAGAGATGTACGCTATGAACTGTTGCGCTGCCCCTTTGACCGACGACAGTTCCGCCAAGTCAAGAGGAAGAAAGGTAGCGGTTTTTCCGGTGGCCTCTTGGAGCTCCTGTATAGCCTCTTCCGCGTTCTTCTGACTTCTTGTGGCGATATAAACCTTTGCGTTATGGGCAAGAAGCGCTTTGCTCATTTCTTTCCCGATGCCGGAACTGCCGCCAGTTACGATGACTACCTTTCCGGACAAGTCTGGCATGTCATCGACTCCCCATTTTGGTGTTCCGGAGAAATAAGATTGAGAGACGAAGGATGTGAGGTTGCCCATATCAGAGTCTTGGAAGGAAGGAGGAAGAAGTACACGACGCGGTCCTGTAATGGAACGTTGGTCAGTTTTAGTATTCTGGCACAAATGAATGGGAGACTTCGTTGGGGTAAATATCAGAACCAGCATGATGCCTCACAAACCGAGTCGAGCTGTGGGAATGTGAGGCAGCGATGTCGCGAGCTGAATTGCACCGGAGCAGTGCATGATGGAAGATGTGCCAGTGACTCCGATCATCGATGAGAGAAGCCCGTCGGCACCTGCCGGGTGATGGCATCTGTTTACACGGCACGGACTAGGCACGGACCCAGAGGAACGGGATTCTGATTAGACCTCGCTCGAGAATCGAGATGAAGTCGTGGGTTACAGAGTAATCAATCAATCAATAAATACACGGCACACCGTAGACGTTATATGCTGTGATCAACTGTCATTGTTTAGATCTTCGGGGACGATGCTTTGGGTTCTCTACCAGCATGTATACCCAATTCCGTATCATTAAAGCCACAGTGGTTCATCAAAGAAGTAGACAAGCACCACCCCGCAACTTGTGAGTCCACCATGCAACTCTCACGACAATATCTTCCTGAATCACTGCTTGTATACTTGCCTCAGTATTTAATATACCTCTCACTTCTTGTGTCCCAAGACTCCCAACCATAATTCCTTGGACCTCATGTCTTCTGCCAGTGTCAGTGCACCTCAAGTACCTTCCGGCTTCAACATTGCTGAACTGTAAGTCAACTCGCACTGTGTACTTTCCACCGTCCCTCACAACATTGGTTGACTCGTCAGGTCCGGGCCTCTGGTATGGGACTTTCAGCAAGTTGTATGCTGCTCCAGCTTGTTACTAACTCTGCTAAGCTCCTAGGAGTCCTCTTGCACTGGGGCCTTTTTGGGATGGTCACCGTTCAATTCTGTTTGCTTGTTTCATTTCACCGCTATCTTGGCTGACCATCATGTAGATCTCTATTATGAGGCCTTCCCTAACGACAAGTCATTCAACAAGTATCTTGTCTATGTTATCTACACCATCGAGTTTGTTCAGACAATCTTGATCACACATGATACCTTTGACAAGTATGGCTATGGTTTTGGAGACCCTGCGGCTCTAGCAAGCATGCATCTTACTTGGCTGGTTGTACCCGTGTTCACTGGTATAAGTAAGTGAGCCATGATTTGTATTATCTGGCAGACTAACCATGCCTCAGTTGCCGTGCTTGTGCGAGCTTCCTATGCCTATCGCATCAAACTGCTCACAAAGTCATGGAGAGTCCCATCATTCATACTTGTGGTAATGTGTTCTCCAAACTGTCCAAGCTTTGGCTTAGTTGCCCAGATTTCATTGGTCAGCACTACCTGCTCTTTGACTACAGGCATCCTCGCTCTCAAAGGTTTGTGTTTTTTGTAGCATCAATCAGATGTCTTAGCTCAAACATCTCATACACAGCTGGAGACCTGACACACCTGACTAATCACAATGTGACTATATCTGTCAGTGTATGTTCTCTGTCTTGATTTGGTTATCTACCTCTCAGTCATTTTTTGCAGGTGTGGTGTGCCAGTTCTACTCTCAGCGACATGGCCATTGCTGCTTCTATGACATATTATGTCTGTACTTCTGCACTATGGCTATGCTTTGCTGCTGACATCCGCAACAGCTTCTAAGAGGCAACACCAGCTTCCGTCACACACATGCATTGGTGTCTAGGATCATCCGCTTGGTTATTGAAACTGGAACTGTGACTGGTAAGCTTGCTCAAAATGTTTCTCTTACTCTCTTGCTGAATCTTCATTCCAGTAATAGTCAATGTCTGTGTCCTTGTCTTCTATGTTGCATGCCCTGGCCAGACATATTTCATTGTCCCTGCACTGCTTGTGTCAAAAGTCTATGCAAACACTCTCTTTGCTGTGCTGAACTCACGGATGCAGATCTTGGGAGGGCGCACAGCTCTCAACTCACACTGCATGAAACATACAATATTTACGCCGGAAATATGATAAAAAAATGTAAAATTTATTTAGCATTTTTTAACTTAAAAAATGATAAAAATATCATAAAATTGAGTAAAAGTATAGTAAACATATACTATACTTTGGTAAATTCAAATATATTTAGCATATTTTCACCTCTTTTCATGATATTTTTAATATTTTTCAGATGAAAAAATGCTAAAAAAATTTTACATTTTTTTACCATATTTCCGGCGTAAATATTGTATGTTTCATGCAGTGTCAAGCCACTCCGATACAGTCACTCTCAACTCAATTCCCAGTCATTTGATTTGTGATAGTGGTGCTGCCCCAGGCACAATTACATCCCCTGTTGTTCTCATTGAGAGGGAGGTGTTCACTCATGGTGATAGCGAGCATTCCATTGAGCTAAAAAACTTGAATGTAAGTCCTCTGAAAGGCTTTGACTCAAGCATTCAATATTGATACTTGCTGCAGAGCTCTCATCATCACAATGCTTAGAATGTCACGAGTGCCATGATATTCGGCTTTAAATCTACGTACTTAGCTTTCTGCAGCCAACATTGAACAATATATGTGTACAAGGTTCTTCACTGGCAAGTGTTGGATGAGATGAAGACCTAACAATTCAGCAAAGAGTCCTTATTTGTTGGCTTGCTCCCCTCGTCATAGGGTGCATCAGTCATGACTGTTCAACATGACTGATGACCATTGTGCTGTCGCCATGGAGGGTCTTCATCAGGTGTGCGCCACTGGGTCGCTACAACCAGAAAACTCACCAGACCACTACTTCAGGAAGCCAGTAGTCCTTGATTCATGAGTCAAGTAGCTTTTGGTAGGCATGTCTCTGTGAAGATCTCAACACAGTACAAGACCATGTCATCTCCCAGATGGATCGACATACTCGTCAAGCGGCTGGACTTACCCACCCCACTAAAGTAGTCTAGATATGCTACTCAACAACTGCGATCCGCCAAACTTTGATCGAAAGTCACTCGAGCAAGGCCATCCGAGTCGAGGCGCCCGGAGCAGGACAACAGCACCCTTCTCATGCCGAGTATGCTCCTGAAAATGAGACTCTATAAGCGAGCTGTTACTGATGTACGAGGGAAGCTCACAAATGCAGCCAGCCACTGCGGGTAGAATACAACACTCCGCTCCGGATCACTGCACTCTTTGCACACCAAAGCCGCATCGACGCGATCCCTATCTCGCTGCGTAACCAAGCGAGTGTGGTCGAAACCAGACATCTTAATCAATCGATTCCAATGTACACTGGGCACCAGCTCGAAGTTCGCTCCTCACTGGCAACGGTAGAAATGAGGCACAAAGTCTGAGGGCCTACAGGAATGGCATATATGACGGCAGGATACAGCACTTCCGTATAGCAGTGTTCGCAATTACAAGAGCAGGTTGCCAGCTCGGGGTCCGTCGGCACGGTCACAGACACCAGGTTGACATATGCCTTTCATACGTGTATCAAAATCAGTCAAGCCTCCAGGATGACAGAGCCGTCGATGTCGTCGAACGACATGTCTTTATTCCGAACCGCCCATGAATATCGTTCCATACCCATGCCTATAGAAAGTCAGACCAGCGGCTCCGGACATCCAATCCTCGCTCACCGTTCGACGAAATGCTGGCCAGCGGACACGATGCGACTCGTTGGGTTGTTCGACGAATGCGATCTCACCTTCCGCTGTAGCCGCAAGCCCGGTGAGGGGTAACATTCCACTCGTGCAATGGATGCCAGAGGCAGTGCGCTGCTCTGATATTGACTTCTTGAACAAGACGAACCTATGTGGTGTTAGCAGACCAGTGGCACGAATGGGACTGGGCCTCACGAGTAAGACATGGTAGCAGCGTGGCGCCAACGCGCTGCATTGCCATTGCCATTGCCATTGCCATGGAGGGAAACAAAAAGGCCTTGTTCCGTTGCTTGACACTGTCGAAGGATTTTCTGCATGTCGCTCGCGCTTGTCTCTGGCATGATGTCCAACTGGAGCCAAATCTGTTCGGGAAGGGCCGGTTCAGCACAATCTGGCAGGATGAAATTCGCCCCGAAGAGTCACTGAGAGACTGGAAGAGCTCCTCGTGGACCACATAAATGGTGTTGAGCGTCCTTGTATCGATGCAGAGGCTAACGCACTCGCGAATTGACGTCTAAACGAAAACTAGCGCTCCGAGATCACTGCCTTGTGAGGCAGGATTTGCGCTCTTGGAGAATTCCATCATGGCGGGCTCGATGTTCATCCAGGCTGTAACACGGATCAGGTCGATATTTGGAAGCAACGTGCGGACCGAACATACCACGGTCAGTCAGGCGTCGAGTTTAAGTCCGGGCCAGCTCGTGCGAGTCTAGCAGCTCTGTCGTGTTCTCACAGCCAAGCTCGGCTTGCCAACCTTGATCAGTAAGACACTTCACAATGCTACGTGACGAATTTTAGCATCATGAGTGGAAAGCAGAAGTCACGGTATGTACTTCACAAAGCGTTCTTGTCGAGCCTTAGTTTGGCAATCCTCTATACCCTGGTGCTGAGCGACAATAAGCTCAACGCATGGTGACAGCCACGGTATACGACGTACCTTCAAGTTGCGAATCACTCGCATCAGTTCTTACAAGTGGACAATATCACGCTCATGTTCTTGCCTTCAGTAGAGGTTCTTGAGCGATGCGACGTGGCGAACAGGACATTTACTTGGCCTAGAATTTCTCACCAAACGATGATTTGAGATGGCTACGGCTGATCTGAGCGGTCATGAAACTTGAAGGTCGGCACCAGTGGCAGCCTGTTGGCGTGACATGAATACCCGAGAGGAGTGCGCGAGGATGTGGGGAGATCGACGCAGATACTAGATGAATGATCAGCTTTGGCCTTCCGTAAAGCTATGTTCAGACTTTCGATGTATCTCTAGGCAGATTCAACTAAGCCTCGTCTAAACCTCCCACAGTGTATTTTTTGGGCCTGCGCTGTTTTCATGAGAGAACATCAGCGAGCTTTCACCTCAAACGAAGAGCGTGTACTCAAAACTAATGATTGAACAAGCGCACACCGAACTTGCTTCCGGTGGTTTCAGACATGTTTGTGGCGATAGAGGAATCATGAATGGAAGGCATGTCGAGATTAGCCGTCTCGAGACCACGACGAGCCCCGGGCCAGAAGGCTGGCAATAGCTCTAAATGTTTCCCTATTACATACACGTCAAAGTTGTGCGAAGTCCATCGGCTCCAGGAAAGGAGAATCCTGCAATGTTTGGGTTTATTGAAGAAAGGGACCGACCAAGATAACGCTGACAAGAAAGATTGAGGTGGAGAGGCAGTGCACAGTCACTTGAAAGCTCAAAGAAATCACGGGTCTACTGGCGACACGACGATGGTACAGTAGAGCTCGTTTCATCGTCTCTCAAGTTCGCCGACTTGATACATTTTCGGTGAGGAGATTGACTCGTGTTCGTTGGAATGCCAGTGTCAGAGATCTGATTCGCGGCGTTACGTTCAGCGGTTTTGGTACCGCAGGTCCCGTATTGGCAGGGATCCTAAGGCGGCACATTACGCGTGACAGCAGCAGTAGCTGGGTGGAGAGGGCACTGGTGCGTGATCGTGGTGAGGGCAAACGGCATCGACAGCGGCCGTGGAGAAGACAGAGAAGTTGCTTGCGGAGAAGAGCGCCCGAGGCTGTCAACGAAACGGGCCACATCGGTGCGAGGAAGGCGTAGGAGTCGCAGTGAGTGGTTATGGCGATGTCGGCGTAAATTGACGTGGAGATGGAAGCCAGCGATGATGACGACGGCGATTATGGGCGAGGTGGTGGCGGCAGCGGTGGCGAGTGGCAACGCGCTCAATGAAATCAGCTGCGCCGGACGAATGGCCATGCCATACAGACTGACGGGCGCGCCACTCGCAGCGTCGACGAGTGTTCCTACAGATTTCGAGGAAATGTCAATGCCGGTACTTGTGAGGCGCCCGAAGGCTGCAGCAAACTGCTTTGGGGTAATGCATTCTGGCACGTCAGTGCTCAAAGACGCGTTGAACGTCGTACGTAAAGCTAGAAGACGTGATGACTCATCATCATCACGGCGGGCCGATGTACCTGCCTGCCCGCGACTCGACGGTCTCGACCACAACAACGCTGACGACGAGCGGACAACACCCAGACAACGCCTATCAACAGCTTATCATGGCCACCAACTTTCTCCACTGACGGCGGCCGACACAACCGCTTCGTGTTCTGCTAGCCGTACTTCTCCGCCAATCCCTAAACGATCTGATGAGATCTCAGATACCGTCCATGTCTCCGTCGTCCTGACCATAGCTCACCGCCCGTGTGCTCACGGTGTCATCCAGAGTAATACGGCCAGGCGGTCTCCGACACGCGCTCGTCTTACGCCCATTCACTGCCCGGCTTTCATACATCTTTTGCTCACCCTTTGGATCCCTTTGGGACAGCCCAGCGGATGTCTCCGCCAATGGACCCGATATCCCTTGCCACCATCACCCACATGAAGCGCGACCAGTAATGTGTGGTATGACCTGTCGACCGTCAAATTTTGACCTTGCCTAGACAAGCGGACCTATGGTTCGTCACGAGACCGCATAGTCGTTGACTCTGAGGGCACGTCGATAGTATTGATACTCGCCGTCTGCAAGTCACTGACGTTTGATCAGGTGCTCATAGAATGACTTATCAAGACGCTTCTCAGACCATAGCTAGACATCTGTTCACTTCTGCGGATGAATTCTATGTATTGTGCCTGTATCGACACTTCCAGCATAGACACTTCGTCTGGTGCGCCCTATCGTATTCACGCTGACGGGTTTGTACCTAGACACAATCTCACTGCCCCACAATGACCAACCACAAGCACGACGACTAAGACGGCAAACTCGACAACTCACTTGCGGACGGCTTATCCCCCGTACGAGACGTGAACCGGCGCCAGGGCCTCAAGCCCTGATTTCTTACGCGATGATATAGCACAGGCTCTTGGTTGCATCTGTGATACGGAAATCATAGAACTTCGAAGCAAAATATGTGTGGGTGTGCACACCGCATGCCGCACGATTGTAAAAAACGGTAGGGGGGTCGAAAAGAGCGGGATCGGAGGGGATAGTATCTCACATTCATAAAGATTAGACGCCGATGACCTCAAAACACAAGTTCACCTAGCTCCTGTCGTAGTGACCCTAACAACACCATGGTCGGAATTATGTGTGTGGCCCAAGAACATCAGAGCATTGTGAAGCTTTCTGCGAGGCAACTGACGACTTTTGTAAACTCGGGACCCACGAACTCGCACCCTTGCCTTTCTGGGGACGGCGTCTCGCAGTCATAACGCGTCAACGAGTGGCAGAAGGCGCCTACGTGAGTAAATCCGAAATATCGCCCCGATCTGCACGCACCGTCACTTCCCAGGTCAACAAAAGATACAGGCAATCTGCGAAGATGTCAATTCTCCGCATAAGATCTGTGCAATGGGGGTTACGCTCCCACCATCTCCGCGAGGTCCTTCAGGCTCCATCTCAAAGATGTCCTCGGATTAGGATGGCCACCACAGGGCGCTAATCTCGCACAACGGGGAACTCGAAGTGGAACGAAAGAAGTACTTCCTTGAGTTCAGGTTTCAACTCGACATCTAGTGAGGCCGTCCACTTGGTCCATTTGGGTTTCAGATATCACGCGGTGCTGGTTGACACTGCTGAATGATCGTTACACGGCATTGTCTTGAAGACGGCATTATCTTGAGGGCGCCAGGCAATTCGCGCCGCCTCGAAGTGAGACGACGCCAGCTGTTCTAGACTGTGCCGCCGCCGGCAAAAGTCGGCGGCTCCTATGTACCCGGTATACTTACTACTTACTGTCAGTGCATGGACTTGATGGAATCAATCAATCAATAAACACACGGCACGGACCCAAAGGATCGCCGGACGCGAAGTCAGAACTGCACGGGAGTGTATCAACCTGTTGAGTTTCGATCCATGAGGTTACATTGTTCAAGTTCCGCCAGGAGCAGACTTAGTGGGTCTCTGTTCGCAACCCAGCCACACTTGATCATACGTTATTCCGTATGCAATGATGTGGAAAAGGATGCTGGTGCGATGTTCATTTAAGCACGGCGGAAAATGGCTCGTAGTCCAAGTGATCCTCGGAAGACATGTTGCCGCCCCCAACGGACGCCGATCAAGCTGCCGCAGCACAGAAGCTCGTTGCAGCTATTCAGGACGTCTACAGCAACACGATCATTGGGTTTACTCTTGCAACTCTGTAGGCTGCGTCTTTCTTTGTGTGTCCAGCTCGAACTGTTAACTTCCTCGTCGCAGACTTTGCGGGATTACGTGTCTCCAAACATTCCTGTACTTTCGCTCGTTCTCGGGAAATGACAGCTTCTACGTCAGACTCTCGGCAAGTGCACGCAAGACTGCGATAAGTGAGACTCACTAACGCGTGGCGATGGGTCTAGGTCGCGGTATTCTGGTTCGCCCGGCCTGTACTGCAGTGTCTCTGAGTCTATGCTGATGCATTCTGCCCTAGGGTGTCAGATATGCTGACCACCGCGCTAGTCGCAGCAACACTCCATATCTATCTTGTATCCAACTTCGAAAAGGACCTCTTGGATATTGATATTGTTCCTTTGTGTGTTCAAATATGCTGTCTTGGAAGCTTTTTGCTGATGACTATTCTAGAACTTGGGCAGTGAGTCTTTGAGAATCCAGGTTTAGTGTTTGTGGCCTGACTCGCACTATGATTCAGACTGAAGATGGGGCAACGGTGCGCTTCTCAATCAACTGGCTCTGAGCTTTCCGCCAAATAAGACCTCAGACTGTGGTGATTTTTTTGGTTCAAATGTGAGGTGGTTCCCGTTGTAAGCAAGGTACATGTCTCATTCCTGCTTAGGTTCTATATATACCAGATCTGGCGAGGTATGCACCTTTTGTCTTGACATAGATGTACTCATTTGCATCCCTAGTTTCACGGAGTAGGATAATCATGGTGCCAATGGTTTGTCCATCTCGTTAGTATCAGAGGTCAGTGCAATTGACGGTGAATCAATTTGCAGATTGTGCTTGCCACAGCAGCTCTAGGTACCGTAGATTCTCTGTGGTGTCCTTCATCAGAGAAACTCAAATCTCTTGCTCTCTAGTATTGGGAGTGTGTCAGTCATGTTGAGCAATACCATTTTGAAGCAGTCACTGACAACTTTTCGTCACCAGTCGACGTACACAAAGTGTAAGTGTTTTCTGCGGTCACATACACATGTCTGAGCATATCCATCAGCTTCATGAGTCCTCATCTCAATACCTTGACAGATCCCACGGAAAACGTAAGTGCCTTTCGTGAGCTTACCTCGAACAAGACTTCAGGTCATTGTCAACCAACAGATCATTCGTGGAGTAACCAAAGGAGTCACTGCATTAGATGATGTCCTGATTGCCGGGAGTTTGATCTTCTATCTTCGCTCAAACCGTACTGGAATCAAGCGGTAAGCTGTGTCACGATCTTGGCTGGTTTCCACTGACCATGTATTGTGATCTATAGTACGGAGACAGTATTGGAGAAAATTATCACATATGCCATCTGCAGAGCCTGCCTTGCGGCGTGAGTACACAGCTTTGTCCACGGTGCAGTATGTCTCAGTGTAAGACTGCATATGCTAGGTCAGCCCAGATCCTTTACTTTGCACTGGTGAGTCGAGTTTTGTATGTGTTGTTCTCTGCTCAGCGGCGCCACTGTAGTTCACAGCGTTTCCTGACAATACCTACTGGCTCCCCGTTCATCAGATTCTATCTAAGTGTGAGTAATCTTCATACTTATGCGAAGTCCCACCGTTGACCTCGGCTGATCACTCAGTATACATCAATTCGGTCTTGGCATCGTACGCTCTTCTTCTTTCTGTGACCTGCCGTCTTCCTGATACTTTGAAGACTGAACACTCGCACTACTATCCAGTCATCGAGCGATGGCAGTGAGGGACAATACTCGCTTTCGAATCTTGGCTCGACTTCCGGGACTACGAGGGTCAACCTTCCGCCTTCCTTTCCTTTCCCGACCCCGGGCAAGCTTACGGCGAGTTTCCGCACGATCCAGCGCCAAACATCGCGCTGACTTCCCCATGCAGCGTAACGGTAATAGCGCTATGGATATCGTTGTCTCTCGAGAGGTGGAGCAGGTTGCGGACGAGGATTACCTGAAGTCTGGCTGGCTGGATAGAAGGCCGGAAATGATTGAATAGATCGGTGCTCGACAACAAGTCTCCTCGTCCTACTCTGTAGGTGGTTATATGCAAACAATTCGGTTCAGATACCTCCGACAATGTGATGTGCTTTTTTATACTGCCTGAGAGGTTTCGCCTATTGGCAACGTAACGACTTGCTCACATGCAGTCAATCGTTCGCCTCTCAGATTGCACGAAGGTGAAGACGGAGGCCGCATAGAAGGCTTATCTCAACGTATATCACACACTCATCTTTGAGAACCCCGCGGCAGGCCGACACGATGCAGGAGTGCCCAATTTGAAGAAGATACTCGACTGGTCGTCCGAGTCCTGAGCGTCGTATCGATCATCGTTGCGTGTGCGTTCACGGGTGGGCGTTCGGGTCCGGAAACCAGCGTGGTAGTTTGTCAAAGGACTCGGCGAAAGAGGAGTTCGCAGACTCAGCGTGACTGTCGAGACCTTTTCAATTCATGATGCTCGGGAGATGCAGAAGACGAAGAGACAAAGAAGCAGAGAAGGTAGAGTACAGGACAAGAACGAGATCATAGAGGCCTCGGAATGGAGGGAGGCCAAAGTTGATGGGACGCTGGCGGCCAATTTCACTCGGTCCGCCCAGTGGACGTGAACTGCGCAAGTAGGCTAGAAATCGGATTTGAAGCCTGTATATTGTCGAAGCCAGGGGCATGAGTATGACGGGCCCGACGAAGCCGTTGAAACTGTAGGACGAGACACTGGAGCAGGATGTACGGGCTTGCGAACTATCGCGCTGTTGACGAATCGCGCGTCAGTGCCGTACTAAGCGAGGGCATGGAGGGAATGAACAAAAATGGAAAGATACCAAATAATACAAAGGGCTGTTCTACTCTTCACACCAGAACAAGCCCACAAATGATATGCGAAGAATGTGCCGTTCTTCGCTTCAGGTCAATTACCTGCCGTCCCGCTTAGCCAAGGATTTCAGGTGGACCCG
Source organism: Strobilurus luchuensis (assembly GCA_019915105.1). NCBI lineage: Eukaryota > Fungi > Basidiomycota > Agaricomycetes > Agaricales > Physalacriaceae > Strobilurus > Strobilurus luchuensis. Next base: position 2,020,865 of record JAHLMJ010000004.1, read on the forward strand.
TCCGACTACAGGGAGAAGAGGCTAATTTGAGCAGGACCACCAGAAAATTCGACGTACGAGACGACTCTGATGTTCGGCGCGTCAGTCAGCCGTCCCACGCTATAGGCATCTTGTCGCACTAAGCCGGTGCCAGCGTCTGTTGGGATGGCTGACGAGCATGGTCATTCGCATGATGGTGCTGGGCGGGACGAGAAAGTGGAGACTCGGGTAAGAGCATGCAGCTTGACTTTCTACCTCGACGTCGAAATGTCTCTTCATTCGTCCTCAACGCCGCCGTGCTGCTCTACGTGCTCTCTTCTCGACGACATGAATCTCCTTCTCGTTGGCTGTCCTAACTCCTCTTGATCCGCCACCCCCGACGCAGAAGCCGACGCGTGCTAATAACATTCACGACATGGCATGGTCGATGACCAGCGTCTCCTTCTAAACTCAAATGCTCAACTCTGTCGACCTGACTGAACTCAACACGATCTCAGACACCTCCAACATACATACCCAAACACTCGCTGCTATAAATACTGGCTCCTTTCGACGATCTCTCCCATCTCCCTTCCCTCCCACCACGACATCAATGATTCCAGCATACTCTTCCCTTTCTCTCGTCCCAGACGACCTCAAGCACGACGATGGGCACTGCACACGGCGAGGACCAGGTTGAACATGCCTCCCTCGTTCTGGTTTGGCCAGACGACGCTCAGTTGTCGCGGTGTCGCAGTGCTCGGGAAACCTTACATATTTTTCTTTAAACCCTTTTTATTTTTTCGAGACGCAGGGTAGGGAACGCCGCCAGCCGTGGGACTTGTCCTAAAAAACTGCCTCGTATGTTCACGAGTGGTGGCAACTTGTATCCGGCGCTGGTACATTTGTCCGCAGCGATGGCTTGGTCCAGGTGTACCTGCAGCTGGCTCTCTTGTTGAGGGAATGGAAACCCGCCATTTTTTTGCTGTGCACTATCTGGTTCTGCCTCTTGGCAGCTCTGGGGTTGCAGTCAATCCTTGGGTTCGTAGTTTACTATAGTTTCGCGTGCGTTATGAAGTTGCCAATGTAATGTAGTTAATTCTACTGTAGTTTGTTGTGTCCATCCCTGTCACTCAGATGAGGAATGGCGGCTGCCTTTGCTTTGCATGCAGGGGTGCCGCTTACATCTGACCACCATGTACTTCGTAACTCCTGCACTTCTCGAGCCGCTTGTTTTTCACGGTCGGTCTAAATGGGAACTGAAGCCCCTCCAGTATGTCTCGCGTCCGTGGGCTTCCGCGCGTAGCAAACACTATCAATGACGCGCAGAATGCGGCAGCGCCACACAGAGTCTCCAGAAGCATCCTGTGATCGCCCGGTGACTCTGGCCACATTTCGACACGTTGAGACTCTACCGGCTACCACCATCTCCCCACAATTAGTACCGCCTATCGCCTACTGTCCATTATCTGCGCCACCATGTCCGTCCTCACCACCTCGCTCTCTTCTTCATCGGCAAGCGTGCTGGTCCGCGGCGTATCGTCTGGAGAATGCGTCTTCGGTAGCAAAGAAATCATCAAGGAGGTGAGGACCCACCTTTCTCTATCTTCGGTTGCTTTTCTCCATCTCGCCTTTTGCAGACCCTTCACCACTGTACACCCATGGATCTGGTCATACTTGCGGGGACGTCGCGCGTCCTGTGCAATCTTCTGCAAGCCGACAGGACAATATGGCGGACGTCCTTTGCGCAGTTCTCAGTCCCTGGTGGTCTTCCAGACCCCACTATCTTACGTGGCCTCCGCGACGACAGGCTCTGCGTCGTGGAAGCCTTCTGGACGGAGCGCGACGTTGCCGTCTTCCTTTTCGAGGAAATGCTTTGTTCTGTGAGCTTGCCGAACCAGCTTTCTTGGCAAAACTTGATCATATCTCGCCTAGATCTGCACCAAGCGACCGGCCATCCAGTTCTTGTCTCTTGCTGTTCGGTTGCATGTATTCTCGGTGCGTTTGTGTTGTGTTCGAGTCTCTCATTTCTTTCGAACCGGCCCATTGCGTTGTACAATGGCCAGGCTCGCCCTAGCAATTGGTATGATCGCACATATGAGCTTGTAGACTCTATCCTAAGTTGCGAGGTCTGATTGATTATCAGAGACTTAACAGCTAAACTTGCATTTTATCTGGAATGGGTGAGGCATCCCCTTGATGTATGATTGCAGTTTTGAGTATGCCGCCTTGTTTCGCCACGTTGGGGATCGGTACTTGGTCAGTGGCAGGCACCGCAGAGTCATGCAAGTGCAAGTTGTCGGTGACGCTTGTTGTAATCGATATCAAAAGCGTTCGCAGACAGCCACCAGGCGTTGTAGCAAGGCGTCGCATAACGCCATGAAGGCCGTGAACTATATCAGTAGAGAGCTGAATATCCGCACTTTCCCATGAATGCGATTCGTTTGACAGGTAGTCCGAACAGTTTTTGTGGCGCATGTGAGCTCGTCTGCATCAAGGCATTGTATCAGTTGCAGCACTCGATCAGCCGGTTCTTTCTCAGGTTCCCCGTTCGCTCCAGGCTTGGATAACCATCCCAGATGAATCCAGACATTGAGAGGTGCGCCACAAGTTGCATGGAGCACCTGTAGAAGATGATTGAGGCATACTAGATTGCTATACGTGCCGTGACTTCGTACGCATTCAAGTTATTCGAAGACATGAATGCTGGCAGGTATGGCGCGTCGTACAGTCAGTCTCCATCGGCGACAGACTGGAGTATAAGAGGGTACACGCGTGGCGTTGGTAGGTGTTGGGGAAATCATAAACCCCGGCTGTGAGTCGACGAGCTCAAAGATGATGGAGAGGATGTCGTCTGGGAGGACGTCGAAGGGTTGTGACATTGATAACAGTTCTGATTCAGAGGTGGTCATGGCGTACAGCAGCATGAGGAAGGAGGAGAAGGGCTTTTTATTGAGCAAGGGACACCGTGGCGGTGATGGGTACAGTACAGCCTCAACGAGGCGATCTCTCTGTATTTGCATCACAGACCTGAATCTATCCGGGGACGCCAATGGAGAAGCAAAAGAATGGAGGGAAGACCTACAGTCCGTCGCCTGTGGATGCTGAGTCGTTTGTCACTTTGTGGCCTCGATGAAAGTGCTCGTGGTCCCAACTGGAGGGAAGCGTAGTCAGGAAGTGTTGACTGTCTTTGGAGTGGTAAAGTACTGGCGTCCTTGTATGAACGATTGTATGCGCCAAAGACACGGTGGGCGAGAAAGCAGAGACTTGAGATGGAGTCGACAAGGCGGCACCGAACGAAGAGCTGCAGATACACGAGTGCGGCAAATATGACGGGCCCGACGAAGCCGTAAACATTTTAGGAGAAGCACCGAAGCAGGATGTGTGGCTTGCGAACTATGGCGCTGTTGACAAATCGCGCGTCAGTGCCGTACAAAGCGAGGGCATAGAGGAGATGGACACGGCCCTTCGAAAGATACCAAATGATACAGATGAGAAACGCAACAAAAGAACGATATGCACCGTTCCTGGCCCCAAAAAAGATACATACACAATTCTAGCCTAACCATCTTTGTCTCTGAGCTATGGCCCGTAAGTGTCAGATATCATCCGACTGATGCGACACCATAGTTGAGGCAGCGGGTGCCATCTATTCATCTGGCGACATGCCATCCATGGCTTTCATCGGGTCGCGTTGTGCCTTGTATGTAGAACCATTGTGCGCCTGGTTGGCAGCATAGCGAGCGCCGAGCAGGTCGTCGTAATTTGGTGGAAAGACACAAGAGGCCTCGGGTAAGAGCATCGCGGCTTGGCTTCCTACCCCAATGTCGAAATTTCTCTTTCGTCCCCAACGTCGCCATGCTGCTCTTTGTGTATATCCCTGGCGACGAGACTGCTTGCCATTGGCCATCTTCTTATGTCTTACTGCTCTGTAACTGGGACGCCACGTAGAGCACCACCAATAATCAGCGCCTCTCCAAATTGTTTTGCCCGCCAAATGCTGTCGATCGGTCAGACCGAACTCTACGGACGATCCCTCTCAATACGGGCAAACATCTCCTGGCTATATAATGGCTCCTTTTCGACGTTACAAACATCACCTCATTCCCCCACCATCACCTCCTCGATGATCTTCTCTATATTTTGTCACCCTTCTCTCGTCCTCGACGACTTCAAACATGACGATGGGCGCTGTACCCGACGAGGATCAGTCGGATACACCCCTCGTTCTGAATGGGTCAGGCGGCGACGACCTTTCGAGGTTGTCGACGCGGAGGTGCAGTGCCTAGGAATCGACTTACCTTACCTTTCTCTCTATTCCTATTTTATTCCAATCGCGAGACCTGCCTATATGGCATCGAATGAACACAGCCGCCGTCGGGCCTCAGGCTCCGCTAATCAACAACCTGCGCCGTTATGTCCACGGTATGGATACTATCTAGGCTAGGATAGGGATCCCGCAGCGATGGCCGCTGGACTAGTTGACAACGGGTCTCGTAGAGGGAGCTGTTCCCGCCTTTTTTGCAGTCTACTATCTGGGCTCGCCAATTGGCGAGCTTGGGGTGATTGTAAAATACATCGTGCCACGACCATATTTCTCTCGTATGTACACGCCTATGTCTTTGTAGCGTAGTGTCATGTACCCTCCTATGCTGATGTCTTCACCACATATTTCATTATTGCTCAAACCGAATGCATGATTTTACGGGAACAAAGGTCACAGCAGGTTGGTCCCAATAGTGTCCCAATCTGGACTCAATATGCAGGGCCATCACGCTACCTCTTTGTCTCTGACCACCGCCCTTCAGATATTCCTGTCTCGTACATGTCCCGCGCCTTTCACAGACGTACTGTTTGGCCCGCATAGGTATATGCAGTGGAGTGCAGAGTGGCTAGTCCACCACACAACGAGGATTTCAGCTATAAGTCGACGGCTTCGATCACTGGAATGCCGCCACACAAAAAATCAGGGTCTCGTGACAACTTGCTTATCAGGCGCAGTATCTTGTTTAGCATCGCTCCCTTGCTTCCATACTTGATACTTCTACCATGGCGAATTACTGCCAATCCCTACTATCGTCTTCTTCCCGCCCAAAGCTTCCTCCCTACTAGTCCCTTCATTACCTTTGCGAGCTCACCGCATCCTTCTGCATCGAGAATGCCTCGCAACGGTGCACTTACTGTTTCTGCAGTCTTTCCTTTGTCGCCGCTCGACCAGCCAGTGTGCCCATCTCTTGCAATCGTTGAGCTAGCGAACACACTCCGAAAGCGCCGCAGTGTCGACCGTGATCTGCTTTTCATTCTGCCCGCTGCCCTATGAGGAGGTACGTCCCGTTACATGGTATACCGATGACGGTGACAGATAGCAAGGTGAATCTGGGCTGGAAGACGTTGGCATCTAGCGGTATTTGCGAGCAGTGCAAAACGATCGTCCAGTTGGTGTCGCTGAATCTCATCGAACTAGCGAACACGGGCGTTGTGTCAGAGAAAGGACTGACTACTACAGTGAGATTGAGATCTACGCACCTTGGCCACGACGATGAAATCTTCTACTTACGCGTGCAGAGCGCCTCTTGCTTGCGTACACTTTCGAACAAGAAGTACTCTGACAATGATACATCGTTGTTTTCTTACTGGATTATAACGCATGACATGCTCGTCTTGCTTCAGCAGCGTATCAGACGCCTTGCAACGAGCAAGAAAACCCGGCCACAACAAGCAAAGAGAGGTCGAGTGTGACCAAGTAGTGATGATATACAGTACCGACGACCGACTCGGACGTTAATCAGCTGGAACGCTAATTTTTTTTCAAAAACCAGTGGTCCAGGCACGTTCGAACTTCGAACGTTCAACGTTGCAACAGTTGCCGGAGCTTCGGCTTAGGCCGAGCGGCAGCTGCGGCACAGAAGTTTGACTTCATCACGTGCATGTTCAGCGACCGTTCTTGAACTTCGAATCTTCCGACGTTCGTGTCAGTGTCACGTCCGTGCACAAGGCCTTGCCCATCATGCCATTGCCAAGCATGCAAGCCTTGGTATTTCCGAGACGCATCTCACCCGCAATTGTTGCTCTTCTTCTCACCTCGACTGCTCTAGTACACGTCGTCAGAACATATGGTGTTCAGCCCGCGCTATCTATCAAATTGAAGACATGGTTTGCGCGATTGCAATGGAAGTTCTACACGAGACGCCCAGCCTCTTTGAGTATTCTTGGTACTCCCAAGACCTGGACCCACGAGAATGAGGGGAAGCTTTTTTGGCAATGGTTAGAGCCCTTCTTCGTTTCCAGGGGCTATCGGTATCTCCCTCACGCCGACCTAGAAGAAGATGTCCTGGTGCCCTTAATTCGTCCCGCCCTTCTCTCCGACGCCGAGTCCCTTGCTCTATATCCATACCCAAGAGTCACCTTCGTTTATCGGTACCATGTGGAAGCTATGTTTCTTGTGTGTTTCCATTGACGGACAACCATTAGTATTCACTAGCTAATATTATTACAGAATCCGACTGTGTTTCCGGTCAAGGACAACCTTGGACGGGATGTCGTGCTGAAGTGAGCTCCTACTACACTCATTCTTTCAATGCTGAACAGTCCTTCTCTAGATGCGTGGTCGGAGAAGAGCTCAAAATCTTGCGCTATCTCAATTCGCCAGAACTACGAGCAGATCCTCGGAATCACACAATTCCCATACTGGAGTTTCTTGACTGTGACGAGTTCACCGTTATTGTTATGCCCCGGTAAGTCTTTCTATTGCATGTGTTGTATGTCGCTCATTTCGACGAGCAGATGGACCGTGGCCTGGAATTTGGATTACGAGACTGTCGCGCAGGTTTTCCACTTTGCCGAGGCAATGCTTGAGGTGTGTGTATGTGTTTCCAGGTCCTTTTGCGTGCTCCAACAATGACCTCCAGGGTCTTGCCTTTCTTCATGAGCACAGAATCGCTCACTGTGACATCAAAGACGATAACATTATGGTCAACGTAGTCCCGGACCTCGAGGATCTGTTCCCCCCAGGCTTACTCGAACCCTCCGTTACAAGATATTCGTACATCGATTTCGGTGGGTCTGTCATGTACCCACTCGACACGGAGTTCAGTAGCGCCAAGGACGTCTATATGTTCAATCCACCTCGAGGTGCTTTTCGCGATGCAAAGTATAACAACAACCCTTTCTTGATCGATGTCATCAATCTTGGAGAGACGTTGCAGCGTTTAGTCCGGGTATGTCCTCTATCGCGTCCACTATGTCTCGAAAAGCCTCAATGAAAACAGATAGCAGATGTCATTGTTCCGGAATTAGACTCATTCTTCGAATCCATCACCCATACCGACTTGACGAAAAACCTGACCGCTCAACAGGCACTCGAGGCGTTTCGGAAACTGCTGGCAAATGTGACTTCTGACCAGCTCAGCTCTCCGTTACATGACAGATGGTGGCAGCGCGATGGTAAACATAACTTTGTCAGTGGGAAACTATCTGACGATCAACGGCACAGGTGTTATTTCCAAGGAACAGTATCCAAGCAAGACACGGCTTGAGATCTTGGGATATGAGAATCGATATGAATGTCAAACATAATTGCTCTGAGTATAAGTAGCAGCCTTGACACGCGACCTGTAGAATGTAGAGGTAATCACGACTATAGTTGCACAAGTGCAATGCCGCCACGCCCACTCTACTGTAAAAGCCGAACGCAGCCCTACGCTGCTAATCTTGCAAAAATGGATCGCGCCGCGTCACACTAGGGTTACTATGGCTAGAAGAGGCTTGTGTAGTGTGTTAAAAGCTGGATGGACGGCAGTGAACTGCGTTGTGCAATCAGCCTAGCTTGAGAATCGGAGATTAGGAATGAGCGACGTACAGGTGGCACCAGACACGGAGACATCTTGAAAGACAGATTGGATTTTGGGCGCCCATGGCTCGTGCGATCGCAAATCTAGTTCTGCCCGGCGGCTGAGATGGGCATGGCGGGTTGCTGGAACCGTAATTGGAGCTATCCCCGCCGCAGTACGAGTCCTTCACAGTATTACGGCCTCCAAAAAGTGCCGAACAAGGACGATAGCGACGTTTGGCCCAGTGCGGAAAGAGTCCACTGGGTTGCTGGGTTCGATGGTCGGGGTACCTGTCTGCTGGCAGAGTGCAAGTCGCAGTCATCAGAGGCTGAGAGCCGTAGGCTAGTCTTCGAGAGGAAAGAGGCTCGAGGTGGTATGTTTTCCTGCTGCAAAAGTGAGCGTGTATGTGTCGTCCGCAAAAGTAGGCAACGTCCTAGTAGCCAAGATAGTAGATACCGTTCGCGCTTCGGGAAGACGTATCTGAGGGTGAACCAAATGTGTGAGCGCGTCGGCGAGCGCGAAAGGATGCACCATGTCCTTTTGGCCATTATCACTATCGCCTGACTGACAGTGATAGAGACTAGTTGCGTATGGTCCAGGTCTGGGCAGCAGATGACCTGCCACATAATTGATTGTCCTAGTAATAGTTCAAGTTGAAAAGGCAAGATAGAGCATGCATGGTCGAAAGAGCTTGCATGTCAATTTGTGGAGGAGGAGAGAGGCAAAGGGATGATCGGGCCATCCTGACTCTCGCCATCATCATGCAGTGTCGACGGTCTTATGCTGTCCTCCCCGTTGGCAGTGTCAACGATCCTCATCGACTGCTCAGTGACTTATCAGCCATAATGTGCAGCTCATTCTAGTACCCGGCCTATCACAGCTTGCATCTTCAGGCTCGACGTATGCCTTCTGTCCGTCGAATCTGTCGTCATCGACAGGCTATCTAGCCTACATACTTGCCCTATGGCGACCACAAAGCGACTGCTGAAATGCATGGTCGGCCATGCCTCAGGCGAGCCATTGTGTATTGTGTATTGTGTATTCGATTATTGTTATTGTGTCGGGTATGTATGTACTATCCAGCTTGTCGTTGTCCGGCATCCGCGCTGATCTTCGTCTTTCTCTTGTTCAGCTTCATACTTATATGGACACAGGAGTGCAAGCCCGTCGCCTCCACCTTCCCTTGTATCTCCACGCCTTACACCACACACTCTATTAGTAACGTACCCGGTAAAGATGAAGACGCGCGCTTCGACACGAGCTTCGACATCCTCCTCAAACCGCCAACAGCTCGCAGATGACAGCCTGGAGACCCTCCCCGTTGAATCTTCCAAAGCACCACCTCGGAAGCGCCGCAAATTGACATCTATTGAAGCCAACGGTGACACAGCATGGGAATCCTCACTGGATGAGGAATACGTCCCAGAATCTGACGAGCTCATAGAGGAATCATCCCTTCCACGGTCAACGTGTCGCAATAGAACCCGCGGTCCCTCGAGATTATCAAGATACCAAGAACTCCCTCTCGAACTGAGAATTGTGGTCAGTCAACCTACAGTACCATTCCAATTCTTCGATCTCATGATTTGTGGCTGCAGATTTTTTCCTTTCTTGAACCAATGGACCTAGTCCGACTGCAGCGTGTCCGCAACAAGGAGGTATCACACCTTCTCGACTCGTGTCCAGATATTTGGCGAGCGGCACGTCAAAACTTCGCAGCGGAACATCCCGACTTGCCCTCCGTTCCTGAAGCGCCGCAAGAAATTTCCGAGAGCGATTTCGTCGCGCTGCTATTTGAACGGCGGTGTTTGGTCTGTCGACTCTTCGAGTGTCACGAGCCCCAGCTGATTTATGACCTTAGAAATGCTCAAAACCCACGAAGTTGACCCAATGGGAGGCTTACACAAGGCTTTGTAGAGTATGTCTCTGTTCATCGAATGTGTAAGCAAATTGAACCCGAGACATGAAGGCTTTTCTGACGCTGATACTGTCTTAGCTTCTGTCTCGATCCGTATGATATTAGCCGTACCTGGCCCTTCGATATAGATCTGCGGAGCAACAACTACATATGGCTCGTGCCTACCTTTCATCATGAGTCGAGTGAGTCCCGGTTTCTGCCTCTCTATTGGTGGTCCATTGTGCCTGACGTGAGTTGGCCAAGACTTTGAATCGTACTATCACGTCGCTTCGCTCAAGGACATAAGAAAGCAGGCACAGGCAATGACTTCTGGAGAGGAGCTGCGAGCATTCTTGATCGATAGGATGCTGGCCATCCGGTTGGTATGCCAATCCACTCTGTTGGCAGCGTTAAGTCGTTGACAAGTCGTACAGCATACTCAGGAGTGCGTCAAATTTACCCAAGCAATGGACCATAGCAAGACTATGACGCGAGAGAACCTTCGCCAGGAACGCCTCGAGAGGTTCGGATATCTCCAAAGTTACACTGAAGGGATCCCAGCTGATGTTTGTTGATTGCAGTATTCGAGCTCGCCTTGATAATCTAGGTTGGACAATCGAACTTCGATGCGAGAACATCAAAAAGAAGCTAGAATCGCACAAGCTGGTACGAAAACCTCAACGCCTGACCGATAGAGGTATGTCCGCCTACTCGGGCTCTCATTTGTGGACCTCATAATTCTTTCTATTCGTAGTGTGGAAGAACATCGGGCCCGACATACTGGAATTCATGCAGAAGCAGAGAGTCCAGCGTCACGAGAAGATAATGTCAGACCGATGGAGATCGTTCGAGCGATACTTATGGACCGCACTGGCAGACAAATCTTTTGCGGCCAGTGTGCAATTGAACGCGGTCGACGTTGCCCACGAGGAGCCTTTTCGGTCGCTTATCTTTGATACAGACGTTGAAGAAAAGATAACTTTTGAAGACATCTATGCTTTCGCTTTGGTTGATGTTGTAAACAACTTGCGCCGACGGATGGAAGGGCAACTTCTGCGACAACTCGACCTCCTCGAAATGCCGGCAAATCTGGAACTGGCGGTTTATGTTTGGAAGTGCAAGCATTGCTCTCGCTGTGTGTCTTATCCGGGCGTCTTACAACACTCTTGCACTAGAGCGTCGGATACGGTACTACAGGAAGGCTCACCCTTCTGTCGCCAGCCTTTATGGAAAGCGGACTTCGTGCTGGTGCCTAGTCCACATCGCATACACTTATCAAGATGTGCCGTCTCAGCACTCGCACCGCCACGCAGCGAGACATGGATCGTTTGAACCCCTACTTCGTGTGCAAATCATGTAGTGTACCTGGGCCGGAGCGGTATTACATTTCTCATCGGCGATGGAGGGAGGCCCTTGTGAGTATTCCTAGCATTGGCTAGTGCGCTCCTAGAACAGCTGACTGATGGTGTCTCAGGACCACTCTCAACATGATGATTGGGCAGTTATTCTGGATCGAGCGCAGCAAGACAAACTGGACAGGATTCGACGGAGCTTCACGTCAATTTGCCCTCCATACCGATTCCGTGGTCATACAGTCGAGTGGGACATTGCATTACGTACCGCTGATTTATGAAAGGGTCCTCACGCTCCTCGAGAATATCGTCTGTCCTCCAGAGCAATTGGTGTGTGGCGGCAGCTGTCCTTGTAGCATGATAGAATATTGTATATGTACAATGTAGGTAGCAAATCGTGACAGATACGAGATGTTCTCTTTGAGCTATGGAACTTGATGGCTCCGCCTTGGTATGTACGCTTTCGAGTCTATCGCCGGCGCCTTGTAACACTCAGAGCTTGTATTACAGCTTCTTCGGTCGTGGGAGAGGCCCTGTCACCAAACGTTGAAGGCATGGACAATACACAGACTGAATGCACTACTTTGTCGTACGAGACTCGTCTCTCTTCTCCTCAAATCTATCATTGATTGGCATGTGCTCTATTCATATTTGCTACAGCAGAGGTCGACATTACACCCTCGCATCTGCTTTGAGAAGCGAGCGTCTTCTGTACCACACGAATGTGGGAAGTGTTATGGAGAACAGGACCGCCCATGCGATGATGATACCGAAATGCATCCCCACTGGAACAGCGTTTGTTAGCAATCTAGGTATACCCAAAGACAGAAATCATACCTTCGTTCTTGGTCGAGAAGAGAATTGTTCGAGTGACGCGCGACATGTTATAGAAAGGCACCGCGTAGCCGTATCGATAGAAGTGGGGCAACAACTCCAACGGCATGAAGCACACGGAGACGTTGACTGATATCATCGTGTTGTATCAGCTCGCAACTTGGAAGCTGGGAGCAGAACTGTGACTCACTGATGATCCAGAAGACAAGGAAGAATGCGATGAACCGCGGCGTGAGCAGCGTGACCATAGACTCGAGCGCCAATCCCAGACTCAGCATGCCGACAAAATTTACCATCCAGAAGATGAGGAATCCTGAATGACCAAACCTAGCAGAAATGTATCAGGGGAGCACCTTCGACCCGAACACAGACTGGGCTCACTTCCGTGTAAAGTCAACCTGGAACGCCCGACTCAAAAGGGAGTAAGAGAGGCTGACGAAGAAGTAGGCGGTCGCCGTCGAGACCAAGCGCACCCTTATGAGGCTGCCTGTCGCGAGCTTCCTCTCGAGGCCGGAAAGCTCCCGGGCGACACCGCCGATGCCGACCAGGAAGAATGTGAGGATGACAAGGTAGATCATGCCAATGAAGGTGATAGCCGACCCGACTGGGATGTCAAATGGGGCCAGGTTGACGAGACGATAGTTGATTGGGTCGGCGATGGCCTGAGGGGAAGTGGATGCCAATTCAGTGAGCGCAGAGGTGCTCATGTTGGCTACACGCTGCAGTCTGAATTTCTGAGTAATTGCATTCAGAGCGTCTTCGGCGGATGGACGAAGGTAATTCCGATAAGCGCCTTCATGGCGAGCTTCGACGCCGTAGAGCGTGACAGCCGCCGAGGAGTTGTAGTCCGTACTCCGAGTCGCGTTGTTGAGGTTTCGTGTTGCGTTGGTATGCACTGAACGTGTGTCGTCAGAGATGCAGACATCTTATTCATTCAAGCAAAGCGCACCAACAACAGCGATCCACGCCTTCTCTTCCACGGTAAGACGAGGCACATCAGCCTCGTCCACATCCGTCACCCGTTCCCAATGTATGGGACCAGAGCCAGAAACAGCCAGTAGTCCTTGCGTCACCGCAGTCCCCACCTCTCCTCCATCAAAGTCAGCAACCCAGCCACGGAGCTGGTGGTCTGGTATCTTGTACAACGCCCCCCAGTAGATGCCGAAGACGGCAAAAGTCACCACGCAGACGGCGAGGCATCCCATTGCAATGAGCTTCAAGTAAACACGACGCTCCTGTGAGAGGGACGCGTCCGTGAACTGCGAGCTGTAAAGCAGGGGTGCGCTAACAACGGGAGGCTTCTCGGAGCCAATCTCCATGGTGTGGGTGGATGCGTCTATGATTTCCATCGTGTGCGTCGAAGCTGTCTTGCTCATGCCTCAAGTTCTATTGGTGGACTGATTAGAGAAGCGCCTCAGAAAAAGACGGTACATATAAGGGTGGCGGCCAAAAGGACTGACCGAGCAATGTCGCGGTACGGTATGGGTCATCACCCCGGGCTTGTAGCAAGAATGAGCGATGTGGCCCGATCACCGAAGGTTGTATACACTGATTGATAATCCCAGCACCTTGCATGCAGAGATGGTCATTCCGTGTGCCGCTCCGTCTATTCAGTAGGACCAGAGATGGACCGTCCGCTATCAGAGGTTCAGTCAGAAATCCCTTACGAAGCTAGATAGCTTACTAGAGATTCCATGTAGTCCCGTGCTGCAGCGCGCTGTGAGAAACATCCGCTCCCCACAGAGAGTCCGACCTGACGTCGGCTTCAGGTCTTGCATCACTCAATGGGCAAATTGCGCCACACATAAGGTGAGCAGGGCCTGTACTATGCCAGATTGACCATACATGCAAGCCCTGTTTAAGACAACTTGCTTTTGGAGTGTATTTCTACACGTATGTATGAGTAGTGACTCCATGACGACGGTACGAGCGAAGTAAGACTCACGAAGGTCCCAGCTGCTCAGCTCCAGCCTCCGAATCAATGTTGGACCACTCAAACGGATAATCAATCGATAACGGTGTGACCCATACCCTGCTGTGTGCAATCAGCTAGACACGGTGAAAGTCTACCGGACAAGAGAGACTAGAAAAGCTCTCGTACCTTAGTTGAAATGTAGACTCTCGACGGGTTCAATGCCTCCAAGTTGATGGAAGGTGGAAGACTGGAGATCTCATCACGCGGCAATCAACCTACAATCAGTTTTCGGAGATGGCCAACCTTCTCCGAAAACGCTGTGCATGAGGCCTTGAGGCTGTACAGTGTCTGATAAACATTTCAAGCTGTAACAGTATTGTGATACTGGTCGACTTACGACGTGACTTTATGAGGTGGCTGATAGACAAGAGGCAGCGGGCTGTCATTGCGGATATATGGTTGGGTCCCAATATGCGGATGCACACTTTAGAGAGACGTGGAAGAAGCCAGGACGAGGGAGTCAGAGTAAAACCTTTGCTTCGTGCAAAGAGGACTGCTAACACGGTTGAGCAATTGGAACATCAGGATGCGATGCCCCAGTGAGGAGACACGACAGGACGCGATACGACAGGACAATTTGAAAGGCATCGCGCGGGCTGATCATGCTGCGGCGGGGATCTACTATGCGCGCGCCGGGCGGGAAAGACTCGCCGTGGTCTTGCCCAAACTTGCTGTTGACCCAGTGTTGAGCGATAACTGTGAGTCACAAAGCAGAGGCGCGCTATCATTGGGAGGCTTCTCGGAGCCAATCTCTATGGTCCGGGTGGACGCGTCTGTGATCTCCATAGTGTGCGTCGAAGCTGTTTCGCTCATGAAGAGTTGGATTGGTGGACTGGTTAGGAAGGCGCTTGGCCTCAGAAAAAGGCGGTACATAGAAGGGTGGCGGGCCGCAGGACTGAGCGAGCAAAACAGTCGATACTTGGCGTGTCTGAAAGAAAAGCTCTCCCGTACTGCTGTCGTACTGTAATCATCTGTAAATCGACGGGTTCAATGCCTCCAGGTTGATGAGAGGTGGAAGACTGGAGGTACCTTTTCGCGGCAATCAACCTACAATCAGTTTTTCGGAGATGGCCCAACCTTCTCCGAAAACGCTGTACATGAATGAAGCCTTGAGGCTGTACAGTGTCTGAAAAACATGCGGATGCAAACTTTAGTAAGATGTGGAAAAAGCCAGGACGAGGGAGTCAGAGTAGAATGTGCGATGCCCCAGTGGGGAGACGCGACAGGACGCGACGCGACAAGACAATTTGAAAGGCATCCGCGCGGGCTGATCAAGCTGCGGCGGTCCGCGGAGATCTATGCGCGTGCGCCCCTGGTGCGCCCCCGTGCGCCGTGCGGGGAAGACTCGCCGTTCTCTTACCCGAACTTGCTGCTAGGCGATAGCTGCTTGCTGCTCAAACTACAGTATGGTATCAGTTGAGGAGGGTAAGCGCGTGAGGAGTGTACGCACACTCCATTCGATGGGAGCATACCGTTTAAACAGTACTTCTATGTGTAAGTAGTCCAGCCGTGAGTCGCACCCGACGGCGAATCGCAGTCGATATGTATGCAGCTCGAATCGTGGTGTTCAAGTGTCGGCATGTTGGAAGTTGTCACCATGGGGACTTCCCAACTTCCAGCGATAATACGTGATTGGATGATGGCTGTCCCGACGTGCTCCAACTGCTAGAGGGTGCATATCTTTTTCGCCGTTCGTTCTACGCCCGATAGTGTCCCGACGCACGACAGCGACTATGGCGGCCTGACAGTGATAGTGTCAACGAAGAGCACGCGTTCA
Source organism: Strobilurus luchuensis (assembly GCA_019915105.1). Taxonomy (NCBI): domain Eukaryota; kingdom Fungi; phylum Basidiomycota; class Agaricomycetes; order Agaricales; family Physalacriaceae; genus Strobilurus; species Strobilurus luchuensis. The sequence goes on from JAHLMJ010000004.1 coordinate 2,036,487, forward strand.
TTATTTGTTTCAGCGAGGCGACCCGGCAGGGCAGTGATTATTACTATTTATAGGCCGAACCATAAAAAGGTCAATCAAATTTCCTGCTCCTTACCTTCTCACCCCCATCACCACTTGTTTTCTCCCACCCGCCTTTTTCCCGCCATGCTCGCCAAATCCACCGTGCTCGCTGTAGCCGTCCACTCTTTCGCTTCCTTTGTTGTCGTTTCAGCAGATTTGTCCACCATTACCTCCGCCCCCTCACCCACTGCCACTCTCGACGCCCGCGACGGCGTTGCAGGCGGCTCCGGCACGCCCATTCTGTCAACGCTTACTTATGCCTACACCGACCTGCCATACCAAGTGTACCCGTACGCCGTGCTCCGTGGGCCCCAGTACGGCTACAACCAGTGCAACTCCACCACCGCAGGCCAGGATTCCAGCTGCCAGACCCTCGTCTTCAACGACATCGTAAGTTTTCTGCGCAACACCCCCGCAATAATAGCCTCTGACGTCCTGCTTTCTCACAGTCCGACTTCTGCCTGTGGGGCTCTCCTGATGCCAACGGCGCGATCGGCGACGTCGAGGCCAAGGTCGTCGCCTGGTGCACTCAAGACACACACGGTGCTCGCCTCATTCCCGAGGGTTCCATTACTGGCATCCAGTGGATGGTCACCCCCGGCTACATTCAAGCCGTCGGTTTCATCAAGAACAGCGGTCTCGGTCTCGCAGCAGACGACGAGGGTGGTGAGCTTGACCCGCACGGTGCCGACTTGCAGGGTAACCCCCTCGGTGGTGTCGTCTATTCCAACGGCACTCTCGACGCCCAGGGCAACGGCAACCAGCTCACCCAGGTCATGAACTGGAACACGTACGTAACAGTCTGTCTATCCTCTCCGCACGTTCTATATTAAGCCCTTCTCCTGTAGCTTCGTCGGCGGCAACCAATTCTGCTTCAAGGCCTGCTTCAACACCATCACCGACCCCGACTACTGCCAGAACGTCTACGATCTCCTCGGCTGCGAGTACAACATGCCCAACGCTGCCCAGGATGGCGTCTTCGAGTCGTGCCAGGGTGATGTCCAGGACCCCGTCGGCACCTACACCAGCGATGGCCAGACTATCACCTGGTCCATGCCCGACCCCCTGACCGCTGACCCTCCCTACACTCCCCGTATCCCCGCCTCGTCCAGCTGCACGACCTTCTCGTCAGCCGAGCTCTACGCCGCTGGTGCATCTGCTTCCGGCTCTGCCTCTGGCTCTGCTGCCTCTGCCACTGCCACCGGCACTGAATCTGGCAAGAGCTCTAGCACCGGCAAGTCCACTGGCAAGTCCTCCCCTTCTGCCACCGGTTCTTCCGACTCCTCCTCGAGCTCCGGATCCTCGAACGGCGCTCCCAACGCCTTCCAGATCCCCTTGTTCGGCCTCTCCACCACCATGGCCGTCGGCGCCCTCGCCGCCGTTGCGATCCTCCTCTAGTTGCACATGTGCCACGTTATGACTTGACGTTCTTCACGTAGGCTGGGGAGGGAGGACACTCGGAGAGATCTTATGTTAGTGAGCCGCCATTTAATACTATACCAGCATAAATGGGAGCCTTTTCTTTACTTTCTTTACTTTGATTTGTTCAAGTACACACGGACTACATAGCTATGTAGATTTTGGATGGTGTACTTGGTACGATTCGACACTACAAAACGTTTGGCATTCGAGCGAATTCTTGGGGTGCTTGCGCAGTCGTCGGGGATCTCACGCCAATCTCCTTGGCATTGTGCCTTCCTTGCATTTTGTGCATGTTGGGTGCGTGTTCTGACAGCGCGAAAACTCCCTACGTTCTTGCGCAGTCGCCGCGGATCTGCCGCCAATCCTTGAACCAACTGCGCAAGTCTCATCCGAGTTCTACTGAGGCTTTTGAGCACAGCACTGCGCGCCCATATGTCGGCGCCGACTGTCAAACTAGAGAGAGCAATCGTTTGCGTATCATGACATTATTTCAAACGAGAAGTTTAGACCACATTGCACAACGATCTGGTCATTCATTCATCTATGACGGGACTCATCATAAGAAGGCGGTCGTGAAGTTTCGGGTGTCGAACGCTCGCCGTTCGCACGTCGGTTCGTGCACTGATTGACTTCAATTACTTTCCACGTTGCATGTCATGCCAGTGCCAAGATGCGGATGTGACATCTCGGTGAAAGATGATCACGCAACATGTGTGGCGCATACAATTCGGATCAAGCAGAAAAACCGATAGACAATTTCTTTATCTAGTCACAATGCGTACGGTAGTCAGGCCGAGGACCGTGAGAGGGCCCGTCTACAAGAGCAGGGACGTGGTAGGACTCAAAGAGACAAGAGGACTCGGGTATGATGATCCTGCTTGTTTTACTACACCGACGTCAAAATCTCTCTTGGTCCTCATTATGGCGGCGTCATTCTTTGTGCTCTCTTGACGAGATGGAGCCTTTTCTATCTAGCTGTTGTGCCACCGCCTTTGTCCGCAACTCGGACGCCACACTCGACGCGGCTCTGACGCGTACTAGTATCCACGACATCGCACGGTCGATGACCAGCGTCCCCTTCGGAATTGAGACGTCCAACTCTGTCGACATGCCTGAACTCAGGACGATCTTAGACACTTTCAACATACACACCCAAACACTTGCTGCTATAAATACTGGCTCCTTTCGACGATTTCTCACATCTCCCTTCCCTCCCACCACCACAACAATGACCCATTTCCAGCATTCTGTTTCCTTTCTCGTCCCAGACGACCTCAAGCACGACGATGGGCACTGTACACGACGAGGATCAGGTCGAACATGCCTCCCTCGTTCTGGTTCGGCCAGACGACGCTCGGTTGTCGCGGTGTCGCAGTGCTCGGGAAACCTTACATATTCTTCTTCAAACCCTTTTTACTTTTTTTCGAGACGCAGGGTAGGGAACGCCGCCAGCCGTGGGACTTGTCCTAAAAAACTGCCTCGTATGTTCACGAGTGTTGGCAACGTGTACTCTGGCGAGGGTGGACTTGTCCGCAGCGATGGCTTGGTCCAGGTGTACCTGCAGCTGGCTCTCTTGTTGAGGGAACGGAAACCCGCCATTTTTTGCTGTGCACTATCTGGTTCTGCCTCTTGGCAGCTCTGGGGTTGCAGTCAATCCTTGGGTTTGTAGTTTACCATAGTTTCGCGTGCGTTATGAAGCTGCCAATGTATTGTCTCTAATTTTACTGCAGTTTGTTGTGTCTATCCCTATCACTCAGAGGAGGAATGGCGGTTGCCTTTGCTTTGCATGCAGGGGTGCCGCTTACATCTGACCACCATGTACTTCGTAACTCCTGCACTTCTCGAGCCGCTTGTTTTTCACGGTCGGTCTAAATGGAAACTGAAGCCCCTCCAGCATGTCTCGCGTCCGTGGGCTTCCGCGCGTAGCAAATGCTATCAATGACGCGCAGGCAGCGCCACACAGAGTCTCCAGAAGTATTCTGTGATCGCCCGGTGACTCTGGGCCACATTTCGACACGTTGAGACTCTTCCGGCTACCACCATCTCCCCACTATCAGTACCGCCTACTTTCCATTGTCTGCACCACCATGTCCGTCCTCACCACCTCGCCCTCTTCTTCAGCGGTAAGCGTGCTGGTCCGCGGCGTATCGTCTGGGGAACGCGTCTTCGGTAGCAAAGAAATTGTTAAGGAGGTGAGGACCCGCCTTTCTCTATCTTCGGTTGCTTTTCTCCATCTCGCCTTTTGCAGACCCTTCACCACTGTTCACCCATGGATCTGGTCGTACTCGCGGGGACGTCGCGCGTCCTTTGCAATTTGCTGCAAGCCGACAGGATGATTTGGCGGACGTCCTTCGCTCAGTTTCCCGTCCCCGGCGGTCTTCCAGACCCCACCATTCTACGCGGCCTCCGCAACGACAGGCTCTGCGTCGTTGAAGCATTCTGGGCAGAGCGTGACGTGGCCGTCTTCCTTTTTGAGGAAACACTTTGTTCTGTGAGCTTGCCAAACCAGCTTTTTCAGTGAAGGCTGATCATATCTCGTATAGATCTGCACCAAGCGACCGGCCATCCACCTCCTGTCCTTTGCTGTTCGGCTGCACGTTTGCTCGGTGCGTTTGTATTGGGTTCAAGTCTCTCATTTCTTTCGAATTGCCTCATTGCGTTGTAGAATTGCCAGTCTTTTTCCAACCATTGGTAGGTTGCGCCTGTGTTGCGCATCGAAACTTGTAGATCTGAATCAACTGATACACTCGTCAGGACGAATATCCTGACACCTGTGCTGGGCGAGGAACATGCGATGAAGACAAATTTATACAAACGTGCGATAACATATCTTCCGGCTGTCAACGCCACCAAGCACGACTTTTGGGTCAGGAAGGCCGACCTTGAGACGCTGGAGATCTCACAAGATCACCCTGTGAGTCACCCCATGTGCCATTGTGTTCATCTTTTGCCTCATCTTGTCCTGCAGGAGCTTTTCTGTGCTTTACGGGACACTTACGATGCCCTGACACGTATGGTCAGTATTGCGTGAGATTATGTTCCAGCTCTCATCTTGCTACAGACGGGCCAGGTTGATACGGCGATGCGTGGATACTACGTTCACAAGAACGGCGTCACCAAGAAGAACAATGCCCGGTACGTGCTTGATCATCCCCTCATTCACTAGTCATTGACATTTGAGCGGTGTCATATAAGTTTGACCGCCCTTTGCTCTAAACAACAGATGCTTCACACTTCGCCCAAGAAAGGCGGAGTTATTTCGAGAACCCTGACAGCATTTTCGAGGGATCTCGCTCTTATACCGGAACTCTGTTTGTCTACTTTCCCAAATTGCAACAACTGTCGCGCTGACAGACCCATATGTTAGACCTTGACTCTTTGTTGCACGAGCATCAAGATGAGATGGGCGAGAGCGAAGAGGTCATGGAAAGCCGCAAGCGTGCCCAGGCCGAACAAGATCGTCAAGCTCAGGCCGAGCAGGAACAGAAGCCGACTGAAATGAAGGTCGCCCGGTCACAGCCACCGCTCATAGTCATTGGTCCACAACTACCGATCATGGTCATTGGTCCACAACTACCGATCATAGATGTGGAGTTCCCAGCTTTCTGTTGGATCTCGGGTTGCCCCAGGTCCCGCAAGCGGCCGATGAAAACCATGATTAGCCTCTTGGAACATCTCAGCAGCTGGTACGCTTGAACCGCTTGTTTGTCCGCAATCCGAATTGGCAACTGAGTAACTATATTCAGTCACCTGCAGCTGAACTGGAACGACAGCGCTTCGACGCGCCATCGCCTTATACATGCACCTACGGGTCAACAAGTGTGCCCGTATTGTGTTCGCTCTCGGGAACTCTTTTCGGACCAGGCGTTGCAGCGGCACGTACAGCAAAGGTGAGAGTAATCTGCTTGTCCGCAATTTCTTTCCTCAGCCACATTATTGTAGTCATCCCGAGCTTTTCGTCGCGTGAACAGGTTTGAAGATCACATTTCGCGTATTCAAACTACTAGACACTGTAATGAACAAACTACTACTAAACACTGTACACTACACAGAGAACCTATCTCGTTAACAACACATAAATTTCACCAGTGGGAACATCTCAGACTTCTATCCGCTGGCGAAAAGATCCACGACTACAATTGCGACATGTGAAGGTTCTGTGCGAGTAGCTATAGGTGAATGTGGTCAAGGTTGAAAACAGCGACCCTCCGTGTATGCAAGTAGAACGACTTCTACTGCGACCTGAGCCGCCAAGAGGGAGATCCAGACGGTGTACAGCAAAGAAAACGGCAACCATTCCTTGACAAAAGACTCGGCTGGCCATACCCCTCAGTGGCAGCTGTGACTCGTTCGACGTTCGTACCCACTCAATCATACAGTCAAGCTGAACTTCAAACTGACACAGATACAAGATGTACGTTATTGAACACGAGTCTTAGTGTACTTGGAATATTCGGCCTCATCACAGAGTTTGTGTCGTTCACAAGTATGGCCTATTTCGGTGTTACGACCTCCCATTCCTCATGCTCCTCGCTATGCAGCTGTGAGCCCGATAAGTAAATTTCGATGCACAAACGCAGCAGACAAGACTCACAAACACCCATTGCCAGCTACGAACGCCGTCAAAGATTGGCCAGCTCCGGAATATAGACTCCGTGTCGCTTGATTTGAGCTGGAACGAGAGGTCAAGACGATACATATCTTCCCAGGTTGTAGAGCAGTGGTCAAGGTTGTAGAGTTCAAGTAGTCCTTTCCGACGGGCACTGAGTTCAACCCCAAAGTCCGCTCTCCACTGTGGCACAGATTTACGAGCAAAGTCCTCCAGAGGGTTCGACTTCAAGCACGAGTGTCGAAAGAGTTCGGGGCGAGACACCTCACGAGAACAATGGTCGCATTTCCAGACATACACGACCAGCGCAGGGTTGGTCGGCAAGTTTTGCGATTGCAATACTCGCGACAACATCGCGTCCATCCGCACACGTGCATCGTTCGTCGCGTCGAAGAACACAGAGGGTCGCATGTCTTCCCACGCAATAGACTCGTCCAGGTTCGCCTCGAAGATAAGTGACCGGAACGGTTCCTCGTGCGCTACATCGATTGGATTGAGTTGGTCCGCCTTGTATTGCGAAGCCTGGGAGCAGCAACGGTCAAATGAGTCCCACCGGTTGGCGACAGTGTCCTGACGGCGCTCAGTCCTCCTTTCCTGCATGAATTTTGTAAGTGCAGGGTTGATGTTTGCCCAGACTATGAAGAGGATTTTCTCAGTCATTGGGTAGAGACCACATTGAGAAAACATACTTCGATCAGTAAGGGCTTGGGGCCTTCGAACGTGTGAATGTGCTGACAGAAGGTTTCTTGTGTTCTTGTAGTCAAGCTCGCCGCCCCAACCTTGATCACGCAGGCGGTGAATAATGCTAAGTTGTATTTCATCGATTGTCGTCGAAGCTTTGAAAAGAAACAAATGCCGTACGCTTTCAGTCGCTCATCTCGAAGCCGGTCAAGCTCTCCGGATCTGTCTTTCTTCATTTCGCGAAAGAAACGCTTGCACTCGCTCGCATGCTACATCGAATGAATTGAGACATGTATCACATCGACCGGACCAAACTTACTTCGCGAAGTTTGGCCATCCTGCTGGCAATGGCAGCTTTTGTAGAGTAGAGTTGCATATTCATCGGGTCCAAGCCACGAAGTTCATCCGCTAGCCTTCTTATGGACGGGACATGGTAAAGTTTCTTGCCTGTTGGTCGTTAGAATAGGATGGAGTGGTGCTGAATTGACAGCTTGCCTTCACCGCGCCAGTAACTCGATACTAGGCTCTTGAGATCGTCCGGAAGAACGGTCGACACACTGACGCAAAGTTTCATCATCGAGTCATGTCAACGTATAGTCTTTGTCTTACCTGTAAGGTACTATGTGTAGACAAGCATGGCAAAGTCTTGTATAGACCTCCCATTGGACTTTTGTAGTTGGTTTTTCACATTTCTGCAATTCTAATCAGCCTTTTATCTTTACTTGAAGAACGAGACGTACCATGCAACGGTCACCAAACAGTACTCCCATGAAGTCTACCTCACGAATGCCGTTCGGCGTAGCAGGTATCATCATATCTCTCGCTGTCTCAAAATTCTCGCGTGCGGCCCTCCATATATCATCGCACTCGTCGAGAGCTACGCGGGCCTCCTTGCGACTAAGATGGCGTAGCCGAACAAGATCTCGAGGTTCCAAGTAGGCAAAGATCTGGACACATGAGCTTGTAGCGACAAACGAAGGAATAGGACTGACCAGGAGCTTAATCTCCAGGGGGAGATCTTGGAAGGATGAGGATGACAAAAGGCCTCCCATCCTGAGGCGTCGAGCTGGACGACGCTGTGGCGTACGAGATGGTGTGTCTTCGTGAATGTCTTCATCCTTGCCAGGCAGATAATCGCCGCCAAAGTCCTCGTCATCTTCCACCATGACAGTGTCATCGTCGTCAGTAGACGACTGCGCTATGGATTCCGTTCTACGGCGTTTGTGGCGCAATGCACGAAGAGGCTCGGCGTTCGTGGACACGTCTGGCTCAAGCTTGCGTTTTGACAAGGAGGTCGCCGCTCGTTTGACCATGATTAGTTACAGGCCGCGGAAGAAATGTAGATGATGGTGTGGAAGCGAGGGTGTTGTTGTGGTTGTGCGGACGAAGTGATGGATTTTTCCGGTCTTTTATGGGGCATCGGGACAACGATGGAAAACAAGGAGACGATCCCGACGAAGATCATCTCGTCCACAATTGAGTCCTACTGTGGCCGTTAGCGCGTTATGTACATCCCTTGAAGCAGAGCGTTTGACTCACGACGAAAGCGATTCTACAGCCGTCTCAGCGAGTATATACTTGAGGCTTCGCGCCTAATGTGTATCATGATATTGCGGAGTATTTCCGCGGAAGCCAGAGACTCGTAGACTATCAAGTCAGAGTTTTTGCTAGCCTAGGCAAAGCCCGCTGGTACAAGGAACTTGCAAGTGCTGCCGTTGGCAACCTGACCGACGACGCGCTGGACGACGAGCACCGATACCTGAGACGCGAGGCCGGTGAACGCCTGGACAAATGAGTTTGAAAGCTATCGGGATATCCATCGAGTTTGTGTTCGCCAGTCACGAATATCACAGTGTGTCGTTTCCTCGAGAAAAACACTAATCCGGTTGGTGCGAACGAGTGAGGCGCAATTGCTCAAGGAAGGACTATCCAAGTGTCCTCGAGATCGCGATGTCGTCCGAACACGGAAGGCGATGATTCTGCATCCATGCTCCTGGCTGGGTGAAGATGAGTCTCGGATGGCGGTGGAGAAACAGTATGGAAAAAAAGGCGCAGTTCCCATTGTATGCTAGAGCTGGACGTTCGTGGCGAGAAACTGCTAAGATTGGGTTTGGCAATGATGGCAGCGGACAAGCCGCTCGATCATCTTTCCTTCCGACCATCTGCCAAAAAATGAAGAACGCTCTCGCTGCCTCAAAGCTCACCTACGAAGGAATCAGCGCGAAACTGCAACTGGGGCCCCGCCATCTCCAAGTCCTTGTCAGGCGATCTCTGGCTCCCGTAAAAGCAGTGGAGACCGGCATCCAGCGCACACAGACACCTTCCTTCCCGTGATTTTGTATCATTCTCAGCAGCCTTGGGCAAACAAGCATTGGAGACCAATGAACGTCAGAGCGCAGATAATGCTAGGGCGTTCAGACTTGGAGCATGAGCAAATCTCTTGGTGCTCGCCGCTCGACGGATGGGTATGTCTCCAGTCTCATTTTTTGAAGAAGGGTTCCGCTGACTTTTCAAAGACACGCCAATACTGAGCTTCAGGCTACATACTCCTTGGGCACGCACAGATTGGTCGGCCTCAGTGCGCTCAAGTGAGCTCCGCGGTAGTCTTGGAGAGTCCTTCCAACTGGATGGACCGCTCAGCCCCGAAAATCAACGACGAGAAATCATTCTACGGGATCTGTCGAGCTCGGAGATCGACCGCGTCTGCCATTCGAGGGACATCCTGCTATCCACTGTACGTTTCTGACATTCTCCGTTGCGAAGTCCTTCCGATTGGCATTGCAGATCAACTTCGCAAAGCTGATCCTGGACGCCAAGGACACGGGCAAGACGACGCGGGGCGGAGGACGCGATGTTGAAGAAGAGTACGCCCACAATAGTATGCTACGACTCCCGTCTTCCAGACGAGATTGATACCGACTGGTTCCAGACAAAGCGGATCGGAAATAAAATATAGAACGAGCGATTTCGCTGCAAGAGACAGGCCTGACAAGAAGAGCGCCGTAGAACCTGTTGTTATGATAAATACGCACGTACAGGACTCGGAAACAGGACCCCGGAGAAGACCAGTGTCAACGACGAAAAGCCAGCCGTGACCTCATCTATCTAGTGGTACTGGATTCTTTTGTTGATCGTCAGTGGTCACTGTATGCTCATTCTTGCCCAGATAATAGTATGTCTTGTATCGTCTTGTTCTGTAATGCAACAGGTGAACTGCCTATCGAAGGACTCCTTATTGTCTGTAGTTCCGCGCGCCTACGGAATACCGAACAAACTGCATGTAGCGTTCGCCAGGGAGCTGGCACTGTGAGTCTACTTACATCGTTAATTTGATCACGTCCAGGCATCATACAGTACCTTTGCCAGGCCTTTGCCACTCGAGAGCTCCCTTTGTTCGGATGCCGAACCTTGAACCATCGATGCCGTGCCATTGTACCAGAGACAATGGTCCAGAGTTACCCGTCTCCACTAGGACCAATATGGCTATTTGTTAATCTGGCCAGCGACACAATGCAATCAGTGAGGGTATAAAGCATACGCCCGTGGCTGTGGCCTTTCTCTCTCTTCAACCACCACCTGTCGAACTCTCCCCCGCCAGAGATCTCATCCAGCTACCAGCTATTTCCCCCAATCCACTCGTATCATCATCCTCTACAATGTATCTCACTCGTAGTCGCGCTCGGGCTGCCCAAGGCACCCAGCCTATCGAGGCCACCCAGCCCGCTCCTGCACCCGCGCCCGCCCCCAAAGCCAAAGCGACCGCCAAGAAGACAACCACTACGAAAGGCCTCCTCGACCGCGGCAAGAAAGGTACGTGCTTTCTCTCGCCATCAGTATCACTTTCTGACTCTCCCTAGCCGTTGACGACTTTCGCGACACCGTCAAACGACAGGCCACCAAGGCCGTCAAGGGTATGTCGACAGCTCATCCACGCAATTCGCTTGCTCAACTTTCTGTAGGCAAGGCCAAGGCCAAACGCTCTGGAGAAAACAAGTCCAACCAGGACGACGTAAAGCCCAAGACGGGCCCTTCCGCTGCTGCCGATTCCAACGACGAATCGGTAGATAGCCATGAAGGGTCTCCCGTTCAGAACTACCTATCGACTGCCAATGCAGTTCAGCCCACAGCGGAAGGGTCCGCCCTCGCTGCTGCCTCCGACTCTGGGACCGGTTCTCAGTCCGTCGGTACGTCGCAATCATCTTCTTCTGGGCCACTTACTCACCGAACTTCCTCAGGTCAATCGCAAGGTCCCGTCATCGGTCTTCGTCGCTCGCCTCGCGAGCACAAGGGTACCATCAAACCCGCCGACCTACCTCCTCCAAAGCCCAAGAGAGGCAAACGCGCCAATGCGCCGAACCCCGAAGCCCAACCCCCTGCAGCTGATGCTGGTGCGGCTGCTGCTTCCAACAACGCAGCCCCGGTTGGACATGCTCAGCCCTTGCAGCCTGCTGCTTCTTCCTCCGCCGACAACGGCTCGTCCTCGTCGGGTGAAGGGTACTCGAACAATACCGCCGCCACTCTTGACTTCGGAGATGATGACGACTCGGATGTTAAGCCAGACATTCGCAAGAACAAGGGCAAGGGCAAGGCTCCTGCCAGCGACTCCGATGATGATTCTATGGACATCGACGACGACGACAAGCCCGACGACGACGACAAGCCGGACGATGATGACGATGATGATAACTTTCCGCCCAAGGGCAAGGGCAAAGGAAAGCGCAAACGCTCCCTTGAGGATGACGACGAAGATATCAAACCTCCCCGCCGACGCGCTCGTCAAGATGGTCAGACACTTTCTTTCATGCGCGTCGAATGTTACTCACTTTCAGCAGATGGCGCCTCCCCGCAAGCCTCGCCGTCCCCGAAGCGCAAGCGCGACGATGACGACTCCGATTCAGACGATGAGAGCCCTCCCACCTCTCGTCGTAGGCGGGATGACGGTAAGTCTTGGTGGTACAAGTCTGAAAGGCGGATTCTGACGCGTGGTTTTCTTTCAGCACCACAGGGTTCCTCCCATCAGTCGATTGCCGTTCCGGCAAACTATAATCCTTCCGCTGGATCTAGTACTCTTCCAGCTGCCCCTCCCCCTCCCCCCTTGGTACCTGTATTTGCACCAGCTGCTCCGGCCCATCCTCAGCCGATACCTGCATTTGTACCACCAGCACCAGCTGCTCCCCTTCCCGCTCCCGCTCTCGCACCGGCCGTACCTGCTCCTCTAGCAGCTCCTGCCCCAGCCGCTCCCGTGCACACAGCTGCCGACATCCACGCATTCCACGCTGCCCAAATCTGGCCTCCAGTGGTGTATAATTTCGGCCCAGGGCCACGCCCAGTCAATCCTAACCCACCGTTTGTTCCTTGGCCTCACGGCGATGCCCCCGGTTTCAACAACAACCAGCCGCCGCCTCCTCCACAAGCCAACGGCTCGCGTGCTCTTCGTCGCGAGCTTCCCATCAACTTGGGCTAATCTTAGCCAGCTTAAGCAATTGGCTTCTCCTCTGTGTCTTTCTCTCTGTTTCTCCCTTTCGTCTCTCTCCCCAGTATCAGCTCTGTTCATTTCCTCTTCACTCTATTCTAGTACGCTACCAGGAGAGTGCAGTCACACCTTTCTGCACGCTCAGGCTTCAGCATCTCGAATCCCAACTCAACTCTCGCATTCCGACATTCGACCTCCGATGACACGTCTCGTGCCTCCATGTGCCCGGACCAGTCGCGTCGCTCCGAACCCCTGGCTTACGATTAAAGATAGACGAAAGCGCCCTCGCCACACGGCGGGGGTTGTTCCCTACTTGTCGATCTGCCTTGGGGGTTCTATGGTTACCCTACTTGCCGACTCGACGCTCAGCGACAGGACTAGGACGCGGATAGCATGACATGGCACGGGGCGTCTTACGACGACTACCGTATGTGCCAGCAGTCGCTTCCCGTCTTCGTGCAGCCCGATACACTCCTTGTTCGGTTCTCTGCCAAGTTCCCATGGCTTACGATTAAAGATAGACGAAAGCGCCCTCGCCACGCGGCGGGGGTTGTTTCCTACTTGTCGATTTGCCGTCGCTGGGTGTCAGTCGGGGTGTTGGATAAGTGTGACGCGTGGCGCATTCTATCATCGTTGTTAGAATGGTCTGCGAGTTGATAGTCGAGGGTGGTTGCCGTTGGACTGTTTTGCACTTGGTCGTTGACTTGCGCGCTCTAGCATAATGTGTCCCCACATGCTCTGTGTATATTATATTAGAAGTAGCATGTTGTATATCTCTTTTTCTTTATCTCCCTTCCATTATGTACTTCTGTAACAATGATTATCCATCGGACCATGCGCGCCTTCGGTGCATCTTTCGACTTCTCAGTTTTACCAATCTGCGCTTGCCTGCTTGGCGCTTTCGACTGTCCTATACTAACGACTCGGAGTTGCTGATGTATCTTGTAATCCGTCCGAGGCGGGAGAGGCGATTGGAATTCTTGTCTGGTTCCTCTAACATTGGATACAACAGGCCATCGCTCTGAGGAGTGAATGGAAACCGAGTGCTGAAAAGTAGTATTGGCGGCCTCTTGGAACCCATTATTGATCCAAGTCACCATATCCAGCCGCTGCTAAAAGTGCCGTCCGTTGCACGGGTGCATCTCATTTTTGACGACTTGCGCAGGCGGCTCTCTTAGGACACGGGTGGGTCTGAATTCATCGGAAGATGAAACTGCTACAGAGCACAATCATGGCTGGAACAGGCCGGTTTGAGGACCAAACGTTGAGTAATACGCTCCGGCGATGGAGTGGTCGGACTCCAAGGGGGCACTGCTAGTAGGATTGCTTCCAGATTGGGCTTTGGACTCTCACTAGGTACAGTCGATAGACGGCGTGACAGGGATAGAGCTTTGCCTTTGTAGTCGTCGAGCAACATTTACATCTTGAGTAACGAGCAAGACAGGCACTGTGCCAATGATCTGTGCTGAACCTCAGAATGCTCATAGATGATGTTCACGAATCATCACAAAAGATGTTGATCACCATGCTGGACAGCCAGTATGTTGTTCAGCACCAAGGTTGTCCGACCACTAACGTAGTGAACATGTCTTGAACTTCACCACGAATCAGCACCTCACGTAGCACTCGTGAAATTGATCGCACATCACGGTTGATCGACACGGACCGTCGCCACACTGGGACCGTCAATAAGTTTACATTCTGGTATCTTGGATACATGATTCCTTCACCTATATATGCGGACTGCCTGTTACACTTGATTTCTGCTTGAACCTCACTTAGAACACAAAGCCCCGTAAGTTATGAGTCTATCGTTACTGTATAATCACTGGCTTGTGTACTCCGGTCTGCAACTACTCAATCTGCTCAAATGACGCCTGCTCGAGGGTTACCCGGTCGCGTTGCCTGCTCTGGGTCATCGCGAGCCTCCATGACCCTCTCACAGCCCATTCTCTCAATGAATACATAATCTCCGCGGTCGAGAACTCTCCCTACGCCACAGACAAGCGACTCGGCACCTACAATCAGAGCTGTTGAGAATTTGCCTGGCTTAGTATGCACCATTCCGCTGCGGCGATTACGGACAGTTATCACGGATGGGGCTACCACAGCCAAAACATGGTGTGACGCTGCACTGTCCCCAAGAGCAGGTGACGGCGGCAGCTGTAGTTGGAGAAGAAGCCTCAGCTGCCCAAAGCGTGTATCGTCCTCTGAGTGGATGTACTATTTTGCCAGTTGAGACACATTAGACAGTCAGAGAGGAGCACTTGCCTTCACGTAGGTCATGTCTCGACTACTGCTCGTCATTGAGCTTGCATGCATCATGTCTCCGCCATCAAGCCACTGCACCTTTCCCCAGTGACCACATGGAGTAGGCAGCAATGGTAAGAGAGTCTTTGCATCAATTCCAAGTTTGCGTGCAAGGAATTTCGCAATTTGACGGCGCATGTTGAGTGTCATCTCCCTGTGTTCGTGTGGGCCTACCAAGACAAAACGATCGTCTGACGTTCACGAGAAAGGTCAAATTTGTCCCGCAAGGATACAATGAAAACTCACAGCCAGTGATCCGGGTACCAGAAAGCTCTATAGAGCGGTGCCGACGTGTGAGATCCAATGTCTCCGTAAGCCCATAGATGTTCTTGATCTGGGATAATTGTGCCAGCTCGAGTATCCGCCAATCGATGCTAGCACACGGATATTGACGGCTTTTGATAGCTGGAAGGATAGAGCCACAAAACCCACTGCGTTTTCTGGATTCCATCAGATATCGTACCAGTGAAGTGTCAGTAGAATATAGCTAGATAGATCACCTAAATCAAGTCATGTACAATTGTGTAGCCGAAGTATGATAGATGCGAGGGTCAGAAGACTATACTTAGACCTGTACTCTGACGTCACTCGTATCTGTCCGATGCTAGAGCCTCTCTAGCTGTCTGATATGTTATACACTGGGGTAGGCCCTCTAACACTGTATGACCCCTATGGGTGTATCGTACTCTTACCAGTATCCCTGAATCGAGTCGGGTATTTAACACTTCCCATACCGTGTGCAGGTACTCTATAGTATCATGGCCTATGTATCCCGCGACCTGTACTATCATCGAACAGCATTCTCCGCCGGAGGTCATAGGCTTACCATGCCCTCAACTCCTCCAGCCCATCACCGTCATACCCTGCCCAGACCGCCTATATCACCCGATCTCACCCCTGCTGAACGTCATGAACGGCGAAGGGAGCTACGTCTCAGTCATAGAATTGACGATTGGCTTGCCTTTCTACGGGAAAATCACTCAGAGACCACTGCTTCTCTACACTTGGACTTTGGCTATGTCTTACATACAGACCTTGTCAGATGTCAAGTCAAGGTCCACGAAGTGAAGGTAAAGCATTTCAACCTAATCGGCAGCCAATATACTTAGTCACACCACTTTAGGCTCCGGTGGAGGGTCCTTTCCAAGACGAAGAGATAACCTTCTATCTCTTACTTTCCATCTCTCTTACTAGTCAATCTGGTGTTGTACGCCTGGGCCTGACTAGCCGCAGTCCAGTCATGGTTTTGGACAAGTTTTGGGGTTTGCGTGACGACATTCACGCTCCTCAGTGGATCGACAGCTCCAAGTTCAAATTCTGGATGGATCGTTCATTGGCCTTGGAGATTGCAGAGACTTTAGCCGTCACATCCGACAACGCTCATAGACGCTCAGCTATTTTGACCTGAAATGAAGCAGTATCTACTGGGGTAAGTGCTTTTCTCTAAGTTATTCAACATGACCTGATCAGAGTAATTAGCGTTCACTTTATACTGCTCGTGTACTCCAGGGCTCACCCTCACGTCAAAATGCGCGCAGCACTCCATATACTACACGGCCTATTAGACGTTCCCGTACCTCCTTACCTTTATTGAATACTTCCCCTTTACCAGTGTTAGATTACTTTCTTAATACGGCGTAATTCCCTACATACAGTATACCAATCTGAATTACAGAGATTCGAAAAGTACTACGTTACTAGCGTTCTGAGGAAAGTTTGGTTCATCCCAAGGATTTCTGGCAAAGGGTGAACTCTGCACTCCACCCCCACCCGTTCTCCATGTGGACTTTTTGTCTCTCTCCACCCGCTGTAGTGTCACTGAACGACCGCCTATAGTATAAGGGTTCCAATCGGCGACAGAACTAAAGTGATCGCTCCATGCGTGGTTAAGATGAAGGAAATGTAAAGTGGAGGGCGCCAACCATGAGGCGTATATACGCTCCAGCTTCTCCCAGCCACCTGCATCACCAGGATATTCCAACGCTTCCTTGGCTTCCTTCGCATCCAGGGCTTTCCAGCTCAAAACGTCCTCCGTATCGGTATCACTGCTTGAGGACTCCTCGTCCCATCTGTTACTCCCGTAATAGAAGTCATTCTTCGACTTCCAAATAATAGGCGCCCGGTAGGAAATGGCCAGCTCTGAGAGAGCTGGGAGATTTGTAAGAGCGTTTTTGAATTGATTCGACCTAAAGTAAGTAGCAGAAACTCCCTATCAAGAAGTAAGTAGAGAGAAACACAGATAAGAGTATGAATTACGCCTGCACCCCCTTCATCGATCGTAAAAAGACGTAGATGGACGAGCTCCTGAGCGTTGCTCAAAGCCATTACGAGGCTCCCAAGCAACTCAAATGTATCGTCGTCGTCAGGTTGACGGAATCGAAAAGTAACATCGGTCAGAGAGTGCTGGCCGTGTCGAAACCAAGACAACAGGCGAGAACGAGTAGAGGAAAAGTCCTCAGAGTCATCTTGCGCATTCTCCAGATTCAGATCCAGAAGACGCATGGATACCATGCTGTACGTCCAGAGGTCCTGATATGGTAGAAAGACCTTGTTCAGCGGAAGCGTATTAAATGACTAAGGCAGGTGTTGAGAGTGAGCTATAGCGCTAGCTAGATATTGTGAGCCAAAAGAGGCTGCTCACCTTCACAGATCCACTCCGTAGGATTGCTGCTCCTACCCAGGACGTCTGTGACTCCTCCGAGTCTGCCAACACCCTGTCTCTAAAACGTGTCCCTCCCGAGCCGTCCTGCGCAAAACGGCGGTCGTTCATGTTGCGTAAAGTCTCCAACTGGATCTCTAGGGAGAGTTCTGCGGGTACGTGGACGATGTGGGCAGCGAGTTCGTCCACAGAAAGCTGAGGTAAGGAGGCCATGACGGTAGGAAGGAAACCCCAACGCTATCTGGATCACTGATTGGCTGAGCTGAGGCACTCCCCTAGATTAAAGCAAACAATGAATAGATCCAATTGGACAGTGGGTTTACAGCCTAGCCTGCCTACATACTGACTACAGGCTAAATGTAAGGTAAGGTAGTAGCTCTGAGAGAGCCGGGGAAACAAGATAGTCGTAGGGCGTAGACGTGCGTCGTTTTCGTCGAGCACGCGTCGTCTCGTCTCGTCTACTCATCTCCTCGTCTCGCCTACGCGTCTCATCTTGTCTCCTCGTCGTCTCGTCGTCTCGCCGTTCGTGCACGCAGCAGTCGTCGTGCGTACGGCAGTGGGGAGCGGTCGAGCCAGCGGGGCGGGCGTCGTCTGTGGGAGAGGCGTCGTCCGACGTTGCCAGCCAGCATGCGCGCGGGAGTGGCAGTGGTGGGTGTCGTGGTGGGTGTCTCCGTGGGGCGGCGCAGAAGTCGTCGTCTGCGGGAGAGGCATGGGGGAGTTTGAGGGAGGCGTAGATCCAGATCTACGTCTGGTCAACGCACCTGACGTTGCGTTGCCAGCTAGCGTGCGTGCGCGAGTGGCCGCGGTGGGTGTCGCGGTGGGTGTCATGGTGGGCGGCACAGAAGTCGTCATCTGCGGGAGAGGCCTGGGGGAGTTTGAGGGAGGCGTAGATCCAGATCTACGTCTGGTCAACGCACCTGACGTTGCCAGCCAGCGCGTTGCCAGCTAGCGTGCGTGCGGGAGTGGCCGCGGTGGGTGTCGTGGTGGGTGTGGGTGATGGATATATCCAGATCTGAGACACGGTCAGCGCCCAGAACCGCTCGGATCCACCTGTTCAACACTGGCAGACCTGCGCAAAAGTAAAACACGCACTTTGCGTCCCCTCCCAGGTCCTGCCCTGTCCTGCCTCCCAGGTCCTTCCCTGTCTCCCATCGCCTCCACTTGCCGTCGTCGTCCTGCGCGGACGTTACGTGTCCGAGCGCGTTGCGTTGCGCGCCGAGACGGTCTGACCGACGGTCTAACCCAGAGCGCCCACGCCCAGGCACCGCCCCGCGGCGCGGTCGCGACCGTCGTGAGGTCGCGGGCACAGGCGTCGTTGTGCGTTGACGTCCGTTCGGCTGCAGCGAGGAGACGGAGGGAGACCGTGACGGTCGAGAGAGAAGCAGAACGACTTGCCAAATCCGGCCGAATTGGCAAGTCTGGCCTCACGCTCACTCTCTCACATCCCTACCACATCCAGGCCAGGACGTCGAACTCACCGCGGATGCTCGGATCGACGTCGATCGCTGTCTTCACGACGAAGTGGCCTCCCGCGGGCACTGCTGCGCGGAGACCGTTAGCACGTTCGGATCGGCTCACCACGGAACGGGCACGACGTACGCGCAGCCAGCGCTGAGAGCTGCCGAGTAGACTCTCGCTCGCAGGCAGCAGGCACGCTTGGAGGCTAGAGGTGGTTTGAGAGGGACTGGTAGGCGCTGACGCGATGACTGAGGTATGTTCGCGGCCTGCCACCCTCCGTCGACGCTCTCCTTACCCCTTTAGGAAACCGTACGAGCAGCCGTACCAACGGCGAGCTCGATTCGAACCCTAACCCACCCCGGAACTTTCTTCGAGCGTCCGCCGCGACCATGTCTCCTTCGCCGTCGCCCAGCCTCTCTCCCACCGCCTTCTTCCCGGACGACGAAGAGGACGACAGCGTGGACGTAGTAGTGCGCGTCCCTCGGCGCCACCTGCAGGAAGCCCTAGCCTGGTTCAACAGAGCAACTGTACCCGAATTCTTGCAGACCGCTCATAGTCAAATCCGCCAGTTTTCTGAGGCGCCGGAGCCGTCTAGACTGACTCCATCCATCGGTGAGTATTAGTCCTGCAGAAGAGCTGGCGTCTGAGGTCAAATTTTCCCCTTAGCAGGCCCCGATAATTTTTTCTTGCCGCCCGCACGCGGCTATACTCCTTCACCGTCTCTGCTCCTCCAATCCGGCGGAGAGTTCGGTACGTGTCTTTCCCGGAGCTCTTTTTTGTACATGCCTAACGTTGAATTAGACGCGTCTTCGTCGTTCAACGCCGCCTATCAGTCGGCCTTTGCGAAGGCTAGGCCGTCTTCCTCCCTATCTGGAGAAGCTGAAGTCGATCGCCTGCTCCGCGAATTACTGGATGACCTGGAGCAGTCTTCTGGTGACGAAGGACCTCCGCAACAGCTGGAGCTGCCCTCAAAGCGCCGCAAGCTCAATCAAGCTGTCTTCGATGACCAGGACTACACACCTGGGGGAAGTGGGGGCGGGAGAGCGAGTGGTAGATGTGTTCGGGGGGGTACGGCAGTTCAGAGTGCAGCTCACCTTCGCGCGGCGAACAGAGCGCGGGAGGACGAGGACGACTTGGCCATGGAGGATCAGGAGGATGACGCCGCTCGCGCCGCTCGCACACCCGCGGACGCTACGAACGCATCTCGCAGCGCTCACCCTGCTGACAACCAGGCGATCCCCGCTGTTGAGGCTCAAGACTCTGACGCTGACGCGGCTTTGTCTGCTAAACATCGTTGGGTTCACTACACCGACCGCTACCGACCTCCAGAAAGCAGTCATGCCGTGCAGTCCGCCGTGAAACATCTCTTGACTTTACGAGGTCTCACAGGCCATCTTCTTTCGGGTGAAGTGGACGCTTTGGAACCAGTGGCCTCTGCTTTGGAGTGTCTGCAGAACGCCAGCCTATTTGCCCATCATTTTGACCACACGGTGGGACAAATCACTGCACGCTGCACTTGGTTGGAACACCTTAGCACCGGGGCGGCCTTTTTGAGTATGATGTCGCAGATCCACTTGGCAGCTAAAGTCGATGTGTGAGTACTTCGCAGACGTTCAAGTGTAAGGCTGACTTTGTATGACTAGAATGCTACGCTCACGGATTTGGCGCTCTGCTAAAGCTCTTCACAAACAGGAAATCGGGACCGATATACCGTATACCACCTGGTGGGAATACGTCACTTGGGGAAGACGTTGGATTGTCTACGCAAGGATGGGGGGCGTCTACCTTCTTCTGGTGTTTGCTTTGAGCGGAACTCAACGCCACTTCAAACTACTCACTTGGAGTGAAGTCGATGCTATGTATAACATTTTTCTGCGCCCGACGTCAGGTACGTTCTCACTTTACGCTGATGAGCTACGCTCACTTTTCTTTACGTACTCCTTCCAGACACGAAAGGCGGGCGATTGATGTTGGGAACCTACATACCTCTTCTCAACAATCTACGCCATCGATTTCCTTTCGATTTGACCAACTTTTTCTCGCAGCGCTTATTGGAAAATCTGCAAGTGGAGAGTGCATCTCTTCCAGCCCATTCTTGGCAAGCGTCAGATAGGTTGTTTAATTCATTATATACTTTGTGAGTCTTGGTTACGGTGATACTGTTCCTTCTGACTCACCTATATACTCGATAGTTCATGGACGATTCATCGCGATATGAGTGTATGGGACACTGTTCCGAACATTATTTGCATGCCAAACTCAACCGCAATCGACCTGGCGACACTTTTTGGGAGATCAGCAGGTTCGCAGAGCAGCCATCTTGGGGAAGAAGAGTCTGTTACTGAAAAGTCAAGTGTGTTAACATCGAAACTGCCTGCTACAAAAGACGCTCAAGCAGAACAGGTCATTCCGACTTCTCACCGGCGTACGGTAGTTATCTGGAAGCGCTTTCGAAGGCGTCATACGACGGCATGGTTCAAATCGACACAAACTTCGACTGTCGGTCACCTATCAACAGTGCGGCGCCCCTCACAGACGCCAATATCAAAGCATGGGACAAAGGCGCGAACGGAAAGGACACAGGAGGCAAGAAGAGAAAAGGAAAAAAGGGTAAGCGCAGGAATAAGAAAGACAAGGAAAATGTAGTTGTTCGCGCTACTGAGGAAGAACGGACGAATGCAGAAGGGGCTGTTCGAGCCAGAACAGTGGAGGAGTTTGCCCAATTAGTGAGTGTTTCTATCGCAACTCGCCCAATGCTCACAATCTACTTCATGTTAGGTTCAAGAACAACTACATTCTGGCGCTCGATTGACTCCTCAAGACTACGTATACTATCCCGCGGATGCTCTGTGAGTTTTGCTTATCTACTGGGGAAGTCATTACTGGAATTTAACTAACGGTAGATCGCCTTTCCATATACGAGATTCTGATCTATGCACGCTCCTCATGAAGCTTCCACGTCTACCAGAATATCTTCGAGCGAATTTGATGGATACTGTCGAACATCTATGGCCTGGTTGTCTGAAATCCTTTGATTCACGGGATTTTGGGGAGGGTAAGGCGCACGAGTTCCAGGCAGTTCACGTTACCTGGTATAATCGATCTGCGCATCAGATATGCTTCACCTGGTATTCTCAAAGCTCATACTCATTATTCGATATTACGAACAGGGTCACGACGCCCCCAAGGACGCCGATATCTATCATCTGGGCACGGAAAATAGTAAACGGGAGAATCTCAGTCAAAGTATTCCTCGTCTGTCCAAAGAAGAACAGGACGAACGTTGGGCCAACTTCTCAGTGGCCATGGTGGCTGTGTTTCGTTGGATATCAGACACGGTTAGCTATTTCCGTCTTCACGCGATCTGCTGCTTATATCTAAGATTAGTTGGAGAAGATACTTCCTGAAGGCTCCTACACCGAAATCCATTATACCTGTGAAATCCTTCCAGGTGGTTCTCTAGTCCCTGTATATCCTTTTGGGGGGGTAGTGGTCAACCTCAACGTCGTAACTCGACTACATCGCGACACTAAGGACGCAGAACTCTGTTTGGTTCTTTGCATTGCTGAGGGTGAAGGAGGGGAAATTGTGTTTGTTGAACCTGGGATAGTATTGCCTATGCAAACGGGCGATATGGTTCTATTCCGTTCGACGAAGGTTTCTCATTTTAACCTGCATTTCAAGGGAAAACGTTGTTCTCTAGTTTTCCACAGCGACGGAGCTGGTAAGGCGTGGGCTAAAGACTTCAACGGATGGCAGGGTAATGTACACTTTTCTGGTCCTGTGTAGTCTTTTAGATTAGCTCATGTACCTACCTACGTAGTTTTAGAGAGAAGTCGGCGTGTAAAAGTAGACTTACACGGCTGAGTAGTTGATCACGGGTAGTTAACCGAGTACATGCGATCAAAAATACTTCGTCATCCCTTAGCTTTCCCTTCACTTCCTGCCATCTCCTTCTATGTCGTTGGCCCCCTGCTCTTGCAAGTCATGCAAGGGTAAACTTGTTCCAATCTCCACCAGAACGAACCATGAAGCAGCAGCCTTACGTGCCAGCAGCAAAGGCCGCTCCAGGATACCCTCAGCATTACCCGCACGTAGGCTGAACAGCAATTTTACCAGTGCATCTACCCGCCTCTCTGAGGTAGCATATAATGGTACGTCCTTTTGCGCAGCTCTTTTTGCGCGGCTCTCTTGTATAGAAGTATTTATAGCGAACAGTAGACCTCGAACCCGATCTCGAACCCGAAACACGCAATTCCTTCCAGAGCACGTCTTCAAGTAACCTTCCCAGATCTACTCAGAGACATACCTCCTCTTCCACATCTGTCCCTTCCTCTCTGCCACGGACATCGTTACGCCATTTAGCCTTTAGTGACCGGATAACACGTCAACAAGAGATCTTGGAGGGAGAACTACGCGGCCGCACCCTCATGGAAAATAGCAAAGGTCCAGCTGCTAAGGGTCCTGTTCTTGACGACGACTGGGAGGATGAGCAGGAAGAGGAAGACCCCGAGAGTACAGCGCCGTTGCCTACCGCCGATATGCCTATCCCCAGCACCGTTGACAATCCAAACCCAGCTGCACTTCTTACATTTTGCACTGAGGAGACCTTTCCTTCAGCCTCTACAGCCGTGGACTCTACAATCTTTATAGACCCTCTACGCTCGGAAAACACTCCCGACCCCTTTAGGGTGCATTCTGTCTCGCCTTCTCCAGGCGCTTCCTCTTCTCAACAGCATCCCGTCCACTCCCATCCCGCTATCCATCTGCTCTATCTTCTGGTCTGTTGGCTGCATACACATTTCCACCTGCCATTTCTAGCTTGCAACGCCGTGCTGGTGGTTATGATCAACGTACTACGTTTCGCTATTCCCCATATGCAGTTCAAAGAGGCGTATCGAACATTGGGTTCTGTCTCTGCTCATCTGGGCGTAGAGCTAGTGTTCCAGGTTCTCGCTGTCTGTCCCGAATGTATGGAAGTGCATCCCGGACGTCAACAAACACTCTGTCTTCGATGTGCCTCGCCTATTTTCAAGTGTACGGCCGCGTCGGGAGATGGCAACCCTACACCCTTACTGCAGTTTCCTTGCAAGTCTCTCGAGCATCAGCTGCGCGAGATCTTAGAGATTCCCGGTATGGAGGACACTCTGGAACAGTGGCGCAATCGAAAGAGGACAGAAGGGGTGTATTATGATAACTTCGATGGAGAGATCTGTCGTACACTGCCTGGGCCTGATGGAAGGCCTTTCTTTGAGAATCCGCGCTCACTAGGTGACAGCGAATTACGCTTAGGCCTGACCCTTGGTGTGGACTGGTAAGAGCTACTACAATATATTAGAACTAATAACTAATATTCCTCAGGTTTTCCTATCTTCGAAGTCTCATTTCGGCATCACATACGTCGGGGCCGATGTCTTTCAATATTGCAAACCTTCCCGAACATCTAAGGTGTGAATATAGTTCTTTTCACGCGCCGTAACATTCTTATCTTAGGTCAGATATCGCACCGCCAACCTGTTACTCAGTGGAATCCTGCCCAGTCCTCGCGAGCAAACAGGAGACCAAGTTAGAGACCTTCACGAGTCATGACTCGAGTCGACTCGGACTCTTGACCATGAGTACTCATCTCTCAAAACTGTGTTCCTTACCTCTAAAAGACTCTAGGCATAGTGATTCTAGAGTCCCATGAGTCGAGTACTCACAAATCACTTGAGTACTCATTCATGACTCGAGTCATTATGAGTACTCATGAGTACTCACTAGAGTACTCAAGTATGACTTGTGATATAAGGTATAGTTATGAAAATAAACAAGAATTTATGAATATATTCTAGTTTCTAAGACCCTCATTATTATTTTAACTGACTAACTGAGTATTATCAGAGTATAATCAGATAATACATAACTTAACAGCTTATTGAATCATGTTAATTAGTTTTATTTTGAATTTTAAAGTATGTATAGTATAAGAATTCTGATTGACATTATTGCATATATATAAATAAGATATTTGAACTCAATTATCATTCAAAATATGTATCAGTTTAATGATAAAACTTAATGTTAAGTTGATGCGAGTCAAGATGAGTACTCATGATGAGTACTCATGATGCTATTGGGCTGCCTGTGACTCTTGACATGACTCATGCTCATAAGACTCATGACTCAAGTGAGTCGAGTCTCTAGAGTCTTTGAGTCGAGTCAAGTCATGAGTACTCATTGGACTCCTCTGACTCGTGAAGGTCTCTAGACCAAGTACAACGGTTCCTTCGAATCTTTGTGAACGAGTTGTTACGCCTATACAACGAAGGCTTTACAGTGTGTACCGCCAAATATCCTCTAGGACGTCTTATCCGAGTCATCTTGATATGTGTTATCTGTGACAAGCCTGCCGCTCACAAGTTAGGAGGGTTTGGGTCGCACAGTCATACTTTTTTCTGTCATTGTTGTTGGATTAAACAGGCAGACAAGGCTACCCCAAACGCCTTTCACAGTGGAGGTTAGGCTTATCTACCCTTCTGAACCCAACCCCAAATATATCTGAACCATTGACAGCCTTTCCTGCACGAACACACAAGGAGCAAATGCAACTCATGTGCCAATATCTGAAACTCAAGAACGATACTCAACGCGTGGCCTTTGTTAAGGAGCACGCCACGCGTTGGTGTGAGTTGGCTCGCCTTCCTTACTTTGACGTCTGCCGTATGATTGTGGTGGACCCAATGCATAATCTACTCTTGGGTATGTGCACTTGCTCTCTAATCACCTGCATGCTGAATACGCTTACAGGTTTGGTGAAAACACACTTCTATCAGATCTGGATTCAGCTTAAGGTGTTACGCAAAACAAAGGAACTCCGGCGTTTTCACGATCTCTTGGCACAGATTCAACTACCCTCCTATCTTGGACGCTTGCCTACCATGATGGGAGAGCCTGCTGGCGGCTCCCTCACGGCTGATCAGTGGCTTATCGCCGCCACAGTGGTTCTACCACTTTTAGTAAGGTCTACATAGATATCAGCGATGTATACTCACCGTCTATCCAGATACCACAGATTTGGGACGAATACTGTCCAGACATAGACCAAGCAGATATCATCAAAGCCAAGAGAGTTGGTAAGCTGCAGGAGCTGCTCGATGAGAGGAAGCGAGCAGCTGCTGCTGCCCGTCAGATAGCCAAGGAAGCTAGACGCGCGAAAGAAGCGACTTTGGGCGCTAATGGAGGTACAAGTAGATCTGGACGTCAGCGAAAGAGAACTGCTCGTGCACAGGTGCTATTCTGTTCAGTATTTTCTCTGAACTCAACTTACACATTTACTAGTATGTGGCGGAACCCATGAGGGCTGACGATAACGAATCTGAACTTGACGACGGCGAAATCGAGGATACGGAGGGCGGTTACACTTCCCATGCCCGCAAGCGTGCTCGTACTGGAAACGTGGCAGACGAGGGAGACGACGACATCGATGAGACACTGCCTAACATTCATCCACAAGACCCTCAAAATTTTCTTAAGCTTTCAGAAGCTCTCAGGCTGATTTTAGGCCGGTCAATCACGGATGACGATATTCAAAAATCAGACGCTCTGTTGAGAGCTTACGGCCTCGAGCTTTTAGATGTGAGTTTAAGGTTAATAGACTTCAATACATCCGTACTCACAGTCTTACACATATAGCTATACGGACCGGCTGTCATCAAACCCAACCACCACTTCGCGACACACATCGGTGCTTGCATGAAGGATTTTGGACCCCTACATGGATTCTGGACTTTTCTGTTCGAACGCATCAATAAGGTTCTGAAATCGTATAACTCGGCCAATCACTCCGGGGGCGAACTGGAAACCTCTTTTTTTCGCGAATTCCACCGCACTGTACAGCAGTCGCGTCAAGTGCGTTCTTCATATCGTCATTCAACGCATCCGATCAGCTCTACTTGAACTAGATACTTCGAGCGTCAACGGCACCAGAGCTTGCTAGTCCGGAAATGACGGCTAGCATCAACGCCATGTTCAAGGCGACTTCAGATGATCGTGGTACCGTTCAAGCGTTAGCATGCCAACTGGACGACGCAACTACCGACGGGGGGATCTCATTGTGTCTAAGTCCCTACGCACACAAGTATCAACTACCGCTGGACGTCTATCACATCTGCTTAGCTTACATTCGGTCCTGTCTCCCGTTATTGTCCATACGCTCATTCTTATCCCCAGATCCTATATTGGCGATTCCGTTATCTCCACAAGTAGCTTCGTATGATTATGTGATTATAGATCAGCGGCGGTATCATGCTTCTTCCTCACAGACTTCGGTCGTGAACTCTCTCATTGCCGTTGAGACTCTCTCTGGTGAGCGTCATGTAGGAGAGCTGCAAGGCATCTACGTTCTTCGCCAGGAGCGGCTTGGCTTGCACGTATTTGGGTATATGCGGTGGTTGAAGCCAGCAGTCATTCCAGCTGTGGAGACATCCTTTTGGGCGTATAAGTTATTATTTCAACATGCTTTTACTTGTCTTGGATGCTCATCAATTGCAGCGAGGGACTTCAGATTCAATTTTGGCAAGAGAATGAATATTCAGAGGGAATGACACAATTTGTGGATCTTCGCCTAATTCGACAACATGTTGTTCGCCACATGGCCACTATCGGTGGGCACAAGTATTGGATTACCATAGGTCCCACGTCATGCACTGTACGGTGTATATTCTTTCTGAATACTCTATACTAATGTGTTCTCAAGAATCGTGCTTAACGCTGGCGATCGTGCTTAATGCTGGTGCTACCCACCCATCCTTCCTCATCCAGTTAGCTCTCCTCCTCCAATAAACTCTGTCTGCCCCATCGCACTCATAGACACCTCTCCCTCTGTTGCGCCCATAGGCCCATGTTCACTGTTCACACTCTTAGGTGTATTCCCATTGTTAGCACCCCCATCGGTAACCCCGTCAGCGTCGCCATGGTTCGCACCGGCACCTCTACTCGCACCTCCTTCTCCTTCAAGCCCATCTACTCCCATACTGACTCCCGCTCCAGTACGTGTTTGCTGATCCCCAGTCTGCTCAGTTAACGTGCCATTGTCAGAAAAATTTGAAAAGTCCCCTAAGCCATTGAATAGTCCCTCAAACTCGTCTTCAAGGGAATCACCCTCATCATCCGCCCATTGCTCCTGATCCTCATCATCCAAATCGTCCGAGGGCACACGGAATTTAAGAACGGGCCGGAAATCATAATCGTTCTCTAGGAGAGTGGGTATCTTCAACCCAAGGGCTGTAGCTTCTTCTAACCAAGACTTCTTGACCCAAGCCTTAAAAGTTCCACTGGGTGGCAGGCGATCATCGACTGAGGCTCCCAAAGGTGTGGAATCGCGAATACGTTCGTACTTTTGATGTGTATGTTCTTCGTCGCGCTGAATCTTCAATAGCGCCGCCAACAAACGTTGAAGCTAGGAACGGTATGTCACCCTATACCCAATGAAATAAATAGCTGAATCTTACCTTATTATGACGCCATGGAACAGGGCGAACTCGAAGCACCTTCGCAGCACGCCGACGCTTGCTAGATCTGGACGCACTCTCGCTGTCTGTAACCTCCGTAACCTCTGAGGACATGACGTCGGTCTGAACGATATCTTCCAGGCCAGTGACTGCATCCTTGTATTTCGCTTTATATAGGGCTAGACCCTTTCTAGCCTCGGTGGCCTTCTGAAGGCATATAAGTAAGTTAAGACCTGATACATAAATTTGAACTTACCTTTCTCTTTCTACCGCTACTTCTGGCTACCGCCTTTCGAAGTTCATGCTTTGATTTCAATCCTGGATTTCTCGATTTCTGTACAATGACTCAGACTCGGATGAGTATTAGAGGGAAAATGGTGGTACGTACTTTGAATTCAAGCTTCAGACTGTTGAAGTACGTTTTAACACGATTAGAGATGTCGGTACTGCGTTCCAGGTCATTTGGCGGAATCTGCATATTACGGTGAGTTAGTATTTTGTGTCTCATTGAAGACACTGACTTACCTCCTGATTCTGAAGAACTAGGCGAACCATAGCAATAAGATATGCTTCGTTACAAGGCCACTCGATGGATTGAGTCCAGTTTGGGCGGTAGATTCTACTATCAGTTACAGTGTCCATTTCGTAAGGCTCTCCGCTGGGAAGAGGATCAGTGAGCTGATCACCAATAGCGCCTGTTCCTTTCTGTTTCACAATGCCTAATCCTCCAAGCATCACCTCATGAACAGCATCCTCCAAGGCGCGTTTACGGTGACCCCGGGGTTTCTTGCTCTTGAGGATAGAACGTGCCAACTCCATACTGACAGACTCCATAGACAAAACTGTTGTAGCCGGGGTCACTATGGAAAGAGTGGGCGCAGAACTAGGAACAGTAGAGACTGAAGATGGCAGTATGGGAGCGAGTGCAGTAAGTGGACTACCAGACAGTGACTGGTTGGCTGACGAGCCATTAAAGGGAGTATTGGCTCCAGAAGAAGCCGATGTGGGAGTACCAGGTAAGGATAACAGCGATTGGGACCAGTTGGCACCACCAAGATTGTAAGGGTGATTCATCAGCATGGAGGAAGGTGCTTGCTAATATGTTCTGGATTAGGCAAAAAAACACAACGAATTATAACTGCGCCACATACGCCATATACGTTAAACCCAGAATTAGGACTCATCATCCAGAGAAGCTGCATCTGTTCAGGTGAGATTCCTTGGAGATTCAGACGCTATGGTGTCTTTCTTTAGGATACAGTGCTTGTACAAGGAATATCCATCTTACCTCCGTTCCCATCATAGGTAGACCACCAGGATGCACATTCGAAGGTGATGATGTATAGGGATAAGGACCCCTACCCACGCTACTACCATTTGGATGAACAGGAGTAGGAGGGGCAGAGTCAGGTGGCAGGTTAAAGCCTGAGCCCGACATACAATCCTCTTGGGCCTGCTCAGAAGAGAAGAGAAGGCAAGGTGAGACGGGAGGATGTTTGACATGTTCATGGCTTATATTTCTTTCAGATATCGAACCATATAATTTTTTGGGCCACGCCGCCTATACGGTGTCAAGAGACAGTCACCGTTGTACAGGGATGACACATCGGAACTTGTGTATAACGCTGAGGTATTAGGGTCGGTGAAAGGGTTGGCAGGTAGTATCGAGGGAGACTGGTGCTCCCATAGTGGCGGGGGGTGGCGGGGGCTGCTAGCGGTGGCGGGATTATACCAATATGTAGGTTCCTTGATACACAACCAATATGAAGCATGTTACTTGAATGAACCACTCGGTACAGCTTCAGATGAATACAGTTATTGTAAGACCTACAACGTGGTGACAACTGGACTATAATAGCCCTGCCTGGCTCAGGGAACAAGTATTTACAGCTCAGGGAACAAATATTATTGGTCACGACTATCTAGTACCGATACATCGGGTATTGTCAGCGTTTTACCTTCTGTTATATTCTTCATATACTCTTACGCGTTACACCGGGGGCATGGTCCATGGCAGCACGGTCGTGGTGCCTTTATGGCACCACCCATGCAACTGATGGATTCTCGGACTTACGGTGCAGGGCAGGAAGGGAAGCAAACC
This sequence comes from Strobilurus luchuensis, assembly GCA_019915105.1. NCBI lineage: Eukaryota > Fungi > Basidiomycota > Agaricomycetes > Agaricales > Physalacriaceae > Strobilurus > Strobilurus luchuensis. Next base: position 2,066,751 of record JAHLMJ010000004.1, read on the forward strand.
GGTTCACTTGTGATTGAACCCGTTTGCTCGTCGTTATTACCCTCTTACCACGACAGCACGGCAGTGACGCCGTGCCATCCAGGCCCAGGCCTCTGCCTGCCGCTCTCTTATAGACTTGATCCCTGCCGACAAATTCAAAAACAAGGTGTGTTTGCTCGTTTGTTTGCATGTTTAGTGGCCAGTGGTGCTGACGGCAGCGCAGGACGACAACGACAACGACGATGCTTACGGGTGATTGTCAGCGGTGTCTGGACGGAGAGGCTGGGTGTGAGACAGGACACAGGGGGATGTTGCCGACGCTGCCGCACACGGGCTCGAGACTGACGCGGAGCATGCCGCTGCCATTCGCTGGCGCCGGCAGGCGGAAAAATGACTCGCTCGATTACAATCTGCCTAGCACCTGTCACTCACGCCGCCGAGTACGCCTCCAGATGGTGTAGATGGCGGTACCGCCGTCTCATATGCAGGCATCTCATCTTTGGCGATAACAATGCCGGTGATGCTGATTTCTTGGGCAATGATGATATTCCTCTTCGGACTCCTACATATTCTACTTCCGCATCTACCTCGCCTTTACCCACCACATCCTCAAGAAGAGAAACACCTACTCCCCGCACTCCTTGGTGTCGCTCCCGCTCACCCCGATCTGCTCTCGCCACTGTCGCCAGAATGGATGACGGGCAGTTCTACGGGACTGTTCGAGACTGGGCTGTTCGAAAATGACGACGGCCATAAGGACCCGCTGTCCGACTTGTTCTCCGAGACCCAGCTATCCTCTGCTAACCTCTACACGCAGCCGCAGGATGTGTTCCCGTTAGACAACAAGGAATGTCTTCTTTGCTGTCCGATGGTGGGTACCTGTGGGTTGCGTGCACTTGGGTTCAAGCATCTGGACAATGATGATGAGCCAATGTTGTTCTCACCTCCCCTTACGCCACCTCCGATGTCTGAGCCGCCGGCGAGGAGGGGCGGACTCTGGTTGATCGATGTGGACGATGAGATGGGGCGGATGATGGTTGACAATGACGATGATGAAGTGGGCGTCGGAATTGGCGTGGGTGTAGAGGCGAGCCTCGAGATGAAGGCAGATTTGCAGAAGTTGCTTTAAGTAAGACGGAGGGCGTTGAGTTTGACAAGTTCAGTAACATACATGTGGGTGGTCTCGTGCAAGTGCTCAGTTTTAGATATATTCCTATCCTTTGCTTTATGCTCCCATTCTACAATTGCACCAAACACCAAGTGCGAACCAGTCTGCACAGCCACAGACCGGTCCGAGGTACCCTAATAACTGACTAGTTGCACGGGTGGTGCCATAAAGGCACCACAACCGTGCTGCCACGGACCATGCCCCCGGTGTTATATGGTCAAGGGTCCTATAGATGAAGCTGTTTCACACTCTAATTACTCTGCCTGTATATTCACCTGTCCGACGTCTTTCAGAACGCAGGAAACGCAGTGACTGCAAACTCTGCTCAACATTTGCAGGAGGTGTCTGCACCTGTGGTGTCATCTCGCAGACCATTGCAGGCTGCAGCAAAGTTGACCTTACAAAAGGGGATAAGTGCCAGATTTTGGCCTCATTGAGAAGAGGATAAGGGGCTGATAGAGCAAAAGGGGATGAGTGCCAAATTTTGCCCAAAACAGGACAAGAAATGATGGTTCCTGCAGTAAAGGGGGAGCTCGAGACTGTACAACCGGAACACTTAGCAGTGCCCCGGAACTCGGATGACTCAGCGGGCTCATTCTGAGCAGTGCTGGGAGCCAGAGCCTCCGCTTCGATTCTGTTTTTCTCTTTCTGAGCCTTTTTCTTCTGGGCTTGAGTCTGTCGCTCGGTCCTTCGATGTGCCTGTTCCACAGCATTGCACTTGTTCTCATCTGCGTACCGTTGAATAGTGGATTTCCGGACAGGACGATCCGAGGAGCGCTCCAAGGATGATGCGTGAACTTTGCGGAGATTTGCTGGGACGCGTGCCATGCTGTATGAGGAAAGTCGGTGACGAGATGGTGGTAGATGACAAGTGTATTCCGGTGGGGCTGATGGGCAATCACGGATGGCAATGATGTCACTTGCTCCATTCTGGCCTACGTGACGGCAAACACGCTTGCTCATCGACCATTCCGCGCAAGTCTACGGCGCATATTCTCAATGTCGAGATATCATTTATACTATCTCAAACTTCTTTTCATCTTTGTTCTACTTGTGCCTGCTCTTCCACGCCACTCTTCATGCCGTTCTCCCACCAATCACTCTGTTGGAAGCCCGTCAAACTTTGAACTCCTTCCAATGGGTCGCTCTAAGGAAGGATTTATTTGTGGATGTGGTTGTGCCCAGGAGATCCGGTCAAAGGCAACAGAGCGAAGGCATCTAGCAGGAAAAGGACGCCAGCTTTTTATCTATCCCGTTCCACAACAACAGTCATCCCCGTCGTCATCACCTGAATCCGACTCGCCCAGCATCAATGACACCTGGTCCATGGACACCGATGCTGACATGTCAGTTGTCGACACATATATTCCCGCTAGTCCAGCACATTCTGAAGACGGCAATCGCGGGGTGCAGGATCCCGCGGAACCTGACGACATGTTGGAACCGGATGACAATTCAGACAACGAGCCGGATCTTCCGTGGCAGTCAGAAGAAGAGGATGGCTGGGATGAAGGTGCAGATCAAGATCTCTGGGATGAGGCGGCGAGGGACTGGAGTACAATGGAGGAACAGTTGGAAGCAGAGGCGGTTACAGCTGGTATGTCTCTCGTATCCTATATGCTAGCGCTGGCTAATGATTCGTCAGTTCAAAACATGGCCGGCGCTGATCTGGATTATGTGCGCGCCTTCAATTATCATGTGGACACACTCTGTACCGATGATGCCTTTATGAAACTACCCTACGCCTTTCCCGCTATCGATAATCTCTCCTCCATATACCTCATCCAGCAACGGATCGCGAGCCTTTCCGGTATCAAGCCCATCAAGATACATTGCTGCATCAACTCATGTATGGCGTATACGGGCCGCTACTCTAATCTCGAAGAGTGCGCCTACTGCACGGCAGCTCGGTACAAGTCTGGAAGGAAGCCGCGCCGGACTTTTAGTTACATTCCCCTCCTTCCGCGTCTTATCGCCCTTCTTCGGAACCCGGAACGTCTTGAGAAGATGATGTACCGCTCCGAATTCCTCTACAATGGCGGAACCTCATTCACCGACATTTTCGACGGTGCTCACTACCGGGAACTTCTCGAGAAGTTTGTAACCGTTAATGGGGAACGCCTTCCACACAGGTTTTTCTCTGACATTTGGGACATTGCTTTGGGGCTTTCAATTGACGGATTCTCTCCATTCAAAAGGGGAAAGTTCTCGTCATGGCCAATCCTACTGTTCAACTACAACCTTTCGCCGGAGGAGCGGTTCAAGCTTGGGAACCTATTGTGTGTGGGAGCCGTGCCAGGTCCAAACACGCCGAAAGACATGGACTCATTCTTGTATCCGTTGGTCGAGGAGTTATGGCAAGGGTCTTGTGGCGTAAAGGCCTTCGATGTCTCTACAAATTGGTTCTTCACCCTGCATGTGTATCTCCTTCTTGCCTTTGGGGACATTCCGGTGGTCTCAAAGCTCATGAATATGACCGGTTTGAATAGCTATTCACCGTGTCGCATGTGTGAGATTCGAGGAATCCTAGCTCCGAGTACGCTGCTTATCATATTCACATACTGTGAACTAACAAATTAACAGACAAACATGTTTATGTTCCGCTGCATTGTCCCGATGAAGACTACAATGGTGCCGACCTTCCTATGCGTCAGCATGAGCAACTTATGCGGCAAGGCCAAATTGTTGAGAACTCGGTCAATGATGCAGAAGAGAAGCGCTGGGCAAGCAAGTTTGGCATCAAGGGGGTCCCACTTCTGGCTACACTCTCTTCTCTCTCATTCCCGACCTCCTTTCCCTACGACTTCATGCACTTGGTATGGGAGAACGTTGTCAAGACACTCACTGTTCTCTGGTGCGACGAGAGCAAGCTTGACGAAGGTACGGGGTCGTACAAGCTTGAGAAGAGTGTTCTTGATGCCATCTCGGAGTCGTGCAAATCATCCGGTGATACAACGCCTTCATCGTTTGGTCCTCGTATGCCAAGTGTGGTTGACGAACGATGGAAGTTTATTGCAGACACCTGGTCACTCTGGACTCTCTCAATTGCTCCGGTCCTTCTGCGCCGTCGCTTCCGACGTGACGTCTATTATACACACTTTATAGAACTGGTCAACATTCTGAAGCTCTGTCTTCAATATGAGATCTTCTCGGAAGATGTTGACACTATTGAGAGTGGTCTAGTTGCTTGGGTGACCAAATACGAGGAGTAAGCAATAATCTCTTCTTCCGCAACAGCTTCTGAATGTGTATGTGCTTCAGACTATACTATCAGGACAATCTCGAAAGGCTCCAAGTGTGTACGCTCCCGATCCATGGCCTTCTCCATCTTGCAGGAAGCATTCGTGCCATGGGTCCCAGCTGGTGCTACTGGGCATATCCCATGGAACGGTCACTGCGTTTCCTGCGTTCTGAAAGACATCGGACAGGTGAATATACAGGCAGAGTAATTAGAGTGTGAAACAGCTTCATCTATAGGACCCTTGACCATATAACGCGTAAGAGTATATGAAGAATATAACAGAAGGTAAAACGCTGACAATACCCGATGTATCGGTACTAGATAGTCGTGACCAATAATATTTGTTCCCTGAGCTGTAAATACTTGTTCCCTGAGCCAGGCAGGGCTATTATAGTCCAGTTGTCACCACGTTGTAGGTCTTACAATAACTGTATTCATCTGAAGCTGTACCGAGTGGTTCATTCAAGTAACATGCTTCATATTGGTTGTGTATCAAGGAACCTACATATTGGTATAATCCCGCCACCGCTAGCAGCCCCCGCCACCCCCCGCCACTATGGGAGCACCAGTCTCCCTCGATACTACCTGCCAACCCTTTCACCGACCCTAATACCTCAGCGTTATACACAAGTTCCGATGTGTCATCCCTGTACAACGGTGACTGTCTCTTGACACCGTATAGGCGGCGTGGCCCAAAAAATTATATGGTTCGATATCTGAAAGAAATATAAGCCATGAACATGTCAAACATCCTCCCGTCTCACCTTGCCTTCTCTTCTCTTCTGAGCAGGCCCAAGAGGATTGTATGTCGGGCTCAGGCTTTAACCTGCCACCTGACTCTGCCCCTCCTACTCCTGTTCATCCAAATGGTAGTAGCGTGGGTAGGGGTCCTTATCCCTATACATCATCACCTTCGAATGTGCATCCTGGTGGTCTACCTATGATGGGAACGGAGGTAAGATGGATATTCCTTGTACAAGCACTGTATCCTAAAGAAAGACACCATAGCGTCTGAATCTCCAAGGAATCTCACCTGAACAGATGCAGCTTCTCTGGATGATGAGTCCTAATTCTGGGTTTAACGTATATGGCGTATGTGGCGCAGTTATAATTCGTTGTGTTTTTTTGCCTAATCCAGAACATATTAGCAAGCACCTTCCTCCATGCTGATGAATCACCCTTACAATCTTGGTGGTGCCAACTGGTCCCAATCGCTGTTATCCTTACCTGGTACTCCCACATCGGCTTCTTCTGGAGCCAATACTCCCTTTAATGGCTCGTCAGCCAACCAGTCACTGTCTGGTAGTCCACTTACTGCACTCGCTCCCATACTGCCATCTTCAGTCTCTACTGTTCCTAGTTCTGCGCCCACTCTTTCCATAGTGACCCCGGCTACAACAGTTTTGTCTATGGAGTCTGTCAGTATGGAGTTGGCACGTTCTATCCTCAAGAGCAAGAAACCCCGGGGTCACCGTAAACGCGCCTTGGAGGATGCTGTTCATGAGGTGATGCTTGGAGGATTAGGCATTGTGAAACAGAAAGGAACAGGCGCTATTGGTGATCAGCTCACTGATCCTCTTCCCAGCGGAGAGCCTTACGAAATGGACACTGTAACTGATAGTAGAATCTACCGCCCAAACTGGACTCAATCCATCGAGTGGCCTTGTAACGAAGCATATCTTATTGCTATGGTTCGCCTAGTTCTTCAGAATCAGGAGGTAAGTCAGTGTCTTCAATGAGACACAAAATACTAACTCACCGTAATATGCAGATTCCGCCAAATGACCTGGAACGCAGTACCGACATCTCTAATCGTGTTAAAACGTACTTCAACAGTCTGAAGCTTGAATTCAAAGTACGTACCACCATTTTCCCTCTAATACTCATCCGAGTCTGAGTCATTGTACAGAAATCGAGAAATCCAGGATTGAAATCAAAGCATGAACTTCGAAAGGCGGTAGCCAGAAGTAGCGGTAGAAAGAGAAAGGTAAGTTCAAATTTATGTATCAGGTCTTAACTTACTTATATGCCTTCAGAAGGCCACCGAGGCTAGAAAGGGTCTAGCCCTATATAAAGCGAAATACAAGGATGCAGTCACTGGCCTGGAAGATATCGTTCAGACCGACGTCATGTCCTCAGAGGTTACGGAGGTTACAGACAGCGAGAGTGCGTCCAGATCTAGCAAGCGTCGGCGTGCTGCGAAGGTGCTTCGAGTTCGCCCTGTTCCATGGCGTCATAATAAGGTAAGATTCAGCTATTTATTTCATTGGGTATAGGGTGACATACCGTTCCTAGCTTCAACGTTTGTTGGCGGCGCTATTGAAGATTCAGCGCGACGAAGAACATACACATCAAAAGTACGAACGTATTCGCGATTCCACACCTTTGGGAGCCTCAGTCGATGATCGCCTGCCACCCAGTGGAACTTTTAAGGCTTGGGTCAAGAAGTCTTGGTTAGAAGAAGCTACAGCCCTTGGGTTGAAGATACCCACTCTCCTAGAGAACGATTATGATTTCCGGCCCGTTCTTAAATTCCGTGTGCCCTCGGACGATTTGGATGATGAGGATCAGGAGCAATGGGCGGATGATGAGGGTGATTCCCTTGAAGACGAGTTTGAGGGACTATTCAATGGCTTAGGGGACTTTTCAAATTTTTCTGACAATGGCACGTTAACTGAGCAGACTGGGGATCAGCAAACACGTACTGGAGCGGGAGTCAGTATGGGAGTAGATGGGCTTGAAGGAGAAGGAGGTGCGAGTAGAGGTGCCGGTGCGAACCATGGCGACGCTGACGGGGTTACCGATGGGGGTGCTAACAATGGGAATACACCTAAGAGTGTGAACAGTGAACATGGGCCTATGGGCGCAACAGAGGGAGAGGTGTCTATGAGTGCGATGGGGCAGACAGAGTTTATTGGAGGAGGAGAGCTAACTGGATGAGGAAGGATGGGTGGGTAGCACCAGCATTAAGCACGATCGCCAGCGTTAAGCACGATTCTTGAGAACACATTAGTATAGAGTATTCAGAAAGAATATACACCGTACAGTGCATGACGTGGGACCTATGGTAATCCAATACTTGTGCCCACCGATAGTGGCCATGTGGCGAACAACATGTTGTCGAATTAGGCGAAGATCCACAAATTGTGTCATTCCCTCTGAATATTCATTCTCTTGCCAAAATTGAATCTGAAGTCCCTCGCTGCAATTGATGAGCATCCAAGACAAGTAAAAGCATGTTGAAATAATAACTTATACGCCCAAAAGGATGTCTCCACAGCTGGAATGACTGCTGGCTTCAACCACCGCATATACCCAAATACGTGCAAGCCAAGCCGCTCCTGGCGAAGAACGTAGATGCCTTGCAGCTCTCCTACATGACGCTCACCAGAGAGAGTCTCAACGGCAATGAGAGAGTTCACGACCGAAGTCTGTGAGGAAGAAGCATGATACCGCCGCTGATCTATAATCACATAATCATACGAAGCTACTTGTGGAGATAACGGAATCGCCAATATAGGATCTGGGGATAAGAATGAGCGTATGGACAATAACGGGAGACAGGACCGAATGTAAGCTAAGCAGATGTGATAGACGTCCAGCGGTAGTTGATACTTGTGTGCGTAGGGACTTAGACACAATGAGATCCCCCCGTCGGTAGTTGCGTCGTCCAGTTGGCATGCTAACGCTTGAACGGTACCACGATCATCTGAAGTCGCCTTGAACATGGCGTTGATGCTAGCCGTCATTTCCGGACTAGCAAGCTCTGGTGCCGTTGACGCTCGAAGTATCTAGTTCAAGTAGAGCTGATCGGATGCGTTGAATGACGATATGAAGAACGCACTTGACGCGACTGCTGTACAGTGCGGTGGAATTCGCGAAAAAAAGAGGTTTCCAGTTCGCCCCCGGAGTGATTGGCCGAGTTATACGATTTCAGAACCTTATTGATGCGTTCGAACAGAAAAGTCCAGAATCCATGTAGGGGTCCAAAATCCTTCATGCAAGCACCGATGTGTGTCGCGAAGTGGTGGTTGGGTTTGATGACAGCCGGTCCGTATAGCTATATGTGTAAGACTGTGAGTACGGATGTATTGAAGTCTATTAACCTTAAACTCACATCTAAAAGCTCGAGGCCGTAAGCTCTCAACAGAGCGTCTGATTTTTGAATATCGTCATCCGTGATTGACCGGCCTAAAATCAGCCTGAGAGCTTCTGAAAGCTTAAGAAAATTTTGAGGGTCTTGTGGATGAATGTTAGGCAGTGTCTCATCGATGTCGTCGTCTCCCTCGTCTGCCACGTTTCCAGTACGAGCACGCTTGCGGGCATGGGAAGTGTAACCGCCCTCCGTATCCTCGATTTCGCCGTCGTCAAGTTCAGATTCGTTATCGTCAGCCCTCATGGGTTCCGCCACATACTAGTAAATGTGTAAGTTGAGTTCAGAGAAAATACTGAACAGAATAGCACCTGTGCACGAGCAGTTCTCTTTCGCTGACGTCCAGATCTACTTGTACCTCCATTAGCGCCCAAAGTCGCTTCTTTCGCGCGTCTAGCTTCCTTGGCTATCTGACGGGCAGCAGCAGCTGCTCGCTTCCTCTCATCGAGCAGCTCCTGCAGCTTACCAACTCTCTTGGCTTTGATGATATCTGCTTGGTCTATGTCTGGACAGTATTCGTCCCAAATCTGTGGTATCTGGATAGACGGTGAGTATACATCGCTGATATCTATGTAGACCTTACTAAAAGTGGTAGAACCACTGTGGCGGCGATAAGCCACTGATCAGCCGTGAGGGAGCCGCCAGCAGGCTCTCCCATCATGGTAGGCAAGCGTCCAAGATAGGAGGGTAGTTGAATCTGTGCCAAGAGATCGTGAAAACGCCGGAGTTCCTTTGTTTTGCGTAACACCTTAAGCTGAATCCAGATCTGATAGAAGTGTGTTTTCACCAAACCTGTAAGCGTATTCAGCATGCAGGTGATTAGAGAGCAAGTGCACATACCCAAGAGTAGATTATGCATTGGGTCCACCACAATCATACGGCAGACGTCAAAGTAAGGAAGGCGAGCCAACTCACACCAACGCGTGGCGTGCTCCTTAACAAAGGCCACGCGTTGAGTATCGTTCTTGAGTTTCAGATATTGGCACATGAGTTGCATTTGCTCCTTGTGTGTTCGTGCAGGAAAGGCTGTCAATGGTTCAGATATATTTGGGGTTGGGTTCAGAAGGGTAGATAAGCCTAACCTCCACTGTGAAAGGCGTTTGGGGTAGCCTTGTCTGCCTGTTTAATCCAACAACAATGACAGAAAAAAGTATGACTGTGCGACCCAAACCCTCCTAACTTGTGAGCGGCAGGCTTGTCACAGATAACACATATCAAGATGACTCGGATAAGACGTCCTAGAGGATATTTGGCGGTACACACTGTAAAGCCTTCGTTGTATAGGCGTAACAACTCGTTCACAAAGATTCGAAGGAACCGTTGTACTTGGTCTCCTGTTTGCTCGCGAGGACTGGGCAGGATTCCACTGAGTAACAGGTTAGCGGTGCGATATCTGACCTAAGATAAGAATGTTACGGCGCGTGAAAAGAACTATATTCACACCTTAGATGTTCGGGAAGGTTTGCAATATTGAAAGACATCGGCCCCGACGTATGTGATGCCGAAATGAGACTTCGAAGATAGGAAAACCTGAGGAATATTAGTTATTAGTTCTAATATATTGTAGTAGCTCTTACCAGTCCACACCAAGGGTCAGGCCTAAGCGTAATTCGCTGTCACCTAGTGAGCGCGGATTCTCAAAGAAAGGCCTTCCATCAGGCCCAGGCAGTGTACGACAGATCTCTCCATCGAAGTTATCATAATACACCCCTTCTGTCCTCTTTCGATTGCGCCACTGTTCCAGAGTGTCCTCCATACCGGGAATCTCTAAGATCTCGCGCAGCTGATGCTCGAGAGACTTGCAAGGAAACTGCAGTAAGGGTGTAGGGTTGCCATCTCCCGACGCGGCCGTACACTTGAAAATAGGCGAGGCACATTGAAGACAGAGTGTTTGTTGACGTCCGGGATGCACTTCCATACATTCGGGACAGACAGCGAGAACCTGGAACACTGGCTCTACGCCCAGATGAGCAGAGACAGAACCCAATGTTCGATACGCCTCTTTGAACTGCATATGGGGAATAGCGAGACGTAGTACGTTGATCATAACCACCAGCACGGCGTTGCAAGCTAGAAATGGCAGGTGGAAATGTGTATGCAGCCAACAGACCAGAAGATAGAGCAGATGGATAGCGGGATGGGAGTGGACGGGATGCTGTTGAGAAGAGGAAGCGCCTGGAGAAGGCGAGACAGAATGCACCCTAAAGGGGTCGGGAGTGTTTTCCGAGCGTAGAGGGTCTATAAAGATTGTAGAGTCCACGGCTGTAGAGGCTGAAGGAAAGGTCTCCTCAGTGCAAAATGTAAGAAGTGCAGCTGGGTTTGGATTGTCAACGGTGCTGGGGATAGGCATATCGGCGGTAGGCAACGGCGCTGTACTCTCGGGGTCTTCCTCTTCCTGCTCATCCTCCCAGTCGTCGTCAAGAACAGGACCCTTAGCAGCTGGACCTTTGCTATTTTCCATGAGGGTGCGGCCGCGTAGTTCTCCCTCCAAGATCTCTTGTTGACGTGTTATCCGGTCACTAAAGGCTAAATGGCGTAACGATGTCCGTGGCAGAGAGGAAGGGACAGATGTGGAAGAGGAGGTATGTCTCTGAGTAGATCTGGGAAGGTTACTTGAAGACGTGCTCTGGAAGGAATTGCGTGTTTCGGGTTCGAGATCGGGTTCGAGGTCTACTGTTCGCTATAAATACTTCTATACAAGAGAGCCGCGCAAAAAGAGCTGCGCAAAAGGACGTACCATTATATGCTACCTCAGAGAGGCGGGTAGATGCACTGGTAAAATTGCTGTTCAGCCTACGTGCGGGTAATGCTGAGGGTATCCTGGAGCGGCCTTTGCTGCTGGCACGTAAGGCTGCTGCTTCATGGTTCGTTCTGGTGGAGATTGGAACAAGTTTACCCTTGCATGACTTGCAAGAGCAGGGGGCCAACGACATAGAAGGAGATGGCAGGAAGTGAAGGGAAAGCTAAGGGATGACGAAGTATTTTTGATCGCATGTACTCGGTTAACTACCCGTGATCAACTACTCAGCCGTGTAAGTCTACTTTTACACGCCGACTTCTCTCTAAAACTACGTAGGTAGGTACATGAGCTAATCTAAAAGACTACACAGGACCAGAAAAGTGTACATTACCCTGCCATCCGTTGAAGTCTTTAGCCCACGCCTTACCAGCTCCGTCGCTGTGGAAAACTAGAGAACAACGTTTTCCCTTGAAATGCAGGTTAAAATGAGAAACCTTCGTCGAACGGAATAGAACCATATCGCCCGTTTGCATAGGCAATACTATCCCAGGTTCAACAAACACAATTTCCCCTCCTTCACCCTCAGCAATGCAAAGAACCAAACAGAGTTCTGCGTCCTTAGTGTCGCGATGTAGTCGAGTTACGACGTTGAGGTTGACCACTACCCCCCCAAAAGGATATACAGGGACTAGAGAACCACCTGGAAGGATTTCACAGGTATAATGGATTTCGGTGTAGGAGCCTTCAGGAAGTATCTTCTCCAACTAATCTTAGATATAAGCAGCAGATCGCGTGAAGACGGAAATAGCTAACCGTGTCTGATATCCAACGAAACACAGCCACCATGGCCACTGAGAAGTTGGCCCAACGTTCGTCCTGTTCTTCTTTGGACAGACGAGGAATACTTTGACTGGGATTCTCCCGTTTACTATTTTCCGTGCCCAGATGATAGATATCGGCGTCCTTGGGGGCGTCGTGACCCTGTTCGTAATATCGAATAATGAGTATGAGCTTTGAGAATACCAGGTGAAGCATACCTGACGCGCAGATCGATTATACCAGGTAACGTGAACTGCCTGGAACTCGTGCGCCTTATCCTCCCCAAAATCCCGTGAATCAAAGGATTTCAGACAACCAGGCCATAGATGTTCGACAGTATCCATCAAATTCGCTCGAAGATATTCTGGTAGACGTGGAAGCTTCATGAGGAGCGTGCATAGATCAGAATCTCGTATATGGAAAGGCGATCTACCGTTAGTTAAATTCCAGTAATGACTTCCCCAGTAGATAAGCAAAACTCACAGAGCATCCGCGGGATAGTATACGTAGTCTTGAGGAGTCAATCGAGCGCCAGAATGTAGTTGTTCTTGAACCTAACATGAAGTAGATTGTGAGCATTGGGCGAGTTGCGATAGAAACACTCACTAATTGGGCAAACTCCTCCACTGTTCTGGCTCGAACAGCCCCTTCTGCATTCGTCCGTTCTTCCTCAGTAGCGCGAACAACTACATTTTCCTTGTCTTTCTTATTCCTGCGCTTACCCTTTTTTCCTTTTCTCTTCTTGCCTCCTGTGTCCTTTCCGTTCGCGCCTTTGTCCCATGCTTTGATATTGGCGTCTGTGAGGGGCGCCGCACTGTTGATAGGTGACCGACAGTCGAAGTTTGTGTCGATTTGAACCATGCCGTCGTATGACGCCTTCGAAAGCGCTTCCAGATAACTACCGTACGCCGGTGAGAAGTCGGAATGACCTGTTCTGCTTGAGCGTCTTTTGTAGCAGGCAGTTTCGATGTTAACACACTTGACTTTTCAGTAACAGACTCTTCTTCCCCAAGATGGCTGCTCTGCGAACCTGCTGATCTCCCAAAAAGTGTCGCCAGGTCGATTGCGGTTGAGTTTGGCATGCAAATAATGTTCGGAACAGTGTCCCATACACTCATATCGCGATGAATCGTCCATGAACTATCGAGTATATAGGTGAGTCAGAAGGAACAGTATCACCGTAACCAAGACTCACAAAGTATATAATGAATTAAACAACCTATCTGACGCTTGCCAAGAATGGGCTGGAAGAGATGCACTCTCTACTTGCAGATTTTCCAATAAGCGCTGCGAGAAAAAGTTGGTCAAATCGAAAGGAAATCGATGGCGTAGATTGTTGAGAAGAGGTATGTAGGTTCCCAACATCAATCGCCCGCCTTTCGTGTCTGGAAGGAGTACGTAAAGAAAAGTGAGCGTAGCTCATCAGCGTAAAGTGAGAACGTACCTGACGTCGGGCGCAGAAAAATGTTATACATAGCATCGACTTCACTCCAAGTGAGTAGTTTGAAGTGGCGTTGAGTTCCGCTCAAAGCAAACACCAGAAGAAGGTAGACGCCCCCCATCCTTGCGTAGACAATCCAACGTCTTCCCCAAGTGACGTATTCCCACCAGGTGGTATACGGTATATCGGTCCCGATTTCCTGTTTGTGAAGAGCTTTAGCAGAGCGCCAAATCCGTGAGCGTAGCATTCTAGTCATACAAAGTCAGCCTTACACTTGAACGTCTGCGAAGTACTCACACATCGACTTTAGCTGCCAAGTGGATCTGCGACATCATACTCAAAAAGGCCGCCCCGGTGCTAAGGTGTTCCAACCAAGTGCAGCGTGCAGTGATTTGTCCCACCGTGTGGTCAAAATGATGGGCAAATAGGCTGGCGTTCTGCAGACACTCCAAAGCAGAGGCCACTGGTTCCAAAGCGTCCACTTCACCCGAAAGAAGATGGCCTGTGAGACCTCGTAAAGTCAAGAGATGTTTCACGGCGGACTGCACGGCATGACTGCTTTCTGGAGGTCGGTAGCGGTCGGTGTAGTGAACCCAACGATGTTTAGCAGACAAAGCCGCGTCAGCGTCAGAGTCTTGAGCCTCAACAGCGGGGATCGCCTGGTTGTCAGCAGGGTGAGCGCTGCGAGATGCGTTCGTAGCGTCCGCGGGTGTGCGAGCGGCGCGAGCGGCGTCATCCTCCTGATCCTCCATGGCCAAGTCGTCCTCGTCCTCCCGCGCTCTGTTCGCCGCGCGAAGGTGAGCTGCACTCTGAACTGCCGTACCCCCCCGAACACATCTACCACTCGCTCTCCCGCCCCCACTTCCCCCAGGTGTGTAGTCCTGGTCATCGAAGACAGCTTGATTGAGCTTGCGGCGCTTTGAGGGCAGCTCCAGCTGTTGCGGAGGTCCTTCGTCACCAGAAGACTGCTCCAGGTCATCCAGTAATTCGCGGAGCAGGCGATCGACTTCAGCTTCTCCAGATAGGGAGGAAGACGGCCTAGCCTTCGCAAAGGCCGACTGATAGGCGGCGTTGAACGACGAAGACGCGTCTAATTCAACGTTAGGCATGTACAAAAAAGAGCTCCGGGAAAGACACGTACCGAACTCTCCGCCGGATTGGAGGAGCAGAGACGGTGAAGGAGTATAGCCGCGTGCGGGCGGCAAGAAAAAATTATCGGGGCCTGCTAAGGGGAAAATTTGACCTCAGACGCCAGCTCTTCTGCAGGACTAATACTCACCGATGGATGGAGTCAGTCTAGACGGCTCCGGCGCCTCAGAAAACTGGCGGATTTGACTATGAGCGGTCTGCAAGAATTCGGGTACAGTTGCTCTGTTGAACCAGGCTAGGGCTTCCTGCAGGTGGCGCCGAGGGACGCGCACTACTACGTCCACGCTGTCGTCCTCTTCGTCGTCCGGGAAGAAGGCGGTGGGAGAGAGGCTGGGCGACGGCGAAGGAGACATGGTCGCGGCGGACGCTCGAAGAAAGTTCCGGGGTGGGTTAGGGTTCGAATCGAGCTCGCCGTTGGTACGGCTGCTCGTACGGTTTCCTAAAGGGGTAAGGAGAGCGTCGACGGAGGGTGGCAGGCCGCGAACATACCTCAGTCATCGCGTCAGCGCCTACCAGTCCCTCTCAAACCACCTCTAGCCTCCAAGCGTGCCTGCTGCCTGCGAGCGAGAGTCTACTCGGCAGCTCTCAGCGCTGGCTGCGCGTACGTCGTGCCCGTTCCGTGGTGAGCCGATCCGAACGTGCTAACGGTCTCCGCGCAGCAGTGCCCGCGGGAGGCCACTTCGTCGTGAAGACAGCGATCGACGTCGATCCGAGCATCCGCGGTGAGTTCGACGTCCTGGCCTGGATGTGGTAGGGATGTGAGAGAGTGAGCGTGAGGCCAGACTTGCCAATTCGGCCGGATTTGGCAAGTCGTTCTGCTTCTCTCTCGACCGTCACGGTCTCCCTCCGTCTCCTCGCTGCAGCCGAACGGACGTCAACGCACAACGACGCCTGTGCCCGCGACCTCACGACGGTCGCGACCGCGCCGCGGGGCGGTGCCTGGGCGTGGGCGCTCTGGGTTAGACCGTCGGTCAGACCGTCTCGGCGCGCAACGCAACGCGCTCGGACACGTAACGTCCGCGCAGGACGACGACGGCAAGTGGAGGCGATGGGAGACAGGGAAGGACCTGGGAGGCAGGACAGGGCAGGACCTGGGAGGGGACGCAAAGTGCGTGTTTTACTTTTGCGCAGGTCTGCCAGTGTTGAACAGGTGGATCCGAGCGGTTCTGGGCGCTGACCGTGTCTCAGATCTGGATATATCCATCACCCACACCCACCACGACACCCACCGCGGCCACTCCCGCACGCACGCTAGCTGGCAACGCGCTGGCTGGCAACGTCAGGTGCGTTGACCAGACGTAGATCTGGATCTACGCCTCCCTCAAACTCCCCCAGGCCTCTCCCGCAGATGACGACTTCTGTGCCGCCCACCATGACACCCACCGCGACACCCACCGCGGCCACTCGCGCACGCACGCTAGCTGGCAACGCAACGTCAGGTGCGTTGACCAGACGTAGATCTGGATCTACGCCTCCCTCAAACTCCCCCATGCCTCTCCCGCAGACGACGACTTCTGCGCCGCCCCACGGAGACACCCACCACGACACCCACCACTGCCACTCCCGCGCGCATGCTGGCTGGCAACGTCGGACGACGCCTCTCCCACAGACGACGCCCGCCCCGCTGGCTCGACCGCTCCCCACTGCCGTGCGCACGACGACTGCTGCGTGCACGAACGGCGAGACGACGAGGAGACAAGATGAGACGCGTAGGCGAGACGAGGAGATGAGTAGACGAGACGAGACGACGCGTGCTCGACGAAAACGACGCACGTCTACGCCCTACGACTATCTTGTTTCCCCGGCTCTCTCAGAGCTACTACCTTACCTTACATTTAGCCTGTAGTCAGTATGTAGGCAGGCTAGGCTGTAAACCCACTGTCCAATTGGATCTATTCATTGTTTGCTTTAATCTAGGGGAGTGCCTCAGCTCAGCCAATCAGTGATCCAGATAGCGTTGGGGTTTCCTTCCTACCGTCATGGCCTCCTTACCTCAGCTTTCTGTGGACGAACTCGCTGCCCACATCGTCCACGTACCCGCAGAACTCTCCCTAGAGATCCAGTTGGAGACTTTACGCAACATGAACGACCGCCGTTTTGCGCAGGACGGCTCGGGAGGGACACGTTTTAGAGACAGGGTGTTGGCAGACTCGGAGGAGTCACAGACGTCCTGGGTAGGAGCAGCAATCCTACGGAGTGGATCTGTGAAGGTGAGCAGCCTCTTTTGGCTCACAATATCTAGCTAGCGCTATAGCTCACTCTCAACACCTGCCTTAGTCATTTAATACGCTTCCGCTGAACAAGGTCTTTCTACCATATCAGGACCTCTGGACGTACAGCATGGTATCCATGCGTCTTCTGGATCTGAATCTGGAGAATGCGCAAGATGACTCTGAGGACTTTTCCTCTACTCGTTCTCGCCTGTTGTCTTGGTTTCGACACGGCCAGCACTCTCTGACCGATGTTACTTTTCGATTCCGTCAACCTGACGACGACGATACATTTGAGTTGCTTGGGAGCCTCGTAATGGCTTTGAGCAACGCTCAGGAGCTCGTCCATCTACGTCTTTTTACGATCGATGAAGGGGGTGCAGGCGTAATTCATACTCTTATCTGTGTTTCTCTCTACTTACTTCTTGATAGGGAGTTTCTGCTACTTACTTTAGGTCGAATCAATTCAAAAACGCTCTTACAAATCTCCCAGCTCTCTCAGAGCTGGCCATTTCCTACCGGGCGCCTATTATTTGGAAGTCGAAGAATGACTTCTATTACGGGAGTAACAGATGGGACGAGGAGTCCTCAAGCAGTGATACCGATACGGAGGACGTTTTGAGCTGGAAAGCCCTGGATGCGAAGGAAGCCAAGGAAGCGTTGGAATATCCTGGTGATGCAGGTGGCTGGGAGAAGCTGGAGCGTATATACGCCTCATGGTTGGCGCCCTCCACTTTACATTTCCTTCATCTTAACCACGCATGGAGCGATCACTTTAGTTCTGTCGCCGATTGGAACCCTTATACTATAGGCGGTCGTTCAGTGACACTACAGCGGGTGGAGAGAGACAAAAAGTCCACATGGAGAACGGGTGGGGGTGGAGTGCAGAGTTCACCCTTTGCCAGAAATCCTTGGGATGAACCAAACTTTCCTCAGAACGCTAGTAACGTAGTACTTTTCGAATCTCTGTAATTCAGATTGGTATACTGTATGTAGGGAATTACGCCGTATTAAGAAAGTAATCTAACACTGGTAAAGGGGAAGTATTCAATAAAGGTAAGGAGGTACGGGAACGTCTAATAGGCCGTGTAGTATATGGAGTGCTGCGCGCATTTTGACGTGAGGGTGAGCCCTGGAGTACACGAGCAGTATAAAGTGAACGCTAATTACTCTGATCAGGTCATGTTGAATAACTTAGAGAAAAACACTTACCCCAGTAGATACTGCTTCATTTCAGGTCAAAATAGCTGAGCGTCTATGAGCGTTGTCGGATGTGACGGCTAAAGTCTCTGCAATCTCCAAGGCCAATGAACGATCCATCCAGAATTTGAACTTGGAGCTGTCGATCCACTGAGGAGCGTGAATGTCGTCACGCAAACCCCAAAACTTGTCCAAAACCATGACTGGACTGCGGCTAGTCAGGCCCAGGCGTACAACACCAGATTGACTAGTAAGAGAGATGGAAAGTAAGAGATAGAAGGTTATCTCTTCGTCTTGGAAAGGACCCTCCACCGGAGCCTAAAGTGGTGTGACTAAGTATATTGGCTGCCGATTAGGTTGAAATGCTTTACCTTCACTTCGTGGACCTTGACTTGACATCTGACAAGGTCTGTATGTAAGACATAGCCAAAGTCCAAGTGTAGAGAAGCAGTGGTCTCTGAGTGATTTTCCCGTAGAAAGGCAAGCCAATCGTCAATTCTATGACTGAGACGTAGCTCCCTTCGCCGTTCATGACGTTCAGCAGGGGTGAGATCGGGTGATATAGGCGGTCTGGGCAGGGTATGACGGTGATGGGCTGGAGGAGTTGAGGGCATGGTAAGCCTATGACCTCCGGCGGAGAATGCTGTTCGATGATAGTACAGGTCGCGGGATACATAGGCCATGATGCTATAGAGTACCTGCACACGGTATGGGAAGTGTTAAATACCCGACTCGATTCAGGGATACTGGTAAGAGTACGATACACCCATAGGGGTCATACAGTGTTAGAGGGCCTACCCCAGTGTATAACATATCAGACAGCTAGAGAGGCTCTAGCATCGGACAGATACGAGTGACGTCAGAGTACAGGTCTAAGTATAGTCTTCTGACCCTCGCATCTATCATACTTCGGCTACACAATTGTACATGACTTGATTTAGGTGATCTATCTAGCTATATTCTACTGACACTTCACTGGTACGATATCTGATGGAATCCAGAAAACGCAGTGAGTCCCTGCAAGCAGCCGTGATACTCTTGCAGTCATATAGTCATTGCAGGCCATGTGAAACGGGACAGCTAGGGACTTGTGTGTACTGCGCGTCAGTCCATGCAATTGCACTGCCCTGAGCGTCAGGAATTCAGACAGCCGAAATTTCTAAACCATTGCCTTAGACAGAAATGCGCCTCAAATGACAACCTTGAATAGCCCGAACCACAAAGGCTCAGCTCACATTGTCAGGACTTGCAAAGGTGGCGTTGAAGCTCAATGTGAGTCTAGTGAAGAAAGCTGTGCTCAGCCTCAGCAGTCAAAAGCGCGCGGCGCGTGCTGGTTGTACCGTCTGATGTCTCAGAGAAGGCAGGTATATATATCGAGTCTTGACAAGCTATACATTGCAAGTATTAGGTGTGAATGTCATGTAGGTGAGAAGTGTGTGTTTGCCGTTATGTACCAATTAATGTGTATACACCTCTTTGCCGATCTGGCGGATATACAACCTGCCGGAAGTTGACAGTAGCAGACCTCCATACTATTGGATAGCACTATGTACAACAACCTACTTTATTCCATAGCTGCAGGTCGCAGTACTGCTTCATGAGAGCGTGGACGCGTAGCGACATTCACGATCGGTTATTTCTACAAATCGTGCAAAGGTCGGGGATCTACATGCCGACAATTGATCCATAATGCAGAGCAATATAGCGCAGGACACATGGAGAGTCAGCCGAGTAATTTCCAGGCTAGAACAGTCCCAGACGCGACAGCTGCTTGCAGTGCTGTTGCCGCGCATTTGAACCACGCGAATTCCAATTGTTGAACACAGCAATCAAGCGGTGTAGCGACAGACGGTACCAGAAGAGCGAGTTGTCAAGTTCGAGCAACAAGTTGGAAAGACATGGAAAAACAGACACATGAGCCCTGAAGAAAGATCAGCAGAGTCACCGAATGCTGGAGATGCGAGCACTCGGTGGCAAGGCAAGGATGCGGTCGATCCGTAGCTAAGGAGGCTATCGCTGAAAGACTTGCGAAGGTGTAGCGTAGAGACCAGAGAAAGCGAGGAAGGCTAAGCGAACAGCTGTGGCCAGACACATGGCTCAGGTCAGCGAGCTAATTATAATTGGCGAGAACCCTGACAGCGTCTTGGAAGGGTCTTGGCTTTTGTTTTGTTATGCCTTCATCAACGACACTGAAATCGCCCTGGAAGTCGGTCTTCCGATTCAACAGCTCGCTCAACGGCTCGTCGAAGAAGCTGTCGGTTAATGCGTCGGTCAGCGGCCTGAGCCCGACGCTCAACTCGGCCGCGACTGCCTCGGCGCGTTCCTCCTGCAACTCGTCCAACACCCAGTCCAGCGACTCGATACTGCAGGACAGCTCTCTGCAGTCCAGCTATAAGCAGTCTAGGCAGCGCACAAAGTCGGAGAAGCGCTAACAAGCTCACCATTCGCCTCCTCTGCCCAAGCACTCCGTGACCCCCTCTCAGGGCTCGTCCTCGACGTCGTCGCGGCCGCTGCTCTCTCCGCGCTCCATGTCGCGCTTAATACGCAGAGTGGCGTCTGCCCCCAATGCCAAGGCTTCTTCAAACGACTGCTCCGTCGCCTTTGACTCCGACAATACGAAATGGTCTCCTGGCGCCATCACATCCTCCGAATCCCCCCGCCTCTCCCCCTCCAGGCTCCATCACTGTGTTGCGCCAACTCCCTTTCGGAAGACCTCGGTTGTTAGTGCTATACGCGCTAGCAGCTTGTGCTCTTTGACTTCCAGAGCTCTCAGAGCCGTGACGGATTCTCAAGAGGGTTGTGCCAACCTGTGTCTGCACCACTCACAAGAGTTGCTCTCTGACTAGCGACGCCAACACCCGTCAAGTAGAATGGTCCGGCGCATTCAGGCTAGGAAGAACTGACAGCACCCTGGTTGCTATTGTTGGAAGGGATCGCACAGACGTTGTGACACGCCAATTTTGCGCAAACAGGAAAGACCGCATGTTTGTGCATTATAACGTTCAGACAGCAGACGGCGCCGTCCCGAGAGGACATGAAAAAAAGGTTCGCTCTCATGCTCATACTTGATAAATCCTCTGCAATCCCAAAACCTTCCCTGCTATTACATTGCACGTTCCTCATATTCTTGTGCACTGTGTCCTCTCTGCCTATTGGCGATATTGAGGCACGTCGTGGTTCGCACCAGAACGTGGCGCACACAGCACGACTACAGCACCCTGCTAACCTTTCCAAACCAATTCTCTCTATGCCAGTCCTAAACTCAGTACAAACACCTACTCACGCCTACACAGATCTAGTGCTGTTTCGACACGCGGAGAGGTGCGTCCTGACCAGTTCACCATCCACACCATTGTCAGGGTTTTCCGTTGCCTGTATCTTCCACCTCCTCTGGCTTCGCTCACACTCCCCCTCAATCTCTCCTGTCATTATTTTCAGGTTCCTGGTACTGATCGCCTTGCCAGATCCACAGCAACATGATTTCATCTCACCTAGAGACAAGATTCCTAACAACCATGCTACAAGGCGACCTTCCTGGTCTGTTTACACGCACGCTCTACCCCAATGCCAACACTCGCCGAGCCGCCGAGCTCGAAGTCCGGCGCGTCCAGGCCAAGGAAGGGCTGATCAGTGCGTCGATTGGTATCGTTGGAGGGGACAGCACAGACATTGCCACGCGCCAGGCCTGCGCGATCTGGATCAAGATCCGTGTGTTTGCTCAACGCAACATTGGGACGGCAAAGAGTGCTGTCCCGCCATCCGACCGCGCCACGCTGCACATGACGCTCCTCCCCCTTCTAGCCAACGCCCCGCCGCCGATCGTGCCGGTGGTAGCAACGACACTTAGGACTGTGGCTGGGCATGATTTGGGTGTGGGCTAGGCTGGAGGTGAGTGCGACTATCCTATCGACAGAAGCCGGTGTGAATGATTGCGTCGTGAAAGGATCGTCTGCCTACTCGGACGTGCAGAGCTACTTGGCAGCGGGACGCAGTGCGCGAGAAGTCAGGGCAGGCGTTCTTGCCGCAATGGAAGGCTTTAGGGCATTTTGGTCAGTACGGCTATGGCATAACATTGACAGAGTACTCACAACTTCTGATCAGGTATGCACAA
This sequence comes from Strobilurus luchuensis, assembly GCA_019915105.1. NCBI lineage: Eukaryota > Fungi > Basidiomycota > Agaricomycetes > Agaricales > Physalacriaceae > Strobilurus > Strobilurus luchuensis. Next base: position 2,088,962 of record JAHLMJ010000004.1, read on the forward strand.
AGACAAGAGCACGTCGAGACGCTCTCTGTGGCCTTCTTTTCCGCCTAAGTGAGATTGCCGCCGAGCTCGTCGCCCAAGCGCAAAACAATCCAACAAGAAGCGCTCTCACACCTTACTCTCAAGACGTCACAAGACGCCCGCGGCGTCCGCAGTCCCGAGTCCCTCATCCCCTGGAAAAGGATGCTGCTGTTCAAAACGTCGCCGGGCTGAAGATCCCGGACGGGGAGGAGAGGGAAGGAAGCGAGTGGTGAAAGGTGAAGAAGTGGGGGTGAATGCATCCGCATCGGTCTCGACATATATGAGAAGTACCGGATGCCTGTCGCGGCCGCCTCTACCTCCCTTCTCGGCCTCATGTCCGATCGCACCAATGCCGCATTCAGCGACGTCGGCGTCCTCACCACATCTCCGTCACCGGAGAGGCAGTTCGGTGCACTCAATCTGCCGGCCGCCATCGGACCGTGGATGATGAGACATCCTGCTGCCAAGGCGGGCGTGCAGGACCTTGTGACCACACACGTCCTCGCTGGCCTTGAGCACTCGGAACCGTGGATCCGCGCCATTCCTCGGGAGCTGCTGGTACGCTGGTCGAGAATTGATTGCCATACCCCGCAACAGAATCAATGAATTCCGGGGTACTGCTAAGTGTTCCGGTTGTACAGTCTCGAGCTCCCCCTTTTCTGCAGGAACCATCATTTTATATCCGCATATAGATAAAATATGGGCTCCTTCTCATTATGTAATTGCTCCTTATAGATAAAATATGGGCCCATCCCCACGCATCTTGCCTCGTCTTGCTTTACCTTACTTTCTGGACCCTTTTGCCCGGGCGCAGGGATAGCATTCACTACAAGTCAATGAGCTGAAAGGTCCGTGATGTACTGCTTGCCGTTGACTTCTTGTGTGCCAATCCTTCCATGGTATTAGTAATCTGGACATTGACGGCCTCATTGCCGCCATTGTTATCACAAATGTCGCAATCAACAATGTATTCTGTATGTATGCCAAGTACTAGATTTTGCGGACCTGTCTGTTGCCCGCCATCGTTCTCGTCCATGATAGAACCTCGGTCACTCGGACCGAGATCCAAATCCGTGTTCAAAGACGTTTCTCTTCCTTGTACTACCATGATGCCAACTTCTTCCAGTCTCAGACACCTGCCTGAGGCTGGATAAGGTCATTCTCCTGCATCTGGCAATGTTGCTGCCTGCGTCGACTGTCTCCACGGCTATCAGCAGCCATGGATGACGCTGCAACCCCAACCTGTGCCGTGGCGTAAGCCAGCTGCCATTAACTCGACGATGCAGCCAGACATGTAAGCCCCGTTAACGCGGGCATTTGTTTTCTCAAAGATCTGGATTGGGCTGAGCATGCTAGCTATCTACATACACCGATGTAATTTTAACTGCAAGAGATCATTAGAATTGATGATTTTGTTGCTGCATGTTGCGTCCTGGTAGCTTTCCCTGTTACGGTGTCTTACCCTCTCCTACGTCGGCCTTGTTTTTTGTCCTTAAACGAGGTTTTCTCATGTGCCGCGAATACTGAGAGGCTTTCACCAGCAGGGTTTTGATGCACCCGTGGTCTCGTCTCACACCGTCACCTTCCATCACCATGTCGAGCAACGAAGATGACGACAGCAAGATCCAGAGCAAACGGCGCAGAGTCCAGCGCGCATGCGACGTTTGCCATTGCAAAAAGAGTGCGTTTCAGCCCAGAATCCATGGTGAAGCCTGACACCCGTTGTGCACATAGTCAAATGCAAGTATGCTGTCAGTCCGAATGGACAGTACCAATTATTGTGCATGCGACAGCATCCAGACGCCTGGAAATACTAAGTGCTCGAATTGCACTGTATACCACTCCAACTGCACGTTCGTCGAGGTGCCGTGGGTGAGCACGACTTAGCCCTTGCAATCTCGTCCGACATGGAAGTAATTCGCAGCATCTTGTATAAATATGGACCGCCGAAAGGGTGCGTCGTCAACATGGCCTAGTCATTCCTCAACTCAAGGAATGTCATGGATGATGGCAGATACATCGAAAGCCTGGAGGCTCGCATTGAGAATATGGATCAAATGCTGCATCAGGTTCGTACTAGCGGCCAACCTCCCAAGCCATCCTACCTGCTCATGAAATCCGTCCAACTAATGCCCGAGGCGGACTTCACCAAAGAATATGAAAGCCGCTTCAGCAAGGAGCCGTGGCTCGTCGAGCCCACCAACGCCAACATACCCGACATCATGCGCGCCGTCAAAGCCGCGGGGCATGCCCACTGCGAACCCTTAAGCAAGCGCTCGGATACCTCCTTCAACTTGGCAGAAGAGGAGCTGCTCGAGGAGTAGCTGTAGCACCTGACACTCGTCGACAGCCTTTACCAGATGCAGGTCCCGGACGGGAATGGGTTCAGGTTCTTCGGCAAGTTGAGCGAGGCGCAACTCCTCAAGACCGCGCTGGATCTCAAGAGCGGGTATCTGGATGCAGACCGTGGTGCGGATGTCTACCCGCCCCAGATCAGGATGCCGCCCTCTAGTAGGCCCGAGTTTTGGAACTTGCTTCCGGTACGTGATCTAGTGGTCTGAGCTAATTGTTTGCTGATGTAGAACAATATGTAGTGGGCGCACGACGACAGCGAGGGCGCAGAGCCCGCGTACCCCGCATACACATTCCCGGACGACGACCTGCTGCACAACCTCAATGCTCATCGAGCTCTACTTGACGCGTCTCAACATCTAAACGCTCCTCCTCCATCGGCCCACCTTCGAGCACGCTCTTGCAGCAGGGCTCCACCACACGGATGCCCAGTTTGCCTCCGTGGTCCTCCTTGTGTGCGCCTGTGCATCGCGCTACTCAGATGATAATCGTGTGCTGCTGGAAGACAAGATGCAGACCATGACGACATTGCGGCACTCCAGCGGCCGGAAGTGGTTCAGGCGGGTGCAGGTCGTGCGCAAGTTGCTCATGATCATGGCCACAGCAACATTGTATGATCTGCAGGTCTTTGTAGTGGGTGGATCTCGATTTGAGGCAAGTTCTTGAACTGAACTTACAATGTGCAGCTATATACGAAAGTTCCTGTTGGGGTCTTTGGCGCCTCAGGCCTCATGGACTATGGTCAGTATGGGCATTTGGTTAGTGCAAGACGTCGGCGCCCATAGACAAAAGCAGAACAACATAAACAACACAGTGGACAATGAGCTCTGGAAGCGAGCGTTTTGGTGCCTATATTATCTTGGTGATCTTTTGGGCCCTCATTGTAAATCTCAGGATCCTGGTCGTCATGGACTGGGTGAGCTCCTTCACACTGGGGAGGCCGTGTGCGATACATGATGAAGAGTACGTTTATGCTAAGTCCGATTGTGCATGATTATGAACTCTTGTGCAGTATCGATATAAGCTTTCCTGCGGAATGCGATGACAAGTACTGGGAGACTGAATACCCTGAGCAGGCGCTCAAGCAGCCTGCGGGCAAGGTGTCCTATGTCACGTACTTCAACACCTACCTTTGCTTGAATCAGCTCTTGATGTTCTGTCTCAGGAGTATTGTCAGTTCAAACTGCTTTTGACTCCGAGTCCAACTGATTCTTCGGGCGCAGTATGTGCTGAACAAGAGCAAGATCCTCCTGGGCCTCGCGGGCAGCCAATGGGAACAGCAGACCGTCGTCGAGCTCAACTCTGCGCTGAACTGCTGGGTTGACTCCATTCCTGATCATCGCAAGTCCCCTTTTCCCTCCTCTCCCTCCTCCCTTCCTTCCCTCTTTTGTGTATTTGTCCTTGTACTCAATCTGCTCTAGTACGCTGGAACCCCAACCGCGCAAACCCTTTGCACTTCAACCAGTCCGCGCAGCTGTACAGCTCGTACTACCACCTGCAGATCCTCATCCACCAGCCCTTCATCCCCTCCAGGACGCGCACCAAAAACTCCGGGTCCGGGTTCTTCCCGTCCCTCACGATATGCACCAACGCCGTGCGCTCCGAGCTCGTGCTCGCACGTCGTGGGCATCCACGCGAGGCGGAGCGTCGCAATGCCGCACAGTAGTGTATGTCCACGGGCCTTGATGTTGGTGTTGAGTGATATTGACGTGGGTGCATAGTACTTAGATGCCGGTGTTCACGGCGGGGATCGTGCTCCTGTTCAACATCTGGGGCGCCCAATCCGGGTCCGGGCTGTCGATGGACCCAAATAAGGAATCTGAGGATGTTGAAGGGGCTGGAGTCGAGGTGGGTGTTCCGACTTGTGTGGGGAAAAGGACCTGACCTCGTGTTGACTCACTGATAGGTGGCATATTGCTGGTTGATTATGGTATGCGCGCATATTCTTTGTTCTCGAGTCGCCGTTGACAACATTCAGTAGGGACGTCCTGTACGAACTGGCATCCGTCGGGGACCTGCCCCTTCCCAAACCAACTCGCAGGGTGGGAAGGGCAAAAACAAGGACCATGAACATGACAAAATACATGTCAGCTTCGTGCGCAAAGTAGAGGTCTTCAAACACATTTTCCATCCCAAACATCACTCCCTTGCTATCACATCTAACCTCGAACTCACTATCTGCTTGTGTTGTCTTACTGTGCTGGTGTGATCTGTTGGCCTTGTTCAAGTCGGACCTCTGGCATGATCTCAGCGAGAGTGTGGCAAGGCAGATATAGATGGAGCTTTGTCGTGCAGTGGGTTGGATTCATGGTGTCCTCGTCTCTCGTGACGTCAAGCTTGAGAGTGAGTGTATTTTGATTGGTCCTGTTTGACTTCTCACCCACCCTCTTCCAAACATCCTCCTGACAGCACCTGTCACCGAGCCTCTACTATAGTCACCTGCGCTACTGATTCAGCTAACCGACATTGGTTTGTCTCGCTTCATCGATGCCGCAGCCCCTCTTCTAGCCACATCCAATGATGATACTGACATCTATACAGGACTTACCTTGCTGTCCCTGGACCATTTCAACTTGTGTGCCAGTTGCATGGGTGAAAGCATTATCAAGGTGGTGAGACTGGCGTTGCCCTTTAAGTCGTTCATCTGTTCTATCTTGATCTTCCCGAGTTGCTGCCTCTATTGTTGGATATGTCTCATCTACCAGACCTTTCAGCCATCGAGATTCTGGGCAATTGTTGTGCAAACTTAGTTGTGTCTTTGTTGAGCATGCAAGAGTGCTCAGATGGAGAAAATGAGAGCGAGCCGTGGGGGGCAAAGCCCCCGCGGGTCGGCGAGCTTTTTCGACTGTCTTGATTGTATTATATGACTCCTATCTTGCTCAGACTTACTGCTTGTGCCCCGGTTCTGCCACGCTTGCGGTGGCCCATCCTGTTTATGCCCTTGTATTGCTCCTGTCTGATTTGTGCCTCCCTGTCAACGTTCATGCGTTCTAGCTCTGACTGAGGCGGTAGTCAGAGGTATGATGAGGTGAAGGAAGGCCCGAGGACCAGCGGAAGGGCCAGAGGTGTTGTTGGCGGTGAGTCGTTCTTGGAGGCAATGATGTTCGTGATTACTGATCACCGGCTCACTAGACCGCGCTTTGATAGTTCTAGATGGGGTCAAACACAGCATGGAGGTCTTTGTCGATACGTACCAGGAGGAGCTTTTGCTGTATGCGGCTGATGAGTAGCATCTGTAGCATCTTTTCCCCGTGCCTTGTCCACCTTGTCCGCATTTCCCATCGTCGGTATTACTCCATTCCTTGTCTCCATTTTTACTGTCCCTTCATCTCCTTCTTGTCTTCTTTCTGTTGTTCCATGCTATGGGGATTGCAAAGACTATTTGGACGGTCATCACCGCGGTGGATTCCTCCCCGCCTAGCTTGGCCGAAGGAGCAGAGCTGGTGACGCCCATAGTGCTGTATACGCTTGAGGTGCGGTATTTGGGTACGTATCATTTCATGTATACTGCGGCTGCTCTACCAAATTATCGTCTCTGCATGTCTTGCATTCTGTTCATGAGTGAAGAAAGCGGCTACATGCAAGAGCGCAAGATTGCAGATGCATGCAGGCATGCATGCGGATGCATGTAAGAATGTGGATGTGTGGAAGAACAAGGATGCATGCCGGTATTGACACATCCTGTGAAGCTTCCGATCGGGCTAGAAGGTGGGTGTTAGACCGGTAAAAGATAAGAACACAGGGATCTTGACAGGATCCACACACTGTTACTTGCGATATATGAACCATGCATTATGCTCTACACTCAGCAAACTTCCACCTGCTTGTCTTGTTCTTGCACTTGTGTTACATCCTCACTCTCAAGTTCTAAACCAGGTTTTGTCATGGACCCAAGGTCAGGAATGTCTCAAAATCCAGATCTTCTGGCTTTGGTGCTGTACATAGTGTCATCTCAACATCTGTCTTCTTGTTGTTCTCATGACCTCTCCTTCTAGTGATTCAAAGCGCGCCAAACAACAAGTTTGCCAACATGCTCGAGCACGGTAGACATTTTTACCTAGTCTTGATTATTTTCTCTGACATGCATATATGTTCAGAAACCGGCTTTTTAAAGCTGAAAATCAGATCACTGTACAAGACAGTGGTATTCGTAGTAGTCAAATCAGCCATTATTCACCTTATCCTGCACCAAGTATATTTGAACATTATGCTATGATTATCTAGTCTGACTACAATATTTGTCTAGATATGATATATACTAGTAAACAACAACACTCTTTGCTCAACAACTCTTCAAGGGACATTTCTAGCGATCCACTTTCTTACTCTGCAGCCTCCACTTCTACTGAGACTTATCAGTCTTACTCTGGCGGACAACATCACACATTTGCAATCCCTCATCTTGATTGGTCTTCCTCTAGCGGAGATATTGATATGAATGAGCTTCATCAAGAAGTGTCTTCTTTCAATTCATCTAACAGGCACTCTACTCCTCCTACCATTCACCTCTTCACTACCATTGAAACAACCTTATGCCGATGGATCAAATCACAGATCAAATACCCATCCTATATCATGATTCAACAGGTTCCACAAACATCTTATGATCTCTTGGTGTTCTATATTGCTGGAAAATGTGCTATAATCAACAAGCTGGATGGTTCAACTTTCATCTCTCTCAAGGATGATATTGCTGTCTTGGATTTACTCATTACTGCTGTTGGCAGTAATACTAGTTCAGAAGCATTGACTTTATCTGCTGCAATGCAACAATCTAGTCTTCATCTTCAGCATTCACTGGATGAGAAGTTCAGATTTTTCACCTGAAAAAAAAGATGAAAGAACCTTTGTCTTTTACACAGATTCTTCAATGATAGAAATCTTGTAGAAACTTCAAAATCTTTGAAGAATTTTCATCAAATTTTGATCAAATCATTCAAAATTTTCATTGATTTGACAGGTGGAAAATCTGTGAAAAGACCAGAGGTTTTTTCACAGCTTTTTCCGGGTGAAAAACTCAAAGTCTTCACTCAGTGATTTCTTGCGTCGCAAATGTCATGACATAGGCAATAAAATGATTGACATTCAATCTTATGTATGTTTTCAATCCTTGCTGTCAATTTCTGATGTATTGATTTTATGAAGATGATTCAACAGTATTACACAATCCTGCAAAGTGATACTGCTTCACTCATGGGATTGACTCAAAGTGACTTGGAGTCATTGACTGCAGAACACAAAGCATCACCATTGATTATAGATCATATCCTCTCAATTTGGTTTCCAACCAGATATTTTGAGAATATACTAATTCTGCCTACCATGTTTGCACCCTCCTATCTGTTCCTTTCCAATTCTGAGAATCTATGCATTGATCCTGCTGGAAACATTGGTGCGGATATGTTTCAAAAGCTTATCACTACTGAGATTATCATGGTATGTGAATACTTATAGTCTCACTCATAACTCAAATGTCTTAGATGAATATTCACATGATATCTCAATGGCGCTGATGTGCAGTGTGATAAAGCGGCGTGTAATCACCACTATCTAACCAACAACAAATCTACTGGTGCTTGTGGTACGGAACGGTTGTCCTAATCGTGTGATCGGGGAACGGCTGGTTAAGGTAGCAGTGGACTGATACGTCCGTTTTGGTGCACAAATGCGGGTTGTTTTGGGGGGGTTGTAAGCGAAGAGGATCTACGCGAAACACCTAATCGAATAAAGACTCAAAGCCGAACAGAGCTCGCCAGGAAGACGGGGACGCGAAGGCCGGGACCGCTCAAGGGTAGATGTTCTACAGTACTGGGGCGACCGAACGGACAACAGTGCACTGACTTGTTATCTGCGTTGATGCTAGCCTCGTGTACCAAACTTACTTCTCTACTTGGGTGTGACAGATCGTTCTTTTGAGCGTCGGTCAGATACCGTGGCCACAAGACGTTCTTCGGCTGCTTAACGTCCCACCAGTTCAGGCTAACTAGGCTTCACTTTCACAAGGCGGTTGTCTCTGGGGAGACGATTGCTTGCTACTTGGATCCGTGCGGTATCTCTGGGGAGAAGTCCGGGCTCACAGAAGTTAACTGGTTACTTGACGTCAAGGGACTGCGCACGATTCTTGTCTGCGGTTCTTGAGTATCTCGCCACTTAGGCGTCTTAGGAGACTTTGCTTTGCTTAGGTTCTTGGCTGCTTAAGGGTTTGGGTGGGCTTTCAAACGTGTTGAACTTCTTATTGGGCGCGAACCCGAGTCAGATTACTACAGAGGAATGCTTTGTGGGCTTTTCACTGCGGGGCACTAAAACTACTGCTACTCTACTGACGCGACGCTACTTATACACTCTACAGACTCACCCCGGTAAGCTACGTAACTATTCGACGGCTGGATATGGTCCGTACAAAACATGAGTCCCTACTCAGCCTGCACGGGCAAAGGTCACCAGACAGTTCCCGCCGGCGCATATGCCAGTTTCTCTACGTTCAGATGTTGCGTAGACCACCCATGGACTCCGAGAAGCAAGGCGCTGCGTGCTCAGATAGGCGTTCGCGTGTACTTTTACTTAACCGGGCGCTTACCGGCTTATCCAGCCTTTGCACCAGACTTGGGCGTGAGCCCATTCAATCGCGAGCTACCGCCAGTGCGCATGCACTGAGATGGTCCGTGAACTCGAATGGTGACGCGCTGAAGCGTTGGGCAACTTATCTGGATGGCTGATACCACATGTAGTACATGAGGCGGGTCTTCGAGTCATAATCCATATGGATCGCGCCTCGCTGCCAGTTTCACATCAATCAGACGCGTCGACCGATGAAGGTGATTCTCTTGAGATAACCGCGAATCATCCCCGTTCGGGGTTTTGACACTGGTTTATTGTTATCCGACTTTTGTCACAATGAACAATGTACCGTCCGCTTTTGGTAATGAACTCCGGAGGTTGTGAACCCCGCTTCGACTCATTCAATGCTGAGGATCATGTTGCTGCTGGTAGAGCGTCGTCGGAAGCGACGGCTGTTCATCCCTGATTCGGATGTTGCTTGTGTGGCGCAGTTACGCGTACAAGGTGAAAGGACCTCCTCAGAGGGGACAACTGGGTTTATGATATTCAGCCCTGGCTACTGTCGTTCTTTGACTAATAGTTACATGCTTGGAGTTCTCTCCTTGCCCTAGAGAGCGTCTCCGTGATGACCTTTGTAGCGTATCCAGCCTTGCTTCCGCTTGGCTCTTAGTTGCATATGGCTGTCTAGAAATCGCAAAATTCTGGATTTCTGGCCATGTAATCTCAACATGCATATCATCTCCCCTTAACTTGAATGATGTCGTCCGCGACATTCCCGGATAACCCTAAGTCCATTCTGATCCATCGTGTTACTCAGCCTTTCGTGCCGTTTTCACGATACCGATCGGTACATGTCTTCTTCATGTTTCTTATGTGTGACATCCGGCGCCTCAAGGCCTCCTCCGTCTACGGTTTATAAGGCGTTGACGAAGTACGAGACAGCATCCTACTTTCATCGGATATTCGTCTCATGGCTCCTTCTAAGCACTTCACCGGTCTTCGTCCTCTTGTTCCCACCGCCTTGCCACAGGTCAACGCTCAGCTGTTGCAGAATCGTGCCGCCTTGGTCACGAAGCTCAAGCCCCTGGTCTTGGAATCCGAAGTTCCCTCGAACGGGGCGCCCAGCTTGGCGAAGCTTTGGCCCGACCTTCAACAAGCTACTTGGAGGTTGTTGGCGACATCGACGCTTCCTCGTTCGCTTCCCAACATACAACTGTTGGCCGAAAAGTTCGATGGTGTCGCTGGCGTTATCGCGGTACGTGGACTTGTTGTTCTTATTTATTTCGGCTGGTTAAACCCTACTTCAAGGCGGCGAACCCAACTCTCCAGAGCAAGGATCCAAACTTGGTTGTCCCCGATTGGATGCCAGCGGTCATCTGCGACCTTCGTTCGCTTCTTGGATACATCAGCGCTGAGTGTGGTGTCAGCCCTCACACTCCCGAGCTGAACCTTCCCAACCTCTTGAACCCGCTCCTACAGACTTGCACCAAGCGTGGCACGCTCGCCCCCGACCTGTATCTTGTCGAGGAGGGTCACCCCATGCATCCTAAGTTCAAGTACGCTGCTGTGGCTGCCAGCGCCCCCGCTACTGCACCTGTTACTCGTAGTAAGGGCAAGGGCAAAGCCAAGGTCGTCGTAAGTGTTGTACTACTCAGCCGCCGACCTTTACTGACTGTTCTTATACTTTCTAGAAGAGCGCCGTGCTCATCGACGAGGTTCTGGAGGCCGTTGGTGATGGCACACTCCGTGCGGTGTCTTCAAACACCACCTCGCCCAAGGCTGTGGCGCCCGCGGAAGACATTGGTAACTTCTTCCAATTGACTCCTGGTTTTGACTGGGCTGAGGACGTCGAAGCTATGGACTCCGATTCCGGTGAGGATGAGTCCTCTGATGACGAGGTCAAAGTAAGCTTATGGCTACGCCCCAGTCAACTTTCTGATTCGCGAACTGCAGGAACTTTCGGTTGCTTCGGGCCCTTCCGCTGGTTCTGCGGCTCCGAAGGTATGTACTACTCAGCTGTCTTGCTTCTTCAGCCGGCTGACTTGTTCTTTTCAGGTGAAATACCTTCCGTTCGTTGAAGTGCCCGGCATGGACACTAACAACCGTCTTTTTATCAAGGCCATCCGTATCTTGGGGACAGCGAGTGGTTCTGGTTCTTCTGCTAGTACCTCCACCGCGAGTGCTGCGACCGAGGTCGAGCCGACTCCTGTCAAGCGCAAGGCAGCCGTGAACCTGGAAGGTTCTCGTCGCATGGCCAAAGCGCTTCGCCCTTCGGTCTTCAACATTGAGCCAATCCTCTTGGACCAACTCAGCAACTGTTGGTGCTTCCCACTTGCCGGTGGTTGTTTCTGACATGCCTAACAGCGTTCCAGCACGTCAATGGTTACAGCACCGCCATTTCCGCCATCGTGAAGCGCATGCACATCCTTAATAATGCGCCCGAGGTGACTGCTGCTTCTGCTGGTGTCATCGCCGCCGAACACTCCTACCGTCACGAGCTGTCTGTGACGCTCAACCGTATTCACGGGGAGATACAGACCTTCCTGCGTACTCGCGATCTGTATCTGAGCGCCACAGATGCCCTGCTCTTCCCTGACCCTCGGTAGTTGCGCTGTGCTGGCGTTTTATCTTCTTGTTCTTGTGCTCGCGTGTAGCTACTAGGTAGAAAACTTGTCATTCATCGGACTAGTAGCCGGAGGTTTTCGTTTTTGTACATTTTTGGACATTTCTTTTCGTACAAAACGTCTGTAGTTTTACGGCTGTCCCCAATGTGACATAGACTTATTGCCAAGGGTTTAGTGTGAAACAACAGAAGACTCGCGCCTGAACGGAACCCTTCTAGCCTCGCGGCCAATCGTCAGTGGTGTTCCGTTGCTTATCCAGCCATCACGAATCCCTAAGTTACTCCGTTTGCTTCAGGTCTCCGTGACGGTACTACCCGTCTTAGATGTTCCTTTCATCTTATAAAAGGTGTGCCTTCGCCTCGTCTTGCTTCAGTACATCATGCCCACTCAGTACATCATCCCTTTTGCCAATCTTCGCTTGAAGAGCGTTCGCAACCTCACGGTCCGTCAGTCCGCTGAGCGGGTCTTCGCTATCGAGGGCGAGTTCGCGCTTGCCAGTGCGCTGGACATCTTCCATCGATCCTTAAGGTTCCCCATCGTCGAACGTCAGAACAACGTTCTTGCGTTCGTCGATTGCTCGGTGGCGTTGGACCGCCCTGCCGTCGAGGATGGTCCTGATGCGATGAACGTCCCTCGTCTTCAACTCGGCTTCCTGGAGCGTCACGATGCTCCGACGGCTCGCTACATGGTACATGTCTTGGTGCGTGCCGATTACTTCTCATTCAGCCTTCGTACTGATGGCTGGGTTATTATTTGTCCAGCGCCGCTATGCTCGTCTTTGGCAGCATCCGGGACTGTTCCTTCCGGGATCCAAGGCGAATTTCTTCGTCATGTTTCTTACTTGTGTGGCGCAACTGCGCAAGTGGTTCACGGGTCCTCATCCCAAAAGCCTCGACGGTCAGAACGAGACCAATTTCCTGGCCCGTCCCTTCCTTGAGCCCTCGGTGTTCTTCCCCGATGTCCACAGGGAGATCTTGGACCATTTCTTGGTGAGTTCATCTTCGACGGTGTCCATGAATGGTCTAATGCTTGTTCAGCTCGAGTCTGTCTTGGGTTCTCACGAAGGCGTCTACGATTGTGTTCGTTGGCTGATTACGCCTCGTGAGGCTGACTGGCTGGCGACTATCGTTCCCGACCTGGGCGGCTTGCCTGGTCCGGTTCGCGAAGTCGTCACTTGGTGGCCTCTCTACCAAGCTTGTCACCCGGTTTTGTTCGTCAAACCGGACCCCGAAGTCTACCATCGCGACTTCAGCGTCCGGGAGAACATCCCATATCACATTCGTGAGTACGGCCCTCGGTGAGTCTTATCTGAGTTCCACCTTCTTGGCTGATTTGTCGTTTCTTATCAGCGCTGTTCCCGAGATTCCTGGTGTCTTTGAAGGCTTCTGGGAGATTCGTTGGGATCAGGCTGGCTTGTGGGAGTTCGAACAGCTCCAAGAAGTCATCGATGGACTTGCGCCTGGTCTGGTGTCCGACTTCTTTACTCGCTTGTACGCGTTGGAGCATCCGCCTCGTTTTGACTTCTATACCAGCTTGAACTACGTCGCTTAGTATATCTGTCCCCTTAACTTGCATTGGTACTATGCCCTCAATCGATCTTTTCTTTCATGCGACGTTGAGGTCACGCTTTAAGAGGGTTGAACTAACTTAAACATTTTTACAATGCCGACTACTAAGTCCAAGTAGATATCTATATATGACTATCTACTTTCGCTTCTTTGACTTCGATTCGTATTGTCGGCGTGGTTTCTTGGCTGGCGGTGGAGTATCTTCCTCCTCCGTCTCCTCTGCTTCCTCTTCTTCGTCGCTCTTGTCAGCCAGGTCCTGTACCTTGCGCGTCAGCTTCGCCACCTGCAGCTTCAACTCTTCGAGCTCCTTGTTCGAAGTCGTGGCTGCAGCCTCAGCTCGAGGGGCGCGTTTGCGCGACGGACCGCGTGCTTCCTCGAAGGGAACGACCAGTTGTCCATCCACGAATGCTAGCCTGCACTTGTGGTTCTGTTTGACGCACCGGTCGCACTTGAGGATCCCTTCGCTTGTTTTGCGATTGCGGGTGACGTTCCGTTCCCGCTTGCAGTCGTGGAGATACCAGAAACACTCTGCGCATTTGAGAGGTTCCTCCTTGGTATACGGCGGGTCGCCGTGGGCGCGCGCGATGGTCTTCCCTGCTTTGACGCGTGGTACCTGACTCTCCTCGATGTGGAGAGTGCTTGACGAGGCGACTGGCTGCTCGCGTTCTTCTTCAGCCGCTGGACGAGGTCGCTTTTGACCAGCCACTGGGTTCGGCTGCTTAAGCGACTTGGGGGGTGCCTGCTTCTTCGTCTCCTTCTGCTTCTCCCCCTGCGTCTGCTTGGGCTTCTCCGGCGACGCTCGCGTACTCGCTGGCAGGACCATTCTTGGAGCCGGCGGTGGAACTGGTGCAGGCACCGGAGTCGCGACTTTAGGGGACGCGGGTGGAGGTGTGAGAGGAGATGGACTCCTTGGTGGCGACGGGTGTGGCTCCATGTTCGCATCGCCTTGCTCGTCGTAGTCGGGCGTCAACTCACGAGGGGTCAACGGTCGCCGAGGCTCTTCATCCTCGCCCTCGCTAGCGTACGGCGGAGGGGGCTCAGACTCTCCTCGTGTCGACATCGGCTTGGGACTTGCTAGCGGTGCGTTATCTTCATGGACCACTGGCGGCGAAGGTATAGCTGGCGTCGCTTCCCGTGCCACTGGTGGCTCAACTGCTGCTGGCGGGGGTGGCTGAGTAACGGCCACAGCCTGCACGACTGCCGTTGCCGGTGTCTGGGCAACCATCTCGATGCCCGCGGATGTGCTGGCTGCTGGCGGTACTATCTTCGTCGACGCTTTTGACTGCTTTCGTCGACGCGCTGTAGTGGGCGATTCTGGGGGTGGCAGCTTCGTTTTCTTGAAGAACGGCGTTTGTGGAGGAGGCGAGGGAGGGGGGCTGGACGTCCTTGCTGGCGACGATGACTCCACGACGACGAACCAGTTATCTTGGATAACGAATTTTCGGTTCGTCTGCTTGTAGCGCAGCGCCGTGGTTCGTCCCTTGTCGAACTTCAGTCCTCGTACACCCAACACCCGCTTATCTTCGTTAGAGACCTTCACGAGTCATGACTCGAGTCGACTCGGACTCTTGACCATGAGTACTCATCTCTCAAAACTGTGTTCCTTACCTCTAAAAGACTCTAGGCATAGTGATTCTAGAGTCCCATGAGTCGAGTACTCACAAATCACTTGAGTACTCATTCATGACTCGAGTCATTATGAGTACTCATGAGTACTCACTAGAGTACTCAAGTATGACTTGTGATATAAGGTATAGTTATGAAAATAAACAAGAATTTATGAATATATTCTAGTTTCTAAGACCCTCATTATTATTTTAACTGACTAACTGAGTATTATCAGAGTATAATCAGATAATACATAACTTAACAGCTTATTGAATCATGTTAATTAGTTTTATTTTGAATTTTAAAGTATGTATAGTATAAGAATTCTGATTGACATTATTGCATATATATAAATAAGATATTTGAACTCAATTATCATTCAAAATATGTATCAGTTTAATGATAAAACTTAATGTTAAGTTGATGCGAGTCAAGATGAGTACTCATGATGAGTACTCATGATGCTATTGGGCTGCCTGTGACTCTTGACATGACTCATGCTCATAAGACTCATGACTCAAGTGAGTCGAGTCTCTAGAGTCTTTGAGTCGAGTCAAGTCATGAGTACTCATTGGACTCCTCTGACTCGTGAAGGTCTCTAATCTTCGTCGTCCAAAGATAACGCGCAACGCCACAGAGCGTCGTCGAGCGTCTGCTGTGCGGACACACGAAACGTTTCCCTGTCCACCACCACACCAAACAGTTTGAAGATACGGTCCCAGATTGGGTGTACCTTCTTGAACCGTTGACTTGCGCTCCACTTCGCGATGTCGATGGGGAGTTGTCCTGGTCGTCGCAGATAAAGCAGGGCCATCGCTTCGCTGTACTGGAACCTCATGGCTGGCGGGAAACTGTCCCGCATCCAGAACCTCAACTCTGTCTGGTCCTGGGTGTAGATCAGCTTCTCCTTCGCTCGATCCATGCCCGGGAACTTCCTGAACACGAAGTGGACGAAGGTGTCGAAGCGGAACGGCTCCCAGAACACTCGCTCGATCATCCCCTGCTGGGGCATTCGCTGAAGGCTGACTAGGCGATTGCCCAACTCAGCCCACCACGAATACACCCTCGATGGTCGATCGGCGACGCGGTAGCTGTTGAGCAGTAGGACCAGGCTGAACGGCTTTTCCCATATTCGCTCGATGAGCCCCGTCGTCAGCGTGATCCTGTATTCCAGCTTGATATCGGTGCAGAAGACGAAGCCTCGCAGGTCGCGTCTTAGGTAGACCTGTGCGGCTCGGTCCCCATGCGACCACATATTGCCTGGCTCCGAATCGTCCTTCGATATCCAGTTTCGAAGTTCGAGCCGTTCGTATTCGACGCCGAAGTTCTCGCTGGGCCTAGACAGTGCGGGGAGTTCTTCGGCGGCGGGTTGAACTTGCTGGTCCTGCTGTTTATTCTTAACTGGGTTCATCTTACCACCCATTTAAACGACATACCTTTCGCCTGCCAGCTGCTTTTGCTGGCCCTGATTGCCTGACCTGCATTTTGACTGTTCTCGCCTGTTTCTTCGTTAACAAGCTTGAACATCATTGCCTGATTCTTGTCTGTACTGACCTTCCTCGGCTTCACCGCTTGTCTCGTCGTTACTTGCGCCTGTGGGTTGTCGATGTGCTGTTCATGACGCGTCACCTCAGGCCAAGTGTCCGCGGACTCTGGTGGCGGCGTAGGCGAGCCAGGGAGGAACAGCGGGTCGTGGACTTTGTAGTCCGGAGGCTCTGGTCCTTCCGTGTCCTCGTCCCATGGCACTTCGCGTAGCTTGCCCGGGAAGATGTTGTGACTGGTCTGTTTTGCTTATCTTAGTAACTGACTTGGCTGGTTTGCGCAGTCCACGTACCATGAAGTCCTTCGTCAACTGGAACGTTTCCCAGTACCATGGCTGCGGTACCCAGTTCTCATCGTACGCCTCCATCATTGCTTCATAGAAGGCGATATCCAGCTGCTTTAGCGTGTCGCCGGATGTCTTCTTGATTTCATGCCTGTGGCAGTAGGCCCAGGGCACGACTGTACCGAAGAATTCGTGGCGCGTGATGGCCAAGCGACCAAACCAGTTGTACAGCTTCTGCGGATAGTCGAGGAAGTGGTCCAGATAGTCAACGACCTCCTGGCTGGGCACATGCAGCGCGATTGGTGGCATGTTGGGCGCGTATCTGCCCAGCCCGTCGTACGCGTCGGTTCGCTGCGTCGTGGTGTCTTTGGACGGTCCTGCGATGTTCGACATGTTTGACGGCGGGTACGTGTGCTTAGCAGTGGCGGGAAAGAAAGAGTTTGTTCAACTCGAAATCTCCGTACTTAACTTGCCCTGAACGTAAAATCCGCTTAAGACCGTCTTCTTGATCTTCGCCCACAGCCTCCGCGTAGCGGCCTGTGCTTCTTCTACCCAGTATTGTGGCATATCTGTACAACGCTTGGTCCCTAGCCTCACTGTGTTTGCCTCATACAATGCTGCCGATCTGCATTTTTCATTTTCCAAATACCCTTTTTGTTCAGCTTTCGCATGGCTGAATAAGATTGATTCGAAAAATTCTCTGCTACATTATATGGTATTGGTACCCCATTCATTCTTTCTTTTCTTAGATGGTGTCCGCACCATCCTTGTGGTTACTGTGAATCAATTTGAAGTGTAACGGACGTGTTTTGTGTCCTGCAGACTCGTTCGTACCATTACGGTTGTTCGGCCCGGTTAGCTGAGTAGGCTGAGTAGTGGTTCGAACTTCGTCTGGGTGGTTCAAGACTTTTTCGCCAAGTCATTTACCACCTTTACAGCTCCCTCTTTGATTCTTTCTAGCCGTTCGAAGAACTTCTTTCCGAACGTACTCTTGTCTTTGCGCGAGTAGAAGGGGATTACTCTAAACTTCGCGACTTTGTCCCTTAGGACGGTTCCATCCAGCTCGCAGAGCACGTAGTTACCACGGGTCGTTCTAGCTATCACAGCGTACGGTCCCATAAAACGTTCCTTGAACTTAGCATTTAGTTCTTTCTCGATGCGAGTGTTTCGAACGAGGACTAGGTCGCCCGTGTCGAATGCATGTTCTGGCATGGAATTGATGTATTCATCTCTGTACTTTTCTGCAGCTCGTTTCTTCACCACAGTGACCCTCTTTCGCATCTCCTTTACATCTTCCTTATGCTTGATGAGCTGTTTAGCACGGTATGCGATGAGGTCACTATGTGACACGATCTTGTCTGGGGTGTCGATCAACCAGGTTACCTCCTCAATGTCCAGCGGTAAAATAGGGTCACACCCAGTTACCGCATAGAATGGTGAAGTCCCAATCGACCTTTTAACGGTGATCCTTTCTGCCCATAACACTTCGTGCAAGTATGCTGGCCAGGTTTCGGGGTCGCCTCGACACACTTTGAACAGTGACTGGCGGATGTCCCAATGGCCTCTTTCGACCTTTCCGTTTGCTTGCTTGTTATATGGGGTGATCAGGATGCCTATGACACCGTACTTCTCTTCGATGTGCCTTATTGCTTTCTTGATTGCTGGCCCGTTGTCGGTCACAATCTCCTTCAAGCATCCCCACCGACACAGGATGTCCTCGAAGATCCATTCTCCAAGTGTCTCTGCTGTCTCGTTGACCAGTGCTCTTGCTTCAGGCCAGCCGGTGAGTCCACATCGTGCTACTGTTACAGCGTTGTAGTTCTTGTACTTCGCATTCTTATCTTTTGCACCAGAGTTAGGCATCTTAAATGTGTCAATGTATGCTCGCTCAAAGATGCCCGGCGTCGTTGTGATGACGGGCTCGATGTGAATGTTCTTCTTCTGTCGCTTTTGACAGAGTAGACATGTGCGTACATACCATTTCACGTCTGCCTCAAGTCCTGGCCACCAGAATCGCTTGCTAACCAGCCGTTGCACTGAGTACTGCCCTTTGTGGCCACTCTTGTCGTGTAACATTCTGACGACTCCCATTCTGTGGTGCTTCTGGAGAACTCTCTTATGTTTGCCGTCCTTATCCAGCCGATACAGTCGACCGTTGCGCATGAAGAATCCTGACTTCCACCGTTCTAGTTGCGACTTTTCGAGGTTCGACAAGTGTTTTGACTGTGTTGTGCCGGTCTCAAGCAGCGTTGGTAACTCTGGTAGAAGTCGTTCCCATTGCTGCTCACGATCCGATCGTCGACCGTCGGGGAAGGTGTCTGTTCCGACCCATTCCTCGACCTCTTCCATAGCCATAGCACATTGACGGAGGCCAGAGAGCTTCGTTCTCAAGTCGTCAGGCATTTCTAAACCTTCACTCGAAGTCACACTTTGCATGAATCCTGTTCGAGTGTCGATCTTGTCCTTAAAACTATCGAATTCCAGCGGCTCATCCTTCGCCGGAAGGTCCCCTGGCGCCTCGTATTCGAACGTTTGGAGTTTGTCAGCTTCTTCATCTGCTGGTTTCGGCACTACTTCGTCTTGGTCGGTCGCAGGGCGCCTACTTAGGCCGTCCGGGCCATGTACCTTGCCTGGTACATGAACTAGTGTGAAGTGATACATCAGTATCTCTTCAGCCCATCTCTGCAAGTTGGCGTTGGCCAGCGAGTCGACGTTCGACAACATTCCTTTTATGTACTTTGCATCAACTTCAATCTTTAACTTTCGGCATCCCAACAGGTAATACTTGCAGTATGCTAGCGCTCTATGCAGTCCGTACAGCTCTCGCTTGGCTTGCGAGTATCTAGCTTCACGGTCATTGAGTGTAATTGACATGAATTTCGCGAAGTACTGCTTCTTGGGATCGCCAGGATCGAATTGTGACAAGTAGAAACCGACGGCTTGATAAGAGGTGTCCACAGATAGTATGATTGGTGTCGACCACTCGTACCGTAACGGTTTCAACATTGGACAAGTTCGTATGGCCTCCTTAAGTGAGTCCATGCTCGCTTGTTCCGCTTCTTCCCATTGAAACTTAACCAGCCCTTTGGTCAGCCTAGTTAAGGCATATGCCTTCTTCGAGTAATCTTTCACAAATGCCCTGAAGATCCCTGCTGTCCCCAGGAATGAACGGACCTCAGTGAGGGTCTGACACGGTGGCCAGTCCGAAATCACTTTGACTCAATCTTCAGCGGGTTTTCGACCTTCATATGTACAGACATGTCCAACTACTACGATTTCTTCAGCACAAATGATCGCTTTGGTGCCCGAGAAAGTTCTTCCAGCATACTTCATTCGTTGTATGATGCGCATCATGTTTGTACAATGCTCCCATACGAACCATCTGATGCCAGGATTCTCGGGCAACGTCTCAAATGTACCGTCTGGCTGAATATACCTGCTCACCGGTCCCTTCACTGGTACATCGTCGATGTAGGGCCTCGTGAATGCTGGTATTTCATCCCTTAAGATGTATGTGACATCGTCATGAAAGATGGGGACGGAATTCGTCCAGCCCATGGGCAGTGTCCGTAATCTGAGCGCTCCGTACGGTGTCAAGAAAGTTGTCATGTCCCTCGACGCCGTAGCTAGCATCCGCTCGTCGTACCCGACATACAGATCCAGCGTTCCCCCACATGAGAGGCCCGCGAATGCTTCTGCTAGTTCTTCTGTAGCAGGGGGCAGTCCGGAGTGCGCGATGGTGACCGCGTTTAATGGTTCTAAACTGTGCACTAGTCGCAGTTTCTTGCCATCCTTCTTGACCACACAAAACCATCGCGAGCGATACGAGGAGTTCGATGGCTCGTACACACCCGTGTCGATCTTGTGTTTGATGATCTTACATACTTCTTCATAGATGCCTGGCGGTATGGGGATGTTTCTGAGCACCCAAGGTGTATGCGGAATGACCGGCATATCGACAGGTGGGAAGTATTCCTCCTTGAAGCTCCCTTTTTTATCTTCCGACCAGGCAAATCCTTCATTCTGCAGGCACATTACTTGGTCTACCAAGTCGCGTTCCGCCTCCCACAAGAACTTGCCAGCGTGATCAGCTTGTAACTGGGTTCTTCGTTCGGCTGTATAACGGCCGGTGGGCTGGAACTTGAACGGTAACTTCGACAGTTGGGGCATGCCCTTAAGTGGGTCCCCATGAATGTGCCTTTGAATGCGAAACTCTTCGGGGAGAGTTCCTAGGTGCGACTTTACTTTGAGGTGCACCGGTTTGTACTTCTTGGTAGCAAACACCCCTCGACGCCTTGATAAGCGTTCGGCTTCGAAGAACTTTTCTCGCGCTTCTCCCATGTAGTCCCTGGGCATCGTGACTGTGTAGTCGTTGAACATTTGACTGAGTCCAATCGGCACACCGTGAAACAGATTCATAGTGACTCGGGAGACATGTTCGTCCTCTTGAACATCTTCGGCGATTTCCTTCAAGTTAAACAGTTTTCGAAACCCAAAGACGCGACCGTCTTGGTGTGTCTCGATGGGATGCTTACTTTCAGGCATCGGGACGGTGTAATTCGCGTCCACTGGCACCGTATACGCGTACTTGTTGCGTAATGGCTTAACCAGCCTTTGCACTTTCGCAGCCGATTTCTTCAGGTAAAGGCTGGATAGCACACCGCGGTCAAACGCTCCGTCCTCTTCTGCCGGGGTGTATGTTTCTTTGACGACGACATTGCCTTGGCTATCAGCTTCGAGAATGAGTACCACCTCTCCTTGTTCTTGCTTCAATTCCTTGAGCGGTTCTGAAAACCCGGCGGGGTATCGTGTGAACCTTGTGGTAGCAGATTCTTGGGCATTTGACCCCGTTTGTAGGTTGGGCAGGTCAATTTCTTGCCTGTCCCAGGGTCCTCTATCGTAGCGATCACATCACCATTTGCAGTTGAATGCAGACTGATCTCTGACACAACTTCGAATGGTCGTCCGAGCAGGACTTCGTACGCTGGATCCTTAAGAATGTGCAACTGGAGATAGTAGATGATCCCCTCGAAGTCGAACCGCACGTTCCTGGCCAGGCCAAGGGTCTGTGTTCGACTCTTATCCGCGCTCTCCATGGTTATGGTGAAACTTGGATCGTAGGAGATCCCCAACTCCAGTGCTGCCTTCAACGACATCGACGCGATCTGCGATCCCCCGTCGAGTAGACTCTCTTTTCGTCCGCTCTTGTTGACCAGGGGCCACATTGTTCGCAAATCAGCGTTTTCAGGCGCTACATTCGATCGTGGTACATGATATGGACCCGTATAACCAGTTTGGTTGTAGAATTGCTCTACTGGGTCTTCAACTACGATAGCACCTTCCGGCATGTGCGCTGTCTTTTCTGCTGTGACTTTGAATACAGCGTACGTCGGTGAAGCATCCTGTTGGAGGTTCACCTTCACGTTTTTGGCCTTCAGCGTATCGAGCAAGTTCTTCTGCCACGCGGTGTTAGTAGCCAGTAACGACTCAGGTAACAACGCCTTCCACATCTCCTCCCATTGTGGGTTGAGACGGAGCAGTTCTTTGAGCTTCGATTCCCGCTTGTAGGACTTGGTTTTCTCTTTAATTTTATCAGGCAGAGTTGAATCGGCCGCCTTCAGGTCGACTTTCTCCGGTTCAGGTTCTGGCTGGTTAAGGGCGTCTTTGAGTTCATCAAGTTCGTCCTCTTCCACTTCCGATTCTGATTCCGAAGCGTCTTCCGTCACTATCTTAGGTGGCTCCTCTGCAGGAGGTTGCGCTGGTTGAACAGGCGCGAACTTGACTCGTCGCGGAATCTCGACAACAACTCGGTCCTTCTTCCAGCTGGTACCAGGTCCTTTTTGAACTGGTACGTCCTTCGGCTGGTTAGGGACTTCTTGGGGACTGCTTCGTGTGCGTACAACGTTTTGGCTCTCCAGGTACTGGGATGTAGGTCCGAGTCCTCCTCTCATCGAGCCTAGTTGAAACCCTGTTGACCTCCGTTTCCCATCGCCGTCAAGAACACTACTTGACCGTCGTACGTGAAGTCATCCGGCGCGAAGTAGTCCTCTTCGTTGCCCATCGTGTTCTGCGCGCGAATGTTCTTGAGCTGTTCTTCCTTGAATCGACGAACGAACTCACTGGGCTTCACACCAGAGATGGCTTTGCGTGGTATCGATTTCCCATTCTTCAGGAAGAACCACCGCACGTTTTCTGGTTTGAATATCCAGCCTTCTTGTTCGTCCTTCTTACGCTGCTCACAGGTCTCGATGAAGTGGGCTGGGTCTTCACAATAGAAACACCCATCGTTCATGAAACCTCGAGTCCCCTGGTTGCCGTGACCCATTTGCATGCCTGGTCCCGGTCGAACCATGTCTGGTATACGGCTGCTTTGAATCGCCATGTTGTACATCGGTTGCGGATAGTAAGCAGCCGATGGTTCGGCTGTATAAGCCTGTTGGCGTGATTCTCGTTGGTTCTGCAGCACCAACTCAAGCAGTTTCTGGACCATGTTGGGCGTCTCGTTGAGCCGCTTCTCTTGTGCATTGATAGTGTCCCTGAAGCTAGCCAACAAGTTGTTCATATCCTGTAGATCTTCGAGTTTGACTTTCGTCGTCCCCGGGGGTAGCAAACTGCGTCCGAACTCGCTTTCTTCTATTTCGGTCTTCACTCCGGCGTACTGAATACCAGAATTGAAGTAGGTGCTAGTAGCCACGACCACTTCATCGATCGTGAAGGTGATTTTCTCTGGAGGCGGTTGTGCTTGTAACGCCTTCGTGCGGAGGCCGGTGAAGACAGCGTCCCAGACGACTGGCTTCAAGCATCCTCGAATGTGTTCCACTGCCGCTTTCTCCGTGATGTCCTCATTCTTCACTAGGTACTTCAGGATATGCACGACTTCTCGCTGACATGCCATCCAGCGCGTCTTCATACCAGCCTTTTCTTCCTTGTATTCTGATATAGCGTCTCGCAAATCATGAATAGAGTACTTGATGTCGCCTGGACCCTTGCTATAGCTCGCGAGAACCGCCTTTCGGAACGCTTCCCACTCACCAGCGATGTACTCTGGCATCACGAACCATGCATCGCGATTATCTGCGCCGGCATACAGCGCAGCTAACTCGATTTTGGCCGCGTCATCCTCTATTTCATGGTTCGAGAACAACAACTCCATGTTTAAGAAGAAGTCGATGATACGACTCTTTTTGAAGACTGGCGCATTCTTGCTTTCTTGCTGGGGAATCCCCTTTTTCTTGATCAGGGTCTTCGTCTCGGGAGAGATGAACTTGTTTGGGTCTAACGTTCTCGGTGGCATGATGTCTGATAGTGTCACTGATCGTTCTTTGACTGGTGTTAACTGGGGTGAATCAGGTAGTGGTATACTCTCTGGTTCGGGTGAACTTGGCAGTGGTATTTCTCGCGGATCTTCGTTAAGGTCGGAGAAGAATTGACTGTCTGATTCGGGTTCTTCTTGCTTGATTTCGAAATCTAAGGTCGCGTTGTCTGAATCCGGTACTGGGGTCGAAGGACTTTCTGGTCGCTCTGATTCAGGTGGAGGAGACGGTGACTTCGGTTTCGCTTTCTTCTTGGACTTTCTCTTGATTTCAACGTTCTTTCCAGCAAGTGCTTTGATGGCTCGCTCTTTGTCGGCTGGATAACCGTCTTTGAGTGATCCCGGAACGTGAGGTCTGGTTCTTAAAGTTCGCGCTGATGTACTTGGTGAACTTGGTGTAAACTGTTCGTCTTGAGAAGGTGTATATCGATCTGAATTTCGAGGCTTGGGTCTAGGTCTTCTAGCGTCCAGCCTGTGCTTTCAATTCGATGTCTTGTACTTGCGTTTGGAGATCGACAACAGCAACTGTACTGTGTTGTCAATGCTTAACCCCCCTCGCGGTGGGCTCCAAAATATGATGTGCAGTGTGATAAAGCAGCATGTAATCACCACTATCTAACCAACAACAAATCTACTGGTGCTTGTGGTACGGAACGGTTGTCCTAATCGTGTGATCGGGGAACGGCTGGTTAAGGTAGCAGTGGACTGATACGTCCGTTTTGGTGCACAAATGCGGGTTGTTTTGGGGGGGTTGTAAGCGAAGAGGATCTACGCGAAACACCTAATCGAATAAAGACTCAAAGCCGAACAGAGCTCGCCAGGAAGACGGGGACGCGAAGGCCGGGACCGCTCAAGGGTAGATGTTCTACAGTACTGGGGCGACCGAACGGACAACAGTGCACTGACTTGTTATCTGCGTTGATGCTAGCCTCGTGTACCAAACTTACTTCTCTACTTGGGTGTGACAGATTGTTCTTTTGAGCGTCGGTCAGATACCGTGGCCACAAGACGTTCTTCGGCTGCTTAACGTCGCACCAGTTCAGGCTAACTAGGCTTCACTTTCACAAGGCGGTTGTCTCTGGGGAGACGATTGCTTGCTACTTGGATCCGTGCGGTATCTCTGGGGAGAAGTCCGGGCTCACAGAAGTTAACTGGTTACTTGACGTCAAGGGACTGCGCACGATTCTTGTCTGCGGTTCTTGAGTATCTCGCCACTTAGGCGTCTTAGACTTTGCTTTGCTTAGGTTCTTGGCTGCTTAAGGGTTTGGGTGGGCTTTCAAACGTGTTGAACTTCTTATTGGGCGCAAACCCGAGTCAGATTACTACAGAGGAATGCTTTGTGGGCTTTTCACTGCGGGGCACTAAAACTACTGCTACTCTACTGACGCGACGCTACTTATACACTCTACAGACTCACCCCGGTAAGCTACGTAACTATTCGACGGCTGGATACGGTCCGTACAAAACATGAGTCCCTACTCAGCCTGCACGGGCAAAGGTCACCAGACAGTTCCCGCCGGCGCATATGCCAGTTTCTCTACGTTCAGATGTTGCGTAGACCACCCATGGACTCCGAGAAGCAAGGCGCTGCGTGCTCAGATAGGCGTTCGCGTGTACTTTTACTTAACCGGGCGCTTACCGGCTTATCCAGCCTTTGCACCAGACTTGGGCGTGAGCCCATTCAATCGCGAGCTACCGCCAGTGCGCATGCACTGAGATGGTCCGTGAACTCGAATGGTGACGCGCTGAAGCGTTGGGCAACTTATCTGGATGGCTGATACCACATGTAGTACATGAGGCGGGTCTTCGAGTCATAATCCATATGGATCGCGCCTCGCTGCCAGTTTCACATCAATCAGACACGTCGACCGATGAAGGTGATTCTCTTGAGATAACCGCGAATCATCCCCGTTCGGGGTTTTGACACTGGTTTATTGTTATCCGACTTTTGTCACAATGAACAATGTACCGTCCGCTTTTGGTAATGAACTCCGGAGGTTGTGAACCCCGCTTCGACTCATTCAATGCTGAGGATCATGTTGCTGCTGGTAGAGCGTCGTCGGAAGCGACGGCTGTTCATCCCTGATTCGGATGTTGCTTGTGTGGCGCAGTTACGCGTACAAGGTGAAAGGACCTCCTCAGAGGGGACAACTGGGTTTATGATATTCAGCCCTGGCTACTGTCGTTCTTTGACTAATAGTTACATGCTTGGAGTTCTCTCCTTGCCCTAGAGAGCGTCTCCGTGATGACCTTTGTAGCGTATCCAGCCTTGCTTCCGCTTGGCTCTTAGTTGCATATGGCTGTCTAGAAATCGCAAAATTCTGGATTTCTGGCCATGTAATCTCAACATGCATATCAGCGCCGCATCATTATTCCAATGCATTATAAAGAACGTTCTCAGACTAAAAGTCACTGGATCTGCATTCTGGTCGATTTGGAGAATGTGTCTATGTCCATATATGACAGCTCAAGAACTCACTCCAGGGAATGGAAGTCAAATTCTAATGATGGTCGCATGTTAAAGGTAAAAACACTCATTCTATTCTTATTGAAGATTGACTCAATTTTTCTTAGAGTATACGTCTTTTCATAGATCAACTATATACACACTGCAACATAGCATTGTTGAATTGGCAACCCTCAACAAACTTTCATACTCATACTCAAGTGAGATTATTATTGCTATTGTATCATTCTTTTCTGATTCAAAATAGATGCCTGCACAAATGAACAGCTTTGACTCTGGCATTTTTATGATGTTACGTATACGTCAGTTGATTTATTCAGATGATCTTAATCCTGCCAAAACACCTATTCTTTATCATTTTACATCTCGCTTAAATATAGAGTTATATCGAGCTGTATTAATGCATGATATATATGCATATTGTAATTACAAGCATCTATTATCTATCTAGATACTGCACTGAATGAAAATTGTACTAATTATTTTTGAAAAGTGCCCCGGTTCTGCCACGCTTGCGGTGGCCCATCCTGTTCATCTGCTGCCAGGATTGCCAAGCTCGAAGGTACGTGTTCAGGCCCGTGTCTTTCAATTGGCTCTAACATAACATAGCGCGTTTGGAGAAGACAGAGAAAAGACTGCATTCCGAGCGTCATCGCGTCAAGAAGCTCACTCACACTCTTGAGAAGAAGCAGGCCAACAAGACACACGATCAGGACATTCAGGCTATCCCGCGCCCCAAAGGGCACTTTAATATTCAGAGGGCCATGGGCTTGCAAGGGAAGGATGAGCTCTATGAGGACCTGCAGGTGCGTCACTTGCCATCCTTTGTATCATGCACTTAATCGTCTCTTTGTCCAGTATGCTGTTCATGATCTGGCTAAGGGTCGACTGGACTTCAGCTGCTCTTGGAAGCAGCAAGATCCAATCCGACTGGTAGAAATTGGTAGTCTTGTGAGTCCATGCATTCTCTTTCATGTATAGATTGTGTGTTCACCTCGCGGGCCTAGGCATCACAACGTCACGAATATCTTGCACCCGAACGCTTCCCTCATCATTGGGCAACCATGTCCCTGACGCAACAGTACCTCAATAACAAGAGATCCTACGACAGAAACAAGAGGCGACCAAGTAGCGGGGTCTCACGTCGACGTGAACGCCGCCGCAAACGCCATCCGTCACCCAATTCGAGTCAGGCCGGCAAAATCACCAATCCCGTGCAGTCCTCCCACTCTCGTCAAGATTCATCTCCGGACCATCGCTCTGCCTCTCCTCCGGGTCGTTCTTCACGTGTACCTGATCAACCACGGCAATCTTCGCGAGGTCCATCCATGGAGGGTGAGTTGCAACAATCTTGCTTCTTCATTGGCTCACAACATGCATACAGCTAGCGGCTCGGGCACCCGCCATGATTCCACTCCTGAACGGACAGGCAAGGATGTCGACGGTCAGTGCTACACTCCATTTTGACGACCTTTGCTAATTTAGGGCATCCACGGCCAGCCGATCACCTCTTCGATAGCGACGACGATCTCAATGATGCGGAGGGTGCTGTCGTCTCGCATCCGCGGAGACTGCGTCGACTAGTCGATGACAACGATGTACCGAGTGCTGATGATGACGACGAGGATCCGGACCTTGTTCCTGTTGATTAGCTTACAGAATAGCCAAAATGTATTCACTACTACAATGTACTTCGTGTCTCGCTATCATCTGTGTGCTGAACCAATGTGTGACCCCCAAAATGTCTGCTGGGCAGCGAGGTGTGGCACGGTGGGCTCAGAACATGTTGCATTTGGTGTTGGTAATCATTACCCGAAGGTGCACATAACGGTGCTGACTATTTCAGCACGATACATGGTGACTATTCTATATTTGTGCCTATATTCAGTAGGATATGGACTGATAATCACGACGAAACATACTGACCCATGCGCTGACTCTCAGAACGTTGGATCGGCACAGTGAGGCAAAGTCATCAGGACATTTCCTATCTCTCTCTTGAGATATGGCAAGACGAGTAGCACTGCGCCTCTTCCGTGCAAACGCTACTTGCTGATCCGAATCTAATGTGGCACCGAATGTTACCGATCCAGCTCGGGCCGGTCTCCGTACGTTGACCTCTTTTCGCCATGGCATTTTCAAATCTTCGCTCATTCGTGCTACACCGTGCTCTGGCCAGGCTCTGGCACCTGGGAACAACGTATTCACGGACCACGGAGATAAGAGCATATGTCTGCATCACGACACACTGCCAGTCGGACGCACTGGGGAGTCCTTGGATGACTAGCTGCTATCACAACTCACAGGTATGTGCCGCATAACACCTTTCGAATAAATCTTCTTTCTGACTCCCTTTCTCACATCACACCACAACTCTAGTCCAAAACATTCTTCAAGACGCGCCTAACCCAGACTCAAGATCAGCTCAACACGTCTACGCAACTTTTGTGGCGAGACACGGCGCTCAATGTGCGCCTCACGTCTACAAGTTGGAATTTTCGATGACAAGCTCGTGGAGAAACTCGTCTTTCATGCCTTCTCGGTTTGCCGAATCGCGTTCTGACGCGCCCCGGATCTGCCGCCTCAACGCGACATGATCTGCACCTGAATCCAGCCACCGCCAATCCCTACGATCATTCCATTCCTGCGTAGCCGATGAGTTTCGCTCACGAGAGCCCTGCAAATCCAAGCGTGTACTATGGCTTACCAGCACGCCAGCGCGTCCAAGACTCGATCAGAGGGCAGCGCAATTCGGAGGCGTACAAATCAGCGTTGCGTTGACCGCCATCACCCTTCTTGTACCCTCTTGAGAAGGTGTTTATTCTAGGAATATCACTGCCCATTCGTGCTTAACGAGATTTTCACAGGCAGCTTATTGTTTTCTTTGAAATGAATTGAGGCTGTCCCTATTGTCTATAGGTCGCTCATCCAACGATCATCTCAATGACGGTTTCCAGCCTATGGTTGCCATACGACGGAGGATCTGCATTTCTGTGTCACACCTACGCACACTGGGCTGTACAGCTTCGACGTGGGATGGGTAGCTTTCTATCGTTCGGACATTGTTGAGCTTAGCCTGCAGCATCGCATTCGAAAGGACTGCTCTTTCTCATGGACTTCTAATGTAGAGAAATTGCCATAACCTCAGGCAGGAGGTTGTAGCGCGGTCTTTCACGTTGGAGGACGTACCTCTTGAAATGTGGCGCATTTTCATCATGCCAGGTCTGAGCGTTCTGCTATCCTACATGCCCCATTTCTGCTACATCGGAAACATGCTTGGTGTTCTTTGCTCACGACCGCGACTTTCACTCTGCGTGACGGGAGGCTGGAAGTAGATTGATGAGGTGTACGTGCGCCTTGTTGCACAAGTGGGAATCCTTCTTCCGTCACAGTGGACGACCGCTCTCGAAGATCTGTTCTCGTTCTTGTCAGGAAATGGTAAGTCTCCTGGATCTCTTGTCTTCACGGTTTCCTTGTTTTCTGACCGCTTTATTTAGGAGAAGTTTGCTGTGACCGACAACCAGATGATCCACCCACCGCGCCTCCCTTACCTCTTGAAAACTCAGCCCACCGAAGATGGCAATGACCCTGACTGAGAGAGAATCCTTCTTCGCCAAGGTTTATGACGGCGGTCTCACTGAACCAGACGAGACTCAACAAGAAAAGATGAGCTCGAAATGCGGGTGAGTATCGGTGTCTCAACTCGCCCTGTTCCCTTACAATGACCGCTAGATGCACGAAGGAAGACGTTACAATTTGGTTCGATGATCAACGTAGTCAAGGCAGAAGTGTAGCTGGCCCATCGTACATCATCGTGTCCACCGTCATGTGATCAATCTTTAACTTTTGGGCAGGACCTACTTGTCTTCGTGGAACTCACAACAATTTCAAACTTGGATAGATGGACTTTGAGCTCCGCAAAGCATTGACCACGACCGGACGGACTTTCCCTTTGCTCAAGAGATTGTTGAAGGTGGACACGGCCGTCCCCAGCCCCTCGTTATGATCATTCCCAGCACACGTGTCTCCTGATCTGAGTCATTGGAGGGTCAAATCATATACCCCAGCCTGATGGGATTCATGGGAATGTGTACATGGTGCAGAGTACGCGTACATATTACCTGCATACGTAACAGGGAAAGCACAACCGGCGTTGCCACCATCGACCTCCACGGCCAAGGTGACCTATTGTCTTGCCTTTGGCTTGGTGTACCGTGAGTTCCATCCTTTTGTCTTCGCTATGTCACTCTGAACAATCACCAGCCGGATTATTGTTATGAGCCATACCGCTTCTCGGCCCGGTCCGATATAAGTTGGGGCTGCGACAGCGGTATGTGTGTCCATCTACCCTTGTCAGCATCCACATGCCCGCTGAAGAATCACACAATGCGCCACATAAGGTGCCCGACATACAAGGCTTTGCAGGTCATTGCTGCCATTGCACTACTCATACGAACGGGCCAGCGGAGGGTGCGGACTTGATGACTCCACGTTCCGGTCCTCACCCCAGCCGTTCAACTACTCGCCGCCAGACGGCGGGTATGATGGGCCATAGAGTGTCCTGGTCTCGGGGTGTTCCTGTGGGTGGTGCGTTCCTGCTAGTCATTTGTCGATAAGGTGTTCATTCTCGTATCCCAGACTCGTTTGACTACGAGCAGAAATATCCGCCCGACGAAGAGCACAAGGAGCTCTCGGAGAATTCTCGCTTCTGGAAGACCTACGCTGACGAATGTACCAAACTTGACTCGGAGCTGGTCGACGATTGGAGAGATGGTCTCGATATGCTGCTGTTGTTCGTGAGTGATCCCCTCGACCCGGTCTTCGCTCCATATTAAATCTCGCATAGGCAACCCTTTTTTCAGCCGTTGTGACGACATTCTTGATGCAGTCATGCCAAAGTCTCAGTGTCAACTACAGCGAGGTCACAGCGATGTCGATATTTCAGCTTATGGATCTTCAAATTGCTATCGTCCAAGGTGTCACCGATGATCTATCCAAATTTAGCGCCCATCCGAATCCTGCCGCCTCATTCAAACCTCTCTCAGCTGACCTCTGGATCAATGGTCTATGGTTCATTAGCCTAGCGCTGAGCCTAGCTACTACCCTTTTCTCTGTTTTGGCAAGTCAATGGATTCGTCAGTTCGTGTCCGTGCCCTCTGGGACGCCCCGCGATCGATCGCGAATTCGTCAGTTCAGATTCTCAGGTCTTCAGAAATGGCATGTGCCGCTGATGATTGGCCTGCTTCCTGTACTCATGCACATGTCTCTTGGGCTGTTCTTCTGTGGCCTTATCGTTTTCCTTTGTGCGTTCAGCGGGACGATTACTGCAATAATGGGATTCATCACCGGCGCAACCTTCCTGGCTTATTTTGTCAGCAACATCCTCCCCCTGTTCCATGCGCAGTGCCCGTACAAAACACCGTTATCGCATTACTCTCACTCTCTCCTTTGCTATGCCCTTCGGCACTGTCGACTCCCGAGAACTACGGGACAGGGCACATCTGTGTCCCAGGTTTCCGTCCTGTCTCTGAAGGATATCGAACGCCAAACGGTTCTTCGTGACGCAGACCAACTCGACGGGGAAGCGATTTCGTGGCTTCATAATTCCTCTTCCAACTTGTCGGTTCAGAGCATTGCATTGCAAGCACTCAGTGGTTTACCGCTGCAAAGCATACCTACGGTCACCGGTCGCAATGGTATATCGTGGCCCACACATAGCCCCAAGACGCTGCCAGTAATCGAGGCAATCAAAAGTCATCAGCCATACGATCAACCAGTAGACCGCTTAGAGCGATTCCAACGTGCTACGTTCCGTTTTGGTTCCGTTCGTATGCCCGCACCTTGGCCGAATAATCAGAAGTATGAGCTCATACATTCCTCATCGCCAGAGCGAGCCATCAACATGGTGCGCGACAATCTTCTTGGCGTCTCCGACGGACCCGATACTACATTTGACGCTCTCATATGGGGAAAAATCTTTGAACGTGCACTCGAACCTGGGCTCGAGTTTCTTGGTGTGCAACCGTTCGTCGGCAACCCGGAGTCTTCTCTTTGGTATAAACTCCTTAAGTGTGCAATCTCTCAAGCTCATGACTGCACATTCATGGATTGTTATACGAAGCAGGACCTATTCACATTTCACCTCGGACCAGAGAAGGTTTCTCTGGTGATAAATCGTTACAACCTCGAGGAGAATGGGATGGGATCGTCATCCAAACTCTCCTTTGTTCTGTCCCACAACATGCGACCATCATTTGTACGTTGGGTCCTCCATGTTGCATTTCCAGGCTACACTCGCTCGGTGCAGCATTATACCGAGCACCTTCCTGATGACATGTTGCTTGTGCTTGCCATGTTGCAGTCACCCGACATCCAACTAACGTCCTCCCTTTGTGCCAATGAACGAGATGCTCTGTTCACGAAAGTGCTGTCCATCGTTCAACAATACGCGACCGATGGGCATGCAAGGAAGCAGATCAAACACGAGGGCGTTGATCGTGGTACTGTTCATGCATTGAAATCTGTCGTTCGAGCTTCTTCGTTCCACTCAACTACGATGATTACACTCAAGCACAAGGCTAGCATACTGCGATCACTATTCAAGGGACTTAATCGACGGTATATGTTTACCGAACCTGGAGATCGGGATGCTTCCTGGCTCACAGCCGACCTCTTTCATGATCTATGGAAGATCGCTGCTGGATTGATCAACTCGCCTGATAAACCCGACGGTTGCATAGTTGCTGCGCACATTTTCGCCTATGTATCACGGTTCCCCACCCATACATATGCCGTCGAAGCCATATATATACACCTGGTGGAAACGGACTGGCTGCACGACATCGGCGAAGGGTTTCTGCGTCTTTGTGCATCACCCGAGTGTGTCGTCGATTCGAAAGACGGCATACCTTCTTTCTGGGTGCCCGGTTTCAACTACCTTGCGCAGACTTACATCGACGGTTTGACCCGCCCCATTGTTGCTCCGGACGTCTTCGAGAGAGCTAGGGCCTACATTGCCCAGCCGACCAATATGGCAATCTTCTGTAAGATTCTCCTTATGTCTGATGCAGATACCCAGGACAGGCTATGGCATCTCGCAAGGTTGGTGAGGGGCGACGGGTGGTCCAACGTGTTCCGGGAACTTTCCGCGCTTCTCTCTTGCAACGGCGTGAAAAACGAGTACGATCATGTTCGACTCACCATGACGCGCAAAAATACTATGATCGAGATCAACCACTATCGACCGTTTAATGTGCTGTCGACCTTGGTCAAAACCCTATCAAACGACGTCTCCCGTGGCCACTTCACGCCACCTATCCTTGGGCGACCTGAGGTGTGTTTGCAGTTTGTGTATCTCCCTTCAGTCAGCTTGATGCACTTTACAGAGTGATGCTATGATCACAATGACAAGTTTGAGCCAGCCTTTGTTGGTCAATAGTCAGTCGAGCTGGTGGTCGAAATTTGGCGCGCGGTTGAGGGCGGTATTCGGCAGCCAGAGTGATACACATAGTACACATTCAAGTACGTCCTCGAAGACGCTTGAACCTTGAGTGGCCACAAGCTGCCAAGCGGCGGCATGTACTCGGAAAGGTGTCTCGTAATTCGGGGAGCATATATAATGAGCGTACCTGTTAGCGTGTGGGAAGAGTATGTAGCTGTTGAGACTCAACTGATCACTTGTACGCTGAAAGTGCTGATTCTTCCAAACACAGTCAACAATTCGCCGCCCAAGTGACCCTACGCTGACGCAGTTATCACCGCATACACGCCACAAAAGGGAGGAGTTGATTGTTGTAGTTATATGCAACGAGTGTTTGCAGAGGCATCTTGAGAATGTCTGGAATCGTCAGGCGGACCGAGGCGGGGATTTGAGATATTTAGGACACGCTGGTCATTGTGACCATGCGCGGATATTAGTACGGCGTTTACTTCCTGACGTCGAGGTAGAGCGTCAAGCTGAAAATCCTTACCCGAGCCTCCACTTTTCCGTCCCGCCCAACACTGTGATGCGAATGACAACGCTCCTCGGCCATCCCAACACTGACGCTGGCAGCATCAGCATGTGGAACGAGATTCCTATTATGTTGGACGGCTGACCGACGCGCCGAACATAAGAGTTGTCTCGTACGTCGACTTTTCCGGCGATCCTACTCAAATTCAACCCTTCTCCCTAACTTACATAGCTAAAGTCTCAACTTTGCTCAGACTAGAAGCTCCGGAATATCGTCACTTACGTACCGTGACACGGTGGCTATGTGATACTACCTGCTCTCGAACAAGACGCACCTTAACAGCTTACCATCTACCATGACTTCCGAAAATCCCCCAAACAATTCAAGCGACGATCCAACACCATTTTGCCACTGCCATTGCTACTGCGTAGCATCCACCAATGAAGCGATATCACCTATTGCAGCTGGCCAGCGGCCGGAGACGGTACCGGCCATGAAGGAGAATGTGGCGACGAATGGATCGTCTGCAGGCCGTTGCCACCATCGCTCCAAAGCGTGTCTACTTGGTGTCCGCTCCGCGCCCACAAATCAAGCGCACCTGCTCGGTGAGACAACATTGAATCCGATGTGCTTACGGCCCACGGGTCTGATCTATATGCTCGATTTGTAGATCCGGGGAACTATGAAGCCAAATACCCTCCCGATGAGGAGTACAAGGAGATGTCTTCCAATGCTCGGGTCTGGAGAGTCTACGGTGATGAGACCTCCAAGATTGACTCCGAAAAGACCGATGACTGGAGAGACGGCCTTGACATGCTTCTGGTTTTTGTAAGTTCGACGACTCTATTCGATCATGGACATGTCTTGATCATGCACAGGCTACTCTCTTCTCTGGGGTTGTCACTACTTTTGTTGTCCAAACCTGCCAGAGTCTTCGCGTCGACTATGGCCAGGTCACAGCGACAGCAGTGTATCAGCTTCTCGACCTTCAAGTCAGAGTCGCCCAAGGAGCCTCAATGGACAATTTCACATCTCCGTCTAATCCCGCCCTATCTTTTCAACCTCAAGCAATCGATCTATGGATCAACGGCTTGTGGTTCACGAGCCTTGGTTTGAGTCTGTCGACTGCTCTCTTTGCTGTCTTAGTGAAGCAGTGGCTTCACGCATACATGTCTGTTCCCTCTGGCTCTCCACGCGATATGGCGCGCATCCGCCAGTTCCGATACAACGGTTTGACAAGATGGCATGTCCCAATCATCATTGGTCTCCTTCCTATCCTCATACACGCGTCGCTGGGCATCTTCTTTATAGGTCTGGTCTTGTACCTGTACGGAATGAGTGGTATGATTGCGGCGACGCTCGCAGCCGTTGGAGGCGCGGCGTTCTTCATTTATTCCACGACCAATCTGATACCAGTATTCTGTGCCGATTGCCCTTACAAGACGCCACTCTCAGAGTACCTTCTTCCCTGTTTGCGTTATCTTCACCAGCTTTTTCTCACCCTGTTCGGTCGGTCGATGGTGAAGGTGGCCGGCGAGGGGCCGACAATCTCAAGCCAGTCCCTCATTCACATGGAGCGGAAAGCCGTCTCGCGCAATGCAGACAGACTTGACGCACTTTCCATCTCCTGGATGCACAATACATCCCCAAATGCTTCCGTGCAGAGCGTTGCACTGCAAGCACTCAGTGCCCTCCCACTCCAAAGCATACCTACGATTAATGGGCCCGATGGCATAACATGGCCCGTTCGAGATGCTGATACACTGCCCGTCATCGAAGCCTTCGGAGCTCATCATCGATATGATCAACCCGTTGATCGCCTGGAGCGCTTTCAACGAGCAGCTATCCGCTTTGGCAAATTCCGCATGACTGCAGAGTTGCAACACCCAGAGACTGCGAAGTACGACGTCATACACTGTCGCTCGACTGAACGCGCCATCAAACTGGTATGCGAGAATCTCTCTGGAATCAAAGTCGGTCCCGACACTGTGTATGATGTCGTGTTCTGGGGCAAGATCTTCGAACACGCTCTATCTGGCCCTGACTTCCTCCAATTGAAGTCTCGGTCGCCGACAACTGCATGGATTGAGCTTCTGAGATGTGCAATTTCCAAGTGTCACAACTGCATCTCTTCTGATTGTCGAGGTCTCAACGATGTCTTGTTCACGTTCGAGCTTGGACGAGAGAAACTTCCCCTGGTCATCAACCGGTACAGCATCGAGGAGAAGACTGGGATGTCATCGACCTTGAGTGGTGCTCTGACTACCAATATGCAGCCATCCTTTGTACAATGGTTACTACACGTTGGATTTGGGGGAGCATCCATTCGTTCGCCGCACAATTATACTCAGGACCTACCTGATGACGTTCTGCTCGTGCTGGCAATGTTGCAGACCTCATATGTCCAGGCTACATCTTCTGTCAATTCCGAACCCTCGAAAAGTCTTTTCAAGAGGGTGCTTGACCTGACTCGCCTCTATGCTATGGGCTATCAAGGTGACGCGGACGTCGTTGAGCACAAGGATATTGATCGTGCGACAATCTTCGCGCTGAAATCCGTGGTGTGCTCCCCGTCCTTTGGTACAGATGTCACGATAATCGCGGAGCACAAGGTCATGATTGTACACAGTCTTTTCAGCGGACTCAATCGTCGACATGAATTCTCCAACCATGGCGATCACGACTCTTCCTGGTTAACCCCAAAGGTGTTCGCTGTCGTGTGGGACATCGTATCCAACCTCACCAAATCGGCTAATAGACCTCATGGATGCCAAGTTGTCGCCCACATTTTTGCATACGTCTCTCAGTTTGCGTCTCAGGTGCATGCTAAAAAGCTGATCTACGCACACCTCATCGAAACAGATTGGTTGAGTGATATCGGAAAACATTTTGAGCGTCTTGCTCAATCGAAGGCGCCGCATGTTGATAGACTCCCGACATTTTGGGTCCCCGGATACACCTACATGGCAGGCACCTATATGGATGGATTAGCTTCCTCTGTCATCCGCACGACACCAGATCTGCTGGAACAAGCGCAGGCGTACATTTCCTCACCTAGAAACCTTGCCACGCTGTGCAAGATCTTGTTACTTTCAGATGCAGATACACAGGATAGGCTTTGGCGCTTACCATCCTTGGTAGGGTGCAAGGATTGGTCTGGTTGCATGCAGGGTCTGTCGACACTTTTGGCCTGCGACGGAGCTGAGGACGAGTATGTTCACGTCCAGTCCTTCATGGCCAAGAATATCGGCCGAATCAAGTTCAATCACTATCGATCTCTCGAAGTGCTGCCTACTTTGGTCAAAATGTTGTCACAGGACATCGCTCGCGGCAACGCCACGCCACCTACAATCGGGAGACCACAAGTGCAGGTTAGCTTTGTTTTTGCTCTGTGCCTGTTTACGAAGACTCAATATTGTCAAACAGTTGGCAATCGATACGCATGGAAGCGAGGGCGGCAAGACATTTGTGAGGAGGCTTATTTCATACTGCAGAGCGCTGCTAGGTCAGGCAAGGTCGAGTCTGAGTACCGCTAGTACAATCTCGAGCACGTCGAAGGAAGCGTTAGGACCATAATTGAGTAAGGTTAGTGTATACTCATGCCATGGTACACACTTACAACTTGCCGAGCGACAATGAACAGTAGCTTATCGTCCCGATTCGCTGTGTGCGAGAATGTTTGACATCATCTAAGGAAACCCAGAGGTGCCCAAGAGGCAATTCCAGATAGTGCGCAGCGGAAAAAGGCAGCAACCATCCTTCCTTCAACGAGAGATCCAGGGGAAGGTACCCCTTTGCCTGACCGTCGCTGCTGAATTTCTTGAACCCCGCCCAAATACAAATGTATCACTTCCGTGAACACACGAGGCAGTGTGTTGGCCGAACAGATGTCTCCGACCGAGGCTGGTGTTCGACCTGGTGTTCGTCATGTACAGTGCCCATCGTCGTACTTCCCATCGTCGTGCTTGAGATTGTCAAGAAAGAGAAAACAGAAATACGAGAAGGGGCCAATGATGGGGTCACTGAACATCGACCATGCGCTATCGTGAGTGTTATAGGCGCCCGTCGAGTAGTGTCCCAGTCGCAGACAGGTACCATGGGATGGCCAGGCAAAGAAAGTTCTAACTTGTGAGGCTTCGCCAGCGCGATGCTCGGGCAAAATGGGCGTGTATGTGTCGTCCGCTCAGATAAGCGGCGTCCGAGTGGCCAAGATGCTATTCGCGTTTCGAAGGGAAAAATCTGAGGGAGGACTAAGAGTGTGAGCGCGTCGGCAAACGAGAAGACGCACCATGTCCTCTTGGCCGTTATCATCGTCAACTGCGTTGGCGTATGGTCCAGGTCTGCGCAGCAGATGACCTAGTAATCGACCGTCCCGGTTCCAGGCGCAAAGGCGAGGTGGAGCATCGTCGAAAGAGCTTGCATGATCATTTGTGGTGGACGTGCAAGGCAAAGCAATGATCGGGCCATTTTGACTCTCGCCGTCATGACGGTCTCATGCTTTCCTCCACATTGGCGTTGTCAACGACTCTCAACAACTGCTGGGTGTCAGCAATAACGTGCGGTACAAACTAGTCTTGCGCCTTATACAGCTTGCATCTTTCGGCGTGTCGTATGCGTCCTGTCCGTCGAATTTTCACTGGCAATCGTTGTCTTCGACATGATTTGTATCAGGACTTGCCCTACGACGACTCTGGGGTGACTGCTTCATCGCATGGTTGGTCACGTCCCTGGCGACTACTAGAGCTGCGACCAGTGGCGAGCCCTTGTGTATTGTCTATCCGACTATTGTTCTTGTCGGAGATGCACGTTTCCAGCCTTGTCGTTGTCCAGCACCCGCGCTGATCCTTGTTGTTCTCTTGTTCTTCTCAATACTTATATGGACATGCGAGTACAAGCCTTCGCTTCGACCTTTCCCTTGTATCTCCACGCTTTACACCTCACATACCTGCCAAAGATGAAGACGCGAGCTTCGACATCAGCCTCAAAACGCCAAGAACCCGCAGACGACAACCTGGAGACTCTCCCCGTCGATACTCTCGAAGCACCACCTCGGAAGCGCCGCAAATTGACATCAACTTCTCCTATCGAGTCCGTCGGTGACAACGAAACAGGATCTTCAACATCAGCCTCAAATCGCCAACAGCCCGCAGACGACGACCTGGAGACTCTCCCCGTCGACACTCTCGAAGCACCACCTCGGAAGCGCCGCAAATTAACATCATCTTCTCCTGCTATCGAATCCGCTGGTGATGCAGAACCGGGACCCTCACTGGATGAGGAGTATGTCCCAGAGTCTGACGAGGTCGCAGGAGAACCATTCCTTCCACTGTCAAATCGTCGCAACAGAACCCGCGGTCCCTCAGGGCTACCAAAGTACCAGGAACTCCCTCTCGAACTGAAGATCATCGTCAGTCAAGCTATCTTACATTCACGTTGCTGAACTTGACTTCGTATATCATGGCCGCAGATCTTCTCTTTCCTCGAACCGATGGACCTAGTGCGACTGCTGCGTGTCCGCAACAAGGAGGTATCACACCTTCTTGACTCGTGTCCAGATATCTGGCGAGCGGCGCGTCAAAACTTCGCAGTGGCACATCCTGACTTGCCCTCCGTTCCTGAAGCGCCGCAAGAGATTCCCGAGAGCGATTTCGTCGCGCTGCTATTTGAACGGCGGTGTTTGGTCTGTCGAGTCTTCGAGTGTCGCGAGCCCCAGCTGATCTATGACCTTAGGAATGCTCGAAACCCACTAAGTGGACTCAGTGGGAGGCTTACACCAGACTTTGTCGGACATGTTTCGATTCATCGGATGTGTGAGCACACGGAAATTCCAAGACGGGAGGGTTTCACAACGCTGACTCTGTCTCCCAGCTTCTGTCTCTATCCGTCAAACTATGGCTTGCCCTTCGATACAAGGTGGAACAGCTACGACTACTTCGTGCCCACCTTTAGTCCTGCGTTGGGTAAGTAGTGCGTTGCTGTCCCAACAGTGCCTCGTTTAGCTGATGTGGGTTGCCTAAGGTTCCCGGACGTACTACTACGTCCCTTCGCTCGATAAGATTAATGAATATGCGCCTGCAACGAGCACTGAAGAGGACCTGCGGGCTTTCTGGATCGACAGGATGCAAGTTATCCGGGCGGTATGCAAGGGTATCATGTTGGCAGCATCACTGACGATTTTGCACAGCATGCGCAGGAGTGTGCCCACTTCAGCGAAGCTATGGACTACAGCAAGGCTGTTACGCGAGACGAGCTTCGTCAGGAACGGTTCGAGAGGTTCGGAAGGCTCACATGAGTACAGAGACCTCTGCTGATACCCTGTTGTTTGTAGCAT
Organism: Strobilurus luchuensis; assembly: GCA_019915105.1. Lineage (NCBI taxonomy): Eukaryota > Fungi > Basidiomycota > Agaricomycetes > Agaricales > Physalacriaceae > Strobilurus > Strobilurus luchuensis. The sequence continues at coordinate 2,129,577 of JAHLMJ010000004.1, forward strand.
CCAAGACCGCCTCCGCGACTTAGGGTGGACGACCGAGCTCGGCTGCAAAGACATCACAGACAAGCTGGCATCGCACAAACTGGTACGAAAACCCCAACGCCTGACTGATCGAGGTATGTCCCTGCCACTTGCCTTCTACTAGTACTAATTTCAGCTGGGCCTCATCCGTCCCTGCGTTCATAGTCTGGAAGAACATCAAGCAAGGTATATTGGACTTTATGCAGGTGCAGAAATCCGAGTGGCAGGAGAAGGTGATGTCCGATCGATGGAATTCGTTCGACAGGTGCTACATGCTGGCTGTCGGTGACGATCCCAAGCGATTGACTGCGGTCGACGTTGCGCACGAGGAGCCGTTCCGCTCTCTCATCCTCGAGACGAAGATCGAGGAAGAGATACCTTGGGAGGACTTGGATGATAGCGTGTTTGAGGACGTCGTGCATAACTTGCGCGCACGGATGGAAGCGCAGCTCATGCAACAACTCGACGCGCTGGAGCTGCCGACGAATTTGGAGCTGGCGGTGTATGTGTGGGAGTGCACGCGTTGCTCGCGGAGCGTGTCTTATCCCGACATCCTGCGGCATACTTGCTATGGAGTTGGGACATCTGACTTTGACTCGGACACCGACGCGCCCTTACACTTTCTCGGGCCTGCGTGGACAGCAGACAAGTTCGAGCTGGTCCCAAGCCAGCACCGCATCCGCCTCATGAAGATGTGCGCCCTCGACACGCGCACCGCCACGCAGCACGACATGACCCGTTTGAACCCGCTCTTCGTGTGCAAGTCATGCAGCACACCTGGGCCCGGGCGGTATCACATCCACCATATGCGATGGAGGGAGGCCTTTGTGAGTTGTTGCGATGCACGCTCCCCACGTTTACTGATGGTATGATGCCAGAATCATGGCAAGCATAAGAGCTGGGCACTCGTCCTGGATCCGGCGGACCAATGCAAGTTGTATGATATCCAACGCAGCTTCGCGTTGCGGTGCCCGCCGTACCGATTCCGCGGTGACAGAATCGAGTGGGGCGCAGAGTAATGATTTGTGCACCGCTGAGTCGTAGTTCCTTGTTCCTCTGTAGCGATAGACATGTGTTTGTGCGACGTAACAAAAGAATGGAAGATACAGTATGCTATGGCTGTAGCTCCTTGCAGTCGTTCTGTTCCCCAAGATTGACGCCAGAAATGGGCTGAACTTGGAGGTCATTCGCGCCAAAGAGTCTGAGGGCCCCACTCACTACTGTCTTCATGTCTGCCTGTAAAGGCAGAGGCTCATGAGGGCACTGGTGCAGTTCATGCGACTCGGACTTGAAACCTCACAACGTGCTTCGAGGAGTATCGTAGGCATGCAAGAACCCGGCGTGAAATCGATAGGGTATCCAAGAAACCAAGACCAAAACAAAAACAAAAAACTCTAGATGTGATGAGATATAGATACAGCACTGTGCTCCGCTCCCTGTCCCCCACTTCACCCGCCCCCCTAGCCCTCATCCCAACTCCCAGAACCCATCCCGTCCCTGCGCCTGCCAGTGTCAACCTTGTGCTCCGTTCCACACGCCAGTGTCATTGCAACGTGTGGCCTGTCCACTAGCGCATCGAGTCTTCCCGGAGCCTTAATCACGCGAAAAACCTTCATACTCACTCACTCACTCTCGGCGATGTGAGCCTCCGAGTGCATGTGACCGATGTTTCTTGTACGCACAACGCCTTCCACATGATGGCCTGTGCGCCCATGGGCCACAGCACCATCACGTAGGATGCATGACTCGGGATAACTCATAACATTGGACGTGTGGGTGTGGCAGGGGGACTGAGCGCCACATTCTCTTCGCCCAAATCGTGATCCCCTTTCCCTCTCCCGACGGCGTCGACGCGCCCTTGTTACGTGCTCCAAGGAGGACCCACGTACTACGTAGTATCGCATGCATGCATGCAAGAACCCCCCGATAAGTAGATGGCGTGAAATCAATAGGGTATCAAGAAACCAAAAACCAAGAAGAAACTCTAGATGTGATGTGATGAAATAAATAGATGCAGCACTGTGCTCCCCCCTCCCTTGCCCACCCTGTCCCCTCATCCCCCCCCCCCCCCCACTTCACCCCTCCATCCACAATGATATCCACACACACAGACCTTACTCACCCCAACTCCCAAAACCCGCCCAACCCCCCTCCCGCATTAATCAGCCCCTCCCCGTCCGCCTGCCCCCGCCTAAGCAACCTCCCCTCCACGCCCAGAACCAACAGCCCCTGCCCCTGGTCGTTTGGCGAGTCCATGGGGAGGCCGGCGGCGATGAATGTCGAGCGTCTAAAGAGAGGTGTTAGTTTAGTAGGGGGAAGTGGAAAAGGAGGAGGAGGGGGGCGCCAACCTAACGACGTGGCCCGCGGGCGCGTAGCTCATGGCGGTGACGCCGCTCTTGCGGGTGTGCCGCCAGAAGGGCTTGGGGCGGTGCATCCCGGGCGGGGGGAGGGTGGGGCTGTAAGTGAGGTGAGGGGGGAGGGGAGGAAGGAGGAGGATAAGAACGCACCCAGGGCCAGAGCCACCCCCCGCACCCCAGCCGTTAACCACGCCCAGGGTGGACGCGCGTTTGGGCTGGGGCGGTTTGTTCATGACGGGCACGGGCACGGGCACGGCGTGAATGTTCGCGCCGCCGCCGACCTAATTACAAGTCAGCAAAAGACCGAGAGGAATTATGAATGGGGACTCACCATATACCCGCGATGATCCGCCATGGGCAGTCCCCCCGGCGGTGCGCTGCGCGAGCGTGTCGGGCGATGCCTAGGTCGACTACCGCTGGCCACGGACTGTGGCGTAGGCGCAGCGATGCTCCAGCCACTAGACGACCCAGTTCCCGTGGCGGTGTTCCACCCCGTAGACGACGCGGTGGGCGTGGGCGTCGCGCTCCGACTCCACCCACCCCACCCCATCCCGCTCGACGGCCTCGGGCGCGGACTCGCCACCACCGCACCCCCCATCCCGACTTTCCCCGCCCAGTGCCCCGCCGGCGCGTCCGGGTACGTCCCCAGGTTGGGTGTACTCGGCGACGCCATGTTCGGTGTACTGGGCGACGCCAAATTCGGCGTTGCGAGATTGGGCGTGCTCGGCGACGCAGGGAAGTTCGCCGCACTGGGCGAAGTCAGGTCCGGCGTGCTCCCCGCGTACACGCCCCCGCTGCGCCGCCACATGTGTTTCCCGCCGCCCGCCGGGCTCTTCGGCGGCGTCGGCGCGATGGTGAAACTCAGCGGGCGCGGGCTGGGCGATAATCGCCCACTGCCGGGCGCAAGGGACAGCGGCCGCGGCCGGTTCTCCCTCCGTGCGGACAAGCCCTCTTCTCGTACGGACAAGCCCTCTTCTGGTGGGGGTGGGGGGATGGCGCGCCCTTTGCCTTTGTCCACCTTTGGCGCCGGTTCGTCCTCCGACTCCGAGTGGGACGAGGAAGAGGAGGATAAGGACGACGACTTTCTCTCGGACGACTTGCGCGCCTCGTTCTCGTTCGAGCCAGCCTTCAGGCTCGCCCGCCATGACCCGCGCTTCGTCTCGCCTCCCCAGGCGGGCAGCGACGCGCGCGATGTTAGGTCTGTCAGGTCTGCCATGCTGGTGGTGTTGGTGTTGGTGTCAGTCGTGGACGTTTAGTGTCGGGTGTACAGGGAAAATGATGAATGCCGCCCGTGAGTCTCGTGCGGTGGATGGGCGCAGCAGCGCTTTTTTGATGTATTCCGTCTGAATCTTGTGCGGTGCCTGGAGACAGATGTGATCAGCATCGCAGTGCATGAGACAGAGGGTAGGGATGGGATGGGATGGGCGCGGATAATTCGGCGGGGATGGTAACAGCGAAAGGTCGCATGAGGAGAGGGATGGAATGGATGCAACATGGGCGCAGGGAAACGAATGGGATACAAAGTAGAGACGGAGATGGCATGGGTTGACGAGAGGCAGCATGCACGCACCGAATCCCAAAGCCCGTCTATAATCGTCCCAAGGGCCAAGTCGTCCCAAAATATCCCTATCCGATGTGCGAGGGTGTCCCCGATTCCGATGTGCGTGGGTGTCTACGAATTCGATGTGTACTGCGCCTGCCCAAACAAGCTGCGATGGTGTCGTGGAGTCAAAACGAGGCGAGGCGGAAGCAAACCTGAATTTCGCCAAGCAAAGCGCAGGCCCGAGGGTTCCGAGGAAGGGTGCCGTGTAACCCGGCGGCGGCCGGCTCGATTACCATGCTTGTGTTTCACTAACCTGCCTCACTAACGTCGGAGTTTTAATCCGAAAGTGGTGAGTTGTTCCCACGTCCTGGCGGCGGCGACGAAAGGGGAAGTCGGTCTCTTCCCTTCGTCGGTCTCTTTTCATCTCTCACATCAGATCGCGGTTACGTTGACTCGCGTTTGCTGGGACGCGAACGCTTGACCGCGTCTCATCTCTACCTTATATTCTGCTACTTAATGTGGGCGCTCCCCTCTCTCTTGCTTATTTCTCTATCTCACTACGTTCATTTCTAGCTCTTCCTAATTTACATTATCATCCAACTCAACAATACGCTCCGCTCCGCTTTTCTTCCCCCCTTCAGCACTCGTTATGTCAACTCAGCAACACTCTCACACCAGTGACGGCTTCCGCGACACCCCGGAGCACAACACCAGCGCAGACCCCAGTGTCAGCCAGAATACGGTCGTAGACGGCGACGCGGACGAGTACACTAGAGATGCGGTGGATCAGGACTCGGAAGGTGCAGATGACGATGAAGATGACAGTAACAATGGTACGTTTCAATCCTCGTGTATCCCCTTCTGCTCAGACTGACCCATACTTCACTTGTAGCTCCCGGGGTACCTGCAAAGCGGAAGCGCGGCCGACCAAGGAAAGAACCTGTACATGGCGCTTCCACGGAATCAGTGAAGCGGCCTCGAGGGCGACCTCGCAAGGAGACCGTGACCAACGACTTCGATGAACCTACACAACCAAAACGCAAAAGGGGCCGACCTCCGAAGGATGCACCTCATAACGAGCAGACGGGCTCGAACCCTCAAGATAACGGAGACACCGTGCTAACGGCGGTACAGAAGAAGAAAAAGCCAGGGCCAAAGCCAAAGCAGTGGAAATTTGGCAGCACAGGTTCATCCTCGGTACGTATATTGGCCTTTCAAATGCACGCGACAATCCTCTTAACGTCCTACAGATCTCAGTTGGCGGCAACCTATTTCCGACTGCTGCTGGCGCTCCTGTTGCTCCCATTTTCCGAAGGCCCGCCCAGGACTCGGAGTGCACTGCCGGTGCAGATCAAATTTCTCGCCAGGACGCGCGCAATCGTGACCACAATCATTCGGAGCAACGTATCATATCCCCTTCTGTGTCCTCTACACCTAATACACCATCTGAGCCCTTCACACCACCCAGTTATGATGAGACTGAGTCGTTTGTCATCCCGCCTGTCAACGCATCGCGTGTTTTACCTCAGCGCTTTGTTCGCACCATGGATGAAGATCTCGATCTTGACGATGACGATGATGAGCAACATCAAGATCCAGTGGATGAGGGAACACCTGAGTCGAGTACTCGCCCGCCTCCTCCTTGGGTCATGAAGATCTTTCTCAATATTTCGGAGCAGATCAAGACCTGGGGCTCTACTGCATACGATAAAATGGGATCTTTCTGGTACCCACAAACATCGACATTCTTCCTCTTACGGAAGCCCAACATAGACCCGTGGACCCTTCTCAATTCACGTTTTTTTTTCTGGGACCCAATGCTTCTTGTCGACGTCTTGCACTGTCCGACATGTCATGGGAAGATGACCCGACATCAGCATTCGACTCGTCCACGTCGAGTTCTCGACTTCGAGGATACTTTTTACCTCTTCGGTCCCCGATATCGCTGCACCTCTTGCGTCAAACCCAAAGTCTATCAGAGTTGGGACCCGGAAATAATGCGCATGCTTCCGCCAGAATTGGCTTCCGAGTTTCCAGCCCATCTCAGTCATCGTTCGGGGATGTCCAATCTGCTGTTTGCGATGTTACGCTGCTGCTTTCAGAACGGCTTAGGTGCCAAGCAGTTTGCTGATGCGGTCAACGTTCTCCATCGGCGTCGGTACGAGCTCCTAGAAGTCCAGTACTTGCAGGTCATTCTGGGACGACATCGACGGGGTGAAGCGAACGGGCGCCAGTACAAGGCATTTCCAGCTTTTGAGGAAAAGGGCGATACAGGAATTCATGCCGGGGTACCATCGGGAAAGTGGTGCAAGGAGATGTATGACTCGTTCATGGAGGCGCACCAAAACTATTTCTATCAGCATATAGCCATGTTGAGAGCCGACGTTCTTGCTATCGATCATAGCTTCAAGGTGATCATCATTCACAACTCAGTCATAGACTGTTTGCTCAGTTTCTTTCAGATATGCAAGATGTTAGCCAAAATTCTTGGCGAAATTGTATTCCAAGGCCTCTTGACGATGACAAACCAATGGGGCCAAATTCGCATCTGTGACTTCGTCCCGACGAAGGCACATTCACAGTTTGACCTTGCCCTTGTGCGAATGCGCGAGTCACTCGACAAATACGGACTGCCACAGCCTCAAGTTGTATTCACCGATAATATGGCTGATAAAGGCTTTCTCGAGAGCAATCTCCCCAGTCTTCGCAACGGCATCAATCCCATAGTTGCCGATGGGAATCTTGAGGTCTTATCGATACCGGACGGAACACCTGTCTTGGTGCGAACATCCCTTACTCAGATAGAGACAGTCATTCTATCATTGATTGACTCGCTTCCGGATGACGAGAGTTCATACCTGGTCATTGGTCTTGATACAGAGTGGGACGTTGATTTGGATGCTAGGCGTCAAGGGTCATCTGACCGACGCCAGACCGCCACAGTACAGATCGCATGTAAAGAGACAATCTGGATTCTACAGGTACACAGTTCCGTACTGTTGTCTAGGCTCATGCTCACAACAAACACTTTAGCTCACGGAACATATCTCATCTGGCCGCTTCCCGCCACAGCTTACTTCGTTGTTAGCCAATCCACGTGTTCGTAAAGTGGGAAAGAATATTGTCCAAGACTTGCGCTTCCTTCAAGAGGAGAGTAAGTCAAAGGATGCATTCCCCAATAGTGTTGATGTGGCACATCTTGCGAAGGATATGGGAGTCATCTCGAGTGCTAGGGTTGGTCTTGCCGATCTGTGCGCCAAAGTTCTCAAGAAGCGGCTCCCAAAGGATGCCGATGTTCGCGTTAGCCCAAACTGGAGCTCTCTCGAGCTTACTTCCGAGCAGATTCAGTATGCTGCCCTCGACGCTTGGGCTTCACTCATGATCTATGAAGCTCTGGCTGTAATGTCAGTACCCACACCACTCCAATGGAACCCCCTCCCCCTTCCGTTGACTGAAGTCTTCATCTATCAAGACGATCGCACAAACCTGATTGCACGTGGTCATATCTCTCCTCGATTCGGGCAAGTCATTGCCCTCGATGATATCAGCATCACGAAGACGCGTGTCATTGTAGAGGTTACAGAGGTCTTCGTTCCTGGAGCTCTGATGTCTGTCTATTCAGAGCGCGGACGGGAGCCACGCCCACTCTCAAGCTTTGGACCAGCTCCGTTTGATGCTATCTGTCAGAGATCACGACTCAAGACCTATGTTGCTGATTTCTCTCCTGTCCGAGAGGCAACTGCTAGATCCACTCCTGCCACAGCTCCATTGCCGACTATCAGAGTTCAGCCCGAGGTTCAAGAAGCCCTCGACGCTCTTGATGATTCTGAGCCCCAATCAACATCGACAGACTCAGATAGCGGGGTCATGCAGGATTCCAACAGTTCGACAACTGTCATTGATCATGATGTGAGCTCGGAGGAGGGTGGTGTCATTGGTAATGCATTGGATGTCTTACTGGAGGTAATGGAGAGGGATGGAGCTACCGAGGATGCTCTTGAAGCTATCCTCGACCATGTGTCTCATCTTCCCTGGCCGGGAGATGTCCGCAGTCGCGTCTTGAAGGACATATTCCATGTCTTTCAGATGCTTTGGATCCCAAAAGCGCATGGACTCCGGGTCACATTCTCTCGAGCTCTTCGTGATGCTATCTTCCTTCCTGATCGAGCAGACCAACAACGTCTGACCGCGTATCTTGCTCGACAATCACCCCCAATGACATGGGATGAGTGCCTGCAGGTTAATCCAAAGTTCATAAAACGCCACTGCAAGTTTGTGGTACCTCCAGCCGAAACACTCTATCCCATCGTCGCTCAGGTTTTCAAGAAGTACGGTCCCCTCAAGGATGCAGAAACGGGACTCCCTCTCTTCAACGCATCAGCTTGGAAGACGGCGAAGAACATCTTGATTCTCGTCAAATCGGGTTACATCTCCGACCCCCCAGATGTCGCACTGTATCATTTCCAAGGTTTCTCTGCCGAGACCGGTCTTCCCATCTACCAATGCTTCCGTGGCACAAATTTCACCGAGGGCGGTGTTCATCGACCTATACGGCATTGCATGCCTCTCGGCGGCGCATCTCCTCGTCATACCGTGATGCGACTTCTGGATTTCATCCTCAAACACAATCTGAGAGTAAGGAGAATGAACGTTCGATGATTGAAGATGATCTAATCTCATGAATAATTGTAGGTCGGCACCCGGAACATGACAGGCGTTGCATATAAAGGGCACTATGATATCTGGTTGATTAACCTCCGTCAGACGCTGCTCAACTGTGAAGAAATACGAATACTCGTACCTAACTCGAAACCTGTCGCCGGATGGGTCAATGGGGATCTATACGAGCCTACATCCGAAGTCTTTGGCATTCTGCCCATTCCGTCTACTGTTCAGATAGCAAGCGACATCATTGCTTTCAATGACGCCGATCCCCCTCTTAAGTATTCATACCTTGCCCAGAGACAAAACAGTCGTTACGCAGTACTCACGGTTCACACCGATGCTGAAAAACGCTTGTTCTCGAGCCTCATGGCGAACGATCCCACTTTCTGCGGATCGTCTGGGCCTGTCTGGGCACAAGCTGTAAAGCTATGGAACCACAAAGCAGATGGTACGACAATCTTCTATAAGGTAAGTGTACATGGTTATGGTAGATAAATCCCACTCACAATATGTCAGCTTGTCGAGCACTTGAAAACACGGTACACTGCATGGAAAGTGTCAGCAAATGTCAAACATACAAAGATGGCAACCTACAATGCCCGCAAAGTCATTGACCAGGTTGCTCGAAACACTGCCCGTCGACTGGAAAAGGCGCCGCCTTCTGTCGCTGTACTTGCGGCTGCAGTACCTGACCCTCCTGCCTCTGGACTAAAACCGGCAACCGTGAACATGCCGCTTCCCGTGTCACAGATTGTGTACCCCAGTACGTCGAAAGCGGTCACTTCCGGGCAACCAGCCCAGCCTATACCTGCCCGCATCGAAGGCACATCATTGGCCGGTGCGCAAGAGACAATGGAAGAGATCAGCTCACCTGAAATTGCGGCGTCCACCACAGGTTTGTCAACCGGCAGCGCCGCAATGCCACAGCAGAAAATACCGGGCTCCAGAAGTCGAACATGCATCAAGTGCGGCGCACCAGCCACTCGATGCAAGGGTAACAGTGGATCTCATATCTGTCTCAATCCCTGCAAGGACTGCGGAGACCTCCTGTGTGTCGGGCGTAACAGTCGTAACAGGACGAAAGTCTGCCCCACCATGACGGCACGTAATGTGGCAGCGGGAGATACTCGGCGGGCGAAGGCATAGGAGATCTGGATCTTTCAAAGGTAGTCAAACCCTTCGAGTCGTCCCAACTCAGTGTCGATAGAAGGAATGGTGGTGCCGAGGAAGTACGACCTGTCCAGGTAGTTACGCGTAGATGTTGATAGTAATGGATCTCTGTTCAGATCTTGGCAGTGTGCCGTCTAGCTGCATGTCAGTCTAAGTAAAGGTTAGCAGAACGGGTGATTTTGAAGCATCATAAACAACGTACCGCTGACGACAGTTGGTGCTTAGTGGGGGCATCTATCATGTAGTCCAATGCCCAGGCGAACGATATGCGATGGGGCAGGCGAAGATACTGAGTCCACCAATGCGCACAACGGCTAGACTATACGCGGAGGATGAGAAAGATGGTGGCGTGGCGATGAGCGGACTCACATAACCATGGGAGCACATCAGAAGAGTGTAATGGATCCTGTGTGGCCCAAGAAAAGCGTCAGCGCGGTCGCGAGCGCAGGACGGGCATTGATATCTAGCAAGCAATGACAAGTCAGCACATGTACTCGATGAAACGTGTAATGGGCGTACCCGTTGCATAAGCAGCTCATTTCCCATTGTTGAAGCCTCCATGGACAAAGATTGCGATACTCTGGGTGCAGGCACGCGAGTCGCCAGCGATAGTCAATGAAAGCAAGAGTGCACAGGTAGTGCACGCGTACTTACTGATTTAGACGCGAGTTCAAACTCCGAAGATAGTGAAATTCGTTCAAGGTATCAAATCTGGCACTCACTACAAAATCTGAACAAATCCTGAAAATTCAGGATCACATTTCGTGAGCGTTCTTGTGTCTGAGAATTTTTTTTGGGGCAAGGCGTCTTCTACAAGCCCATACAAACCAACATTCACTAACCTTCCGCCAGATCTGCCCAAATGCGGTTCAGCGATCATTGTGCGCGCTCCTTCCTAAAGCAGCGCAGTGCCCGCCTCTTGCCTTCAGACCACCACTGCAACGTCGATACTTGCCCGATAGTTCTCAAACATTGTCTGGAGGTGAGTTGGACTCTACTCTTCTCTTCTCTCTCTTTTTCTCTTCTTTTTCTTTTTCTTTTCTTTTCTTTTTCTTTTTATTAATAATAATAGGCACAAGCATCGTCACCGAGCCCGGCGGCCCGGCACGCACTCAGTACTCAATCTCCCATCATGATCTTTAACCTACACTGTGTCTGTCTCGTGAACCTCTAAGTATATGAATGGAGCTCGCTCCACGACACATTGCTTTGCAGAACTGGTAGTGGCGATACATTGATATTGGCGAACTCTACATATCTCACCCGAGCTCACGACCTTTCGTGCCCTCGCAACATGCATCCTATTCAGAGCAGGCGCACGACCCGGAGCCTATCTTGCTAACTTGCCCTAGAACTGAGCGACTATTTGCAGGATTCTCCTCCTCTTCAACTTGACAAAGTGCGGCGCTGATGAGAGGGAACGGATCTTGTGCATCAATACCAAAGCATCATTCGAGCACTGAAGCTGCAGTCGGTTCCATTGTATGACCGAGATTATGCTGTGACCAGACTGGATTGCTATCCTCGCAGCAGATGACCTACCCATGAACCGACTCGGACGTACACGTCCATTCTTAAATCGAAGTTTGCTCCTCCGTTCAAGTTGTGCCTTTGACTGATTATGGTCGCAGACATATACCTCGAAGACAACAAGCTTACTCGAGACTCTAACAGCACAGAATGATGCAGATCCTCAACCAGACCGTGACGTGTCGGTGCAAGGTTATCGTGGCGCAGTACGGTGTTTGGCTCAGGGGTGGAGAACAGACATCGAATCAGTCAGTTTACTGTATCTTCGCGAGCACATGTCGCTATCATACACCACTAGCTAGGGAGCACCAATCATGCGCCCCATTCGATCCTGTCACCACGGAGTCGGTACGGCGGGCAACTGTGTTGGATATCATACAACTTGGATCGGTCCGCCTCATCCAGGACGAGTGCCCAGCTCTTATGCTGGGAGTGTTCCTGGCATATCATCAGTAAAAGAGCATTTTCATGGCGTAACTCACAAAAGCATCCCGCCATCGCATATGGTGGATGTGATACTCCGCGGGCCCAGGTGCGCTGCATGATTTGCACACGAAGAGCGGTTGCGTGGCGGTGCGCGTGTCGAGGGCGCACATCTTCATTAGGCGGATGCGATGCTGGCTTGGGACCGGCACGAACTTGTCCGCTGTCCACACAGGCTCGGGTGTGAGGGCGCGTCGATGTCGAAGTCAAAGTCGGATGTCCCAAATCCAAGTCCAAAGCAAGAGTGCCGCAGAACGTCGGGGTAAGACACACACCGCGTGCACTCCCACTCATACACCGCCAGCTCCAAGTTCGTTGGCAATTCCAGCGCATGAGCTGCGCGTCCATCCGGTGGCGCAGTTTATCCACGACACGCTCTCATCGATGTCTTCCCAGGGTATTTCATCTTCAATTTTTGTCTCGAGGATGAGAGAGCGGAACGGCTCCTCGTGCGCAACGTCGACGGCTTGGGACGGGCCGCGAAAGGGTCATTGACAGCCAGCAGGTAGCAATGCTCGAACGATCGGACATCACCTTCTCGTGCCACTCGGATTTCTGCACTTGCATGAAGTCCACTATACTTTGCTTGATGTTCTTCCAGACTACGAACGCAGAGTCGAATAAGGCCCAGCTTAAGGTAGAACCCAAGTGGCAGACATACCTCGATCAGTCAGGCGTTGGGGTTTTCGTACCAGTCTGTGCGATGCCAGCTTGTCTGTAATGTCTTTGCAGCCGAGTTCGGTCGTCCACCCTAGATCGCGGAGACGGTCTTGGATGCTGCAAACAACCAAGTATCAGCCAAAAGTTGTCCGTACTTGCACCTCTTCTCCCTTATCATGCGGAAGGGTCCTATGAACTTCCTCCTTGCAAAGTCGCCGAGGTCCGAGCGCGGATCTCTCTCTCATCATGCATATATGCGAAATTAGTGGCGATACATTGGCTGCGCCGTGATCTCTTCTCGTCCCCCCCCCCCCCCCCGAGCTCGTGTCAATGGTCGCTCCCCGACTTTTGGTGCCCTGGGTAGACTCACCTCGCAACATGCATCCTATTCCGAGGAGGCGCAAGAGAGTGCACGACCCGGAGCCTATCTTGCGAAGCCCCCGAACTCAGCGACTAGTAAGTATTTGCAAGATTCCCTTTTTAACGAGGACACTGGCACACAGGATAAACTGCGGCGCTGGTGAGAGGGAGCATCTGAGAGGACTGCGTACGGGAACTCTTGCTGTTTCTGTGCATTGATACGAGTACAAAAGCATCGAGCACTGGAGCTGAAGTCGGTTCCGTGATTGAGACTCGTTTGAGCAGCTTGATTGCTACCCTCGCAGCAGATGCTCATTCGGGACACTCCATGCCACCTACCCATGAACCGACTCGGAAGTACACTTCCATTCTTAAACCAAAGTTTGCTCCTCCGTTGTCTCAACTTGTACCTTTGACTGATTATGGTCTAAGACATATACCTCGAAGACAACAAGCTCAACGTGATAATGGTGCAGATCCAGACGTGTCGGTGCAAGGTTATCGTGGCGAGGAGGGAGGGGAATAATGTATGGCAATATATCGATTGCTGTGACAGATCCCAATTGCACCTGCCAGAACTTGACCTCCCCGCCGAGCACTATCCCTCATGAGCTGAAGAATCAAGTTGCCAGTCCTTGGCATGCTACACACACACGGACACGGTCGAGTGGGCCCCTCAGACTCTTTGGCGCGAGTGACCCCAATTCTGGCGTCAACCTTGGAGAACAGAACGCCCGCAAGGCACCACAGCCAGCATAGTATTGCATCTTCCATTCTTTTGTTCGAACACATGCTTCTATCCGCGCTACAGAGGAACAGGGAACTATGACTCAGCGGTGCACAAATCATCACTCTGCGCCCCATTCGATTGTGTCACCGCGGAATCGGTACGGCGGGCACCGCACAGCGAACCTGTGTTGGATATCAGACAACTTTGATCGGTCCGCCTCATCCAGGACGAGTGCCCAGCTCTTATGCTGGGAGTGTTCCTGGCATATCATCAGTAAGCAGCGTGAAGAGCATTTTCATGGCGTAACTCACAAAAGCATCCCTCCACCGCATATGGTGGATGTGATACTCCGCGGGCCCAGGTGCGCTGCATGATTTGCACACGAAGAGAGGGTTCAGACGGGTCATGTCGTGCTGCGTGGCGGTGCGCGTGTCGAGGTTGCACATCTTCAACAGGCGGATGCGATGCTGGCTTGGGACCGGCACGAATTTGTCCGCTGTCCACACAGGCTCGGGCCCGAGGTGGTTTGAGGGCGCGTCGATGTCGACGTCCTCCAAGTCAAAGTCGGATGTCCCAAATCCATAGCAAGAGTGCCGCAGAACGTCGGGGTAAGACACACACCGAGAGCAACGCGTGCACTCCCACTCATACACCGCCAGCTCCAAGTTCGTTGGCAATTCCAGCGCGTCGAGTTGGCGCATCAGCTGCGCGTCCATCCAGTGGCGCAGTTTATCCACGACACGCACAAACACGCTCTCATCGATGTCTTCCCAGGGTATTTCATCTTCAATTTTTGTCTCGAGGATGAGAGAGCGGAACGGCTCCACGTGCGCAACGTCGACGGCATTCAAGCGCTTGGGACGGGCCGCGAAAGGGTCATTGACAGCCAGCAGGTAGCACTTCTCGAACGATCTCCATCGATCGGATATTACCTTCTCGTGCCACTCGGATTTCTGCACCTGCATGAAGTCCACTATACTTTGCTTGATGTTCTTCCAGACTACGAACGCAGAAACGTGTAAGGCCCAGCTGAGATTGACAGGCAAATGGCGGACATACCTCGATCAGTCAGGCGTTGGGGTTTTCGTACCAGTCTGTGCGATGCCAGCTTGTCTGTAATGTCTTTGCAGCCGAGTTCGGTCGTCCACCCTAGATCGCGGAGGCGGTCTTGGATGCTGCAAACAACCAAGTATCAGCCGAGGTCTCTGTACTTATGTGAGGTTTCCGAACCTCTCGAAACGTTCCTGGCGAAGCTCGTCTCGCGTAACAGCCTTGCTGTAGTCCACCGCTTCGCTGAAATGGGCACACTCCTGCGCATGCTGTGCAAAATCGTCAGTGATGCTGCTAACATAATGCTCTTGCATACCTCCCGGATAACTTGCATCCTGTCGACCAAGAAAGCCCGCAGGTCCTCTGCAGTGCTCGTTCCACGCGCATATTCATTGAGGTCCTTGAGCGAGGGGACGTGGTAGTACGTCCGGTAGTCTCCTTAGCCAATCCACGTCAGGTACAACGAGGCATTGTTGAGACAGCAAAGCCCACTTACTCGTCTCAGGACGAAAGGTAGGCACGAGGCAGTCGTAGTTGTCCCAGCTTATATCGAAGGGCAAGCGTAAGCAGAAGTTTGGCCGACGGAGACAGAAGCTGGGAGACAGAGTTAGCGTTGAGGAACCCTCCCGTCTCGGATTTTCGTGTGCTCACGCATCCGATGAAGCAAGACATGTTTGACAGAGTCTCGTGTAAGCCTCCCACTGAGTCAACTTGGTCGGTTTCGAGCATACCTGAGGTCATAAATCAGCTGGGGCTTGTGACAGTCAAAGACTGGACAGACAAAACACCGCCGTTCGAATAGCAGCGCGACGAAAACGATCTCGGGGATCCCTTGCGGCGCTTGAGGAACGGAGGGCAAGTCAGGATGTGCCACTGCAAAGTTTTGACGCGCCGCTCTCCAGATATCTGGACACGAGTCGAGAAGGTGTGATACGTCCTTGTTGCGAACACGCTGCAGTCGGACCAGGTCCATTGGGTCAAGGAAAGAGAAGATCTACGGCCATACGAGATTCAGAACAGCAATGAGGATGTAAGACAGCTTGACTGACGATGATCTTCAGCTCGAGAGGGAGTTCCGAATATTTTGGTAGCTTTGAGGTACCGCGAATCTTGTTGCGATGTGGAAGGGATGATTCCTCTGCGAGCTCGTCAGACTCTGGAACGTATTCCTCATCCTTTGAGGGTCCCGTCTCTGCAACACCGACGGATTCGATAGCAAGAGTAGTTGATGCCAATTTGCGGCGCTTCCGAGGTGGTGCTTCGAGAGTATCGATGGAGAGAGTCTCGTATGCGGGCTGTTGACGGTTTGAGGAGGGTGTTGAAGATCCTGTTTCGTTGTCACCGACGGACTCGATAGGAGGAGTTGATGTCAATTTGCGGCGCTTCCGCGGTGGTGCGTCGGGAGTATCGATGGGGAGAGTCTCCAGGTTGTCGTCTGCGGGCTGTTGGCGTTTTGAGGAGGATGTCGAAGCTCGCGTCTTCATCTTTGGCGGGTATGTGGGGTGTGAAGCAGGGGAAGGTTAAAGCGACGGCTTGTACTCTCGCATGTCCATATATATGAACATCAAGAACAAGAGAACAACAAAGATCGGCGCGGATGCCAGACAAGGACAAGGCTGGATACGTGCATCTCCGACGAGAACAATAGTCGGATAGACAATACACGATGGCTCGCCACTGGTCGCAGCTCTAGTCGCCAGAGGCATGACCATCCATGCAAGCAGTCACCCCAGCCCGGAGTCCTCGTAGGGCAAGTCCTGATACATAGCTTGTCGACGACGACCATTGTATCACGAGGATGTGCTCCGCAAGAGAGTAAGACGACATCGGGCGCGCACGGCCAGTCGACGATGGGAATCCATACTACTGTGGGATATGTAAGGAAATCCACAAAGACTGATGGGTGACACCGACCGTACCAGTTTCAGCTTGTCGTGGCACGAGCCATCGAATGCCTCGATGCTAGCCACCGAATCCATCTGGGATACGGCATACTCACTCCATCGAAGTAGCGCGTTACGATTATTGGCTTGATGGCTTGCGAAATGAACTAGGCATTGTGTGTTTGATGCTGGTAGTGTTGGCGCAATCAACAACGGCGTATCACTTGGTTTCCGCGTAACTCAGCCGAGCGATCCACTGTTTTTACTGGTATCCTTTTCCGCACGCTAAATGGCCGCCAGTGGCCGCCAGGATTGCCGTTGGATGGAGCATCGTAATGGATTGGTGATGGACGGAACCAAGAGGGTCAAGGACTCGGGTAAGTACATCCCCAGCTTGGCTTTCTTCCACGATGTCGATTTGCCTGGCCGGCCTCGATGCTCTTCGTGTTGGACCTCCCTTTGCTTGACTGGCCATTCTGCCTTTCATGATCTGCAACCTCGATGTCATACTCGACGCGGTTCACAACCACGCATGGTGATGACCAGCGTCTCCTCCAGAACTCGAATCTACCACTCTGTCAAGCCGCCACAACTCAGTACGATCTCCGCCACGTTCAACATACATACACAAACACTCGCTGCATATATAATGGCTCATTTGCGATGATCGCACCCACCACCCTTCTCTCCCACCACCACCTCCACTGCAATGACGCCTCACCAACTTCTCCCTCGCTTTCACTCGTCCTCGACGACCTCAAGCACGACGATGGGCACTGCACACGACGAGGAACAGGTCGAACACATCTACCTCGGTTTGCTCGCCCCAGACGACACTCGACTGTCGTGGTGCTGCAGTGCTCGGGATAATTTTATTCTTCTTCAAGACTTCTTATTTTCATCGAGACTCGGAGGAGGGCATGCCGCCAACCGTGGGATTTGTCCCGTTCAATACACTGCCCCGTATGTTCACGGGAGTGAACAACTTTAACTCGGGCTTGAGTTGAAGGCATCCAGCAGCGACGGTTGGTCAAAGGGATACCTCCCCCTTAGTCTCTTGTTGAGGGAATGGTTCCCGACTTTTTTTGCTGTGCACCATCTGGCATTGTCTCTTGACGTTGTCGGGGTTGCAGCAAAATGTGTGGGCTGATCGCAATCCTTGCAACCCATCCTCCCGCGCTTTTGAAGATATTCACCTATTCATTCAGTCATACTACGATAGTTTGCTATGTAGTGTACAATTTACAATGTGCGATACAATATTTAAGTGTCTGAAACGTGTACTTCCGGGAGGCTAGCACAAAAATACTTAGAGCGGTTCAACAAGCAGAGACGTCTTACCGTAGTTTGAGATGCTTTCCTCCAAATAAGAATGTCTCGTACGAACGTAACATACGCATAGTTGGCCCCAGCGGGGTCGAAAAGGTGGTGGCGTGTTTCCGCCGGGAACTCATTCCGATTGACCTTTTCGCTCTCGTCGTTGTACCTTGTGCTGGATGACGTCCTTGCTTTCCTCCACTTCAGATTGGTGTTCGAGCAAGGCCTACAATAGCAAATATGAGGACAACGGAGTAAAGGTGGTTTCCCAAGCCCGCCGTTGTGTCATGCACCTGGATGAAGTTGGACAATGAATGTCACCCCCAGTATTGGCTGGGGGTTGACGAGGCCGCCTGGTTTTTCGGGGACGAGCCATAAGAGATATGGTGAAGAGGAGCTCGAGGATTTGCGCGATGATGAGTGCAAAGAAGGAATGTGTCGTCGAGGAACTCGACATGTTCCCGGAAGTGGTCGATGGACCGAGATCGTAAGCACAGAATGCCTGACCAAGATTGTCGGACAGACATGTGTCGTAACTATGAAAACAGAGGTCGGCGAGGCTGCGGTTCTTGACATGAAGCAGGGCAAAAACATTACATTGAGGTAAGGTACAAGATCGAGAGAAACATCTAGATAGTAGTGATACACCCAAAGTCCAACAACGACGCCAATCAGCCTCGACACTCACCAAGCAAACGAACAACCAAACACAGTATCACACCACCTCGTCTAGTACCAACGACAGCAAATCGACAGATAGGGAACAACCCTCACCGCGTGGTGGGGGCGCTTTCATCTATCTTTGATCGAGAGCCTGGGGACTGGGCAAAGAACCAAAGTTTCACGAGGACCACGCTTTGGTTCGTCGTTGGGAGTCGGAAGGAGTAAGATCCGAGGCGAATCGACAAGTAGGGAACAACCCCCACCGTGTGGTGAGGGCGCTTTCGTCTATCTTTGATCGTAAGCCGGGGATCTGTTCAAGGCGAGTAAAGGTGGTCTGAGGTGTGGGGTTCGAGTTGTGCGTGGCGTGTGGGGCTGAAGGTGCAGCAAAAGTTTGCTGACGAAGGAATAGAAAAGGGACTGAAAAGACAAAGTATTGGAGGAGGAAAGGAGATGGAGAAGACGATTAGACAAAGGGGGATAGAACAGAGAAGATAGAGTACAAGATAAGAATGAGATTACAGGCCTAGGAACGGAGGGAGGCCGAAGTTGATAGGACAGTGGCGGCTGATTCCACTTGGTGGATGTGAACTGCCCAAGTAGGCTGGAGGTTGAGTAGGATCTGGAGCCTGTATGCTGTCGAAGCCAGGAGAGGTACAATGGGTGTACGGAACACCTCCGTTTTGGGCGCTGCTGGACCAGACGGTCCGTGGTCCAGGAGTAGATTGAACTGCAGATGAAGCAGGAGCAGCCACAGCCGAAGCCGGCGCAGAAGTGAGAACCTGCAGCTGGTCCTCAGCAACTGATGTCTCGGCAGCACCCGTGATGCCTGAAAGAGAACCACGCGTCAATGTTATCCTTTCATCGTTGTACCATCAGCACTCACCCTCTTCCAGTCTACGACGAGAAGTGGAAGGCCTCTCGACGTCTAGTTCAGGATCCTCGTCACGCTTGCGCTTCAGAGGCGGGATCGACGAGGAAGTAGGCGCTTTGTCGCCTAGAGGAAAGTGAGTACATTTTGGCCCACATGAAAAACGATATCTCACCATCATCAATACGAGGGCGTTGGCGTTGGCGTTGAAGATCTTCCTCATCTTCCTCATCTTCCTCTGCGGAACGCTTGCGTTTGCCTTTGTCCTCGTCATTGGGCGACTCGATGTCATCGTCATTCGGGTGGTTGACATGATCGATAGATTGCGCATTGGTGTTTCCCCCTTGGGATGAGTTCTCCTCGAGTGGCTCGTCGACGGAATCAACGACAAGAAGAAGGGCCTCAACTTCAGCTTCCTCAGCCTCGTCAAGTAGAGAAGCAGAGGAGGAGGTTGAGTCCCAGGACAAGATACTGTCGGTGGAGGAAGCAGCAGAGGTCTGAGACCAGCCATCTTCGACGAAGTCGACATTCAGGTCGTTGTTTAAGAAAGTGACAGCATCGGCAGACGGGAAGCCCTGGAGGGTAGGTTGAACTGGGGAAGGCGTTGCATTGGCCCGTCGAATGATCCTGGGCATCGGGTATGGTGAGTCCACAGGCGTAAGACGGCGAAGGCGGGGAGAGCGACGAAGAGGATACGCAGGACCGTGGATGTAGAACGCATTGCTTTGACAGGTAGCATAATCGCCGAAGGCAATCGACTCGTATTTGCCTGGAAAAGGTGAGTGAGGGCTTGTGAGAATGGCGCCTGCGACGTACCGAGAATCTTGTCAGAGTTTGACGAAGCAGAGAGGGCGGACCCTCCCGCTGTGGGCTGCAAATCATCGGCAATCAATAGATTACTGTTGATGGGAAGCCCTCCACGGCTATCTATTAATTCGTCTATGGCGGCAGCAGCGGAAGGGCCGATGGGCTGGTTGTTGAAGTCGAAGTCTCCAGAAGGTTTGTTCTTGGCTTCAGAAAGGTGAGCAAGAGCGATGCAAAGGTGATGTTGACATACCCTTGAGGACCTTGTTGCGAAGGGTCTTTGCAGCTAGGGAGTAGCGTCAGCGGACTTTAAGATTGAGAAGAGAATGAACATACCTTTTTTGCCGCGGTTGAGGAAGCTTTGAGCGGCAGTCATCATCTTGATAGCGTCCTTCGCAGGCTGGGTGGCCTGGGCAGCGGCTTCTTGAGTACGACTACGAGTCCCAATCATCTTGGAAAATGATATGGCTGGTGTGTTGGTGCGTAATTAGCTGGTAGTTGATGAGTTATCTCGCGATGAGCGCTTGACAAGTCGTGGAAGAGTGAAGAGGGCCGTCAAGTCGAAGAAGTTGCTTTATACATTCACTTTGTTACACATTGTTCGACCGGCAAAGTATAGGACAAAGTTGGTCGCATATGCTGTCGGATACAGAGGCGGGCGACCCTGAACATAGTTGAGAACAAAGGGGCGGCATCGATGCGGCATGCGAGCAAAGAGACCTCTTGACTCGGAGTCCTGAGTGGCAAACAGACAGATTCAGAGCCTGCCGACCAGCTTGGCCAAGCTTTGCTGGTGATTCCGGTCGACTATAGGGAGACAAATCAAGTTTGAGTAGGACCGCCGGAGAATTTGACGTACGAGACGACACTGGTATTCGGCGCGTCGGTCAGCCATCCCAGACAATAGAAATTTTGTTCCACGCGCTCGGCAGCTGCCAGCGTCTGTTGAGATGGCCGAAAAGCGTAGTCCTTCGCATAATGGTGATGGGCGGGACGGAAAAGTGGAGGCTCGGGTAAGAATATTCAGCTTGACGCTCTGCCTCGACGTCAGGAAGTAAACGCCGTACTCATATCCGCGCATGGTCACAATGACTAGCCGCTAGCGTGTCCTAAATATCTCAAATCCCCGCCTCGGTCCGCCTCGGTCCGCCTGACGATTCCAGACATTCTCAAGATGCCTCTGCAGACACACGTTGCATATAACTACAAGAATCAACTCCTCCATTTTGTAGCGTGTATGCGGTGATAACTGCGTCGGCGTAGGGTCACTTGGGCGGCGAATTGCTGACTGTGTTTGGAAGGATCAGCACTTTCATCGTACCACTCAGTTGAGTTTCAAACAGCCATATACTCTTCCCACACGCTAACAGGTACGCTCATTATATATGCTCCCCGAATTATGAGACACCTTTCCGAGTACATGCCGTCGCTTGGCAGCTTGTGGCCACTCAAGGTTCAAGCGTTTTCGAGGACGTACTTG
This sequence comes from Strobilurus luchuensis, assembly GCA_019915105.1. NCBI lineage: Eukaryota > Fungi > Basidiomycota > Agaricomycetes > Agaricales > Physalacriaceae > Strobilurus > Strobilurus luchuensis. The sequence goes on from JAHLMJ010000004.1 coordinate 2,151,158, forward strand.
AATGTGTACTATGTGCATCACTCTGGCTGCCGAATACCGCCCTCAACCGCGCGCCAAATTTCGACCACCAGCTCGACTGACTATTGACCAACAAAGGCTGGCTCAGACTTGTCATTGTGATCATAGCATCACTCTGTAAAGTGCATCAAGCTGACTGAAGGGAGATACACGAACTGCAAACACACCTCAGGTCGCCCAAGGATAGGTGGCGTGAAGTGGCCACGGGAGACATCGTTTGATAGGGTTTTGACCAAGGTCGACAGCACATTGAACGGTCGATAGTGGTTGATCTCGACCATAGTATTTTTGCGCGTCATGGTGAGTCGAACATGATCGTACTCGTTTTTCACGCCGTTGCAAGAGAGAAGCGCGGAAAGTTCCCGGAACACGTTGGTCCACCCGTCGCCCCTCACCAACCTTGCAAGATGCCATAACCTGTCCTGGGTATCTGCATCAGACATAAGGAGAATCTTACAGAAGATTGCCATATTGGTCGGCTGAGCGATGTAGGCCCTAGCTCTCTCGAAGACATCCGGAGCAACAATGGGGCGGGTCAAACCGTCGATGTAAGTCTGAGCAAGGTAGTTGACACCGGGCACCCAGAAAGAAGGTATGCCGTCTTTCGGATTGACGACACACTCGGGTGATGCACCAAGACGCAGAAACCCTTCGCCGATGTCGTGCAGCCAGTCCGTTTCCACCAGGTGTATATATATGGATTCGACGGCATATGTATGGGTGGGGAACCGTGATACATAGGCGAAAATGTGCGCAGCGACTATGCAACCGTCGGGTTTATCAGGCGAGTTGGTCAATCCAGCAGCGATCTTCCATAGATCATGAAAGAGGTCGGCTGTGAGCCAGGAAGCATCCCGATCTCCAGGTTCGGTGAACATATACCGTCGATTGAGTCCCTTGAAGAGTGATCGCAATATGCTGGCCTTGTGCTTGAGTGTAATCATCGTAGCTGAGTGGAACGAGGAAGCTCGAACAACTGATTTCAATGCATGAATAGTACCACGATCAACGCCTTCGTGTTTGATCTGCTTCCTTGCATGCCCATCGGTCGCGTATTGTTGAACGATGGACAGCAACTTCGTGAACAGAGCGTCTCGTTCATTGGCACAAAGAGAGGACGTGAGTTGGATGTCGGGTGACTGCAACATGGCAAGCACGAGCAACATGTCATCAGGAAGGTGCTCGGTATAATGCTGCACTGAGCGAGTGTGGCCTGGAAATGCAACATGGAGGACCCAACGTACAAACGATGGTCGCATGTTGTGGGACAGAACAAAGGAGAGCTTGGATGATGATCCCATCCCATTCTCCTCTAGGTTGTAACGATTTATCACCAGAGAAACCTTCTCTGGTCCGAGGTGAAATGTGAATAGATTCTGCTTCGTATAACAATCCATGAATGTGCAGTCATGAGCTTGAGAGATTGCACACTTAAGGAGTTTATACCAAAGAGAAGACTCCGGGTTGCCGACGAACGGTTGCACACCAAGAAACTCGAGCCCAGGTTCGAGTGCACGTTCAAAGATTTTTCCCCATATGAGAGCGTCAAATGTAGTATCGGGTCCGTCGGAGACGCCAAGAAGATTGTCGCGCACCATGTTGATGGCTCGCTCTGACGATGAGGAATGTATGAGCTCATACTTCTGATTATTCGGCCAAGGTGCGGGCATACGAACAGAACCAAAACGGAACGTAGCACGTTGAAATCGCTCTAAGCGGTCTACTGGTTGATCGTATGGCTGATGACTTTTGATTGCCTCGATTACTGGCAGCGTCTTGGGGCTATGTGTGGGCCACGATATACCATTGCGACCGGTGACCGTAGGTATGCTTTGCAGCGGTAAACCACTGAGTGCTTGCAATGCAATGCTCTGAACCGACAAGTTGGAAGAGGAATTATGAAGCCACGAAATCGCTTCCCCGTCGAGTTGGTCTGCGTCACGAAGAACCGTTTGGCGTTCGATATCCTTCAGAGACAGGACGGAAACCTGGGACACAGATGTGCCCTGTCCCGTAGTTCTCGGGAGTCGACAGTGCCGACGGGCATAGCAAAGGAGAGAGTGAGAGTAATGCGATAACGGTGTTTTGTACGGGCACTGCGCATGGAACAGGGGGAGGATGTTGCTGACAAAATAAGCCAGGAAGGTTGCGCCGGTGATGAATCCCATTATTGCAGTAATTGTCCCGCTGAACGCATAAAGGAAAACAATAAGGCCACAGAAGAACAGCCCAAGAGACATGTGCATAAGTACAGGAAGCAGGCCAATCATCAGCGGCACATGCCATTTCTGAAGACCTGAGAATCTGAACTGACGAATTCGCGATCGATCGCGGGGCGTCCCAGAGGGCACGGACACGAACTGATGAATCCATTGACTTGCCAAAACAGAGAAAAGGGTAGTAGCTAGGCTCAGCGCTAGGCTAATGAACCATAGACCATTGATCCAGAGGTCAGCTGAGAGAGGTTTGAATGAGGCGGCAGGATTCGGATGGGCGCTAAACTTGGATAGATCATCGGTAACACCTTGGGCGATAGCAATTTGAAGATCCATAAGCTGGAATATCGACATCGCTGTGACCTCGCTGTAGTTGACACTGAGACTCTGGCATGACTGCATCAAGAATGTCGTCACAACGGCTGAAAAAAGGGTTGCCTATACGAGATTTGATATGGAGCGAAGACCGGGTCGAGGGGATCACTCACGAACAACAGCAGCATATCGAGACCATCTCTCCAATCGTCGACCAGCTCCGAGTCAAGTTTGGTACATTCGTCAGCGTAGGTCTTCCAGAAGCGAGAATTCTCCGAGAGCTCCTTGTGCTCTTCGTCGGGCGGATATTTCTGCTCGTAGTCAAACGAGTGTGGGATACGAGAATGAACACCTTATCGACAAATGACTAGCAGGAACGCACCACCCACAGGAACACCCCGAGACCAGGACACTCTATGGCCCATCATACCCGCCGTCTGGCGGCGAGTAGTTGAACCGCTGAGGTGAGGACCGGAACGTGGAGTCATCAAGTCCGCACCCTCCGCTGGCCCGTTCGTATGAGTAGCGCAATGGCAGCAATGACCTGCAAAGCCTTGTATGTCGGGCACCATATGTGGCGCATTGTGTGATTCTTCAGCGGGCATGTGGATGCTGACAAGGGTAGATGGACACACATACCGCTGTCGCAGCCCCAACTTATATCGGACCGGGCCGAGAAGCGGTATGGCTCATAACAATAATCCGGCTGGTGATTGTTCAGAGTGACATAGCGAAGACAAAAGGATGAAACTCACGGTACACCAAGCCAAAGGCAAGACAATAGGTCACCTTGGCCGTGGAGGTCGATGGTGGCAACGCCGGTTGTGCTTTCCCTGTTACGTATGCAGGTAATATGTACGCGTACTCTGCACCATGTACTTACACATTCCCATGAATCCCATCAGGCTGGGGTATATGATTTGACCCTCCAATGACTCAGATCAGGAGACACGTGTGCTGGGAATGATCATAACGAGGGGCTGGGGACGGCCGTGTCCACCTTCAACAATCTCTTGAGCAAAGGGAAAGTCCGTCCGGTCGTGGTCAATGCTTTGCGGAGCTCAAAGTCCATCTATCCAAGTTTGAAATTGTTGTGAGTTCCACGAAGACAAGTAGGTCCTGCCCAAAAGTTAAAGATTGATCACATGACGGTGGACACGATGATGTACGATGGGCCAGCTACACTTCTGCCTTGACTACGTTGATCATCGAACCAAATTGTAACGTCTTTTTTCGTGCATCTAGCAGTCATTGTAAGGGAGCAGGGCGAGTTGAGACACCGATACTCACTCGCATTTCGAGCTCATCTTTTCTTGTTGAGTCTCGTCTGGTTCAGTGAGACCGCCGTCATAAACCTTGGCGAAGAAGGATTCCCTCTCAGTCAGGGTCATTGCCATCTTCGGTGAGCTGAGTTTTCAAGAGGTAAGGGAGGCGCGGTGGGTGGATCATCTGGTTGTCGGTCACAGCAAACTTCTCCTAAATAAAGCGGTCAGAAAACAAGGAAACCGTGAAGACAAGAGATCCAGGAGACTTACCATTTCCTGACAAGAACGAGAACAGATCTTCGAGAGCGGTCGTCCACTGTGACGGAAGAAGAATTCCCACTTGTGCAACAAGGCGCGCGTACACCTCATCAATCTGCTTCCAGCCTCCCGTCACGCAGAGTGAAAGTCGTGATCGTGAGCAAAGAACACCAAGCATGTTTCCGATGTAGCAGAAATGTTGCATGTAGGATAGTAGAACGCTTAGACCTGGCATGATGAAAATGCGCCACATTTCAAGAGGTACGACCTCCAACGTGAAACATGCGCTACAACCTCCTGAGGTTATGGCAATTTCTCTACGTTGGAAGTCCATGCAAAAGAACAGTCCTTCCGAATGCGATGCTGCAGGCTAAGCTCAACAATGCCCGAACGATAGAAAGCTACCCATCCCACGTCGAAGCTGTACAGCCCAGTGTGCGTAGGTGTGACACAAAAATGCAGATCCTCCGTCGTATGGCAACCATAGACTGGAAACCGTCGTCGAGGTGAGCGTTGAATGAGCGACCCAATGACAATAGGGACAGCCTCAATTCATTTCGAAGAAAACAATAAGCTGCCTGTGAAAATCTCGTTAAGCACGAATGGGCAGTGATATTCCTAGAATAAAGACCTTCTCGAGAGGGTACAAGAGGGGTGATGGCGGTCAACGCAACGCTGACTTGTACGCCTCCGAATTGCGCTGCCCTCTGATCGAGTCTTGGACGCGCTGGCGCGCTGGTAAGCCATAGTACACGCATGGATTTGCAGGGTTCTCTTGAGCAAAAATCATTGGCTACGCAGGAAGGGAATGATCGTCGGGATTGGCCTGGGATTGGCGGTGGCGGTGGATTCAAATGCAGATCATGTCGCGTTGAGGCGGCAGATCCGGGGCGCGTCAGAACGCGATCCGGCAAACCGAGAAGCCATAAGAGACGAGTTTTTCCACAAGCTTGTCATTGGTCAACTTGTAGACGTGAGCCGCACATTGAGCGCCGTGTCTTGCCACAAAAGTTGCGTAGCCGTGTTCAGCTGATCTTGACTCTGGGTTGAGCGCGCCTTAAAGGATGTATTCGAGGGTGGGATGAGCCCTACTGAGCCTGGAGAGCCTACACAAAAGTAGACCCACCCGACGAGGTCAATCAGACCGCGGTCTTCCTTGCATGCATGCGGCGTGCGACAGCTCTCATCAACTGGGACGTTCATCTGTCTTGGTGTAGTAAGGCAACGCGGCTATCCTCGTCTCGAACACGCTGTCAGGCGAGTTTCTGTAGCTTGATGTTGTGCGTATGCCTCCAGTCTGCTTGCAAAACCAGTCAATCTGGCTCTCGAATGGATCATGATTGAAGCGTACTGTCGGGCACCGTCGCAACGACTCCTGCTTGTTTCGCCATTTCCATATTGCCTCTTCTTGGCATGTCCTATTCGAAATGAAGCTCCTCCTCCATCAGGCTCTGACTCGCAAGTCGTTGTTCGGAGTCGAAAGTCGGTAAGGGCCGTTCTACTCTTCACCCCAGAGCAAGCCCACAGATGATATGATGTGCCGTCCTTGCCTACAGTTGAAGTACCTGCCGTCCTGTTGAGACGTGGTTTGCTGGTGATTCCGTCCGACTATATGGAGAAGGGTTGAATTCGAGTACGACCGCCAAAGAATCCGACGTACGAGACGATTGTTCTGTTCGGCGCGTCGGTCAGCCGTCGCACACAATGGAAATCTCGTTCCACGCGTCAAGCAGTTGCCAGCGTCTGTTGGGATGGCCGACGAGCGTAGGTGATGGGCGGGACGAGAAAGTGGAGACTCGGGTAAGAGCATGCAGCTTGACTTTCTACCTCGACGTCGAAATGTCTCTTCATTCGTCCTCAACGCCGCCGTGCTGCTCTACGTGCTCTCTTCTCGACGACATGGACTGTTGGCCATCCTATCTGTTCTTGATCCGCCACCCCCGACGCAGACCCCGACGCGTGCTTAAAACATCTATGACAGCGCAAGGTCGATGACCAGCGTCTCCTTCCAAACTCAAACGCTCAACTCTGTCGACCTGACTGAACTCAACACGATCTCAGACACTTCCAGCATACATATGCAAACACTTGCTGCATATATATATCGGCTCCTTTTCCACAATCATACTATCTCCCTTTCCCTCCCACCACGACATCAATGATTCCAGCACACTCTTCCCTTTCTCTCGTCCCAGACGACCTCAAGCACGACGATGGGCACTGCACACGGCGAGGACCAGGTTGAACATGCCTCCCTCGTTCTGGTTCGGCCAGACGACGCTCGGTTGTCGCGGTGTCGCAGTGTTCGGGAAACCTTACATATTTTTTCTTCAAACCTCCTTTTTTTTCTTTCGAGATGCGGAGGATCATCACCGCCAGCCGTGGGACTTGTTCCTAAATAACTGCCTCGTATGTTCACGAGTGTGGCAACTTGTACACCGGCGCCGGTACATTTGTCCGCAGCGATGGCTTGGTCCTAGGGGTACGTCCAGCCGGGTCTCTTGTTGAGGGTTTGGTTCCCGCCTTTTTTGCTGTGCACTATCTGGCATCGTCTCTTGACGACACCGGGGTCGCCGCAGAATATGTGGCCTTCGCGATCTTAGGGTCTTGGAGTCCAAAGAGTGCTGATTGCTGACCATCGACAGGAAGATGCACCTGATTGTCCCGAACATCCGACCTAAATAGGTACAATACCCGGACCGGTCTACTGTACCTAATTAGGTTGATTTGACTTGTTCGCCGCGTCAAGCAATTGCTGGGCAATAGTCCCGCAGAACTTGGGCCAATATAAGTACCTTCCGGCGTATCTTCCAGCGGGCCCCGCCCGCCGCCAGGTAAGCGCTCCTTCCTTTTTAGTTCGAGGGTCTCGCCCGCGGTCCGTAGCGTGATCGTCATCGTCACGACTGTCTCCGGCATCATTCCGATGCCTGATGGCTGTCCCGCCGCGCCCTCCCGACATCCCGCTCACTATCAGGCCAGTAAAATGCACAAATGATTAAAATACAATGCCCATGTAATAAATACTGATAAATATATTACAGATACAACAGTTCAAACCTCACTGATAATGGCTAGAAGCTCAAATTGCTTGGCCAACTCTACAGCATCACCCTCATCGTCGGACTGGTCATCGTCGTCCGGCTCCTCCCTATCAAGATCGTCTGCGCTAGTGTGCGTCTTGCCCAGCACTGCCGCCGCCGCCGCCGCCGCCGCCTCATCCGCGATTGTTGTTGAATTGATCGACTGTTCATCGGGGGCAGCGCCGGCAGTCGGGGTTGCCATTCCTCCTGTGCCCAGCGTGGTAGCATCCATCGGCCGTCCAAGTCTGGTACCAGGGCGAATAGTGCCCGTGAAGCCATACACACTTGCCAGCTTGGTGAGGCGCATGATGTGTGCATTGTTGAAACGGGCACGGCTGCGGCGATGGCAGTCGATGTGGTGGGCAATGCGCAGGTCGATGGAATCCCACTCGAGTCGCTTGGAATGAAGATAGGCGTCCTCGTCCCGGATGTACGTGATGAGTCGACGAATCTCGATGTTCAATCGCGCGATCTCCTCCTTGGCGCGAAGATTCTTGAAGTGTTGGTCAAGCAAAAGACGCCCCCACGGTTGGGCCCAATCTGCACGAGAGACGTCGTTTCTTGAATCACGAAGGAGGTCGAAGTCCGACAGAAAAGCGTACTCGACAACTTGGCTCCATGACAGAAGTGGCTTGGGGGGATTGAAAAGGTTGGCGGCGGCATTGTACTTGTCGAGGGCAGTAGAGATGGCTTGAGAGCGAGACTTGAGGGCTGATGCGATATGCTTCCGGAGTTTGTAGCCTACAAAACACCAGACCATCAGTATTCTGAAAGACAATGGCAGAGGCAACTTACCTGTCTGCGATTGATTCATTTTAGTCAATTCAAAGAGACGAGCGATTACCAGACCCTCCAGATTATCCAATGCCCGTCGATACTCCCTCTCGCTGAGCATCTTATCAACTCGCCTCCAATTCTCATCATCCATCTCCCACCGCTTCGTGGGACAGAGCCTCACCTCAAGTGCCTGAACATCGTGCATTGCTCGCTCCCTTCTCTCCTGTAGATGACGCCGCGCCGTCTCCCTCGACTGTGTATAGTCCCGGCCGCCAATGGTCAACGGCGTGATAACCGTCCAGCCCTCCCGTTCCTGTTTCTCGAGAGTCTTATTGTACTGCGTGAGAAGCTTGAGCTTTTTGAGATATTCAATCTCCAGTGTTTCTTCCGGAGGTTCTCGCTTTAACATGAGCAGGTGAGCACGCTCCTCTGCTAACCAAGATTCGAATACTTCCCTAGAGTTGATATCCTTCTCCCTCATCACGCACTCAAGCTCTAGCTCGTTGGAGAGGATCTCGAGAGCGTGGCGGTAGTTTGTCACAAGGAATCGACCTAAGTATAGGTCAACGAGGCGAATGCTGTAAAGCAAGCAAATACTCACTGAGACTTTCATAGGTGTCAATATCCTTCCGCCGAAACACCTGCTCGATGAGTCGTCGTCGATGAACGCGACTGGCGTATCGGGTTACCCCAGCAATAGCATTGGTCCGAGCAAAGAATCGCTCGCACCCCTCGAAGTTCTCAAGTCCAACTCCAGGGATGTACGTAGGGAGATTGGTAGTCTGACATACACGATTATGTGCATGTCCGTGGAATAGTCCCACCAACGACGTATAACGGAGGTCCTTGGCATGAGCGCCCAATCGCGGAGTCTTCTTGATCGTCGAGCCGAACTTGCAGCCGATGTCGTAGCCTCCGACGAGGCTCTCGCCAGGCCTTTCACGTCCGCCATCCAGTGTGCCCAGAAGATGATCAACGAGGGCCAAGGGGTACTTTGCCCTGGAACATGAGGTTAGTCTATTCAGTCAGCATCATAATGCTATGTAGCTCACAGTTCCCCGCTCCGTATCATGTCTGCAGCTACAAGGACGAACCCATGGCGGCAAAGGGCCAGGAAGATCCCCGTCTCCTCGAAGATCCCCCACATACGAGCCGACATCTCGTTCTTCATGTTCTGCCAACGATCTTCGCATAAATTAGGATCGTCGTCGTCGTCTAGTATTTCCTAATCATATGCCGTCAGTTTCTGAAGAGATGAAATGCCAGTGAGCTCACTTCAGGAGGCTGAGTCCCCACCATTTCATCGAGCATCTCCTTTGACCACTTATCTACCTTTGCACGACTCAGGAAGTAGTCGTACGCGTCTCCACGGTAGTCGTCACGCTCAGCACTCGGGGCTGGTGCTTCGTCGTCCAAGTCCGCTTTCCTGGCTGTGCGGAGAACGCGTTTGAGGGAGTCGTTCCCATCCATACAGAAGAGAATATGATACATCAGCTCCGCCTCTCCTTCAAGAACGTAGGTGCAACACGGGCACGCGGTCTTGATGCGGTGGTTGAGCTCATCGCGTTTGAGAGCCTTCTGGACGCGGCGATCTACAGCTAGCAAGACCTCCTCGTATGCGTCGTACGCGACAGAGAATTGAGACAGAAGGCTGGAGCGAGCGGGGACCTAGTGGAATATATCAGAGTATGTATCTTCGAACGGCGAAGGGACTAACGAGATGGAGATCGTTAAGACTCTTCACAAAGGCTTCGATGGAGAGTTGAGGACATCGCAAGCGCGTAACGCGGAATAATTCGAGGGTGCGAATGGAGATGGCGAACGAGTGGAATATAGGAGAGACCGGCATGAAGCCCTGGCGTATAAGGGCGGAGGCGGTTGTTTTGTCATAAGACTCGAGGACGATGTTGATTTCTTTGCGCCCTTTATACAGATCAGCTTGATGAGACAAAAGGCTGCCACACTCACAAAAGAGATCGATGACCCCCACTGTATGGTACTTCGGCCAACCAGGTGCATCATCGTCGACGTCGGCATGGTCGACTGGTCTGGACCGACTGTGTGGCACAGTGTTGTCCAAGCCCGCACTCCCTCGAGTCGAAGACCAGTCCAAATACGACTCTGTCATGTCCAGAAGCTGGGATGCAAATGCCAGATTCCGCCGAAGGGTCCTGTCGCGCCTTGTTCGAGCATCGCGGCGTCTTCTCTTGCCAGGTCTAAGCCGCACCATTACAGAAGGGCTCACGAGGGAAGCGAACAGCTTACCTTGAAGTGCAGAAATCCTCCGCCATTGATGCCAAAACCTCCTCGAACTCTCCTCCTTCATGGCTGGCTTGCATAGAGGCCTCCCCATGTAAGATATCATCCATCATCTGGAGATCCTGATCCATCTCCGCGTCTTCAAGCGGAGTCTCCGCCGAGTGCGCAGCATCGCGCACTGCATGAAGCGCAAGTCGTTCTCTGCGCGTGAGGGTATGTATGCGGGCGATCCGCTCCTGGATGTCGTGTTCCTTCTCCTTTCGAATGGCGGCGCTGCTGAGACGTTGCCTTGAAGACGCAGTGTTCGGGTTACTGGTGCCACGATGTATCACGATGGCCGACTTTTTGTTGCTCCTGTTGAAACGCGATCTAACGCCAGTAACTCCCATGGCGGCGAGGACAGAGCAAGGAAGCGAAGAACAACGAACAGTCACGGCACGTGTCGTTGCTGTTGCGTGGTTGGACTTGTACCGTAACCTCAACCCCACACACAGTAAGTCCCTGTTCCTACGTGCATCTCCTCTGCCTGCGAACGCTGGCACTGTGCGGCACGCAGTATGACAATGGCATCGTTCCCCGGGGCCATGTTGCGCTGTTGGTCGTATTATGCTCTGTGTTCGTCGGCGGCGGTAGCACCTGTAGCTACAGACTCTTTCATCAGCTTACTGACTTTAATCCTGTAGATATCACGATGTCCTGAGTTGTTCGGAAGGTGAGTCTTCAGTTCCGTTGCTGATTTTGGCTTATTTCTTCGTAGCTACGCGGCGGCAAGGAGTACGCTGCTTCATTCGTTCCTGGGCGCGCCAGAGCCGAGCCTCTCCAAGTACCACCATCTCTTTCAATCTGGAGAACGCCTTGAAGGAGGCAAAGGACACGACTACTCAGTACGTTCTTTTGGAAATTGTTTGTGGAGACGCTCAGCCATCACCCACCATGCTCTGCCCCCTCAGACCTCCCTGCCGTGCCGACACCTGCAGCGCCCTCGGACCCTCCGCGTAATAAGCGCGATTTGGAGGACGATGGCGAAAAGTACAACCATCGTCATGCCAAACACCATCGTCATGCCAAACGGCGCAAGAAACGTCAAGACGAGATTGGACGACATGGACACGCTCCTCTGCCAGGCAGCTACTCGCGTCCTCATCTCTCGTGCCTATTCATACTAGCGTTCACACCGCCGACCTCCCCTCCGCTCGCGGCGCTTATTGTGGTAAGCCACTCAAAGTCGATGCCAATTTTGACCGTGCTTTGCTCAACGAATGCCTTCTCGGCAGTCATGGCATTCAGCGTCTGGCCGCGTTCCAGAGCTCATCGTTCCAGCGTCGGATTCCGAGGCTCTTCGAATACTACCGATGGCACCTCGACTCGCTCTACGATCAACAAGGACATCTCGGCGGATGTGACTTCAACAAGTTTATCTTTCCTTGCGCGCGCGGCGTTCATGTCCGCGACTATACGCAAGTTCCGGAGGCTTGATGCCCCCAAGGACACACGATGGGAAGAGGGTAGCAAGAAGTATGCAAAGCTCAACGACCTTTAGAGTTCTAGCTGTAGATAATCTCATATTGTTTTCCATGCTCTCTTTAGTTATTTTGTGCCAAATCAATCAGTGAAGACATTGCAATAGATTGTACATTGAGTTTCTGACTGGAATTGAGAGCTTGCGACAGTGGGAAGAGTGTGGATGAAAAAAGTCTAGCGAACATTTGCTGTAAGACAGTCCATGCATGAAATGATCATAGCGATCGCGTTCACACTTGACCACCTTCCAGCAACATTTTGCAGTCACCGTGTCTTCGTCTGTCTAATTACTGGTGTAGCATATTGGAATCTCCTATACATTGTGTTTCCCACTGAAAATGAGAGTTCACGATTGTGGAATCTGTGTACAAGGAAAAAGTCTAGCGAATTCATGCTGGTCAGTCGACTGAGTCAATGCTTCAAATGATCGTAGAGGATCGTAGTGACTTGACCTCCTACCACCAACATTTTGCGGTCCCCGCGTCTCTGTTCCTCTACCTACTGGCGTAACACACACGCACTACCCTATGGCCCGCGCGATTATTCACAAAACGTCTGAGGAGAAGCTTGCTGCTGCTCGCGACCGGAAACTCCGCTATTATTACAAGTGCGTCCCTACAATAATAGTTGATTTACACGGTCGGTCATTGACTCTCCTACAGAACACGTTCTTCACAGCTCCTTCGGAAGAAAGAGGCATACAACATAGCAGCAGACAAAGCCCAGCGCAAGAGACGGAAACCCAAAGAGTCAAACACTGAGCCCGATGAGTGCGCAATACATTCATCGTCATTCACGCCGCTGCTTACAAGTTACATTTCCAGAGCAGATAGTCCAGAGCTTAGGTATGCGATGCGCGACATTCGTCATGCAGATGCAGAGACTCGCGCCATCACCGACAATTACCATCCCACCTCTTACTTCGTCCGGCTCATCGACTCCTACTTTCAAACAGTACAGCGTTACGGCGCCGCCACTGGGTTGGAGATGCTTGAAGACATGAAGGAGCTTGCTGATGGTCGGGTTGCTGGTGTAGTGGCGAAGTTGGACGTGCTGAGAGGTGCACATGCAAGGGTATATGTTCATGAGGCCGAGCTTGTGGTCGAGCACCTGGAGCGCGTCGTAGCCTGCATCAAGGACATTCAGCAGCATGCATCTCAGGATAATTTGAAGCAAGCACAGAAGTCTTGCCAGTTGCTCTATCAATCTTAGAATACCAGTGCTAAATATGAAACCATTGCTTGAATACACACAGTTGGGGGGCAGTCAATAGATTGGCATACACGAAGACAGGGAACGCAAAATATAAGGTTACATCAACTCCAAAGAGAGGTCTACCATCCAGTCCCACTCCATGTATTCTTATAAACCCTGTCCTCCTTGATGGCGTGGGCCATGACCTTGTTTGCCTCAGCCTCTGTCCAAGCTGGAATTGGGCGCCCGTAAACATCGCCGTTTGCCTCAATAACAGCACGACGTCCGTGATAGACACCGGGGCGCCGACCGGAATTGACGACCCAGTAAACGTCCTCGACATACGCTCCGTCGGTGAAGGCCGGGTAAGGGAATGGGATGGAATCTGGGGCGTCACCCGCCATCGTCTCAGGCTCCCGAGATCGATATCCCTCCTCGACTGTCCCCAAACGTTGCCAATCCTCGGAGGAACCCCAACTCCAGTTCGATGTATTGCCTCTGCCAGAAGACTCTGCGCCCCACGCAGGCGACCTGCACTCATCGGATGCGGACGCTGGATCGGTCACCCGCTGAGGTGGGTCGACAATCTTCGGCTCGGTGGTTGTAGTCGAGTCTGGCGACGTTTCGGTGGGAAGGGAAAGGGTGACGACGAGTGGCGAAGAGTTGTGCTCATCGTCTGATGGGTGTTCGGGCCTTGCAGACGTGGCAGCAGCGAGACCTGAAGTGGCGGAGGGCAAGACATTTTTCAGCTTTTTGGAGGGGGATGGAGGCGGAGCATCGTTTCCGCGTTTCAAAGCGTTCGTCCATCGAGGCGAGGTGAAATCGCTGGGAAACGACGCGGTCCGTCCTGGTTCCAGTGGCTCTGCGATGGCCCAGAGAGGCGTAGCCCCGGTCTCAGCGCTGCTCGCAGCGTCTTCATCGATAACTAGAAGAACATGAGAGGTCGTACGATAGAAATGCAAGAGACGTACATCGTACTTTCCCTTTACTTGGCGTCTGCCCCATCCTGACAGACCTGGTGGCCGATTTGGTCGGAGATGAATGGCGAGAGGAGGAGTTGAGGATCTTGGCGAGATCTTCATCCGTAGGCACTAATGCAGAGATAAGACAGTGTGAGTGGGATGGGAAAAGGCACACTTGGAACAATCTTGTCAGAGCGAACCACCTCCGCGTTGCTCGATGCACCGGGATTGCGATGAGGGGTGGTGGGCTCCGGAGTAGTGGTGCGGCGACTCATGCTCTTGCCTAGCAGAGCGGTTGCTACCGATTTTAGGCCATGGCAAAAAGGAGATTGGTAGAATAACGCACTGAGGATGTTGATGGTGTTCATTCCTGGTTCTGCATGGCTATGTCGTGTCGTTGTGGCGGGGGAGAAGGTTGGTTGAGAAAGCAGGGTTACACAAGCCGCGCCGCCGCGAGGAACATTCCTGGTTCGATTTCAAAACGCGCGTCATTGCAATTTGCAAAGGAAGAACGTACTGGCTGCCAATATCTCCAAAGAGACGCTGAGCATCGAGGTCAAAGAGAGGCGGAGAGGCGCGTAGGGTGTTGGTAGGATGGCGGGTGTGGTGGGAGTAGAGGGCAGACCAGATTCGACACGTGCCTGTTGGCTTTCCCAAGTCCGCCATCTCTTTCGCCTCCTCCCATCTTGACTTGTCGCTCGCCTGCGGCCGCGACCTCCCGATTACAACAGTATTTCCGCAATAACAAATTCCGCGCCATGTTGGATATACTGTGCGTTAAATTTTCTCCTTGTCAGCTCCAACTCAGTATTTTCAACAGTCTCGCAGTGTGTCTCGCACCGTCAACGAAGTCGACCTTCCTCCAGCTCAACGGCAATGTCTTCTGCCACTTCTGTGCCCACTTTCAATGATGGCGTCGACGTTATACCACCAACAGCCGCCACAGGCGAGCCCGATGACGCTTCCCTTCTTCCTTCCCCCACCGAGTCCGTGACATACGCGCAGAGGAATCCGCACAAGGACATCATTCCTATCCTGCCTGTGGAGGAGCGTTATGTGGCTCAGACAGATGCAGATGCTGTCCTCCGTCGCACGAAAACCGCGGAGAAGAGGAAAGCCCTCAACGAAGCAATCAGGGAGTTCAACTGCGCCAACGAATTACGAATGCAAGAGATGGCGAAGACGCACGACATGTCGTTGGCGGTCATTAGGATGCGTTGCACACAGCAAAGCGTTTTCAAGAAGGAGCGCGCGCCAAACCTTGCGAACGCGATTACTCATGCGCGGGCCATGCAGCTCAACAAGGGTGCGAATCTTGCATACTTCTTACTTCTTATACCTGACTGCGAGTTTAGATCTTGCCAAAGGTAGCCGTCTTCGACTCACGGAGATCTTGGGCAAGATCTCCGACGAAGAAGAGACATGGTCAAACCTCTCCAAGGACGACAAGGATGAGCTCATCGAAGAACTCATTCGCTTTCGTGCCACCAAAGCAACTGGGGCCCGAGCTACGAACAAAGCAGTGGAGATGGATTGTGTTGCTACAATCTCCAAGTTCCAGACAGAGGTGCGACTCGTACTTCGTCAATTCTGTTGCGCGCTGACCACGACCTCATCACAACAGCTCAATAAATTCCACCAACGCACTGGCATCCACGGCTTAGCAGTCTTTGGACGCGGTCACCTCGACGATGGGGTTATTCCCGAGGTCATTGAAACAGAGGGGTCGTTAGACTTCTTCCCCGACGTTCTTGGCCGAAATGTACGCGACATCGCCAGACTATTCGATAGCTTCACATCCATGGCAGGCTCTAGTAAGTCTGTTCTTCAACACATCCTTCAGCCCTCTCTAACAATTCGCAGCGCAAGACATAGTCAAAGATACGCGCAAGAAACTTCGGACGGAGCTCAGCGACACAATTCTGACTGGACTCCGTGCGCGCCAAGTTCCTTCTTAGCGTCGCCTTTTACTGATGTGCGACACGGTGTTCACAGGCATTGTTCGAGGTCGCAAAAACGTCCGAATGATCTACGAGCCGGGCTACGACATCCAGGTAGTCAAGCAACATCATATCCACATCATCGGCTGGCCGGACGACATCCCCCTCATCAGCCCGTCAAGCATGG
The DNA here is from genome assembly GCA_019915105.1 of Strobilurus luchuensis. NCBI lineage: Eukaryota > Fungi > Basidiomycota > Agaricomycetes > Agaricales > Physalacriaceae > Strobilurus > Strobilurus luchuensis. Next base: position 2,167,150 of record JAHLMJ010000004.1, read on the forward strand.
GAAGTGCGACAGAGCTCAAGGTCCTCGTCGACTTGTGGTGCACTGGAGCTTGTCGTTGGGCGAAGATGTCCAAGGCAGAGATAGAGCGACACGACAAGATGGTTAAGGAGAGAGTTAAAAGCGGAGAGCTGACGGTGGGAAGGAAGGAGCGTTCGGACAGCGGTCAGAAGCGGACCCGGGCTGAAGTAGACGACGATGAGGATGAAGAGCAGGAGAACGATCCCGAACCACGTCACAAGAAGAAATCAGCAACGACCACCGCACCGCCTCATCTGCAGGAGGACAGGCAGTCGCCCTCACCAGCCTCATGTCCGCGCCCGCGCCCGCAGCAGCGTACCAAGCAAACGGCTACACCTAACAGCGAGAACTCGACTCCATCCAGCAGAGCCGACGAATCCACTAGCGCGCCAGCCAAGAAGGTGGGAGGATCCGCAAAGTCCAAGCCAAAGGGACAGAGGAAGTCGATATCGAATCCGAAGGGCGCAGGAGACAAGGCCACAGCAGCAAAGAAAGCCGGAACGAAGAAATCAGTGGCGACAAAGGCGGCGACGAAGAAGGCGGCGACGAAGAAGGCTGCGACGAAGAAGGCTGCGACGAAGACGGGCAAGGCACAGATGGCGGCGAGTGTCAGGAAAATGATGCCGCCGAAGAGTAAGGCGGTCATCAGCGACTCCGACGAAGACAGTGCGGAGGAATCCAACGTAGAGGACGAGGACGAATTGGGAGACGCCGGTGGCGACGGCGACGATGGCGGCGACGATTGGGACGACGATGAGGAGGAAGATCAGTTGGTAGATGATATCTAAGATCCCTTCCATAGCCTTCATACTCCTTTGATTACCAGTAAAGATATTACCTTGTAGTCAGTAGCCATTTGTGCTTCACAATTTCAATTATTTGTGCTTTATATATGGCTGACAATGAGCGGGATGTCGGGAGGGCGCGGCGGGACAGCCATCAGGCATCGGAATGATGCCGGAGACAGTCGTGACGATGACGATCACGCTACGGACCGCGGGCGAGACCCTCGAACTAAAAAGGAAGGAGCGCTTACCTGGCGGCGGGCGGGGCCCGCTGGAAGATACGCCGGAAGGTACTTATATTGGCCCAAGTTCTGCGAGACTATTCACTGCATGAAACATACAATATTTATGCCGGAAATATGATAAAAAAATGTAAAATTTATTTAGCATTTTTTCACTTGAAAAATGATAAAAATATCATAAAATTAAGTAAAAATATGCTAAACATATACAATACTTTGGTAAATTCAAATATATTTAGCATATTTTCACCTCTTTTTATGATATTTTTATTATTTTTCAGATGAAAAAATGCTAAATAAATTTTACATTTTTTTATCATATTTCCGGCGTAAATATCATATGTTTCATGCAGTGATTGCCCAGCAATTGCTTGACGCGGCAAACAAGTCAAATCAACCTAATTAGGTACAGTAGACCGGTCCGGGTATTGTACCTATTTAGGTCGGATGTTCGGGACAATCAGGTGGGAAGATGGAGGTTTCCTGTTTCGGTGCATAGATTGAGGTGATTCACCGTGAGCCCTCGTCGACTGGCGAAGACACTGGGTGGGATGGAGGTATCGGACAAGAAGCCTCGATCATGTATTATTTTTCGGTGCAAGGTTACTGGGGCGCAGGACGGTGTTAACCTCTTACCGAAGGAGGTACTACTGAAGTGAAGGTACAGGCGAGTAGTCAGTGATACTGATCTCCACGGCCAAGGCAATATCTTACGGACCGTGTCACCTTGCTTGTCAAGGTCCTTCAACTGTCGAAATTATGCCGCCGGGACTCATTTCGCAAATAAGTACAAACCGGCGGCAATCCAACCCGGGTCTGCGGCGCATCCAAATCAAGACGGCGCGCCGCTGGCGCCATTCCACATCCAGCTTGCTCACCAGGCTCCTCCATAGGCTGTTCTTTGATTCTGATCCTCGTCGTCGCGCTTGACTTCACTTCTTGCCGCTATCAATCTGAAAACTTTCCACTCTCCTTCACGTTGTATAAATGTACCTTGATCCGCCTTGTGTTACATTCATTGCTGCCTCCTCCGATAACAAACGCACCTAGCTACCCAGTGCCTACTCTATACTTTCACAAAGTCAGCTATGAAGTTGAACCCCAATGATCCTACACCATCACCGTGGTTTCACGCAGTGAACTTGCTACACTGGTCCTGTCACTGGAACACTGCCTTGAAGCATTGCGACCGAAGCCAAATCAGAGTCCACAATGTTGCCTCCCTGTCGCAACAAATCCAGACTGTTCAGGATATTCTAAACAACTTGAGGAACAACATGTATGCCACAGTGCTGCAACACTCAATATGCTATGACCATAATCACATCCCGACAAACCCAAGTGGCACCACAAGTCTCATGTTCCCGGGCTGGTAGATGCACACATTGTAGGTGTGTCACCAAAGATTCCCCACTGTGCTCAGACCAAGCCGCCAGACTAGCTCCCCTTGTCCGGCCTTAAGCCATGCCTACACCCCAGCGCTCTATTTGCCTCTTCCTCTTCCCTTTTCCCAGTGCACTAATGTCTAGATTTTCTGTGTGGTATCACACTCTACTCGTTGCTTCGGAATACAATGATTGACTTGATCACTTGTATGGATTTACAAGCAAGGTTCTGCGCCGCTGCAGGCGGCACTTCTCGAGTACCTCGTTGAGAATTATAAGGCTACATATTGACTCTTAATTGATTCGTCGACCTAGCGCCCGGGCGTCGTGGGTTCCTTACCTTGAGTCGAGAACAAAACTTCTGTCCAAGACAGTGCTTAGTACCTGAACTTGAATAACGGCGTGATCCGATGCGCAAGCCCCGATCATTGCGCCTTTCGGAGCTTGTATCGCGTCTTTGATTCTGAATGTTTTCATGTTCAACGCCAAGCCATATGGACCTGGAGGCTGGTGACCTACATACATAAGATGCGATGTGGTCTTGATGCGCCTGCTTCGTGCCCTCATGTCGGACCCGGAAAAAGATGTACAGAGTTTAAAGCACTCTCATGATCATGCAGACGTCGAACACGCAGCGCCTGCCCAGCCCGAGCACCTCAGGCGGGCGCTGACGTCTCGTCAGGTGCGTACTGTATTCCTCTCATGCTGTGTTTCTCTTCATGTGCTGTATGTAGGTGTCGATGATAGCCATCGGCGGTTCCATCGGGACGGGTCTTTTCCTGGGTACAGGCAAGGCGCTCGCGACGGGCGGACCTGGTGCGTCCCAGTCCAGTCTAGTCCACATGCATGCAACTATAGCTAATCATACGCTCAGGCTCACTCGTGATAAACTACGCCCTCGTCGGGGCCGTCGTCCTCCTCGTGATGCTCTGCCTCGGCGAGATGGGGACCGAGTTCCCCCTCGCGGCCTCTTTCTCCGGGTACTCCGCGCGCTTCGTCGACGAGGCGTTTGGCTTCAGCATCGGGTGGAACTATGCGTTCAACGATGCGATTTCGGCTGCGGGTGACTTGACCGCCGCGCAGCTTCTGATGGACTATTGGCTGGTGCGTGGGATGTGGATGTGGTGTGGATGCTGATGAATACTGAGCGTGTATTTACTCTAGCCAAGCGGCCATCTAACATGGCTCCCGAGCTTATTCTTCCTGTTGACCATCGTCGCGATCAACCTCTTTCACGTCAAAGCGTACGGCGAACTCGAATATTGGCTTTCCTTAGTGTGTCACCTCATCTCTCCTCTCATCCTGTTCTGACCAATTGCACAGCTCAAAATCATAACCATTGTGATATTCTTCTTCCTTGGCATCGCCGTCAATGCTGGAGGGAACACTACCAATACATACATCGGCGCCAAATACTGGAGTGAAGGCGAGGCGCCGTTTGTTGGCGGGTTTGGCGGATTCGCGAGTCTATTTGTGACGGCGAGCTTTGCGTATGGAGGGACAGAGTCCATCGGGATTACGTGCGTGTCGTTTCTCAATGCTAGCTCTAGTCCTGAGCTGATGTTATGTGTAGGGCCGGAGAGACCAAAAACCCAACACGCAACATGCCACGCGTGATTAATCGCGTCTTTGCGCGTATATTCATCTTCTACATCCTCACCATCATAATCATCGGCTTCGACATCCCCTACTCCTATCCGAACCTCTCGACCAAAACCACCGCCACGTCCCCGTTCACGCTCGTGTTCGCCCAGGCCGGGTCCAAGGCCGGCGGGTCCTTCATGAACACCGTCATCCTCACGTCCGTGCTCTCCGCCGGGAACCACGCCATGTTCGCCGGCGCGCGCGTCCTGTACGGGCTCGCGACCATCGGGCACGCGCCCGCCGTGTTTGCCAAGACAAACAGGAACGGCGTCCCGTGGGTGAGCGTGCTGGGCATCGCGTCCGCCTCGCTGCTGTTTTTCGGCGCGTCATTCCTCCCTGGCGGCGCGGGCAAGATCTGGACTTGGGTGCAGAACCTCGTGGGCGTGTCGAACCAGCTCGCATGGTGGTGCATCGGCGTCGCGTCCTGGCGCTTCAGGCGCGCGTGGGTGAAGCAGGGACGCAAGATTAGTGATCTGAAGTATAGAAATCCGTTTGGGGCGGCGGCGGCGCCGATGGTGGTCATCAGCACTACTGCTATCATTCTGAGTGAGCGGAACATCATGTCTCTAGGCACTTGCTGATTTGGCGTAGTACAAGGATGGACGGCTTTCAAGGGCTCGTTCGATGCGGAGTCGTTTGTATCCAACTACAGTACGTCCATCTCCACTTTCAACTTCCTTTCCTCCCTGACCCAATCACCCTTTTTTCGCAGTTGAGCTCCCAGTATTCGCACTTCTGTACATCGGATGGCGCGTCATAAAACGCACCTCGACACATCCCCTACTGTCCATCGACCTGGACACGGGGAGACATGTTGAGACCGTGGCGGACGAATTGGATAACGAGCGGATTGCAAAGAGAGAGGGAGATAAGAGGTGGGGTTGGGCGTGGAGGGTGTATAGTTGGGTTGCTTGATATCGTCGTACTCGTGTACTTTATTACTTTCGATGTTCTCACTACTCACATGAACGGTACTGATATGCAAAGAATCGATCTAGACAGTCTGATTCCCCAGGGGAGAAGTAGTTATTACTCTACCTAACCATGTCTATGCTGGGCACCAGAAGAAGGGTACGGTGGACCTACCAGTAACCCGGCTTCCACTGCCAAATCTTAAGAGGTAAGTCAAAGGTCAGCTTGGGGTTAGGGTTTTAGGTCTTGCGGCCGAATCACATACATCTTCTTTCTTGACTGCCACCAGGACCCAAACACCGTTGACAGACCTTGCGATAGAGCGGCTTCAGGATAAACACAAAGGCATGAGGTAGGTATAATGCATTGTGTCTGACGTCCGCCGCTGACATTCTTTGGTTTCCAGCACTCCAGCCCCAGTCGTCCCCGCCACCATGCAGGAACGCCCGTCTGCTCCAATCCACGAACGCCTCCCCCTCGAGATCATGCACAGGATTCTCGATCTCTCTGACATTACTTGCTCTCATGGGATGAGCACACTTCCGCGGGATTCCACATTCTCATCATCCGCATGTCCCCTCTTGCTGGTCTGTCGCGCCTGGAAAGAAATTCTCTATGCATGGCCTCCACTCTCGTCAGTTATTCTCATCATCTTCGATCCCTATGTCGATATGAGCTCTGATCATGCATCATACCTCGACAACATCCTCCGCCGTTCCGGCGATTTCCCCCTGGATATCACGCTAGGTTACGACGAGGAGTCGCCTGCCCCGCCTAACGCCCCGCATCCTTCCACACATGCCAACGCGAATAAGATATACTCCCTAGTTGTCGAATCGTCACATCGTTGCCAGAACCTGATCGTGGAATCGGCTTGTTTTGACATAGCTCGGGACATGTTCTCCGCCATCAATAATTGGCCACTCCTGCAGCAATTAAACCTCTTCATGGCGCCGTTGTTGAGAGGCCGGTTTGGCGAACGGGTCGTCGGAGTGTGCGCTAATTTATTTAGGAATGCACCTATGCTGTCCCAAGTGTGTGTCGCCGAGCGGATTGGCCTGAACTTGCCTTGGAACCAGCTTCGCAAGCTTAGCCTCTGGCATTCCTCATACGAATGGACCACAGAGGTATATGCATACTTTGCCTCCGCCATCACCAGTAGCTCCTCCCTCCGTCACCTGTCCATAGACATCATGCACCCAAACCTCAAAGCGCCCACTCGGCCACTCATAAATACATCCATCACCCACCTGGACATACCGGAAGACAGTCCTCTGATTAAAGTTCTTCAATTTCCCTCCCTTGTGTCCCTGACGGTCGCTTCTTCTCATAATCCTGCCCCATACAAGGCTACCAGTCTCACAGACTTCCTCCTTCGCTGCCGAGCACCCATCACACATATTGATATACAACAAGTGGTACCCAGAGTTTTCCTCGACTGCTTCGAGGCAGCTGCCGGGCTCCAGGCCCTCCAACATCTCTCTTTGAAGATGGACCGAGACGAAGACGACGACCCATTCTTCGATAAAACTCTGTACGCTGTCGTCTCGGTCCTTCCTGACTCGAAACTCCTCCCGGCTCTACGCGAGGTGCACATCTCAATGACGATATGGCTGGCGAGGACGGACGATGACTGCTGGCCGGGAATACGAAGTATCAACGCTATAGCCGGTGGTCTTCGTGTCCGTCAGAATTTGCGCCTTCTTGGCGTCCATTGCCTAGAATCGACAACGGAAAGGCTCCCACTTGATGGTTTGCCGGCGACACCCGCCTATTCGGACGCTCTCAAGGAGTTGGCTGCGGTCGGCGGGACTAGGGCGGAGATAAACTGTTTCGGTAGGTAGCATCAGTTCTGTCTCTTTGTCGACGCTTAACAAAAACTGTAGGTCTTGATCTACTGGGGCGCGAGTTTTTGAAATAGCAGAGTCGTTATGGACCTTACACTGAGCAGCACATGCACTTTACATATACTACAAGGCTGCTTGCTCAGTACTCAACACTCAGTAAGACCAACACTGCGTGAAATAGACCATCCACGTCGAAAAGGGGTGAGTTCAAGTATTCTGAGGGTATATATTGGCACCCCTACGATCCACTTCCGCGGTTGGGGGTGATTAGAGAGGAGAAAGCGTCAGAAGAAGAAGAGAGTACAGTACTGCACCGCCGCACCAGGCTTGCACACGATTAGGTTATACATAGATCAGCATGTAGTCACGAAATCACCGCATCGCAAGAGATGATCCGAACCAAATTGTACCCCAGGAGAAGACCCGGAGAGAATCAGTGATCATGAAGGTTTCGCATCTATCACTCGACTTCAGTGACACTGCGAAAAGGATATGTATGACTCACAAAAACCCGTTTCCACCAGATATGTTTCATGCTCCCTTTTGTGTCCTTTGACCTCACGATCCACTGTCATGCGCCATATCGGAAGACCGACCTGTGGATACGTACGCCACATGAGAAAGATCACAAGAGCCGGAAGCAGACAGAACACGCACCCATCCGATGAAATTGTAGATTGAATCAATGAACACGTTATTTGACGGCGTAACGCCGCGCATCGACGCGCGGAAGATGTTTCCCAAGAGATCCGGCGAGATATGGAAGTCGCCCCGCTCAACGCCCTTGAGCAGCCCCTTCGCATACTGCTCCCCCGTCACACCGGGATCCGTCTCCTCAATCTTGAGCGTGATCTTTGGCTTCGTCTTGTTCTCAATATCATACCCAGGAGTGTACATTGTTCCCGGAAAGGCGATGTGCACGCCAATATCGTATAAAAGAAATTCTTGACGGAGTGTGTCGGCCAGGGCTACAACACAATCAGTATGCGTAGGTGCACAATGTAGTATCGCACGTACCACGCAAAGCCATCCTTCCAGGACCATACGCCGCATAGCCAATGAGGGTGATGTACCCAATGTACGCCGAATGGAATACGATCTTCCCTTTGACCTTACTTTGCACCATCCGCTTCGACGCCTCGAAAGCTGTCCACGCCTGTACCCAATACGTCTGCTCCATCTGGGTCTTCATAGTCTCCTCGGTTTCCTCGATGAAGAAGCGCGGGTGGCACGATCCAGCACACATAAAGATGGCATCAGGGACGCGTCCGTCGTGCGCGGAAGAGACTGCGTTCAGAGCGTCGCGTGCCCCGGAGGCAGTAACGAGATTGAACGAATAGGATTTGAGAATCTGGATCGGGGATACGCGTACGCTCTAATGAAATGGCGTGGTAAGCATTGGGCTTGTTCGCTGGCATGATTGTCTTGACCTCAAGTTGCAGCATGGCATCTTCGAGACGCTTCTGATCTCGTGAGACGATGGAGACATGGGCGCCTTTGGCGACGAGAAGCTTGGCGAGAGCCAGACCAAGTCCTGAAGAGCCACCAGTCTTGAGACATATTCAGCTGAAGCCGCAAGATTGTTGAGTTTGTGTACTAACGACGTAGCAATGCTGTAGGATGTCACTTGTCCTGTTCTTTCGGCAATAGTACGTTTGGGCGATACCTTGGCTTTGGGGTCCCAATTCTTACTGAATAAACGACCGAACATTGTGAGGAGGGTGAAAAGAGTGACCAGGGCGGTGGGGGCGGTATAGAGCAGCTGTTGCATTCAAGTGTGAGATGAAGGAAGAGAAAGAGAATGAACGGTTATCAAGGCCCCGAGTTGATGCCAGGATCAAACGAGCGGCCGCCCGCGACAGCCGAGGACCCCGGACAACCGACCAAAATGTCAAATCCTGTCGAGGCCGATATGGGATTTTTCTTCGGCACCTGTTTCACCTAAAAGTCTTCCGAACCCGGGATTTGACCTCCCAAAACCGCAAAAATCTTCGGCACTTTGGAGCAAAGATTTTCGTCGGGAGCGCTCCCGCCACCCAAATTTAGCGCATTATCTAGATCGGGGGCGGGCCCGACGCGCGTCGGGCCCTGATGGCGGGATTTCAACCCAAATGCTGAAAATCCTTCCGAATTTGGATCTGACCTTTCCCATATCTGCAATTTTCTTCCGCACTTTGGATGAGACCTGTTGGCTCAAAACTTCGTTTTTCTTCCGATTTTGGATCATAGGTACCTGCCCAAACTCGATTTTTCTTCCGCACAGCGGATCTGACATTTTGGTCGGTTGTCCGGGGTCCTGACAGCCGTTACGACCGCGACTCGGCAAAATCCTGGCAGTTTCTGGCAATGAAATCAGACGTGGGTCCTACTCAATGGGGATTTGAGCTTCGTCCCTCAGAAGTTCAAATACGCCATGGACGGCTGATTGTCGTTTCAGATTTCACCTTTTCCTTCCCCCCATCCTCCCTTGCGCGGCGCTGACTGAGGCAATGGTGTCCTCAGAGCGGTCCCACTTCATTTCGCTCTTTTGTGAGTCTGTTCTGTATGGTGAGCATTCCATTATCCAGTCTGATCCAGCAGCCATTTATCTATCACGTACCCAGGCATATACACCGTGCTCTTCCTCGCACTCGTCCCAAATTTCCAGTAAGTGCCCTCGCAGGAATTTGGCGCCTTTCACTAGACCGACTCTTCCAGTGGAAGGAGACGCAACTCGGGACCATCTTTTTCCATCATTCGCAGTCTGACCGTTGTACAATACCTAATGGCGTCGACACACATAGCCCTCGCGTTCTATCAAAATTACATGGCATTTGCTGTTCGCGACAACGCCCACGAGGAGTTCAACAGGCTAGGCGCTGCACCGTTTACTCTAGCGCAGATGGCTCTAGAGTTCACCAATGTCAGTGCACACACATCGTTCGTGTATAGTGATATGAACGCTCTGCTAGTGCGCCTTTGCAGACTCTATTCTGATTTGGAGAGTATGGATCCTCTGGAATCATCGCATTCTTTTTGTCATACCTCCCATCGTCCTTATCATCATTTCGACCAGTACGTACACAGCACATCCACCACCCACCCATTCTACTCACTTTGGGTTTACTTTTGCAGCGTCCGGCTACCTCGTCGTCTACTCCATGACTCTTGTTGATAGCTCTGCTGACGCCCAATTCGGCGACCTCTTTGGCCCAGCCGTCGAGAAATGGGCAATCCTCCTCGCAGTGTGCACGATCCTCACAAATATCGGATGTACAGGCCTCATTGCTGGTCGGATATGGTAAGTCATGTTGGGTAACACTCACTGGCGCGTACCTCACTGCCTTCTATATAAGGTGGCACAACCGCGAGCTCCAACGAGTCGTCGGTGTGCAAGGCATGTCCCATCGCTCACGCACCATCTTCTACGGAATCCTCGAATCCGGCGCTCTTTACCTCCTCGCATGGGTGCGTGACCACGACAATGTATCTCTTGCGTGCACGGAAGACTCATGTTTTGCAGATCATAGCCATCCTTCTCTACCTCATCAGCACCGCCGCCATCGTCCCCATGCTGGATATCATCTCCCAACTCACCGGTATCGTCCCCGCGCTCATCGTCCTTCTCGTCTCGCGCAACATCGATGCGCAGACCCACCACGAAGAGGCCCTCAGCACGATGCACTACGCGCACAACAACAACCTCCACCGTACGCGGACGTCGGGCGACCACGAGCACATTCCCGTGCATCTCAGCAATTCGTACGATCCGCCGCCGGAGTCAAATAATCTGAAGATGATCACTTTCGCGGACAATGCCAGTGTGATAGAGATGGGCTTGGGTCGTCAGGAGTCCCAGCGGCGGACCGGGCAGACAGACTCGACGGGTGTTACAGCTGTCGATAGGGCGTCAAAAGAACAGTGACGGCGCGCCTACATCAACGAGGAATGTACATTATCTTGTGCAGTATATCTATCCGAGGAACATAAGGTGACATTCATGCCCTCTTTCGTCGCTATATTCTGCGTGGCAAACTTGAAGAGGTAAGACTTATCAGTGTCACGACTACACAGTGGACAAGGATCACAAAGCAATCACAACAAGTGACTTTCTCAGCTCTTCCAACGTCTAGTAGGGACTCACAATAGATGTCATTTAGTGGCTCTCCACGGATATGCAGTCATAAATCATCAATCGTGCTGAGCTCGATGTTCACATTGAAGAAAGCGGACTGATAAATGACCCCCTAGGGTCGCCTACGTTCTTGTCTTGATAGTACAAAGATGTCGGCCTACAAAAAGCTGATCAAGCGAGTGATGCTCTCACACTACGGGGGATTGATCCAACCGGGCGGTGGGAAAGGAGATAAGAATGGCTCTAAAACACCATATAAATTGACACCAAAAAGTAACGGAGAATTATTAGAAAGTACAGAGTTTTGAACCCCTTTGTCTCGATGAGAAAGCTGCCAAACAGACGGAATAGTGAGAATCTTACCCTCAAGTTCCGCACTGCGTAGAAATGAGACTTGTGTGTGACTTTGTGTTCTACAGGTATGCCTGGATAAGGCAGTCTTTACCAAATATTCCCCCGAATCGGAAACCCTTCAAAAAGATCAATTTTTACTCCGGTTTGCTACCTATGAGAATGGCCCTAAAAGTCTGATTTGCGGTAGATTTAATGATGCCGGGAAAGTGCCCCACAATGCCGTCTTTGCCGAGGATCTTTGACGGCGCAAAAGGGTACAAGAACTCCGAGTTACTGGAGACTTGCCCCACACCGACAATCCCGTGAGAAGTTCAAGTTTTCCAGCAATTTCCTGTCCTATAATATTCAGAGCCATCCGGGTAACCGGATGTCCGTGTACGGATCCCCGGAAATCCGTGCTCATATGTCCGGCATTGGAATCAAGTTGGAATCATAATGGCATAGTGTATCCATGCTCTACAACTCTACGCTGCCACAAAATAACTCAACAACAAGTCGGCAGCTTGTAAGAAGTGCCTTGAATTGTGCCGGTTGACCCGCAACACAACATATTAAGATTGTGTCGGCCGTTACTGTGTGTCTCAGTGCAAACCCTAAGTGAAAGGAAGTACCACTTTTGTCCCACTATATTTAATGGTGTAATTCCTTGATATATGAACAAAGCCAGTGAAAGTGTACAATCTGGTGGTGATTTCAATCCAATATGGATGGTATTGAGAGGTAAGGAAGAGCAGAAGCAGTGCAACACAGCAAGTCCGCTTGTCATTAGATGGCAAAAGGCAACGACTGAATACAATATGAATGCCGCAGTCCAATCCGGCTTGTTCTCAGAGTGCAGAGGCTTACACCAGGGTCACTAAGCACATACGAATGACAGAAGACACTCGGATTTTCACATCCGACTTGTTCTCAGAGCGCAGAGGCTTACACCGCAGTCACTGAGCACATACAAATGATAGAAGACACTCGGATTTTCACATCCGACTTGTTCTCAGAGCGTGAAGGCTTACACCGCAGTCACTGAGAATATACGGCTGACAGGAGACACTTGGATTTTCAAATCCTGATATCCTACTCAACACCGCAGTTCAATCCGACTTGTTCTCAGAGTGTGGAGGCTTACACCGCGGTCACTGAGCACATACGGATGACAGGAGACACTTGGATTCTAAAATCCTGACATCCTACTTGACTTGTTCTCAGAGCATGGAGACTTACACCGCAGTCGGATTGAATGAGTAGGATGTCAGGATGTGAAAATCCGAGTGTCTCCTGTCACCCGTATGTGCTCAGTGACTGCAGTGTATGCCTCCGTGCTCTGAGAACAAGTCAGATTGAACTGTGGCGTTGAGTAGGATGTCAGGATTTGAAAATCCAAGTGTCTCCTGTCATCCGTATGTGCTCAGTGACTGCAGTGTATGCCTCCGCGTTCTGAGAACAAGTCGGATTCAACCGCGGCATTGAGTAGGATGTCAGGATTTGAAAGTCCAAGTGTCTCCTGTCTTCTGTATGTGCTCAGTGACTGCGGTGTAAGCCTTCACGCTATGAGAACAAGTTGGATGTGAAAATCCGAGTGTGTCCTGTCATCTGTATGTGCTCAGTGACTGCAGTGTATGCCTCCGCGTTCTGAGAACAAGTCGGATTCAACCGCGGCGTTGAGTAGGATGTCAGGATTTGAAAGTCCAAGTGTCTCCTGTCTTCTGTATATGCTCAGTGACTGCGGTGTAAGCCTTCACGCTATGAGAACAAGTTGGATGTGAAAATCCGAGTGTGTCCTGTCATCCGTATGTGCTCAGTGACTGCGGTGTAAGCCTTCACGCTCTGAGAACAAGTCAGATGTGAAAGTCCGAGTGTCTCCTGTCACCCGTATGTGCTCAGTGACTGCAGTGTATGCCTCCGTGCTCTGAGAACAAGTAGGATTGAACTGCGGCGTTGAGTAGGATGTCAGGATTTGAAAATCCAAGTGTCTCCTGTCATCCGTATGTGCTCAGTGACTGCGGTGTAAGCCTTCACGCTATGAGAACAAGTCGGATGTGAAAATCCGAGTGTCTCCTGTCACCCGTATGTGCTCAGTGACTGCAGTGTATGCCTCCGTGCTCTGAGAACAAGTAGGATTGAACTGCGGCGTTGAGTAGGATGTCAGGATTTGAAAATCCAAGTGTCTCCTGTCATCCGTATGTGCTCAGTGACTGCAGTGTATGCCTCCGCGTTCTGAGAACAAGTCGGATTCAACCGCGGCGTTGAGTAGGATGTCAGGATTTGAAAATCCAAGTGTCTCCTGTCATCCGTATGTGCTCAGTGACTGCGGTGTAAGCCTTCACGCTATGAGAACAAGTTGGATGTGAAAATCCGAGTGTCTCCTGTCACCCGTATGTGCTCAGTGACTGCAGTGTATGCCTCCGTGCTCTGAGAACAAGTCAGATTGAACTGTGGCGTTTAGTAGGATGTCAGGATTTGAAAATCCAAGTGTCTCCTGTCATCCGTATGTGCTCAGTGACTGCAGTGTATGCCTCCGCGTTCTGAGAACAAGTCGGATTCAACCGCGGCATTGAGTAGGATGTCAGGATTTGAAAGTCCAAGTGTCTCCTGTCTTCTGTATGTGCTCAGTGACTGCGGTGTAAGCCTTCACGCTATGAGAACAAGTTGGATGTGAAAATCCGAGTGCGTCCTGTCATCTGTATGTGCTCAGTGACTGCAGTGTATGCCTCCGCGTTCTGAGAACAAGTCGGATTCAACCGCGGCGTTGAGTAGGATGTCAGGATTTGAAAGTCCAAGTGTCTCCTGTCTTCTGTATGTGCTCAGTGACTGCGGTGTAAGCCTTCACGCTATGAGAACAAGTTGGATGTGAAAATCCGAGTGTGTCCTGTCATCCGTATGTGCTCAGTGACTGCGGTGTAAGCCTTCACGCTCTGAGAACAAGTCAGATGTGAAAGTCCGAGTGTCTCCTGTCACCCGTATGTGCTCAGTGACTGCAGTGTATGCCTCCGTGCTCTGAGAACAAGTAGGATTGAACTGCGGCGTTGAGTAGGATGTCAGGATTTGAAAGTCCAAGTGTCTCCTGTCTTCTGTATGTGCTCAGTGACTGCGGTGTAAGCCTTCACGCTATGAGAACAAGTTGGATGTGAAAATCCGAGTGTGTCCTGTCATCTGTATGTGCTCAGTGACTGCAGTGTATGCCTCCGCGTTCTGAGAACAAGTCGGATTCAACCGCGGCGTTGAGTAGGATGTCAGGATTTGAAAGTCCAAGTGTCTCCTGTCTTCTGTATGTGCTCAGTGACTGCGGTGTAAGCCTTCACGCTATGAGAACAAGTTGGATGTGAAAATCCGAGTGTGTCCTGTCATCCGTATGTGCTCAGTGACTGCGGTGTAAGCCTTCACGCTCTGAGAACAAGTCAGATGTGAAAGTCCGAGTGTCTCCTGTCACCCGTATGTGCTCAGTGACTGCAGTGTATGCCTCCGTGCTCTGAGAACAAGTAGGATTGAACTGCGGCGTTGAGTAGGATGTCAGGATTTGAAAATCCAAGTGTCTCCTGTCATCCGTATGTGCTCAGTGACTGCAGTGTATGCCTCCGCGTTCTGAGAACAAGTCGGATTCAACCGCGGCGTTGAGTAGGATGTCAGGATTTGAAAATCCAAGTGTCTCCTGTCATCCGTATGTGCTCAGTGACTGCAGTGTATGCCTCCGCGTTCTGAGAACAAGTCGGATTCAACCGCGGCATTGAGTAGGATGTCAGGATTTGAAAGTCCAAGTGTCTCCTGTCTTCTGTATGTGCTCAGTGACTGCGGTGTAAGCCTTCACGCTATGAGAACAAGTTGGATGTGAAAATCCGAGTGTGTCCTGTCATCTGTATGTGCTCAGTGACTGCAGTGTATGCCTCCGCGTTCTGAGAACAAGTCGGATTCAACCGCGGCGTTGAGTAGGATGTCAGGATTTGAAAATCCAAGTGTCTCCTGTCATCCGTATGTGCTCAGTGACTGCGGTGTAAGCCTTCACGCTATGAGAACAAGTTGGATGTGAAAATCCGAGTGTCTCCTGTCACCCGTATGTGCTCAGTGACTGCAGTGTATGCCTCCGTGCTCTGAGAACAAGTCAGATTGAACTGTGGCGTTGAGTAGGATGTCAGGATTTGAAAATCCAAGTGTCTCCTGTCATCCGTATGTGCTCAGTGACTGCAGTGTATGCCTCCGCGTTCTGAGAACAAGTCGGATTCAACCGCGGCATAGAGTAGGATGTCAGGATTTGAAAGTCCAAGTGTCTCCTGTCTTCTGTATGTGCTCAGTGACTGCGGTGTAAGCCTTCACGCTATGAGAACAAGTTGGATGTGAAAATCCGAGTGTGTCCTGTCATCTGTATGTGCTCAGTGACTGCGGTGTATGCCTCCGCGCTCTGAGAACAAGTAGGATAGAATCGCGGCGTTGAGTAGGATGTCAGGATTTGAAAATCCAAGTGTCTCCTGTCATCTGTATGTGCTCAGTGACTGCGGTGTAAGCCTTCACGCTATGACAACAAGTTGGATGTGAAAATCCGAGTGTGTCCTGTCATCCGTATGTGCTCAGTGACTGCGGTGTAAGCCTTCACGCTCTGAGAACAAGTCAGATGTGAAAGTCCGAGTGTCTCCTGTCACCCGTATGTGCTCAGTGACTGCAGTGTATGCCTCCGTGCTCTGAGAACAAGTAGGATTGAACTGCGGCGTTGAGTAGGATGTCAGGATTTGAAAATCCAAGTGTCTCCTGTCATCCGTATGTGCTCAGTGACTGCGGTGTAAGCCTTCACGCTATGAGAACAAGTCGGATGTGAAAATCCGAGTGTCTCCTGTCACCCGTATGTGCTCAGTGACTGCAGTGTATGCCTCCGTGCTCTGAGAACAAGTAGGATTGAACTGCGGCGTTGAGTAGGATGTCAGGATTTGAAAATCCAAGTGTCTCCTGTCATCCGTATGTGCTCAGTGACTGCAGTGTATGCCTCCGCGTTCTGAGAACAAGTCGGATTCAACCGCGGCGTTGAGTAGGATGTCAGGATTTGAAAATCCAAGTGTCTCCTGTCATCCGTATGTGCTCAGTGACTGCGGTGTAAGCCTTCACGCTATGAGAACAAGTCGGATGTGAAAATCCGAGTGTCTCCTGTCACCCGTATGTGCTCAGTGACTGCAGTGTATGCCTCCGTGCTCTGAGAACAAGTAGGATTGAACTGCGGCGTTGAGTAGGATGTCAGGATTTGAAAATCCAAGTGTCTCCTGTCATCCGTATGTGCTCAGTGACTGCAGTGTATGCCTCCGCGTTCTGAGAACAAGTCGGATTCAACCGCGGCGTTGAGTAGGATGTCAGGATTTGAAAATCCAAGTGTCTCCTGTCATCCGTATGTGCTCAGTGACTGCAGTGTATGCCTCCGCGTTCTGAGAACAAGTCGGATTCAACCGCGGCATTGAGTAGGATGTCAGGATTTGAAAGTCCAAGTGTCTCCTGTCTTCTGTATGTGCTCAGTGACTGCGGTGTAAGCCTTCACGCTATGAGAACAAGTTGGATGTGAAAATCCGAGTGTGTCCTGTCATCTGTATGTGCTCAGTGACTGCAGTGTATGCCTCCGCGTTCTGAGAACAAGTCGGATTCAACCGCGGCGTTGAGTAGGATGTCAGGATTTGAAAATCCAAGTGTCTCCTGTCATCCGTATGTGCTCAGTGACTGCGGTGTAAGCCTTCACGCTATGAGAACAAGTTGGATGTGAAAATCCGAGTGTCTCCTGTCACCCGTATGTGCTCAGTGACTGCAGTGTATGCCTCCGTGCTCTGAGAACAAGTCAGATTGAACTGTGGCGTTGAGTAGGATGTCAGGATTTGAAAATCCAAGTGTCTCCTGTCATCCGTATGTGCTCAGTGACTGCAGTGTATGCCTCCGCGTTCTGAGAACAAGTCGGATTCAACCGCGGCATAGAGTAGGATGTCAGGATTTGAAAGTCCAAGTGTCTCCTGTCTTCTGTATGTGCTCAGTGACTGCGGTGTAAGCCTTCACGCTATGAGAACAAGTTGGATGTGAAAATCCGAGTGTGTCCTGTCATCTGTATGTGCTCAGTGACTGCGGTGTATGCCTCCGCGCTCTGAGAACAAGTAGGATAGAATCGCGGCGTTGAGTAGGATGTCAGGATTTGAAAATCCAAGTGTCTCCTGTCATCTGTATGTGCTCAGTGACTGCGGTGTAAGCCTTCACGCTATGACAACAAGTTGGATGTGAAAATCCGAGTGTGTCCTGTCATCCGTATGTGCTCAGTGACTGCGGTGTAAGCCTTCACGCTCTGAGAACAAGTCAGATGTGAAAGTCCGAGTGTCTCCTGTCACCCGTATGTGCTCAGTGACTGCAGTGTATGCCTCCGTGCTCTGAGAACAAGTCGGATTGAACTGTGGCGTTGAGTAGGATGTCAGGATTTGACAATCCAAGTGTCTCCTGTCATCTGTATGTGCTCAGTGACTGCGGTGTAAGCCTTCACGCTCTGAGAACAAGTCGGATGTGAAAATCCGAGTGTCTCCTGTCATCTGTATGTGATCAGTGACTGCGGTGTATGCCTCCGCGCTCTGAGAACAAGTCGGATTGAACTGCGGCGTTGAGTAGGATGTCAGGATTTGAAAGTCCAAGTGTCTCCTGTCATCTGTATGTGCTCAGTGACTGCGGTGTATGCCTCTGCGCTCTGAGAACAAGTAGGATTGAACTGCGGCGTTGAGTAGGATGTCAGGATTTGAAAGTCCAAGTGTCTCCTGTCATCTATATGTGCTCAGTGACTGCAGTGTAAGCCTCCGCACTCTGGGAACAAGTCGGATTGAACTGCGGTGTTGAGTAGGATGTCAGGATCTGAAAATCCAAGTTTCTCCTGTCATCCGTATGTGCTCAGTGACTGCGGTGTAACCCTTCACGCTCTGAGAACAAGTAGGATTGAACTGCAGCGTTGAGTAGGATGTCAGGATTTGAAAGTCCAAGTGTCTCCTGTCATCCGTATGTGCTCAGTGACTGCAGTGTATGCCTCCGCGTTCTGAGAACAAGTCGGATTCAACCGCGGCGTTGAGTAGGATGTCAGGATTTGAAAGTCCAAGTGTCTCCTGTCTTCTGTATGTGCTCAGTGACTGCGGTGTAAGCCTTCACGCTATGAGAACAAGTTGGATGTGAAAATCCAAGTGTCTCCTGTCTTCTGTATGTGCTCAGTGACTGCGGTGTAAGCCTTCACGCTCTGAGAACAAGTAGGATAGAACTGTGGCGTTGAGTAGGATGTCAGGATTTGACAATCCAAGTGTCTCCTGTCATCCGTATGTGCTCAGTGACTGTGGTGTAAGCCTTCACGCTCTGAGAACAAGTCAGATGTGAAAGTCCGAGTGTCTCCTGTCACCCATATGTGCTCAGTGACTGCAGTGTATGCCTCCATGCTCTGAGAACAAGTCGGATTGAACTGCGGCGTTGAGTAGGATGTCAGGATTTGACAATCCAAGTGTCTCCTGTCATCTGTATGTGCTCAGTGACTGCGGTGTAAGCCTCCACGTTCCGAGAACAAGTCGGATTCAACCGCGGCGTTGAGTAGGATGTCAGGATTTAACAATCCAAGTGTCTCCTGTCATCTGTATGTGCTCAGTGACTGCGGTGTAAGCCTTCACGCTCTGAGAACAAGTCGGATGTGAAAATCCGAGTGTCTCCTGTCATCTGTATGTGATCAGTGACTGCGGTGTATGCCTCCGTGCTCTGAGAACAAGTCGGATTGAACTGCGGCATTGAGTAGGATGTCAGGATTTGAAAGTCCAAGTGTCTCCTGTCATCTGTATGTGCTCAGTGACTGCGGTGTATGCCTCCGCGCTCTGAGAACAAGTAGGATTGAACTGCGGCGTTGAGTAGGATGTCAGGATTTGAAAATCCAAGTGTCTCCTGTCATCTGTATGTGCTCAGTGACTGCGGTGTAAGCCTCCACGTTCTGAGAACAAGTCGGATTCAACCGCGGCATTGAGTAGGATGTCAGGATTTGAAAGTCCAAGTGTCTCCTGTCTTCTGTATGTGCTCAGTGACTGCGGTGTAAGCCTTCACGCTCTGAGAACAAGTCGGATGTGAAAATCCGAGTGTCTCCTGTCATCTGTATGTGATCAGTGACTGCGGTGTATGCCTCCGCGCTCTGAGAACAAGTAGGATTGAACTGCGGCGTTGAGTAGGATGTCAGGATTTGAAAGTCCAAGTGTCTCCTGTCATCTGTATGTGCTCAGTGACTGCGGTGTATGCCTCTGCGCTCTGAGAACAAGTAGGATTGAACTGCGGCGTTGAGTAGGATGTCAGGATTTGAAAGTCCAAGTGTCTCCTGTCTTCTGTATGTGCTCAGTGACTGCGGTGTAAGCCTTCACGCTATGAGAACAAGTTGGATGTGAAAATCCTAGTGTGTCCTGTCATCCGTATGTGCTCAGTGACTGCGGTGTAAGCCTTCACGCTCTGAGAACAAGTAGGATTGAACTGCGGCGTTGAGTAGGATGTCAGGATTTGACAATCCAAGTGTCTCCTGTCATCCGTATGTGCTCAGTGACTGTGGTGTAAGCCTTCACGCTCTGAGAACAAGTCAGATGTGAAAGTCCGAGTGTCTCCTGTCACCCGTATGTGCTCAGTGACTGCAGTGTATGCCTCCATGCTCTGAGAACAAGTCGGATTGAACTGCGGCGTTGAGTAGGATGTCAGGATTTGACAATCCAAGTGTCTCCTGTCATCTGTATGTGCTCAGTGACTGTGGTGTAAGCCTTCACGCTCTGAGAACAAGTCAGATGTGAAAGTCCGAGTGTCTCCTGTCACCCGTATGTGCTCAGTGACTGCAGTGTATGCCTCCATGCTCTGAGAACAAGTCGGATTGAACTGCGGCGTTGAGTAGGATGTCAGGATTTGACAATCCAAGTGTCTCCTGTCATCTGTATGTGCTCAGTGACTGCGGTGTATGCCTCTGCGCTCTGAGAACAAGTAGGATTGAACCGCGGCGTTGAGTAGGATGTCAGGATTTGAAAGTCCAAGTGTCTCCTGTCTTCTGTATGTGCTCAGTGACTGCGGTGTAAGCCTTCACGCTATGAGAACAAGTTGGATGTGAAAATCCTAGTGTGTCCTGTCATCCGTATGTGCTCAGTGACTGCGGTGTAAGCCTTCACGCTCTGAGAACAAGTAGGATTGAACTGCGGCGTTGAGTAGGATGTCAGGATTTGACAATCCAAGTGTCTCCTGTCATCCGTATGTGCTCAGTGACTGTGGTGTAAGCCTTCACGCTCTGAGAACAAGTCAGATGTGAAAGTCCGAGTGTCTCCTGTCACCCGTATGTGCTCAGTGACTGCAGTGTATGCCTCCATGCTCTGAGAACAAGTCGGATTGAACTGCGGCGTTGAGTAGGATGTCAGGATTTGACAATCCAAGTGTCTCCTGTCATCTGTATGTGCTCAGTGACTGCGGTGTAAGCCTTCACGCTATGAGAACAAGTTGGATGTGAAAATCCTAGTGTGTCCTGTCATCCGTATGTGCTCAGTGACTGCCGTGTAAGCCTTCACGCTCTGAGAACAAGTAGGATTGAACTGCGGCGTTGAGTAGGATGTCAGGATTTGACAATCCAAGTGTCTCCTGTCATCCGTATGTGCTCAGTGACTGTGGTGTAAGCCTTCACGCTCTGAGAACAAGTCAGATGTGAAAGTCCGAGTGTCTCCTGTCACCCGTATGTGCTCAGTGACTGCAGTGTATGCCTCCATGCTCTGAGAACAAGTCGGATTGAACTGCGGCGTTGAGTAGGATGTCAGGATTTGACAATCCAAGTGTCTCCTGTCATCTGTATGTGCTCAGTGACTGCGGTGTAAGCCTTCACGCTCTGAGAACAAGTCGGATGTGAAAATCCGAGTGTCTCCTGTCATCTGTATGTGATCAGTGACTGCGGTGTATGCCTCTGCGCTCTGAGAACAAGTAGGATTGAACTGCGGCGTTGAGTAGGATGTCAGGATTTGAAAGTCCAAGTGTCTCCTGTCTTCTGTATGTGCTCAGTGACTGCGGTGTAAGCCTTCACGCTATGAGAACAAGTTGGATGTGAAAATCTCAGTGTGTCCTGTCATCCGTATGTGCTCAGTGACTGCGGTGTAAGCCTTCACGCTCTGAGAACAAGTCGGATTGAACTGCGGCGTTGAGTAGGATGTCAGGATTTGACAATCCAAGTGTCTCCTGTCATCTGTATGTGCTCAGTGACTGCGGTGTAAGCCTTCACGCTCTGAGAACAAGTCGGACGTGAAAATCCGAGTGTCTCCTGTCATCTGTATGTGATCAGTGACTGCGGTGTATGACTCTGCGCTCTGAGAACAAGTAGGATTGAACTGCGGCGTTGAGTAGGATGTCAGGATTTGAAAGTCCAAGTGTCTCCTGTCTTCTGTATGTGCTCAGTGACTGCGGTGTAAGCCTTCACGCTATGAGAACAAGTTGGATGTGAAAATCCTAGTGTGTCCTGTCATCCGTATGTGCTCAGTGACTGCGGTGTAAGCCTTCACGCTCTGAGAACAAGTAGGATTGAACTGCGGCGTTGAGTAGGATGTCAGGATTTGACAATCCAAGTGTCTCCTGTCATCCGTATGTGCTCAGTGACTGTGGTGTAAGCCTTCACGCTCTGAGAACAAGTCAGATGTGAAAGTCCGAGTGTCTCCTGTCACCCGTATGTGCTCAGTGACTGCAGTGTATGCCTCCATGCTCTGAGAACAAGTCGGATTGAACTGCGGCGTTGAGTAGGATGTCAGGATTTGACAATCCAAGTGTCTCCTGTCATCCGTATGTGCTCAGTGACTGTGGTGTAAGCCTTCACGCTCTGAGAACAAGTCAGATGTGAAAGTCCGAGTGTCTCCTGTCACCCGTATGTGCTCAGTGACTGCAGTGTATGCCTCCATGCTCTGAGAACAAGTCGGATTGAACTGCGGCGTTGAGTAGGATGTCAGGATTTGACAATCCAAGTGTCTCCTGTCATCTGTATGTGCTCAGTGACTGCGGTGTATGCCTCTGCGCTCTGAGAACAAGTAGGATTGAACCGCGGCGTTGAGTAGGATGTCAGGATTTGAAAGTCCAAGTGTCTCCTGTCTTCTGTATGTGCTCAGTGACTGCGGTGTAAGCCTTCACGCTATGAGAACAAGTTGGATGTGAAAATCCTAGTGTGTCCTGTCATCCGTATGTGCTCAGTGACTGCGGTGTAAGCCTTCACGCTCTGAGAACAAGTAGGATTGAACTGCGGTGTTGAGTAGGATGTCAGGATTTGACAATCCAAGTGTCTCCTGTCATCCGTATGTGCTCAGTGACTGTGGTGTAAGCCTTCACGCTCTGAGAACAAGTCAGATGTGAAAGTCCGAGTGTCTCCTGTCACCCGTATGTGCTCAGTGACTGCAGTGTATGCCTCCATGCTCTGAGAACAAGTCGGATTGAACTGCGGCGTTGAGTAGGATGTCAGGATTTGACAATCCAAGTGTCTCCTGTCATCTGTATGTGCTCAGTGACTGCGGTGTAAGCCTTCACGCTCTGAGAACAAGTCGGATGTGAAAATCCGAGTGTCTCCTGTCATCTGTATGTGATCAGTGACTGCGGTGTATGCCTTCACGCTCTGAGAACAAGTAGGATTGAACTGCGGCGTTGAGTAGGATGTCAGGATTTGACAATCCAAGTGTCTCCTGTCATCCGTATGTGCTCAGTGACTGTGGTGTAAGCCTTCACGCTCTGAGAACAAGTCAGATGTGAAAGTCCGAGTGTCTCCTGTCACCCGTATGTGCTCAGTGACTGCAGTGTATGCCTCCGTGCTCTGAGAACAAGTCGGATTGAACTGTGGCGTTGAGTAGGATGTCAGGATTTGACAATCCAAGTGTCTCCTGTCATCTGTATGTGCTCAGTGACTGCGGTGTAAGCCTTCACGCTCTGAGAACAAGTCGGATGTGAAAATCCGAGTGTCTCCTGTCATCTGTATGTGATCAGTGACTGCGGTGTATGCCTCCGCGCTCTGAGAACAAGTCGGATTGAACTGCGGCGTTGAGTAGGATGTCAGGATTTGAAAGTCCAAGTGTCTCCTGTCATCTGTATGTGCTCAGTGACTGCGGTGTATGCCTCTGCGCTCTGAGAACAAGTAGGATTGAACCGCGGCGTTGAGTAGGATGTCAGGATTTGAAAGTCCAAGTGTCTCCTTTTTTTTTTTTTTTTTTTTTTTTTAAATCCAATTTTATTGTCCATGTTGTACCGAAGTATATGTTAGGACGTTACAGCGTGCTGAATATCGATGTTGTAGGTAAGTCCCGGGTTTGTGACATTGCTGAAGCTTGGGCTGTGACGGTGAAGTCATGATGCAACCCCCAGCTGGCCCATAAGCCAGCCTGAATCCGATGTATCCCTCAAGTGATTGGTCAATCACCCAGACTTCATGGCACTGTCCTTCTCCTCGCCGTCATCGCTGCCATTGCCCCGTCCCACACTACACTGCCCAGACTCACTCAGCCTGTTTTCCGCCGCAGTGTGGTACCCCCTGCCGAGTTGATTGCCTGCCGCATGACCAAATCGGGTCACCACTCCCGATGCCTCCCGGATCGCTTCTCCGGTTAGGCAAATGCCCATGAGGCCGGGCCCCATTTCAAGGACTGACGAGAATGCCACTGGACGGTGCTAAGACTGATGCTTGACCAGGTAGAATGGAATGGAATGATGAGATTGGTTTCGAATGAGGTGATAAAGGAGGGTGACGCATGGTTCCGGGATCGAGTAGTGGAGAAACCGGTGGGAGAATAAGTGCTCCCAGGCGGAGTATCGGGGAATGCAGACCACTACTGCACACCCCGGCGACGGGCCGTGTCGACTAAGGTCGTCGTAAGCGAAGGGCGCTGTCGGGGACAGCTGTACGGAGGCGCGACGACCCTCCTGAGATCCTGCTCGACTTTTTTCACCGTGGGAAAAAAGGAGGTTGTCGTGGTCGGAGATCAAGGAGCGGTCCCAAGTGTCTCCTGTCTTCTGTATGTGCTCAGTGACTGCGGTGTAAGCCTTCACGCTATGAGAACAAGTTGGATGTGAAAATCCTAGTGTGTCCTGTCATCCGTATGTGCTCAGTGACTGCGGTGTAAGCCTTCACGCTCTGAGAACAAGTAGGATTGAACTGCGGCGTTGAGTAGGATGTCAGGATTTGACAATCCAAGTGTCTCCTGTCATCTGTATGTGCTCAGTGACTGCGGTGTAAGCCTCCACGTTCTGAGAACAAGTCGGATTCAACCGCGGCATTGAGTAGGATGTCAGGATTTGAAAGTCCAAGTGTCTCCTGTCTTCTGTATGTGCTCAGTGACTGCGGTGTAAGCCTTCACGCTCTGAGAACAAGTCGGATGTGAAAATCCGAGTGTCTCCTGTCATCTGTATGTGATCAGTGACTGCGGTGTATGCCTCCGCGCTCTGAGAACAAGTAGGATTGAACCGCGGCATTGAGTAGGATGTCAGGATTTGAAAGTCCAAGTGTCTCCTGTCATCTGTATGTGCTCAGTGACTGCGGTGTATGCCTCTGTGCTCTGAGAACAAGTCGGATTGAACTGCGGCATTGAGTAGGATGTCAGGATTTGAAAGTCCAAGTGTCTCCTGTCATCTGTATGTGCTCAGTGACTGCGGTGTATGCCTCCGCGCTCTGAGAACAAGTAGGATTGAACTGCGGCGTTGAGTAGGATGTCAGGATTTGAAAATCCAAGTGTCTCCTGTCATCTGTATGTGCTCAGTGACTGCGGTGTAAGCCTCCACGTTCTGAGAACAAGTCGGATTCAACCGCGGCATTGAGTAGGATGTCAGGATTTGAAAGTCCAAGTGTCTCCTGTCTTCTGTATGTGCTCAGTGACTGCGGTGTAAGCCTTCACGCTCTGAGAACAAGTCGGATGTGAAAATCCGAGTGTCTCCTGTCATCTGTATGTGATCAGTGACTGCGGTGTATGCCTCCGCGCTCTGAGAACAAGTAGGATTGAACTGCGGCGTTGAGTAGGATGTCAGGATTTGAAAGTCCAAGTGTCTCCTGTCATCTGTATGTGCTCAGTGACTGCGGTGTATGCCTCTGTGCTCTGAGAACAAGTAGGATTGAACTGCGGCGTTGAGTAGGATGTCAGGATTTGACAATCCAAGTGTCTCCTGTCATCCGTATGTGCTCAGTGACTGTGGTGTAAGCCTTCACGCTCTGAGAACAAGTCAGATGTGAAAGTCCGAGTGTCTCCTGTCACCCGTATGTGCTCAGTGACTGCGGTGTAAGCCTTCACGCTCTGAGAACAAGTAGGATTGAACTGCGGCGTTGAGTAGGATGTCAGGATTTGACAATCCAAGTGTCTCCTGTCATCCGTATGTGCTCAGTGACTGTGGTGTAAGCCTTCACGCTCTGAGAACAAGTCAGATGTGAAAGTCCGAGTGTCTCCTGTCACCCGTATGTGCTCAGTGACTGCAGTGTATGCCTCCATGCTCTGAGAACAAGTCGGATTGAACTGCGGCGTTGAGTAGGATGTCAGGATTTGACAATCCAAGTGTCTCCTGTCATCTGTATGTGCTCAGTGACTGCGGTGTAAGCCTCCACGTTCCGAGAACAAGTCGGATTCAACCGCGGCGTTGAGTAGGATGTCAGGATTTGACAATCCAAGTGTCTCCTGTCATCTGTATGTGCTCAGTGACTGCGGTGTAAGCCTTCACGCTCTGAGAATAAGTCGGATGTGAAAATCCGAGTGTCTCCTGTCATCTGTATGTGATCAGTGACTGCGGTGTATGCCTCCGTGCTCTGAGAACAAGTCGGATTGAACTGCGGCATTGAGTAGGATGTCAGGATTTGAAAGTCCAAGTGTCTCCTGTCATCTGTATGTGCTCAGTGACTGCGGTGTATGCCTCCGCGCTCTGAGAACAAGTAGGATTGAACTGCGGCGTTGAGTAGGATGTCAGGATTTGAAAATCCAAGTGTCTCCTGTCATCTGTATGTGCTCAGTGACTGCGGTGTAAGCCTCCACGTTCTGAGAACAAGTCGGATTGAACTGCGGCGTTGAGTAGGATGTCAGGATTTGAAAGTCCAAGTGTCTCCTGTCATCTGTATGTGCTCAGTGACTGCGGTGTATGCCTCTGCGCTCTGAGAACAAGTAGGATTGAACCGCGGCGTTGAGTAGGATGTCAGGATTTGAAAGTCCAAGTGTCTCCTTTTTTTTTTTTTTTTTTTTTTTTTAAATCCAATTTTATTGTCCATGTTGTACCGAAGTATATGTTAGGACGTTACAGCGTGCTGAATATCGATGTTGTAGGTAAGTCCCGGGTTTGTGACATTGCTGAAGCTTGGGCTGTGACGGTGAAGTCATGATGCAACCCCCAGCTGGCCCATAAGCCAGCCTGAATCCGATGTATCCCTCAAGTGATTGGTCAATCACCCAGACTTCATGGCACTGTCCTTCTCCTCGCCGTCATCGCTGCCATTGCCCCGTCCCACACTACACTGCCCAGACTCACTCAGCCTGTTTTCCGCCGCAGTGTGGTACCCCCTGCCGAGTTGATTGCCTGCCGCATGACCAAATCGGGTCACCACTCCCGATGCCTCCCGGATCGCTTCTCCGGTTAGGCAAATGCCCATGAGGCCGGGCCCCATTTCAAGGACTGACGAGAATGCCACTGGACGGTGCTAAGACTGATGCTTGACCAGGTAGAATGGAATGGAATGATGAGATTGGTTTCGAATGAGGTGATAAAGGAGGGTGACGCATGGTTCCGGGATCGAGTAGTGGAGAAACGGTGGGAGAATAAGTGCTCCCAGGCGGAGTATCGGGGAATGCAGACCACTACTGCACACCCCGGCGACGGGCCGTGTCGACTAAGGTCGTCGTAAGCGAAGGGCGCTGTCGGGGACAGCTGTACGGAGGCGCGACGACCCTCCTGAGATCCTGCTCGACTTTTTTCACCGTGGGAAAAAAGGAGGTTGTCGTGGTCGGAGATCAAGGAGCGGTCCCAAGTGTCTCCTGTCTTCTGTATGTGCTCAGTGACTGCGGTGTAAGCCTTCACGCTATGAGAACAAGTTGGATGTGAAAATCCTAGTGTGTCCTGTCATCCGTATGTGCTCAGTGACTGCGGTGTAAGCCTTCACGCTCTGAGAACAAGTAGGATTGAACTGCGGCGTTGAGTAGGATGTCAGGATTTGACAATCCAAGTGTCTCCTGTCATCTGTATGTGCTCAGTGACTGCGGTGTAAGCCTCCACGTTCTGAGAACAAGTCGGATTCAACCGCGGCATTGAGTAGGATGTCAGGATTTGAAAGTCCAAGTGTCTCCTGTCTTCTGTATGTGCTCAGTGACTGCGGTGTAAGCCTTCACGCTCTGAGAACAAGTCGGATGTGAAAATCCGAGTGTCTCCTGTCATCTGTATGTGATCAGTGACTGCGGTGTATGCCTCCGCGCTCTGAGAACAAGTAGGATTGAACCGCGGCATTGAGTAGGATGTCAGGATTTGAAAGTCCAAGTGTCTCCTGTCATCTGTATGTGCTCAGTGACTGCGGTGTATGCCTCTGTGCTCTGAGAACAAGTCGGATTGAACTGCGGCATTGAGTAGGATGTCAGGATTTGAAAGTCCAAGTGTCTCCTGTCATCTGTATGTGCTCAGTGACTGCGGTGTATGCCTCCGCGCTCTGAGAACAAGTAGGATTGAACTGCGGCGTTGAGTAGGATGTCAGGATTTGAAAATCCAAGTGTCTCCTGTCATCTGTATGTGCTCAGTGACTGCGGTGTAAGCCTCCACGTTCTGAGAACAAGTCGGATTCAACCGCGGCATTGAGTAGGATGTCAGGATTTGAAAGTCCAAGTGTCTCCTGTCTTCTGTATGTGCTCAGTGACTGCGGTGTAAGCCTTCACGCTCTGAGAACAAGTCGGATGTGAAAATCCGAGTGTCTCCTGTCATCTGTATGTGATCAGTGACTGCGGTGTATGCCTCCGCGCTCTGAGAACAAGTAGGATTGAACTGCGGCGTTGAGTAGGATGTCAGGATTTGAAAGTCCAAGTGTCTCCTGTCATCTGTATGTGCTCAGTGACTGCGGTGTATGCCTCTGTGCTCTGAGAACAAGTAGGATTGAACTGCGGCGTTGAGTAGGATGTCAGGATTTGACAATCCAAGTGTCTCCTGTCATCCGTATGTGCTCAGTGACTGTGGTGTAAGCCTTCACGCTCTGAGAACAAGTCAGATGTGAAAGTCCGAGTGTCTCCTGTCACCCGTATGTGCTCAGTGACTGCGGTGTAAGCCTTCACGCTCTGAGAACAAGTAGGATTGAACTGCGGCGTTGAGTAGGATGTCAGGATTTGACAATCCAAGTGTCTCCTGTCATCCGTATGTGCTCAGTGACTGTGGTGTAAGCCTTCACGCTCTGAGAACAAGTCAGATGTGAAAGTCCGAGTGTCTCCTGTCACCCGTATGTGCTCAGTGACTGCAGTGTATGCCTCCATGCTCTGAGAACAAGTCGGATTGAACTGCGGCGTTGAGTAGGATGTCAGGATTTGACAATCCAAGTGTCTCCTGTCATCTGTATGTGCTCAGTGACTGCGGTGTAAGCCTCCACGTTCCGAGAACAAGTCGGATTCAACCGCGGCGTTGAGTAGGATGTCAGGATTTGACAATCCAAGTGTCTCCTGTCATCTGTATGTGCTCAGTGACTGCGGTGTAAGCCTTCACGCTCTGAGAATAAGTCGGATGTGAAAATCCGAGTGTCTCCTGTCATCTGTATGTGATCAGTGACTGCGGTGTATGCCTCCGTGCTCTGAGAACAAGTCGGATTGAACTGCGGCATTGAGTAGGATGTCAGGATTTGAAAGTCCAAGTGTCTCCTGTCATCTGTATGTGCTCAGTGACTGCGGTGTATGCCTCCGCGCTCTGAGAACAAGTAGGATTGAACTGCGGCGTTGAGTAGGATGTCAGGATTTGAAAATCCAAGTGTCTCCTGTCATCTGTATGTGCTCAGTGACTGCGGTGTAAGCCTCCACGTTCTGAGAACAAGTCGGATTCAACCGCGGCATTGAGTAGGATGTCAGGATTTGAAAGTCCAAGTGTCTCCTGTCTTCTGTATGTGCTCAGTGACTGCGGTGTAAGCCTTCACGCTCTGAGAACAAGTCGGATGTGAAAATCCGAGTGTCTCCTGTCATCTGTATGTGATCAGTGACTGCGGTGTATGCCTCCGCGCTCTGAGAACAAGTAGGATTGAACTGCGGCGTTGAGTAGGATGTCAGGATTTGAAAGTCCAAGTGTCTCCTGTCATCTGTATGTGCTCAGTGACTGCGGTGTATGCCTCTGTGCTCTGAGAACAAGTAGGATTGAACTGCGACGTTGAGTAGGATGTCAGGATTTGAAAGTCCAAGTGTCTCCTGTCTTCTGTATGTGCTCAGTGACTGCGGTGTAAGCCTTCACGCTATGAGAACAAGTTGGATGTGAAAATCCTAGTGTGTCCTGTCATCCGTATGTGCTCAGTGACTGCGGTGTAAGCCTTCACGCTCTGAGAACAAGTAGGATTGAACTGCGGCGTTGAGTAGGATGTCAGGATTTGACAATCCAAGTGTCTCCTGTCATCCGTATGTGCTCAGTGACTGTGGTGTAAGCCTTCACGCTCTGAGAACAAGTCAGATGTGAAAGTCCGAGTGTCTCCTGTCACCCGTATGTGCTCAGTGACTGCAGTGTATGTCTCCATGCTCTGAGAACAAGTCGGATTGAACTGCGGCGTTGAGTAGGATGTCAGGATTTGACAATCCAAGTGTCTCCTGTCATCTGTATGTGCTCAGTGACTGCGGTGTAAGCCTCCACGTTCCGAGAACAAGTCGGATTCAACCGCGGCGTTGAGTAGGATGTCAGGATTTGACAATCCAAGTGTCTCCTGTCATCTGTATGTGCTCAGTGACTGCGGTGTAAGCCTTCACGCTCTGAGAACAAGTCGGATGTGAAAATCCGAGTGTCTCCTGTCATCTGTATGTGATCAGTGACTGCGGTGTATGCCTCCGTGCTCTGAGAACAAGTCGGATTGAACTGCGGCATTGAGTAGGATGTCAGGATTTGAAAGTCCAAGTGTCTCCTGTCATCTGTATGTGCTCAGTGACTGCGGTGTATGCCTCCGCGCTCTGAGAACAAGTAGGATTGAACTGCGGCGTTGAGTAGGATGTCAGGATTTGAAAATCCAAGTGTCTCCTGTCATCTGTATGTGCTCAGTGACTGCGGTGTAAGCCTCCACATTCTGAGAACAAGTCGGATTCAACCGCGGCATTGAGTAGGATGTCAGGATTTGAAAGTCCAAGTGTCTCCTGTCTTCTGTATGTGCTCAGTGACTGCGGTGTAAGCCTTCACGCTCTGAGAACAAGTCGGATGTGAAAATCCGAGTGTCTCCTGTCATCTGTATGTGATCAGTGACTGCGGTGTATGCCTCTGCGCTCTGAGAACAAGTAGGATTGAACTGCGGCGTTGAGTAGGATGTCAGGATTTGACAATCCAAGTGTCTCCTGTCATCTGTATGTGCTCAGTGACTGCGGTGTAAGCCTCCATGCTCTGAGAACAAGTCGGATTGAACTGCGGCGTTGAGTAGGATGTCAGGATTTGACAATCCAAGTGTCTCCTGTCATCTGTATGTGCTCAGTGACTGCGGTGTAAGCCTCCACGTTCCGAGAACAAGTCGGATTCAACCGCGGCGTTGAGTAGGATGTCAGGATTTGACAATCCAAGTGTCTCCTGTCATCTGTATGTGCTCAGTGACTGCGGTGTAAGCCTTCACGCTCTGAGAACAAGTCGGATGTGAAAATCCGAGTGTCTCCTGTCATCTGTATGTGATCAGTGACTGCGGTGTATGCCTCTGCGCTCTGAGAACAAGTAGGATTGAACTGCGGCATTGAGTAGGATGTCAGGATTTGAAAATCCAAGTGTCTCCTGTCATCTATATGTGCTCAGTGACTGCCGTGTAAGCCTCCGCACTCTGGGAACAAGTCGGATTGAACTGCGGTGTTGAGTAAGATGTCAGGATCTGAAAATCCAAGTTTCTCCTGTCATCCGTATGTGCTCAGTGACTGCGGTGTAAGCCTTCACGCTCTGAGAACAAGTAGGATTGAACTGCGGCGTTGAGTAGCATGTCAGGATTTGAAAGTCCAAGTGTCTCCTGTCTTCTGTATGTGCTCAGTGACTGCGGTGTAAGCCTTCACGCTATGAGAACAAGTTGGATGTGAAAATCCTAGTGTGTCCTGTCATCCGTATGTGCTCAGTGACTGCGGTGTAAGCCTTCACGCTCTGAGAACAAGTCAGATGTGAAAGTCCGAGTGTCTCCTGTCACCCGTATGTGCTCAATGACTGCAGTGTATGCCTCCGTGCTCTGAGATCAAGTCGGATTGAACTGCGGCGTTGAGTAGGATGTCAGGATTTGAAAATCCAAGTGTCTCCTGTCATCCGTATGTGCTCAGTGACTGCAGTGTATGCCTCCGCGTTCTGAGAACAAGTCGGATTCAACCGCGGCGTTGAGTAGGATGTCAGGATTTGAAAGTCCAAGTGTCTCCTGTCTTCTGTATGTGCTCAGTGACTGCGGTGTAAGCCTTCACGCTATGAGAACAAGTTGGATGTGAAAATCCGAGTGTGTCCTGTCATCCGTATGTGCTCAGTGACTGCGGTGTAAGCCTTCACGCTCTGAGAACAAGTCAGATGTGAAAGTCCGAGTGTCTCCTGTCACCCGTATGTGCTCAGTGACTGCAGTGTATGCCTCCGTGCTCTGAGATCAAGTCGGATTGAACTGCGGCGTTGAGTAGGATGTCAGGATTTGAAAATCCAAGTGTCTCCTGTCATCCGTATGTGCTCAGTGACTGCAGTGTATGCCTCCGCGTTCTGAGAACAAGTCGGATTCAACCGCGGCGTTGAGTAGGATGTCAGGATTTGAAAGTCCAAGTGTCTCCTGTCATCCGTATGTGCTCAGTGACTGCGGTGTAAGCCTTCACGCTCTG
Source organism: Strobilurus luchuensis (assembly GCA_019915105.1). Lineage (NCBI taxonomy): Eukaryota > Fungi > Basidiomycota > Agaricomycetes > Agaricales > Physalacriaceae > Strobilurus > Strobilurus luchuensis. Next base: position 2,199,393 of record JAHLMJ010000004.1, read on the forward strand.
AGAACAAGTCGGATGTGAAAATCCGAGTGTCTCCTGTCATCTGTATGTGATCAGTGACTGCGGTGTAAGCCCCCGCACTCTGGGAACAAGTCGGATTGAACTGCGGTGTTGAGTAGGATATCAGGATCTGAAAATCCAAGTTTCTCCTGTCATCCGTATGTGCTCAGTGACTGCGGTGTAAGCCTTCACGCTCTGAGAACAAGTCGGATGTGAAAATCTGAGTGTCTCCTGCCATCTGTATGTGCTCAGTGACTGTGGTGTATGCCTCCGCGCTCTGAGAACAAGTAGGATTGAACTGCGGCGTTGAGTAGGATGTCAGGATTTGAAAGTCCAAGTGTCTCCTGTCTTCTGTATGTGCTCAGTGACTGCGGTGTAAGCCTTCACGCTCTGAGAACAAGTCGGATGTGAAAATCCGAGTGTCTCCTGCCATCTGTATGTGCTCAGTGACTGCGGTGTATGCCTCCGCGTTCTGAGAACAAGTCGGATTCAACCGCGGCGTTGAGTAGGATGTCAGGATTTGAAAATCCAAGTGTCTCCTGTCATCCGTATGTGCTCAGTGACTGCAGTGTATGCCTCCGTGCTCTGAGAACAAGTCGGATTGAACTGCGGCATTGAGTAGGATGTCAGGATTTGAAAATCCAAGTGTCTCCTGTCATCCGTATGTGCTCAGTGACTGCAGTGTATGCCTCCGCGTTCTGAGAACAAGTCGGATTCAACCGCGGCGTTGAGTAGGATGTCAGGATTTGAAAATCCAAGCGTCTCCTGTCATCTATATGTGCTCAGTGACTGCGGTGTAAGCCCCCGCACTCTGGGAACAAGTCGGATTGAACTGCGGTGTTGAGTAGGATATCAGGATCTGAAAATCCAAGTTTCTCCTGTCATCCGTATGTGCTCAGTGACTGCGGTGTAAGCCTTCACGCTCTGAGAACAAGTCGGATGTGAAAATCTGAGTGTCTCCTGCCATCTGTATGTGCTCAGTGACTGTGGTGTATGCCTCCGCGCTCTGAGAACAAGTAGGATGTGAAAATCTGAGTGTCTCCTGCCATCTGTATGTGCTCAGTGACTGTGGTGTATGCCTCCGCGCTCTGAGAACAAGTAGGATTGAACTGCGGCGTTGAGTAGGATGTCAGGATTTGAAAGTCCAAGTGTCTCCTGTCTTCTGTATGTGCTCAGTGACTGCGGTGTAAGCCTTCACGCTCTGAGAACAAGTCGGATGTGAAAATCCGAGTGTCTCCTGCCATCTGTATGTGCTCAGTGACTGCGGTGTATGCCTCCGCGTTCTGAGAACAAGTCGGATTCAACCGCGGCGTTGAGTAGGATGTCAGGATTTGAAAATCCAAGTGTCTCCTGTCATCCGTATGTGCTCAGTGACTGCAGTGTATGCCTCCGTGCTCTGAGAACAAGTCGGATTGAACTGCGGCATTGAGTAGGATGTCAGGATTTGAAAATCCAAGTGTCTCCTGTCATCCGTATGTGCTCAGTGACTGCAGTGTATGCCTCCGCGTTCTGAGAACAAGTCGGATTCAACCGCGGCGTTGAGTAGGATGTCAGGATTTGAAAATCCAAGTGTCTCCTGTCATCTATATGTGCTCAGTGACTGCGGTGTAAGCCCCCGCACTCTGGGAACAAGTCGGATTGAACTGCGGTGTTGAGTAGGATATCAGGATCTGAAAATCCAAGTTTCTCCTGTCATCCGTATGTGCTCAGTGACTGCGGTGTAAGCCTTCACGCTCTGAGAACAAGTCGGATGTGAAAATCTGAGTGTCTCCTGCCATCTGTATGTGCTCAGTGACTGTGGTGTATGCCTCCGCGCTCTGAGAACAAGTAGGATGTGAAAATCTGAGTGTCTCCTGCCATCTGTATGTGCTCAGTGACTGTGGTGTATGCCTCCGCGCTCTGAGAACAAGTAGGATTGAACTGCGGCGTTGAGTAGGATGTCAGGATTTGAAAGTCCAAGTGTCTCCTGTCTTCTGTATGTGCTCAGTGACTGCGGTGTAAGCCTTCACGCTCTGAGAACAAGTCGGATGTGAAAATCCGAGTGTCTCCTGCCATCTGTATGTGCTCAGTGACTGCGGTGTATGCCTCCGCGTTCTGAGAACAAGTCGGATTCAACCGCGGCGTTGAGTAGGATGTCAGGATTTGAAAATCCAAGTGTCTCCTGTCATCCGTATGTGCTCAGTGACTGCAGTGTATGCCTCCGTGCTCTGAGAACAAGTCGGATTCAACCGCGGCGTTGAGTAGGATGTCAGGATTTGAAAGTCCAAGTGTCTCCTGTCTTCTGTATGTGCTCAGTGACTGCGGTGTAAGCCTTCACGCTCTGAGAACAAGTCAGATGTGAAAGTCCGAGTGTCTCCTGTCACCCATATGTGCTCAGTGACTGCAGTGTATGCCTCCGTGCTCTGAGAACAAGTCGGATTGAACTGTGGCGTTGAGTAGGATGTCAGGATTTGAAAATCCAAGTGTCTCCTGTCATCCGTATGTGCTCAGTGACTGCGGTGTAAGCCTCCGCGTTCTGAGAACAAGTCGGATTCAACCGCGGCGTTGAGTAGGATGTCAGGATTTGAAAGTCCAAGTGTCTTCTGTCTTCTGTATGTGCTCAGTGACTGCGGTGTAAGCCTTCACGCTATGAGAACAAGTTGGATGTGAAAATCCTAGTGTGTCCTGTCATCCGTATGTGCTCAGTGACTGCAGTGTAAGCCTTCACGCTCTGAGAACAAGTCAGATGTGAAAGTCCGAGTGTCTCCTGTCACCCGTATGTGCTCAGTGACTGCGGTGTATGCCTCCGCGTTCTGAGAACAAGTCGGATTCAACCGCGGCGTTGAGTAGGATGTCAGGATTTGAAAGTCCAAGTGTCTCCTGTCTTCTGTATGTGCTCAGTGACTGCGGTGTAAGCCTTCACGCTATGAGAACAAGTTGGATGTGAAAATCCTAGTGTGTCCTGTCATCCGTATGTGCTCAGTGACTGCAGTGTAAGCCTTCACGCTCTGAGAACAAGTCAGATGTGAAAGTCCGAGTGTCTCCTGTCACCCGTATGTGCTCAGTGACTGCGGTGTATGCCTCCGCGTTCTGAGAACAAGTCGGATTCAACCGCGGCGTTGAGTAGGATGTCAGGATTTGAAAGTCCAAGTGTCTCCTGTCTTCTGTATGTGCTCAGTGACTGCGGTGTATGCCTCCACGCTATGAGAACAAGTTGGATGTGAAAATCCTAGTGTGTCCTGTCATCCGTATGTGCTCAGTGACTGCAGTGTAAGCCTTCACGCTCTGAGAACAAGTCAGATGTGAAAGTCCGAGTGTCTCCTGTCACCCGTATGTGCTCAGTGACTGCGGTGTATGCCTCCGCGTTCTGAGAACAAGTCGGATTCAACCGCGGCGTTGAGTAGGATGTCAGGATTTGAAAGTCCAAGTGTCTCCTGTCTTCTGTATGTGCTCAGTGACTGCGGTGTAAGCCTTCACGCTATGAGAACAAGTTGGATGTGAAAATCCTAGTGTGTCCTGTCATCCGTATGTGCTCAGTGACTGCAGTGTAAGCCTTCACGCTCTGAGAACAAGTCAGATGTGAAAGTCCGAGTGTCTCCTGTCACCCGTATGTGCTCAGTGACTGCGGTGTATGCCTCCGCGTTCTGAGAACAAGTCGGATTCAACCGCGGCGTTGAGTAGGATGTCAGGATTTGAAAGTCCAAGTGTCTCCTGTCTTCTGTATGTGCTCAGTGACTGCGGTGTATGCCTCCACGCTATGAGAACAAGTTGGATGTGAAAATCCTAGTGTGTCCTGTCATCCGTATGTGCTCAGTGACTGCAGTGTAAGCCTTCACGCTCTGAGAACAAGTCAGATGTGAAAGTCCGAGTGTCTCCTGTCACCCGTATGTGCTCAGTGACTGCGGTGTATGCCTCCGCGTTCTGAGAACAAGTCGGATTCAACCGCGGCGTTGAGTAGGATGTCAGGATTTGAAAGTCCAAGTGTCTCCTGTCTTCTGTATGTGCTCAGTGACTGCGGTGTAAGCCTTCACGCTATGAGAACAAGTTGGATGTGAAAATCCTAGTGTGTCCTGTCATCCGTATGTGCTCAGTGACTGCAGTGTAAGCCTTCACGCTCTGAGAACAAGTCAGATGTGAAAGTCCGAGTGTCTCCTGTCACCCGTATGTGCTCAGTGACTGCGGTGTATGCCTCCGCGTTCTGAGAACAAGTCGGATTCAACCGCGGCGTTGAGTAGGATGTCAGGATTTGAAAGTCCAAGTGTCTCCTGTCTTCTGTATGTGCTCAGTGACTGCGGTGTAAGCCTTCACGCTATGAGAACAAGTTGGATGTGAAAATCCTAGTGTGTCCTGTCATCCGTATGTGCTCAGTGACTGCAGTGTAAGCCTTCACGCTCTGAGAACAAGTCAGATGTGAAAGTCCGAGTGTCTCCTGTCACCCGTATGTGCTCAGTGACTGCGGTGTATGCCTCCGCGTTCTGAGAACAAGTCGGATTCAACCGCGGCGTTGAGTAGGATGTCAGGATTTGAAAGTCCAAGTGTCTCCTGTCTTCTGTATGTGCTCAGTGACTGCGGTGTATGCCTCCGCGCTATGAGAACAAGTTGGATGTGAAAATCCTAGTGTGTCCTGTCATCCGTATGTGCTCAGTGACTGCAGTGTAAGCCTTCATGCTCTGAGAACAAGTCAGATGTGAAAGTCCGAGTGTCTCCTGTCACCCGTATGTGCTCAGTGACTGCGGTGTATGCCTCCGCGTTCTGAGAACAAGTCGGATTCAACCGCGGCGTTGAGTAGGATGTCAGGATTTGAAAGTCCAAGTGTCTCCTGTCTTCTGTATGTGCTCAGTGACTGCGGTGTAAGCCTCCGCATTCTGAGAACAAGTCGGATTCAACCGCGGCGTTGAGTAGGATGTCAGGATTTGAAAGTCCAAGTGTCTTCTGTCTTCTGTATGTGCTCAGTGACTGTGGTGTAAGCCTTCACGCTATGAGAACAAGTTGGATGTGAAAATCCTAGTGTGTCCTGTCATCCGTATGTGCTCAGTGACTGCAGTGTAAGCCTTCACGCTCCGAGAACAAGTCAGATGTGAAAGTCCGAGTGTCTCCTGTCACCCGTATGTGCTCAGTGACTGCGGTGTATGCCTCCGCGCTCTGAGAACAAGTAGGATTGAACTGCGGCGTTGAGTAGGATGTCAGGATTTGAAAATCCAAGTGTCTCCTGTCATCCGTATGTGCTCAGTGACTGCGGTGTAAGCCTCCACGTTCTGAGAACAAGTCGGATTCAACCGCGGCGTTGAGTAGGATGTCAGGATTTGAAAGTCCAAGTGTCTCCTGTCTTCTGTATGTGCTCAGTGACTGCGGTGTAAGCCTTCATGCTCTGAGAACAAGTCAGATGTGAAAGTCCGAGTGTCTCCTGTCACCCGTATGTGCTCAGTGACTGCAGTGTATGCCTCCGTGCTCTGAGAACAAGTCGGATTCAACCGCGGCGTTGAGTAGGATGTCAGGATTTGAAAGTCCAAGTGTCTCCTGTCTTCTGTATGTGCTCAGTGACTGCGGTGTAAGCCTTCACGCTATGAGAACAAGTTGGATGTGAAAATCCTAGTGTGTCCTGTCATCCGTATGTGCTCAGTGACTGCGGTGTAAGCCTTCACGCTCTGAGAACAAGTCAGATGTGAAAGTCCGAGTGTCTCCTGTCACCCGTATGTGCTCAGTGACTGCAGTGTATGCCTCCGTGCTCTGAGAACAAGTCGGATTCAACCGCGGCGTTGAGTAGGATGTCAGGATTTGAAAGTCCAAGTGTCTCCTGTCTTCTGTATGTGCTCAGTGACTGCGGTGTAAGCCTTCACGCTATGAGAACAAGTTGGATGTGAAAATCCTAGTGTGTCCTGTCATCCGTATGTGCTCAGTGACTGCGGTGTAAGCCTTCACGCTCTGAGAACAAGTCAGATGTGAAAGTCCGAGTATCTCCTGTCACCCATATGTGCTCAGTGACTGCGGTGTATGCCTCCGCGTTCTGAGAACAAGTCGGATTCAACCGCGGCGTTGAGTAGGATGTCAGGATTTGAAAGTCCAAGTGTCTCCTGTCTTCTGTATGTGCTCAGTGACTGCGGTGCATGCCTCCGCGCTATGAGAACAAGTTGGATGTGGAAATCCCAGTGTGTCCTGTCATCCGTATGTGCTCAGTGACTGCGGTGTAAGCCTTCACGCTCTGAAAACAAGTCGGATGTGAAAATCCGAGTGTCTCCTGTCATCTGTATGTGCTCAGTGACTGCGGTGTAAGCCTTCACGCTCTGGAAACAAGTCGGATGTGAAAATCCGAGTATCTCCTGTCATCCATACGTGCTCAGTGACTGCAGTGTATGTCTCCGTGCTCTGAGAAAAAGTCAGATTGAACTGCAGCATTGAGTAGAATGCCAGGATTTGAAAATCCAAGTGTCTCCTGTCATCCGTATGTGCTCAGTGACTGCGGTGTAAGCCTCCACGTTCTGAGAACAAGTCGGATTCAACCGCGGCGTTGAGTAGGATGTCAGGATTTGAAAGTCCAAGTGTCTCCTGTCTTCTGTATGTGCTCAGTGACTGCGGTGTAAGCCTTCACGCTATGAGAACAAGTTGGATGTGAAAATCCTAGTGTGTCCTGTCATCCGTATGTGCTCAGTGACTGCGGTGTAAGCCTTCACGCTCTGAGAACAAGTCAGATGTGAAAGTCCGAGTGTCTCCTGTCACCCGTATGTGCTCAGTGACTGCGGTGTATGCCTCCGCGCTCTGAGAACAAGTAGGATTGAACTGCGGCGTTGAGTAGGATGTCAGGATTTGAAAATCCAAGTGTCTCCTGTCATCCGTATGTGCTCAGTGACTGCGGTGTAAGCCTCCACGTTCTGAGAACAAGTCGGATTCAACCGCGGCGTTGAGTAGGATGTCAGGATCTGAAAGTCCAAGTGTCTCCTGTCTTCTGTATGTGCTCAGTGACTGCGGTGTAAGCCTTCACGCTATGAGAACAAGTTGGATGTGAAAATCCTAGTGTGTCCTGTCATCCGTATGTGCTCAGTGACTGCGGTGTAAGCCTCCGCGTTCTGAGAACAAGTCGGATTCAACCGCGGCGTTGAGTAGGATGTCAGGATTTGAAAGTCCAAGTGTCTCCTGTCTTCTGTATGTGCTCAGTGACTGCGGTGTAAGCCTTCACGCTATGAGAACAAGTTGGATGTGAAAATCCTAGTGTGTCCTGTCATCCGTATGTGCTCAGTGACTGCGGTGTAAGCCTTCACGCTCTGGGAACAAGTCGGATGTGAAAATCCGAGTATCTCCTGTCATCCATACGTGCTCAGTGACTGCAGTGTATGTCTCCGTGCTCTGAGAAAAAGTCAGATTGAACTGCAGCATTGAGTAGAATGCCAGGATTTGAAAATCCAAGTGTCTCCTGTCATCCGTATGTGCTCAGTGACTGCGGTGTAAGCCTCCACGTTCTGAGAACAAGTCGGATTCAACCGCGGCGTTGAGTAGGATGTCAGGATTTGAAAGTCCAAGTGTCTCCTGTCTTCTGTATGTGCTCAGTGACTGCGGTGTAAGCCTTCACGCTATGAGAACAAGTTGGATGTGAAAATCCTAGTGTGTCCTGTCATCCGTATGTGCTCAGTGACTGCGGTGTAAGCCTTCACGCTCTGAGAACAAGTCAGATGTGAAAGTCCGAGTGTCTCCTGTCACCCGTATGTGCTCAGTGACTGCAGTGTATGCCTCCGCGCTCTGAGAACAAGTAGGATTGAACTGCGGCGTTGAGTAGGATGTCAGGATTTGAAAATCCAAGTGTCTCCTGTCATCCGTATGTGCTCAGTGACTGCGGTGTAAGCCTCCACGTTCTGAGAACAAGTCGGATTCAACCGCGGCGTTGAGTAGGATGTCAGGATCTGAAAGTCCAAGTGTCTCCTGTCTTCTGTATGTGCTCAGTGACTGCGGTGTAAGCCTTCACGCTATGAGAACAAGTTGGATGTGAAAATCCTAGTGTGTCCTGTCATCCGTATGTGCTCAGTGACTGCAGTGTAAGCCTTCACGCTCTGGGAACAAGTCGGATGTGAAAATTCGAGTATCTCCTGTCATCCATACGTGCTCAGTGACTGCAGTGTATGTCTCCGTGCTCTGAGAAAAAGTCAGATTGAACTGCAGCATTGAGTAGAATGCCAGGATTTGAAAATCCAAGTGTCTCCTGTCATCCGTATGTGCTCAGTGACTGCGGTGTAAGCCTCCACGTTCTGAGAACAAGTCGGATTCAACCGCGGCGTTGAGTAGGATGTCAGGATCTGAAAGTCCAAGTGTCTCCTGTCTTCTGTATGTGCTCAGTGACTGCGGTGTAAGCCTTCACGCTATGAGAACAAGTTGGATGTGAAAATCCTAGTGTGTCCTGTCATCCGTATGTGCTCAGTGACTGCGGTGTAAGCCTCCGCGTTCTGAGAACAAGTCGGATTCAACCGCGGCGTTGAGTAGGATGTCAGGATTTGAAAGTCCAAGTGTCTCCTGTCTTCTGTATGTGCTCAGTGACTGCGGTATAAGCCTTCACGCTATGAGAACAAGTTGGATGTGAAAATCCTAGTGTGTCCTGTCATCCGTATGTGCTCAGTGACTGCGGTGTAAGCCTTCACGCTCTGAGAACAAGTCAGATGTGAAAGTCCGAGTGTCTCCTGTCATCTGTATGTGCTCAGTGACTGCGGTGTAAGCCTTCACGCTCGGAGAACAAGTCGGATGTGAAAATCGGAGGGTCCTCTGTCATTTGTATATACTCAGTGACTGCAGTGTATACCTCCGTGCTCTGAGAACAAGTCGGATTGAACTGCGGCGTTGAGTGGGATGTCAGGATTTGAAAATCCAATTGTCTCCTGTCATCTGTATGTGCTCAGTGACTGCGGTGTAAGCCTCCGCGCTCTGAGAACAAGTCGAATTGAACTGCAGCGTTGAGTAGGATGTCAGGATTTGACAATCCAAGTGTCTCCTGTCATCCGTATGTGCTCAGTGACTGCGGTGTAAGCCTTCACGCTCTGAGAACAAGTCGGATGTGAAAGACCAAGTGTCTCCTGTCACCCGTATGTGCTCAGTGACTGCAGTGTATTCCTCTGTGCTCTGAGAACAAGTCGGATTGAACTGCAGCGTTGAGTAGAATGTCAGGATGTGAAAATCCAAGTATCTCCTGTCATCTGTATGTGCTCAGTGACTGCGGTATGAGCCTCCGCGCTCTGGGAACAAGTCGGATTGAACTGCGGTGTTGAGTAGGATGTCAGGATGTGAAAATCCAAGTTTCTCGTGTCATCTGTATGTGCTCAGTGACTGCGGTGTAAGCCTCCGCGTTCTGAGAACAAGTTGGATTCAACCGCGGCGTTGAGTAGGATGTCAGGATTTGAAAGTCCAAGTGTCTCCTGTCTTCTGTATGTGCTCAGTGACTGCGGTGTAAGCCTTCACGCTCTGAGAACAAGTCGGATGTGAAAGACCAAGTGTCTCCTGTCACCCGTATGTGCTCAGTGACTGCAGTGTATTCCTCCGTGCTCTGAGAACAAGTCGGATTGAACTGCAGCGTTGAGTAGAATGTCAGGATGTGAAAATCCAAGTATCTCCTGTCATCTGTATGTGCTCAGTGACTGCGGTATGAGCCTCCGCGCTCTGGGAACAAGTCGGATTGAACTGCGGTGTTGAGTAGGATGTCAGGATGTGAAAATCCAAGTTTCTCGTGTCATCTGTATGTGCTCAGTGACTGCGGTGTAAGCCTCCGCGTTCTGAGAACAAGTTGGATTCAACCGCGGCGTTGAGTAGGATGTCAGGATTTGAAAGTCCAAGTGTCTCCTGTCTTCTGTATGTGCTCAGTGACTGCGGTGTAAGCCTTCACGCTATGAGAACAAGTCGGATGTGAAAATCCGAGTATCTCCTGTCATCCATATTTGCTCAGTGACTGCAGTGTATGTCTCCGTGCTCTGAGAAAAAGTCAGATTGAACTGCAGCATTGAGTAGAATGCCAGGATTTGAAAATCCAAGTGTCTCCTGTCATCTGTATGTGCTTAGTGACTGCGGTGTAAGCCTTCACGCTCGGAGAACAAGTCGGATGTGAAAATCCGAGGGTCCTCTGTCATTTGTATATACTCAGTGACTGCAGTGTATGCCTCCGTGCTCTGAGAACAAGTCGGATTGAACTGCGGCGTTGAGTAGGATGTCAGGATTCGAAAATCCAATTGTCTCCTGTCATCTGTATGTGCTCAGTGACTGCGGTGTAAGCCTCCGCGCTCTGAGAACAAGTCGAATTGAACTGCAGCGTTGAGTAGGATGTCAGGATTTGACAATCCAAGTGTCTCCTGTCATCCGTATGTGCTCAGTGACTGCGGTGTAAGCCTTCACACTCTGAGAACAAGTCGAATGTGAAAGACCAAGTGTCTCCTGTCACCCGTACGTGCTCAGTGACTGCAGTGTATGCCTCCGTGCTCTGAGAACAAGTCGGATTGAACTGCAGCGTTGAGTAGAATGTCAGGATGTGAAAATCCAAGTGTCTCCTGTCATCTGTATGTGCTCAGTGACTGCGGTGTAAGCCTTCACGCTCTGGGAACAAGTCGGATGTGAAAATCCGAGTATCTCCTGTCATCCATATTTGCTCAGTGACTGCAGTGTATGTCTCCGTGCTCTGAGAAAAAGTCAGATTGAACTGCAGCATTGAGTAGAATGCCAGGATTTGAAAATCCAAGTGTCTCCTGTCATCTGTATGTGCTCAGTGACTGCGGTGTAAGCCTTCACGCTCTGAGAACAAGTCGGATGTGAAAATCCGAGGGTCCTCTGTCATTTGTATATACTCAGTGACTGCAGTGTATGCCTCCGTGCTCTGAGAACAAGTCGGATTGAACTGCGGCGTTGAGTGGGATGTCAGGATTTGAAAATCCAATTGTCTCCTGTCATCTGTATGTGCTCAGTGACTGCGGTGTAAGCCTTCACGCTCTGAGAACAAGTCGGATGTGAAAATCCGAGGGTCTTCTGTCATTTGTATATACTCAGTGACTGCAGTGTATGCCTCCGTGCTCTGAGAACAAGTCGGATTGAACTGCGGCGTTGAGTAGGATGTCAGGATTTGAAAATCCAAGTGTCTCCTGTCATCTGTATGTGCTCAGTGACTGCGGTGTAAGCCTCCGCGTTCTGAGAACAAGTCGGATTCAACCGCGGCGTTGAGTAGGATGTCAGGATTTGAAAGTCCAAGTGTCTCCTGTCTTCTGTATGTGCTCAGTGATTGCGGTGTAAGCCTTCACGCTATGAGAACAAGTCGGATGTGAAAATCCGAGTATCTCCTGTCATCCATATTTGCTCAGTGACTGCAGTGTATGTCTCCGTGCTCTGAGAAAAAGTCAGATTGAACTGCAGCATTGAGTAGAATGCCAGGATTTGAAAATCCAAGTGTCTCCTGTCATCTGTATGTGCTCAGTGACTGCGGTGTAAGCCTTCACGCTCTGAGAACAAGTCGGATGTGAAAATCCGAGGGTCTTCTGTCATTTGTATATACTCAGTGACTGCAGTGTATGCCTCCGTGCTCTGAGAACAAGTCGGATTGAACTGCAGCGTTGAGTAGAATGTCAGGATGTGAAAATCCAAGTGTCTCCTGTCATCTGTATGTGCTCAGTGACTGCGGTATAAGCCTCCGCGCTCTGGGAACAAGTCGGATTGAACTGCAGCATTGAGCAGAATGTCAGGATGTGAAAATCCAAGGGTCTCCTGTCATCTGTATGTGCTCAGTGACTGCGGTATGAGCCTCCGCGCTCTGGGAACAAGTCGGATTGAACTGCGGTGTTGAGTAGGATGTCAGGATGTGAAAATCCAAGTTTCTCCTGTCATCTGTATGTGCTCAGTGACTGCGGTGTAAGCCTCCGCGTTCTGAGAACAAGTCGGATTCAACCGCGGCGTTGAGTAGGATGTCAGGATTTGAAAGTCCAAGTGTCTCCTGTCTTCTGTATGTGCTCAGTGATTGCGGTGTAAGCCTTCACGCTATGAGAACAAGTCGGATGTGAAAATCCGAGTATCTCCTGTCATCCATATTTGCTCAGTGACTGCAGTGTATGTCTCCGTGCTCTGAGAAAAAGTCAGATTGAACTGCAGCATTGAGTAGAATGCCAGGATTTGAAAATCCAAGTGTCTCCTGTCATCTGTATGTGCTCAGTGACTGCGGTGTAAGCCTTCACGCTCTGAGAACAAGTCGGATGTGAAAATCCGAGGGTCTTCTGTCATTTGTATATACTCAGTGACTGCAGTGTATGCCTCCGTGCTCTGAGAACAAGTCGGATTGAACTGCGGCGTTGAGTAGGATGTCAGGATTTGAAAATCCAAGTGTCTCCTGTCATCTGTATGTGCTCAGTGACTGCGGTGTAAGCCTCCGCGTTCTGAGAACAAGTCGGATTCAACCGCGGCGTTGAGTAGGATGTCAGGATTTGAAAGTCCAAGTGTCTCCTGTCTTCTGTATGTGCTCAGTGACTGCGGTGTAAGCCTTCATGCTATGAGAACAAGTTGGATGTGAAAATCCTAGTGTGTCCTGTCATCTGTATGTGCTCAGTGACTGCGGTGTAAGCCTTCACGCTCTGAGAACAAGTCGGATTGAACTGCGGCATTGAGTAAGATGTCAGGATTTGACAATCCAAGTGTCTCCTGTCATCCGTATGTGCTCAGTGACTGCGGTGTAAGCCTTCACACTCTGAGAACAAGTCGAATGTGAAAGACCAAGTGTCTCCTGTCACCCGTACGTGCTCAGTGACTGCAGTGTATGCCTCCGTGCTCTGAGAACAAGTCGGATTGAACTGCAGCGTTGAGTAGAATGTCAGGATGTGAAAATCCAAGTGTCTCCTGTCATCTGTATGTGCTCAGTGACTGCGGTGTAAGCCTTCACGCTCTGGGAACAAGTCGGATGTGAAAATCCGAGTATCTCCTGTCATCCATATTTGCTCAGTGACTGCAGTGTATGTCTCCGTGCTCTGAGAAAAAGTCAGATTGAACTGCAGCATTGAGTAGAATGCCAGGATTTGAAAATCCAAGTGTCTCCTGTCATCTGTATGTGCTCAGTGACTGCGGTGTAAGCCTTCACGCTCTGAGAACAAGTCGGATGTGAAAATCCGAGGGTCCTCTGTCATTTGTATATACTCAGTGACTGCAGTGTATGCCTCCGTACTCTGAGAACAAGTCGGATTGAACTGCGGCGTTGAGTGGGATGTCAGGATTTGAAAATCCAATTGTCTCCTGTCATCTGTATGTGCTCAGTGACTGCGGTATAAGCCTCCGCGCTCTGGGAACAAGTCGGATTCAACCGCGGCGTTGAGTAGGATGTCAGGATTTGAAAGTCCAAGTGTCTCCTGTCTTCTGTATGTGCTCAGTGACTGCGGTGTAAGCCTTCATGCTATGAGAACAAGTTGGATGTGAAAATCCTAGTGTGTCCTGTCATCTGTATGTGCTCAGTGACTGCGGTGTAAGCCTTCACGCTCTGAGAACAAGTCGGATTGAACTGCGGCATTGAGTAAGATGTCAGAATTTGAAAATCCAAGTGTCTCCTGTCATCTGTATGTGCTCAGTGACTGCGGTGTGAGCCTTCACGCACTGAGAACAAGTTGGATTGAACTGCGGCATTGAGTAAGATGTCAGGATTTGAAAATCTGAGTATCTCCTGTCATCCGTATGTGCTCAGTGACTGCAGTGTATGCCTCCGTGCTCTGAGAACAAGTCGGATTGAACTGCGGCGTTGAGTAGGATGTCAGGATTTGAAAATCCGAGTGTCTCCTGTCATCCGTATGTGCTCAGTGACTGCAGTGTAAGCCTTCATGCTGTGAGAACAAGTCGGATGTGAAAATCCGAGTATCTCCTGTCATCCATATTTGCTCAGTGACTGCAGTGTATGTCTCCGTGCTCTGAGAAAAAGTCAGATTGAACTGCAGCATTGAGTAGAATGCCAGGATTTGAAAATCCAAGTGTCTCCTGTCATCTGTATGTGCTCAGTGACTGCGGTGTAAGCCTTCACGCTCTGAGAACAAGTCGGATGTGAAAATCCGAGGGTCCTCTGTCATTTGTATATACTCAGTGACTGCAGTGTATGCCTCCGTACTCTGAGAACAAGTCGGATTGAACTGCGGCGTTGAGTAGGATGTCAGGATTTGAAAATCCAAGTGTCTCCTGTCATCTGTATGTGCTCAGTGACTGCGGTGTAAGCCTTCACGCTCTGAGAACAAGTCGAATGTGAAAGACCAAGTGTCTCCTGTCACCCGTACGTGCTCAGTGACTGCAGTGTATGCCTCCGTGCTCTGAGAACAAGTCGGATTGAACTGCGGCGTTGAGTAGGATATCAGGATGTGAAAATCCGAGTGTCTCCTGTCATCCGTATGTGCTCAGTGACTGCAGTGTAAGCCTTCACGCTGTGAGAACAAGTCGGATGTGAAAATCTGAGTATCTCCTGTCATCCGTATGTGCTCAGTGACTGCAGTGTATGCCTCCGTGCTCTGAGAACAAGTCGGATTGAACTGCGGCGTTGAGTAGGATGTCAGGATTTGAAAATCTGAGTATCTCCTGTCATCCGTATGTGCTCAGTGACTGCAGTGTATGCCTCCGCGCTGTGAGAACAAGTCGGATGTGAAAATCTGAGTATCTCCTGTCATCCATATGTGCTCAGTGACTGCAGTGTATGCCTCCGTGCTCTGAGAACAAGTCGGATTGAACTGCGGCATTGAGTAGGATGTCAGGATTTGAAAATCTGAGTATCTCCTGTCATCCGTATGTGCTCAGTGACTGCAGTGTATGCCTCCGTGCTCTGAGAACAAGTCGGATTGAACTGCGGCGTTGAGTAGGATGTCAGGATTTGAAAATCCGAGTGTCTCCTGTCATCCGTATGTGCTCAGTGACTGCAGTGTAAGCCTTCATGCTGTGAGAACAAGTCGGATGTGAAAATCCGAGTATCTCCTGTCATCCATATTTGCTCAGTGACTGCAGTGTATGTCTCCGTGCTCTGAGAAAAAGTCAGATTGAACTGCAGCATTGAGTAGAATGCCAGGATTTGAAAATCCAAGTGTCTCCTGTCATCTGTATGTGCTCAGTGACTGCGGTGTAAGCCTTCACGCTCTGAGAACAAGTCGGATGTGAAAATCCGAGGGTCCTCTGTCATTTGTATATACTCAGTGACTGCAGTGTATGCCTCCGTGCTCTGAGAACAAGTCGGATTGAACTGCGGCGTTGAGTAGGATGTCAGGATTTGAAAATCCAAGTGTCTCCTGTCATCTGTATGTGCTCAGTGACTGCGGTGTAAGCCTCCGCGTTCTGAGAACAAGTCGGATGTGAAAATCCGAGGGTCCTCTGTCATTTGTATATACTCAGTGACTGCAGTGTATGCCTCCGTGCTCTGAGAACAAGTCGGATTGAACTGCGGCGTTGAGTAGGATGTCAGGATTTGAAAATCCAAGTGTCTCCTGTCATCTGTATGTGCTCAGTGACTGCGGTGTAAGCCTTCACGCTCTGAGAACAAGTCGGATGTGAAAATCCGAGGGTCCTCTGTCATTTGTATATACTCAGTGACTGCAGTGTATGCCTCCGTGCTCTGAGAACAAGTCGGATTGAACTGCGGCGTTGAGTAGGATGTCAGGATTTGAAAATCCAAGTGTCTCCTGTCATCTGTATGTGCTCAGTGACTGCGGTGTAAGCCTCCGCGTTCTGAGAACAAGTCGGATGTGAAAATCCGAGGGTCCTCTGTCATTTGTATATACTCAGTGACTGCAGTGTATGCCTCCGTGCTCTGAGAACAAGTCGGATTGAACTGCAGCGTTGAGTAGAATGTCAGGATGTGAAAATCCAAGTGTCTCCTGTCATCTGTATGTGCTCAGTGACTGCGGTATAAGCCTCCGCGCTCTGGGAACAAGTCGGATTGAACTGCAGCATTGAGTAGAATGTCAGGATGTGAAAATCCAAGTGTCTCCTGTCATCTGTATGTGCTCAGTGACTGCGGTATAAGCCTCCGCGCTCTGGGAACAAGTCAGATTGAACTGCAGCATTGAGCAGAATGTCAGGATGTGAAAATCCAAGGGTCTCCTGTTATCTGTATGTGCTCAGTGACTGCGGTATAAGCCTCCGCGCTCTGGGAACAAGTCGGATTGAACTGCGGTGTTGAGTAGGATGTCAGGATGTGAAAATCCAAGTTTCTCCTGTCATCTGTATGTGCTCAGTGACTGCGGTATAAGCCTCCGCGCTCTGGGAACAAGTCAGATTGAACTGCGGCGTTGAGTAGGATGTCAGGATTTGAAAATCTGAGTATCTCCTGTCATCCGTATGTGCTCAGTGACTGCAGTGTATGCCTCCGCGCTCTGAGAACAAGTCAGATTGAACTGCGGCGTTGAGTAGGATATCAGGATGTGAAAATCCGAGTATCTCCTGTCATCCGTATGTGCTCAGTGACTGCAGTATATGCCTCCGTGCTCTGAGAACAAGTCAGATTGAACTGCGGCGTTGAGTAGGATGTCAGGATGTGAAAATCCGAGTGTCTCCTGTCATCCGTATGTGCTCAGTGACTGCAGTGTAAGCCTTCACGCTGTGAGAACAAGTCGGATGTGAAAATCTGAGTATCTCCTGTCATCCGTATGTGCTCAGTGACTGCAGTGTATGCCTCCGTGCTCTGAGAACAAGTCAGATTGAACTGCGGCGTTGAGTAGGATATCAGGATGTGAAAATCCGAGTATCTCCTGTCATCCGTATGTGCTCAGTGACTGCAGTGTATGCCTCCGTGCTCTGAGAACAAGTCGGATTGAACTGCGGGGTTGTGTAGGATGTCAGGATGTGAAAATCCGAGTGTCTCCTGTCATCCGTATGTGCTCAGTGACTGCAGTGTAAGCCTTCACGCTGTGAGAACAAGTCGGATGTGAAAATCTGAGTATCTCCTGTCATCCGTATGTGCTCAGTGACTGCAGTGTATGCCTCCGTGCTCTGAGAACAAGTCGGATTGAACTGCGGCGTTGAGTAGGATGTCAGGATTTGAAAATCTGAGTATCTCCTGTCATCCGTATGTGCTCAGTGACTGCAGTGTAAGCCTTCACGCTGTGAGAACAAGTCGGATGTGAAAATCTGAGTATCTCCTGTCATCCGTATGTGCTCAGTGACTGCAGTGTATGCCTCCGTGCTCTGAGAACAAGTCGGATTGAACTGCGGCGTTGAGTGGGATGTCAGAATTTGAAAATCCAAGTGTCTCCTGTCATCTGTATGTGCTCAGTGACTGCGGTGTAAGCCTTCACGCTGTGAGAACAAGTCGGATGTGAAAATCTGAGTATCTCCTGTCATCCGTATGTGCTCAGTGACTGCAGTGTATGCCTCCGTGCTCTGAGAACAAGTCGGATTGAACTGCGGCGTTGAGTGGGATGTCAGGATTTGAAAATCTGAGTATCTCCTGTCATCCGTATGTGCTCAGTGACTGCAGTGTATGCCTCCGTGCTCTGAGAACAAGTCGGATTGAACTGCGGCGTTGAGTAGGATGTCAGGATTTGAAAATCTGAGTATCTCCTGTCATCTGTATGTGCTCAGTGACTGCAGTGTATGTCTCCGCGCTCTGAGAACAAGTCAGATTGAACTGCGGCATTGAGTAGGATGTCAGGATGTGAAAATCCGAGTGTCTCCTGTCATCCGTATGTGCTCAGTGACTGCAGTGTAAGCCTTCACACTGTGAGAACAAGTCGGATGTGAAAATCTGAGTATCTCCTGTCATCCGTATGTGCTCAGTGACTGCAGTGTATGCCTCCGTGCTCTGAGAACAAGTCGGATTGAACTGCGGCGTTGAGTGGGATGTCAGGATTTGAAAATCTGAGTATCTCCTGTCATCCGTATGTGCTCAGTGACTGCAGTGTATGTCTCCGCGCTCTGAGAACAAGTCAGATTGAACTGCGGCGTTGAGTAGGATGTCAGGATGTGAAAATCCGAGTGTCTCCTGTCATCCGTATGTGCTCAGTGACTGCAGTGTAAGCCTTCACGCTGTGAGAACAAGTCGGATGTGAAAATCTGAGTATCTCCTGTCATCCATATGTACTCAGTGACCGCAGTGTATGCCTCCGCGCTCTGAGAACAAGTCAGATTGAACTGCGGCGTTGAGTAGGATGTCAGGATGTGAAAATCCGAGTGTCTCCTGTCATCCGTATGTGCTCAGTGACTGCAGTGTAAGCCTTCACGCTGTGAGAACGAGTCGGATGTGAAAATCTGAGTATC
Organism: Strobilurus luchuensis; assembly: GCA_019915105.1. Taxonomy (NCBI): domain Eukaryota; kingdom Fungi; phylum Basidiomycota; class Agaricomycetes; order Agaricales; family Physalacriaceae; genus Strobilurus; species Strobilurus luchuensis. Next base: position 2,217,561 of record JAHLMJ010000004.1, read on the forward strand.
TCCTGTCATCCGTATGTGCTCAGTGACTGCAGTGTATGCCTCCGTGCTCTGAGAACAAGTCGGATTGAACTGCGGCGTTGAGTAGGATGTCAGGATTTGAAAATCCAAGTGTCTCCTGTCATCTGTATGTGCTCAGTGACTGCGGTGTAAGCCTTCACGCTGTGGGAACAAGTCGGATGTGAAAATCTGAGTATCTCCTGTCATCCGTATGTGCTCAGTGACTGCAGTGTATGCCTCCGTGCTCTGAGAACAAGTCGGATTGAACTGCGGCGTTGAGTAGGATGTCAGGATTTGAAAATCTGAGTATCTCCTGTCATCCGTATGTGCTCAGTGACCGCAGTGTATGCCTCCGCGCTCTGAGAACAAGTCAGATTGAACTGCGGCGTTGAGTAGGATGTCAGAATGTGAAAATCCGAGTGTCTCCTGTCATCCGTATGTGCTCAGTGACTGCAGTGTAAGCCTTCACGCTGTGAGAACAAGTCGGATGTGAAAATCTGAGTATCTCCTGTCATCCGTATGTGCTCAGTGACTGCAGTGTAAGCCTTCACGCTGTGAGAACAAGTCGGATGTGAAAATCTGAGTATCTCCTGTCATCCGTATGTGCTCAGTGCCTGCAGTGTATGCCTCCGTGCTCTGAGAACAAGTCGGATTGAACTGCGGCGTTGAGTAGGATGTCAGGATTTGAAAATCTGAGTATCTCCTGTCATCCGTATGTGCTCAGTGACTGCAGTGTATGCCTCCGTGCTCTGAGAACAAGTCGGATTGAACTGCGGCGTTGAGTAGGATGTCAGGATTTGAAAATCTGAGTATCTCCTGTCATCCGTATGTGCTCAGTGACTGCAGTGTAAGCCTTCACGCTGTGAGAACAAGTCGGATGTGAAAATCTGAGTATCTCCTGTCATCCGTATGTGCTCAGTGACTGCAGTGTATGCCTCCGTGCTCTGAGAACAAGTCGGATTGAACTGCGGTGTTGAGTAGAATGTCAGGATTTGGAAATCTGAGTATCTCCTGTCATCCATATGTACTCAGTGACCGCAGTGTATGCCTCCGCGCTCTGAGAACAAGTCAGATTGAACTGCGGCGTTGAGTAGGATGTCAGGATGTGAAAATCCGAGTGTCTCCTGTCATCCGTATGTGCTCAGTGACTGCAGTGTAAGCCTTCACGCTGTGAGAACAAGTCGGATGTGAAAATCTGAGTATCTCCTGTCATCCGTATGTGCTCAGTGCCTGCAGTGTATGCCTCCGTGCTCTGAGAACAAGTCGGATTGAACTGCGGCGTTGAGTAGGATGTCAGGATTTGAAAATCTGAGTATCTCCTGTCATCCGTATGTGCTCAGTGACTGCAGTGTATGCCTCCGTGCTCTGAGAACAAGTCGGATTGAACTGCGGCGTTGAGTAGGATGTCAGGATTTGAAAATCTGAGTATCTCCTGTCATCCGTATGTGCTCAGTGACCGCAGTGTATGCCTCCGCGCTCTGAGAACAAGTCAGATTGAACTGCGGCGTTGAGTAGGATGTCAGAATGTGAAAATCCGAGTGTCTCCTGTCATCCGTATATGCTCAGTGACTGCAGTGTAAGCCTTCACGCTGTGAGAACAAGTCGGATGTGAAAATCTGAGTATCTCCTGTCATCCGTATGTGCTCAGTGACTGCAGTGTATGCCTCCGTGCTCTGAGAACAAGTCGGATTGAACTGCGGCGTTGAGTAGGATGTCAGGATTTAAAAATCCAAGTGTCTCCTGTCATCTGTATGTGCTCAGTGACTGCGGTGTAAGCCTTCACGCTGTGAGAACAAGTCGGATGTGAAAATCTGAGTATCTCCTGTCATCCGTATGTGCTCAGTGACTGCAGTGTATGCCTCCGTGCTCTGAGAACAAGTCGGATTGAACTGCGGCGTTGAGTAGGATGTCAGGATTTGAAAATCTGAGTATCTTCTGTCATCCGTATGTGCTCAGTGACTGCAGTGTATGCCTCCGCGCTCTGAGAACAAGTCAGATTGAACTGCGGCGTTGAGTAGGATGTCAGGATGTGAAAATCCAAGTGTCTCCTGTCATCCGTATGGTGGACATAGTGGGAAATAATCCAAACTGTGGTGCTTTGTACTTGTACTCATGAATCTGGCTTTCTGTTTGGCTTTTTTTTGTCCAGCTTTTCATTTGCTCAAAGTCTTGCTTGTGCTCATAGTCTGGCTTCTACTGATTTATTGCTGTAGTACGGACTTCAAGGCACCGTCGGGACGTGCGGACCCAAAACAGGACAGATCTCGTGGTACTTAAGTACTTAAGTCACTATCAGTACCATGTGTCATGATTCATAGCGCCACACAGAATCAAAACTGGGATGCGCAGGAGGCGCTGGACCGCTCCCGGTGTATATGTATCGCAGACCTGGGGCATTCGTCTACCTATTCTGTCTATATCACTGCATGCTGATTGGACACGCCCAACGCCAGCACCCTCAACACCCTTCCCATCTCCTGAATTGCATACCTGTAGCGCCAGACCCTTGTGACATGCATTGCACTCCGCATGCTTGCCGCCGTCTCGGATGTGCACGGCGCGTACTGGTGTTCAACTCCTACCTAGAGTTGGGTGCGCTTGAGATGAATGGGCATGAAGGTTCAAAGGTCCAGGTAGTACTGCCAACTGGAGCTGGAGTTGGAATGGGAATGGGAATGGGAATGGGCGGCGTGCAACTGGCTGGCCACACGCTGATGCACGTGGCTGCAACGGAAGGGGTACCGGAAGCGTGCAGAGGATGTCGAGGCATCGATGCGGGTGCGTGTGTGAGGGTTTGCGTCGGACCTGCGTCGGACACAACAGAGATGATGTCGTGGTAGTAAGACTGCAAGAATGCGTGGCGGAGCACTATGCATAGGTCCTTGTTGAGGCATAGCGGGACAAGGTGCAGGAGTGACTGCATATAGACAGGATGATGATCAATGGCTAGCCAATGCATTAGCAGATGCATCTTGTGAGCTTGAACAAGGAAAAGATATTGGCACCAATGGCCGGACCCAGTGAGAGGATGTTGAGCGCTAGCAGCCTGTTGAGAGGCAGTCAGACACGGACATGGAGAGATGAAAATGGCACACACCAAGGTGAGAGTCTTGAAAGGTCAGTTCTAAGACGATGGACAGGCTGCATGATGGGTCGCTAGGTTCAGAGAGTAAGCACATAGTCTTACAAGCAGATTGTATCTTAGACGGTCAAAGGTGTACAGGAGGTCACAAGAGGTGGGCTACAAAAGGCGGGCAACAGGAGAAGGTCTGACACAAGATTTCTTGAGAGGTGAGCATGCTACATTATCAAATTAGTTGTTTGCTCGGTGAGATGACGGTGTAAGCGGCGGATGACAGTGATGAGGGCGCGAGAACTTGGGGGTAACTGCCAAGTTTACACGACAGCACAAAAGCGGCACACAGGGTGTCGATGAATCGGTATGTTTGACTATTTTACGGTGTACTGGTAAAATAATCCATAATCAATCAATCCAATCGGGACCAAAATTGGCGGGCCGGCAGTTCTCGGAGTGCGAACAGGCGGGAACTGACCCACAAAAGCTGGACTACATCACCCAATGTGATGCCAGACTCATAGCTCACAACTACATACTCTGAAGTGACCCAAAGCTGCACAAAAAAGCCAGGAAAAAAGCCAAAGTCATGAGCACATGTACTAAGTACCACGGTTTGGATTATTTCCCACTATGTCCACCATACATCCGTATGTGCTCAGTGACTGCAGTGTAAGCCTTCATGCTGTGAGAACAAGTCGGATGTGAAAATCTGAGTATCTCCTGTCATCCGTATGTGCTCAGTGACTGCAGTGTATGCCTCCGTGCTCTGAGAACAAGTCGGATTGAACTGCGGCATTGAGTAGGATGTCAGGATGTGAAAATCCGAGTGTCTCCTGTCATCCGTATGTGCTCAGTGACTGCAGTGTAAGCCTTCACGCTGTGAGAACAAGTCGGATGTGAAAATCTGAGTATCTCCTGTCATCCGTATGTGCTCAGTGACTGCAGTGTATGCCTCCGTGCTCTGAGAAGAAGTCGGATTGAACTGCGGCGTTGAGTAGGATGTCAGGATTTGAAAATCTGAGTATCTCCTGTCATCTGTATGTGCTCAGTGACTGCAGTGTAAGCCTTCACGCTGTGAGAACAAGTCGGATGTGAAAATCTGAGTATCTCCTGTCATCCATATGTGCTCAGTGACTGCAGTGTATGCCTCCATGCTCTGAGAACAAGTCGGATTGAACTGCGGCATTGAGTAGGATGTCAGGATTTGAAAATCTGAGTATCTCCTGTCATCCGTATGTGCTCAGTGACTGCAGTGTATGCCTCCGTGCTCTGAGAACAAGTCGGATTGAACTGCGGCGTTGAGTAGGATGTCAGGATTTGAAAATCCGAGTGTCTCCTGTCATCCGTATGTGCTCAGTGACTGCAGTGTAAGCCTTCACGCTGTGAGAACAAGTCGGATGTGAAAATCTGAGTATCTCCTGTCATCCGTATGTGCTCAGTGACTGCAGTGTATGCCTCCGTGCTCTGAGAACAAGTCGGATTGAACTGCGGCATTGAGTAGGATGTCAGGATTTGAAAATCCAAGTGTCTCCTGTCATCTGTATGTGCTCAGTGACTGCGGTGTAAGCCTTCACGCTGTGGGAACAAGTCGGATGTGAAAATCTGAGTATCTCCTGTCATCCGTATGTGCTCAGTGACTGCAGTGTATGCCTCCGTGCTCTGAGAACAAGTCGGATTGAACTGCGGCATTGAGTAGGATGTCAGGATGTGAAAATCCGAGTGTCTCCTGTCATCCGTATGTGCTCAGTGACTGCAGTGTAAGCCTTCACGCTGTGAGAACAAGTCGGATGTGAAAATCTGAGTATCTCCTGTCATCCGTATGTGCTCAGTGACTGCAGTGTATGCCTCCGTGCTCTGAGAACAAGTCGGATTGAACTGCGGCGTTGAGTAGGATGTCAGGATTTGAAAATCTGAGTATCTCCTGTCATCCGTATGTTCTCAGTGACTGCAGTGTATGCCTCCGCGCTCTGAGAACAAGTCAGATTGAACTGCGGCGTTGAGTAGGATGTCAGGATGTGAAAATCCGAGTGTCTCCTGTCATCCGTATGTGCTCAGTGACTGCAGTGTAAGCCTTCACGCTGTGAGAACAAGTCGGATGTGAAAATCTGAGTATCTCCTGTCATCCGTATGTGCTCAGTGACTGCAGTGTATGCCTCCGTGCTCTGAGAACAAGTCGGATTGAACTGCGGCGTTGAGTAGGATATCAGGATGTGAAAATCCGAGTGTCTCCTGTCATCCGTATGTGCTCAGTGACTGCAGTGTAAGCCTTCACGCTGTGAGAACAAGTCGGATGTGAAAATCTGAGTATCTCCTATCATCCGTATGTGCTCAGTGACTGCAGTGTATGCCTCCGTGCTCTGAGAACAAGTCGGATTGAACTGCGGCGTTGAGTAGGATATCAGGATGTGAAAATCCGAGTGTCTCCTGTCATCCGTATGTGCTCAGTGACTGCAGTGTAAGCCTTCATGCTGTGAGAACAAGTCGGATGTGAAAATCTGAGTATCTCCTGTCATCCGTATGTGCTCAGTGACTGCAGTGTATGCCTCCGTGCTCTGAGAACAAGTCGGATTGAACTGCGGCGTTGAGTAGGATATCAGGATGTGAAAATCCGAGTGTCTCCTGTCATCCGTATGTGCTCAGTGACTGCAGTATAAGCCTTCACGCTGTGAGAACAAGTCGGATGTGAAAATCTGAGTATCTCCTGTCATCTGTATGTGCTCAGTGACTGCAGTGTATGCCTCCGTGCTCTGAGAACAAGTCGGATTGAACTGCGGCGTTGAGTAGGATGTCAGGATTTGCAAATCTGAGTATCTCCTGTCATCCGTATGTGCTCAGTGACTGCAGTGTATGCCTCCGTGCTCTGAGAACAAGTCGGATTGAACTGCGGCGTTGAGTAGGATATCAGGATGTGAAAATCCGAGTGTCTCCTGTCATCCGTATGTGCTCAGTGACTGCAGTGTAAGCCTTCACGCTGTGAGAACAAGTCGGATGTGAAAATCTGAGTATCTCCTGTCATCCGTATGTGCTCAGTGACTGCAGTGTATGCCTCCGTGCTCTGAGAACAAGTCGGATTGAACTGCGGCGTTGAGTAGGATGTCAGGATTTGAAAATCTGAGTATCTCCTGTCATCCGTATGTGCTCAGTGACTGCAGTGTATGCCTCCGCGCTGTGAAAACAAGTCGGATGTGAAAATCTGAGTATCTCCTGTCATCCATATGTGCTCAGTGACTGCAGTGTATGCCTCCGTGCTCTGAGAACAAGTCGGATTGAACTGCGGCATTGAGTAAGATGTCAGGATTTGAAAATCTGAGTATCTCCTGTCATCCGTATGTGCTCAGTGACTGCAGTGTATGCCTCCGTGCTCTGAGAACAAGTCGGATTGAACTGCGGCGTTGAGTAGGATGTCAGGATTTGAAAATCCGAGTGTCTCCTGTCATCCGTATGTGCTCAGTGACTGCAGTGTAAGCCTTCATGCTGTGAGAACAAGTCGGATGTGAAAATCTGAGTATCTCCTGTCATCCGTATGTGCTCAGTGACTGCAGTGTATGCCTCCGTGCTCTGAGAACAAGTCGGATTGAACTGCGGCGTTGAGTAGGATATCAGGATGTGAAAATCCGAGTGTCTCCTGTCATCCGTATGTGCTCAGTGACTGCAGTGTAAGCCTTCACGCTGTGAGAACAAGTCGGATGTGAAAATCTGAGTATCTCCTGTCATCCGTATGTGCTCAGTGACTGCAGTGTATGCCTCCGTGCTCTGAGAACAAGTCGGATTGAACTGCGGCGTTGAGTAGGATGTCAGGATTTGAAAATCTGAGTATCTTCTGTCATCCGTATGTGCTCAGTGACTGCAGTGTATGCCTCCGTGCTCTGAGAACAAGTCAGATTGAACTGCGGCGTTAAGTAGGATGTCAGGATTTGAAAATCTGAGTATCTCCTGTCATCCGTATGTGCTCAGTGACTGCAGTGTATGCCTCCGCGCTCTGAGAACAAGTCAGATTGAACTGCGGCGTTGAGTAGGATGTCAGGATGTGAAAATCCGAGTGTCTCCTGTCATCCGTATGTGCTCAGTGACTGCAGTGTAAGCCTTCACGCTGTGAGAACAAGTCGGATGTGAAAATCTGAGTATCTCCTGTCATCCGTATGTGTGTTATGAATGGACCATCTTTTCATCTTATCTATCACATCTCATCACCTATCATATCTCTTCATCATATCTTATCCCTTATCCGCGTCTCAGAGATGCCTCCTAGTGACATCATTCATACTCCTTGACACGCAACATGTTGGCAGCATGGTCTGACATCATACCTCATGGTTAGCAGGCTACTACCATGCACAGAACACAAGGAGGGAATCTGGAGCGTCATAGAACCAAGGCAGTGCTTTAATATCCCTGGAGGAAACAGGTTTGGACAAGGAGTCAGGGCAAAGGGTAGTCAGTAATGGACATGTATATAAGCAAGTAGATTACAGTGTAGTCTGTAGCTTCGATCTCGTCTATACACCTGGCCTAGCCAGATCTCTTCACTTGCTCTTTGCTCCTTCTTAGTTAGATTGACTGTGTGGTGCCTGGTTTAGCCCTGTGGTTAAGTCAGTGCTGACAGAAGATCGAAGCTACCCTCCTACCACCCACCACACACCCTTGTCGCTCGGCACGCTGCTGTTTGACGTCTCCCTACACCCACCTTCACCCACACTTCTATCCATCACATCCCCATCCGCTTTTTTTTCACACAGGTCATCCCGGTCTCCCCGTGCTAACACCTAGAGCAAGGTGCCCACGGACATACCGAAGTAGCCACTTTCGTGCGAACGAACTCTTGGCAGTTTCACTTCACTGTGAGCTGTTTGCAGGCCAATTCCTGCTCCCAGATAGACTTCGGCTACTCTCGCTCACAAACGAGAGGACGTCGGCTGGGCAACTGCGAACGTACGGCAAGTTCTTGGGCTCCGTAGAACTACGTAACCGATACCTGTTGTGTAGACTAGCGTAGATACTCTACTTACCTTTACCTACTTTTACTATACCTTTACGATACAACCTTCCCACACCACCCTTTCACCACTACCTCCGTCGCATCACCAACTCCTATCTCCGCACCCCCTATCCTATCTACTCCCATCCCACTTCGACACTCACACATCATGTCTGACGCAGGCGACAACGAGATGCCGCAACAGACCCCACACATTGACGTCGAATCCGAGATCCCCACTCCCCGCCATGGCCGCTCCTTGGTCAACAAACCTGACATCTTCAATGGTGACAAGACCAAGTTCAAGTCATGGTGGCGCACGGTGTCTACCTACATCAGGGATGCCAAGAACCAGATCACCGATGATGGAGAACGGATTGACATCTGTCTGTCCTATATCCGAGGCAATGAGGTTGACGTCTGGGTGCAGAACTACACAGAGGAAAACTTTGATGAAGACGAGGAGGAATGGGAGGTGACCTGGATCACCTTCAAGAAGGACCTACAGGCGCGCTTTGTTGACTCCAACACTGCCCGCAAGGCCCAGATTGCGATCGAGAAGTTGCGCCAAGGCACTGACACTGCCGAGGACTTCTTCCAGAAGTTCGAGACTCTGCTTACTCAAGCAGGGTACAAGAAGGAGGATGCCTATGTCGTTAGACTCCTCGAGATGAACATCAATGAGCGGATCGTCGACCAGATCTACTCAACCCAGTACGACCTTCCCGAATCTTATGCCGACTGGAAGGCAGCGATCATCAGGCTCGACCAACTGTGGAAACGCAGAGAAGAGAGCAAGAAGCTTGGTAGTCATGCCAAGTCGGGGGCTCAGCAGCCTGCTGCACAGACCCAGGCCGCTAAACCAGCCCCAAAGCCTTGGGTTCCCAAGGACCGACACGATGCCACCGGCACTACCTTTGGTGGAGCCGGTAAACCCATGGACTTAGATGAGGCACGACGCAAGGGTGCCTGTTTCAACTGCGGCGAAGTAGGACATATTGGGCAAAACTGCCCCAAGAAGCGACCCCAGCAGGTTCGCGGCCTTTGGATGGCTATGTCGGAGGATGAGCGGAAGAAGCTGGCAGAGGACTTGGGTTTTGCGAAGCCCCAGCAGTAGACGCAGCACTGCCGGGGCCCCCCAAGAATGAGTCGCCTGATGTTTCTACCAATAATTATGCGAGTACTGGTACTCCTGTAGCAGAGACATGTAATTTATCATCGGCGACTTCATCACCAAAGACTGCGACACTAAGGGAAGGGACTAGACACAAGCCCTTTACCCCTGAGTGGATCGAAGAGAGGCTAAGGGAAGACGATTTGTCCAGAGCAGTCGGAATCCTGAGAGCATGGATGTCTGAGAAAAGGGTACGGGAAGCAACGGAGGAGAAGGTGTTGACAATCAGAAAGTTGACAACGAAGGAAGCAGTAGAAGTTGTGTCGGAAATGAAGCGTGGGAGGAAGTTCATTCGAGGAACCAAGGGGCAGGACTTGAAACTCCGGGTTACTATTGAGAGTCTGGCCACTGGCTCTCAGTACGAAGCAGATGCGTTGTTAGACAGTGGTGCGACAGGGTCCTGTGTCAATAAGGACTATGTTGAAACACAAGGGTTACAAATCAAGAAGCTTCCGCTTCCGTTACCTGTCTACAATGCTGATGGTACCTTGAATGAGGGAGGAGCGATTGAAGGGTTTGTAGAAGTACGGATGTTGGTTGGAGACCATGCGGAAAGGATTGAACTAGCAGTTACCAATCTGGGAAAGACGGACATATTCCTAGGTCTAGACTGGCTGCGATATCACAATCCGAATGTTGACTGGGCCGAGTCCACATTGACATTTGATCGCTGTTCAGAACGCTGCGGGTACATGCCTGAGTACGGCTCTCCAGAGGATGATGATGAAGATGTAGAAGAGAAGTTGGAAGAGGGCGAGAGGATTTTCTGGATGGACTGGGATGGATACCGCAACACTGGACAGAAGCTGAGAGCACAAGCTTCACCAGCAGCCACTCCTTATCTCGATGAGTTTGCCGGCGTGTTCAGCAAGGCGGACTTTGACCAGTTACCGGAGCGGAGACCGTGGGATCATGCAATCGAACTCACCCCAGGCTCCAAACCGATTGACTGCAAGGTGTATCCTCTTAATCCAGCAGAGCAGAAGGCATTAGATGAGTTCTTAGAGGAGAATATTCGCACGGGACGCATTCGGTCATCCACTTCACCAATGGCGTCTCCTTTCTTCTTTGTACGGAAAAAGGATGGCAGTTTGCGACCAGTTCAGGATTATCGTAAACTCAACGATATGACTATCAAGAACCGGTACCCACTGCCGCTGATCCAAGAACTCATTGACAAGCTGAAGGGAGCAAAGTGGTTTACGAAGATGGATGTCAGATGGGGTTTCAACAATGTACGCATCAAGGACGGAGATGAATGGAAGGCGGCGTTTAGAACTAACCGGGGTTTGTTTGAACCCTTGGTAATGTTCTTTGGACTCACAAACTCGCCGGCAACCTTCCAGTCCTTCATGAATCACATTCTGAAGGAGCTCATAGACGAAGGACATGTCATAGTATATTTGGATGATATTCTTATTTTTACCGATACTCTTGAAGAGCATAGGCAGATCGTACGACGAGTATTAGAGATACTACGTAAGAACAAACTGTATTTAAAGCCAGAGAAGTGCGAGTTTGAGGTGAACGAGGTAGAGTACTTAGGAGTTATTGTAGGTAGTGGGAAGATCAGGATGGATCCGAAGAAGGTGTCGGCAGTGACGGGATGGAAGGAGCCAACCAAAAAGAAGGAAGTCCAATCCTTCTTGGGCTTTTGCAACTTCTTCCGACGCTTTATTCGAGGGTTCAGCGGAGTGGCTAGACCACTTACCCAACTCACTGGCAATGCCGAGTGGGTCTGGAAGCAGGAGCAGCAGGATGCTTTTGACGAGTTGAAGAGAAGAATTGCTGAGGATCCGGTATTACTCATCCCACGTGAACAGGGCAAGTTCCGTGTGGAAGCAGACTCTTCGGACTATGCAAATGGGGCTGTGCTATCCCAGTTTGTTGACGGAAAATGGCGACCGGTCGCTTTTAGGTCACGAGCACTGAATGAGACAGAGAGGAATTACGAGATTTACGATAAAGAAATGATGGCTATTATGGACTCGATGGAGGAGTGGAGACAGTATTTATTAGGAGCAAAGGAGACGATTGAAGTATTTACAGACCATCAGAACCTGCAGTATTTCAGAAAACCCCAGAAGCTTAATCGGAGGCAGGCACGATGGGTCACAGAGTTGGGGGAGTATGATATTCAGTTGACGCACAAGCCCGGAAAGACGATGGGAAAGGCTGATGCCTTGTCAAGGATGACAGGCCTTGACCGGGGGGAGAAAGACAATGAGAACGTTACGCTATTGAAACCAGAATCTTTTATATCGCGAATTCATTTTTCCTTAAATACACATAGTGTAGATACACCAGAGGACATATTACTTACAAAAATCAAACAAAGAAAAGCAAATAGAGACAAGTACGTACAAGTAGCATTAGAAAAGAAGGAAAAAGACTGGATAGAAACGGATGATGGAGTAGTTACATGGCAAGGACGTATTTATGTACCAAAGGACAGAGACTTGAGAGGGCGGATCATTCAGGCGCATCACGACACGGTGCTGACGGGACATCCGGGCCGGTATAAAACCCAGGAGCTTATCACGCGTAACTACTGGTGGCCAGGGATTAGCCGAGACGTACGCACTTACGTCACAGGCTGCGAAAAGTGCCAAGCCACTAAAGCACATCGCTCAAAGCCCACTGGCATGCTTCACCCACATGATGCACCTACCGAGCCTTGGCAGACAATTGGGACAGATTTGATAGGGGAATTGCCAGAGTCAGGAGGATACAATGCCATCAGCGTCACAGTGGATCACTTTACCAAGCGTGTACGACTTGTACCAACACATATGTCTCTGACGTCAGAAGGCATGGCAAGGATCTACCGCGACCGGATCTTTCCGATCCATGGACTACCACGCAAAATAGTTCATGATCGAGGACCCCAATACCACTCCCAGTTCATGAAGGAGTTGTACCGGTTACTTGGCATCGAGGGAAACTTTACCACGGCATATCATCCTCAGACCAATGGGCAGACGGAGCGGATGAACCAGGAGATAGAGCACTACCTACGGCTATTTGTCAATTATCATCAGAGCGATTGGGACCAGTGGCTGCCAACGGCAGAGTTTGTCTTGAATGACCGAGAGCACTCGGCGACTAAGACTACTCCGTTCTTTGCCGACAATGGACGTCACCCATACAAGGGAACAGCGCCGCAGATGACGTCAAAAAATCAGACGGCTCAGGAGTTTGCCGATGGGATGCGGAAGGTCAGGGAAGAAGTAGAGGCTGCCTTGAAGAAGGCGGCAGAGGACATGAAGAGACACTATGATAAGAAGAGGTCAGAGGCGGTTGAGTACAAACCCGGGGACATGGTGTGGTTGGAAGGGACCAATCTGAGCACGGACAGGCCAGCAAAGAAGATGGGGGACAAGCGGTTTGGACCTTTCAAGGTAGTCCAGAAGGTCGGACATAGCTCATACAAACTTGAGCTACCGCGCACATGGAAAAACATTCATCCGGTCTTTAACGAAGTTCTTCTATCCCCGTATCATCCACCTGAATTCCCGTCGCAACCACGAAACACACAGCCACCACCGGCAGTAGAAGGAGAGGAACCCGAATGGGAAGTAGAGGAGATAGTCAACTCTGGGAAGTACCGAGGCACATTCCGGTACAAGGTGAAATGGAGGGGCTATGGTGCACATGAGCAAACATGGGAACCAATACGCAACCTAGAACATGCTGCTGAGGCCATTGCAGAGTTCCACAAGCGCTTCCCAGACAAGCCAAAGCCTCCAAAACTAGCACGCATCGAGATCCCTATTTCCCAATTTCCTACTCATCTCTTCCGACCTATGCCACAACCGGACACAGAACCCACTCCTAGTTCCATGCCAAGTGAAGCTTTAGCGAACAAGCTAGCGCATAATGGAACCTGCGCCTTAAGGAGGGGGTAATGTTATGAATGGACCATCTTTTCATCTTATCTATCACATCTCATCACCTATCATATCTCTTCATCATATCTTATCCCTTATCCGCGTCTCAGAGATGCCTCCTAGTGACATCATTCATACTCCTTGACACGCAACATGTTGGCAGCATGGTCTGACATCATACCTCATGGTTAGCAGGCTACTACCATGCACAGAACACAAGGAGGGAATCTGGAGCGTCATAGAACCAAGGCAGTGCTTTAATATCCCTGGAGGAAACAGGTTTGGACAAGGAGTCAGGGCAAAGGGTAGTCAGTAATGGACATGTATATAAGCAAGTAGATTACAGTGTAGTCTGTAGCTTCGATCTCGTCTATACACCTGGCCTAGCCAGATCTCTTCACTTGCTCTTTGCTCCTTCTTAGTTAGATTGACTGTGTGGTGCCTGGTTTAGCCCTGTGGTTAAGTCAGTGCTGACAATGTGCTCAGTGACTGCAGTGTATGCCTCCGTGCTCTGAGAACAAGTCGGATTGAACTGCGGCGTTGAGTAGGATATCAGGATGTGAAAATCCGAGTGTCTCCTGTCATCCGTATGTGCTCAGTGACTGCAGTGTAAGCCTTCACGCTGTGAGAACAAGTCAGATTGAACTGCGGCGTTGAGTAGGATGTCAGGATGTGAAAATCCGAGTGTCTCCTGTCATCCGTATGTGCTCAGTGACTGCAGTGTAAGCCTTCACGCTGTGAGAACAAGTCGGATGTGAAAATCTGAGTATCTCCTGTCATCCGTATGTGCTCAGTGACTGCAGTGTATGCCTCCGTGCTCTGAGAACAAGTCGGATTGAACTGCGGCGTTGAGTAGGATATCAGGATGTGAAAATCCGAGTGTCTCCTGTCATCCGTATGTGCTCAGTGACTGCAGTGTAAGCCTTCACGCTGTGAGAACAAGTCGGATGTGAAAATCTGAGTATCTCCTGTCATCCGTATGTGCTCAGTGACTGCAGTGCCAGTATGCCTCCGTGCTCTGAGAACAAGTCGGATTGAACTGCGGCGTTGAGTAGGATGTCAGGATTTGAAAATCTGAGTATCTCCTGTCATCCGTATGTGCTCAGTGACTGCAGTGTATGCCTCCGCGCTCTGAGAACAAGTCAGATTGAACTGCGGCGTTGAGTAGGATGTCAGGATGTGAAAATCCGAGTGTCTCCTGTCATCCGTATGTGCTCAGTGACTGCAGTGTAAGCCTTCACGCTGTGAGAACAAGTTGGATGTGAAAATCTGAGTATCTCCTGTCATCCGTATGTGCTCAGTGACTGCAGTGTATGCCTCCGTGCTCTGAGAACAAGTCGGATTGAACTGCGGCGTTGAGTAGGATATCAGGATGTGAAAATCCGAGTGTCTCCTGTCATCCGTATGTGCTCAGTGACTGCAGTGTAAGCCTTCACGCTGTGAGAACAAGTCGGATGTGAAAATCTGAGTATCTCCTGTCATCCGTATGTGCTCAGTGACTGCAGTGCCAGTATGCCTCCGTGCTCTGAGAACAAGTCGGATTGAACTGCGGCGTTGAGTAGGATGTCAGGATTTGAAAATCTGAGTATCTCCTGTCATCCGTATGTGCTCAGTGACTGCAGTGTATGCCTCCGCGCTCTGAGAACAAGTCAGATTGAACTGCGGCGTTGAGTAGGATGTCAGGATGTGAAAATCCGAGTGTCTCCTGTCATCCGTATGTGCTCAGTGACTGCAGTGTAAGCCTTCACGCTGTGAGAACAAGTCGGATGTGAAAATCTGAGTATCTCCTGTCATCCGTATGTGCTCAGTGACTGCAGTGTATGCCTCCGTGCTCTGAGAACAAGTCGGATTGAACTGCGGCGTTGAGTAGGATATCAGGATGTGAAAATCTGAGTATCTCCTGTCATCCGTATGTGCTCAGTGACTGCAGTGTAAGCCTTCACGCTGTGAGAACAAGTCGGATGTGAAAATCTGAGTATCTCCTGTCATCCGTATGTGCTCAGTGACTGCAGTGTATGCCTCCGTGCTCTGAGAACAAGTCGGATTGAACTGCGGCGTTGAGTAGGATGTCAGGATTTGAAAATCCAAGTGTCTCCTGTCATCTGTATGTGCTCAGTGACTGCGGTGTAAGCCTTCACGCTGTGGGAACAAGTCGGATGTGAAAATCCGAGTGTCTCCTGTCATCCGTATGTGCTCAGTGACTGCAGTGTAAGCCTTCACGCTGTGAGAACAAGTCGGATGTGAAAATCTGAGTATCTCCTGTCATCCGTATGTGCTCAGTGACTGCAGTGTATGCCTCCGTGCTCTGAGAACAAGTCGGATTGAACTGCGGCGTTGAGTAGGATATCAGGATGTGAAAATCCGAGTGTCTCCTGTCATCCGTATGTGCTCAGTGACTGCAGTGTAAGCCTTCACGCTGTGAGAACAAGTCGGATGTGAAAATCTGAGTATCTCCTGTCATCTGTATGTGCTCAGTGACTGCAGTGTATGCCTCCGTGCTCTGAGAACAAGTCGGATTGAACTGCGGCGTTGAGTAGGATATCAGGATGTGAAAATCCGAGTATCTCCTGTCATCCGTATGTGCTCAGTGACTGCAGTGTATGCCTCCGTGCTCTGAGAACAAGTCGGATTGAACTGCGGCGTTGAGTAGGATATCAGGATGTGAAAATCCGAGTGTCTCCTGTCATCCGTATGTGCTCAGTGACTGCAGTGTAAGCCTTCACGCTGTGAGAACAAGTCGGATGTGAAAATCTGAGTATCTCCTGTCATCCGTATGTGCTCAGTGACTGCAGTGTATGCCTCCGTGCTCTGAGAACAAGTCGGATTGAACTGCGGCGTTGAGTAGGATATCAGGATGTGAAAATCCGAGTGTCTCCTGTCATCCGTATGTGCTCAGTGACTGCAGTGTAAGCCTTCACGCTGTGAGAACAAGTCGGATGTGAAAATCTGAGTATCTCCTGTCATCTGTATGTGCTCAGTGACTGCAGTGTATGCCTCCGTGCTCTGAGAACAAGTCGGATTGAACTGCGGCGTTGAGTAGGATATCAGGATGTGAAAATCCGAGTATCTCCTGTCATCCGTATGTGCTCAGTGACTGCAGTGTATGCCTCCGTGCTCTGAGAACAAGTCGGATTGAACTGCGGCGTTGAGTAGGATATCAGGATGTGAAAATCCGAGTGTCTCCTGTCATCCGTATGTGCTCAGTGACTGCAGTGTAAGCCTTCACGCTGTGAGAACAAGTCGGATGTGAAAATCTGAGTATCTCCTGTCATCCGTATGTGCTCAGTGACTGCAGTGTATGCCTCCGTGCTCTGAGAACAAGTCGGATTGAACTGCGGCGTTGAGTAGGATGTCAGGATGTGAAAATCCGAGTGTCTCCTGTCATCCGTATGTGCTCAGTGACTGCAGTGTATGCCTCCGCGCTCTGAGAACAAGTCAGATTGAACTGCGGCGTTGAGTAGGATGTCAGGATGTGAAAATCCGAGTGTCTCCTGTCATCCGTATGTGCTCAGTGACTGCAGTGTAAGCCTTCACGCTGTGAGAACAAGTCGGATGTGAAAATCTGAGTATCTCCTGTCATCCGTATGTGCTCAGTGACTGCAGTGTATGCCTCCGTGCTCTGAGAACAAGTCGGATTGAACTGCGGCGTTGAGTAGGATATCAGGATGTGAAAATCCGAGTGTCTCCTGTCATCCGTATGTGCTCAGTGACTGCAGTGTATGCCTCCGCGCTCTGAGAACAAGTCAGATTGAACTGCGGCGTTGAGTAGGATGTCAGGATGTGAAAATCCGAGTGTCTCCTGTCATCCGTATGTGCTCAGTGACTGCAGTGTAAGCCTTCACGCTGTGAGAACAAGTCGGATGTGAAAATCTGAGTATCTCCTGTCATCCGTATGTGCTCAGTGACTGCAGTGTATGCCTCCGTGCTCTGAGAACAAGTCGGATTGAACTGCGGCGTTGAGTAGGATGTCAGGATTTGAAAATCTGAGTATCTCCTGTCATCCGTATGTGCTCAGTGACTGCAGTGTATGCCTCCGCGCTCTGAGAACAAGTCAGATTGAACTGCGGCGTTGAGTAGGATGTCAGGATTTGAAAATCCCAGTGTCTCCTGTCATCTGTATGTGCTCAGTGACTGCGGTGTAAGCCTTCACGCTGTGGGAACAAGTCGGATGTGAAAATCTGAGTATCTCCTGTCATCCGTATGTGCTCAGTGACTGCAGTGTATGCCTCCGTGCTCTGAGAACAAGTCGGATTGAACTGCGGCGTTGAGTAGGATGTCAGGATTTGAAAATTCAAGTGTCTCCTGTCATTTGTATGTGCTCAGTGACTGCAGTGTAAGCCTCCGCGCTCTGAGAACAAGTTGGATTCAACTGTGGCGTTGAGTAGGATGTCAGGATTTGAAAATCCAAGTGTCTCCTGTCATCTGTATGTGCTCAGTGACTGCAGTGTAAGCCTTTACGCTCTGAGAACAAGTCGGATGTGAAAATCCGAGTGTCTCCTGTCATCTGTATGGACTTAATGACCCTGGTGTAAGCCTCTGCACTCTGAGAACAAGCTGGATTGGACTGCGGCATTCATATCGTATTCAGTTGCTGCCTTTTGCCATCTAATGGCAAGCGGACTTGCTGTGCTGCACTGTTTCTCTCTTCCTTACCTCTCAATATTATCCATACTGGATTGAAATCACCACCAGATTGTACACTTTCACTGGCTTTGTTCATATATCAAGGAATTACACCATTAAATATAGTGGGACAAAAGTGGTACTTCCTTTAACTTAGGGTTTGCACTGAGACACACAGTAACGGCCGACACAATCTTGATATGTTGTGTTGTGGGTCAACCGGCCCAATTCAAGGCACTTCTTACAAGCTGCCGACTTGTTGTTGAGTTATTTCGTGGCAGCGTAAAGTTGTAGAGCATAGATACACTATGCCGTTATGATTCCAACTTGATTCCAATGCCGGACATATGAGCACGGATTTCCGGGGATCCGTACACGGACATCCGGTTACCCGGATGGCTCTAAATATTATAGGACAGGAAATTGCTGGAAAACTTGAACTTCTCACGGGATTGTCGGTGTGGGGCAAGTCTCCAGTAACTCGGAGTTCTTGTACCCTTTTGCGCCGTCAAAGATCCTCGGCAAAGACGGCATTGTGGGGCACTTTCCCGGCATCATTAAATCTACCGCAAATCAGACTTTTAGGGCCATTCTCATAGGTAGCAAACCGGAGTAAAAATTGATCTTTTTGAAGGGTTTCCGGTTCGGGGGAATATTTGGTAAAGACTGCCTTATCCAGGCATACCTGTAGAACACAAAGTCACACACAAGTCTCATTTCTACGCAGTGCGGAACTTGAGGGTAAGATTCTCACTATTCCGTCTGTTTGGCAGCTTTCTCATCGAGACAAAGGGGTTCAAAACTCTGTATTTTCTAATGATTCTCCGTTACTTTTTGGTGTCAATTTATATGGTGTTTTAGAGCCATTCTTATCTCCTTTCCCACCGTCCGGTTGGATCAATCCCCCGTAGTGTCATGAATTGTTGAACACTGCACTGAATAAGAACACTTGCACCACTTGGTATCAGTAACAGCGCCAGCAGGTCGGATTGGGTTAGGGTTTGCCGCTGTAAATGTTCTTCTGTCTTCTTCTTTGACAGCCATCAGAGCCCAACATTCTTGACCAGTCTTTCGCTTGGCTCATCATCAGAGGCTCTAAGGCGGTAAGATCGAAGTATCTCTCGAGTCTCGACGGCCTCTGTTCTGCTCCATCAATCTCGAGGTATGCAGTATGTTCCAGGCGTTTCCAATGTCCGCCGTGCTCAAACCTTCAATCTGCAGCATCTCAACCTTTTCCGCGAACATGCACGAATTGCTTGACCCTCCCTCCTCCCTGATTCACGAACGTCTTCCGGTGGAGATCATGCACAGAATCTTTGATCTTTGTGATCTTCTCTGCAGCCATCGTATCAACACCCAGCCACACGCTTCAAGGATCCCATCTCCTGCTTGCCATCTGTTGCTGGTCTGCAGAGCATGGAAAGATATCCTTTATACATGGCCCCCTCTCATGTCGAATCTCCACCTCGTAATCGATCTCGACACTCCACTATATTCACGTCATGTAGAATACCTCGATTGCCTTCTCCTTCGTTCGGGGAACTGTCTCCTTAAGGTAGAACTTTCCTCTGGAGGCGGAGCGTACAGCCTTCTAGAGCAGTATCGAACCATGGCCCAGCGGCGTGCCATTGCAAGGAGGATGCTCTCTACCATCCTTAAGACGTCACACCGTTGGGCATACCTGGCCTTGGATTCGTCAAGCTTCGAGATAGATAAAGACGCGTATCTTTCCATTGATAGATGGCCTGCCCTTCGTGATTTGATCGTCTCATTGGCGCCGGGCACGAGTACTTCTCGTTGGAGATGGGAAGTTGGGGTGTATGACGTGTTCCTGAATGCACCTCTGCTTTCCCGGGTGAGCCTGAACTACTGCCTTGGACTGAATCTTCCTTGGGAGCAAATTCATACACTTTCGTTCTCGCATGGAGCAGAAACATACACATACCTCGCCTCCATCATTACAAGGAGCACCTCTCTTCGCCACTTCTCCGTCGATGTCTGGCTTCCAGAGACCTTTGAGCCCACACAGTTTCTCATAAACACCTCTATCACTCATCTGACTGTGCCAGCGGACAGTCTACTCTTCAAGGCTCTCCAATTTCCTTCCCTTCTATCATTGACCATCACTCCTCGTCCGAGTCCCAGCCGCACTGCTCAACCTGCCGATCTCACTGGCTTCCTCCTCCGCTCCCAAGCGCCCATCACCGACATTGACATAGGTCAAATGGCGACCCCGATTCTTATCGACTGTTCCAATGCAGCAGCCGGGCTACACGCCCTCCAGTCACTCACTGTCAGCATCACCCCAACGGAACGTGACCCCAGCAATATCATAGTTTTTGACGATAGTCTCTACGCTGTTGTCTCAGTCCTCCCTGACGCGTACCTCCTTCCTGCCCTGTGCAACGTACATTTGTCGATGTCGATCATGGGCAGGACAAAGTATAACTGCTGGCCACGGATTCGCAGCATCAATGCCATAGCCAGCGGTCTTCGTGCTCGTCAGAACCTTCGCTTCGTCGGCGTCCAGTGCTCTTCCGTACAGGGACGGGGACCGGTCGAGAGCTTGCCAAGGGACTCGGAGTACTCCGATGCTCTTGAGGAGTTGGCTCAATTCGGCGTAACGAGGGTGCAGATGAACTGCTGTGGTAGGCTTCATATAAACCCTTTCTTTCCACAAATCGACTAATCATGATCTCATAGACCAGGACCTCCTCGCGCAGGAGTTTTGACACAGATCAGATTCTTGATGCATACGAATGCGTCAGACCTGTACTGGTATAACCTACAATCTTTGACTAGTAAATGATACCCTCGATCCACTTCAACAAATCCTCATTCACAGCCTCTGCCTGCTGCACAATCACAAAATGCCCCGCATCATAATCCTGCCAAGTAAAATTCGCCGCATGCCCAAACATTGATGCACGCTGCGTAGCGGGGGGGCAAATGTAGTCGCGCGATGCACCTCCATGGAAGACGGGTTTGGTGATGTTGTATGCGGTCAGTGGGATGCCTAGATAGGATCTGATGAGATAACGGGAAACAAGAGGGAGATCGAGAGTTGAGACGCACTCTGGTCGTCGAGAAGTTCAATGTCGGAGCTCATGATCTTGTACCAGTTGAGAGTGGGAGTGACGCCTGACGACAAGAAATACGCCTTGCTCGTGTCGTATTCCTGACACGCAAATAATTTCAGCCCGCACATTACCTGGCACTGACAATTTCGTACTGACCTTGTTGGACAAGAACGTCCGCGTCTTTGACCCGGCCTCAAGCCACGCCTGCAAAGCACCGCGCGGCGCGAAACCTGTTACCCACAATCTAGGGTCCAGGGAGAACATGAGCGTCCAGAACGAATCTGGGGCGGCTTGGATTATGACGGATGCGTTATCGTGTGAGAGGAAGTCCCAATAGCCGAATTCGTCGTAGCCTACAGCGGCTTTCGTCTGTCAGGAGAGTAAACGAGTTGACTCAGAGGAAGAGGTGCACTACACTGTACCTGCGATTCAGCTTGCGCGTACAAAGGGAAGGAAGGAAGAATATATCCGCAGGAGTAGAACGCGAAGCCTAAGAAGCGATCTTCGTAGTAATTCGCCAGGCGGCTCGTCACTTTTGATCCCCTGCGTGGAAAGAGATATTAGCGTCCACTGGTCCACTCCATTGGGCCAAACCACTCACCAATCATGCCCCACGGCAATAACATCCTGAACGTGTTCGTGATCCAGAATGTCCACAAGGTCCTTTGTGATCAGGCTACTTTTATAAGCCTCAGCCTCTCGAGGCTTGGCGGTACCGCCGTAGCCCAGCATGTCCGGAATGATGATGCCATATCCGCGGGCGGAGAAGTAAGCGGATTGATGGCGCCAGTCGTACGCGCTGCTGGGCCAGCCGTGGAGGAATATAATGTAGGGCTGTGCGGCATCCCGAGGTGGTGCGAAGTAGTAGTGATAGTTCAGTCCGCGAGAAACGACGAAGTCCTTGGAGGCAAGTTGAAGGGTGTCCGAGTCGACCAGCCCACGTTGTATGGTGAACGCGAGACTGTGGCCGAAAGCCAAGAGAAGTGTAACGCATAGGCGAAGAGCATACATGTTTGAGCACACAATCTTACTGTAGGGTATCTTGCGCTTTTTATAGTGCCCTGCACCGCTGACCGAGAAAAACTTAGAAACTGGAGTGCTGACGAACCTTTGCTGAGGAATCTTTTGCGGCGGCGAAGCGAAGGAGGACGAGCGCTGATAGTGTAAGCGGTATGTATGCATGCATGTCGCAATTTTAATATTATTCATGGAGGGAGGACCGCGCCACGAGCCACGAGCAATCACGCAATGTGCAATTAGAAGACTTTGAGGAAACATGGACCTTTGATGCAGTGAACATCAGACTGACGGTCTCGGGGCCAAAGATGCCGAATTGTAAGAGGCACGCAACATCGAGTCATGTTGTTTGTGCCTATGAGGATTGTTAGTGAGCTACCGGTCGTCTTAAAAGAGCTATGATGCCAACACTTGACGGCCGTACCATGTCGTTCAATAAAGTATAACCTCCCGATCTAGACCTCAGGGCAATCCTTAATCATGTCATATACTGCTGTATCGAAGTTTCAATTCTCGTGAGTACTCGACAAAGCGAGCCCTTTAGCTTTGAGCTCCTCGAGTGTATGTTTCTTCCAGACCCACTTGGTCCCAGCTGAATTCCTGGTCATAAGCCCAGGAACCCAACTGTGATTACCGTCGCCCTCTAATCGAAGCACGATACCGTAATGTGCACAATACATGGCCGTCGAGTAGAACGGTCTGTCAGTTGGTCGGAATGCAGGCAGGTCTGACTTGTAAATGTAAACAGCCGTCATCCATTTCACCTCCTCGTCTATGAGATCTGTGAAAGCGATGAGACACGAGTGGCGAGAGGAGTTGGCGGAGGACACAAACAGAGACATGGCACGGCAGTCACGTAGCCTTTGACGTTGTCTTTATCGTGTTCATGCGAAGCCTGCAGCTGTGGCAAGATCGTGCAGAAGGCAGCCCCGTCCGTAGTCGACTTTGCAGGGAGGTTTGCCACTCTTGCGCTAATCAGCGTGAATGCCAGTGATGGGTTTCCCTCCGACTCTGGACGATACTTCAAATCGAACTGAAGATACTGGCGAGTGAGATCAAACGGCGGTGAGCAGTCGTGTATGGCCCACGCAATAGCCTGGTCAAGGTTTCTCTGGTGCAGAGATATCCAGTCCTCGACGAGATACTTCCGCTCCTGTGTAGAAGGCAGGCCGTTGCGTGTCGGTTGTTGATCCCAGTGTTGCATGGCTTCTTGTTGGGATTTACAGAAGGCTTTGTGCATGGGCCAGAACGCTTTCATGTGCTCCTTGTTCTAACGATCTCAGTCAGAGATGGCCAAACGAAGCGGAAGGTGAATGTGTTAGACCCACACATAGCCGGACACTCTTGCACCCACCACAAAGCTGCAACGGAGGCGCGCCCGGTTCGCGTCTGACGAGACAGTAGGCGCAGGCCTCCGGAGTGTTTTGAGAATAAGTGAGTTTGCCAGTATTCACTTTGAAGACCGTCTTTCGTCTGCGATCATTGGGATCTGGAGCCATATGACAGTGAGTTGATGAGCTCGGTGGGGTGTAACAGGGTACAGAACTGAACGCCTCGAGTGATGGGGAAAGGACAGGGAGCAAATCGCGGCCCGATACCCGAGCATGCCGACAGCGCGTCTGACACGCACCAACGTTCCTCGATTGACAACCACCATGGGCGATAACGCGTACCTCTTTGCTGAACATTCTTTCGACTTTGGTTCATGCTTTCCGACCTCATAAACACGGGAAGCCGAGACTCTGCAGCCTCAGGTGGTTTATCTTCCCGGCCCGTCAATAAGGCGCACACGCAGTTTTCGCAAAAGCGACGATGGGTGCGAGTCTTTCTGTATTGATGATACTCTGGAACTCGTGTGAGTCGCATGTAAACTAAACTTGGTCCGTACTCACCGCAACCAAAGCGGTTGAAGCGTTTGTTTACAAGCTCTCACCATCACTGTGCAGTTAGTCAGTCCGATCTCCAGCAAATTCTCCGCTGTGATTCCCAATCTGATTCAAAGCTCAGATGTCTTGTTCACGCTGCGGCGCCGGTCTTTTGCAGGCCCGAAAATTCGACAGAATAAGCGCTCAGCTCTCCCCGTATGCACCGCACTTCGGGCGCGTGCTCTCCTTCGAAACGTCTCCTTCAGTATCGCGTCGAGAGGTCCAGGCCATAATCAACGGTCTTACACGAGAGATCGAGGAATCCGCCGAGGCTATCTCCAAGCTGAAAGCACTGCTTCATACGCTAGAGGTGGACTACCAGGCAGCGCTTACCTTGCGAGACTTCCATTCCCGACTCTACCCTCCTATTCACGCTTTACCGACAGAAGTCTTGACTGAGATTTTTCGGCTATCATTCGATGATTACCTGATAACGGGCACTCGTAGTACGGGACAGGGTGGACCATGGCACCTGCAGAGGGTTTGTCGACATTGGCGAGATCTTGTCAGGACTAACCCGACGTTATGGGCAGGCCCTTTCAGGACCGATGTTGCGCCCTTTGCAATACGCCAGATCCCGGCATCACGGGAGCTAGAGATAGCTCTTGTACGCTCAAGAAATGCGCCACTGGATTTCGATCTCCAACACGTGGGGATATTCCCTTCCCAGTCCTGCAAGTTGATGCTGTCCCGATGCGCGTCACGATGGCGCTCCGTTCATCTACGTGGCAACTCTACAAGTCTTCTACAGTCTTTGAGGGATGTCGGCGACCTCAGCTTGTCCATGCTCACGACGCTGCGTTTGCACTTTACAGAGAAACCGCGCATGTCAAACTTTGGCACGTTCCCCAGCACCTGGCCAGACATGGCGCGTGTGCTCAGCTCCTTCCGTAATGCACCCAAATTACGGACACTGGAGTTCCTCCAATCGTGTAGCAATCCTCGAAATAATAGGGATGCCTCCCTTTTGGATGACTTCCCATGGTCGCAGATCACGGACCTCACGATATGCGCGTACAAGGATCCATTCATCTCGCACATCCTGGGACTTGCATCCAACTTGGAGACGTTGACTATCACCGGCGTGGGCGAATCTCACCCCCAGCCCGTCCTTACCCTTCCTTGTTTGAAAAAGCTGCACCTGAACCATATCTCTGAGGACTTCCTTCGCTATCTCGACCGGTGTCCAGCCTTGGACCAAGTCGTCGTGGACTTCCAGTATCACTACTATGACATTGCGAATGGAGGTCGGCACGTCGAGTGGTTCCTCCAACGTGCTGTCTGCCCGCTGGGAAGTGGGGTACGTGTGGTACTTGGTTCGTCGTCATGTGGAGACCTGCAAAAGATCACGGCGCACCTCAGGTCTCTCCACAATGTTCGAGATGTCGTCCTCGCTCCAGTTCGCATCAACCTCAACGTCTACCACTGTCTGGAGGCATTGATCACTGGGAGCGAGTGGAGACGAAGGCGAACAATGCTGAGGGGTGTGGCATTCAATGTTCAAGAACTACTACCTCGGATGGACTCGTTGGAGTTTCGATCTTCGCACAGTCTCGCCTTCTGGGGCGTCGAGCTGGCAGTGATTCTCTATTGGGTGATACTCTCGAGGTGGTCAGAGTTCAAGGGTGACGGAGAAGTGCACACTAACCGGCTTCGAAAAGTGGTTTTGGAACTTGGTGACGACGAGCCTCTCAAGGAGGATCTCGAGGTGTATCAATCGCGTTTGAAGCCATCTTTAGGCCCTCTTCAGTTCACGGAGATGAGCTTGGAGAATTTCAACCTGCTTTCTCGTCTACGGGTGTTCAAGAGCGAAGGACTGGACGTGACTGTCAGACTGAAAGGTATGACTCTATTTTATGATGCTTTCTTCTACACTACTGACTCCATGGGCACCTTCCAGAAAATCACAATTGGGTTCGCTACCTTTGAGACCGAGGCAAACGGGCACAACTAGTTACGAGCTCTACACCTCAATATTGTAGTATCTACATGTACATGTTTCTGTGTGCGATGTTGGAGGTATGGTCTTGGTGGTACATGAAGATACGCAACGGCAACAGACGAAAGAGGTCCAGAATCAAAAGCCGCCTCATCTGCTTCCGGAAAGAGGCGCGTGCCCAAAACGGCACCAGGGCCGACGAACCTTGGGCGGGCGGCCTCACACATCAACGATCACTTGTCCTCTCCCTCCCATGACCTCGCCGTCGACGGTTCATTTCTTAGACTACTCGCTGGACACACCATGAAAACGAACTGTAACCTAGTTGACAGCGGTGGAAAATGAACCGACTGGCAAGTTGCGCGTCGCTTATGGTTTTCAAATATGTTTGTCTGACTGCGTACAGCCGGCGCTACTCTTCTAATGCACTGCTGCCAGGGACCATTGGTGGCCTCCCGCCCTACGCCAACCGAATCCCCACCAACGATTTCTGCGACTATGGCTATGCCCACATTATACACGATCATCGACCAGCCAGCCGTCACTGAAACACGGCCTCATGGCCTCCGACCATGTCTGCTCTCCTACCCGCGTGCACTCCTTCACATCCACGACCGTGCCCTCGCCTAATCGTGCCCCATCCCATTTCCCCGCCTCCTTCCCGTACAGATGCACGCATCCGGGTGCATTTTCCGCCCACACGAATCGGCCACCCTCTGCGGCTATCGCGTCCTTGTCCAATCGCAACAACCAGAGGGCTGTGCTTTCCTGGAAGAAGAGATTGGCTGTTATGGGGATTTGAGTTGCGATGGAGAGGTGGATGAATCCGTCCTGGGAGTCCAGCGAGCTCAGCGGGAGGACGTGTGGTAGCACGGATGGAGGCGCCTCGGGGACGATCTTGTAGACGAACTTTGGGATGACCGCCATGGTGGTAGTGCTGGATTTGAGAGCTGGGATGCCGTACAGCGGCAAAACGCCTGTTTGCGGTTCTATAAGGAGATACGCACAGGACGAAACCAAATTGATAGGTTCCAAGGTATGCCTCACATCCAAAGTATGCGCAGTCTGGCTCACTATCTCGAATGACGACAGGCACATGCGGAAAGAATTCTGCTCTGCTGGTTCCAGTTATCCACTCCCGGAGAACGCTACAAACCTTTTCTACTGATCCCCTCGTTGCTCTCAACGTAAGAATATAGTTTTTGATCACCAATTCAATGTGTGTAGATTGCACTATACTTCGTGCCGTCCTGAACATCCTTGGATCGAGAGCCAAGACACGTACTGCGCTCAATTCGCGAGTTCGATTCGAGGCACATTATGCGTCTAGCTGGCGCATACAAACACAGCGGCATCGACTGATACACTACCGGGTGTGGAAGGAGCAGGTGAGACGAAGCTATTCGGTCCTCGCCTTCTTTTCGGCGGCCCTCAGATTGAACGATGAATTCTATGAGAGATTCATGAAATTAGTGGTCCTCAATTTTGTGTTCGTTTGGAATCGTGAGTCTTTCTATCCTTCTTCTTCTTCCTCCCTTCCACCATTGCGACTATGCATGCTGGTCTACATTGGTTCGTTGAGTCTGTGTCACAGTCGTGTGCGACCTCTCCAATTCCACCTTCACTTTCTTCGCGATACTCATGGAAAATCGTAGGCCATCATCGCCATAGTTACACTTCGGCCTAGAGTACATACAGTACACAAACTGCTTACTCGCGGATAACCCTTATAGAAGGGTATGCGTAAACCTTTCCCCACACGTGGAAATTCGTTTGATTTTGTCACAGGTATAAGAAGCCTTTCAGTGTCCCTTTCACCCATCATTCTTCTCCCCGCTTTTGCCTCTGCTCTCATAACCACGAAAGATGGTCTCCACACTCACTTCTCTTTTCACCGTCCTGGTCGCTGCGGCTACAGCCCAGGCCCAGCTCCCCGCAGGCACTTACCGCATCCTGAACCGCAACTCCTCTGCCGCGCTCGCAGCCCCAACGCGCATCTACGACACGCTCGGGGTCCAGAACTCCAACGCTTCGCAATGGCTTGTCACGCCCTCCGGTACGGCCTACACGTTCACGTACCAGCCGCTCAATGCTACAATCATGTCGGAGTATTGTGAGGTGAGAGAACTTTCTCCTCCCAGGCCGGCATGGTGCTAATGTTCATGTTACAAGGAATCCCCCCTTTACAGCGCCTCTCCCGACGAGGCGTCCTTGTTCGATATTGTCGAGTCTGGGGAAGGGTATGCTGTACGTTTGAACCGAACCCGATGCCGATATTGCCACTGAGAAATGCCTTTATAGATCAGGTGGGCTGACCAGAACCCTCCCTTGGCGTGGAGCGTGGTCGACGTGATCGCGAAGAACACAGTGAGTGTTTGATGCTTCTTACACATGGAACAAAGTTTCATCTAACGGCGAATGTAGACGAACCTGGCGGTGCAACTCCTCACGGACAATGGCGATCTGAACCAGCAGTGGCAGTTCGAGAGCGTGTGAGGAGGTGAAGGTTGGTAGAAAGTTGGGCTAACTTTGTGCAGACTGCATACCTGCTTTACACAAAACTCACGGTGTTTCTTGATGTATCGTACAAGTGGCGATCGATAGCCATAATATACCACTAACGGTCTAGTGACAGTAAAACAAGTCAATGACACGGCGGTAACTGACGGATCGGCCAAGCTATTGTGTGGTCCCTTTGTGAAATATGGAGAAGGAGAAACACCCTCTGTGATCATTTAACTGAGACTCTGAGCGAACATAGCATCAAGAGCTCCCATGGGTACAGCAGCTGGAAGATTCGGCTCGTCGTCGTCCTCAAAATTCGAAAGGAGATACAGGTAGATCAAAAAGGCCCAGGCAGCGTCAGTCGTTCGGGCCGTTCTGCCGCTGTGTAATAGCTGCCTCTAGTAATCAACGTTTCAACCTCTGACCACTCATTTTGGTCGTCTTTGCTGGCGCCTACTCCTCTTCAAATGTGTATAAGTCCTCTGTCCGCTGGATGGCGCTATTTTGATTTCTCTCGTTTTGATCTGCGAACTGCCCCGCGCGCTCTAGGAAGAGCTGGCGGCACCTGCTCGACCAGAAATTCAAGCGGGTAGATGGTCGAGAAGACGGGTTAACCAGGATAGGCGATTGGATTGGTGACTTTAGTCTTTGTGATACTGAAGAATCACATCGTCAAACTCGGGTACATCCTGGTCATCTGGCAGTGCTGATATCATGATAGGACCATTATTCAAAGGACTCGGAGTTGTACAAGTACGGTCGCGACGGCATTGATGCTCTCAATCTTTTCACATCGTTCTCCAGGCAACTTATAGCGATATCAACGCGTATCGGAATGCGCGTACACTGCCAAGCTAGAGGCAAACAAAGATGAAGAAGAAAGTTCGAGCGCAGAAGTTGATCGCAGGCGAGGGGAATCATACCCTTTGTCAGGCCGTACAGGCCGTACATGTCGAGGTTCGTCCTCTACAAGAGATCAACATGCTCTGTCTTGAGAAGCAGGACAATACCAGAGCAAACGACTCGTGGGTCGCTGGAAGGGGAAGGCGCGAAAACTGTCAGGCCGATGTTCCCCATGGGCCCCGAATCATGACAAAAGCTTGGAGGAGCTCAACAGGTGAGTAAGCTGTACGTGACAATTGTATTCAAGACCATCTATTGAGTCAGATATCTCTCAGGTGAGACTCGAGATCATGAGACGGGAGAGAGAGCCTGAGTTGAGAGCTCGTTCCTTGACGGTGAGATTACGCAGCGTCGTGAGCTGTTGGACCTGATCCCGGAACCGGACCATCATCTGCGCGCAAACGCATAGCAGTGGGCACGGGCGTATCTTCGCATCTGTCAAAGAGCTTGATCCTTGACGATAGTTACGAACGAACGTACACGTCTCATATGCACTGAAGCCTCCCAGTGCCTATGAAGATGCTCGCCTGGAAGGATGAATCCTTCTCTATTGCCATCGAGCAATACTCACTGCGTGCATATCTCTAGTTTCAGCGTAGACTGCAGGTCCCTCTTCCTTCCCAGTATGCTGCTACGAAGACTCTACCTTGATCTTCGAGCCCATTCCCACCATCAACTTCTCGTTTTCCACAGACCGTTTCACTGATTTCCGGCAGATGTACCGGAAACTCAATCCACAGCATCGAGTACTATTTAATGGATTAATATCCCCTTGACCGCATCGACGTCCCATCCGATTGACATGGCACCAGTTGTGATACTAGGCCTGAACATTTCCTTACTGTGAGACCCACACTTTTCTCTCTACCTCGAAGGCTGACTGTATGTCTCAGAACGGGGCCTCTAGTAATCTCGTCTGCATCTTCCCCAGTTGTCCATCGCCTGATTGGGTTTAGGTTCTGGGCTACATGTGGAGCTATTGTCTGTACGGTATTCTTATTGTCCAGATGTGTGAGTCCAGTGCTCCTCGTTGTTTTCGACGGTGGAAATAACGAACTCCGGTCAAGACATGTACAGCGAATCATACCCGAAGGATTCACGCAAACTGAAGATCTACGGTGGGCGTAACCTTCTCCCTTTGGGCCCTTAACTCACTCACCACATAGTTTGGACCATGTTTGGTTTGGAAACAGCCTTCACGGTGTTCATCACTATCGGAGCATGGAACACTTTTGGTCCCGGATGGGGCGATGTCGATACACTACACCGGTTCCATTGGTCCTGGGAACCACTTGCTGCTCTCAACTCCCTTGGTATGTTTAAGTTACAATGTACGAAGCTTGACTCAGTTGCTCTAGTCAGTGCTATGGCGCGTGGTTTCTACGCCTGGCGTATCTATCGATTGAGCCACTCAGTCTGGCTTCCGTTGACAATCGGTGCTGTATGTTTTGCCCTGCCCGCTCGGAGGCTATGACACCGCTTAACACGACCTGCCAGATCATAGGAGCGCACGTTGGAATAGCGTTCTATATCAGTGTTACGGTGAGATTGTCGGTGGAGTCGTGGTAACATCGGAGGTTAAGTATCTTCAACCGTGGTAGGTGTTTCTCCGAGGCGGCGGCATAGACAGACTCAGCGACTTGATGCCTATCATCACCGTAAAACCTTACCTCTTGCCATCCTCGTTATCTAAGTGATGTTTCATAGACTTGGGCGGCGGATAGTGTTGCCTGCGACGTCCTGATCACGGTTTCGCTGGTGGTTATAGTCAGTCTATCTTGGAACATTGAACTCGTACTAACTCATATGATTCTCACATAGCTCCACAGACACAAGACCCAAACTCATTTCCATGCTACGACAAGTAAAATCAGCAAGATCATACGCCTCACCGTAGAAACTGGGATCTTGACGTTGTTGGCTGTGACTGTTCAGTTGACTCTCTGGCTTTCAAGCAGGCAATTCTACTTCTATTTCACGGTGTTCCTCATGACGGGAAAACTGTACGGTCATCGGGTCATGTCCCTTCCATAAGCTTGTACTGATACAATGCGAACTTCAGCTATTCAACCACATTGATGGCTGTGCTGAACTCGCGGACTCCCAAGATCGAGGAGAGCAGTACCAATATGCTATCTGCACCATCTCGAACAAACTGCGAAAGTCCGTTCTGGCAGGACAGGAACGATACCGCCACCACTCTCCTTCTCGCCCGTGGCATCCAAATTTCGCGAACGACAGAGGTTACCACAGACAAAGAAGAAGAAGTTTTCGTGATGCGCGTGGGTTTGTCACGGTTCTATGCATGCTCATGATTGACCTTCCATTCAGAATATAACCAACAAACAAACTGCCAGTCATGATGCTACAGCGGCCAAAACATATGAACTCTCCAATGTTGCTCCAACAAAGTGATCTTGGCAACACAGCTCATGCGTGGGTGATTGTGAATAATCTTCTCTCTTGGACTGCCAGTTCTTCAGTACTCGAGCCATCATTCACTGTTGTGCATCGTGAAGGTGCAGGTTCAGCGATCCATTCATTCATTGTCGATCATCTTCCGAAGATACTGTAGAAGAGTCAAGGGTTGTTTTCCCGACAATCTACTCTGATGTAGAGACACTAGCTCTGGTCACTTGCCGCGTATCAGTTGTAATATATCGTAAAGACTCTCCCAAAGCCACAATTAACGAACTCAGCTTTCGCCTATCCATATCCGTTATAACCTATAGATCACAAACACTACTTCGGTCCCACCGACCACAATGTCTATAACTCATCTCGTGGCGATTGAAACTCATCAATCGCGCATACTCCAAAAACAGTCTGAAGTTGTACGCCGTCATGTCTTCGTGGCGCCAAAACTTCTTCGCCCACGCATTCCCTTCCATTGCGATACTCTTTGCCTCAGCGTCATGCGCGCCTTTCCCATCAGGTCCCCCTCTGAACCACACCAGCGCGTCCCAAAGATCGCTGAAATCGTTCTTGATCGGCACATAATGAATCCAGGCCTGCGCACGGTCCGCCCACCACTCCGAGTATATGGTACTTTTGAAAACAAGCGACTTTGATGATATGAGCCGATGGAATCGCGATGACCACCCGTTCCCGTCGATGTCGAGAATGTACTTGTGAGAGAACGTTTCTGCGGGGTCGTGCGGCTTCGCGTGGAATTTGTAGAGCTTCGCCAAGACTTTGCAAAGCTTGGCCTCGCACTGCACCGGTGAGCCCACGAAACCAATGTCCAACATTGACGACGCCAGAATTTCCTTCGAAACATTCAAATACATCTCATCTCTGGGATGGCCATCCACCCAGTTCAGCAACGTCACATTCTCATGCAGATCTCGTGCCGCCCAGTTCATCATCCGCACTCGCTCGCTCGCCGCCCACTCAACGTCGTCACGGTAGAAGATCCCGGTATTCTTTCCTCGCCACTCCAACTTGTCTTTTTTCCGCTCCCATGACCTGTCCTCCGACTCTCGGTAAGGGCCCAACCACGATACCGTGTGGGCCAGGGTGATGTCCAAGTGTACCGCACTTGGAGAGTACGAAAAAC
This sequence comes from Strobilurus luchuensis, assembly GCA_019915105.1. Taxonomy (NCBI): domain Eukaryota; kingdom Fungi; phylum Basidiomycota; class Agaricomycetes; order Agaricales; family Physalacriaceae; genus Strobilurus; species Strobilurus luchuensis. The sequence goes on from JAHLMJ010000004.1 coordinate 2,250,227, forward strand.
TGGGCGTAATATGGCCGTCGGGAATGGGGCCCCGCTTCCACGGAAGGAATTGGCCGTGTTGTCGCAGTAGGGACGGGTGTTGGCATGGGTCAGTCGCCTTGCGATGGTCGAAAATGAACGACTTGGACGTGGATGTGGACGATGGATGTGGGAACGGCTCATTGAAAGCCGGCGGACTTCTCCAGATGGGTGAATCGGGGCTACACGCAGACAGCCAACCATCGTGCTTCGTATGAATGTGTGTGGCAAAGATGTTCAAATACGTTCCCATTTCCGCATTGAATAGTGCTGCCTGCTTGAGCTCCCAGTCGAAGAAATGTGTCGGATTGTCATCGGGAAGAACGACAGCCCTAAACTCCGGCAGCAGTTCCTGTACAGGACGTAGCAGCTCAATGAGACTTCTCGCACCCAAGGTCAGCTCCTCGTAACGTCCCTCAGGCAGGCTGTGATTAACAATGCCCACGGTATGCCTGTCGAGTTTTCCCAACGTAAAGCTCGTTCGAGACTCATAATCGCGCTGGATTTTGTTGAGTTGTGCCGGAGAGATACCCCAAAAAGGCTGGAGGTCATTGTGAATTTGGTCGTACTCGTCTGGAAGCTGGACGTTGTTCTCTCGAATGTATTTCCACCTGAGTACGAGTGAGCGATGACCGGACTAGAGAAGCGAGGTAGTCTTTACCATTTATCGAAGCCTTTGGGCGGCTGACGTCGGTATCGCCGCTGGTACTCGGCCACAGCTTCCCGTAAGGTCTTGCTAGCTCTCTTAAGCTTGAGATCCCACCTACGCTGAGCGTACGCAATGACGTCTGAAATCGGATGCCGCGCGTACGGATCCGACGAAACTTGCAGCAACCCAGTGGTATTGAATCGATGCTTCGAGCTGAGCGGATTCGGCAGCGCCTGCTGCACCTGGTCATGCCGCCAAAGATCTTCTTCCCACTCGAGCTCATTCAATCTAGCCTTGACGACAGTCGGATGATCAAAGGCCAGGTCATCCATGTTGATGGTCTTCCAGTAGACCATGTGGCGCCTGAACACGTAGACAATGAGGATGAAGTTGGCCATGACGAAGAGGGATAGGCGACGCAGGCGTCGATTAAGTGCTATGAGCCTGAGCGTATGCGTGAGTTGCATTGACAGAATGGGCCGTCTGCCAGGACGTCTCTTCGCGTTTCGATCATTCAGCTGACTCCGGGCCATGTTAGCTACACGAACAGACGTCGGCGCATTGACTCCAAGAAAGTCTGACCCAGTTGTGACCCGCAAATTGAGAACCGCCAAGAACATGTTCGAATAGAGTTTGCCAATGACGACGAAACTGGAGGTCGGTGAGCATATAGGCAGGGGTCGCGAGAGAGGATACGAACACCGTCAGATACAGACCGTAATTCCTGGAGGTAAGCCAGAGCAGAAGTTGCAGTAGGGCTGCAACCGAGCTGACAGCTCCCGTTTCGACAACATAGTGAAGAGATCTGGTTAGACGACTTCTATGACGAGAGCGAATTCTACGCCGGGATAACTAAAGGTCGCCTGTCATCGAAGAATGACATAGAATATAGAAGAACGTACAATGAACATAATGGAACTGCTGATGAGTGTGTCGCTAGCCACGCTGCCACCGCCCCACGCCTGAATTATCGCATAAACCAAATGTGTTGAGTTCTCTGTCAGGCCCCGACGAAGAAGCGTACCGTGATAACAGGTGCCATATCAAACAAGACGTCTATACCACTTCCGCGCAGAAACATCTGAAATCCAGCACATTATGTGAGCGGAGCTTCGTGCATTGTACGGTACGCACCGATATGCTAAAGGAGAAGGCAGCAGTCAACTGGGTGACAGAGATCTGCAAAGCACAAAACGTCCATTAGTACCGAATGGAAGTATAGCCGTAAGCGCCGCACCGCCTGTATGAACATTGGCAGCAGCAATGATCTCGTCAAGCGGTAAATTCGCCAGATGTGGAAGCTTCTTGCCATCGCGGCAGCTGCGTGACATGATGATTGATCAAAACGAAAGTGCAAGAAAGTCTGGCTCACCTACAGACCAGTCTAGAGACAGAAGGCCTAACAGATTCCTCAAGCCAGGGCCTTGATCATGCGATGCACCGGTGTTGATAAACATCGTGAAGGCGGTCTCCAGGAGAAACAAGGTCCATGCTGGAAGATCGAGATTAATTTTTTTTCTTTTCGTCGACGAGGAAGGGACGCCACCGTAGGTCCTCAACGAAAGGGAATCATGCGGGAAAGTCCGAACGTAAAACCCTTGGCTGGTCAGCTTCGGTGACGCATAGTGGAGCATGCTACTCACACATCTGAACAAGTAGAACGCCATAGAGGCAATAGCCCCATAGGACCTGATTGCAACGTTTGAACAGTCTCGATAATTGGTTTTCAGATATTTACCAGGGGACCAGCGCTGGAGCACACTCATGAGCATAAGAAGGTGACGGGGATGAGGATTTGCGTACACTTCAGCGAGATTGATGTCCGAAAATCCAACAGTTGACATGGATCATCTGGTGGAAGGTGACCAAGGGTGTTCCACCTTTCCACAGGAGCATTTATACTGTATGGTCTGTTGACGGGAGAAGTCATGATTCAAATTGGCCACGAGGGAGCCAGGGAAGCCTGGGATCCCGGAAGATCTTCTGTCAAATACGTGCCTGAGTGAAAGTGGGCGATTCGCGAACATAGCCATATAACTCACCAGCGAGCTCTGGGCGAGTTCCTGTCGTTCATACCAGCCAAACTGATGGTGAGACGATAGTGAACCAATCGCAGAGAGCTGAAGGTGTTAGGATCGTCTTGAAATTGCTCCTGCCATCGCGGATGATCCCTGACGTTGTGGGGTCATCGGGACGTTTCACGTTCGGGCGCTTGGTGAGCGCGGAAGAGCGCTCTGGGCGCGTCCCGGGCTGGTGGTCGACGTATACTGTAACAATCTTGAAGCTCGGTGATGCGCTGCGATGGCGAGGCGCCGTAGGACTTGAAACTTGAAGTCCTAGCAGGGTGTCAATACAGCAACGACCTAGTTGTTCATCGGAAGATAGAGAACGCACGGTCAGATTCTAGTTTTCTGTAACGGCCTCTGACCACAGCTTCGAGCTTCCTCTTCCTCTATACGGCTCTTGAGTCGTGTCACAATCTTGTACTGGCTGACAGAAGCTAGGAGTCGACGCGACAACGCGTAACTAGCGGCTCGGTCGGCGTTGTGCAGTCGTTATACTTCGGGCAGCGCTGATGATGTCGTGTGTGCCGTCACTGTCAACTGGCGAGTATTTACACAGGAGGCATACTCTTGGAAGGGCGACGGGCGGCTGGTAGAGGTCTTGCTATGTTGCCGCGCCTAGGTCACGACACGGGCCAATTTTTGGCAAAAATTGACTGAGCATGCGGGGGACAGTAAATGGGCGCCTTTTGCCAAAGACTAGAGGTAGTTGGAGCTCATCGCGTCGTCCTTGACACATTTCTGTCAGCGGCGGTGATGTGGAACGAGAGCGTCGTCGCGAAAACGTCCAACCCAATCAGTGTTTGTGTCAAAGGAGGGAGTGTCGGGATTACGCGATTGGCAACTTTTGGAGTCCGATCAGCGTCGGCAGGCGCTCTTCATTGACACCGCTCGGTATCTCAGTGAAGAGTCAATTATGGGCTTATTTGAGCTGTAGATACACATTATTCAACACCACGCGACCAGCGTTTCCTCTCTTCCCATAACATCTAGACTGCTTGCACTTTCTCTTCCTTGTCCTTTCCGGCGGTCGAGGCCATGAGATCCTGAGCGCTCCAGGGTTAGCAATGTATACGAGGACAGCGATTACAGACTGACTCCTACAGAGCCGACGCTTGCTGCGCGGTCTGCGACGACATCCGTCGTAAAGGTTATGTGAACTTCACGCGTTGAAGCTGCCTGTCTTCTGGTCGTGGAATGACCCGACCATTCCAAGTCTTGATCAGACTTATGACCGCGGTGGTTCAGAATGATCAGCAACATGCTCGCATATCTTCCCCAAGACTGTCAGGAGCAGAGAGAGTGCATAGCAAGAAACCTACAAGTTTCCGATCAAGAGGAATCTGGAGGCAATGTAATGGAGACGATCACAGTGACTTAGAAGAGGCATACATGATGAAATGATAATTCTTCTTCTCAAAGAAATTCCAGAACGCAAGCTCGAGGGCTGCCGCAATAGATGTCACCGCGCCCGTCTCTGCAGTCAAGCAGATGAGTCTATTCAACAAGCTGGTCGTGTGGTTGAACGTCGTCCGGGACTTCTGCCGGTATAGCTTTGTATTGAAACGAGGTCAGACTGTCGATCTCTGTAGAAATGAGATGGAACAGCTCACAAAGATGACAGTGGAAGCTGTTATGAGGAGATCGCAGGCAACACTGAGACTGACCCATGCCTGAATATCCAATGAGGACCCGGTTTCACACAACGTTGGCTACTAGTATGCAGACGGACCGTGAGCTCGGGCGAGAGGCTGAATAGACTCGTCATGCTGCCGCCACGTATCGCTGTCTATCGCCTTCAATCAAATTCCAACTCCAAGACTCGTATCCGCGTATACCACTCACCACAATTGTTACATGGACTCCGAGGCCTATGCGCGCAACGGCGATCTAGACATGGAGCATACATCCTGGTTTCGCAGGCTATCTCATTTGACGGGACGTACCAGTTCTATGAGCAAAGGCAGCCAAATCGACTGGATCAATCTCCAGATCCGCCAAGCGTAGAAAGTCTGTGCCATTCCTGCTTCTGGAGACGGTCAGCACGCGCGCAGAATCTGTACTGGGAAGATACACACCGAGAGAGCTGAGTACAATCAAGGGTCTCCAAGTCCAGTTCTGTAGGAAGAGCGTATCTTCGTGGCCCCATCCTGGTCCGAAAGCCTTCCAGGCACCGATAGTCACCAAGAGCATGAAAATGGTCGCCCCCGAGAACATCGCCCATACTAGAGGGAGTGAGCTCGATTTGGAAATCTCGGAAAGCGATGTCTGCGCGCACCGAAGCTTTTGAGTGCCAGCGAATCCCTTGAGAAGGTCTGGCAGTATATATCTGTCGATTACACGCACATAAGAGAAGATTCCGCTGGTCATATGTAAGACTTACAGAACTGAACGACGAACGCGCCGTAGAAAGCGTAACTCCACATGTACCCGAGGACCTGGCAGCAACATCGCAGCCTTTTGAACACTTTTGAATTCATGGGTTGTGAAATGAAACCACTCACCAGAGGTCCAGTCCTGGATCAAGTATATCGGTTAGATGCTGGCAATATCGAGGCAAGTAACTCACAGAGGGGCAGTGTCAAGATCTGCTATCTCATTTGTCGGTGTGAGTGAGGGCATCTAGTCATGGAGAGGACAAGAGATGAGGCCATTATAATATATCTACATCAGCAGAGTAGTAAGCAAAGCCCGCTGTCGACCATGATCATGGAGCGGAAGAAAAGGAGCTTTGAAAAAATCGACGACGTCGCGTAACATCAAAAGTCGCGTAAGATTGGAACGGGAGCTATCAGGATCATGCCGACTCGGAGCATGCAGATGGTTGTCAGAGACCCCCATCATCGAAAAGACTCCAAGGCGCATGGCAAGGAATCCATCATCTGGGCGCGACAATCTCATCGAATGCTGAGTTACGATGCAGTGCCAAGGTTGTTGGGGTGCGGTGGCAACAATGATCATGCTACGTCCAAAGTATATCGAGGCGGCTCGAGATGCGCAGCTACCAGCCTCCGATCCGCGTCGGCAGGCGCCACCTTGCCGTATGAGCATGCGGCTAGCGCTCGTTGACTCAACCGTGGGTAAGTGAGTATTTTATTAGATTTTGGATACTAAGATAGTCATGGAAGCCTTGGTTACTAAACACTACAATATGGATGCCATAGTGCATGCATCACAGTATAATTATAAGCTAAAGTCCCTGCTCTGTATCTTTCTTGACCGCTTTGTCCTTTTCGCCAGACGATGCCACAAGGTCCTGTGTCCGCAGTGTTAGCGATAGGTACAAGGATCAGGAAGGACACTGACCCCTACAGTGATAACACTCAGACCCGCCTCTTGATCCGTCACGACATCCGTCGTACAAGTAATATGGACTTGACCCGAAATAGCCTGCCTCAAGCTCGTCGAGATACCTGACCGTTCCGAGTCCCGGTCGAGGCCACGATTGCGGCTGTTCAGAATTATTATAAGCATGCACGCATATCTGTCAGTCGTAAGGCGGTGTGTTAGTAAGTAGGCCGGTTAGGACACACAAGTTTCCTATCATAAGGAATCTAAGGTGCTCGTGCGTTAGCGCGGACGGCAAGCGCGTGCTGCGAGGGACCCACATGATATAATGGAAGTTTTTCTGCTCAAACAAGTGCCAGAGCGCGAGCTCGAGTGATGCCGCGATAGATGTCACGGCGCCAGTCTCGGCATTCAGGCGAATGAGTCTGTTTAACATACTATTCGTGTAGCTGAACGTGGTTCGGCTTTTCCGCCGGGCCAGCTGAAGATAGAGAGAGTATAAGATGGGAGGCGCTTGTAGACAAAATTACGGACACACACCAAGAAGACAGTGGACACTGTTATGAGGAGATCACAGGCAACACTCAGAGTGGTCCACGCCTATTCAGTGTTCAGATGTAGCATGATGAGATGTGCACGTCAAATTGAGGACGCACCGTGAGTTCTGGTGACAATGTGAATAGATACTGCACCCTCCCACCATGTATCGATGTCTAGGACATCGAATGAGTCTTCAGTCCGAGGTTCGTCTCCCTTGTACACACCGCAATCGAAACATGTATTCCAAGGCATATACGTGTAACTGCAATCTAGAAACAGCGCGTTAAAACCTGCATCCTCTGTCAAAAGGAGCTGACATACCAGTCCAATGAGCAAGGGTAGCCAAATCGAGTCGGTCAACCTCCAAATTCGCCAGGCATAGAAGCTCTGTGCCATTCCTGCCTCTGAAAACAAGATACCTCGTTTGACACACTCCTAGCATCAACCTGTGAGTGTACGTACCAAGGGAGTTGAGGGCAGTCAATGGTCTCCAAGACCAATTTTGTGCAAAGAGCGCTCCAGTATTGCCCCAACCTGATCCAAAAGCCGTCCAAGCCCCGATATTCATGAAAACCATTGACACTGTCACAAGTGAGAACAATGCCCATACTGAAACGCCGTAAATCAATTAGCTTCCTGACAGTGTTAGCACAACAGCGCACCGAAAGTCTTGAGCGCCAGCGAGTCTCTTGTGAAGAATTGGCAGTATATGACTGTTATCCCATTTGTAAGCTCACGCTCATAGGCCCTGCTGGGGATCAGACCCACAGAATTGCACTACGAATGCGCCGTAGAGGGCGTAGCTCCACATGTACCCTAGGATCTAGCAGAGCAATTGTTGAGACGCTGTAAGCACTGGCAGGCGGGGCGGGAGAGACAAAGCCAATTACCAAAGGTCCTGTTCTGCGGATACACGTCAGTCAGATACTGGCAAAGAGAAGCACAAACGGCTTACAAAAGGGAAATCTCAACGCCGTCGGGCGTCTCGACTGCCAGTGGCGCCATTCCAATACTCGATTGATGAAGTGGGAGAGAATTTCTGTAAGTACTTATGTACGAGAGACGAAGTCCATGACCATCGGAGGAAGATAGTGCCTTGCACAGATCAACAACGTCGCGTAAAATGAGGTTGAGCGGCCAAGCGTCGAAGGGATTGCTGATCTTATCACTGCCAGAATGAGACCATTGTATTGGCCACTTGATCCAGATCTACCCTTCCCTTCTGGAGGATGAGCGTGTTATTGGCTTACTGGTGCTATTAATGTCGATGAATCATGAATGGTCCTGACTTTGTAAGAGGCTAAGAGCTCAAACGAGTCTAGTAACACTAAGAACCTTAACTTGTTTGAGAATGATTGATTGAATGTAGTGCCGCTGGAGCGCCACAAGTCGGCTCCGAAACAGGAGGACATTCGTCTGCGGTGGAGGTTGCCCTGATGGCAAATGAGACAGACGATGAGCAGCTGAGGGCTTGGGGCAACCAGTTCGCCATCACGGCGGATTCTGAGCGGGGCGGGGTGCAAATTCAATCGGGACAGCAGCCGGATGCCGGTCAGCACGGCAGCGATGCCATGCGACTCCCAACGAGCACATTCATTTGTTCACCTCTAAATCAACTTGAACTGGGTAGATGACGGATCCTCAGTATCATCTGTATATGTGTAGTACGACCGGCGTGCTCTCCTCAAACTTGTATCTTCTGTAGCCCGGTCATGGTGTCCGAGTCGTTCCATCGCGAACGCGCGCTTTTACTCCTCGAGACTAGTACATTGCGGGCGCGAGGCCTTAGTTTGATGGCAACTCTTGTGGGAACAAATCAGGACGAACATCTCGCAAAGAGCTGCTCAGTCAAGAGCTCAGGCTCTGACCGAAATTCGAGCGAATTCTGTTGACTGTTCTGCGCTGGGAGGCAAATCTATGATGATTCAGGCGCGTTCGGTATGAAACGGGATGCGATGACGGAGACAACGACATCTCGATGAACCTTGAATCATGTTTTTACATCGACGTGCAGTCATGAAGTGAACCTGCCGCTCGGAATACGCTGGTCCTAATGAGCGGTTACTTGAGAATTCGCTTGGGTAGCAGTCGGGCATAAGATACTCATTGCAGCTGGGTGTCAACGGGGCTAGACAGCTACGCAGACAAAGTATCAGGCTGAGGTGTATCTAGAAACGGACAGTGTGTCCTCATTCTCGAACATCAGTCGCCAGACATCGTTACGAGTAGCAATGATAGCATGGCCTGTCAGATTGTAAAGGTACGTCAACAAGAAGCCGTATCTAGTAGAAAGCACTCGCATTGACGGTTATCACTCTTGCTCAGACTAAGGATTCGCCCGTGAAGAAGGCTACTGAATGGGCTAGTGACAGGGCAGATGATGCTGCAGATTTGCGCAAGAGACATAGAGCAGATGTACTCTCCTACAACCAACTCGATGGTTTGTAGATTGCTTCTCTGCTGCGCAGCTTTCCCGAAGCGGTCCCACTCGGGATGAGTGCTTAGCTCGTGCCATGGACAAGTATCGGTGATGGTCACTCCGCGGAAATGACTGTGACGCTGGCACCAGCACAATCCAAATCCCGAAACATGGTCATTTGAATCGAGAATGGTGACTGTGAGACTCCGAAGTGGCTGGTCTGCCCCCGATTGACCGAGGAAGTCAACGAAGAGAGTCCACATTTCTGAATCTGCGCAATGATAACCATGCTCAAAACTGGAGAGCGTGGTGACGAGGGAGAGCCGTGTCAGACAGTCGAACTGGCGACATAGGTGATGGAGCCTTGGGAGGTGACTCATGTCCGAACTGATAGATAATAGAATTAGTCACCGCACGGATGAAAAGAGCAACTCGACACATACTCGTACCGGTGATAGACATATGTGCTTCCGCGTAGGTCGTAGCGCAAATCCATATGAAGACTCGTCACGGCGGTGCAAGTGGAAAGGAGCTGGTGGAATGCTTTTCCAACCTCGAAGTCCTTCGACGAGAAGTAGAGCGTGGATACGTTGGCCAAGGATATTGGCCACGGTCTCTGCACGAGCCCAACGATTTCGTCCGCATCCAGTGCTCGTAGGTCCAGAGTCCTCAGGTAGCGAAGGGGACGTTTACTGGAGGCGGTACCATCCTCTGTGTCCGTTTCCGGATCGAGGGAGAAGGTGGGACTGAACTGCTGCTTGTCGCATTGCAAGACGCGGAGAGTCTCTAAGTCAGGGAAGACAGAGAGCAGTTCCGTCATGAACGCCCTGTTCTGCACCCAAAGACCCGTCAACGTAACATTGCTGATTGGCTTTCCACCAAACACTCGTATGCACCTCTGAACATCAACATGTTCCGTCAGGTCGATCAATCGGAAACAGATGCTTCGAACGGACGTCAAGCTGTCGAACACGGTGACAGTCTCGTCAATCCCAAGCCATGCATTCAGTTGAACGCTTCCCGATTCACGAACCTCGTCTGTACCGCCGCTAATGGTGACGCAAGAAACGGATGCACCGATGCCCGGAGAGAACTTCAGCAGTCTGGCGAAGGAGGCCACAGAGAAAGTTCTTCCCCAAGGCCCGTTGTTGCATTGAGCTTCGCATGAGTGGTGAGTGGTGCGAAGGGGTAAGGGATTAATGGGCAACAAGGTGATGCAATGGAATAAATGTTTGCGTGCGCGACTGAGGAAGAGTCTCGAGGTACGCGCGCATGAGAGGAGTGCTTGGCGAATGACCTTCGAGTCAGAGGGTAGACGCACGATTTCGTCTATGATGCTGAAGATGATGTCCGCGGGTATTTCGCCTCTGAAGAACAGGTCAGAGTCCGAGTTGGAGAGCGCCGGTGGTGTGAGGTCTGTGTGAATAGCCATTCGGTCTTGACCGTCTTGACCGTGAGACAGCGAAGTGGAGGCGAGGCGTTAATGAAACCATGCGCATAATAATCATACCCGTTTTGAGGTAAATTCGCCGCGTGGCTGATATGCCGCGGTCACCGCGCGGCGCCTGGCCCATCACCTGACCTAAAACGCGTGATTGGACGTAATTGTTGTCTTGTTCTCGACCCTGCATCTCTCTTTCGCTCTTACCACCACTTTACTCACGTCGAGTCGACGACGATCATGCCGCCCATGTATGTAAATCAGACAATACCGAAATTTTGAGCTCAATCTAGATCTTCAGCTCTGCGAGCCATTGGCACATCCCTGGATACCCCATTGGCAGCACCTTCAAGGACCGTCAAGAGTGCTGCAATGCGGGCGTGCATGGGCACACCCAGGCTGGCATACACGGGCGCGAGGGGGAGGGCGCATTCTCTGTAACTCTGTACGTATCCCGGACTGCCGTATAGATGGTTTCCTGACAACAGGCGCAGGTCTGGCGGATATGAGGACGACGAAGATTACGGGACCTATTTGTGCGTCCTTAATACGTCTCTCTCTGCGGCGCCTGACTCACCGCTTGCAGCTACTACACTGGCGCAGGTATACCATGCTCTTGACTATTGTCGATGACACTGGATCTAATTGACATCAAGGCGGACGTGCAGACCGATCCAAGGTGCAAACGGAGGACCAGCTATGGGAGACCAAGGGTAATGCCCAGCTGCAGGTATGTTCCGTTTTGTCGCGTAAACCCTGAGCTCAATCTATACTAGTTGTCGTGGCTCTCCAAGAAGCCTCTGCGTGTTATCAGAGGCTCAAGACACAAGTCCAAGTACGCGCCAGTCGAAGGGTAAGAATATGACGCCAGGGCTCATTGTACGCTGCTGATAACGTCGGACAGGTTCCGTTATGACGGTCTCTTCATGATAACTAATGTAAGTTCTCAACAATCCAAACTTACAGACTTGCTCATATTTCACAAGGCCTGGGAGCAAAAAGGGAAGAGTGGCTACAAGATGTGTCGGTTTCTCTTCCAGGTTTGCACCGTCTATCGCGCTTTCAACCGACGCCTCACCGCATTCCAGAGACTCAAAGACCAGAAAACCCGTCTAATCAACTGGTCTGACGTAGAGCTCGAGCCCGTGGACCCGGCAACCTTGCAAGGTCCTGACACACTCTCTCCTTCCACCTCTTCTACCCCGAGACAGCGCTCGACAACAGAACTGAAATCTACCATCAAGCGCAAATCCGCGTCTACGTCAAAGCCTCGATCAAGGCCACTTGTAAAGCTATCTGCAGTGACTCCACTTCCCAACAAATTCATCTTCAATCCGAGCCCTCGTGTCGCCAAGCCACCACAAGCAGACTCTTGTGACCGTTTGTTGAACAGAGCATTTCGTAGTAGCGCGGCTGTCCCACTGGCGCAGGCTGGACCAGTATCGGTGAAGAGGGAGGTAAGCGGGACACCGTATGAAGCGGTCAAGGTGGAGACAGAGACACCCGTGGTCAAGAGGGAACCTAGCGACGACGATGCTACCATGGAGGAGGGTGAGATATGAGCTTGGGCCGACCATTCTTGTTATTGCTATCATTCTGTATCATACTTCAGCTCACATCTTGTACATGTTACACGTAGATCTTGTCATTGTTCTGTATCTGACATTGGAATTTGGCCATGTCGATTGACCACGGGGGTTTGGACTTCCTGAGCCTCACTAGCCAACGTCCGGCTGCAAAGCCTGACTATGGCCGTATACTTACTACTGCGTCTCATCTTTTTGCTTTGCCGACCGCCTGCAGTGGGGACATCATCGTGATCGCTAGACATTCACTTTGGAAACCATTGGCGCGACGTGGCCAGTGCTCAATGATGACGACTCCGTTCTTCGCCTCGCTACTTTTCCAGTTCAGAACTGAGAGATTGAGAGCATGTTGTAGGGACCGGTCAACAAGATGTGTCATCAATCTCAAAAGCCTAACCTGAAGGATACCGTAACGAAGCGTAACGACCTTCGTTGAAGCCTTCGAGCGTGCCTATCTCAAGAGTTTCAACAAGTTGAAGCAGTTCGGCCGTCTTAGCCAATTTGATCATCCGCGAGGTAAATTCGCGTGCAGTCTGCAAGTTCTGCCTGCGTGCGGATTGGATAGATCGCTGCCTCAGTGCCGCCAGGAGTGATGAGACCGTGAAGGGTCCGACGAGACACAGGGACTGCAGCGCCACAGTCGATGACATGGGCGGCCACGAGTGAAAGCGATGTTCAAATGAGAGAGTCGCTTTGCCCAAGGTCGGACTCCGACCTCTATGTACAGGCTTAAAGAGACGATAGGTTCGTTGTTAAGAGTTTTGCGGAAACTTGTGCCCATCGTCGCTCCACTTTCGCTGTCATCCTGGAATGAGAGAAAGGTAAAGTGAGTGGGTATCAGTAGAAAGAGTTACAGAAGGTACAACAACAAATATAGATACCAAAGTCCGAGTTACATCAAGCCTTCACCGACAGGACCTGTACAGGATCGACACCAATCTCGGACTTCATTCGCTCGCCCAACCATCCAATGCCTCTTTGGGCTCTGACCATCCCAAACCCAAAGCTCACCCCCGCGACGTCTGATCTCTGACTGGACCTGTTTAGCCCGCGTTTGTGCTCCACGGCGGTCTTATACAGGCCCTCGAGGGTCGTCCACTTCCCGCGGTACCCAAGCCCGCCTTTGTCTTGCGGCAGCCGCGCGCGCGAGTCGTCGAAGATGAGATGCACCTGGATGAGGTTGAAGAGGGACGGCTGCAGGTTGACGAGGTCGCCCGAGATGTCGGGAATCAGCCATGCGATGTATGTGGGCAGAAGACGTTTGGAGACGTAGCAAAACTCGAAGATGTACGCGATGATGAGCATGAAGGTGGGCGAGAGGAAGGAGAAGAAGACTTCGCCGTCCAAGAACTCAAGCTCCTTGTAGACATCTCCATAAGTAGGCGGTGGACCTGGATCAGCGACGCAGAACGCTTGCCCTCCGATGTCAGGCAGAGATTCGTCGTTGTCAATGAGGCGCTGTTCATAGAGTAGGTGGGCAAGGGCGCAATTCTCGACATAGATGAAGGAGGACACGATGTTGGGTATCCAGGTGGGATTGCTTTTGCGAACGAGGTATGCACCGCAAAGCATGTCCCCACCTGGTCCGAAGATGCCATTTCCTGGACGCAGACACCCCGTTCGCAGTCCCTGAGTGTTGTCCGCCGCCCGGACGCGCTTCTCGCCCAGAGATTTCGTGTACGCGTAGTTGGAAAAGAACTGATCATGCGATTTAGGTAGGCGGTCGTCGTCGTCGTTGATGACCTGCACGAAATGCTCTGGCTCCGTCTTCCACGGAGGGACAAAGAAGAAGGTACTGCGGACACCGATAGAGCCAGACGACGTGTATACCATCGCGGTTGCACCGACAGCGTGAGCTGCATCGATGATGTTTTGCGTCCCATCGACGTTGACCTTAGCAGAAGCAGGTACCTCGAAGGCATGTCGCTCGTAGAAGCGGATGTTGGCAGCAGTGTGGAACACGGTGATGGGGGAGGCGTCGTTGCCAGGCCATGGTGCACTGAAAGCAGCGTCGACTGCCTGCTTGTCCGAGACGTCCAGTTGGATGAAACGCACGTCCTTGGCAGCGCCTTCGAGCAGATCGCTACGCGTCGGCAGCCGGATGTCGAGCACACGTATGCGCCTAGGGTCCTCGCCGCGTCGGAGGAGCTGAACAACGATCCAGCCACCTAGGAAACCCGCCTGCTGTCGTCAGCAAGGATTGAAGGGACACAACCTTTGAACACTTGCCCCGCCAACCACGATGTACCGCCTTCCCGTCTTCGGGGGTATCTGGTCGTCGACCGAGAGATCGTCCGATTCTGCCAACTTTCTCGCCATCGCCTCGCCCTCCTTTTCCGTCCATCTCAGTCGTGAGAATGCCGCCGCTCTGTCCGGCAGAGCGCTCAGCTTGGCATCGTTGCCGCGTACATAGAGCACGACGAGGAGAAGAATGGCGCTGACGGCATAGAGCAAGTCGGACATAGTGGCATACTGTTTGGACCTGGTTTGGAGTCGGATGGACATGGGTCCCTCACTTATCCTCACCTGATACATATGAACAGTGCCGCGATCTGAACGTTCTGAGCTTTATCGGTCTATCCAGCTGCTGTCTGCTAACAAGGGAAAGAAGAAAGTAAGGGAACCATCCCGGTCACTGGAAGCACGACCACGCAGAAATAAACGGACAGTCTGATACAGAACGTTCTTCTAGTGATTGCACCAGGGTGTACATACTACGACAAAACGATGAGTCTCAATTTATGTAGCACTCCGCCGGCTTGTAGTGAAAAGATGGCCACGGTGAATCCCACAGCGCAGAACACATCGCGTCAAGAGTCGCAGTCTGCGTCTCAAGATGACGAGAGACTATTTGTGAGAAACTAAAATTCTCCAATGGCGTGAGCAGTATTGTAGCTTCAGGGCACGATATGACTGGCAAGTGTCTCTGAAGGTATCGACGGACTAGGCAACCCTCCTCGCATCCAGAGAAGATGACCGACTGCCGCTGCCTGGCCGCTGCATTCCGCCCTGTTCCTGGTGGCGGTGCTAGAGCCTTCAAAATTTCGATCTCTCATGTGTCGTTCGCGAATCACGAACCCAGTCTGGAGAGCATGGCCCCTGCAAACTTTACAGCTAACAATTGATTATTGCAGGAGTACAAACATAGCTGATATGCTCCATTTGTGTCAGTGACTCCCTAGATCTCCTGCCGGGTCATGGGCCAAGTATAGTCTTCTGCGAGGACGATCTTACACTTTCCCTCTCTACGACACCGTTACTTCCTCTGGTAGAAAGTGCTGCCTCCAGCCGTGTGCTAAATTTTGACCATAGATTGTTTTTGACCGAGTCCACCGTCATGGACTTGACCTATGAGACGTTAATGATGGAGGTGAGCATGAATATGAGTATGCACCTCTATCATCGGTGGCGGACGTCCAAATATTGTTGGTATAAAATGACCACGGGCGATGTCCTTAGCCAGGATCTCAACCAAGGTAGGCAAGAGCTTGAAGGGCCGGTACTGGGTGTCCTGTAATGTGCTTATTTTGCTCTTCATGGCAGACCTAACGCCAGCATACTCGTCCTCTGCTCTAGGACTGGAGAGGAGTGTGGACATATCCTGGATGCAGTCCGTCCATCCCTCGCCCCTTACCAATACAGCCAAACGCCACAAGCGATCCTGTGTGTCAATATCGGAGAAAAGAAGAATCTTGCAAAAAGTTGAGAGATTCTTCGCATCGGAAATGTATGCTCGAGCTCTTTCAAGCACCTGCACTTGAGCGTTAGCTCGAAGACTTAGGCCGTCAAGATACGTCAGTGCCAAGAAGTTGTATCTTGGACACCATAAGTCGGGAAGAGGTTCTGTGTCGTTTTCGTTAGATGAGGGGAGTTCAAGGAATAGTTCGCCAATCTCATCCAACCAGTCAACGTCGACCAGATACGTGTAAATGGCATCGACAGCAAATGCGTGAGTGCCGAATCGGGACACATAAGCAAACACATGTGCAGCGGCATCACAGGGGACGTCCATAGACTTCAGGACGGCCGATGCAACGGCCCAGATTTTGTCGAAAATGGGCGGTGTAAGCCAGGACGCGTCGTGATCTCCAGGGTCAGAGAAGTCGCATCGTCGATTGAGTCCGCCGAATAGACAATCCAAAAGGACAGCCTGATCCTCGAGAGACATGTTTGAGTCAGGGGTGCCGAAGTACTGCGATTGCACCACGGATTTCAGGGCATGAATGGTGGCGCGGTCGACGTCCTTGTGCTTGAGGCGACCTGGGGCCGTGTGCTGAGCATCATGAGCACAAACTGACACGTATGTCAGAATTTGGCTAAAGAGACTTCCCTCTGACATGCCCTGGTGGAGGGTAGAGGTCAGCTGTATACTGGGTGTCTGTAAGGCTTACTCCAGCAACAATTCCGGGCTGGATAATCCGGATCCGGGTGGAATCCGAATTCCCTGTCCTGGTTAGGGTGGGGGAGATATATGGTACTTAATTACAAAAAAGTTATTTACAAGTAACTTACTAGTAAATTACAAGGTAATTTACTAGTCCGGCGGACGACCAAGTTCAGGGTGTGTAACTTACCTGCACGTGCTCTAAACATGTGATGTACAGCCATCGGCCTACGGGCCCGATCCAATTATTTTTACAGGGTTCTCTTGCGACAACGAGGCTCGCACCGCACTCACACTTGCCATAAGCAGCTGTCCTGATAACCATTGCAGAAATGGCCACTATCAACTTTCGATTCTATGAGGATCTAGAGGCTTTGATGCCTATCCCTCCCGAATACACTCCTACCCTTCTTCCTGTCGGCCCCTCCATCCGGCAACTCTATGACTTCTCGTTGCAGCCTCCGACGTCCAGTGAAGACATTTCCATCGCATTCACCACCCGTCCCGCGGCATTCTCCACCAACCATATAGGCCTCCTGCGCACATTCCATATTCCGATGGAGCCTTCTCTCAAAGATGCACTTTCACGCGCTGTCAGTGCCCATACACGACAGGAACAAGCGTTTACATACACTATCAGGCGACTCGATGGTAACACTGCCGATGTTACACTCCCAAGCTGGGTCCTCATCTGGTGGGCCAAGATGTACGAGATCCAGGAAGCCCGCGATACATGGCGCTTGGCGGAGGCGGCACTGTCAGCATTTCCGCATGAGCTCTCAGATCACATACGCCGAATCATTCCTCTCTTACCTTGGAACTCGCTCCTACCTGCCCCATTTATGCATTCAAGCGAAACTGTCACATCCCTCAGTACCTTTTGCATGCCAGACGCTTGGTTACGAGGCTACCACATGAACCAGATGGCCACTGTCCTACAAAATCATTTGGAGCTGCAAGGGAAGACGGAGTCAAGGGTTCTACTCACGGATTTCATGGAATCAGCCATGGTCAGGTACCGTGAATGGTGCCAGCTAGTTGTCGATGCGAAAGGAGAGCTTGTTGACGTTCGAAAGCCGTTGCGTAAACGATTTGCGGAGTTTGCTGCCGCATCTGTCAAGCGCATTGGGATCTGCGTCAATGTGCGGATTGCTTCGAAGGACGTTCTATTACCGACGCATGAACAATCCGGCAATCATTGGATTCCGCTCACCATCGACTTTGACCAAACGGAATTTCGACTTGCCGATTCACTACAGTACTCGGTGCCGACAGAACTTGTCGACCTTCTGCAATGGCTCACGACATACGGTCCTGACGAAAAGAAGGAACATCAGCAGGGAGAACTCGAGATCGGAATCCAGACCGATACCTCCTCATGTGGACTGTTTGCCATGAACGGAATGCGACGAGCCTTTGATGAGAATGTACCGCTCCTGGACATGGCAAATTGTTATGTTGACCGTCTGTGGTGGTTGTGTCAAATCTTGGCGGCGCTGCAGTTTCCGAGGGTACGTCCTTTAGAGTTTGTTTCCTAAGGAAATTTCTGACGAAGCAAAAGGTTAATGAAGGGCCGAACGATAATAATGATAGCGGTACCTTGGTCATTGTTCCTATTATCCTGTCCAATACATGGTCGTTACCGGCAACAGCTACATCGTCATCCCCCGGTAGCGTCTCGAAACCTGACGCGCCATGCGCTGTCACGGTACGGAAGTGTTTGACACGATTCCTCTACCGGAACGAGTTCAGTGGGTAGAAAGCTATCGAGATAGCTGTGTGGCTGGTGGAAGGTGGTAAACGTGCTTGAGGGCTAGTCTGCTGCTTTGAATAAGAGCTCCTAGGCACCTGAATATACTTGTCTTGCTTGCTTGTCTTGCTTGAGGGCTAGTCTGCTACGTCGTGTAACTCCTAGGCACCTAACTCTAATACTTGTCTTGCTTGAGGGCTAGTCTGTTATGTCGTATAACTCCTAGGCACCTAATTCTTGCTTGCTTGTCTTGCTTGTGGGCTAGTCTGCTACTTTGTGTAACTCCTAGGCACCAATCCTTGTTACTTGTCTTGTTGCGTGTGAAGGAAGTACCTAACTTAGTCAGCGATGTGCTGCTTGCTTAGGCTTGAGAGCGGGTTCGAAGGTCTCAGAGCTGTCTGATGACTGTTAAGCAGATAGTGTGAAACTTGGGGTGCTTGCCTTTTGGGGCCGAGCTGCTCCCTATTTATATTCTTTTGGTACAGGCTATAAATAACTTTCTACTGACTACAATTGACTGTTTCTGACTATGTATGACTCGTTTCGACTCAGTCTGACTCATTCTGAGTCAGTTGAGATGGCTTGGCTTGTGTTGACTCAGAGTGAGTCATTGTGAGTCGTGCTGAATCATTCCTGAGTTGGTTCTATTAATAGAGCGTTCATGTCTAAATTTGGAAAGTGATGATTATTCTTGATGATTACTTTTGTACTCTGTCAAATGAAGACTTTCTGTGTGGTGACATTCGCGGGGCACGAATAAATTTGATCGTCCTCGATCATTATTTTGACAGAATACAAAGTACAAATATCAAGAATAAATCAACAATAGTTATTCAACTTTCGTGCGACCTGATCAACTCCCGTGTAGCTGTACTCCACCAAGTTCCTTTTCCTGCCTCTGCTTGCTTGTCTATAGCTTCCCACGAATATGATGGGGCTTGCTGCCAGACGGCAGGATTGACCTGCCTTTGTCTCATCTGTCGCTGATATCGGGGACAAAGGAACTGGTAGGGAACTGCGAGGAGTCGAGGATGTGTTGTGGTGGTAGGTTCATCAGCGACGTTGCAGCTACTGCACATGAGTATAGCGATCCCTTCGCGATCCTGATAGAATCCGTCAACCCTGAAATTGCCCATCCTGGTGCCGCTATGCCCATAGAACCAGGGTCCGATGGCGTGTTTTGAATAGACAATAGTCAGGAATAACTGGCGATTGGGAAGATAGGCTAGGTAGGCCATTTCGACTTCGTAGGTGATTTCCGTGTGCAGACGCTCTATTCCAATGTAAGAAGGGGGTCCGCTGGTCACAGAAATATAAGGGACAGCATGCCCTATGATGGTCTCAATCTCTTGTCGAGAGAAAGAGGAGGAGATGATACCATTTGTTGAAGCAGTGGCAGTGTCTGTCGCAAGGGACCTAGTGGACTCGTTTCGAGCATAATGTGCATATAGGCGTGTGCCGTTCACAAGTTCGTCATAGAATGGGCTGACGAGATGGTCTGTGCTGGCAGTGACTCGAAGCATGGGTGCAAGTTCTGAGAGTGTTTGCGCCATCTCAGGTGATAATTCTGGCAGAACGAAGCGGCTAGATTCATGTAGACGCGCAGCTGTGGGGAATCTAGGGGGTCGGGGAAGCACCCATCGCTGGTGTGGATAGATAAATGCCTCTTCGTATGAGGGAGGGTTCGACGGTTGCTATGATCATTCTTGTCAAGCGAGTGAATGTCGTTGGGAAGGCGCATACCTCGTTTGGTTCTCGAGGCTCTTCCGTGGTAATTTCCTCAGTTGTTTCCGTTGTTTGCCTGTTTATAATGCGCAGGAGGCGTCGGAACATGGTGCTGGTAATGGGCATGATGGTGGTGCGATGATGAATTTCCCAAGTCATTTTGACTTGCTAGATACAGGGCGCGTAACGTTCTACGTAATTTTAACTCGTTTTTCCATGAATAGTTTATCGAGATCCGCATCGTGCTTCGCCGAAACCTTCATCCATCTTTTGGGGTTTGGTGTGACTCTCGCATCTGGCTCCATCCCTACAAACAGCTCCAAATGCTCATTGGCGATGACGATTCGCTGGAAGGAATGATAGGCGAACTGAAGAGTGTCTTCCAGACACTGGATATAGGCATAGCGGACGCCTTCGTTTCGTCGGTGATCGATCGGCGTAATGATGAAGTTTCCGAGACGGTTGCTGAAGCAAAGTAGGTTGGTGCGCAACCCATGGGTTGCGGCGGTGCATCCTAGGAGGAGCTCCCCTAGTATCCTGTCGTAAACATAGTCCGTGGTGATATAGCGTGCGTTCAGTCGCGGCAGTGGCGCAAGCACTGGTTGGGTATACACAATACTGGGAAGAAAAAAACTGCGGAGCTGTTCTTCGGCAAGCTCAATGTCCCCCTTGAAGACTTCGTGGATGACTATGTCGTTGGGCTTGTGTGGATTATAGATGATTTCGGCATTTCCGCCGATCCAGAAGGCGTGCACAGGCCCATCAATAGGTCCTAGTTGTGTGCGACTGAAGAGGTCGGTTCTTATTGTTACATTAATGTGTGAATTATGATCTGAGGAACGACTGACTGACGGTTCGTATTTGTAGGAGAACTCGAATTTTGACATAGCGGCTCTTGATGAGTTACAAGTGTATTGATTACTCATCTTCAGCGCTTATATTGCTTTCGTCATCGGTTTCCTCGGGCGTCTGATTTCTGATGGAGACATGTTCTAGTCCGTCCTCCAAAAGCCTTATCAGTCCCTCACGTCGAGTGACATACGGTATTATGCGGAAGCCTGCAATAAGGTCCTGAAATTCGGTTCCATCAATTTCGGCTAGTCGGTAATTTCCCCTTTGGGATCGATAGCGAACCACATACGGCCCTAAGTACCTCGGGTTTGTCTTCTTGTTGACTTGGTAAGATGTCGTGTATCGAACGTCCCTGACCAGTACCAGATCTCCGGGTTCGTATTGCTGTTTTTGTAAACAGTGCCAATATCTTTTATTGAACTGTTCGCGATTTCGTAGTCGGCTCTTCTGAAGTGTTTGAACGGCCTTGGATATATTTTCTTCTCTTCTTTCTAGCTGCTGAATACGTTTTTCCAGGAGCTCGGTGGTAGAGAGATCGGTCGGAAAGACGATGTCAGAGCACGTGAAGTCTAGAAGGTCTACGGGTAATACCGGTTCTACCCCGTGTAAGAGGTAGTATGGTGAATACCCCGTTGCCGAGTTGACCGTGACGCGGTCTGCAAATAGAGCCATTCGAAGCTTAGTGTGCCATTGTTTGGGTGCCCCAGTTGTGGCATCCTTGTCGCATGATCGTATAATGGCCTCTCTTAATATATAGTGTCCTCGCTCTACTTGTCCATTAGCGTGTTTGTTGTACGGGGTTATGGTCACATGAGGAATTCCTAAGCGGGCCATTAGTTGCCGAAATGCTCCTTGGACTTCGGCACCATTGTCTGTGATTACTTTACCAATTACTCCATATCGGCAATAGACGTCTTCTTCCAGGAACTTGGCTATGGCCTCTGCTTTGACTTGTCGTAATGCGCGTGCCTCCGTGGCTCCAGTTAAGTCATCTTTTATAGCCACTATGGCGATATATCCTGCACTTGGTGGCATGAACATGACGTCTAGGAACACCTTTTGCATGATGTGAGTTGGTCGGGAAATCGTAGGTGGAATTTGAACTTTTATCAGGTTTCTAATCTGGCATTCATGACAGGAGGCAATGTAGTCGTGCACATCTTTTTGCATGTATGGCCAGTAAAATCTTTGTCGCAAAAGCTCCATTACGGTATGAATCCCACGGTGTCCTAGTTTATCATGAGCCCATTCCAAGATTGTTGGTCGTGATTTTGGATCAAAGATCACTTTAAGAGGTTGGTTTTGTCCATTTCGTTTATACATTCGTCTATTTTTTACAAAGAATTGCAGTGTCTTTTTAATGAAACGCTTTCTGGCTTGTATGGTTGGGAAGGCTTGACTTATTTGCAACTGGGAGCTTTCTTCACTAGTCAGATATTTGAATATCTGACTCAGCTCTTTGTCCACAGTTGTCTGTCTGCGTATTCCGGTTCCTTCGTTGGGTACCTGAGCGGCTTCAAGCTGCGCGTCTAGTTGGTCATTTCCGAGCTGATATATGACTGGGTTAGGAATGAGCGACATCAGAGCTATATTATCCAGCCATTCGTCATCTTCATGTTGGAACTCGTCGGGCTCTTCTCCTGGTGCTGGTCTTCGGCGTGACAGCCCATCTGGTCCTTTGAACCTGGTGGCTGGTATGTGTTCCAACTGGAAATCGAACATTAATATTCCCTGTATCCATCGATTAATGACTGCAGTTGGTTGCAAATCAGGCTCATTGAGCATTCCTTTAATATACTTGGCATCCATTTCAACTACAAGGGCTGGTGCGCCGATTAGGTATATTCTCCAGTGTCTCAAAGCTCGATATAGCCCATATAACTCCAGTTTTGGTTGTGAGTACTTACTTTCAGTGGTGTTTAATGGTAGTGACCCATATCTAGCTGGCCGGCGTACTCCCCGGTCATCTTTCTGTGATAGAATCATTCCCACTGCTATGAAACTTGTGTCCACTGAAAGTATTATTGGATTACTGGATTTATAGTCTATTGCACGTAGCGCTGGGACGGAGGAAACTTTCTCCTTAAGTATTTGGAATGCTTGGTTTCTGACGTCTATCCATTCAAATTCCCGGTTTGCTCGAGTTAACTCGGTAAGTGGTCGTGCTAGGAGGGAATAGTTCTCTATCCAGATCCTGACTGTTCCACATAATCCTAGGAATCCTCGTATCTCCGTTACATTTAATGGTATAGGCCAACTGAGAATTTTCTTGACACGTTCCTGATCAGGTGTCCGTCCTTTTGCGCTGCAAGTCTGACCTACTATAATAGCTTTGGGTCGACAGATTTGTACCTTTTTAGGTGAAAAGGTGGCACCGGCACACTGTACTCGGTGCATTACTCGGTGTACATCCTGTGCATGTTCCCAGATAAAACGTCTGATGCCTGGGTTTTCTTTGAGTCTCTCAGGCTGTCCTGTAAGATCAAGGTATGCCATTTTGGGGCCTTTAATTCCCAGGTCATCAATGAAGATGTTTGCAGATTCTGGAATTTCTGGTTGAATTATGAAGGTCATGCAGTTCTGAAATTCTGCTGGTGAATTGGTGTATCCCATAGGTAGTGCTGTGAGCCTCAATAGTCCCAAGGGTGTATAAAAGGCTGTCAAGTCTCGTGATTTGAAATGCACTAGGCGTGCATCAAATCCCCAATACAAGTCAAAAACGGTGAAGCACTGACTTCCTCCAAAAGGCTCAACAAAGTCATCAATAATGGGTAGCTGTCCTGCATCTCGTATTGATACTTTGTTTAATGGCTGAAGATCATGAATTATGCGAAGTGTTCCATTCTTCTTTAGCACACAGAACCATCTGCATCTGTAAGAGGATTGGCTTGGTTCGTACACTCCAGCTGCAATTTTGCCTTTAAGCAATTCCACTACTTTATCTCGAATTCCTGGAGGTATTGGAATATTTCTATATTCCCAGGGTACATGAGGGATGGTAGCCATTATGTAGTCTGAGAAGTATTCTCGACTGAGTGTTCCTCTATCCTTTTCTTCGTATGGGAGAGTCTTTTCATGCAGTTTTAGAATGTGTTTGAACAACTTTTCCTCTTCTGGTAGAAGGAAATTGTCTTTATTGACACACAATTCGTCCATTCTTTCCTTAGTTAACCTCTTTGAAGGTTTGAATTCTGGCGGGTGCATGGGTAATACTTCCAGGGTCAATAATGGGTCCGTGGGAATCCTTCTTGTTACCCTGGCTTCTTCAGGAAAGGTTCCTGATACAGGTTTCACCTTCTTGTCCACCTTTTTGTACATGGTAAAAACGTCCTGGTGTGGATACGGATCATTATTTGTGCAGCAAATCAGAAGGTCTGATTCTTCGAATTGGTACGTGTCCGTGAAGTAGGTGACTGTGTCTAGTTGTATTGTGTCTGTGATGAATGCAAGACTCACTAGTCCCCCTTCGTCGGCCCTTTTTAAATCAAAGTGTTTTGTAACCTTTGATTTACCTTGTCTGTTGCTTTTTGTACGGTGCTTCTGGTACAATGTAAACAATTTGCTTGAAATAAGTATTACAAGCACCATAGTGCTGAACGCGATGGATAGAGTGGTGTGTAGAGACATAGGTAGATGGTAGTACATTTGATGCTGAGCTGGGGTGTTACGACGCGATACGTATGATGTACATGATTTTGAGTCCGTTAGCTGAGTAAGGCCATGCTGTTGAAGCGGTCGGCACGAAGAATGTTTGGCGTATGGGGTTGGGTTGACATAGGCGTATGCACGACAGAGGGCGCATTCAGCCGTGTAGAAGTACAGGAATGACAGATAGGAAAAAATATTGCGACGCATAATCCTGATTTTCATCAGCATTGTTCTGTTTTTGTACACGGGCGAATGGCTTACTTCACAACTTGTTGGCCATATAACTTCGTTTATAGCCGGAGTCGTCGAAGGAGTCCAAGGTGTCGAGGTAACCATGTTCCAAGAGTCGGTAGACTTCGTCCGGAAGCATAACTCGTTGATTGCGAATAGTCTGGATGGTGTTTGCCAGCTGTTCGCGACCTCCTGCTTCGAGTGTGAGCGCAGCATGATGAAGAAATTCATCATCTTGCCATGAAAGCAATGAATTCTGCGGGATGAGGGGCGCACGTGCCTCCATTCGTCCTTCCCGGATTCGGCTCCCATGAAGGCAAATTGTATGAAACCCCTGTTCTGCAAAAGGCGCGTTATCAAGAAGTCGAAAGTAAAGGCAGTGTTGGTAAAAGTAGTGCCGGGTGTCGTCAGAACACGGAAATCCATCGATTACATCTCGCCACGGTAGTGTGAGGAGGTATCGAGCGAGTCTATTCATACCTTGGACAAGATAGTGTTGGCCATATCTTAATGCCGAGACCCTGCGTGCCCATGGTGAAATGCGTACTTCCAGGGACGTGGCGTATTCCAGCTTGAGGTACTTCTGTAGCGCGGAGGTATCTGGGTTCCGGAGCGTTTCCACTCGTTCCGGATAGAGCGCTGCAAGCAAGACGTCCTTGCATCTCCTGGAGAACGGTTCTTCAATGGCAAGAGTCATGTCTCCTCGCCCGTATGTGAGAAGGTCTGCGAAGATAGTAACATCGTTGGTGTGGAGCCCCGGAATTTCGTCTATGGTGCGGCTGGCTAGATCCAAAAAGACGGCAGAGGTGGCTTCCTCGATGCCGTTGACGATTCTTCTCCTGTTGATCTCCGTAAATGTGTCGTGCGACCGTGGCCAGTCATCGAGGTGGAGCGTGGCTGTAAAAAGAAATTCGGCGGCCAGGCGGAATGATATTCCCACCTGCCGATCCATGCTATTTGTCCAAACGAAACAGTTCACTATGTCCGGATTCAAAAACCCGTTCCCGTGGAACCGTAACGGATGGTTGTCCTGAGCGTCCCGAAAGATCCTGATCTCCTTGTGGCGCGGTAGAATGTTGCCGTATTGAAACCTGGCTGACTTCGTGGACACGTTGTCAGCAAACTCCTCGGTCTTCTCAGTGGTCTCAAGGAGGGTATTGTCGTGAGACTGAATAATGAAGGAATCGTAATAGTTATACCCGTCGTCTTCGACCTGACGGGTTGGGAGAGCGTAGTGTTTCTCCCGCATAGGATGGTCTTCGATGACAATGTGGACGTTAGCCACACTTTGATAGTCGAGTGCGTTCAAGTCTCTTGAATACTCGGAGATGGCTTGTGAGAATATTGGCGAGCAGCTTCCGCAGGTTTCGTCATTATCGGACGAGTCGTCGACCAGAAGCATTTCTCCGGTTTCATTGTCAGTGGCAGGAGAACTGTGCATGACTACGTCAAGGTCATTAGTGCAGATTCGTTTTGGGGCGTGTATTGGTTTCGGCGACTGACATTTCCTTTTTGCACTGTCGATTACATTGGCAAGAATCTGTTGTCCCAAGGCTTCTCGTCTCAGCAGGTCTGAGCCTTCGACAACATCTCGAATGTTATTCGTGATTTTGATTCGGCTCATGTCTACCGAGAACGTGTGAGCACCGGGACTACGCATGGTTGGTTTCCCCTTACCTTGTCCCTTTACTTCAGCTATCGGGTTCTTGCTTGATTCGATCTGGACTGGCGCAAACAGCATGGGGAATACAGCGGCTGGGTCCCCTGCACCGTCATTCGGGCTTGTAGTCGCCTGTGCGGTGTCATTGTTTTGTTGGCTGTAAACCATGCACGGCAGAATGCCGGGCTCAGCACTTGGCAAAGATTGAGCCGTTTCATCAGTGGCGTCCGTAGAGGGTTCCTCTGGGTACTCTAGCTCGCCCCGTAGCTGTTCGATCCTGGATGATGGCGCGTCTGGAGTAAAGGCATAGAAACAATGTACTTCTGTTGCATAGGGATCGTCGTCTTGCAGTAGCAACGCTTCGACTGCTACCCCCATCTTGATTCCTGTCCCCCCGACTTGATGTCCCGGCAGCTTGAATGTGTAGTCGCAATCGAGGTCGTATCGATGCGCTCTGTTAGGTTCCGTAGCAGCCCGACGCCTCGCGCTAGCAATTTGTTCTGCCGATTGGGCACTTGCTAGTATGGCTTCGAAGAACTTGGAAGAGAATTCTGGTACCAGACGGGGTACGGGTTGGACACCGGGTTTGCGAAGCTGATGTCGCGGTGGGTCGTAGAGAGACGCTGGCGTGTCCAGTCCTTTGACCTTGGGTACAGGAGGTGGTTTGGGAACTCGACCGTAGGTTGACAGATGCCGGTTCTCCAAATCAATAGACCGACGTGCATCACCATACGCCTGGACGGCAAACTCATAATACTGCTCCTGAGTGAGTCCGTCCTCGTCTACGCCGTCGATTGTCTGCCAGTAGCTGTTGAAAGCATCCTCCGGATAGTCATCATCAAAGGTTGGGTTCTGGTGCCGAGGGTCGGCATATCCCGGTAACTGTCTATCGTCGACTATCCAAAGCTGTAGTGTTCCCATTTTCGAGATGTCGACTCCAAAATCGTGATATTGATAAATTATGACACCAGGCAGCAGCATTTGTTGAACGCAAAGGTGGCCCATTTGGAGGGGTGGAAGTGCAAGGGCGTCGCGGCATGATGTTCGCAAAACATGCATTAATTGAGGATCAAAGCGCCTAGGTGGCATTAACGAATTGAGAAGGGAGTCGTCATGAATGTGGCGGAAACGCCGGAATACGCTGCACATGGTGGCCCACATACACAGCAAGTCTTTCTCCTCGTAATCAGGCTGCAGCATGGCATGCGGCTCAGGATAAGTCTCCATGAAAGTCGCAGCGATTGCCTCCCATTCTGCACTGCAAGGAGGGTTGAGAACCCGTTCTAGATTTTTGGTCAGAGCAGATCTTTTTGTCAATGGCGAAATCTTACGGAGCGGGTCAATGACTGTATAGTCAGGGGCTATCGTCGATTGACGTGTTGCCCTTCCAGGAGTCTGAATGTGAAGACGCGTGTCATACGTTGCCGAACGATGTAACTTGAGCGATCGTCGGTCGAAAGGCGGTTTCGCCAGATAGAACCAGTTCAGGTAAGAAGGAAGGGGTCGGAAATATTGGGGAGTTCTCGGATAATGCCCTTCGTGGAAATTAGGTTGCCCTCGCTCGAAGGTTACTCCTCTGTATCCTTCCTCGACCGGATCTGTTGGCGTGTATCGGGGAACTCCATCCTCGTCAATGGTCCCTTTGAGTAACGAGGGATAAACATCCTCCGTCACCCATCGCTCACTGCCTACTTTGATTCGCACAAAATTCCCCTGATCACCCGTGGTTTGCTTCGCGAACCTTTCTTGATTCTCGTTCTTTCCAAGGTCTGAGTTCGTTAATATCCCGTGTTGATGCACTTTTTCCGGGCTCGGCTCGCATCCGTAAACTAGGGCAATGAATGCAGGCCCTAGGAGCCCAGGTTCTGTGCCATTGGTTACAATCGCGTCCAGGAGTACGCCCGTACGAAGAATGCCGTTCTCTCCAAGACTAACCGCCTCAAGCGCCGTCCAGACTCTCCCTTGGATTGAGATGGAATGGGTACAAGCCTCATTGTCCGCCGTTTGAGGAAGCTTCTTGCTGGCTCGATAATGCCCGCACAACGAGGCAAGTAAGTCTTCAAGTTTCTCTGGGTCCACAGTGGGCGGCTCGACAACCGAGTTTGGCCGTCGCGACGGTGCCGGAATATACTGCGGAGGTCCGCTAGGTGCGTCGTTTCCGGCTGTAGAGAATGGCTTGGATGACACATGAAACCCCGCATTCATCAAGTCTGCGGCGAGTGTTCCGTACGTGAATGCATCAATTTGATAGCATAGGGCATGGGTAATATGCGGCTCGCGGTCAGGTCCTGAGATTTGAGCGTCAAGGAGTACCATGTTCCTGATTGTTTCCTCCATCCTTTCGCGCGCCGGCAGCTGTAGGGCGACACGAGACTGGATGGTATACACGCCTGTAGCAGATACGCCTCTGGCGTGGTTTCGAAGTCCGGGTTCACCCCACTTCAGCAGCTCTGTTTTTGCTAAGAAAATGACTTCCGCCACTTTGCCTGCTGGCACAATGCCAAATAGGTTTAGAAGCCCTTTGCGTCGTGGCGCTTCGTACGGTTTTGCTGGTAGTTTGCCTCGTCGCTTCCTGCGCCGATACTTCTTCCGTCGTTCGTCTTCCTCGCCATCCTCACTTTTATCTTCCTGCGACGAGTCCCAAGGGTCATCTTCGGGCTGGTCGGCGGTAGAGGCTGAGGACAACGGTGGTGGTGTTCCGTCCTCGTCAGTGGCCTCGTTCTTGTATTCCCAGTCGATATCCCACATCGCGGGCCGGAGGTTCGGAAGGAGGGGCATGATTGTCCAGAACAGTAACCCGGTCATGATCTGCCCTCCTGCACAGCGGTACTGAGCTCCAAAAATTACACCAGAGATGGTTGACGCGTGTTCTTGGCTGTATGGCGCGTAGACAGCTCCGATCCCCCGCGCTTCGAAGGCGTGGAAGCATGGATAGTCAGTCTCGGCTATGAGCTCATCGGTGCTAATCTCCGCTCCTGCGCGTGCATAGGCTGATTGTACGCGCATAGTAGCAGTTCGTATCTCGTGAAGTTCTTCTTCGCGTAACGGCGAGGACTCGTCCAATGATGTGTATGGAAACACGGAACCCCCAATGGATTGCTGCAATCCATTTGCCAGCTCGACGACGACAGGCTTGGTCGGTTCTGGATCCCATGGCAGTCTCTCGCAGGACTCCCTGAGACCGGTTATGGTGCCTGTTCTGCGATTAGCTAGGGTTTGTTTGTATCCAGTAGACGACTTACCTCCCGCCTCCATAGTTTGTGGTACATAAGATCTCAGGCGCGTCTTCCAGCTAGCTGATCCCTCCATTCCCGTCTCGTATCGTTCCTCAACCACACCTTTGTCGTGGAAGGAGAGAAGTCCCCGGGCCAGGCGGTAATAGACGTATCCTTGAAAAGGTGGACAAGCCCCCCGAACTATTGCTCCTCCGAGGAGCACGCCCGACTCATAGGTACATTCGTTTACGCGCTCGGATGGAAAATGGATGGTGTGTTCGCCGAATATCTGGAATGGTTGATAGCATGATGGTAGCTCTGCCGGTCATATCGGTGTGGACTGGTTGACGCCGAACATGCTCTCTTTGAAGCGTTGAAACGTCGAACGCTCAAGATGGTGATGGATTGCGGCGAGGCGGTATAGGTGTTCTCCGGTGGTGCGCTCGTGCCCGAACGTCGGTCCCTCGAGCGGGTACTGCGGGAAGTAAACGGTCTTGCATTGTTCACTAGAGCTGGCGACTGGGAGAATTACTGCTTCCGAGGGATATGTCTCGGTGATGATTGTATTGTCGGCATGCTCTCGAAGCTGATGAGTGTGGGTGTTAGCCCTCAGCTCGCGCGCCGGGCCGGACATGGCCGAGTTTCTGATCAATGACGTTTGTGCTGCTAGGATGAAGTTTTTGGCATCGCCTGCCAACCTCTCCTTTCTTTTAAACCATCTTTCGCCGTGCCGCGCTTGCGTCCTCAAGCGCTCGGCTCCATGGACTATGATTCTTCTCAATAGCTGGATTATTATCAGAAGTAAGCCCCCGCAAAACAGACTCCCGATGCCTTCTTCTTTATTCCTTTTTGAGTCCAGATTGTCACTTAATGTGCTCTCCGCTAGCTTGCATAAGCCTTGCATGCTTTCGGCGTTGCTTACATCCTCTTCGGCTGTCTGCGATGCTTTCGTTTCTGCGACGCGTAAGTCATTCGTTGACTCTTGCCCGCACCTTTCTATTGACTTGTCGTCAGATTGACTCATTATCTTACGGTCAGATGAGTCGTAGACGACGTACGTCCCCTCGGCCAAGTCTTTCAGACCGTTGTTGGACTCTTCCTCGGCAGCCATCCGCATGAGTCTGTACTCGGAAGGTTTGGGGACCCCAAGCGTGCGGAAGACGTGTCTCCTGGTTCCGGTAGGATCTTGTAAGTCTTTGTACAACAGATATGTTCCTTCGTTGCGTTCGTCGATACAAATCAAATTGCCTCTCTGCCAGGGCCGGCCTAGCAAGAGGTCGAACGGAAAAGACTCTAACCCGACAAATAGGTTAGCTTTCGTTTTGACTTGTCCTGATCCCTGCGAGAGCTCCGCTTCCCGGACAAAACCTCGCATCTGTGTGTTCCTGCCACTTGCATCTCTCATGGTCGTTACTACCGTCTCATCTATCATTAGCCCTAAGTTTTCAGCCGCCGATCTCTTAATGATGTTTAATTGTGACCCTGTGTCCACTATAGCATTGACAGTTTCACCATTTGCTGTCAGCGGAATGGTGATCAGGACTCCACGGTCAAACACCTCTTCGACTTGCAGGAGCACAGGAATTTCTTCGTATCGATGGTCTTCTGCGTCCTCCTTGTGATTTCTTCGTTTAAGCAGCTCAGCCAGGGCCTCACTTATGTCGTGCGAGGCGCCTAACAACTCAAACATCTTCAATGTGATGTCTGTGTTGAGGATTACTTTCATGAGGTCTGCTTTGTCTGTCATTTTGCTGATTTCTGACACTCTCTTTCCTGCTTTAGGTTTCTTTTCCAAGTTAGTGAGTTTGGGTGCGAGCTTGGCTTCCTTTTCCATTGCCGGCAGGTTTCCTGGCTTGACTTGCGCAGGTAGGTCAATGTCCATGGCTCAGTTTCTGCTTTGGTCTAATCTCACAGGTAGTCGTGCGTCTATCGGTTTAGGTTCCGGAAACTGGGAGGGCGCCTTGATTACTACTGGGTTTTCTTTTCGTGTGGCATCTAGACTCGGTGCATCTTGTCTCTTTTCCTTTACCTTTTGACTCGTAGACGCTTTAGGAGGTTTAAACTGGTCCTCCATAGCGCGTGCTCGCGCACTCCTGGTCGTGGTCCGCTTTGGCCGTTCTGCGCTATATGCATGTCCTTTATTGCTTACCCAATAAGCTGGGTACTCCTCTGAATCTTCAGAATCATCGCTTTCAGCCTCCGGTTTAGTTCCCAGGAATATCTGGCTTTCTTCATCATCCGGAACAGATATCTCAATAAAGCTTGCGTCATATGGTGTGTGCCCAGCCTCTCGCACATACGCGGTAGTGGCTGACTGCTTTTGCCCCTTATTATTGTTTAGCTGTCTTTGAGCAGCTTGTGCAATGGTTTCTCCATTGTATCGCATGATTGGTCCCCCATCGCTCATCACAATCCGCCCATCCAGTTTCTGGGCCAGAGCCTTGTTGTTAAGCATTTCACGAATGATAGGACAATTTCAAATTGTGTGTGTTGGGTCGTTACAGCCATAACAGTATGGGCTCCTGGACCCGTTCTGTTGAGGTGACGGCCGATATCCTGGTTGCACTCCCGGTGAGTATCCGCGACTATTCTCGATGGGGTCACTGGAAATCTTTTTAGTGACTGTCGGCATAATTGGGGCTGCGAACATACGCACAGCGTTTGGATTTCTTTGCAGTGCTTGGTAATAGAGCGAGGCGTAATGAATAGTGTACTGAGGGTCGTCCAATGATAACTTTCCCATTTTGTGGATAATGTCTTCCAACCCTTCAACCTTTGATTGACTTGAATAATCCCCTTTGGCTTTGGCATCTTTTTCCTTTGTATGATGCTTTTGCTTTGTTGGTTTTCTGGGCAATGTCTCCTCTTCCGAAGAGTCGGAGTCACTGTCTGACTGATTGGTGTCAGATTTGTATGGTCCGTTTGACTCTTCCGACTCTGTTTCGGAATCTGAGTCCGCTAGATTATTTTCAAATCTGTTTCGTTCCAAGATGGTTTGTGCGATTTGGTTGACCATATCATGATCAAAAGCTTGGGCCAGGCTAGTGTTTGGGTCCCTGGAAATATGGATTTTTTCTATATCTTTGCGCAACTTCTTGTGAATTCTATGCCAGAAATATGCATTGAAATCGTCGTTTGTAAGTTTGCCCTGGCCTTGTAGCCATCCTGCAATTGTTACAAATTCCCGTCTATATCTCTTCCACTGGTCTAGTTTGTACATGGATTTACGTCGCCAGTGGTTCGTAAGCCTCTTAAGGTGCTTTGGCTGATAGTAATTGTTTATCTTATCAACATCATAGTATTCCAATATATCCTCTTTCAAGAGAGTATAATTTGGTGTTCGGTAGTTGGTGCATCCTTCCAAAAACTTTACAACCTTGGGTGACATGTATTCGATCATTACTTCGACTTTGTCCCGATTGGTTGTTACTGCATAGCGTTGGAATAGGCGCTCGAGTCGTTTGAAGAAAGGCTTGAGATCTCGGGATTTGCCTTTGAATGTCTTGATTGCATCACGAGTATTCCCCATGGGGATATCCGCGGGTGTACGGAGTGGCTGTGCCATGATGGATGATGGAATTCTGGTGTAATTGGTAGATGAACTGCTACTTGCTTGATTCGGCTGAGAGTTGGTAGAATAGAGGGTAACAGGCGGAGTTTCTAAGGCAGTGATTTGTTTCTGTAGCTCGCGTAGGTCGATAGGCGGTTGATATCGTTCTTCGGATGTCGATATTCCTGAAGAGGTAGGCGTTCCTGATCTTGATGGAAATTCTGATATACTTTGCTGCATATAATAGCTAATTGTGCAAAAGGGTGATTATACCCCCTCGCGGTGGGCTCCAAATTAATGTCACGGTACGGAAGTGTTTGACACGATTCCTCTACCGGAACGAGTTCAGTGGGTAGAAAGCTATCGAGATAGCTGTGTGGCTGGTGGAAGGTGGTAAACGTGCTTGAGGGCTAGTCTGCTGCTTTGAATAAGAGCTCCTAGGCACCTGAATATACTTGTCTTGC
This sequence comes from Strobilurus luchuensis, assembly GCA_019915105.1. Classification (NCBI taxonomy): domain Eukaryota; kingdom Fungi; phylum Basidiomycota; class Agaricomycetes; order Agaricales; family Physalacriaceae; genus Strobilurus; species Strobilurus luchuensis. The sequence goes on from JAHLMJ010000004.1 coordinate 2,283,710, forward strand.
TTGCTTGTCTTGCTTGAGGGCTAGTCTGCTACGTCGTGTAACTCCTAGGCACCTAACTCTAATACTTGTCTTGCTTGAGGGCTAGTCTGTTATGTCGTATAACTCCTAGGCACCTAATTCTTGCTTGCTTGTCTTGCTTGTGGGCTAGTCTGCTACTTTGTGTAACTCCTAGGCACCAATCCTTGTTACTTGTCTTGTTGCGTGTGAAGGAAGTACCTAACTTAGTCAGCGATGTGCTGCTTGCTTAGGCTTGAGAGCGGGTTCGAAGGTCTCAGAGCTGTCTGATGACTGTTAAGCAGATAGTGTGAAACTTGGGGTGCTTGCCTTTTGGGGCCGAGCTGCTCCCTATTTATATTCTTTTGGTACAGGCTATAAATAACTTTCTACTGACTACAATTGACTGTTTCTGACTATGTATGACTCGTTTCGACTCAGTCTGACTCATTCTGAGTCAGTTGAGATGGCTTGGCTTGTGTTGACTCAGAGTGAGTCATTGTGAGTCGTGCTGAATCATTCCTGAGTCGGTTCTATTAATAGAGCGTTCATGTCTAAATTTGGAAAGTGATGATTACTTTTGTACTCTGTCAAATGAAGACTTTCTGTGTGGTGACAGCGCGGGATTGGAACAAGGACCTTCGACATCAATTGGAAGGACGTCGCAGAAAGATCCCTCAATCATACCAACTTCCGCTAAAAACAAGAGTAAAGGGACGGCATCAAAGGCGAAGCCATCTGGAAAGCCACCGTTGACCAGTTGGGATCGATTCTGCGACAAACTCCTGCCGAAAGTCAACGGTGAGACTTTCTCAGAGTACACTGGGTCCTCGTCGACACCTGGTTCATCGAAGAAGGGAAAGCGGAAGATGGAGGAGGAGTCAGCAGAGATGGACGACTCAGAGGATGAAGACGACCCTTCCGATTGGCACTTTGTCGATGTGTCACATCCCACTCAAAAGATCGCGCGTGCGCTTGATGTCTTGATGGACAAGTTCACGGTGTATGCCTATCGCAGTAATTCGCCCAAAGTGAAGGGCTGGCGATGCGTAACTCCGGGATGTAGAAAATGGAGCAAAAGCCGGACCCGTGCCAGGATCTTGAGGCATGCCAACGGGCGTTGTCCGCATATCGATCCCGAGCTACGTGCAGATGCAATAGCGGCACAGGCAGAGAAGGCGCCATCGAACATCCGATCAACAGCAATTGCAGCTGCTAATGCAAGTCTGGTCAAGCGCACGAAGACGGTAGAAGGGAGTTCCGCAGATGCTGTAGCAAAAGTCGACGAGGATGATGAGAATGCCGTGGAGAAATTATACCGAGCAGGAGCGCAAATCGGGGCTGGGCTTCGTCGTGCAGACCTGGACATGAAGCTGGTTGTCCTGTTCACGGCCGGGGGTCTTGCTGGCAGAGTTGCATCCGGGTGGCCATTCAGGAACTTTGTGGCAGCGGCCGCTCCGAAGTACAGAATCCCCACTCGAGACCGCCTGGAAGTCGAGTTGATTCCTGGTGAGCAAGCAGTTGTCAATGTGAAGCAGATTGCGCACCTCAAGAAGCGTTAGAATCTTTCGTTCTCGTATGATGGTGGAACCTCGGAAGGCCACGAGTCGTTCTGGTTGAATCATACTTCCGATGCCGAAGGAAACGTTTTCTTGACGGATTCCATTGGTGCCACAGGAGAGTCTCATACGGCGCAGTGGATAGCAGACTTCGCGATGAAGGTAAGAGAGTAACATTTGATGACAGGCATGCGCTGACATCACTCACAGACGATCAACCTCATTGGCGCCGAGCACTTCGGCGGTGGTCTCATCTGCGATAGCACCGGCAATACACTCTTGTCGCGAACAATCCTCAATCAGCGCGTCAAGATATTCATACGTTTCCCGGATGCGTGCCACCATATCAATAGTCTCATCAAGGATCTCGTCAAACTGGACTTTTTCAACCCTGTTATGACCGTTATACGCGCCGTTATCACCTTCTTTCACAAGTCGCATGGTGGCATATACGAGTTTGCAAGAGCACGCGAAGACTTCGGCGGTATACGTGGACTGCAGTCAATCGGAAAGACTCGCTTTGGTACTGCTATCTGGTCCGCGCGTTCCATTCAACGCAATCTTATAGCATTGGAGAAGGTGTTCCGGCGTACTGATCTCGAATTCGTACGTTCACAGTCATATATCGAAACCAAGCTTACTTCTGACAAACTATTGATTGCAGAAGTATGCCGAGCAGTTCAAAAAAATTGTGTCGACCACTGGGAAGACGAACTCGATTGCTTTCGACTTTCAAACACTTCTAGATCAACTTGTTGGTCTTGGAATGCCGGCGACCAAAGCTCTCGCATGCTTGGAATCCAATTCTTGTAATGCAGGCGATTTTTATTTGTTCTGGCACTCAATCATTCATCACATCTTGACGTTCATCGACGACCACGATAACAGAATACCCTATGATGTTCAAGAACAGATACGGGATATTGTCAGCTTTCGACACTCACAGCTCTTTTCCATTGGTGGCAATATGTATACTCCAGCATACCTTGCAGCAGCTTATCTCAATCCTGGTGAGTGTGTCTGTGACTTGCATTCACATTACTGATTCACCTCTCGTACAGCCAATCTTCTTGATGACGGTGGTATTTTTGTGATCGACGCCATGCCACCCTCTCCGGCCGACAGTGAACGCTTTCGTGGGATCAAGTTCCTTGCAGTACATAAAGAGGTGTTGAAGTTTTGCACTGATCTCGGGAGCAAGGAGGCTCAATATGGAGGACGTGATGAGTTCCAGTACTTTGCTAAACGTGCTAAAGAGTTCAAGAAAACGTTGGAGGACGAATTTTCATTGTATGCTCATCATCAATTCCCCTACAATAGCGGCATTGTGGAGAATGACCCCCGATCTGTATTGGGTTGGTGGGAAGAGGCTGCACGGTGGTCAGAGAATGGCGGTACAATTTTTCCCGTGAGTATACTACTTTGCAAGTCTATCACTCTGTTGATCCCTTCACAGCATATCGCCATCAAGATATACTTGTGCCGCATCAATTCCATGCCAGAAGAGCGTACCGTCTCTAAATTCACTGCAATGTCACCGAAGGAGCGGAGTCAAATTCGAGTAGCGACCATGTGTGCAAAGGTACAAGTCGGACAGTGGTACACCAACGAGCACAATGTGAGAATCACATATCTGGCTCACTCTTGACTCACTGTTTAACCCAGAAATCCACTCGGCTGCCTCGTCAACATCAGCAAGCTCCCCGCTTTGCTAATATTGAGGCTCAGTTCTATCAGCTGCCGCTGCCCGTTGATGCTGCCAAGGAAAGTGTACCAACACTCCTCCCACCAAACATAGATGGTGTACCCTGTGATGATCCGATTGACGAGGAGGCGGCCAAGTCACACTGGCTTGACGAACCTCAAGAACCGCGCCACTTCCGCGAGAATCTTGATTCTGTTGTCACTACTTACGCACGGCTCTCGCATCGCCGGATCACTGTCATGCTTGCCGACGCCGCTGATATCGAGAATGAAACAACCAACACCGCATCCACTGGGAGCAAGGGAAAAGGAAAGGAAACTGAACCAGTATTGGATGATGATGACTTTGAGGTAGATTACTAGATTGTGAGGCACTGTAACTTCGATACTAAACTCAGCATGTCGTCTGTCACCGTCTGTGCATTAGTCCTGAGTGCAAAAATGACCATATATGGTCATTTTCGGGATGTGGGAAGTGCCCGGAGCGGAGTCACGTGTATCATTCACGTGAGGTAAATTACATGTAAATTACCTGGTACATAAGTCGGCCTACAACTGCCGGGGTAACTTACCAGGTAAAAATATCGGTGGTATATACTTCCCCCACCCTAGGACTCCTGGTAGATGAGTCACGACCACAAGGTCAAGGCGCTTGCCGGCCCTCGTCCTCGCAATTCCGAGCAATCCCGCATGGGCCGAGCAACCTCCCGCCTATCCCGCCTCTACTGGCGGGTGATTTTCTGATTATTTTTGAACACTGCTATTACTGTATGATATTCACAATTACATTTTCTTTGCATCTGCCACATTTTCGAGTTGTTTTAGAAGTGAAAAGAGTGCCCCGCTCTAGGGTGCGGGCACTGTACGGGAGAGCGCGAAGCTTCCGACAGCGTGCGCAATGTTCCGAGCTGTGACGATGAGGTGATGACTCACGTACCACAACAGGGAATTCAGATTCCACCCGGGTCCGGATTTCTCCGCCGGATTTTTTGCTGGAGTAAGCCTAACATCGCTAGGATGAGCAGGATCTCATCGGGAAGGTGCTCTGTATAGTCTTGGGGCGATCGGGAGAGTCCAGGGAATCCGACGTGGAGCACCCATCGAACAAGTGATGGTCGCATATGCGAAGATAGAGCAGTCGATAGCTTTGATGAGGTTCCCTTCGCAGTATCCTCGAGGCTGTATCGGTTGATCACGAGAGGAAGCCTTTCCGGTCCCAGTGAGAACGTAAATAAGTCCACATCCTCGTTATTGCAGTCCACAGCCAGACAGCTGTGGAACTCGGGGACAGTGCATCTCAAAATCTCATACCAGATGGGCGAGGAAGCACCGTTCGTCGGGCGTATACCGAGAAAGTCTAATCCAGGGCGAAGTGCGTGTTCAAAGATTTTACCCCAAACAACAATATCAAACATCGTGTCTGGGCCCACTGAGATGCCAAGGAGATTGTCGCGAACCATGTCCATGGCTCTATGAGGTACTCGGGAAGGGAAATGTATGATATCATACTTGTAGTTGTTTGACAATGACCCTTCGGCAAATATATGGATTCCACCGAATCGTACTGCCGCTCTCTGGAAGCGCTCTAAGCGCTCTTTCGGCTGGTCATATCGATGATGACTCTTCATGGCCTCGATAATCGGCAATGCCTCACTGTTATCGACTGGCCACGCAATACCCGCAGGCCCACTGATGAGGTCTAAGCAGTTCAAGTTCACACCGCTCAGTGCCTGCAGCGCGATACTTTGTACGGAGACGTTTGACGAGGAGTTATGAAGCCACGATATGGCTTCGGCATCGACTTTGTCTGCCTCCCGGGCCACTGTGCGACGCTCTATGTCCTTCAGTGACTGCACTGGACTCAACAGCGTGATGTCTTGATCTGCCAATCCCGGGATCCGGAAATGCCGGCGTGCAAAACAAAGAATAGAATGAGAATAGTAGGACACGGGGGTTTTGTATGGGCATTCAGGATAGAAGATGGGAAGGATATTGCCAGCAAAATACGCCAGAAAGGTAGCACCAGCAATGGCCCCCAACACAGCAGTGATGGGGCCATTGGAGCTGTAGATGAAGAGGACAAGACCTAGGAAGAATAACCCGAGAGATGCATGCATGAGGACCGGAAGGAGACCAATCATCAGCGGCACACGCCACTTGAGAAGCCCGCCATACCGAAATTGGCGGATGCGCGAATGATCACGGGGCGTCCCGGAGGGAACAGACATGAATTCCTGAATCCACTGCCGAGTCAAGAGGGAGACAAGAGCTGTTGCGAGGCTGAGCGCAAGACTGGTGTACCAGAGTCCGTTAACCCAAACATCTGATGCCTGGGGACGAAAGGATGAAGCTGGGTCGGCATGGTTTGCAAAATGACTGAGATTGCTTGCAGGCGTCCCCTGGGCAAGGGCAAGCTGAAGGTCTATCAACTTGGTCATGGATATTGCGGTGACCTGGGAGTAGTCGATACGAAGATTCTGACAGACTTGACTCACAAGTGTTGCTAGAATGGCAGAGAATATACCAGCCTAAGATTTACACGTTCATCAGGTGAGCACTGAAATGTTGCGTTTTGATCACTCACGTATAGCAACAGCATGTTGGTTGCTTCCTTCCAGTTTGTATTCATCTCCAAGTCAAATTTGGCGCATTCATCGGTGTAAGTCTTCCAGAATCGAGATTTCTCGGACATTTCCTTGTACTCTTCATCAGGCGCATACCTTTGTTCATAGTCATCTGAATCTATACAATGAGGCGCAATCAATACTCAGTAATATGTTTCAATGTGCGTGAGGGTCTGACCATTTGAAGCATGGCTTTGGGCCCACACACTTGAGCTATGCAACCACAGACCAGCTGGGGAGGGTTTGGAGAAGGAAATGCCGGTAGGTACTGGAAAATCGGCGAACGGCTCGTCAAGCATTGTATTGTCCGAGCCCAAGGAGGTCCGAAGATTTGTGCAATGGCAACTTGAACAATGAGCATCGGGAGCTGGGCTGTCTCGCCCAAGGCGTGACATGGATGGGGGGTCGTGAGGCATGTGGGTAAACATCAGGTCAAGAAGGACACACGAACGCTCCCAACATTGTTATACCATACCCTGATCCCACCGGCTCGTACCATTGTGTATGTCACAATAATGTCGAAGACAAAAACTGATACCCAGCCGGACGTAAAGAGACTAATTCGGTTGTGAACAATAAGGGAGAGCAGTCTGTGTCGGCGGTCTCGGCCACGGTGAGTCCAGCACAGTGCAGAGCATCGCGTCGAGAGTGGCGTGCAAAAACGACGAGAGGGGTCTGTTACAGCCAAGATTGTCTCAATGAGCATGAACAGTACTGTAGCCTCAAGACGCGATGGTGACCGATCGGACACAAGTTCGAAGCGGTCCGTGCATCGCAGGGCCGCACTTGGTCCGTGCGCGCCCCGATCCAATAAAACCCGCCTTCGAACGTCTGGATTCCTTACCACTCTGGCCTTTTGGCTTAGATCAAGTGTAGTATCTGTTCTTAATAGTTTAACCACTATTACGGAGGCACCGCCTCCCGTATCTGGTTATCTAATTTTTGCCGCCCTTGTTCTTCGTGCTCTGCTTGCAACACGGGGACGCGATGACCTTGCTACTGCAGTATCGGCTTGTGTCGTCGGGGGAACTCTTTATCTTCTTCCCTTTGCTTGTGTCTATCTGGGGCTTCCATTAGTGGCGGCCTCGGGGATAGGGCAAACATGAATTCCAGTGTAGTAACAGCCTTTGTGTATAACAGCCTTTGTGTATAACAGCCTTTGTGTACAGCGCAATGATATGAAGAGGCTCCACATAACTTTCAACGCAGGATTTTACTCAGAGTGCCTGCTGCCGTTGTAATACAGATTGTCATTTGTTGCGCCACAACTTTTTTTGCCTTACACTGTGCTTACACTCAACAATATACTCGATGTGATCGAGAAAAGACGAAAATGAATAAATTGGCTTGCCGATCGCGACGAAATGGCGAATGCTTTCTTTTTCACTTTCATCATGCCAGATGGTTTGACCCACATTCCCCTCGTAAGGCCGCTTCCTTCCTTCCCATGACAGGCAAGTCGTCTTTGCTCCAGCAGCCGCTTTCCATAGCTTTTGCCGCGCAAAGACGTGTCATGCCAGTGCCCACGGAGAAAAAAAATAGCGTCGATTTACAATTCGCACATTTCTTCCACACGGGGCTGAGGGGCGTCAGTTGCAGCGGGCACAGCGTACTGTGCGCCTATGCGTAACTATGCAGACAGTCTCCAAAGGTACGCCGCCTGTTTTTTCTTTTCGTTAGTCGCCTTCAAACATGTTTTGCAGCACACATTCGATTTACACGAGTCGCCGCTGGCTCAAGGGACCTCGAACAACCAATTTTCGGAGCGACTCAGCGCTGGCGAACCTCCAATCTTGAGAGGGAAGCATCCACGACAGTCATTCCCTCTCGCTGCGCTGCCTTTTGGGAGACTTGAGCCCTCCGAGTCAACTGCCGCCCACTCTGCAATTACCTGTGCTCAGGTTGGCGAAAACAACCCCGACACAAAGCTCCCTCCATCGTTTCCCAGGACTCTGCTTGGTAATTGGAACTGCGACCGCGCACGGCATGTACGCGTCAGGCTGTATGCGCGTCAGTGAGGGCTCGTTGCCACGCTCTCCAATCTTGTCGTGGCCTGTATCATCCGTTGCTTGCCAAACACGCCATGCGAACGTGAGTGGCTCGATCCTCCTTGTTTGTTTCCCATCCACCGTCCTTCGGCTCCCTCACACGATGATTCCTACAAAACACGCATAGTTCACACTGAAACTATCATGTTGACAAACAAGCATCTAACGTCTTTCGCTCCTATCTGATACTCTCTCTCCTACTCTCTCAATCGTCAGGACCTCATAACTGACGACATTCTCTCCGTTTCGTAGGCCAGTCCCTGTAGAACAGCGATGAAAAACGTAGCCCCTCGTCTCGTACAGCGTCTTGACCTCAGCGTCGAGAGGTGGATTATGAAGGTTCACTGTGCAGGTCGGCCGACCTTGGACTCAGCTGGTGTTGCTACGTTCGGTGTGAGTTCTTCCACATCCTGGCTCATTTCTGAATGACGATAATCATTATTGGCCTGAATAACCGTGTCGAAATTTTTTGCAAAGTCTTTCGCTCCTATCTGACTTTCTTTCATTTGTTACATATTTCTTCGATATCTATCAGTATTGACGACCTTTCCAGGATTTGTCACATCGATTCCCCTTTGCAGCACTGTCCGTAGGGCGACTTGAGTCCTCTGAGTCAAATTTCGCCCACTCCGCGAGACCAGGTCCGCAAATACCTGTTCTCACGAATTGGTGGAGGACATGAGATCGCATTGCCATACAATCCCAGGCCCATCGATAACACAGGCCGACAAGACTGCAACGGCTGGCATAAAATGTCTTGTTGCATAGTCATCTGAGGCCGCACTCCAGGCGCAAACACCGCATCGTTCTATTCTGTCATCCTCTTCGGCGATTGCTTTCCTGCGTTATCGATCTAGGGGCCTCAGAGTTGGGACAGCAGCAGCAAACGCCTTGCCTCCTACCAGTTATCGTCATGACAGATCCAGTCAACCTGTACGACGTCGCTCTCCTCCTGTCATACGAAGCCTTTTCCACAGAACCTCGATTTCGCTCAGCCAAACTGCTAGAAGTCGCCAGGAACGGTGCCCCATTTCAGTCATTCAAACCTTTGGGTGCTACTAGCACTACTACGGATGTCAGACTTGCCTGGTTCACGAAATCCGTTCCGCGAGACGGCTATGTCTTGCAGACGCAGGTCAAGGCCCTCCAGGAGCGCGATACTCCAAACAATATCCTCTCTTCACCCATACATCCTCGATTGCAGAGCCTCACACCACGAGAGCTTGAGACCGCATTTTACCAAGTGCGCGCCCATGACCGTTGCTACGACGCCCTCAGTCTGATCCAGGACTTTTTCAAGAGATTTCCCGACCAGACTCCATTGCGCGTACGCACACCCGACGGGAAGGAGTTTCTCACCACCGTTGGCGCCCGCCAGATCGTCGAGATGACATTAACTCGCCCGCGAAGATTCACGCTCATCCAGACCATATCTTCTCTTGCTCTGACTGGTGTCAAAACGAATGTAACAGTTCGTGAGACCGGAGTTGGTGATACCATGCTGCACTCGGTTATGCGCTTCACAGGCAGCGGCGTGAACGCTATCCTAGATCTTGCGTCGATGCAGTTCAGCGAAGACGGTCGCGGGTCGGGAGGGAAGGGTGTTTTCATCTTGGAGAATGCGGAAACCTATCACCGTGATCGTGTTGCCTCCTTCGCAGAAGAGCATCACATTCATAAAGTCACTGCCAATATCCTTCCTTATCCCGACCCCCACCTATTTCGGTGGATTCAAGGAACCGTCAATAGAGCCAAAGCGAGGTGGGACAAGAGAGACGAGGAGCCGTGGTGTGGGCACTGTGGCGCCCCGATCCGGACTTCAGCCCGCTGCTCGAGGTGCAAAACGGTCTACTATTGTGGTCAAGAGCATCAGCGTGCCGGTTGGGCTTATCACAGGAAATTCTGTACACCAGTGGTAGATTGTTGAGCAAGGGTGTGTAGTACTACCAAGTTACAGTAACAATGACGTTCCGAATGTAGCGCCTGATCTGTTGGTGATTGCACGCAGCACGACGAGCGGAACGAGTATTACGCACAAGGCCACACTCCTCTGTTCGTGCAAAGCAGTCAAAATGTTCATGAATTTCTAACAAAAGAAAAGGGAGGGAAGTATGTAACATAGAGAGAGAAGCTTCGAGTCAGAAGATAAAATTGCACGACGATCAAGCATGGACACAGGTTCAATCAACCCAAATGACATGTTCCAGGTGGACACCGGCTTTCGGCTTATATGGCGTTCCATTCTCGTGCATCGAGTCCATCCTCTGCTTCACCGACCGATGCACCTTCACGCCACGAGACTTCTGCTTGGCAATGAACCGCCCCTTCCCGAGGTTCCAACCAAAGTACGTCGCCCACTTGTTGTCCCCCTTCTGGTACCTCGTCTTGACGGGCCAGAACTCCAGGATCCACCAGAACCACTTCAGGCTGAGCTGATCGTAGATGGGCATCAGCGCGTCCTTGAGGTCGAGTTCTTCCTCTGTGGGTCGGATAGTCGCGACGGTGAGCAATGGGGGGGCAGGGGCGCCGTCAGCAAAGTGATGGTGGTGTTCCTCCTCTTTGACTTTGGTCGGAACTGACTTGGGGATGCTCTGGATGCGGGCGTCACCGATGGGGAGTGCTGGGGGACGGGGCAGAACGTTCGGCCAGAGGGTGGCGGGGTCGATGCCGAGCTCGCGGACGAGCTCGGTATCGAACATGATGCCTGTGTTGGTCTTGAAGCATTCGCGGACCATCCAGCGGAGGGGGATACGCGCGAGGCTGTGGGGCGTGTCATTATCGACGGACCCACCACCGATATCGCAGTGACAGCCTGCAAACCAGACCTAAACAAGAAGCAATCAGCAATGAGACGAAGAGAGGCGGCTGGGTGACTTTACCTCTTCGATGTCGGTCTGAGTGACGGGTTCTCCACCGTAGTACCTCTCGTGCTCGCGTTCGAGCTGTTTGCTGTGGCTGGAGCCTTTTCGGTGAGGAGGAGCCCGCGGGTGTCGCGGCTTCGACGTTTGGTCGCTGATGCTCAGTTTGGCTTCCTTCTCGTTTGGCCGATTCCACAACGAGGGCTTGAACTTGGAGCGATGTTCGTCCAAGGCGACCGCATGGCGGAAGGTCCGAATGATCGTGTTGGATGTGGTGAAGGGAAGAGTCTTTGGGATAAGACCGACAGAGGCGACCGTGTCCCTACCAGTTCGCATAAGGAAATGGTCGTATATCACGAGTAGGAGGTATGTGAGCTTACCAGACCTGTCAATGGAGGTTAGATGATCAGAATAAGGGATAGAGCGCAACAAGGCCACTTACGCCGACAAATTCAATCTCAACATCAATTGAGAAGGCCTTCTTGAACGCATTCGACTGTTTCCAACCCAATTCGTCCGTGCGCGTGTACATTTTGTATGCAAAAGGGACCTGCTGGTGGTTACACGCGGGCAGAACCCCGACCTAGTAACGAGACGATCAGTAATAAGAGTGAGGACCAAGTCAGAGCTCGAGGTTGTAATTCACCTTGTGGATCATTCCCGCCAAGCTGTGAAGCGAACATAAGATAAGGGCTCTCATGACGAGATTGGTATAGTACGAACCTTCTGGCGGTATAGGCGCCTCTAGAGAATCCGAAGATGCAGATTTTGTCGCCGGCCGTATCTAAGAAGGGTGAGTGATGAGTGCGTGTCCGTGTACGGCTGCGCGAGGACGTACAATTCTGCATGAGGAACTCGTAACCTCCTGAAGGAATTCAGGTGGAAAAGTCAGTCGTCAGTGACTCTTGCCAAATAATCGAGACTAACCCATCACATGCGAATTGAGGTTCCAAGCAAACGCTTCGTCCAACATCTACGAAGATATGTAAGCAATTCCTCGATGGCTCGTCATACGAAGAGACTACCTTGGAGACTTTGGACATGACAGGCGTCGCAATTTGGGGAGTGGTATAAGTTCCGATACCAGCCTGCGCAGAATGTAAGAACGCCTCCGGAACTGAGGCTTTGAGCTACCTGATAGTAGACCATTTGCTTGGTACGATCATCTCTCTTGAGCATGGTGAAAAGCTCCACGATATTAGAGTTCTGTGTGTGTAAGTGCGATGAGTTGGTTGATCAGACCTATACAAATGGCTAAGAAACTGACATCCGAGTCGAATCTAAGCGGAAGATCAGCCACGAAGAATGTAGGACGAGACCGCGCTTACTGATCACCAGTGCCGTCGAAGCAAAGGACCATTGTACGGCCCGGGCGCTCTGGAGGGATTACTGGTGGCAGCGAGCCGCCACTTGAGCTGTCAGTCTCAGGCGAGCTTGCAAGTGCGGCGATGGTCCCATCAGAGTTTGTCGGGGAGGGATGAGTCCCTGAAGATTGCCAGCTTGCGTCCATGGGGAGAGTTGGAGAGGTGAGTTCTGCGAATGCCGAATTTACCTTCAAATTGAGCTGCACTAAATGTAGGATCCCGGGAAGGTTTGACGGCCGACCATGTTCAGTAGGGTAATGAAGATGAGATCTTGCTGGAACTCGTGGCGGATGTGAAGTTCACGAAGTCGGTGCTTTGGATAGAGAAGGCCGGGGCTCTAACTTTTCCAGAGATCTATCGTGTTCACGGGGATGCATCGAGTTAGACTGCACGCCAGTTGGCACTGTTACAGCGCTGATACGATTCGAACCTGTCACCTCGCTTCGGCTTGGCAGGTTTCCGCCGCCGGGGTTCGATGACGGGGCATATGAAGCTCGTGTGACTGGAATCCCAGCAGCGCTCTAGATGGATTGGTTGGTTATCAATTTTTAGCACTGTGGCTTTTCTTGTGAGAGATGAGAAACAGCGCAAATCACAAGCACTACTTGGCCGGAAAGCAGCAAAGTGAGTCACATGGATGTTACACTGTCACGTCGTGCGCCTTCGCGCATGACCTTCACTGCCCTTTTCTGTCTTCACTGTCAGTGTCATTAATCTGCGAGGTCTGGGCCTCGCAATGCCGCATGGGCGGAAATGAGCAACGTGACGGTCTGTCTTTGCCTCCGACGACGACTAGAACTCGGCCGCCTCCAACGGAGTTTTCAACGCGCATCACTATCACCGAACGCCCAATCACATCCACCGACAGTGTCCACAGAATGTATGCGGCCTTCCAGCAGAGCGTTGCGGCATTTGACTAGCGGGATACTTTCTGGTGCGTTACCTTCTCGCCGTAATTTTGGTCTTCTGAACTTTGCTTCTGCAGAGTTTGTCAGTGGTCCCTCGATTGCTCGCTGGGCTTGCTGGGCTTCGCTCTTTCATGTTGGATCAGAAGTTGGAGACATCTCTGGCACGACAGTACGCAAGACATCGATGGACAGGTATAGGTCGCCGTGAACGAACGTCAAGGACAACCCGTTCAATATACAGTCCAAGTGGATGAATCGACTCGGGAGTCGGTAGGCGCAACAGCCGGACGTCGGGATTCTATATTACCCGATTGTCAGATACAAGACCCAATGGAAGCCATAGTCGGGCGCATGAGCCCTCCGTAACCTCACATCTATTTGGGTATTGTGCGCTCCAGCTCTCTTCTTTTCGCGTGCGTCCTCGGTACTCTCTTATACCTTAAGAGTAGCTGGAAGTCTCCTCAGTGCCTCCATCCTCTCGAGAATGCCTGACATTACGCCCATCCAAGCATTTGCTCTCGGCGCCGACGCGGCTTACTTGTCGCGCAGGCCAGTTCCCATTGCTCCCGATGGTCACTACGATTGGGAGGTTTCCGCCGACGCTCACACGAGCCCCGCTGGTCATTCCAGCGTCGCGAACCTCTTGACATCGATTCAGACCCTCAAGAGCAAAGGTATCCCTGCTCCAGATGCAGCCGTAGTGGTAAGCACACATGTCTTGTGTCGCGCCTTCCTGAGATTGACACACCTCCAGGGCGCCTTCCTGGATACAGCACTCCATCCCGGAGCTGAAGACGATCGCAAAGGCGCTGTGAGCGACATACTGTTCTTTCGCCCAATGCTCCGTACTGACTTTTCACCCAGTTCTCCGACGGCTTGACCGTGCTCTCCAGGATGCCAGCTGGCTCTGCGATCGGAACCGACATGTCGAACGCGGCCGTTGGACTGCTCTACAACACGATTCCTCATGTGAGTGTCTATCTTCTCCCTGCGTGACATGCCGCCTCACAGGATGCATTCCAGCCCCCTTCGCAATTCCTATCGCCCGTTCATACTTTCCGCCAAGCCGATGGCGGAGGCAACAATCTTGGAAATCCAGACATTGGAAGGGCTGGCACTCCTTACGCTCGCACTGTCCAGCCCAAGTGGTGCAACGACCAAAGGAACTTGCCCGATCCTGGTCTTGTTTTTGACACGCTTCTCAAGCGCCGTGCGGTAAGCCACACCCATTGATTTTTGACAGACGTGCTGAGCTCTTGCAGCAACGCGAACATTCGAATGGAAATGCGAGCTTCACTTTCGCATTTGCGTCCCTGGTCACGCACAGTCTTTTCCGGACTGACTTCCATGACTTGACCAAGAACAACACTAGCTCTTACCTTGATCTCAGCCCAGTGTATGGCATCAGTACGTTTCGGTAGTCGTAAGGTATTGCGGCACCTACTAACGCTGCTTCTAGATCAAGCGACACAGGACCAAGTTCGCGACAAGGCTCAAGGAAGAGGTCTCCTCTACCCCGATACTTTCTCGGAGGAACGTCTGCTGCTCTTGCCGCCCTGCGCCAGTGCTCTTCTCGTCATTTTGTCTCGCAACCACAACGCAAGTTGACGTGCTTTCTCTCATTGACCGAACGCTCACATCCAGTAGTATGTCGCCGACACAATCCTCAAGATCAACGAGAGGGGCCGATGGAGTGACCCGCCCCCAGAGGATCCCACTCTTCGGGCTCAGCAGGACGAGGAGATCTTCCAGACTGCCCGCCTCGTCAAGTGAGCCTTTCTTCTCACATCGTGATTTCCCACTGAGGATACGACGGCTTTAGTGGCGGTCATTTCATGAGTCTGATCATGGGTGATTACGTTGCTGGATTCCTTGGGTTGTCAGAAGGCAATGCGTGGAACATGAATGCTTTCGATGTACGTATAATCTATCGCGTTCCAAACACAATCTGATTCCTCCTACGTAGCCCGTCAAACCGAAGAATGGCGTCGAGGTCGGACGAGGCCAAGGAAATCATTGCAGCGTTGAGTTCAACGTTCTGTACAGGGTGCGTTCGTGAGCTGCTCGTCTTCTTCATGAGCTTACCGATTGCCGGTGTATGTAGTGGCACGCTACGACGTCCACCAAAGACGAAAAGTGGACCGAGGACTTTCTAAGCAAACAGTTCGGAGACGTACCTTTGGACACCGCCACCTTGGACGACTTCAAGACAGTGTTCAGAAAGGTTATGATGTCCATCAATCCTGATCCCAAGCAGCGCACCTTTGGCGGGTATGTACTGGTAACCGCTAGTCATCATTATCTCATCAACACTTCCTCGTAGGATGACTCGTGGACCCGATGGGAAATTCGACGATGACGCTCTTGCCAAGATCTTGCTGGACGCAACGGAGGAGCCCGCTGGTGCCTATGGTGCCCAGAGTACCCCCGCCTGCCTGCGTGTGGTCGAAATTATGGGCTTGGAGCAGGCGCGCTCTTGGGGAGTCTGTACGATGAACGAGTTCAGGAAGTATCTGGGTCTGAAGGGTATGGGTGTCTTTGCTTCTTGTCCATGTTTCGAGTCTCACGCAATGCGGACAGAGCTCGAGTCGTTCGAGGAGTGGAATCCTGATCCTGCTGTCGCTGTGAGGAGTCCACTACTTGCTACAGTGACTGTGTACTCACGGCCATTGTAGAGCGCTGGTCGTCGCCTGTACGGCCACATCAACAACCTCGAGCTCTATGTTCGTTAATTTCTTCCTGATCCAGACCTTCAACCTGACCATGCGTATACAGACTGGTCTTCAATGTGAAGCTACTATGCCTCTTGGTGGTGGGCTTCGCTTCGCCTGCGGCTATACTGTAAGCGTTACTCTCGCACGATATGTGGTGTGGCTCAGTTGATCCTCGATGTAGATGACTCGTGCTGTTCTTGGTGATGCCATTGCGCTCATTCGCGGTGATCGCTACTACACCACGTCGTTTACGCGTAAGTTTAGGCCTTTTTCTTCAAGAATCTTTGACTGATGCGCCTTTCCAGCGGATGCTCTCACGACTTGGGGATTCCAGGTACTTCGGGTTCTTCCACTTATGTGTCAGATCTAATCCTCCTCACAGGATACCATGAGAGATCCTAACAATGGCGGTCTCGGTGGAAACAGTACGTTTTTCGGACATGGGATAATGTATATATTGACCGTCACCAGTGCCGAAGCTGTTGACGCGCCATCTGCCTCGTCATTATCCCTTCGTGAGTCTACCTCGCAACGCTGATGATCTTCGACTGAATCTGGCTCGAAAGAACTCCGTTTTCTCGTGCTTCCCCTTCTTCACGCCGAAAAAGATGCTGGACAGTCTAACGAAGCAAGGAATTGCGTCTCGCTACACTTTCAATCGGCCGGTCCCTACACCCTTGCCCAAGGTTCTCCATACCAAGAAAGCAATCGACTTCGTCTTCAAGGATCCTTTGAGCTTCAATAGTATCTATGAGATGAGTCCTCTGGGTAATGGATATGGCTTTATGATCGCTTTCAATGAAGCTGCCAAGTAAGTTCTCTTCTACGGTTCTGTCGGGCGGCGCTGATCTCGTCCCCAGGCACGACAAAGACAAAGCTACTGTGCGTACATATGTTAACTTCTGGTGGACGATGTCTGACTAACGCGTCGCCAGGCGTTGCATGCTCTGTTCCCGAACAAGGACTCGCTGGATGAGTACCGCTCCTGGTACCGCGAAAGCGTCACTAGCAAGATCCTCGAGAAGAGTTGGCAGGTAAGGCGCCCAGAAATCTCCAGACGTTTTTGCTCAGCTAGTCGTAGTACGATGGTGTCGGCGGAGTCTACATCGACATCGTGACGGATGTTATCAATGCCACCGCAATTCATTGGGCTGCAGATAAATTGGTACGTATACAAGCCTCCCTCAAGCATGCATGAGACTTACTTCCGCCGACAGTGTGGCCTCCCCTTGAAGACTCTGGACAATCCCAGTGGCATGTACACTGTCCAGGAAGTCTACGGCATGTTCTCTGAGATTGTATGTCCTTCCCCATGACTCGCCGAGCGTACTAACACCAGCTTCTAGTTCACGTACGTGCTGCGAAGCGATCGTTCGTATCTACAACTAACCCTGGTCTAGTCTGACCTTCTTGAGCATTGGCGACAATGAGCACGGGTTCTCTATGCGGTGGAACTGTGTGCAGGCTGGCGGTGTTATTCAGGCGTTGGTCGCCAAGGCCTTCGTAGAGGTTTCACCAGGAATGTCACCGGTAAATGATTTTCCTGAATCGATTGTCAAGGTCCTCACTTTCAACCAGAACGTTGGCATAGGTCTCTTGTCCAGGGTTCACGACCTCCTTTGGCCACCTTCCGAGAAGGCTTATTACCCGTTCCTCAGCCGACTCGCTGCTACTGGTCGACCCCTGAACGAGCTCACAGCTATGGTTGTCGGTCTCGCTGTAGGCTCCTCTGTCAACTTCGCACAAGGTTCCATTCAACATTGACCTGCTGTCTTCTTCACTTACCACGATGTAGCTGCCGTCAATGTCGTCGACTTTTATCTTGACGACGCTCGCACTGTCGAGCGTCAGCGGATCATTGCCCTTGTCAAGTCGAACAGCCGCAAAAACACTGAACTGCTCGAGGGATATGTGCGCGAAGCTCTACGTAAGCCGTGTCCTGTTTATCTCGAAATCCGCGATTGACGTTGGATCACCACGATCAGGTCTGAGCCCGCAATTCCAAGGACTATGGCGTCAATCCACTGTCAATACCACCATTGACCAAGGCAAAGGGTTCCCTCCGGTCTCCATACAGAAAGGCGATATGATCTGGGGGAGCTTCAGAAATGCACAGATCAATGTCCGTACAGCATTCACGGCTTGATTCCCAAATCATGCTAACTTTGCACAGCCTGTTGACTTCCCCAACCCAACCGCCGTCGATCCTACGAGGCCCAGGACCTCGAACCTTCCCTACTTCGGGTCTGGATTCCACGTCTGCGCCGGGGTTTCAATGGTGGAGCAAACGATTACCGACATGGTCAAGATCATATTTGGGCTGAAGAACATCCGTCGGGCCGCAGGACCTGCTGGGACGCTCAAGGGCATCCAGACTGTCGTCGACGAAACCGTGAACCCCCTCTATATCCAACCCAACGGCACGTTGAGCCCATGGCCCGCGTCGATGCATTTGGTCGTGAGTTTCTCACTCTCTTCTGATGATGTCTTCTCACTCTTCGATGACAGTACGATCTCTAAAATTCACTTCTTCAAGTTCACCTCGACAGCTTCTATCTGTACGCCAGCCCGTGTAACACCTTTTGAATCATCATGCGACTGCTTTGATCTACCAAGAATGCTTCTTTGACTGTGAACTACGTTCTCAGAGCGAATGCCGGATCAATGACTCAGCGCTCAGCGCTCAGCGAAGTCAACGTTCATCTGTGACTTACTATCGCGTTCAGTCCTGCCTGAAGTCTCGAGATCTCAAGGCCCAGACTTTGTCCGTATTGAGATTCTCTGACACACCTTGCTATCTAGAGTCGAACCTTCGATTGTTATTCAGTCTTTTGTTCACACGTCGACGGGTCCTTGACTCCCACCGCATCATCCCAAGTGAGCGCTATGCAGCATATTATACTCACAGCCTCCCGGTCGTGACTCAACCGCCTGAGAATCTCTTCGAAGCTCACAGAATCGTCAACGCCATGCCACCTCGGATACCCGACCTTCCTGAAGATGTTTTTCGCCAGTTCCTGGAAGTAGGCCTCGACCTCCAAGTAGTCTGCACTCTGTCACGGGTGTCGAAGTCCTTTCATATCTGGTATGTGGGTCATACGGCCTTATATGACTGTACCCCAGCTAAGTTAACACCTCCCGAAGCATGGAGCCGTACATGTACCGAGACATCGTAATCGATCGGCCCAAACAATCCCTTGCTCTTGAGAGCACTATTAGAGCTCGCCTTTCACACGATCCCACCTTCTGCCAACGACATGTGAAGACACTCGTACTGCAGATTCCACTGATTCACAACATTTACCATTACAAGGACACAGTCATGGACGCCATCTTGTTCATCGTGGCTCAGTGCAACGGTGTTCGGTGTCTCAACTACGGGCCTGTGTACCATCCCAGGATCGACGAGTGTCTCCGTGACATATCAAACAACGGGAACTTGCGCTACCTCCATCTTCGGGCCTTTTGGGATATCCTGGAACACTGTGGGCCCCACGCTTTGCCCCAGCAGATTACCCACCTTCATGTCAGCTATCTGTTTGGCTCCCACCAAACGTGGTGTGCCGTACTGCAATGGTGCCCTATGCTCGAAACCGTTGTTCTCGAGCTGTTTGACACCGACGCGCGCCCTGCCGATGTCGTGTCAAAGGACATTGACCAGATCCTGGAGCAGAATCCATCTTTGAGACGAATAGCACTTATGGTTCATATACGCCATAGTCGAACGAAGGAATCTGAGGGATGGGTGCGATACTTCTTGGAGCTGTTTGAGCAGGATTTACGTGTCGTCGTGCTTATGCTTCAGCACGAGTGTGCCACCGAGCCTTCGCTCTTAGAAGGCACCCCCGGAATCGCAATAGCTCGACATTATCGATATCGCGGATATGCTGAGTCTTACCCACTTGGAAGTGTATACTGGAGTACAATCCCTCTCATTGAGGGCCATACGGAAAATATATGGCAGGCAGTGGAGAGAGTGATTCGCAACAGACACACTGTGACTGAGCGTCCAGTGCCATGATGTGCTTAAAGTTATACTCTAGGTGTAGGATTTCTGTCTGTATTGTCTCTTTGGTGCTATACGAGCGTACCCAGTGCTTTCAGTATCGCTCCTAGTGGTTTGGAGCCGCAAATGACATGTACATAGTCCAGTAAACATTATCATTGAGGCGGCAACGGGTGACGCGACATGTGCCGGCAAATTCCGGCTTGCTTCGCCTCCAAGTCTGACCACCATGATCAAGTATGTGCTCGCCGCTCTCACACTGCTTCCACTTGTTTCTTGCAACACCGAGATAGTAAACTTCGGGCTCGCTGATGGCGCGGTCGGAGGCGTTCTGTACGTCTCTTCGTCTGGTTTCCTGGCTGTTGTCCTTGACTCAATCTCGCCTTGTTAGCCCAGCGAAATTGATAGCAAACCTCGGCTCAGGAATGAATGAGGTTAGCTGGGTAGCCGGAATGACGGTCAAACAAGAAGAGGACGACGCACCTCGCACAAGTGACTTATGGCTTGGCTTAGATTTGGCGAGCAAACCTTGGGACACATACGACAGATTCACGCTGAGGATATCATGGCCGGCTAGCGTGCGTCCACCGTCTGATATCCACTTTCCAAGCTGATGGCATTCCACACAGCACCCAACCGACTTCTCCATCCACCTCCACAACGCCCTCAATGGCACCGAACGCGTCAAATATGCCCAGATCATCGCGCAGCACGCTGGTGTATTCACTCCTTCCGCACACATACCCGAATCTATCGACGTTCCATTCGACGTCGTGCTGGATCCCCTTGCGTTTGGTCTCCTTCCCTTGTCTGTCATACCGATTTTGTGGTGTCTTGCGATCGTCATACTTAGCGCGGCGTTGGTGACCCCCAAGATTCATGCTATTTTAGCCAAGATTGGGTTGGAGGCGAGAAAGCAACATGTGCTAAATAGTCTAAAGCGCAGCTGAGCGGGTCGAAGAGACTTCCTACCTGCTGCAAACTCCGTGCATCGCTACTGCATATCCGTATGTAGCGGTTTGATTGCACCAACATCAGCCTAACACCTCTTTCAGGCCGCCAACTGTATCATGCGGAGTTGCACTACGAACATCGGCCCATAGGGATTTTGCGACTTGGACGCCTGACCGACAAGGATAACTTTACCTTTACTACACACACGATTGGTTTGAAACCGTGTCATTCATGCGCAGGAGTACACGATCGCTTGTTCGTATCGTCTCAATTTTTTCGTATGCCGAGACGGAAAAAAATGACCTTGGGATCTCTCGTGTGTCTACGGTGAGTGCATGGCCTCTGCGTTGTGTATGATCGCTCATATGAATCTTTCTGATCTTGTAGAATAATTGCACTTCAAATACTAGGATTCGAAGTTGCTAATGCGACTAAGCGAAAACCATCTAGACTGATATCTCTCTGATATTGTATGGTTTCTAAAAAATTCGAGAAATCACACCTCTGACCTTCCTATTTGTATCAGAAGCGTGCGTCCAACAACACAACTCTCTTTGGTAGCTTCTGGAGGACTAGTCAAGCACGCGGGACACAGTGATGACGGGCGTCAACATGTTCTTGAAGATGCGAAGCCCCGCCGCCCCTGGGTCTGCCAAGTCACCGTTCTTGTCCGGCGCAGATACGTTTGCTTCGCTTGGAGGCTCGGTTGGATTTGGACGTGTCGAGAGTACTTCAACCCACAAAATAGGTTGCGCACCAGGTTTGTGTGTTTCACTGTTGGTCCGTTGCCACCATCTGACACAGCTTTTGTGTAGCTGACATATGCACTTTTCCACGTAAACCGTGCATCTTCATGACTCCTCTGCATCTAGTGCTATGCAGAGAGAATCGGCATAGACGAACAGGATACACGAAGGCCGATGAGCAGAGTACCACATGTACCCCCATCCATAGATGCGACTTGCTCTCCCGCAGCGACGACCTCTAGACGAACAGGATACACGAAGGCCGTTGAGCAGAGTACCACATGTACCCCCATCCATAGTGGCGACTTGCTCTCCCGCTCTGAGGACTTCTACCGGGAGCTTGCCGTGCTACCCTTCATTCCAGTCTCTACCTATGATGTTCTTTGTCGCGCGCCCAACTACGTACACCCAGCTTCCTATGTACACTTGTTGTGGCCGCGTATGTTGGAGGATTCCCCAACGAGCTCGGTTGTGCTCGTCAGTCAGATTCCATTCATCCTGCCTACTTCGTCATTTTTTTCTCACTGGTCTTCTCCAAGACACTTCACTTGCCCCCTTCCTTTGTTCCTTTTTACCTAGACTTCCCTTGTTGCCATAGCTACGTACGTCTTGCTTCCACTTCCACCTCATGTGGTGTGTATTCTGGTGAGGGCTCCTCGCAGAGCCTGGGAATGCTTCGACGCCTTCATAGGGCGCCAGAGATGCAGGGTGGCTTGGACGGGCCGGTGGATGCTCGACGGAACTCAACCTTCTTGGGATTCTCAAGGTCGGTTGTCAGTGCAGCAGGATCACCTCGAGCTCTCGTTTCCAACTTGAGTCTATTGCACCGACAACTCGACACATACAGCTTGTATACATACACCAGCATCAGTTGGTCATTCGAAACAAGTACAAATGATGTTGTTTCATCGCTGTCGAGTATGCATGTCCCCAGAATTGGGCAAATACTTCTTGTTTCACTGAGATTGAGGTTCATCGACGATACAGGTACATGTGTGGATTGACAAGGATACCGTGATACGACGCCATGTTTGAATGCTATTTACACGGGACAATGTTGGTACATAAGAAGTCTGAATGGTAGTACACGGCAAAGCCCTTTTCCAATCCTCAAATTTGTTTAAACTGTCTAACGAAAGTCGGTATCAGGAACGCTGTCAAAGGAAGCAGAGCTAGAGGTCTCGAGCATATCCCACTGTGATCCTTCAGAGGAACTGGCATATCCATCTGAGTAATGTGGAGAAAGATTACCGAGGGCGCTAGCAACACTTGTTAGGTGCCAGGGTCCACCTACACTGGACGATGTACTGGCCGCCGAGTGATGTGACGCCTCGGAGTCATCTGAGCTCCATGCCTCATCGTCGCTATCCACGGGCTGATATTCAGGATCCGAAGCCTCAAGCCCACTATAGTCGCTCCGCGCGTCATCAATGAGCTCTATCAAGTCCCCCTTCACGACTCGCTGCTCTGGCTCCATCGATTCCCTCTCACTAGCAGATTCAATACTCTCATAGTTGCTATCTTTGAAGTCGCGGATGGTCTCCATGCTGCCCGTACGGCGGAGAAGGCGACGTTGTTCATCAATGATGCCTTGGTCCCATCGAAGGAGGGCATCACGCTCTCGGTCATGTCGGAGAAACATCTCGTCCCAAAGGCTGGGAGGGGCGGGCTGGATCGAAGTGCGGATCACCCAATCAGTGGCAAGAATCCCTAGACAAGTCGTGTCTTTCCATTCTCGTGTGAAGGGGCAGAAGAAGGAGCGGCGACGCGTTCCCTCGTGTCCGAAGCGACTACACAGGTTTGTCAGGACAAAGAAGAGGAACGAGAATAGTCCAACAGACAGTTTGGTAAAGAGCTTGAGAAGGTCGCCCTTCAATGGTCCATCGATCAAGTTTGCCTGTACTCGCTGACAGAGGAATCCATCGAATGCTTTGGCGAGTATGCCATCCAGAACCTCATAAGCTAGCCCATGCCCTCGTTCTGATCTGTCAAGGATGATACCAATGGAAAGCTCTCCGAGTGCGGGAGCGAGCGGCGATTGCTGGGAGGCTATAAGGTATACGAATCCAAATGGGCGAGTAGTAGGCCGCAAAATTGTCACTGGAACTTCAGGCGCCCAAGAGAATGAGGAAGTGGTCGCCGCTGGGACAAGGTTTGGGGCCCTTGTTGGAGGCACCTCGTGTGCTAGTACTTCAGCAGCCAGAGCTTGTTGCTGAGACGTCGTTGCCTCCGTCCAATGTCTAAGCGATGTGCCAGACGAGCTATCAGAGTCATCAGAGTCCCAGCCTCTTGCTATCGGGGCTTCATCTGTGGAAGTCGGGTCGAGCCTGATCTACGATACGATAAGATGACTGTCAAGTGAGACATGGGAACGAACACATACCGTCTTACGTGGAGGATCCCCGTACAGAAGCGCATTCCATCCTTCGGTCTGGTCGTCTAGAAGTGTTTCTATCCCAAATTCAAAGTGTTGAAATTGGAAACTGGATACTGAACATACGCTTCCTTTTCCTCCTGGTTTCAATGGAACCAATCTTCTTCTCAGCGGCTTGTACCGAGGGCAGGTAATACTTAATATTAATCAGTACCTGCGTCCGTACTGATAGTATCACGATGACTGACCTGTGGTTCCCAAGACGGTGCCAGACCGTCACTCGCGCGTACCGTATCCGGACAGGCGGGCAGTTGGCTTGGTCCTTGAATTATGTACGGGGAGTCCGGCGGCGGTAACGTAGGCGAGTCGGGTCTTACTGTAGATCCCTCTTCAAAAAGAGTTGTTCTCTTGGGGATGTGTTGCTGGGTTGTTTGCTGAGCGGCCTGTAAACATCCAGACAGAAAGCGGTACGTACTGTCGCCTCTACGGCTCCGTGCGGCTGAGGCGGCTCTGCAATCTTATGCGATATCGCAGCAAAGTAAAGGGCCTCAGTCGCAAAAGTGAAGAAGTCGTTCGCCTGCGCAGCTTCGACTGCAGTGAGCTGGAGTTCTTCGAAGAGGCTGTTCAACTTGTTGAGATTGAAGTCGTCCAACTCCAGTTCCTCGAGAGTCGATAGTGCAACACGCGGCTGCGACATGGTGGGCGATAGAGACATCGTAATTGATGTGCGTGCTGATGGCAGACCACGATTCTATACAAACACTTTGAGCGCTTGCGCTTCGAGTCACGTATTTGGGGGCGCCTATTCTATTCCCGTCATTTTTATGGTGTAGCATTCGTGTCCTGTCCTTCGCCTTTCGGTTTGTCATTCGAGACGCAGATTCAATGACTGTGGCGTTGCACTACACCACGCATTTCGCCAGGAGAGGCTGATAGAGCGAAGCCTTGGACTCACAAGAAGCGTGAGATTTTACGACAACTTCCAGGCGTCGGGTTTCGAAATGAATGTCATCTGATTCAAGTTGTTGCGTTCCCGCCCCCAGACGTCCGGCGAGATTCGAACATGACGATGGTAGTTGTAACAGAGACGAATTTCGCAAATTCAGGATCGAATGTCGATCGAATGTCAATGAGGCATTTCATTGCAGGCTCAACGTACATTGTAGTACGAGCATGCTCGCCTGTACTCGCAGTTGTGTTTCAGCTAATGGTACATCAATAATTACTCTAACGTGTTACGAGCAATGCACAGTTTCCGGTGTTTATATGAGTGGTAAAATACTATGTATACGCAAAGATCAAGGCTTGTCTACTAATGTGTAAGGTGGTAGTGATGCGGTAGATGCAGAAGGAGTTAATGGACTGAACGCGGTGCCATTCAACGTGCTTGGGAGGAGCTGCGCAGTGGGCTCCACGCTCGGTCCGGGAGTCACAGGTCGCGAGCTCACCGGTGTGTTCGCCTGAGACCGGTTGTGCGCAAGATGCGCCCGGACAAGATGTCCAGCCGCCAAGGCGGCCATCAACGACAGCTCGCCAGCCATGACACCGGCTGCGATCAGGCGTGCGAGGGCCTGCGCGTTCTGTCCAGGCGATGTTGGGTGAGCGCCCTTTATGCCAAGCATCTCGAGCACCGCCTGTTGGGGTGCCAAGACCGTTCCACCACCGACAGTCCCGACCTCAATAGATGGCATGGAAATGGTCATAAGGAGATCCTTTCCATCGTTGGTTCTTAGAGAGCGAGGTCAGCTGACAAACCATGCCTGGAGAACAGGGGAATACTCACGGTTCCATCAAGGTCATGCAGTTGGAACTCACCACATTCTGTGCCGGATCCTGCCCCGTAGCCAAGAAGATCGCAGTCAAGATGTTCGCAGCATGGGCATTGAAACCTCCGATACTCCCAGCCATCGCACTTCCAATCAAGTTCTTCTTCGTGTTCAGGTTGCACAGAGCGTCGACGGTGGTCTTCAGAACCGTCTGTACGACCTTCCCAGGAATGACAGCCTCAGCCACAACACTCTTCCCGCGTCCCTCGATCCAGTTGATCGCAGCAGGCTTCTTGTCCGTGCAGTAGTTGCCCGACAGCGCCAAGGTGACCATCTCGGGAAACTCCTTTTGCATCGCCTCGAGCGCCTTCTCCGTGCCCTTCGAAATCATATTCATACCCATGGCATCGCCAGTCGCAGTCATGAATCGGACGAACAGCGTGCGGCCAGCCATGGCAGTCTTGAGAGATTGGAGCTTGGCGAAGCGAGACGTGGACTCGAAGGCGGTTTTGATAGTGGCGTAGCCATCCGGGGAGGCAATCCAGGCCTTGGCCTGAGCAGCGAGAACGACGGAGGGGAAGTCGATAGCTGGACCACGGGTCATACCATCCTGGGTGATGACAGTGGTGACACCTCCACCAGCATTGAGCGCCTTCGCACCACGGGAAGCAGACGCGACCAAAGTACCCTCGGCAGTGGCCATCGGAATCGGGGTCAGGACACCATCGACGTTGAGCGGGCCGGCGATACCCAAAGGCAAAGGAATGTACCCAACCACGTTTTCGCAGCACGCGCCGATAACCCTCGAGTAGTCGTAATTGGTCAAAGGGATATCAGACGTTTCCAGAGTGCTTATAATCGAGGCGCGCGCTAGAAGGAGAGAAACTATTAGGGCACTCGCCAGTTTAACCAGGAAGAGAATAACTCACAAATGAGAGCCCTGCGAATCCTGACAGCACGTTCCAGTTCGTCGCTGCCTAGAACTTTCTCCAATGCGTACGCGGCGATCTTGCCATTCTGAGCGAGCATGATAACCTCCTCATCGTTCATCATCGCGAGAGCCAAAGAGACAGGCTTGGGACCGTTTTCGTACAGTTCGATGAGCTCCTCAAGAGGACGAAGGAAGTCAGCGGCGATGGCCTCTTCGTCATCAGAGGTCGACGAGGCAGAGTCCGGAGGAGAGAGGAGCTTGTTCTCAGAACGAGTAGCAGCCTTTGCGAGCTTCCTATCGACATCATCAAGGGTGAACGTCACAGGAGCAGCCTTCTTGGGTGGGGGAGGGATGTATATCGGCTTCTGGATGACAGCGCGGGCGGCGGTGATGGGGGTAGGCGGGGTGTCATTCACGACAGAAGTTTTTCCTTCACTATCCTCGCTGTTGCTGTTGAACCGTACACCAGCGCTCTTGACAACATTGTTCTTGTTGCCCAAGAGACCGGCACCGATAGCTTTGAGAAGGTAACCGTTCAAGCTGATGCTCATGGCGAGGACAATGACGATCCATTTGGACAGGAGCGGGTCACCAACAAGACGGGACCAGGTGGACATGAAGGACTCGACGATGTCCGAGGTGGTACGAGGGCCAAGGGTGGCAGGGGTCACAGACGATGCAGCAGCCAGCATAGAGGCTGGGGGAGTGATACGGATGTGGACAGGCGGGTGAACTTTGACCAGGATGCTGACACCCTCCTCCTCAATTTCGAATGGAGTAAGCTGCTCAGCCTCAACAAGCGAAGCAAGCGCGACGCGAACACTTGGGGCTGTAAGATCCACCTTGCGAACAGTCGACACATAGGTGCTGTGGCGCGTAGGCGTCAACGGCGCGCAAAGGTTCAAGATATGCAACGATAAGAAAGTCGCGATCTACAGCAAAAGGGTCAGATCGCGTATGACGAACCAAACAGTTTGAGCATACCAGAATGGGCTTGAGACGCGCCACGGGACTCTCCAATTTGTCCTCTTTCTTCCCACGGGCAGATCCCTTGACTCCTAAAACGCTTTGAATCATGTTGTTCACCTTGTCGCCTATTTTTGGAGATTCCGATGTCGAAGGGGTTCCAGAAGTACCAGCGGACGCGAGAGAGGACGAAGACTTCGATCGCGTCAATTTCTCGCGCACTGTCTTGATACGAAGCACCTGAAACACAACAATGAGTATCGGACAATAAAAAGATGGTCACAGATGAGCCAAGGCACAGACATGACATCACATCGGACGAAACGGAAATGAATAGCTCACCTCGATCATGATGGTGAGCACGGAGGCAAGGAATGTACAGAGGAGGAGGCAGTCAAGACCCAGGACGAGGGCGGCGAGGGCGCAGACTTCGCGGAGGCCACTGACACGGCTGTAGGCTCCGACAACCAGCACGGCAATTTCAATGATGTAGTCACGGATGATAGGGTAGTAGACCTTAGTCAAAGACTCAAGGATGACTTCACCGGCTGGCTTGAGCTGCCCACCAGCACTGGCGCCACCAACTGGGCTAGTGAGATGCGGATGCTTGAAGACGGCACGGGCTAGACGGATGGGTTTGTCGAAGCCGACTGTGCAGAGGAAAAAGGGTAGGGCCTCGGAGAGAGCGACAGGGTCCATGGGAATGCGTAGCCACATTGCAATGGGGAGGGACAGAAGCACGGCGATGACCGATGAGGAGATGATGGAACAGGGCAGCCAGAAGCTAGATCCAAGCTGGCGAGAACGAGAGGCGAGGATGAACAGGGTAGTCATCATTAGGATGTAGCCAGTGAGGATAAGGACAATGTCCAACGAGTTTGCTTTCTGCGGCAAATGAGCCGGATGTCGAGTAGACTAGGAGGGACTTTCTTACCTTGGCAAGATCCCAGAAACGCATCACGAATGCGCCCAGAGCGTAAGCGACCCACTTGCTGCTCTTCATGTCACCGATTGTCTCCTGCTCACGCGACTCAAACTCGAAACGGACATCGGCGTCGTCAACGGCAGACTTGAAGAAACGCGTCAGGGCCGCGACAAAGTCGTCGCGAGATCCGGGCGTGAATGCGAGGGTCTGGGTGAGCGAACGAGGCGTCGCTGTCACAGACGAGAAGCAAGCAGGGGCTTCGGTCAGAGACTGGCTGGGCATGTCCGTCGAAGGGCGATGGCAGAGAGCACTGTACTGTTGACCGGAAGCGAATGTCAGAGAATCCTGGGTGTACCTGGACATGTTGTATGCCGAGTCGGAGAGCGGAGCGTTGTCGAGGGAGAGAGACGCGGGAACAATCTACGTGGCAAAGATGAGCTGGGTAACAAGATGGAAGGTGAATATATGCGCACGTCTCTGCCTTTCTGGACCGAGTCGAGCGAGTACACGACTTGCTGGAGTTCGACGGGAATGAGCGCGCTGTCGGCTGCAGATTTGGCATGGTGCCAAGCATGTTCGCGAACGTTGACCCATTTGTCCTGCGTATAGAGGGCATGCGAAGGGCGCAGTGTGACCGGGTTGGACGTAGCGAAGAATGCGGAGTGCTTGATGGCGCCGAGGACGTGGAAATAGGCCAGCGTTGCGACGATTGAGAAGAAGACAATCGTCTCAACGGGCGAGTACGCCGCGTGGATCACAAACGGCTTCAGTACCGCGCGCATTTTAAATGAGAGGAGGTGTGCAGCGTCGGGTTAGCTATGTAGGCGTCAGTGTACGGCAGAGGGCTGCGAAGATGGTGGCGCACTGTGTGACGGCAGGGCGGGAGATGGGCGGGACGGGCAACCGTTGTGCGGACTAGGCCACAGAGGCTGGGATTCGTCTCGACTCAAGGCGGGGCAGCTTTAAAGTGTTTGGTGGTACGATACACCATCACAGGTTTTATGATCTCGTCCCATTCCGGAAAGACCCCGGATACCAGTCCCTGTCCACCTCCCATCCCCAACAGGCAAGCCCTGACGCTGGCTATCTCCTGCCAGCATCCATTCATTTCCACACCCGTTATTCTGCTCGCTTTGCTTCCGTGTCTCAGCTAATACCGGGCATCCTTGTCTTGCTCAATCCTATTCTCTTGTCCAGTCTTACCGCTTGTTCACTCACTCCGCTTCCGTTTGGTAAGGAAACAATGATTTATCATAGCCTCATACAGATACACATCGTGGCAATCATTCACGTACCTGTGTGGGTCTCTCAGCCTATCAGCTCGTTTCATATTGGTATCACCGTATGTCGCGTCCCGAAAACACTTTGGATCCATTACGACAATCACGTCTCGTAGTGACTACTCCATCCCTCGGGCTTCCGTTGTTCGTACCCCTTCTCCTGTAAATCTTGACGGCCCCGTGCTTCCTTTTCGCCTCTCAAAATCGTGCACTGACAGCGGCTACTAGAAAAATCCGTTCCCATCCACCAGATACATGTTACCATATTCATTGCGCTCATCTTGCGCCCATTCCTCTCATGTATCTCCGCCATGCATCATGTCACAGTACAAAGTTTTGCCACCGCGATACCCAATTGAGTAGACTGCTTGCTCCATGTCTCGCGGAAGTTCACTTCGACCACTCACACAGTAGGTTTAGTCTTCCAAGAGGCCTGTCTGATGCAAGTAATTGACAGATTACCGGCATCTGTTGGACCCACTGCAGTCCTTTGCTTGCTATGTTTGTTCGAACCTGCGCACTCATGCACTCTTCTAATACGTTGTACGCTCGTGTCCCCACCTTCCTACGTCCCATGAAGACAGACTATCTACTGTAACCTGACGTACACCGGCTACGAGATACGCCCTTTCGGCCCCAGGATGTTCAACTGCTCAAGATTTCTCTGAGAGAGAGACCACACGAATGTTAGTTATCATATCGATATCAGACGATGTTGGAACGTCCTAGCCTCAGACAATGAGATACACATACCCCGTAAATTTCTGCCAATCGCGTACATATGTGCACCAAGAGGTCGGCGCCTCTAGTAGTCCTGACCGAGACCACACGAGGACTCAACTCCCTCCCCTCAAACTTGAAGCTCTACTTTTATAGCCTTGCCACGAAATCCGGATCAGGTGTAATGGTCCCAACTCCGATTTGCGATATAGATGGAGGGTCTGATCGTTACCTGCGTTTCGTACTTGGAGCCTCGGAAAGAGGAGAGACCCCAAACTTGGAAGGGGCGCCTTGAGAGGCACTGATGCGCGCTGAGTGATGGGACTGAGATTGGCCGATATGCTTGAAATTCGCCAGTCGTACGACTCAAAGGAGAAGAGACAAACATCTCAACCTTTGAATGTGCAGGCTCGTGGGACAGCTAACACTGTGACCCGCTCGCGAGCGGACTGATATGATTATCGGGCGTATAGCAAGAGAGCCGAGCAATCAGTGATCGGTGTTAGAGTATTCAAGGAATAGTACGGAGGGCATAGTAGCGGCACTGCAGGTATCAAATCCGACGCGCAAGATATAAAATAGTAACTTGACAGCGAAGCCTTCACTACTCGGAAGACGAAGTGGCGCCTACTACCTAGAGAGACAGGACCAAATAGATACCTCTATCTTTTCATGTTGGTTAGATCTTGCCAGACAGAGATCGTCGAAGCAAGGAGTTTGTCAGACAAAGCAAGTAGCCGGCGGAGATGCATGCCTCACAAAAGTAAATCATCTCAGAGCAGGTCAAAGCATTGTTGTAGACAGCAGAAAGAGAGAGGCGCGAACGGAGAACGCTCATCCATCACCGCAATCGACAAAGTCGCCGTGACGCACGGGATCATTAGTGGAATGTCGGGCATGTCTGGAGACCGACGATAATGGTATGATGTCAGAAAGACAAGAAGAGAGACGTACAGAGTAATGATCGGTTCAGATTGGCGCCACACCGCCGAGTTGCCGCATCATCGGAGCTGAATCGGCACTCAAACCTAATTTGCACAACTGCAAGGACAGACTGCCGCCCGGAATATTGCCCCACTCTCGACGCCGTAACCGCAAGACACCGCCGCCATGGTCAACATCCCCAAGTGCGTATCCCGCCTCCCCCGTCGATGTGCGCCAAAATGCTGACCGTCGCTGCGCGCTCGTAGGACACGGAGGACCTGTGAGTTTTGCCCTGGAAATAACTTGCGATGGGAGTGATAATAATTCGGATGGCGCACAGACTGCAAGGGCAAAGCATGCAAGAAGCACACGTACGTCGTACCCATCACGCTACTCGATGTCGGGCCCGCTAATTTGCTCCGCCCAATAGACCGCACAAGGTGACCCAATACAAGAAGGGAAAAGATTCGCTCTTCGCTCAGGGAAAGCGTCGTTATGACCGGAAGCAAAGCGGTTATGGTGGTCAGACGAAGCCGGTCTTCCACAAGAAGGTGCGTGGTCCACCGGTCAATGGGGTGTATGACGGAGGCTAACGATGAGCGCAGGCCAAGACCACGAAGAAGGTCGTCTTGCGGTTGGAGTGCACTTCGTGCAAATACAAAATGCAGCTGACTCTCAAGCGCTGCAAGCAGTACGTTCTCAGTCATTCACTGGCCTGGCTGCGCGCTCACAGACGGCTAGCTTCGAGCTCGGTGGAGAGAAGAAGACCAAGGGTGCTGCCCTCACCTTCGTGCGTTCCTTTCCCTGCCCTCTTTGCTACACTCTCATCTTTCTTTGCAGTAAATACCATGTCGGTTTTGTATTCTGCCCTTCCCTTCAATATGATATGACATGTATTGCGCACTCTATGAATCCACTGCATCGCACTCCTCCATTTGGTCTACTCTGTCGAGCTGCCGAATGCTTATTTCGGTTCGCGCTGTATGTCCGGCGGCCAAATCTCCGTCCTAAACATGACCGGAAAGATGATGCCACAACTCTCGTCCGACCTTTCCGCAGATAAGACCAAAGACACCCCTCGGGCGGCAGCGCATCACTGCACGCATGTAACGGGCATCAAGCCAGACTCGGTTCCGGGGATGTATTTCAAGTGAAAGTCAAGAATGTCGCTGTGACTAGCCTCAATCCGGCTCACTCGCCGAGGATATGCATCAACAGAACCCATGATCTACTGATTCGTTCTGCCTTGGAGCTTCTTCTACACTTACCTTGAACCACCTCTAGCATTGACAGTAACATGTCCAAAGAAGAGAGGATCGACTCCATCTCTATCAATCTCGTCCCTGATCTTGCTGGTCTCGACGACTCCTTCGATGACCTCCAAGCCTTGTTCGAGCTGTTGCAAATCTCATCCATCGAAGCGACGGACTACGAAGATGTCTTGACGTTCGCTACGAGTGTGGCGTACTTTGCTCAGATCCAAAAGGTAGACATCATTCGAGACGAGAAGCTTTGATTGAAGTCTTGCCTGTCTAGCAAACGAGCACTCTGCATATAATCCAACAGGAGTCTGAAGAGCAACACGTAGAGGTCGCCGTGAGTAACTGCCTGCTGCGCAGCCTTGATGCGCGCTAAACCCGCACAGCCTACAGCGCCTGGCAAAGGGAGTAAGAAGAAGAAGCAGAAGAACAAGAGCAAGTCCCAACGGATTCATAAAAGGTACCAACAGGCGAAAGTCGTTCAGACGGTGGAGGAAGAACTGGCACGCGCCTCTCTCAAGACTGCATCGCCGTCCACGACTTCTACGGACTCTGCAATTGGTCACAGCGCCGATGAATGGGATCCGTTGAAGAGCTCGACTAGTTGGCCCGAACCAAAGGTAGAGGAGGACTTCGACATGACTCGAGTCTCCTTCGGTTCGTCTCCGTCGGCTTCAGATCACAATCGCGCCGAAGATTGGGACCCACTGGGAACCCTGACGCGGAAGGAAGGAATGACCCGATCCCCTACCGAGTCGTTTTCTTCGGTGGCATCTACAGACGTTGAGATGAATCAAAGTGCCGATTCGTGGGATCCGTTGGCGAGCTTGACCACTGGGCCCGAACCAAAGCCGAAGAACGAATATGGATCAATGCAGAATGGTGACCCCAGGGTACCGGGAAAGCATAACGATTCGAAGAAGGCTCAAAAAGAGAAGCAAAGATTGGAGACAGAACCTGAAGAGAAGAAAGTACAAACGGTCAGTCTTGACTCGGATGCTCTTCTCAGACTCTACAGACTCATCGAAGCATGTACACGACAGTACACATCAGACAAGTACGCCTGCATCGGCTTCGTGTATCTCCTGAACCTCGGGCAGGACGTGTACAATGTAGGTCTCATTCTCGAACCCAAAGAACGCGGCTGGGGATACGCGTTCAATGCGATGGAGCAACTCTTGAAAGTCGCATTCGATCAGCTTAACTGCCATCGCGTCCAAGTACGCGTCCCCGAGAGTCCGCACAGAAACGATACTCTGAAGTTACTCACGAAATTGTGAGTGTCTCGTCAATCGTAGTAGCATCGCTAACGGCCATGACCTGCGACAGGAAATTCACTCACGAAGGCACCCGCCGGAAGACGTTCTTCAGCCCTCTCATGCAAGAGTGGAAAGACGTGACGTACGCCGCTCTCTTGGACACTGACTGGACTGTGAGAGACTCCATGGCAGTCGCTCCGCCGACACTCTGGGATGAGATGTTTGCACGACAAGAAAAGGAACGCACTGCGTTGCTTCACTGGCAGACCCGAAGACTGGACACGTTTGTTGCTAAAGCTTGGGGACCCGAAATCATGCCGGGTCAAGTCATCGTTTGATAGGTTGTTGTGACTCTTTCATAGAATACTATACAGTATATGCACTGCGATGTGTACGTAGGAAATTGAGTATTTTACAAGGAATTTACAATCACATCTCTTGGCATATCCAGCGCCTGGCCACCCGAGCGTTTAGAATCTGTCCATGGCGTCACGGTGCCATACTGGAGTTGAAGGGCGATACCCTTCGCATGCAGCTCATCAAGCGTATGCTTCTTCCAGACCCACTTTGTCCCACTAGTATTCTTGTACATAAGCCCAGGATACCAATCCAGCTGTGTCTTTGAGTTCTCGACCAATCGGTGAACTACGCCTTCCCTGGCGCAGTACTCAACGTAGTGATACCACGTCTTGTTCTTTGGTCGGATACCAGGAATTTCGGATGTGAAGGTCATGACGGCAGTTAGCCATGGGATTTCCTGGTCAGCATAATCTGAAAGGGAATGAACAGATGTGAGACGTAGTGCTATAAATCACCACGCTGAGCAGTACTGACAGAAAATGGGGATATTGGACATGAACCTCGGATTTCCCTTCGCCTTCTCCTCCGCGTTGGACCTTTCCAGAGTGGGTAATAAGTTCATGTAAGTCTTCCCCGCTCTCGTCTCAGGAGGTGGCGCAGGACCCATGAACGCCATGTCCACGTCAAACGCCGAAGCAGGATTGCCCCCGGATCCAGGCCGGTACTTGAGGACGAAGTAGAAGCAATTGTTATGGAAGTTAAAAGGTTCGGGAAGCTCGTGAAGAGCCCAAGCCAGGCCCTGTGCGATAGGCATTCGATGCAGTTCTTTCCAATCTTCGAGGAGATACTTTCGCTCTTGCGCTGTCGGGATGAGCGAATTCGCCTGCTAGGGCCCGCGGCGTCCTTTTGCGAGATCTTTGGCGACGAGGCCTTCATCGTATTCCCGCTGGATTCTACAATGCCCTTTGTGCGACGGCCAGTCCTCTTTCTGATGCTCTTTACTCTGCAAGTGGGAATAATCAGTGCGGCTGTTCGTGGAGATGGTCATACAGTGGCGTACACAATAGCGAACAGCGCGACAGCCGCCGCATATTTGCATAGGTGGTGCACCTGGCACGCGTCGAACTAGGCAGCGCACACAAGCTTCGGGAACGTTTTTGGATGTCGGGAATTTGCTGTCAAGTGTATTGATCTTGTATACGTACTTGAACCCGGGATGGGCATGATTGTCGGACGCCATTCGACCAGTGATAATAGATGAATCGAAGTGGAGAATGACGAGTGGCAAGCAGTTAGCTAGGTAGGACGACCTGGCGACGTTCGAAGCGTTCAGCGCTGCCGTGGTCTGGCTGATGGTCCTCGTCGAGAGTGTATTGAAAGAAACAGGTGATGGGTGTGAGAGTCAAAGGTAATGAAGACAACGCACTGGCGCCCGTCCTTGTTCCATTTTGGTTCGAAGAACAATGAGTGCAGTGTGTATCGCCCATCCAAGAGTCAAAGGGTGTTTGAGAGGACTGTAGAGTACAGTAGACGGGATCAGAGCACTGTAGGATAGTGGTGGCGCAATATATTGCAGGTACCACAATACATACTATCCAGCTAACTTTTCTACGCCCAAATTGACTTTTGCCATATCCCCAAGGCCGCCACTAATGGAAGCCCCAGATAGACACAAGCAAAGAGAAGAAGACAAAGAGTTCCCCCGACGACACAAGCCGATACTGCAGTGGCAAGGTCATCGCGTCCCCGTGTTGCAAGCAGAGCACGAAGAACAAGGGCGGCAAAAATTAGATAACCAGATACGGGAGGCGGTGCCTCCGTAATAGTGGTTAAACTATTAAGAACAGATACTACACTTGATCTAAGCCAAAAGGCCAGAGTGGTAAGGAATCCAATCGTTCGAAGGCGGATTATATGGGATCGGGGCGCGCACGGACCAGGTGCGGCCCTGCGATGCACGGACCGACTGTCGGTCCGCATTTCGAACTTGTACCCCATCGATCACCACCGCGTCTTCAGGCGACTGTCAGTGCTCACGCTCATTGTAACAATTTTGGTTATAACAGACCCTCTCTCGTCGTCTTTGCACGCAACTCTCGACGCTATGCTCTGCACTGCTGGACTTACCCGTGGCCATCTTTCCGCTCCAATTCACAGCCGGCAGAATGATGCGACATGAACTGAGACTCATCCTTCTGTTCTGCAGTCTTGCTCTAGGTATCAGACCTGAAACCAACGCTACGAATTGTCCGCTCTATGCCATCAGCTGTTTTTTGGGTGACTACGCCCTTGTGTGCTCTCACCTCAAGCAACAGCTGCCGATCAGTTATTTCCATTGACATGCCTTCTCTCAGTGCCAAAGCCTGGTCGGTTTCGCTCCTGTCCAGCACCGTTCTTGGCGCTATCTGTTGCTCTGGTAGACCATTTTTAAGACTGTATTAGAAAGCCGCCTCTGCTGACTCGCGTTCTGGTCGCCCGACTGGAGACAAAAAGGCGTGCTTGTCCTGCTGCTTGCCAGGGCCAGGGCCATACGATACGCACTTGGTCTTGCGCACAGTGTAGCTCGCTGACTACCTCACTGCTTGACCTTTCAGATACAGATATGAGGTCTGGAGCCATAGTGTGCACATATAACATGGCTGCCATCCCTCTGTCCATAGTTGCGTGTGTTGGTGAGATTTTGCGTCTAACAGTCACGGAGACAACTGCGTCCTGTCGTGAGTAAGTTCCAAGGAAAACATGTCCTTCGGGAGCATCCACTGTGTCGTAGTAGTTCCGCATTCGAAGATCACGCCTCTTCCTCGTATGCCAAGCCCTGTCTTACCTATACTGTCGCCCGTACACCCTAGTGCACCTGGAGCAACGTCACGGTTCTGTAATTCAGTTTTTTCTGTGCGGTTGCGCTTCAAACAGCGAGGCGTCCACGCTCACGACCCCGTAATAGTAGGGCCAATCGAAGGAACGTGTTCAGCTGCTACTACCGTCTCGTTTGCGCAGGTGTTCACAAACTCGGACCCAAAAGGTTTGCCAATTCCATCGATGGTACGTCCAATATACTTCAAAAGCACGTTCCGTTCCTTGTTTCTATCGTACCAATCTTACAGGTGACTTCATTTGCTGTGACATCCGGCTCAATCTAGACTTCAATGAATTGCCAGCTCTGGTGCGGAGCAGTGCCTTGCTCTTCGGTCCACTGGCCCCAGACGGCAACGCGCGCGCCATCCTCGTCGCTACCGTTGTCGAGATCGAGGTTGAAGCACGGATGGGCGTAGATCCTACGACTTTCAGCATGGGCATAGACACGAAGCGGGGAGAAGAGTTACCTGAAGCCTTTCTCGTAAAGGTTGTGGTCGACGTTCATGTACCACCCGTATGAATCCCTACACGGAGTTGATTGTCAGGCGTTGATGAAATTAACAGAAGACATACTCTTGGGCGATGACCTGTACGTTGTCTTGGGCTTCGTCGCCTTCGACAGCGAGGTAGAGGCCGTGGCGCCTGTTACGGAAAGTCCACTGAACCCAACGATTAGTAACCTGCGCCTCTTTGCAGCAAAAGTAAGCACCTTCCCATCAGAGCGCTCTTCGACCTCCCATTGCTGGTTGTCTTCGCCATGCATGCGGTACCCAATGACGATTCCATCGTCTGCATGAATGGGACATGATTAGAATTCGGTTCATGAGACACGTTAATGAAGCCCTCACCTTTGAGGTCGAGGGCGGTGCCCGACTTGGCGTTGACGATGACGAACGTCCGGCCGCTGGCTGGGGAAGTGAAGGACATGATGATGTGCTGGCAGTCGTCTCTGAGATGATGAAAGGGAGGTAGGACGGGGTGTACTGACCGGTTATCGATGAGAGATGGTGGGTGAAAGCCAAGAGTGCCGAGACCAAAGTGGCCGAAGAGAAGGCCTCTTATAGGAACGACAATGGGTATTCCCGTGGACCGTGATGATGAGCGGTCTGCTAGGCGCAAATACCTCACCTGTAGAATGTAGCGTGAAAACAGACGCATTTGAAAGGGATTCGGCAAAGAGGAGAAGAATTGCACGAGTCTTGCTGGCGGTGGTAAATCAGCATGAAAGACACGAGATTAAGTGCTCGGTCAAGTTTGGATTCACCTGGTCATGGTCTCCCCCAATTTCATGCTGATGCCGGGAGTAGAATCATTGAATGGTACACTGGGCAAGGAGGAATAGATACTCTGATACTCTCAGCTTGAAGGTCCAAATCGGAGTCCAGCAATGACGGCAGGCCCGACTCATGCATAGCGTTACGAGATGATTTCGAGGTCTCGAACACGCGTCAGATCTCTCACTGCTGGCGACTTAGCACATCTCTTGACTCTGCGTGCACCATGGTCACTTCCAACAGAAAGAAATAGAAACTGGAGCTCACAGAGTTGCTCCAAGCTGTGGGACGCCGCTACTTGATTACAGTCAGATGGGAGACTCGGCTGTATGAGACTTTTGGCGCCCCACCGATGAACGACTCAAAGTTACAACCGACGTAATCACACTGCATGCCCCAGAGAGACGATGCAGCCGCTGCAAAGCCTTCCAGCTCAAGGCTCAGCGAAATTATTTGGCGACGGCTGTGTTCCAGAGTGTAACGCGAGGCGATGGCGTGCCGGACAGGCCGTTCCTCCGATGTGGCGTCGGTATGAAAGGGTATGAAGCGCGACTTATCATTCTCCAAAACACCGGCAGCCATACAGGACGTATGTGGCACGCTATCAATCTCAGAGCACTGGGAAAGAGTAGAGACAAACGGAACTCAGAGAAGCAAACAGGTATTCGTCGGAGTCACGATCGACTCCGGGTTCATCAATGGGCGGGGAATGCCGGACAAGAGGAGGTCATCGATCTGGCCATTCCTTCCAACCACGACGTGCCCGAGCTTGGCGGCTTAATAGCTGGGCCTTTCGTTGGTACTGCATGACGGTTCGACGGTCAAACTGAAGGTGCTTTTGTGATGCGTTTCATTGACTGATGCTATGCTGATAGTACAAGTGCCTTGTATCCTTTGTGTACGATTGTTCAAACCTGGATGAACTGCCAGCTCTGGTGGGGAGCAGTGCCTTGCTTCTCAGTCCACTGGCCCCAGACGGCGACGCGAGTGTCGTTAGCGTTGCTGCCGTTGTCGAGGTCAAGGTTGAAGCAGGGATCGGCGTATATCCTATCGATTTTGTCAACGACGAGGATGACGCACGGCTTGGCAGACGAGATCACCTGAAGCCCTTTTCGGGGATGTGTTGGTCGACCTGCATGTACCATCCGTACTCCTGGCTGTTCGACAATGTCAGGAGACGTGGATCACGCGAACGAATGGGATACGAACTCTTGACCGATGACTTGCTGGTTGTCGCCAGCCTTCTGGCCTCGGACAGCAAGGTACTTGCCGCCTCTCCTGTTACGGAAAGTCCACTAGCCATCACATCAGTCACCCGCATCGATCGAAGCCTTATATTGGCTCACCTTGCCGTCCGAGC
Source organism: Strobilurus luchuensis (assembly GCA_019915105.1). Taxonomy (NCBI): domain Eukaryota; kingdom Fungi; phylum Basidiomycota; class Agaricomycetes; order Agaricales; family Physalacriaceae; genus Strobilurus; species Strobilurus luchuensis. Next base: position 2,323,383 of record JAHLMJ010000004.1, read on the forward strand.
GCTGCTTGACCTCCCACTGCTGGTTCTCGCCACCGTGCGCCTGGTAGCCAATAACATCTCCATCGCCTACATCGTCTTGTCGGTCAGCCATAACCTAATGCCGATGAAGTACATACTCTTGAGATCGAGTGCGGTGCCCGACTTGGCGTTGTGAATGACGAAGGTCTGACCGCTGGCCGGGGATGTGAAGGAAGGCATGATGATAGTAATGTGCTGCTGCCGTTGTGATCAGCGACGAGCAAAGGGATGAGGGCGCAGTTGCTTGCCTTTGCTATTGATGAGAGGTGGTGGTTGAAGCTTGAGGCGAATTGACAAGGAATGGTGAGGGCAAGCGTTCTTATATGGCACTAATCACGACGTCATCCCCTAACTGCACGCCACTGTACACGCGTTTGGTCTTGGCATTCTCGCCTCAAAGTCGTGTATCTCGCGCCAACTTATCTTCCTCCTGATTGCTATCCGATTGACACGATAGGGACACTCGCTATATAAGAAGACACTCGCTATATAAGAACTCTACGATTACACTTCCAGCATGTACAGTTCGCCAGCTGTTGGGCTTTGCATAGGCTTGGCGTTTCGTCATGTCCTCTCCACCATTGTTCATTCTGACATTAAGTATCTTGAAAGATTACGCGTTGCCACTGCTCACACCACAGTCACAGACCAGGCATCGTCGGCAGACATACTGTACGGTAAGACAGGGATCGTTGCCCGCCACTTACTTGAAGTTTATACATTCTTCCAATGACTCCCCCAAAGATTCGTTTGGGACAGTGTCGACACCACCGGCTGCAACAGTGGATCATCAAGTGCAAACGAGCATTCCAAGATCAAGCATTCGGTGCTCGAGCGCTCGAGGCCCATTCGTCTTTGCAATCAGTCAATGATGGTTCGCAGGCGGTTGGTTGGATATTTTCTCTTTAACTGGGAGCCGTAGGTGTAGCATTGCATACAGATTTCCGTATGATAGAGCATGTGCATAAAAAACTTGGAGTTAGTCTCTGCGCCCTTACACCTCCCTGCCAGGATCGGAAGAATTGCCTGACGCCTGCGGCGGGACAGCCCGGACATAGTAAGACCGCTCGATGTGCCTGGAGGTGCTTGTAAGTTCGTTCCTACACACAAGACGACCTGCGAACTTACGGCCGAAAAAGTACAGTGATCTTACATCCCCGAGTGACCTTGAACTTGAAGTCAACCTCCACTCCCTTCTTCGCAAGGGACGAGAAGCCTCCATTCTTCAACACCACGATCCCGCTATGCTGGCCAGGAATGCCAGTCACCTCAACGCAGATGGCAACCTTCTTCAGAACATCGAACTGTGAGTCTACTAGCATGACCTCAAGAGAATGCCAATCAAGTAAATGCTCCAGGATCGCTTCGAAGGTGAGATAATTCAATGGAAGTTTGTCCGTGTCGTTGGTGTGTATGTCCCTCCAGGATAGTCTCACCGTAATGCCCAAGAACGACAACCGATTACGTGGAGGAAGTGTGCCAAGAGTCTGCGCTAGATAACCCCACAATGGCACTGGAAAATCCGGAGAAACGTGCACGGAGCCGTCCCAAGTGAAACACTTCAAGTTCGTACATTCTTGGAGATGATAACAATCAATACCAGCATTGTTATCTGCCGAATGTCAAGGTCAAGTCAAGAGGAGATTGCTCGGTATCCACCACCTACCTGAAATCCTGAAAGTTTCCGCCAAAGAAATTTGGAATAGAGAAGACCTTAACAGCTCACTCGTCTGCGTCCGAAGCCCAAAATGAGGCACGCGAAGTGGTATTGCCCTCTCCGCCCCGTGCAGTGATAATCGAAGGGAAGAGACGACTGCTAGGTCAATGACACATGACGGATGAGCGAGGTACTCTAATATGCATTGTGAAGGTTCAAATGAGAGAGATTGCAGCGTGAGGCGCATTGGCGGAACTCCCTCGAGGTTACGCGTTGTTCGAATACAGTGGGCCGAGTGATCGTGGGCGTGCCAACAAGCCTCCAAGAGCAGCTCCTTCACGGAGCCGCCAAGGAACATTGAGAAAAGACTGTGGCAGGAGGAAGTCATTGCGCCGCGAATACAGTACTTCGAGATGCCTGGAAGACGAAAGAGGGCTCCGTCGCGGAACAGGGACAGCGAATGGGGAGAGGTGTTGTCGTCGATAGGCAGTGAGCGGAAGACCGGGTGGTCATTACCGATGAGGGTGATAGAGCCTAGATTGGGAAGGGATCTAAGCAGATGAAGGAATTTAGTATCTGCGTGGGGATTGTCGGTCCTGGTAGCAAGCCAGAACTCGCCGTCCCAACGTGTGGGAGACGGTTGATTGGCAAGGTCGCGGATTGAAATAGAGCGAGGGATAGACGCCAAGCGGGGTGATGCAATGATGCGATTATGAAATTTCCGGTGAGACCTTGAGCTGGTGAGGAAGACATTTTGATAAATGTACGCTTGACTACGAGTCGCAAAAGCGCTTGAGACCGTCGCGAGACTGAGTAGCGTCTTAAAGTCCCGTTTCTCGTAGACCATGTCAACGATTTTATCTATCAGCTCCTGGGGTAGACGCAAGTCGCGTTGAGCCTCGCATTGCAACATCGTGGAAATACCACGACCTGGACAACAGATGAGAACTTGATGGCTAAGTCGAATGCTTTGCCGTACTCTTCGTTTCTCAAGTGTAAGTGTGAGCCGTGTAGCTTCGATCGAGTATGACCGTAGAGGAGGAAGGAGAGCAGGGCCCCGGCCCACGGGCCCCCGCACACTGAGTAATAAACGCCACGTGGAAAAAGTAAAATTATTACATCATCGATTGACTTAGGCGCGACTCCGAACTCTGCAACTTGAGATAGGCAACAAAGTTTTCGCAACACAGAATACAAAGATCTACAAGTAGGTCCAGCTATCGATGATACTGTACCCCCGTATCTGTGCGTTTGGTTCGGCATGACAGCCTTAAGCCCGGGGCCCACGACAAGGGAGCACATATCCCCCGGGAAGTAACTACGGCGCATGGGTGTATTGGGCGCAAATATGGCGGTCTGAGTACGAGATATTTCACTCTCTTACGGTGCATCTAACTTCCTGCTTGTGACTAGGTGGATATCGGTGAGATGTTCGAGCTGAGAAACCAAGAAGACGTACGGATGAAAAGAATGCGAGCGAAGGATGGCTGGAAGCGTATGGAAGTTGACGACGACATTTTGTCGCGTTCACTCGCTCAAGGTGGGTATGATAATGTTGGAATTGACGTACCTGCAAGTCAATTTAGACAACGGGGGTCAAGATGGAGTCGGAAGGCGTACCTTTTCGTGGTTCTCATTGACCGCTCATCCATTGATGAGGCATTGACGCCTGTTGGTACGACATTATTGTGTTGGTGTGGTTCGGGCATACGAGCATCGCATATGGGTATTGGACAGCTCGTGACGCTCTTGAAAGGTTAGCATACGACATAGAGGAATTGAACTTGGCATAAGAGAAATTTGTGGTCGGCAGTCTATCTCAGACATCAGCGGCAAATTTGTATAATCAGAGAGGACATACCGTCTGGAGATTCGCTCGCGCAAGCTGCCATGCCAGCCAGAGATTTTACACATTGAATGTAAGCAGAATTGATGAAGATGGGGGTGCACTCGAGAAGTTGACTGATGACATCGGGAGAGTCGAAAGTTGTGGTGGGGGTGTCGCATGCCAGTTGTAGCAAGTTGGACGGGATAGGCAACGTCTCCTTTGTCGGGATTGGGTCATGAGTGCACCTTGGCAGACTAGATGACAGATTAGCAGATGTAGGTTCGGGACTCGACACAGGAGACTTACGGGCAGCAGCATACGAGCTCTTGGGTTGTGCATTTGGTTCGGCATAAAGCCTTAAGCCCGGGGCCCACGACAAGGGAGCACAAATCCCCCGGGAACTATTGGGTGTAGGTACAGAAGGCGCATGGGTGTATTGGGCGCAAAATGATGGGGATGGAATGCATAGGCATGAGGTGCGTTGTGGTTCACTCTCTCACACTGGTGGTCTCAGATAGGGCAGCGGCCTTCTGGATGAGCGATTAGAGAGCTATCAGCGTGAGAAGAAGACATGCGTACGGATTTAGCTCAGATGCCATCGAGTGGTCAGACGGATGCATGATAGCAGAGGTAGTTGACGACGACAATTGTCGCGTTCACTCGCTTACTGGGTAGTATAGTTCTTGACGTACCTAAGAGGAAAAATTAGGTCAGACGAAGTCGAATCAGGTGGAGACAGACAGATCACGCACCTTTCAGTCAGTGTGTTGATGAGGGCCGACGAGTGCCTATTGCAGTTGCATCTCGCGAATGAGTTGGGCATACGAGCGCCGCATGTTGTTATCACCATGCTTAGCGGCGCTCTGTAGAGATTAGCATACGACATAGAAGTGTGGGGACTCATGGAAGGAAGGATGTAAGCTTGTTGGTGTGCTGCCACGGCCACATAAGCACTGATACTAACACACTGATAGCAGGGACGTACCGAGTCGTTACATGCTCGTGCTAGCCGCCATGCCGTCCCGGATTACAATTTCATGCAAGTGGGGGTTGATAGAGATGGGTATGCACTCGAGAAGGTGACGTTGTTTGGCTGGGAGGACAGCCAGAGGGCCGACGTAGTGTGAATGTGGGTGTCGCATGCCAGTTTGAGCAAGTTGGACAGGGTTTGTCGGCGCCTCTTTCGTCGCTCCGCAGCGCAAGTTATGTCGTGAGTGCAAGTGGCAGACTGATGAGTGGTGAGGACAGGATGTGTATGAGGATGTGGAGACATACGGGCAGCAGCATTTTGTGAGCAGATGTCGTCGAGTGTGGCTGAAATGGGAATGAGAGGAGTACAGCCTACGAAGAATGAGGCGCACCGATCATAGAGTTGGCTGTGGCTGATAATGGCTGTTAACGCGTTCTTGGTTGGGTGTAAGCCCAGAGGCCCACGACAAGGGGACGCGCGGACGATGGGTTCGCCCTCCTCCGGGGTTATAGTATGACGCCGGCATGGAGACGACGACGAAGACAGAACCCCGTCGTCAGGAGTTTCTGTATAGTGTGTAGTCGGTGTAGAAGGGGGAAGATGAGAGGGAACTGGGGAAATAGCGAGCCGCGACGCCCTCTTATATATGCCAGGATTGTGGCGAAGGCTGTTGCGCTATTGTTCTTTCCGGAGATACGAAAAACAAAAGGACATGACGCGGCCAGGGAATGTATTGAGATGGTGGAGATAAGAGTAGCGGAGTTTCGTTTCGAAGGGACGATCCATAGGGTCTGGGCTGGAGACATCAGATTCCGCGCTTGGCACTGCACAAATTGTGGCGACGTTCTGAAAGGGAGAAAATGAGAGCACCAGTCGTGAAAGCGACTCAAACATGCCCAAAGTATGAGAGCAGAGGTATAGAGGCCTCATGAAGCCCGCCATAAAATTTCGCGCGAATCGTCAAGGGAGAACGAGCGCAAGAAAAGACGCCACACGTGTCAATGATCGCACCATTTTCTTTGTTGCGAAAAGACAAGTGAGGCGCACATACCCGGGGCGATCCACTGTCTTGGACACGATAACAATTACAGCGATTAGCGCCCGTGGACCCACAACATGCCGCATTCTACTAGTCACTTATTGTGCAATCAGAAGAACGAAGGAGTGGACTGATTTCGCGTCTCATCTATTGTGTCCAAAATGGACATTGGCTTATCTGCAGGCAGGCAGGCATTCCGATGCGTTTACGAACCTGTGGCGCATCATATGAGCGTCAAACTTATGCCGACCCATCCCATCCAGTCCAGAATGTGCCAAGACAAAATTTATTTTTCGAACTGGTGATTAGTTTGGTATATGCAAGAATAACATTTACAGTATATCGATAGCGGCCCTAACACGTATAGTCCATTGGTAATATTAACACGCCCTCCCCCTCCGTTCAGAGGCCACAAGCATATCCACAACCCGATCCCTCGCTTCCTCAATCTCCTCCTCATCGAACAACTTCCTACCCATGACCGTCCTCAACTCATACCCCCCGCCTTCGCGATCCGCGAAGGACGGACTCGGCGGTGGACTCAGCAGGATTGAGACGCCCTCCCCACCCGAGCCAAGAACAGCAGACGGGAATATCTTGCGATAAAGGACGATTGCAGTCAACAGCGTACGAATCTCGCCTTCCAGGCCTTCACCGACTTGACAGTCAACGTCAACGCTGCCCCCATTCCACACCGTCTCGAACGCCTCGCCCAGCTCCGCGAACTTGCCGCCAAGAGACCGGGCAGAGTCAACAGTGACGCCGCGGGCTTCCTCTTCTCTGGTGTGGGCACCGTCGGAGTCGAGTTGAAGTGGTATCACGGAGCCGACGAACATGGCTGCTAGATGCTTCTTGAGCCGCTGCAGCACGAGGCTGCAGGCGACGACGCCGATGGGGGTATGACGGGGCTCCTTGGGAGCAACCTTAACGATGGCAGCGGCTTCCTCAACACTGACGGATTGAAGAACCAAGCGCTCATATGCACATGCCCGGCCTTGGGTCAAGCCATTGTTGCGCGCTGCGTCCCAGATGCTGGATGCCCTGCCTTTGGCTATGGGACACAAGAGCATGGCAAGTGTCGTCAGATCACCAGCACTTGCACTGAACCAAGGAAGATGGGCACGGAGGTGGTAGATCGTGAATAGTCTTGATGCGAATGATGTCTTTTCTGTAAGTTGCATAAACATTCATGTCGAAGGACTGCGAAGAAAAGAACGAACCCGGATTGAAGATGCAGATCTCACCAAGCCTGACCCAAGCACGCTGCTCCAAGCCCTGCTCTTCGTAAGAGTCACCCTTACGACCCCATCCAAGGGCCTTCTTTAACTTCTCAGTCTCTCCCTGCTGACCACGATTGGAGGTCTGCAGAGCCGCCGACAAGCTAGCAGTGCGAGTGATCTTCGATGGAGTAGTAGTATCGCGCTTGACGGGACGGAAAGTCTCGGCCTTGACGCGAGACTTTAGCTTGCCGAACCAAGGCAAGAGAATGGAGGCAAAGACAAGCACGGAGACGATGAGGTGGAAGACCTGTATCAACGATTGATATGTCGGGGCGACATAGTGGGGTTTCGAGCCAAGCACAACGCCTTCGTGTGTCGTGGATGCAGTTGGAGTGGAGTTTGTGAGAGGGTTGTTGAAGAAAGAGAACAGAGCAAAGGTGGCGAGAAGATATTGAGGAGCCTGTGATTGTCCTGCAGGAGGTGGAGCAAGCTCGGTCATCGTTGGTGGTGGTGCAACGACCTTGCGAGGGCGACCACGCTTCCTCTTCTCGGGAACCATACCAGGCGCCAGGGGCGTCGCACTGACCGGAGGCGGCGGCGGAGAAACCTTCGGCTTTTTCCTCTTCCGCTCCTCTTCTTCGTCGTTGTCATCGTCGTCAGAGTCGGCACCATCATCCTCCATACCGTCCACTTCATCCTTCTCTTCTCCGCCGAACTTCTCCTTCCATTCTCGCTCCCACGCGTTGAGCAAAGCGGGTCCTCCAACCAAGCCAGACACCAGAGCCTTCAGCCCGTCCTGCTCGCGGCGGAGACGCTGCTCCCGCTTCTTCAGGACGGTAATGTACTCGACAGCCTTGCCGAGAACATTGGCCTTGCTGCACTTCCTGGCCACCTTGACACCGTCGACGAAGCCTCGAGCGTCAATGGTGTCCATGCCTTCCTCCATCTTGATCTTGGCCTTGGTGCCCTTGCTCTTCTTGGTGCCGTCGTTCCACTCGAGAACACGGAGAGCTGGGACAGCCATGCGGAGAGACTGGATGCGCGCATTTAGATTGGTGCGGTAACGGCGCTCGATGGTGGTATGAGACGTTTTGGGGCGGGACGACATCATAATCGTGCCAGACGTTGGAGGCTGGAAAGTCTGGACATTCGGCTCTAAGTGCGAGGAAGGTGGTGTAGTGGGAGGAGGAGTCGACGCGGCAGATGACACGGAGGACGAGGAGGACGAGAGAGCGCCATCTGCGAGCAAATGTCAGATATAGTCTTTAGACAGTATAAACGGGCACGTACTTGTGGGCAGCGCCATTATGACTCCTGCAAATTCACGCACTCTTTGGGCTAGTTCCGCCGCTGGATCCATGGAAGATTCCGATCCGGAGCCAGAGGAAACACTGAGTCTCCGCGGAAATGTGCTCATATCCGATGACGAGAGAGACGAGGGACTCGCGGATGACTGGAATGTGAATGGAAAGTCGTAGTCGTAGTGCGATTTTGACAATAAATTCGGCTCGATGGATGGCGGCGACTTGCTAAGCATACTGGGGTCAACCACCATCGGCGAGCTGTTGAAGTCCACGTTTTGGAATTCGGGGAAGTCCTGCCAAATGGACGAGAGCTGGGACCAGTCGGCAGACATGGGGCTGTCCTGGAGCATGTCCTCCTGCAGGATGAGATTGAGGTCCAGGGGGTCACTCGACTCGTGCCCCGACGTTGAGCCCGACGACGAGTTAGACGGTGACGGCGCTGAGAAATCCATCATGAGAGTTTGGAAGAGAGGTGTGTGCGAAAGATGGCACAACCAGGTACTGTGCTGAATCGGACCACTTTCTGATATTCATCATCCACGTGCTGCGATCAGGGCTTTGCACTGCCACACAAATCTCGGCAACGGGCGCAACGGGGGCGCAATTATTCGGGTGGAGGCCTGTGGAGGCCCCCCAGGCGAACAATAAGAAATCGAGCCTCGTCTAAGCAGACAATAGGATCTGTAAACAATAACGCTCTTTTGTTTGCTATAAGAGTACGGCCGTAGTGCTGTATACAAACGTAGCAAGACTCCGATCACCAACAAGCCGACTTCAGTTTGTTGATTTCACACCGTGCAGAGAGCATCACTGGTCTCCTGAACTTCAAGACATCTCTGACTCAAAGTCAATCAGCAGTCAACGAGTCAACATTGTACCGTGCCACTGACTGTTTCCACAGGCTTCCTATTGGACTCACCACCCACACCATGACTCGGATGCCTTCGGACAACCATTACGCCCGTGCCGCTGCACTAGCAGAAAGCAACTTTCACCGTGCAGAGCTCCAAGCGCTCAGAATCGTCCCACGTGCTTTTCTCCACCGCATGGAGGCCGAATCTTCAGTCAGTACACATCTTTACGGCGAAGACCCATACGCCCGCGGCGCAGCCGCGCTCAGTAGGATCGTCTGTGATGAGCTCTTCTTGATTACTATGTGGGCTCAAGTGGGTGACTTTTTGGTAAACGGACATAACAAGGATTCCATCACGGCCCTTCTGCGACGCTCGTTGGCATCGCTCAATTTTGAGAGTCGTATGGTCACGGCAATGATCCTGACACTAAAACCAATTCGTAAATGGTTTTACTGGGTGGGTACTCATACTGTCTCCAGTGAGTTGGCGTGGGTTTTTGACGTCTGATTAGAAGGACGGCAGATATTGGCCTCTCGACAAACTGCCCTCTAGGCTTGCTATAGGCTGCAGTCCAAAGGACAGCTTCACCACTCAGATGCATCATAGCATGCTCAGATTTGCTGGTGGCTACCTCTGGGTTGACAAACAATCTACAGCTGAGCTGGATGCAGGCACCTTGATGTTCATGATGGAGGACTTCAAGAAACTGATCATGCTCTCTTCACCGTCCGTCCTGAGCAAGTTGAATCCAGTTCTCGTACGGCTGATGACGGAGGGGGCTCAGATTCATGTATGTCCCATGTTCACTTATCGTTCGTGCCTCACCTACCCAACGATAGAACTTCGCCCGAGGTCTAGGCATACCGATGGTCGATCTCTACCAAGACACCACACGCAATACTCTTGTACGACCCGAAGTCAACGAGCTATTCTACAGGCTGGAGAACGCACGCGAGATCTTTGACAGTGCTTCACTCGAGAGATCCCTTCTCGATGCCTTTGAAAACCAAGAATACACTCATCGTCAACGGAACGATCGATTCTGGCAATGCTTGGACGAAGCGGCGCGTCTGCACCGTACCTATACAGGTATCGAAGAAGTACGTGGGCATATACAAGTCTCCGCTGTACATCTCACCCTCCCCTTCATTCTGACAGTTATTCACTGAACCTGTGTCGCAATACCTTCCCCTATCGCAATTCACAGACTTCTCCCTATACAAAGACGAGGACGAGAAGAAGCGTGATCTGTTATTCTGCGGTGACTGGCCCTCCTCGAGTGACGCGATGGCCGAGACACCTGAGCTGGAGCCCAAGACTCAACGGACGCCAGTGATGGTCAGGATCGTCCAGCAAGGAACTGTGGAGTATGTTCCAGCGTTCATTGTTACACCGGCGCGGCAGGAGCCGGAAGACGTCGTAGTCAAAGTCTACTGCTACAACGAGAGGATCCGGCAGACGTTCCTTCGCATATGGTCTGAGGATAGACAGCAGGGAAGGATGAAGTTCCAGGATATCGAAGAGGTGCGTTGCACAAGCTCAGAGCATCTTTGTTCTTGTCATAGTGACCTGTCCGGCCGCAGGCTCTCCAATATATAGGTTTCGGGAAAGGACCCGCGGAGGGCTGTCGTACTCGCTGGTACGTTCGCGACGATGTCAAAAGTAGGTTCTCATTTTCTAGAGTAAAGTTGAAGTTGACTGACGGACTGTGTGTAGTGCCCATCTGCCCGAAGAAGTTCAGAGAAGCGCAGAACATCTATCCTTATCTCGTACTGCATCAGTAAGTCGCCTTCAGTGATTGTTAGCCGCCTTTGTTTCTTGACGACGTCTAGACCCTATGGCAAGAGGACGAGGTGGTACAACGACGACATGCGCATCTCGATGCGCACATTCCTCGAGACGACGTATGTGTGGACGACTAAGAGTTTTATCTTGCGTACTAGGAAGGCGGAATGAGCGAGATACATGGGTCATCTGTGCTGGTGGTCGGCCCTTCCGCTATCAGTGAAGAGAGAAGCCCAGGCTGAGTGGAGCATCGACCGTGTACATTAGTGACCCGCAGCTAGAACTTCGAAGGTACAAGCCAGAAGACGCTGATCTTGACGAGCATGCGGTTGCCAGTAGTCAGACTAGTGTCACCGGTCTTCCAGCGCTCAGTACCCAGTCCTTATCGCAGCAGCGGCTGGAAAGATTGACGCAATGACCGGGTATGTTCGTGATATACACGGACCGGGTTGTTCGCCTCATGCAGGTGTGAATGACTGGTCGTGGGTGTTGAGATGACAGGAGAGGAAGCAACGATGTCGAGGATACAAGAAGCATGATGCCAGGGAAAGGCGCCGACGACCATAAGGCGAAGAGGCAGCAAGGAAGTCGAGAGCGATGAGCTCTGAGCTGAGCCAAGACACGATCGGCATTTGCACGCAATTTCCACGTGGTATATTAGACTCCGTCGAGATGCTGTTTCTCACGCTCAGCCTCTTGCTTCGCACTTTTCAAATCAACTACGACTGTGGCATCGTCGCCTTCTAGATCAAGGGGAACTATCTGAAAGATTGCGATGCAGGCTTGAGCGTGTATCTGTGGTCTGTCAGCACATTGTCAGAAGCGTGGTACGGCGTGCAACCTCTGTCAGCACTACCAAGGACCTTGTGGTGCCCACTGAAAGTCAATGCCGAGACACAAGGTCAATGCTCAAGGCGAACCTCAATCATGAAGACGTGGGAAGAGTTGACCCGTGTTGCCCGTGTGCAGTGTTATGTAGCGGTGAGAAGCCTCTCTTACCATATGCATAACCAAATTTATCTTCCTGCCTCCCCAGATATCGGACACATGATGAGCTACAGACTGCTGTACTTTACCATACGCGCGTCTTCTTACCCACAGCTATCAAGGAAGTAACGGGATTGCTACGCCGCGCCAAGTCGGGCCACACGGATGCACAGTGCTACAACTCATCTTCGATGTGAGCTATCATAGCTTATCTTCTGGGAAATCACCTTCTCATAATTGCAATCTAGCTAGGAATGCAACTATAAAGCCTACACGGTTAATCTTGGAAAGGACGTGCCATTCCTCGGTGCTACCTCCAAGCATGTTGAGACTCGCTCTTTGCGCCGCGTTGGCTGCCTCATCTGCTGTCTATGGCAGTCCCACGCCCCGTGCCATGGCTGTTCACGACCAGCGAGCCTCTATCCCCAACACATTTACGTTGGCCGGAGGTGCTGACTCGGAGGCCACCTTGGATTTCCGCATCGGTCTTACCCCGAACAATATTGATGGCCTGGAGGAGGCTCTGTACGCCGTCAGCACGCCAGATAGCGCTCTGTATGGCCAACATCTTACCTTGGACGAGGTGATGGGAATTACCTTGTGTCACACACATCGACACTGACTCGCGATCGTATTCAGGTGAAAGCCTTTGCTGCTCCCACCCAAGAGACCGTCTCCCTAGTCACTCAATGGCTATCCGACAATGGGATCACTGCCAAGACGACTGGAGCTTTCGACGATTGGCTTTCCTTCACCATTCCTGTGAGCAAGGCCAGCTCCCTGTTAGACGCTCAATTCGACACTTTTGTTCACACCTCCACTGGTGACCGCCTGATCCGGACATTGTCTTACTCAGTCCCTGCCGATCTCGTCGAGCACATTGAAGTTGTTCACCCGACAACCGCATTCGTGAAGGCTAGGTTTGGATCGTCGATGCCCGTCATGTCAATTCCTATTCCCGGAGCAGCCAATGTGACTGAGCGCGCACTTACTGCTCCTGCATCCTGCGCCAATACTGTCACCCCTGCTTGCTTGGAGGCACTGTACGGAATTCCCACTACTCGTGCTACCCAGACCTCGAACCGCCTCGGCGTCTCAGGCTTCATCGATCAGTTCGCTAATGTAGGCTCCTGATTGCTAAGATGTGAATTATACTGATTCTCTCTCCAGGCTGCGGATCTCAAGACTTTCCTGACTGCGCTGAGACCCGACCTCTCATCTGCGACAACCTTCACTCTCCAGACCTTGGATGGCGGTACCAATCCCCAAGGTGACTCATCCCAATGTCTCCATCTGGTCGTGACACCACTGAAATTTACGCTCCCAAGGCGCCAACCAGGCCGGAACTGAAGCTGTCAGTGCAACACTCAACTTGATTGCGTTGAAATCTCATCCCGCCATTAGAACTTGGACATACAATACACTGTCGGTGTCGCTTCGGGGGTACCGACTGTCTTCATTTCCGTGGGCGACAACTTCCAAGATGGAGACTTGGACGGATTCCTAGACATTATCAATTTTTTGAATGCTCAAACCAGCCCGCCTCAGGTTTTGACGACGAGTTATGGGTTTGACGAGACAGATCTGTCTGCTGCTACTGCGACGTATGTATCGATTCCTTTGCGGGCGTACACATCTGATCATTCTGTAGTCGCTTGTGTAATGCCTACATGGCTCTTGGAGCTCGTGGTGTATCCATCCTTTTCGCCTCTGGTAAAGTTTTTCGAGGATTCACTCAATCTCGATTCTACCCTAACTTTCCCAAGGTGACGGCGGTGTTTCCGGCGGTCAAAGTTTGACGAAGTTTCCTCTAATGGCCTACAAAGTTACTGATCATTCCCAGGTCAAAGCTGTACCACCTTCATCCCCGCTTTCCCAGGCGGTTGTCCTTTCCATACCGCCGTCGGTGCGACCAAAGGTATTAACCCCGAAGTATCGGCCACCTTCAGTAGCGGAGGTTTCTCCAATGTCTTTACCCAGCCATCGTACCAGGCCTCTGCGGTTACCACCTATCTCAACGCTCTCGGATCTACCAATAAGGGACTCTTCAATCCTGCAGGGCGTGCCTTCCCCGATGTCTCTGCACAAGGCCAGAACGTCGAGATCGTCGTTGCTGGCCGTAGTGAGCTCGTGGCTGGAACTTCCTGCTCTAGCCCCATCTTTTCCAGTGTCATATCGTTGGTGAATGACCGCCTAGTTGCTGCCGGAAAGCCTGTCCTCGGATTCCTCAACCCCTTGTATGTATCCCGTTATTCTCGTGCCGCTGCGACTCATTGCGGGTTTATCTAGCTTGTATGCTAATCCCTCGGCATTCTTCGATATCACGTCCGGAGACAACCCAGGATGTACGCGGAGGACCTTGCTCTAAAGTTTCATGTGTAGTGCTCTGATGCTCTTTTTAGGTGGAACGAATGGCTTCCCTGCACGCGCTGGATGTAAGTGCATCCTCTCATGGTTCTCGAACAATCATTGACTCTTTGCGCTCACACAGGGGACCCCGTATGTACTTCCGGTACACACGCGACTTGCAAGACTCACACACACTACTCACAGGTTACCGGTCTCGGAACTCCCAACTTTGCCGCCATCCTCAAAGCTGCCGGTCTGTAAGGAACAATGTACACGTATCTCTTCGCAATGTATAGTGGAATGAATCACGATCTTATGTTCCCATAGTGAGGAAAGATTGGCCTCTCGGACAACCTTGTGATTCGTCGCGAGTGGATAGACTGTCCAAAAGCCTTACGTTTTCCTATTCTGTAGTCTGCCTGGCGGCGTGGACCACTGGGCAGGCCTAGTTGTCTCAGAATCACGGTTGCTTCTGTCAGCGCGCTCTACACGCCTTGAGAATCCTGTTCGCGAGTTTCCGCATGTATTTATGCCATGACCGTGGGCAATGAAGTCATTGGCGAGTTGTTCGTACACAAGCTGTTCAATGAAAAGGGATCGAGCTTTGCACGGTGGAAATCATCCCTTCCCTTCTGAATGGCGCAGTTCTCAGGTGTCCCAAGGTCCGGCTTCCTGTACTCAAGTAAATTTATCATGGATAGTTTTTGCCGTACCAAATTTAAATTACAGTAAAGATGTTGCACAGCCATCGCGTGTCCGCTCTGGGCAATCAATTGTTTGGGTCAGCTGAAAGTGTTACCACCACCGTCGGTTTTTCCTCTCCTCCTCTCAAAGCACATCCATCACATCCTCTGGCTGCCACTAGCCCGATATATCATAATCTCTCACAGCCGCCTCAACCTCGCCTGCACTCACCCAATCACTCACTCGAGCCTGTTGCCTTAGATCTAAGCTTCAAGGAGTAAGTCTTTCAATGTCTTTCCACAACGATCTCAGAACGACAATAGCCGCAATTCAATCCACGAACTGAATGAGCACACCTGACGAACGATTGACATCCACCATACAAATATAACAGCATTTGAGGTATGTAGCAGTCTGTTGATAGACTGTATGCGACTAACACTTTGTACAGAGCGCGCTTCAACTTTCCTCTATGAGCAGGAAGTCACGACAACAGTAGATCGGATATGCCCCCAATCGATTCCATACCATCCCTTATACCACTGCCGGCACCCACCCCTTCTCGCGCACAGCAAAAGGCGCTCGAAGATGAGGCACTTTATGATAAATACGCGATCCTTTTTTCCCCTCCAACTCCGCGTCCATCACCGGTACCGGATCTGTCTGTAAAGACCAACATTCGGCCCGCGCCAGAACCCATACCTTCCTCCTCTTCCGACAGCGAATTTGGCTCATTTGTGTCCGTACTTCCGTCAGAAGATCCTTTGGCCGCTTTCACACCGTTTGACCTGGACTTCTCGTCCGATACCAGCCATCACGCACGGAATACCAGTCATGATTTCTTTGGCAAGTTTGCACAAGAAGCAAAGATAGCGTCGGAGAAGAGCAAACAGGACATCCTCGACGAGCTGTTGCTGAGCGACGCTGATCCGCTCTTCTGGCCAAAGCCGCAGCCGAAGCTGTCGGACTCACCAGAGCTAGACCTGGACTACTTTGCACCAAAGTCGCCACCCACATCATCGTCAATGCCGCCACCGTTACATCTACGCCGCCATACTCGTCAATCCCCACCCTCCCGCTCGCCCACACTTTCCACGGCGACGCTGGCACCGCCTATGACCTCTGCATCTACGGCATCCTCCCCTCCGACAGCGGCCTCGACTATTTTGTCATCCTACATTGGCCTAGAACGCAAACCCACACCCCCACCGAGTTCTACCCGATCTCAATCTTACCAGACCCTCTCTCACATATCTGCACGCCTCCTTCCCCAAAAGCAGCATAGTCCACCGCCCACTCGAAACACTCCCCCGCCCACTCGACATGACACTCTCCAGTCCTTATTCAATCCTCCTTCTGAAACAATATCACACGGCACTCCATTCGCATCGCATGATACAATGTTCATACCTCCCACAGGTGCCCCTGGATATACGGGCGAAAACCACCACTGGGACAAGGGTTTTTCGGCTGAGCTGGAGGAGGAGCGTACCCGCCCAGCCACCCCTGTCGACATCAGTGTGATCATCGAGAAAAAGACTGGATATGTTGACCTCAAAGGCAGGCGAGAAATGACCGTCGGCGTTCTCGATGCCACGCTAGCCAACCGCCTTCGCCCACACCTTCCTGCCCTCGTCCGACTTCCCCGGACATGGAATCTCCTTTACTCACTCGATCAGCATGGCATTTCGCTCAATACGCTCTACTCGCGCTGCGAGCTGTCGAAGCCTACACCGCAATTGCTCATCATCCAGGATGCGAACGACGCGCTTTTTGGTGTGTACATGGGCGAGGGCATACGGCCGTCGAAGGGGCGTGGGTACTATGGCTCTGGCGAGTCATTCATGTTCAAGGTCCGCAAGGACGGGGAGTTGCAAGTCTTCAAGTGGACGGGCAGGAACGACTATATTGCGCTGTGTGACCCGGAATTTATATCATTTGGTGGCGGGGAAGGGCGGTATGGGGTATATCTCGATGCGGGGCTCATCGATGGGAGCTCAGCCGGGTGTCCGACGTTTGGGAATGAGCCGCTCTGTTCGAAGGGGCCGACCAAGGCTGGCGCGGTGGAGTTTGAGTGCGTCGGTTTGGAGGTCTGGAAGCTCGGTTGATCGCATTGCATTTGTACTATTTACTCATACCTACATATGGGCTCGTCCATACCTATTTAACCATTGTCTTCCTGTCTGTATGTACTTTTGCCACACCTATTATCCTTGCTCACTCCTTGCCATATGCGCTGAAGGCCCATCCTATGTTACAAGGGCAGCCTACTCGTCAGGTTGCTCAATTCTGTCAAGTGATGATGACTCTGAAATTGTCCAAAATGTCACCCTGGAGGAAGTCCCTCACCACAGACGTAGTTAGGGGAGGTATTGATTGACCTCACCATGAACGTGGCGCCATGAGTAACTCCTCAGACCTTTCCTGACGTTTGTTCACCTGGGAATGCAAACAAGGGCGAACTGAATGATAGTAGTTTAGGGCACTGCGTATTGCTGCTTGAGGACGAGCGGAATGTTCGAGACCAATGCAGTTAGATCCATTCGAGAACCGTTGCCGCTTAGGCGACCTGCCTCGCGATTTGAGGCAGGGACGCCGCAAGTCGCCTATCGCGCAACATAATCATATACAGAGTACCAACTAGGACGTCTTGATGTCAGTGTGAACTCCACATCTCCGACAAACTAGCCCTTCGGGTCCCCAATTACAGAAGCATGACCCCTCCCTGTGCTTGTCTGGAGAGCTGCAACGAGGAACTGATATCGCCTTCACCAAGGTATGAACAGATGCTACAGGGAGCAGTGGTCCGCCTAGGATTGAGCAAAATACAGATAACAAGGACTCTGGTACTGCCAGTAAGCGTCGGTCTTTCAAATTTGACCGTGGCCCGCTGTTTCGCCATAGTCAAGACCTACTGGATCATCATTGGACTGGTTTGAGGGCGTACATAGAACCGTTCATGCATCTTCTTGGTGACTGCCAAGCCTTTGCGTTGTGCCAGTGTGGCTGACGTCGATCTGAGACGTAAGAGGCAATTCTGATTAGGAACGACTTGGACTGGGCTGTCTGAGACTCAGAGCGCGCAGTGTAGGAGCTGATGATCGGCTGTCCGAGTGACTGTGGCCGGGTTCGTTCAGACCGTTGCTGAAAACGCGGCGAAGGATAGTATTTTGACTATGAAGCTCCTCATGATCTCCCTGAGGATCAGCTCGACTCAAAGTCGGATGTCAGTGATGATTGAAGTGTTACTCACTTTGAAGAAAGGATATAGAAGCCTCGACCCTGATTCAGAGATGATACTTAAGTACTTATGTTTCCATTGGCAGCGAAGTCGACAAAGCCGCCGCGTACTATTAGGCGGTGCTTTGTGATGGAGCGTTTGTGATTTGACGAACACATAGAATCTCTGAAAGCTCATGTTAGCGACTGGTCTCCGTGTCAGAAACTGGCCACCTCAACCAGGTGATTACTATGGAATATAGAACCCGGCCATGTGCCTTCCACTGTGGCTTCATGCCCGCCATTGAAATATCACAGGGACGGTATCACCGTGCCAGGCTAAGATAAGTCAGTAGTTTGTGGTATGTCTCATCTTCTCCCATTCAGTACTCTCATCGTGCTGTCACGTATTCGATGATGTTTTCGTGTTTATGCTTCAGGCAGACGGGTAGGTCCTTGAACCTGCTACCTGGTAAAAGAAGGATTGCAGGGTTGCAAAGATCAGGCGCCTCTTGTTCCCTCAACATCGTATTGCGCCACACGTCTGAGCGCCTTGTTTGATGCGGAAAACACGACACCGCCTCGTCACAGAGGAAGACGAAAGAAAGGACGTGTCTTAGGGCGCGCACGGACCATCTTGGTCTCGGCCGAAAGAGTCAGGGGACCGTGCCGGCAAGTCCCGATGCAACTTTAAACAAACCGTCGTCGTTCTTGAGCTCTTAATTAAATCCTCGGACATGCCTCACGGTCAACGCCGTGCTCACAGTCATGCATTCAGGCCCTGGTGCAGAAGTAGCCCAGTCTACGAGCGAGAATAGCACCTTGGGGCGCGCAACACACTCTGGTGTCGCTCGCCAATGCCAGATCGAACTGCATGTCTTCGAGCTCAGATTCAAGTTTGACTGAACTCTCGCTGTATCATAAAGGCCTTCTTCCTTTCTTTTCTTTCTGCTGCGCCAAAATCACCAGCTGAAATCCTCTTTAGGCAAGCTACATTGAGGATAACTCTATTTGACGCGGAAGTGATTCTTATGCTGCAAGGATTATCGATCTGGATCTCGTTATGCACCAAATGGGACTCGAGATTTCGTCCCAAAGTGGCTGCCCTCATATACTCGCCTACAAATCACCCTTGTCCAACAACCTCTAACTCGGCGAACGCAGACGTATACCATGGCAAGCTCATCATCTCAGCCAACCATTCCGCCATTCATCGGCTACGTCGAAACCACGATCAACGCTCTCCGCCTCGTTCATGCTGCGCGCCAGGGAGTTATACCACGCATCACCCGCCGGCTCAATGACACAGAGCGGCGAACGATGATCAGAAGCGGAGCTGTCTTCGTCTTCAGTGTCGAGGAGAGCGGTATAAAGCGTTGGACAGGTGCGTTTCACTCAAGGCTTGCACTCGTGGCGCTGACTGCTGCGAGTAAGACGGAATGCTCTGGTCGCCTTCCCGCATCGTGGGCAACTTTCTGGTCAGTCCCATTGTGCCTCCTCGAGTGTAACATCTGAGTTATCCTGAGGTTTATCGGGAGATAAACGAACGAGCTAGCAGCAGAGGCCACAGAAAGTCCTATCCACTGGACAGCTCGATATCCCTTGGTCTGGCAAGACATCCTTCTCCTGGTCGTGAGACACCCGAGCAGCCGACGTTGAAGCCCAATGGATTCATCAAGAAGGTAAGGGAGTCTGGCCATGTTACAGTCGATATTGATCATCGGCCAGACGATTACGGTTACCATTGACGGATCTGACCTTCATCTCATATCTTACTACACAGCGGAGGACATCCGCTCAGGTCGCCTCAAGGTAATCGGCTTTGAGCCACTGTATCTGTTTCTGACAACGACAACTACCTTGCAGAGACCTTCCACACGTTCCGATATCATGAACCTCGCTTTGCCCCCGCATATCTTCAAATTGACGAACTTTCGTGTCCCACCCAAAATAGAGCTGGGGCCAGACGGAAAGCAGCGATTTGTGTAGGTCTTCGATAGTGACTATAGCTGCTATGTGATATTCATTTTGTCTGGTCCAGCGCGGAACCTGAAGACGCGGAACCTCCGCTCAACCTGAAAAGAGAGGAACAGGCCTACAGCTTCTCACCCTCTTCCCAGTCACCCGTCATTCCGCCAAAGGCCAACGTTCCATTTGACGACAATACCTACATAAGCAGTACAAATGACGCTGCTTCGTACTCCAATGGGACCATGAACCGCTGGCCATCGCCTGGGGAAAGCGACATCTCCCCGATTTCTCCCTCCACTCGAAGCGACTATTGGCGCTCGTCGACGGTGCCATCTCATACTCCTATTTCCACCTCAGCCCGCAGAGACACCACCGGAGGGGACGCTGCATGGCCTTCCATACCCACGCAGCGCTACGGTTCTTCGTCCTCGGCTAGCGGACTTTACGCACGATCCCGAAGTCGCATGGCGCCCTATCAAACCTACGGATCCTCTCGCGATAGCCCGGATGAGCTCGCGAATTCGCGTTATACTAGCAGCAGTCGTCAAAGGGAAGGCGGTGCGCATCGCGTCCCTTGGCTGCTCAATGATTCGGCATGCTTCGATGACAGGGAGACGCGGGGAACATGTCGTTCGTCTTACACGACAGTCCCCAGCACTTATTCCTCTGTTCCGGAATATGCGTCGACGTATGAACCTCCGTGGGTCACTGCGGCCGAAAACGATGCGTTGGTTGCCTCTTCTACATCCCAGCCTCAACAATTCAATCATCATAGCTATTCCACGCACGCTGCCCCGTTTGCAAGTCAAACCCCCAGCACTTACAATTCCTGAGTCTCTATTGGAGGCAGACTCGTAATCCGTTGGGCGTGGCAATCACCACATCTTGAATATGGCTATGTAAATAATACTTTCTGGAACGAATCGCTTTGCATTCTGTATTGACACGTCTGCCATTGAGTATATCATTCACTTTAACCACCGCCGACTGTCTCGGGTTGAGCTCATGCACCAAAGTTCCTTCGCAAAGTTCCGGAATCGACGGGTCGCCAATCAGAATTAGCAGACTCAGACGTCTACGAAGAGACAACGAACTGAGTACTCGCGTTAAGATCGCATCAAGATGTCCGTTGGTACGAGAAGGCAGGGAAACTCGAGCAAGAACTTCTTTACATATGCCCAGGAGCACTCGGTCGGTCCGTCGATGTCAACCCCAAAAAGCACATCACAGCTCGATGTCTGAGATAGCACGCGGCGCTTGGCATCTCATTGCTTTCAATTTAAGAGAAATGAAGATGTGATCATCTCGATTCTCTGGGCCAACTTCCATGACAGCCTCGACACCATACATACCCCATAAACGCCGTACAATACAGGTCTACCTACTGCGAATTGTGTCGCGGCCTTTCTCACAATTGACGACGTGGGTTTTAGCCTCTGATGTGCGTTGCAGATATGATCTTGGTGGAATCAAACACAGTGATCGTCTAACTACGGCCCCAGACTCAGTTGCGGGTCTCTGCATAACGATATATACAGCGGCGACTGAGGTTAGACTACATAGACCTCGGATAATGCGGAGAGAAACCTCTGCGGCGGCGAAAACAGGACTCGATGATCTGAGGCTGGTGACAGACCCTGGGGATATAGGCGTGATCCAAGGTAGCCTGAGTCTAAGCCCTCGCTTATTGTGGACGTTAATGTGGCGTAAGACATAATTACCGAGGGATATGAAAGCGTGTGAGCGCTATCAGCGCGAAGAAGCCTCGACGGCAATGATGAAGTTCGCGACTTGAAGGTACTGCTATATTCAACGAGATTCTCTCCTCGAAACCTCTCGAGACCTCCAAAGTCTTACAGATGCTTGACGCTCTTACAAGGCTGCCACCGGAGACGTGTTTGTAACTGATTCCGGCCACACACTTGAATCTACTTGGCAGCGAGAAAAGGTTCAAGAGGGAAGACTCGACTGAAGTTATTTATAGTATGGGGTTCTTCTACGGAGGAAGATCATTCGTAAGACAGTTGCAGGTAATCGAGTTGGTACCATCATGTACGGTATCGTATCGCCTTGTGGCTGCGCGATGAGCGACTAATACCAGCAAATTCACTAGTAGAGCGAATACCACATCAATCGACTCTATGGTGGAGATGAGAGGGCACGGACAGCCTGGGAATAGGAAGTGGGTAGCGACGACGTTCGATCACAGCGCTGGCATGTAGGTAGAACCTCCGTAGGCGACCGAAGTCCAGAAGTCTATCGCCACCAGGCTCCAGGTGCAGATGGGCCACAGCGGTTACAAGAGCAGATAAATTAGCGAGTGTGTTTGACAGACTGAGACCACACTTCGATGTGGGCTCGCTTGTCAGAAACTGTGGAGGTGTATCAGCAAATAGAGCAAGAGGTTCCATCAAGAATGGGAGAGAGGAAGACTAGTGCAGGCCAGCCTGAGGCCAGCGGAATCATTAGCGCCGGCCATCGTGCCGCCGGCCCGGCGGCACGAAGCAATACATTCACAACTGTAACCAGACTGTGACCTGTTGACGTCGTCGTTTGCCTGCCGTATGCTTTCCACCAGTGCACGCGGACAGAAGGTAAGTAGGAAGAAAGGAAAGATTGGCCCAGTGGCAGTAACGCGCCCAAGGGCGTTACCAGGCGGAAGTGGGCCGCTCTCATGCCAGCCATTGGCTTCACGGGGAGTGAGAGCCAATAGTTGCCGTATGCTCTCGAAGAAAGGCGCGCCGGTGTACACAAAGAAAAGAGATACACAGAACTGAGCGCCGAGTCGTGGTCCGGTCGTGGTGTCACTGTAAGACCATCCTTGTTCACTGGCACGAAGTGAACTTCCACTCAGTTCAATAGGAAGGATCATTACCTTGCAAACTTGTGTCTGCACTTGGCCCGAGTTTTGTGAATCTGCTGCGACCGCGCGCGAGGATTGGGCCGCGGACGCCTAGCGATGATGGTGGTTAGCACGAGGTGGACAGGATCTGAATCGCCTACAGCAAAGATGCCACGCGAAGCTCACATGTTGAGCTGATGCGGTTGATGGCCGACCGACCCAGAGCCGCGGACCTGCCGCTTTTGGGCTACCGACTACAATCGCGCACCGAGCGCGAATGTTCCTTCTCCATGTTATATCTTATGTTGTTGAGCAGCCATGAATACATATAATACAATATAAGATGACATTGATATACTACAAGAAAGGATTCTCGTTCTCATCTTGTGCAATAGTGGGAGTCTCGGTATCTGTCCGTGCAGTCTTTCGCTGCTGCTGCTGCTGCTTCCGTCGCGTGCTTGGCGTCCCGGGAGGCGAAGTGGCATGCCTTTTACGCCTGTTTAACTCTTCATCATCATTGCTACTTGCCTCCTCATCTTCATCCGTTTCATCAGGTCGATCCGACTCGGAATCCGCTGATTCGTCGGAGATCTTCAAACCCACCCGCTCCTGCACCGAGATCTCGAGATTCTGCGCAAACTCAGTTGCTACTTGACTTCCCCAAGCGGGATGTTGCTCATTGAGATGTCGGAGCATGTTATACTTCCAGTGAACCGCTTCGCATCCTTGAACAGGACATGCCAAAGGCACATTTGTGCATGGCTTTGTCTTGCTCACCGTAGCTGCCCGACAGACAATGAAGTCGTACAGTGCTAAGCATGAGGAGCTCGCTTTACCACCGGTTATGCCCAGAGTACAGCTACCCTCAGCCGTGGATGGACCTCCACAAAATCCGCATGGATATTCGGAGAAAGTCTGTGAACAGACAGTTAGCATACATACACTCGATAGAGTTAGACTTACCACTCTCTCTCGAAGAACCCAGTCTTTGACGCCAAGCTTTGCATGTGCGATATGCTTCCCCATATGATTCTGACGTTGCTTGCCCGGTACAGCGTGCTTACATATCCCACACGGTAGAGCTTGGTCGGCCTTGAGAGCAGGTGTCGTTATAGTTGCAGCATACTGTGATGCATTCACAGAATCATCTGAGGAGCGTGTAAGAATGCGTGCAGAGCTGAGACAAAGTTGGCATACCGTCGCTTTGATAAGGAAAGATGCATCTGACAACATGACCAAAGGTAGGAATGGAGCCACGAAGGTGGCTGTCATCATTCTCGACGCGGGCCCACAAATCCTCACGCCATTTGGTCATCGTGGCGTCGTCTAGCACCCAGGTATTGGTGAGGCTCGGCTTCACCTGCATAGCTACATCTTCTGGGAGCTCTACGATACTGCAGGGCGATTGAGATGGGATCGGAATGGCGAGTGCAGCTGGAACTCTGAACATGAGCTCTCCCTTCCGAGTAGAGTCCGACTGTCGTGGAGCAGATGACTGCTTCGCTTTGAGCTTCTCAAAGGAAACAAACTCGCCAGTCCATGCCCATGTAACAGTCTCGGCGTCGTCCGAAGTCTCCAGGAAGGGCACGAAATCAAGAAGCTGGCCAAAGAGCTCGTACGGCGCATCTGGAAGAACAAGCTCTGAACGTGGAGCACAGGAGATCGATGTCGAGGAAGTTCCCGAGGCGCTGAACTTGATCACGGTGGTCTGTGCTATGGCAAGTCCGACGTCGACACCATTGACACGGACAAGAGTAGCAAACAAGTGACCAAGTTTGAACTGCTCTTCAACAGGCAGTTCTTCGCCGTGCTTGAGTCCGCCTTTGCGATCCCATTTATCGCCACCAATAGAGAAGTAGCGAACACGAAGGAGACGGTCGTGAGTTTTAGCATAATCAAGATCCAGTGTTGGGTCAAAGACAGTGCGAAGGACTGTCTTCTTGTGTTGAACATGTGTGTCGTCAATCTTCATCCACATGTCATGCTCTTCAGCATCGTCTGAGTCACCATTCTCGAGATTCTCAGTGTCGATGATGCTATTGAGGTCAACAGAGAGTAGATCATCGGGATGATCAGAGCTTGGAGACGAAGAAGCCTCTTCCTCCTCGGTTGATGCATAAACATCGGCCAATGAACGATCAACCTCTTTAGACACGCCCGGATACTTCCCACCCTTGGGACGCATGAGATCGTGTTCCGGGCGTGACCACCGCTCATCCCAGTCAACAAAGACGCTATGATTATGAAGGATGGCATCGGCACGACGAACACCCTCACTCCAAGCATCATGAAGGGAACAATCACCCGCAACTAGCTTCCCCTTCCAATGTCCCGGAGTAATGTGATCAACATCGCGGCTACGAATAAGCTTCAAGCGCTCCGGTTTACGCTCCCAGTCGGGGTGACGGTTGTAGATATCATCGAGGTTGAGTGCAGATCGGCACCGAGCTTCCATCTCTGAAATATCGACGTTGGGTGAATGTCCACCAATCATTCGTACTCGTCCGAAGAGTGTCTCAAGAACGTCGTCACCAAGAAGACAGAGAAAGACTCTGAGTCTAGGGTTGAAGAGCTGAGTTCTGGCGACTTGGAAGGCGGCGTTCTTCACAAGACACTGAACGTCGCCATAGAGTTGATTAGACAGGAAGGAGGAATCGTGTTTGATGAACAGAGCACAGGAGATGTGCGCAAACTTTGATAGTCTAGTGATCTGTTCGGATAGCGATAGCGATGGATTGATGAAGGGCTCGAGAAGTGCCTCAAGTGCCTCGCCAAGGAGGCAGAGGGCATCATGAACCACCTCTTCGGAGGGATCGAGACCAGATTTATCGATATTGCGAAGCTCAGCGACACGGGTAAGAAGCATCACGGCACGCGGAACGTTTTGTGGATCCTTTGGATTTAAGAGCGCATGTATGCTCTGGTCGGACCAGTCGTGGTCGGTGAGACGCTCGAGCCACTGCGAGATCAGAATCTTGTTGATGCAGACATCGTTAACGACGATGCCTTCTTTTGAGCACAAAAGAGTACAGAGTCCTGTAGACTGTGAGTATCAAAGAAGACGATGTGCTGAGAAGGATATGAGCTCACGCTTGAAGATGTGCTTGTAGTCAAAGTCCATCGTGAGGTGGTCCTCACCAGTGTGCAGGTTCAAGCCACGAAGACCGCTTATGAACGGAAAGAGGGGATCACCGGATGTTACCTCCTTGTGCATGCACAAGAGATACAACGCCGCCCGACGTGTTGCATCTCCATCCGATGATATTGCCCACATTGGACCATTGAGAGCTTCTCCGTATGGTGAGCGCTTCCATGCTGCCAGTACTATCCGGATAAGGCGCACAGAGTCCTGCCAGGTTCCGTGTTTGCAGGTTGGAGAAAGGAGCACCGGTTTAGCACCATAGTTCGTCGCAGCATGACGAGCCACAGCAATGACAGTGTACTCTTTCCCAATGTGAACCTTCCCTTCTTTCACAGCTGATGCCGCTGCCTGCACATTCGTCAAATCCGAGCCCATCTTGATCGAGGCAAGTTTGTGAACATGCTCGCGGCAGAATCCTCCCATTTCGTCCGTGCTTGATAGATAACAGAGACGACCATCTCCGGCAATCTCGTCGATGGGAAGCGAGTGTGGTACACGTTCCCTAGGCCCATCTGACGCCTCCGCGCCACACGCAGAAACAGCCTCGATGTTTTTCATGATGTCCGTCACCCGAACATCGTTTGCAGTCACCTTCAGGGCAAACTTGCGTCGTCCGGCTCGAATGGTTCTGAGCGAAGGTAGAGCCGTAGGAGCGTGATTCAATGCATAGACTGCGCCAGCACCACCGAGCTCGTAGATAAGCGTGGAGAGGTCGCGGTCCTGCTGCGTGTAATTATACGCGTGATATTTGCCATTGAGAGCATCTCGAGTGCGGTCAAGAAGGCCACCGATTCCGAATCCTTCTTTGTAGGCCGTCGCGACAAGTCGGTGAAGGCCAGGAATGTCGTGTTCTGCAATGAGGTCTACGAGTTGTCTATACTTGAAAAGATGCGCTCGAGTGGAGGTAATGGTCCGTTTTGCATTCAAGCTCTGCAGTCAAAAGTCAGCGGAGGCACAAAGTCAACGAGTGGATTGCTTACCTTCAGCAGTAAGACCTTATTGATCTTACGAAACTTTTCTCGGTCGGCGAGGAGTGCAGCTTGGGGACGAGAGGCCACGGAAACCTTGGATCCCATCCGGGAAGCTCTGTTCTTGACAATGTCGATGTCCGCTGTAGTGTGTTCACAAGATGGACATGGCCCGCCACTTGTTGAAGCAACCTGCTTGCACCGGTCGGATACCACCGTGATAGCAGTCGAATCGGGTCCAAGATGGAGCAGACTGTATCCGGGGGACTTCCGGTGGGATTCATCGTAGATGGAGAACGGATATGTCGTGTAGAATGGTCCCACATTCCAGTCCAGTCGGAGGCCAGGACACGTTGAGGGAGGTGGTGGTGATACATTATGTTGAGTAGAGGGATGAGGAGTTGAAGAAGGCACAAAAGGGGATTGAGAAGAAACAGAATATTGGTGGGTATAAGTGGTATATTGTGTGGGCTGCCCATAGACTACAGGTCGTGCTGGAGTGCCAGCCCAGTATGGTACACTAGTATTTACAAAGCGGAAATCATGGGGATACGACACGGTGGCAGGAAGCTGGGCTGTGATGTGATGTGTTCGGCGACAACGCGGCAGGAGCGCGCAGACGGGATCGTGACGATTGAGCTGTTGTTGTGGATGGATGGAGTGGTGGTGGGCAATTTCCGGTTCTTGCGCGGGATGCTGACTAATCCGGTGACTCAAGTTAACCGGTGATCGGATGGCAAACGAGTCTTTGGCAGCGAGGCAAGCATTAGTGGACTAGAATGTAGAGGTTACCATCCCAGACTCACATCAATGACATTTATTGAACTACTCATTGTGATCCTAAGCTTTAAGAATCCCTACACAACCTACAAACGCCAGAATTCACGTCAAAGAGTGATCTGTCACACAACGTCACGGCCAATCAGCGCGTCTGCTCACTGTCCGTTGCTCAGCTTGGGACCACTTCTGGCCACAACTTTTGGGTATCATTACTGGTGCATCCCACTTAGATTTGGTATATCTACAATTGACCCAGAGGAATTTTCTGAAAGTCATTCCATTGATTTTCTACATACTGCTGCCATTACTGTAGAGCGGCATTGGTGCCATATATCTCTTATCCGTCTGGTTCGAATGTGCGGCTTGGTATTCCCAGCAACTTTCTCTCTCAAAGTTTGTGCCAAAGTGGGTGCAATACGACATTCAAGGCCTGACCATCTTGATGTACTGTCTAGTAGGGAGCGAAGTCTTTGCCAAACAACGACAAGCGTCCCGGGCCCAAAGCGGGGAATGCCCACCACCAGATGGAGACGGTTGATAAAGACAGACACGCCGCACGCGACGAAAATGAGTCACCCATCCGACCGCCTGGGTCACCGGCCATCAACGGCATCACGTTCAAATTGACGCTCGCGTGGCATTCATCCATGTTTCCGATTTTGATCCTGTCCACCTCTTGGTGGTTAGTAGGAAAGTAAACGCGTCCGATCCGATCACGTGAAGACGGAATTCCCAGTCCGTATGGCCCGTCCTCAATAAGCATCTTTATGTTTGAGGAATGGAATTCCATGTCAACAAATACTTTGACATTGATTTCCGCACAACGAACCTTCCGACGAGGCCTATGAAAAAACCTGAGCAGACGATTCAGCGTAAGAGGGTGTTCGGATAGGATGAAGAAATTTCTTCACCCCGCCAAAAGGACCCTGTGTACTATGTAGAAAGTTGTCAGAAAGTCGTTAGAAACCCTGAAAGAAATCAGTCGGTCCCTGTAAATGGACCGTGTGATGAGACTGTGTGACCCCCTTGTGAAAGAGTAGTTCTGGTAGACTCTAGAGTAAGGGATTGAGTCTGCTCTTTTTGATGATCATGAGAGTAAGTATGTACACGAGTAGGTCGATGCGCCCTACGAGAGCACGAACGAGTTCTGCCTTCAATCTCGGTCAGTCGGCATGAGGAATGACGCGTGTCACACAGTTTCATTGCAGGGACCGACTTATTTCTTTCAGGGTTTCTACAGGGTTTCTAACGACTTTCTGACAACTTTCTACACAGGGTCCTTTTGGCGGGGTGAAGAAATTTCTTCATCCTATCCGAACACAGGACCCCCGAATACAGCCTAGAGGTCTGATCCTGGCCTTCCAGATTTGGTCCGCACGCCTGTGACGAGATTTGGTCCGCACCCGGCCTGAGACAACGACCTCGTCAATTTTGGTCCGCACCATGTACCAGACATCACCAAAAGCGCTGAATTTTGCGCCACAGGCCCAAAAATTTTCTATTTTGCGTCTCAAAGCGGTGACGGACCAGTGCGATGACACGCCTGCGCCTTACATAAAAAAGCGAGTCTTGTGCAAAAAATATACATGATCTCTTCATAGCCCAACTTTGGAGCCGGCCTCTCAAATTTGGTCCGCACCAACACTCTGACCTGCTGAGCAGAGCCGATTTTGGTCCGCACTCAGGCTCTGACAAGACGTTCAAAATCACAAAATTTGGTCCGCAAAAGTCTCAGACCTTCAGGCTGTATTCGGGGGTCCTCCGAACACCCTCTAATGCGCCCGCCATCATGCGCCAGGGCCGGCGCGGCGGAGTGATCGGTTAACATGCTCCTTGCTCTCTTACCATCATGTCGTCAACATTGGCGGCGACCACGATCGACTTGGACCGAATATCCCAGAATCTGCACTTAATCGGCGCTCTATCTTACGCGGACTTCGAGAAATTGCCCTACCAGCCTATATCAGACGTTCCCGAGCCGTCTTATGCGATACTGCAATTCTCGTCGTCTGAGCCAACTGCACAGGCGGCGACAGTAGCTCATAAGGAATCGCTCGGAAAGCTGTACGAGGCGTGTCAGACGGCATTTCCTGGGATGAGTAATATACTGGCGTTCGAGTATCATACGGATCCCATCGCCAAAGGTGACTGGCTTTTTGTCCTTCTGTTGAACTGTCGACTGAAAGGCGGACAGAGAGGCAGTGCATTCTGACTATAACCCGTCCTAACGGAGTGTCTAGGACATACAAATCTGACGCGACGTTTACGAGCAAGAGGGCCGCCAAAGCACAGGCCTGCGATCGAGCAATCGCCTTTCACGCTGTCGAGTTCATCCATCAAGGCGACGCTGGGCTGCCCAACATGTCTTCACTTGAGGAGGAAGCAACAGCGGAAGTGCTCGAAGACGTCCCGCATCCTGTTCGGCAAGTTGAATCCCTCTGCGCCGAACGAAATTTGCACACCCAGTGGTTTATCTTCACCGAAAACAAGGGCCCAAGTTGTATTGTATCACATTGTTCTCCCTTCGTTCTGACCGTTCACAGAGATAGGTGCTGCCCTTCGTGTCTCGTGGCATCCGAACTCGTTCAAGGACTACTCATGCTGGCCGAGCTTTGACACCGAATCCGAAGCCAAATCCGAGTGCGCACAGACTGCCCTTATGACTGGTTTGCGAGACATAGGAGGCGTCCCGTCCGACGCGAAATATAGTGCACAATCATCTACCACCGTGGTTCCTCTCCAGTCCTACTATCAATCCCTTCCTCGTCCTTTTCCGGAGCGAGAGTTGGAGAAGTTCCTCGCGTCGGACGTCGATATCAACGGGTGGATGAATAATATCATACAAGGCGCGAAAGGTACGCTCCTCAAGAGCGCGTATTTCCCCTTTGCGGAGAATGGCTGTCAGTATTATCTTTAGTCGCATTACTCGGTCTGATAACCTCTACAGTACATGGCTGTGTGTTGGTGGTGTTCCGCCAGGGGCGGGAGTCCCGCACCTATATCGTTGAGGGCCGATTCAACAAGCGCGTGGATGCGAAATGCGCTGCAAGTTTTCTGGCCATGGCGTCGGGCGTGGGACAATGGATTCGCGAACTCAAGAAAGCTGCCGCACAGCTTGTCACGCCAGCCATGCGCGAGGAAGCTCAGGCGATAATGCAGATCCTTGCAGAGTGCAAGCAGCTAAGCGGACGGCTACCTCAAGTGACTACCACACGAGAGAACGATGGTGAGAAAATCAAAACTGGCTTTGGCAAACAATGTGATGAACGAAGTGTAGCGTACGGTGCCAAACTCGCAGTCTACCTCTCTCATGACAATGTGCGGACGTACAGTGTCGAGGCTCAGTACTCGCAAAAGGGAGACGCGAAGACGGCTGTATATTGCGAAGTGGCGAAGGACGACACCTTGAAAATCATTGAGCAGCGAACTGGTCGGAAACGGACTGAGAGGGAGGAGGGCGAAGTGATTGAGCGGCCGAAGAAGAAAAGCAGGACTCAGAGGCGGCAGTCGGCCCAATCAGGTTCACGGAATATACATGCACTACCTCCAGGACCACAGCAGGGCATCCAGCCACTACAAGCCACGTATCCCTCGCACTCACCACGGAATATACATCCACTACCTTCAGGATCACAGCAGGGCGTCCAGCCACTACACCCCACGTATCCCTCTCACTCACCCTCGTTTTACGCCCAAGGAACAGCTTATCCTTATCCGCCTGCTCACCACGACCAGTATAT
The DNA here is from genome assembly GCA_019915105.1 of Strobilurus luchuensis. NCBI lineage: Eukaryota > Fungi > Basidiomycota > Agaricomycetes > Agaricales > Physalacriaceae > Strobilurus > Strobilurus luchuensis. The sequence goes on from JAHLMJ010000004.1 coordinate 2,354,740, forward strand.
GGCCTACCTCCCCCCTGCACCATACCCACATCGCCGATAGGCTTTGTTCATCGCTACGATGCAATGTTAATTCCCCTCTTCCATCTTACACACACGTCGTCTGTCAAGCATCAGAAGTCCTGCTTCCCCACAAAGGTGTTCCACAAGGAACGTCGGAGGTTAGTAGATTGCCTAGGCTCTTGTGCTTTACCCAGGCGCTTATGCTGTCGATTTTAGCCGCCTGATACTGACGACATTTCTTTCGCTGGACGTCACGTCCGTTGGCATCACAGCGAGATACCCCATATGAATCCCGAAGGCTTCAAGATGCCCACCGAGGGTTCACATACAATCATACATCATACCTTGAGATGTGGATGTCCTCCTCGGACACTGTTCCAAGCACATTACGTTCAGGGACCGTTGGGACTCTGGGACTTTGTCCGAAGGCTTGATTTGCTCTGACGCAACTATGTAGTTTGGCGCACAATCATCTGTGGTGGATCCAGTTGAGAGGGTCCCCAGATTTCCTCTCGGTCTTAGCAAGGTTTTTGTATACCGTACCAAGAGTCTATAGCTACGAGCATTGGAACGCCGATGTGATGTAGTACACATAGCATACACTCAATGGGCCCAAGGACCATGCTTAGTGTAAGGCTCTCCGACGAGCTATGAAGATTGGTAAGAGCGTGTGATCAATATGTTCCTCTCTTTCTCCTTCCAGCACGGGCCTCAGAATGGGTTCCTTCATTCTCGTGCAATGTGACGATTGACTCTTTCGTCTGATTTCCGACTACAACAACGATGGCCAACAGCCTCCCGCAAGAACTCCTCGACGCCATCATCGACCACCTCGCCGACGACAAGGCGAGCCTAAGATCGTGCCAGGAGGTCTCTCATGCCTTCCGCGCCCGCAGCCGGACCCTCGCATTCTCGACGATTACCCTCAGCAGCGCCGTTGAGTGCGTGCGGTTCCGCCTCCTCTTAGGCCGCGATCCCGCCCTCGCGTCCGCCGTCCGCCGACTCGTCCTCGTCGACCCAATCCCGCACAATCCGCGCCACCACACGGATGATACGTGGATCGGGACGGACGCCGTCCTCCCGGACGTGATACAGCAGGTCGCGGGACATCTACAGCACCTCGCGCTGACGAGCGAGGGGTATCACTATGGGAGCACGGAGTACACGCACGTCCTGAGGTGGACGCGAGCGTCGGACGAGCTGCGGCGCGCTTTAAGCGTGGCATTCAAGTCGCCGACGCTCCTGCACGTCGAGCTATCCGGGATCGTCATACCCTCCTGCCAGGCGCTCTTCTCGCTGCTCGCAGCGTCGTCCATCCGCTCGCTTACCCTGCCTGCGTTCTGGCATGACTCAAATGTGTGCGCGTGCGCCTCCTCGCAGGTAGTGGCTGCTCGCCGGCCGCGCCTCAAATCCCTGTCCATCTCCCTGTCTGAGTGTCTCGTCAAGTACATGCGCGATGCGTGCTGTGCGGTCGACCTTGGGCACCTTAAGCATCTCTCAATCAAAGTGCCGTCGGGCTGCTCGTTAGATATCCGTTCAGCCGCAACGGGCATCTTGACAGAGTCGATCGAGAGTCTGATACTGGAAGAGAATATTTATTGTACGCTGACTCTCTCGTGAAGTCTTCCACATGTGTCTCTAACCATCTGCAGTCGGCGAGATCCCCACCGTCTTCCGTCTGACACAGTGCGAGAACCTCAAATTCATCCACCTCACCACGCGTGTTTACACGATGGACAACTCATACTGGACGTATATCACGCGCATGATGGAGACCATTCCATCGCCCAACTCCATCCGAGATATCAAGATGGAAGTCGATCTGGTCAGCACCGTCAACCCGGGTAACGTCTCAGAATGGCTGGACTGGACCGCGCTGGAGACAGTGCTCGCCATGCCTACGATGGCGGCGCTTGAGCGCGTCAATGTTATGCTGAACATCTGGGGCCACACCATAAGCAACAACGTTGAGACGTGGATAGGCAAAGGCCTCCCTGTCCTCCAGGAGAAGGGTGTTACAGTGGGAATGCGCCACAGATATACTTAATATCTGTCATCTACCCAATATAAACTATTCTTTGTCTCCGTCCATGCCCACATTGTGTACACGTAGCCAACGACGCCCAGGATGTACGCTGTCATAATGGCTTTGGATGATGAAAAGTGAGACCGTGGTCAAGAGGAAGGGAGAAAGCACGCACCAGATTTCCTTCTTGGATTGCGTCGCATCTCTTCGGGCAGTTCAGGCACGCCCATGATATTGCAGAACATGTGAGCTGTGATAGCGGGAAGGATGGATCCTGTTCGCAGGAAGATATAGCAGCAGTGAAATCCGAATAAGGTAGTGTAAGACAATTGGAAAAGGGTGCTGATAATCGCCTTCTGAAGGCTTCCGAAGCGATTGTAGGTATCCCATCCGTGGTGTGCGTGCGCTGGAACTTCGATGAACGTGTACATGTCTGATTGAATGAGACATACCTAAGCCGAACCAAAGTGGAGATAGAAATATCATCTTAATCCGCGACGCGCCACAGAGATGGTATACGCAGAGCATACATGCCCGGAACACGATCTCCTCGGTTAGCGGAGCCAGGATGATATTGCGCAGACCAATAATGTTGACGTATTGCGCGAAGAAGGACCGACGAGTGAAGCGGTCTTGAAAGGGTAGTTCGCTCTGTAGATACATGGCATAGAGTGGGCCTAGGAAGAGCACTGGGACGACAAAGTGAGAGAGCAGAGGATGCGGCGCAGAGAAGCCTAGGCGCCAGAGAGTGTCCCAGACGGCGGCATCGAAAGGCTGCATGAGACGGTCAGCGCGGGATGCGTGGGTGGCGACGCCGAGAAGCGTACGATGTATCTGGACAAGACGACCACGACCATCAGACACGAGACCATGGTCGCCAGAGAGACCGCTGCGAGACGCGCGCGGATAACGTCGGGGTCGTCCCGCCATCGTTCGTTCCTCTGCCTGTGCCGCGGCGCGCCGTCGGTGGTCATTGTGACCGTCGCGAACGACAGACGCGCATTCTTGGAGATGTAGAGCGAGCCGACAAAGGACAGCGCGAAGAAGAGAGCGAGGAGGGTGGCCTGGAGGACGGACAGTGGTGGCAGGAGGAAAGCCATGCGGTCACTCGTTTCTTTCATCCCGACCGTCATCTTCAACTTTCGTATCCTTCACTTTCGTTAAACAAACGCTCGTAATGTCTGCAAACTCGACGACCTGGCATGCTATTCGCCCATGGGCGCCTCCGCTCACGCTCTCGGTCCGGGAAATCACCTCCGTCTCCGTCACTTTCATTCTGTCCGCGTCACCGTCGGGTGAGACGGATTTACTCATGGCGAGCCTCGGCCTCGATCCGCCCGAAACCGTTGAACACGATGAGGACAGCGACGAGGAGATCAAGAAGCAGTCGGTCGTCTCCAGCGCGCTCGCAGGCGGGCTCTCGGTAGAAGTGGACCGCTCGGCTTGGCGGCGGGTATTCATTCGCATCGATGACAAGGCGGACGAGGCTGTCATTATTATCTACGGTCTCATGCCCGGTCGCCAGTACGACGTCGACCTCGAACTCGTCCAAGGAGGACAGAAAAACAGACTCGAGCGACGGGTGGTGACTGCTGAGGGTAATGCTCAGCTTCAGCTTCTTAACAGTGACTAACAGCTGCCGTAGACACTTCTGAGTTACCGGTGGACAACCCTGACGCCACCAGTTTGGATCATCACTCTGCCAACGGCGCTGATAGCATGTCTTCGCCCTCTACGTCGCCCACCCCAGTCACGTCGCACACTTCTCCAGGATTCACGCCCTTGACGCTCGAGGATCGCCTGAATCAGCTTCAGCACACCCTTACTGTAATGGCCGCGGAACGGGAATCGCTATCAGCCACCCTCAAATCTGCCCGTCGCGATGCGCAAAAGGCCGATGCTAACGTGCGCTCCGAGATCGAGGCACTGAAGCGGGCGAGCGAGAAGCACGCGGCCATGGAGCACCGCGCGAAGCAAAAGGTTCTTGCACTCCAAGAATCCGTCAAGCGCGCGCAAGCATCGACGCGCGATATCGATGCGGAGGCGGCAGAGATTGAGGCGGCGATGCCCGAGCTTGTGAAGCAGCGTCAGGAGAAAGAGGAAGAGCTTAAGCGGGTCAAGGAGGAGGCGGAGCGCATGCAGAAGCTACACGAAGCGGAGAAGGAGAAGGAGCGCAAGCGCCTCGACAGCATGAACGGCGAGCTCACGGGCATGGCGAATAAGTTGGAGCGGCTGCAGGGGAAGAAGGAGAAGATGGAGACGTCGACGATCCCGGATCTGGAGGAGCAGCTGAGGACGATTGAGCTGGAGATTGAGGCGGAGCTGCAAGCGAGTCTGTCGCAGGGCCCGTGGAGCAGCCCGCCGCGCCATGCCCAGCGGTCGTCCTCGTTCCAATACTCGAAGACGCCAATTGTGCTGCAAAATCCACATCGGCAGTCGTCGTTGAAGTCGCCCACCTCCACCACGCTGTCAAGCCGCGCTCCACCGTTCGAGCCTGGCCGTCCGTTACGCTCTCATATGGTTAGTCTGACTTCTGTTTGAGTTTGATAAGACTGTTCCTGATGATTACTTCGTAGTGGACTGGTCATAATGGCTAAGAGGACAAGACTTGGATGAGCTCGGGATCTAGAGTAGAGATCGGACACAGCGTCCTGAAATTGGATGTGCCCCCATTCTGTTGGCGGTACTACAATCCTCTAAGCGGCGACGCGTCCAGCGTAGGAGGAGGTGCGCCGATGTGTTTGCTGTTCAACTTCACGTTGCTTTACGATGTGATTACGATGTAATGTTAGATTTCCATGTGAAGGACTTCTTCGCTTTGGCCTGATCGAACGCGACATTCTCGAGCAGTCTCTGCGTTTTTCAGCAAACCTGCTCAACTATCGCAGAATGTTGCTCGTCTCTGTGCCAGTTTCCTCATGCAGAGAACCAAACATCCTTTAGGGCAGAACGGCGTTATTTCAATCGACATATGTGGGACATTGCAGTTTCCGCTGTCTCTGCAATATACTGCTCAGAGTCGTCAGGCCAGAGTTGGTTATAGCCTGAGGGACTTCGAGCGTGGTCGAAGAAATATTGAGGAGGAATGGAGTTGATTTGACGTGGATGGCGAAGCAAGAAAGGTCTATCTTGGGTCTGACTTAGGTGAATCTCTTCAGGCCGCCCACTGGCAGATAGGACTGCCTATCACTTATCCGTGATTCCCCAGCTTCAGAACTATGGTAGCCTTTGGGTGCGTCGTTGGTCCACTCATTTAATAATTATTATGTCTGTCGTATGATGGAACTAACGACTGTCTTTTCCGCTCAGATTAAGCTATGGGTATATCTAGTGTACGACGAAAGGGAGAATTGTAAGTAACGCAATGTAAGTGAAGAAGAGTCCTAGAAGGTTATATGAGTACATGTTCAATCAACCCAAGTGACATGCTCCATGTTCAGACCCGCTTTCGGGATGTAAGGAGTCCCATCCTCGTGCAATGACTGCAGTCGGTGTCTCACCGACCGATGCACCTTGACACCACGCGACTTTTGCTTTGGTACGAACCTCCCCTTGCCGAGATTCCAACCAAAGTAAGTCGCCCAGCTATTGTCTTTTTTCTGGTATTTCGTCTTGGTAGGCCAAAACTCCAGGATCCACCAGAACCACCACAGAAGGCAGAGCTGATCATAAATGGGGGTGAGCGCGTCCTTGAGGTCGAGTTCTTCCTCTGTGGGTCGGGTGGTCTCGACAGCGAGCGCAGGTGCAGGAGGACCCTTAGCAAGGTCATGGTGGCATGCTTGCTCCTTGGCTTTCGTAGGATCTGACCTGGGAATGCTTTGGATGCGGGCGTCACCAACGCGGAGCGCTGGGGGACGGTCGAGGACCTGTGGCCAGAGAGTTCTGGGGTCGATGCCGAGATCGCGAATACGCTCGGTATCGAACATGATGCCTGTTTTGGTCCTGAAGCACTCGCGGACCATCCAGCGAAGGGAGATACGCGCAAGACTGTGGGGCGTGTCGTTCTGGACGGACCCACCACCGACATCACAATGAGAGCCTGCAAACCAAACCTTACCGAAAGGCCTTCAACGATGGAATGAAAACAGGTGCTGTATGACCATACCTCTTTGATGTCAGTCAGGGTGTCGCGGTTTCGACTGTAGAATCTCTCATGCTCGCGGTCAAGCTTTTTGTTGCTAGAGCTTTTCCGATGAGGGAGGTATGGTCGTTGTGGCGGCTGGATGCCCTGATCGCTGATACTGAGTTTGGCCTCCTTATCGTTTGGTCTGTTCCACAGCGAGACCTTGAATTTAGCGCGGCGTTCATCCAAGGAGACGGCATGGCGGAAGGTTCGGATGATCGTGTTAGATGTGGTGAAGGGAAGAGTCTTTGGGATGAGACCGACAGAGCTGACTGTGTCCCTGCCAAAATCTGGTCAAGAGTCTCGAGAAGGTGTTACCATGTGGCTTACCAGACCTGTCGATAGATATTAGCTGGCGACGAAGATATTTGATAATGAATGACTGCCACTTACGCCGACGAATTCGATATCGACGTCGATGGAGAAGGCCTTCTTGAAAGCATTTGACTGTTTCCAGCCCAGTTCGTCCGTGCGCGTGTACATTTTGTACGCAAATGGAACCTGTTGATGATTACACGGGGGCAGGACCCCAATCTAGTACATGATCTTTTAGTAGCCAGACACAGAGGTACGAGAATTGACCACAATATAGTATTATCTCACTTTGTGTATCATTCCCGCCAAGCTGCAAGTGAACGTGAGATAAGAGTGGAAGGTGTCAATGACGAGAGTATACAACACTAACCTTCGTGCGGTGTAGGCGCCTCTGGAGAACCCGAAAATGCAGATCTTGTCGCCGGCCATGTCTACGACGGGTTAGAAGCAGGAAAGCAGGGTTGTGCGCGGGCTGCGTAAAGACTTACAGTTCTGCATGAGGAATTCATAACCTCCTAGTGTTGGAGTTGAGTACAAAGTGCAACCGCCTGTCAGCTGCTAGTAATCAAGCCTCACCCATCACATGTGCGTCGAGGTTCCAAGCAATCGCTTCGTCCAAGCTCTGGCAATCGATTTTCGGCGTTAACCTCTCTTCAATAATTCTCCCTGCGAAGAAATCACCTTGGAAATTTTCGACATGAGAGGCGTTGCAATTTCTGGTGTTGTATAGGTGCCGATACCAGCCTGCAAAGATGTAGGAAGCCCCTCGCCAATGCACGAGGTAACGCTACCTGATAGTATACCACTTGCTTCGAACGGTCATCTTTGCTGAGCATAGAGAACAGCTCTACGATGTTAGAGTTCTGTGTACATGTATGAGTCGACCTCGGTAAGTTACCGTCCAGGCATGGCTTACATCTGAATCGAACCTAATCGAGAAATTAGCAGCAGAAGGTGTAGTTCCAGAAAGGACACTTACTGATCACCCGTACCATCAAAGCAAAGAACCATCGTACGCCCTGGGCGCTCCAGGTCAGGCCCAGGAGGAACTACCGGTCCAAGTGGAAAGGGTGCGCCAGCCAGACTGTCAGTTATAACAGAACTTGAGAGCGATGGAATGAATTTTCCATTGAAGTCTATCGAGGAGGAAGCAGCCACTGCAGCTTGTAAGCTTGCGTCCATGGGGACCATGAGGAGAGCACTGTACAAGTGAGTACTGCGAGCCCTAGATGTACGTTCTTAAGTACTACGACCCATCAGGGGATCGACCATAGAGTCCCTTATGCACCTCGACGGCCAGCACGAACAGAGTGAATTGATGAATGTATGTAGTCGAGACTCAATGATTAGCGGCCAATTGTGTTCCTTGAATAGAAATAACGGAAATGTGAAGGCCGGAAGCGTATTGGGAATAGTCCTCCGGAGAAGTAGCCAGCCGTCCGCGTCTGCAACTTTGCAGAGATGTGTAGTATCATAGGTGTCGCACCGTTGGCACGGACGCCTACTATGAAGGCTCAAAGGCAGAGTATGGCCAGGCACGAGTCAGAGCTCCCATAAGCCCAACTTGTGGGTCACTTGTGCATGTATGTGTCGATATACGAGAGTTGAGCAGACCAGAATAGGCATTAGAGCGCGCGCCTCGCGTTTTGTCTCCCCTGGTCGCGCGTCAGAGGGTCCCCGCCCCTGTTGGTTGACTACACGCTGTCAGAGTTTCATTTTACAGGCTGTCCGCTGCATAAATTTGTTGAAGGCTTACCCCTTCCAATTGAATGCATATGCACCTGGAGAATCAAGGCCGTCAATGTGATACTTGAAGTATTCTCGACGTTACATGCTGTGCGTAGGCATCATGAAGCGGTACACACATGTGATAATCAACATACATGAGCCCAATAGATAGAATCTTGTTGAGGGCACGTCCTGCGGGACGCACTGGGGACGCACAGACATGCGACGGAGTCACGGAGGTACATTTGCAGACTTGATTTGGATCGTTACGTAAACTTGTCAACGGTTGCCGATTCATCAGGCGGAGTTGCAGCGGCATCTCGTCCCGACGCCGACGAACCATTCTAAGTACTTGAGTAACGAGTTACAAGTAAGTTACAGAGTACGGTGAGAGCGAACCTCGAATGAAGCGAGCTCAAAATGTTTGAAGCTGCCAGAGTTCGAATGTGTCATATATTTATTGTCTGAGATAGACAGACCAACTCAACTGCCTTGCCACGGCAGTGGCAACTCCGATAGTTGAATACCTGCTCGTCCTTCGTCATTGTTAGTCTACTAGTCGCAGTACTAACCATGTTGCCAAGGCCCGCAGCTTTTCAACTACGTGTAGGTTACGCCAAAAACAGAGGAATTTCTCCCCCCTTGGTTCATGCAGAAGAGTAAATGCATAGATATGTGATTCATGATTGACGACAGTCGGAAAGAAACGGATCCGTGAACGTGTACAGTTTGGCAGAGGGGATTATACAGCACACAAGCATGGACATATGTTCAATCGACCCAAATGACATGTTCCATCTTCAAGCTCGCTTTTGGAATATAGGGAGTGCCATCCTCGTGCTTCGAATCAAGCCTGTGCTGCACCGAACGATGCACCTTTACGCCACGAGACTTTTGCTTGGGAATGAACCTTCCCTTCCCAAGGTTCCAGCCGAAGTACGTCGCCCAACTGTTGTCCCCCTTCTGATACCTCGTCTTGACGGGCCAGAATTCCAGGAGCCACCAGAACCACGCGAGACGGAGCTGATCGTAAATGGGGGTGAGTGCGTCCTGGAGATCGAGTTCTTCTTCTGTGGGTCGGGTTGTCGTAACAGTGAGCGACGGGGCAGGGGGTCCGTCGGCGAAGTGGTGATGGCACTCTTCCTCTTCGGCCTTGGTCGAGACTGACTTGGGGATGTTCTGGATGCGGGCGTCGCCGACGGGGAGTGCTGGGGGACGGGGGAGAACATCCGGCCAGAGAGTGGCGGGGTCGATGCCGAGATCGCGAATGCGCTCGGTATCGAACATGATGCCCGTGTGTGCCTTGAAGCACTCGCGGACCATCCAGCGGAGGGAGATACGCGCGAGGCTGCGGGGCGTGTCATTATCAACTGATCCACCACCGATATCGCAGTGACAGCCTGCAAACCAGACCTGATCAAACGGCCTTTAGTGATGAGACAGAAGAGAGAGGTGCTGTGTCATTTTACCTCTTCAATGTCAGTCAGGGTGTTGCGGTCTCGACTGTAGTACCTCTCATGCTCGCGTTCGAGATGCTTGTGGCTAGAGCTCTTACGATGAGGAGGTGGCGGGTGTGGCGCCTCGGACGTCTGGTCGCTGATACTAAGTTTAGCCTCCTTATCGTTTGGTCGGTTCCACAAAGAGGGTTTAAACTTAGCGCGATGCTCATCTAGAGAGACGGCGTGGCGAAAGGTTCGGATGATCGTGTTGGATGTTGTGAAAGGGAGAGTTTTTGGAATGAGACCGACAGAGCTGACCGTGTCCCTGGTCGTTCGTTTCAGAGCCCGTCCAAGTGTTACGAGTAGGGGCTATGCGAGCTTACCATACCTGTCAACAGAGGTCAGACGCCTCAACACATGAGCATAGTTGAAGAATTGTAACTTACGCCGACGAATTCAATATCAACGTCAATGGAAAAGGCCTTCTTGAACGCATTTGACTGTTTCCAGCCCAATTCATCCGTGCGCGTATACATCTTGTACGCAAAAGGGACCTGCTGGTGGTTACACGCGGGCAGAACTCCGACCTGACACATTTAGTTAGTCGACACGTTCGAGAGCAAGACCAAAGCACGGGGTCGTATCTGACCTTGTGGATCATTCCAGCCAAGCTTGTGAGGCGCGCGTGAGATAGAAGGTTTCTATGACGAGAGTAGCGTACTACGAACCTTCTGGCGGTATAGGCGCCTCTAGAGAATCCAAAAATGCATATTCTGTCGCCAACCGTATCTACAAAGTGTAACAAAGTGAGTTACAGGTTTGTGCACTGGCTGCGCAGAGACGCACAGTTTTGCATGAGGAATTCGTAACCCCCTGGAGGAGTCGAGTGGGCAGTTCAGTAGTCAGTGAGCTGGTAGTCATTGATGACTGACCCATCACATGCGCATTGAGATTCCAAGCAATGGCTTCGTCCATCATCTGTCAAAGTGTGTAAGCATCTCCTTCAGAGGCTCGTCAAACAAAGAAATCACCTTGGAGAGTTTTGACATGAACGGCGTCGCGATTTGAGGAGTGGTGTAGGTTCCAATACCCGCCTGAAGACGATGTCAGAGCTCCTCCAAGAGCTGAGGGCGTTGAGCTACCTGATAGTATACCATTTGCGTCGAACGGTCATCTTTCTTGAGCATGGAGAAAAGCTCCACGATGTTAGAGTTCTGTATATGTTGAAGTGAGCTGGGATCGATACCTCAAAATCTAGAAACGGCGTCAGTACTTACATCCGAGTCAAATCTGAGTGGAAGATCAGCCAAGGAACCATTGGACAAGAGCGCACTCACTGATCACCAGTGCCGTCGAAGCAAAGAACCATCGTACGGCCCGGGCGCTGGGGAGGAATTACTGGTGGAAGGGAGACGTTACCGGGACTGTCAGTCCCAGGCGAGCTCGGAAGTGGGGCGAAGGTCCCATTAGACTCGTCCGTCGGGGAGGACTGAGTACCAGTGGATTGCCAGCTTGCGTCCATGGGAGAGCAGTACAGGTGAACACTATGAATGCAAGATTTACGTCTTTAACTTTTAGAGGCCCTAGACATGGCTTCGTGGGATGTTCCCGTGCTACCATGTCCATGACGGCTAGATTGTTCAGTGAAGTAATTATTGTCGAGAAGATGAGATCTTGCTGCACTTGACGGCGGATGTGCAAGTCACAAATCCGGTGCCGTTGATGAGTTCCGATAGAATGGAGAAGTCATCAACGGAGTTTTGAAGGCCGGAGCAATAGTTTTGTAAGTGGCTCACAAGCACACGACCAAAAACGGGGCAGCAGAGAGGCAGCTTGGAGGCAGCAGAGGCTTAGTCAGAGTGACGTATCAGTGTCACGTCGTGCGCATGACCTCCGCGTCTCTCATTCACTCTCATTCATGTGCCATGTCTGGGTCTGGCACGGGCAGTGACTGAATAGCGTGGCGGTCTCCATCTTCGCTTCCGACGACGACGAAGACACGGCATCGTGCATCGGACTGTCCTACGCGCCTCTCTATCGCCGTCGAATAAATTTTCGGACAGTGACCAGCCTTCAACCGCAGGGGATAGAACGTGTTCAGCTCGGCAAAACGTTGCTTGAACTGACCAGAGAAGGAAACACCTGTTTCTTGTGCGTTACTTCTCACCTGGTCTCGTTCTTGCTCATTGTTGCTCTTACAGTTGGGTGTCATCACTCGCTGATATGGCCGTGCTTCGTTTCCTCATGTCGGGAAAGAAGGCGCAGACATCGCCGGCACCACAAAGAGGTTGATGGACAGGTTGAGGTCGGAGTGGACATCGACCGGAACGTTCCATCAAAGGCGCGTCGATTGTCAAGGACGAGTCCTGGACGAATCATCACATATTCAGTGGTCGAATGGAGACTCGATAAGGCGCGACAGCCGGACGCCGGTGATTCTATATCGCCTGATGGACAGATACAGGAACAACTGAAGACATGAATGGACGCGAAGTGATGAATGGGCAGTCAAAACGATAACGTGATGCGCGTCGACTCCTGTGTTTTCAGATTGTATTGGGCCCTCCGTACTCTCACCTCTCGGCGGGTGTTGTGCGTTCTACCTGTCTTCTCTTCGCACGCGCTCTTTCGGTACTCTTTCACACCTTAAGAGTAGCTAAAATCTTCCGAGAGCCTCCATCGTCTCGAGAATGCCCGACATCACCCCCATCCAAGCCTTTGCTCTTGGCGCTGACGCGGCTTACTTGTCGCACAGGCCACTTCCCATTGCTCCTGATGGTCACTATGACTGGGAGGTTCCCGCCGACGCTCAAACGAGCCCCGCTGGTCATTCCAGCGTCACAAACCTCTTGACATCGATCCAGACCCTCAAGAGCAAGGGTATTCCTGCTCCAGATCCGTCCGTAGTGGTAAGCACTGGTGAACCGTGCCGCGCCTCTCTTAGATTGTCCAACCTCCAGGGTGCTTTCTTGGATACTGTACTCCATCCCGGAGCTGAAGACGATCGAAAAGGCGCCGTGAGTACCGCACTGTTTCTTGCCCAATGTTCTGTATTGACTACCCAACCAGTTCTCCGACGGCCTGACTGTGCTATCCAGGATGCCAGCTGGCTCTACAATAGGAACGGACATGTCGAACGCGGCCATTGGACTGCTTTACAATACAATTCCTCATGTGAGTGTCTCTCTTCTCCCTGCGTCACATGCTGATTCACAGAATGCACTCTAGCCCCCCTCACAATTTCTGTCGCCCATTCACACCTTCCGTCAAGCCGATGGTGGAGGTAACAATCTGGAAAATCCAGACATTGGAAGGGCAGGAACTTCTTACGCTCGAACTGTCCAGCCCAAGTGGTGCAACGATTCGAGAAACTTGCCCGATCCTGGTCTTGTTTTTGACACGCTTCTCAAGCGGCGTGCGGTAAGACACACCCATTGATTTCTCGTGAACGTGCTCAGCTGTATTAGGAACGTGAACATCCCAATGGAAACGCAAGCTTCACTTTTGCCTTTGCGTCCTTGGTCACACACAGTCTCTTCCGGACAGACTACATCGACGTGACCAAGAATAACACCAGTTCCTATCTTGATCTCAGTCCGTTGTATGGCATCAGTAGGTCCCGATTATCGTTACGTATTGTGGCACCTACTAACGTTGTTTGTAGATCAGGCGACACAGGATCAAGTCCGCGACAAGGTCCAAGGGAGGGGTCTCCTGTACCCTGATACTTTCTCGGAGGAGCGTCTGCTCTTTTTGCCTCCCTGCGCCAGTGCTCTCCTTGTTATCCTGTCTCGTAACCACAACGTGAGTTGACGTGCTTCCTATCGTGATCAAAGGCTCACGTCTCTAGTAGTACATCGCCGATACCATCCTCAAGATCAACGAGAAGGGTCGGTGGAGTGACCCGCCTCCAGAGGATTCCACTCTTCGGGCTCAGCAGGACGAGGAGATATTCCAGACTGCCCGTCTCGTCAAGTGAGCCTTTTCTTTGACACTGAAATCTCCCACTGAAGATACGGCGGCTTCAGTGGCGGTCATTTCATGAGTCTGATCATGGGCGATTACGTTGCTGGATTCCTTGGGCTGTCCGAAGGCAATGCGTGGAACATGAACGCGTTCGATGTATTTGTTATTCCTCTCTTTTCGGAACAAGTTTCTAACCGATTGCTTCGTAGCCCATCAAGGCGACAAACGGTGTAGAGGTTGGACGAGGCCAAGGCAATCACTGTAGCGTTGAGTTCAACGTTCTGTACAGGGTGCGTCTGTGAACTGCTCGTCGTCATAACGGTTTAATCATTTGCTGGTGTCTGTAGTGGCACGCTACGACGTCTACCAAAGATGAGAAGTGGACTGAGGACTTCTTGAGCAAGCAGTTCGGAGACGTACCTCTAGACACTGCCACTTTGGACGACTTCAAGACCGTGTTCAGGAAGGTCTTGATGTCAATCGACCCCGAACCCAAGCAGCGCACCTTTGGCGGGTATGTACTGGCGACATGGTAGTCATCGCTGTACCATTGACACTTGTTCGTATGTAGGATGACTCGTGGACCCGATGGAAAATTCGACGATGACGCTCTTGCCAAGATCTTGCTGGACGCAACAGAGGAGCCCGCTGGTGCCTATGGCGCCCAAAGCACCCCCGCCTGCTTGCGTGTGATCGAGATTCTGGGTTTGCAGCAGGCGCGCGCTTGGGGAGTCTGTACGATGAACGAGTTCAGGAAGTATCTGGGCCTGAAACGTATGTGTATTTGTGCCTCTTGTCCAGTTTCGTGTCTCACAAAATGAGATCAGAATTCGACTCGTTCGAAGAGTGGAACCCTAATCCTGTTGTAGCTGTGAGGAAACCAATACTTGATACAGCGACTCTGTACTCACAGCATCGTAGAACGCTGCTCGTCGCCTGTACAATCACATCGATAACCTCGAGCTCTATGTTCGTTGATCTCTTCCTGATTCATACCTTCACCTTGACCATGTGACTTCAGACTGGTCTACAATGTGAAGCTACCATGCCTCTTGGTGGTGGGCTTCGCTTCGCCTGCGGCTATACTGTAAGCGTTACTCTCGCACGATATGTGGTGTGCCACAATTGATCCTCGATGTAGATGACTCGTGCTGTTCTTGGTGATGCCATTGCGCTCATTCGCGGTGATCGCTTCTACACCACGTCCTTTACGCGCAAGTCTACGCCCTTCCCTTCAAGAAATCTATCTGATACGCCTTTCCAGCGGATGCTCTCACGACTTGGGGATTCCAGGTGATTTGGTGCTCAAACTCAGGTGTCAAATTTAGATTCTAATCAATGTCACAGGATACAATGAGAGATCCGAACAATGGCGGCCTCGGTGGAAACAGTACGTCTTTTGGGCGTGGAGGTGACCTACAGATGCTAACCGTCACTATGTAGTGCCGAAGCTCTTGACGCGCCACTTGCCTCGTCATTATCCCTTCGTAAGCTTACCTCGCAACGATGATAGTCTTCGACTGAATGTGGTTGAAAGAATTCCGTTTACGCATGCTTCCCCTTCTTCACGCCGAAAAAAATGCAGGCCAGTCTAACGAAGCAAGGAATTGCATCTCGCTATACTTTCACTCGTCCTGCCCCCACACCGATTCCCAAGGTCCTAAACACCAAGAAAGCAATTGACTACGTCTTCAAGGATCCTTTGAGCTTCAATAATGTCTATGACATGAGTGGCTTGGGTGATGGATATGGATTCATGCTCGCTTTCGATGATGCTGCCAAGTACGTTGCTTTTCACACTTTGGTCGGGTGGTGCTGATCTCGCCCAAGGCACGACAAAGACAAAGCTACGGTGTGTATATACTAGCTTTTGGTAGACAATGTCTGACTAAACGCGTCGCCAGGCATTGCATGCTCTGTTCCCGAACCAGGACTCGCTCGACCAGTACCGCTCCTGGTACCGCGAAAGCGTGACCAGCAAGATCCTCGAAAAGAGCTGGCAGGTAAGTCGCCCAGTGATCTTCCGACATCATTGCTCAGCGAATCGTAGTATGATGGTGTCAGCGGAGTCTACATTGACATCGTCAAGGATGTCATCAATGCTACCTCAGTTCATTGGGCTGCAGATAAAATGGTCCGTACAAGCTCTTCTTCTCTCAAGCACGCGTGACTCTCAGCTTCGCCGCAGTGTGGCCTCCCATTGAAAACTCCGGACAATCTCAGGGGCCTGTACACGGTTCAGGAGGTCTACGACATGTTTTCCGAAATCGTATGTCCTGCCTCATGATTCGTCGAGCGTACTAACACCAACCCCAGTTTACGTACGTACTACGAAGGGAGTGTTTGTATCTATGACTGACTCCAACCTAGCCTGACCTTCTTGAGCATCGGCGACAATGAGCATGGGTTCTCTCTGCGTTGCAACTGTGTACAGTCTGGCGGTGTCATACAGGCCTTGATTGCTAAGGCCCTTGTGGAGGTTTCGCCTAAGACCGCACCGGTAAACAATCGTTCTGCTCAACTCGTCATGGTATTCTAACCTTCTTGCTAGAACGTTGTTATAGGTCTTCTGTCCAGAGTTCACGACCTTCTATGGCCACCATCCAACAAGCCTTATTACCCGTTCCTCAGTCAACTCGCTGCTACTGGTCGACCCCTGAACGAGCTTACAGCTATGGTTGTTGGTCTCGCTGTGGGCTCCTCTGTCAATTTCGCACAGGGTAACGTTCAATGCTGACCCGTCGGTCTCTTCACTTATCGCGGTGTAGCTGCCGTAAACGTCGTCGACTTCTATCTCGACGACGCTCGCACTGTCGAGCGTCAACAGATTATCGACCTCGTGAAGTCGAACAGCCCCAAGAATACCGAACTGCTCCAGGGATATGTGCGCGAAGCTCTTCGTAAGCTGACCCTTCCCATCTTGAAATCCACGACTGACATCGGATTACTCAACCAGGTCTGACCCCCCAATTCCAAGGACTATGGCGTCAATCCACTGTCAGTACCACCATTGACCAAGGAGAAGGATTCCCTCCGGTCTCCGTTCAGCAAGGCGATATCATCTGGGGGAGCTTCAGAAATGCACAAATCAACGTCCGTACAGCATTGCTTTCCATTTGTGTTTGCGAGGTCATGCTCACCTCACACAGCCTGCTGACTTCCCGAACCCATTGGCTGTTGACCCCACAAGGCCAAGGACCTCAAACCTCCCCTACTTCGGATCTGGATTCCACGTCTGTGCCGGTATAACAATGGCGGAGCAAACGATTACCGACATGGTCAAGATCATATTTGGGCTGAAGAATATCCGTCGGGCGGCAGGACCTGCTGGGACGCTCGAGGGCTTCCAGCGTGTTGTCAACGAGACCGTGAACAACGTCTATATCCAACCGAACGGCACGTTGAGCCCATGGCCCGCTTCGATGCATTTAGTTGTAAGTTTATTGCCTCTTGTTGATGATGTCTCCTGAGCCCGCCCGCCCAACAGTATGATCTCTGAAACTTACATCTTGACCTCGACAACTTGTTTATCTCTATCCAAGCCTGTATTGCCTATCGGACAATTATGCGAATGCTTTGCTATACGGCACCTAGGGAGCCGTTTCCATTATCGACTAAGTATCCAAAAGAATGCTGCCCCACTAGACAGCCAGTGCATTAAGACTGCAGGGGAGCCATTTCAGCGGATTGCAGTACGCACTTCACGGCCTTACGTTGTTATTGTCGCCATCTCTACGTTTCTCCTGCTGTAACGCCCTCGCTGGCCCGGCGTCATTCCTCTTATGACCGCAAATCCGAACAAAGGCGGGAAAGGCCAGTAGCATTTCGGTGCTCGCCCTACATGAACGGAATTAATTTGAGTCCTACGTTCCCACCATCGATTGCAGGAGTCTTTGGGTCTGGACTCGGCAGTGCGTCGGCGTGTTATAGCGGCTATCTCCACGATCATCTCAACGGGATTTTGGCCTCTTGCTTTCATCATCTTGTTCCCTCTGAAGCTCCGTAGCTCGCTGCCCCTCCAAATTGACGTTGACATCTTGAACACGCGTCTGTGTAATGCTGATATTGGTGCGTCGAAGGGGTATGCTATTCAGTGTTTCTGCAGGACGGGGCCTATCGCCGGTCGGGTTCTCGAAAATGCCTTCAACGGTGTGGAGTCGGATGCGGATTGTGATGGCGGTGAACGTAATGCCCTGCAAGGCATCGCCTCTCAGATTCTGAACATGGCCTCGAGAACTGATTCAGCTTACCACAATCGGCGTGATGGCTTCTAGCAGGATGAATTGTGCCGGACTATCGGTGCTATAGAGGATGAGCAGGACGAACTCAGCGACGAGTTGGAGCGCGGCCGACTCGATCAAGATGCGCATGACTCTGACGACATTGGCTTTGCCGACCTTATACGCGGCAGTCTGCCTATGGGAAGAGTAGAGGCGATAGGCCATCAGTCCAATGGTCATCACGTTCTGAGTCACGGCGAGGGAGTAGAACGCTTTCACCCATGCAACGAAGTTTGCTTCGAACACGTCCCCTTGGCCCTTCATGGCGCCAAATAAGACGCAAGTCCAGTACCCCGAGACTGACATAGTCACTTGGTCAATTGCGAGGCGCCAAGCACGAAAGCGTCCAGAGCTTCACCTGCACTGCCGAAAAGACACAAGAACGGAACCAGCACCACCCGCCAATCTCGGTTCCATAGGATCCACGCTCTGTAAACCTTGGCATAACATCAGACCGGGTAGACTCGAGTCTCGTAATGGAGACATACTGCACCAGCATTCCCGACAATCTCCTGGGTTGCATAAATCGTGTTCTTCGTGACATGCGACCAAAGATTCAAAGTGCTGTAGTAGGTTAGTGGGATTGTAGGTGGGGAGGCAAACCCTTTGAGCATGCGCTCGAGCGTCAGCGCGACGTGAGCTGTGGCAAGTACCAGCATCAAAGTGGATGCCCACATCATCACCTACCTGATTTTCAGTACCGCTCAGGACACAATGCGAAACGATGCGGACATACACTACTCTGCGAGTCCATTTTCTGGCCCGTTATGCTGGAACCAACGCGACCGATGTATAGTGCCATCGTCCACATGCACGCAAAGATTCCTGCGAATGGTGAGGTTCTCGATGGTGGGTCATATGGCGCCTCCCTCACCATAGAGGATTGCCTAAAAGATGAGTTAGCTTCTTGTCTGCGAGTTACTGTGCGATGATCGTCACCTCGACCCAACCTGCTGCTAGCCACATTCGCAATGAGAATATAACAGATGCCATCCCAAGATCGATTGAGCTCGAACTTTGGGGTGCAGTTCGTTAAGTTTCAAGTAACGTTGGTCGGGAGTGGCTTTCTCGGTCAGTGTCAAATACTTACAGGGGTGTCGGGTTACCCTTCGGAATCTCGTACTCACCGAACCAAATTCAGCAGGAAGTCGTCAACTAGCCGAGCCGCGAACATCCCCCATACATTCGAAAAGGAGTCGCGTGTACATGTGTGTGTCGAAGTAAGTGTATGATGAGTCCCACGGTGCTCATACAGACCGGCTGCCCTGTAGGCCTGGATCGCGAATCAGGAAGGAAGGAAGGAAGGTGTATTAGACTCCGTCCCGGCGGAACTGCCGAGTTGTAGGGACTATCTAAGTAATACTCGGCTAAAGTATGTCCCTACATCGAAGATGACTATATATCCTATCGCAGTGTTGGAACAATGTCAATTTCGCTGATCCTCCCCACAATACCACCAACAAGACACTCAGTATGACAATCAATCCCCGCGTTGTCCTCGCCAAATGGCCCGAGGCGGAGCCCATTCCAGGAGAGCACCTTGTCTTTGATGACTCGAAGACCATCGATTTGGAGGACATACCTCTCAACGGCGGCTTCCTGACCAAATTGTTGCAGATCAGGTATCGCGGCCTTCTGATTCTAATATCCTTGTTGTCTGCTCACTCGAGGTCACCATCAGTCCCGAGCCATATATGCGAGGAAGGATGCGTGATCCCAGGAAGCGGAACTATGGGACACCCATGGTCCTCCATGCACCGTATGTGCTCACAACTGTCTAGGACGCGTCAAACTGACTCGTACAGTGTTGTGGGCATGTGTGTCGTCAAAGTCTTGCGGTCCGAGAAGGAGGGCGTCGAGGCCGGGGACTATATGTATGGTATGACACACTGGGAGTTATACACTGTGCAGCCTTACATGGAGGGTCAGCCATGTCAAGCTTTCTGTGTTGTGAGGACGCTATACTCAAATCTGCACTCCCAGGTCGAAGCTTGAAGGACGATCTACTATGGTACCCCGAGACATTCGACATGGATTCCCTCGTTTTGCAAAAAGTCCCTGACCCCAAAGGCCTCTATCCGATTTCGCGTTACTGCAGCTTAATGGGAACGCCCGGTCTTTCAGGCTATTCGAGCTTCATGTCTTTGGCATCTCACAAATTTGACTCGAAAGAACCCCAGACCATCTTCGTGTCAGCCGGTTCCGGTGGAGTAGGATCGTGAGTCATGGTTGCTGAGCTTACTGGCATCCATGTATCGACTCACGTACACCCATCAGTATGATCATTCAGCTTGCAAAGTTGAAGGGAATGAAGGTCATTGCGTCTGCCGGGACCGACGAGAAGGTAGCCTACTGCAAAGAGATTGGAGCAGATTACGCGTCCAACTATAAGGAAGAGACTTACAAAGCCGCACTCGAGAAGGAGGGCCCAATTGATATTTACTATGTTCGTCTTGTCTCACTTTTTGCGCGGGTCTTGACAGATGCCTATCCAGGACAATGTTGGCGGCGTTGCCCTCGAGGAAGCGATCAACGCGACCAAGCTGAATGCGCTCATTATCGTAAGCCTTTCAAGTCACTATACGTCTTGTGCTGATCCTCAAACAACGTTCAGATCTGTGGTCAAGTGTCTGAATATAACCTGCCACCTGGGCGCGAGCCTTTTGGAATCAAGGTATGTCTATGAGTGTTATTGGTACCCGTGCTATGGCATCGATAGACCGACCATAGAACACTAGTCTCTTCTTCGAGCGCCGGCTCACAATGAAGGGCTTCTTGGTTCCTGATTTGCTGACGCCTGAGATGATGGAAAGATTCTTCGGCGAAGTACCAGGATGGATTGCAACTGGCCAGCTCAAGATCCGAGAGCACTTGATTCATGGGCTCGAGAAAGCGCCACAGGCTTTTCGTGACCTGCTGACCTCTGGTCTCGATCAGGTTGGGAAGCCCGTCGTAATTGTCTCAGAGGGCTAGGGCTTGTAGAGCGTGTACTCAGTAGTAGAGTACAGACTTTATGACAGGAAGGAGGTCTGGCAGACTGCCAGAAATTGATTTCCATTTAGATGTTCCCAAGTTACCTTCACGGCCAAGGCTTTGATAGTCGAAGTCGCATCTGGCTAGCGTCCAGCTGTCTGCAGCATGGTTGTATGGGGAGCCTCAATCCCTCCACTTATGAACGAGAGCGACTACAAGCACAATGCAGGCTTGACGCAGGCTATCCTTCGACCTGGTGCTGCTCAATGTATAGGATACTGCCGATCGGCCCGCTCGGGAAACATAGAGCCGGCACTCATCTTGAACAGGAGCTTGAACAACTACGTACCCCAAGACCAGTCTTCGAGCTTCGAACCTTTGCGACTCTCGAGCTGTCAGCAGTACTCCTCACATATATATCTTCAAGGCTACAATAATCCATCATCTGTGCGCTCTTTACTCCTCGGATACCAGGACAACGGGCTTGCCTACTTCGCCGACCTGGCCCGTGAGGAGCACATCTCGAAGCGCTTGCGGTGCATTTTCGATCCCAATGACCACTCGCTCTTTGATGCGGAGCTTGCCCGTCGCAATCCATCCGGGCACATTGCTGTAGAAACTCTGCATCATGTCGGGCGTCAGCAAGTCAGGGACCAGGAAGCCTCTCATCGTCAATCGGCGGTGCAAGAAGAGATGGATATTCTGGGGTTTTGTCAGTGCTAATCGTTATCGAAAAGGACATGAGCGGACCTTGATGCCGTAGAAGTCCTCCGGTAGGCTATTGTACCCGGAGGATTGGCCGCAGATCTGTGGACGAAAGTGGGCCTGGGATGTACTATAGATGTGTTTGCGAGGCATACAATAATGAGTGCGTCCTTCTTTGTTGCGTTGATCGCCTCTTCGAGCGCAACACCACCGACGTTGTCCTAGAAATTGCAACAAAGTTCAGTGACTGGCAAAAGTCGGCGGGGAAGAAGCCAGACGAACATAGTATATATTGATAGGCCCTTCCTTCTCCAGGGCATCCCTGTAAGTCACCTTCCTGTAGTTGAAAGCGTAATCCGCTCCAATATCCTTGCAATACGCAGCCTTCTCGTCAGTTCCAGCGGAAGCAATGACCTTCAGTCCCCTCATCTTTGCCAGTTGAATGATCATACTAATTGAGTTGCTCAGATGCGCAGGATCAAAGCGAGGACTCGCGACTTACGTTCCTACCCCGCCAGAACCCGCCGAGACGAAGATTGTCTGTTCCTTTCCCTTCTCCAGCTTAGGGGCTACCAGAGCCTCAAAGCTAGCGTACCCCGTCAGACCGGGTAGGCCCATCAGGCTGCAGTAATGCGACAGTGGATACGCGCCCTTGGGGTCGGGGACTTTCTGCAGCACGAGGGAATCCATATCCACAGTCTCGGGGGCCCACAAGGCGTCTGATGGGCATCGACCTGAAGCGAACTGGGGTGTGAGTGGGTGTCTCGGGCTTGATGGGCAAGGGGAGCCCCACCCTCGATGTAAGGCTGAACGGTGTACAGCTCCCAGTGGGTCATGCCGTACATGTAGTCTCCGATTTCGACGCCTTCCTTGTCGGATCGCAGGACTTTGACGACGCACATGCCTACAACGCTGTATGGAATCAGCTGCAGCTGTCATCAGGCTTACTTGGTGCGACGTACGGAGCATGGAGAGCCATAGGCGACGCATAGCTTCGCTTCTTGGGGTCACGCATCCTCTCGCGCAGGAATGGCTCGGGGCTGCAATGCATTCACAGTGAGTACTTCAGCTCAGCAGGCCAGAGACATGGTCTGAAGATGTCCTTACCTAATCACCAGCAATTTCGTCAGGAAACCACCATTGAGGGGGACGTTCTCGACATCGATGGTTTTGGAATCGTCAAAGACCAGATGCTCTCCTGGAATGGTCTCTGTCTCGGGCCATTTGGCGAGTACAATACGAGGATTAGATGTCATGTAAGTGTGCAGTGGTGAGTGAGAGGTGATAGTAAGTGGTGAACTTGAGCCTCCCTACATCTTCTTATAGCAATCGAGGAGGTCCACAGTGTATTTGGCTAACACAGAAGCAACAGTTCGTTGGCTTCCATGAGTAGTGCCGTGGACACAACCACCCACGACGATGAGATCCATCTTCACCTCAAAGCGACCTGGCGTTTTGTGGTGGAAGCCTCTGCAGGACATGAGGCGATTGACGTTGAGTTACACAGTCCAACGGACTTGAGGCTTATGGGAAGGTGGAAAAGAGACTTGAAAGTAATGATCTTGTTCTGATCGTAAGTAAATTACAGCATAATTAACAGTGCGATACAAAATGTGTCAAAGTCCAGAGTGATAGTGTACTATGCTACAGCGTATAAATAAACAGACTTGATCATCAGGCAGAGGTCAAATTGCCGTTCGAGTTGAAGTCGAACTGCAGGATGGCAGGCCCGGCAAGGGTGTTGTTGTCAGCGGGTGCATTATCGTCCGAGGTGATGACCAAGTACGCCGTGCCCCTCAGGCTATCTGGGATGACGGCCTCTCCGTTCTCAATACCAACGGAGGTGGTGTTAAGCCCAGAGAAGAAGACGGCGTTTTTCCATGAGGAAGCGGCCCCATCGAACTTCAGAGCCTTGCCCGGTGTAGGAGTTTGGCCACTGAAAGTCAGAGCGGGGAACGCCTTGACGGGAAGAGTGGGGTTGGAACTTGGGCACGACACAATGAAAGCGCTGGCGATAGAGTACACTTCACTGAACGACAAGGGGACCTGGATGGAAGGTTAAGAGATGTCGTCAAAGAGATGTTCTGGAGCTTACATCGAGGGCTCCACTCCATGGCTCAAACTTGTCGACGGCACCCGCAACCCAAGAGGCATGACGCGCCTCGGTGGCGAGTACAGAGGCAGCGGCGGTCAAGTAGGTCTTATCAGTGATGAACTGAGCAGCGCCGACATAGGCCGTCACGCCAACACCTTCGAGAGCGCGGCTAAGGGCAGCGAAAGAGCTCGGAGATGTGTATGTGCTGCGAAATGATGAGTGACTGCCCACATCCAGGCACAAGAGAGCTTACAAGTTGTACGTGCAAGGCTGAGTCGCCTTGTCACCGAGCGCCTGTGACAAGAACTCGACGTGCGCCTTTTCGTGTGCCGCCACTTGCTCGAAGCGGCCACGAGCCCATGAGGGCAGGCCGTCGTCGGTGAAGGCTTTCTCGTCGAATTTGGCAAGCGCGCCCTGGTAGAAGGCGTTCTCCAGGTGCTCGAGGGTCAACGCATAGTTGAGGACCGTAGCATCTGGATGGCGAAGTCAACAAAAAGAACTCAGCAAGGATACACGCATACATACCATCGATGGCATTGTCGCGCTTCACTATAGGAGTCGCGTCGATGACGGAGAGGACGGCGAGAGCTGCAGCTGCGATTGAGTATTTCATGACTGAGAGGGCGTTAATGGGAGAGGCGGATGAGAAAGAATGCCTCCAGAGTTCAGAGACTTTATAGTCCACGGCCAGTCGACGAGTCGGCGACCTCGGACTTCCTGCTTGGAGTCGATCGGGTGTGCATAAACCAGTGTGGCGATCACTCCAAGTTTGACTTGAGACACTGCTCGACGTGCTGTCTCGGGTTCAGCGTCAGCATAGCCTGCTCGTGGTCCGTGAATAGACCTGAAGCAGTTACTCAGTACTCCTTTCTAGACAAGAGTACAAATTTGAACTAAACAGACCTAAGGAACAGAGGGAAAGTGGCCTGACCTATCCATCCCAGGCTAGGAGGTTCAAGCGTTCAGCGTCATATTGGGAGCCCAGTGGGAGTTGATGCAGCGGGGACGTCGGTCGGCGACCTCGGCTGACTGACATGACCTCATCTTCTCCCTCGATGGCGGGCGGTACGAAACAGACGGCAGCGTCAGACACGATCGCCGCTGTTTCCCGTCAAAACAGCGCCGTTGTTTTCGGTCATATTCACAGTGATGGATCTGCAGAGGATCGAGATCTGCGTCCGGCCGTTGACGTCGACATCTAAGCATGGTCCAGGGTCCTACAATCAACCAGTATACCGCCTGTAAGTACCCATGAAGATTGCCGGACGCAGCGTATAGAGATCTGCTGGAACCCACGTCAAAACCTGTTAGAAGCAACACTTAATGGTTCTATATGCTCACTCGAACGATGTACATCCTCACAGGCTTCTTTGTCTGCAAAATATTCAATCACACTCGAAAGACTTTAGGGTTCCGGGCCAAACGTTAGCAAATATGGAAAATGTGTATACTGTAGTAGTAAGATTGCAGATAGCAGAGTCGATAGCAATGTGGATAGCAGCTGCAATGTACTTCCCTACTCCTCCTCGTCGCGTTCCCAGACGTCATGATTATAGTGTGGACTCGGTCGCCAACCAATTCGCTGTCGAAGAAGGCCGAGGACATTCTTCATCGAGTATTCCACGTGTTTCCCCAAGCGGTAAACATCCTCACTGGCTTCCACTTCCGCAACGACCTCCGACCGGACCTCCACGTCCTGCACAATTTCATGCAATAATGCGTTGACTTCCGGCATCGTGAAACCGAACGCGCCATGGGTACTGCTGATATTCGAAACATCGCAGCAGGCGCGGGCAGAGGCGTCAACGGGGCCACGATGGCACGTTCGTCTGCTGTGGTGCGGCCGGGAGCTCTGTGATTTGGGCTGGATAGTGGCTGGATGCGAGGCATTGCGAGCGGATAACGTTCGGACGGTTGCTTGATGCAGACAATTCGTTGTTCTTTGCAGGTGCAGGCGGGGACGTCAACGCGGCCGGGCTGGCCCTTTCATTGGTTGTGCTGTGGCCTGGAACAAATGATTGCTTGGTGGACAGAGCGCGATAGAGCGCTGAGCGGACTGTCCCGGACGATGTACGGGTCGATTCGGGGACATCGATGGTGTTCTGATCGGATGACAGATAATTTACGCGATTACTGTACACTCAGCTAGTCAGCTATAACAACTTCGACTTGAATTTTTAAACAGCATGTGCATCACGGACACGAGCCAGCCTCTGAGGATGAGGAGTACTACCTCAACAGAGGTTTTGGTTAGGTCGTAGCATGGTGAACATGATGTGATTCATGAGTTAAGGAAAAGGCGGGGAGCGGGCAATCACATGTATCTATGAATTAAGGGAGAAGGGACCCGAGTTACAAGAGACAAGGACAAAGCCACGTGGCTCAAGTTGACAACCTGTAGCTACATAGCCGACATACTTATTGTCAATCTGAGTGGTGGTAATGTCTCTAGATATAAGCCAAACATATATGGTAGCAAAAATTTTGGTGCCCTTAGCTTGCAAAACGCGGGAGACACAAATGCCCACCAAAAGACAAAGCCACGTGGGGACAAGTCAGTAGCTGATCTTGGCGATCGCGCAAGCTTGCCAGTAACCACAACAAGCACCTATCCTGCCCATGCTGGGTGCCAAACGGAATGATTGCAAGTACTACACAGGGATGAATATGACTTGAGGGCTCCAATTTGCAGTAACAGAGCAATATCAACACGGGCAGCGGGCGCGCTTGGATGAACGTGCTCAGCACTGTGAGCTGCATGGCACGAGATACTGAGCGCTCCACAGGAGTGTTGGATCCACCAGCGTGTGTCGAATATTTGCGGTAGATGGCCTTGCGGGTTGGATGGATGCCTTTCTGTTACTGAAGGAATGGACAATAAGTACACAGGGAAGCATATCAATATAACGGGTTAACAAGGTTAGGGAAAGGTGAGGGGTCTGTCTCGGTAGGGCAAAGACATTATTTCTGTCTCGGGACGGTGAGGGTTCTGTTTCGGTAGGGATGAAGATGCGAGTAGTCTGTTGTTGAAAAGAAAAGCGGCATTGCACATAAGATGAACTTGTCTTGAACAAGTGTCTGACGTGATGTCTTGTCAAATACTGAGCTGCGGTGGCAATTGAAAATAATGAAAGAGATCATGCGATGAAGTCTTACTGTTTCGAGATGGACTCGACTTGCATTTTCATGTTCCGAACAACTTTTGCGTAGTGTGCGGAGGTCAGGGAGTGGCGTCGGAAATGGCTGTGGTGCTGTGACGGGATAGAGGGGTACACCATATAGGACTCAGAAAGGTTGGATTAAAGCAGTTTGACCCAATGAACGTGCTATGTGGGATGCGGGATAGTATATGCCACAAGGGCAAATGCACTCTGCAAGGTCATAGTTGATCAAGCCACTGTTGAGGTCTCTGCATGACAGTAGCTGATGTGACAAGTTCAGCATAGGTCTGGCATATGTGAGAACATCAATCATTCTAGGGGAGCTCGAGAGCATCCGTCGAAGACGGGTGCAGCAGAGCTTACTTCTGGTAACCACAAATCTGCACTGCAAGCAGTAGCTTGAGAGATCTTACCAAAGATGCGGAGACACCAATTCCTGCAAGCCTTCTAGGGGAGCTCGAGAGCACCCGTCGAAGACGGGTGCGGCAGAGCGCACTTCTGGTCTACTTCTGGTCACACAAACCTGCAAGTACATAGTATAGTTGCTAACATGGAAAATGTAGATTGTTGCACAAATCGTGACCAACTGTGCAAATTGTCGGCCTCAAATTGACCGTGTTCGCACGGGCTATCCTGCTAGTGTATCTATGAATTGAGAGAAAGGCAGGGTACAGGGAACCAGATGTACGCGACACCTGGACAGGTAAAGACCGGCTTAAAACACGGTTACACCCTCGGAGAGTGGGGTGGAGAACTGTATGGCCTATCCTATAAGACGGAGGCGACAACTCAGATTTGTCGTTCGTAAGTACATAACGCCAAGTAAAGACCGGCTTAAAACACGGTTACACCCTCGGAGAGTGGGGTGGAGAACTGTATGGCCTATCCTATAAGACGGAGGCGGCAACTCAGATTTGTCGTTCGTAAGTGCTATAGGAATGGGGCACGCCGCGGGTGTGATGAGCCGGATCACACTTGTGCGGAACCTGCGGGCGCCGTCACTGGCGTACTGTGGTTACTCTTCCCCATCATCATCATCATCATCATCGCAGGCAATAGGCCCAAAGATATCCCGCCCATCGAATTTGTTCCAGGACAGCTCTTCCGAGATCGGACGACCAACTAGCAGTCCACCGACAATGTCATCGTTCGTGATGGCATTCAAGGCAGGAGACACGAGATATCGCTTGATGGCGGACCCAATGTAGACTGCATTCTCCTGCGTCGCGTGGATGAACGGATAGTTGAAGTCATCAATGAGGAGCAGTATCTGGTGTGGCCTCTCGAAGCGAGTGGCAAGGTTCTTGAAAGGGAATCAGTACGTAGGAAACAAGGCCAGAAAGAAACTGACCATGACTGAAGCGAAGTTTAGACTAGATCGAGGAGAAACATAGTTGCAGATATCGCCTTCGGCGATGCCTAGTTTGCTTTGGTATCGTTGTAAGAAGAATCGGAGTTCTTTGTTCATGTATTCATTGAACTGTTTGCGCACGTCGCCGGCCATATCGGCAAATGCTTCTTGCATGCGGATGACGAGCACCAGAGGTTCGTCAGTGACCTCCTCAGAAATTTGACTAGGAGCGGGCGGTCCATAGAGATAACGCCAGAGAGAAGTATAGTCAGGATCGTGAGCGGCTGCACAGGTATTGATGAATGTCGACAGTCCGAACCCTGACGGTCGACGGATCATACGAAGTTTGCGCTGATTGGGGATTCGAGAGCAAAGCGAGGGTATGAGCCGCAATTTGTCGACCCAGACCGTTCCGGGTCTAACTCCGAATAGTAGAAAGGCATTACCGCGAGGTGGTTGGCGCTGTAGAAGATCAATCAGCTTTTGTAAGTTCTCGAGTGTAAATTGACGTACAAAGTCAAAGTCCTCAGGAGACCGCAAGGTGTATCGCGAGGTTCGAATGGGTGGCTTGTACCACACAGCGCAATCATCAGGACGGGGTCGTTCAGAGGTCGGCGACTGGTAGAAGATGGTTTCTTTGAGTTCGGGGCTGGAGGGATCGTGAGGGGTGTGGCAACCATCGTTGAACCCAGAGTCACGAACGTCTGAAGACTCGTCTGACGAGTCTGAACAGTATATTAGCAAGGAACTGCGTCAAAGAGTCATTTGCTCACCAGAGCCACTGGACGAATTATCCGAATGCGCGTCCTCCATCACATAGTGCTCATCAAACAAGGTGTATTCGTCAAATAAGTTTGTAATGTCCAAAGACATCTGAAGTGTAGCTGTGGTTGTCAAGGACAAGGTAGTCCGACCTTCGTGATCGTCGTCGAAAAATGATTTGGTCACGTGACCTCGTTCATCGCGATCAGATTCACTGCGCGTTTCGCGCGCAATGGCTGGTATTGTAGAGTCTCAGAATCAACATCTTCAACATGATGCAAAAGTTCGCAAGGCCTGAATGTCTGACCATTCAGCAGAGGAATGAAGGCAATGACCGCCATGCTCGAGAACTTGAAAGAGATATACATACCTGACCCAGTCCGAGTCAATGAACCTGAGAGAGCCATTCAGGCAGCTGCAAGTACCACTGCAGGATTTCGAAGAACAAGACCTGTCTTTATGTGCGCACCTGGATGCGCTGCAAGTTGCCGATGAGTAAATGAGCACAGATGATAGTAGAGGGTCGTCAAAATGAAACAAGCTCCTTTCCAGCTCTGCTGGGACCCAATGGTCAGCGATTGAGCGTAAGTTAGAATTGGCATCACTAAATGTTTCTTTGTTCAGGTTTATTGAGACATACTGGGTGATTTCGTTTGGCATTACTTCTTATGGCTCTTGCTGGGCGGCGCTTATGGTCAACGCTCGATGGCCCGTCAGCGCTCCAGCGAGTGACTGCGAGTAGTCAAGCAGACCTGCGCCGCCATTCGAATGATGCCGACCCAGGCCGATACCATTCGTAAGACGGTGCCACGACAAGTACTTAGAGCGGTGCAGGCGTCAACGATGTTGCATGCCTCACTGTACGATCACAAATGCGCGTCCAACTCTAAGTAGATCATAATATAAGCCGAACGTTCTGGGATAGACATGTATGGTAGAGTACAAATAGGGTTGTGATTCCGAAAGCAATATGAAAGCGTGGTCAAAAGTGCGTGAGGGGATTATGTCCTACTCTTCTTCCGAGTCGCTGTCCATCAACGGTGGCGGCTTGATGAAATCATTGCGCTGCCCAGTCTGTTTCCAAAGAAACGCGAGGACTGTCCTCATGGAGTATTCAACATGATTACCGGATCGGTAAACGTCCTCGCTAGCCTCCACTTGTGCGAGAACCTCCGACTCGACCGTCGCATCTCGAAGGACTTCGTGAGCGAGTTCCAAGATCTCCGGCATCGTGAAGCCAAAGGCGCCCTGCACGGCTGGCGCATCCGAGATGTCGCATGCAATGTCTGAGAAGGGATCGAAACCATCCGACTTGGTCCAAAGAGGCTCCTCCGAAACGGGCCGTCCAAGCAGGACTCCACCGACAATGTAATGGTTGTCAAGTGCTTCTCGCATGGGATACACAAGGGATAAGTAGATTGCACCCTTGATCTGTCCTACATTTTGAGGTTCCGAATGGATGAGCGGGTAGTTGAAGTCTTCGATGTAGACCAAAACCCGATTTCGCCTGTCAACCCGCCTGATGAGGTCCTAGACGAAGGATCATGAGTCGAAGATTCCACAAACAAGATGCACACCGCACAATAATGGCCCTGAATGTAGCATTTGCAGAGCGACGTAGGAAATGCTCGACGGTGTCTAGTGTGATGCCGAGTAGGTCACAATAACGTCGCAAAAAGTCTCCCAGTTGGTCGTTCATATAGTCATCGAATGTAGCCGATATATCGCCCGTCATGTCGGCGAATGCGTCCTCCATACGGACCCAGAGAACGAGACTCTCTCCTTTGAAAGGAACAGAGTATTGGATGGGGATGGGAGGTCCATAGAGATATTGAGCAATGTCACCGTTGTTGGGGTCATGAACGAATATGGATGCATTGATGAATGTCGACAGGCCGTGTCCTGCAGGTCGCCGAATCATGCCCAATTTGCCCACATCTGGCAGTCTGGGGCACAACGCATACAAAAAGCGTATTTTGTCAACCCAGACAGTTCCCCGAACGGTGCTAAACAAGTAAAACCCGTCACATGTTGGCGTTCGGCGTGTTCGCTGACGTTTTTTAGCATGCTTGTCCCACGGTTTCAGAGTGACATACGTTGGGTGTGTCCTCCGCGGATCGAAAGAGATGCTGCGATATTGGTACAGGTGGCGTGTAGTACAGCGGGCAATCATCAGGACGCGTTCGGCCTGGATCGAGCGCGTGGCGCGGTATACTCAGACTCTTGGAGGCTGACACTGAGGCCCACGAGTCACACAAAGAATCCTGCGAGGAATCTGTGCAAAGGATGAGAGCGATTGATACACAAGACCAGATTTCGCACCATATAGAAATTCGTCGAATGACGAGTCTACGAGGTCCTCTGTGACTTCGTGGGCGGACATATGTTTGTTCCAGCGCGAGGATGCGAGGAATTGTCTCCGAAGCCGCTTTCTATACGTCGATTCGGACGTCTACAGGGGCGACCGTGAGTGTTGGAAAGCAGGTTGCCATTGTAGCGCTGGGGAACAAAGGCAAGAACACATAGGAACACATTCATTCTCCGCCCGCCCTGTAATGCTCCCTGACTCGGCGCGACAAACTCAAGTCAAAGGGGAGACTTGACCGTTCAACGAATAGATCACTACTACTTCTCTAGAACCACACGTCTTCGGTAACACAGAATGCAAGCTTGCATCTCTTAGCTTGCATCGATAGTAGAAGGACCAGGACTCCAAGATGCTTGATTTAGCCTCCGTGGCTGTAAATTCGGAGTTTCAATCGACAGGAAGTTGCCGGTGCTCACTCCCAGCTCATCGCGGTCTATTGGAGGTGTGTCGCGTCTCATGGGTGCGAAATCCCATAACCAGAGCGCTCAGTTTCGACCAAAGAGTCCAAGGCACGGAATCTGGTGGCGGTGAGATTTGTCAGCCATGATCCCACGGATCGCGTCGGGGTAAGGCTTGCCAGGGTCGTCAAAAGCTGTCATGTTCAACATAAACCACCACCAGACCGCCTCCATTCAACGTGAACTCATCCGAAAGCGAAAGTAGCTGCCGGAGCGTCCTAGCGTCATCTCTAAAGACTATTCGATCTCTGCCTTCATATCGACTATCCTTGTTCGCTTCGGGGACCAATAACGAGGCGGCTTCCACCGGAATACCAATCATCGCTGTCTGCAATTCCTCATGTCGCGCAGCAGTAGGCGGAACCAGGTCATCCTGTTCAATGCCTCCAACAACCCCCAGGCAATCATCCAGCAGTTTGCTGATGGGACCAATGACCTCTACGGCGCCTTGCAGCTACGCGGTGTCGTGTTCCACAATCTCTACGAACTAGAGATGTGTCTCCTCGAGTCCCGCACGCCCTCAAGCCGGGACCGTCATCCATTTGTGCTCATTGAAGCGCCGCGCATAAAACATTTCCGCCGCCCGGCCGAGTGGATCCTAGAGGACAAGAAGAGGAAGGGAAAGGCACGCGAGAAACGGGAGGCGGTGGACCATCGGCCGCTCACGCTGAAGGACGTCGCCAATCTTGATCTCAAGTACTGGAAATACCTCTTCTCCCCATTCACCTCCCTTTCGTTCTATAACACCAGTCCGACGTGCCATAAGAGCTTCCCCTTTCAGGACAACTTCTCATGGGCTCGAAACCTCCAGCGGCTTTCTTTCACTCGTGTCCGCCTTCATTCCACCACACTGTTCAAAGTCCTTCTCGCGTCTTGCTCACAGCTGAAGGCGCTCTCCTTGACGGAGGTGGAGTACGATGAGGAGAAGAGTCTTGCTGGACACGCGTATCCCACTCGCGATGAGTTCGCGTCCGATAACCCGATCGCGTCCAAGGAGATGATATATTTGGAGGAGCTGAGCTTGGATGACCTGAAGTACGGGACGGCGGAGGACATTCTGGCGTGGTTCGGCAAGATGCATAGCAAACGCTTACTCAGCCTAGCGCAACTTAAAACGTTCCGAGTGCATGTCTATCCTTTCGATCTCAACCCACACGACCAGGAGCAGCTTTACCACTACCACCGGACTCGGGAAGCGGCACGCCGACCACGTACGCCCATCCAGCAGCAACCTGTACCCCTCCAGCCACAAACGACAGGTACGACTCATATTACGAACTATGGTCAATCCGCCCACGAGCAGCGACCTCGGGCACCAACCCCTGGCGATGCATTCACAACGATGCCTGAGCCCATCACTATGCCCACCCCAGATGCATACGGACCAGCTGAACGCCTTCGAGGCGGAGCTGCACCTCCGGACGGGTTTACATCATCATACCCATGGACGCCCCAACAATCGCCTCCGGGCGGTAACTATCCAGAGGAATGTCCTGTCCATATACACCCGACTGGTGAGCGGTTTACTAATATAGAGGGTCAGTTGATAACTGATACCCGCTTCTAAGATATGATCAGCACGATCCAATTCCCAACTCTGCTGCTCGTCGACCGGATCCGGCTGGACTGTTCTGCGTACTCCGTCTTTACACGTATTGGCGCCCTAGTCGACCAGCTCAGAACCGGGCCCTTTCGTCTCAAGAAGTTGGTGTTGTACGTCACGTTCCCGCGAGAAGCCCAGTCCATGGGGGCCTTGCACGAATTTAGGCAGCAGAGGGAATGGAAGGCGTTTTGCGACCTAGCGCCCATTGTGACGGTGGACATCTATTTGGAGACACCGACGTTGGCTGCATTCATGGCTGTCGAAGGTCAGGTTGGGACAGGTCCTCCTGTGAATTTTGTCAGGAGGATGGCGGGACCGAGGCCATTACCGGGAGAGCTGGCGTTGCCGCCATTGCCGACTGAGCCTCCGCCACCGGAGTTGGCGCTTCGAGCTGATGGGAAGGAAGCAATCGTGAACGCTACTGGTAAGTCTGAAGTAGCAAGTTTCGATACTTGAAAGACTGACTGTTTCTTTGCAGAAAGAATATCACAGTCTCATTTCCCCGACCTCGAAATTACCGAGAAGATCACTCTGAAAACTGTGCCCGCACATCTGAACGACCTCATCGAGGCATTCATCTCCAGGGTCAGGTTCCCAGTCAATTATGGAGAACCAGTCGCACTACGGGACGTTGTCTTCTCCATTGATGTCGAAAGAGCACACATCCAACACGGCGCCAGCACCCAGCAGATGAAGACAGCGATGCAGAGTCGACCAGCGGTATGGAAACAACTGCAGGACCTCTACCTCAACGACTTCCCGCGGACTGTCACACTGCACATCCAACACATTGTGCAGCCGCTGCCAGAAATGGAGAAGTACGTTGCCGATGTAGAGGGGTGGATCAAGAAGGAGGTAGTAAAGCTGGCGCGGGCGAAGGTTGGGAATGACTTGGACCCCACTGCACCGCCAAGGTTGACGTTCTCGTCGATTATGCCTGGGGTGGGGTCGCCTGATCCACTCCCCATCCCACTACCGCAGTCCTTCTCCGAATCGATACCAACAGTGCAGCGTTCGCAATCGCCGACAGCTTCCCCAATGGCATCGAGCGCGTCTGGGTTTGTGATGGTTACACCGCCTGCACATACGCAGACCCTTCGCGGAGGCTTTTTAGCACCTGGAGCGTCCACAGGAGAATCCACGTCCCACTCTGACTCGTCGTATGGCGATGTAGAGCTGCTGCACCCGGACGCGAAGCTGTTCCCCAGTCAGAATCCGACGCCGATGACGACTGTCCCGCCGCCTGGGCAGATGATGGGGTCGAGGGCGATGCCTTTCCCGACGCCCATGCCTTGGAATCAGGCTCAGTCTCAAGCGACGTACCAAGAGGCGCCAACAATCGTGCCGGGTCCGTCGTACGCTCCTTCGACCCCGACTCCGGGTGGTGCTCGGAGTGTCGTCGGTGATCATGAGTCGGTGGGACCAGACTCACAGGCAGGCGACAACGTCGGCCCGAGCTGGAGTGCTAGCGCAGCCGACAGAGTGTCCATCATGTCTCTCGAGCCGGACACCAACGTTGGTCCGACTTGGGCGGCGAAGCCATTACCGCTGCCGCCGAGGGAGCCCAGTGTACGCGCGGCTTCTGTTCTGGAGTCGTTGATCGAATCGGAAGTTACTACAACGGAGGAAGAAATGGAGGAGGAAGCTGTCGACGATGCGGCTACTTCGGTCCCGGACAGCGATATCGTCGTTCACTGGGAGGATTTACCGGATTATGTTCGCTTGGCGGAAAGAGTGAAGCAGACGATCCAGGCGTTTGCGCACCCACCTGGCTCGAAGGGTCTGGACGAGCTTCATATGGGCAGCTTCTTCAGTATGTATATCGTTCTGAATCAGAAAGCGGAGACTCATCGGTATTCCATAGAAAGCAGGAAGATATCTGACTATCCCGACGTGGCGCTCATGAAGAGCTTGACGTTGGATACTTTGCCGACTACTATCGTCGAACAGCTTGTACTGTTGACGGAGAATCTGGAGCATACGGCGCATCACACCGCATTGCGCGTTAGGCTGAGGAAGGTGTGCTTCATGATTCACTACCACGCCGAGCATTCCTTCCAGCCCCAAGTCTGGGGCCTCGTCAAGGATCCACGCGCATGGCACCACCTTGCGGACCTGCTCGCAGAGGAGCAGTTCAGGAGCTTGAAGATGCGGGTGCATATTGTGTCGCCCGGTGCGGAGGAGATCAAGAGGGATTTGCAAGTATGGTTGGAGGGTGAGATCGGCATAGACTGGGTGACAATTGATACGACTGATTCGCCGTGGTCGAACTTATGAATGTATATGTAGTGGATGTGTATAGTAGTGGTATTTTTACTCTTTTGAACGGAAGAACTCGATGATATTGGTGTGAGAAACGACAGAAAAACAAGTGTTGTTTCATCTCGAAAGCTCGCTGTATCTTCCGGCCAGAGGTACACGAAGAGAAACCTTTTGTTCAGCTTCTTGTATTCTAGACAAAACGGAGACGATAGAACAAAAGGATCGATGAAAGCTACTCAGGGCCGTTTTCAAGCGATGGTCAGTGCGCGTCGCGGACTTTGAATTGTTGATAGTCACGTCTCAGTTGAAACCATGCCCCATTCTTTCTTTCCCTCTTTCCATCATCATGCCTGGCTATCGCATCGAATACGCATCTTCAGGCCGCGCTAAATGCAAGGGTATTTATCCTCTTCTCCTTTACATCCATTCTATCCGGTTTCTCACGAAAATCTCGCCAACTCTTCGCAGGTCCCAAACCGTGCAGTGGTGAGCATCATCGCCTCTTCATCTTTTGTTCACGGGAAATCTGACTTGCTCGCGTGCTCTTAGGTACGACGATAAAAAAGGACGAATTGCGGTTCGGCTCAACGATAGACTACCAAGGAAACACCACCTTGTGAGTCGTCTTTTTGTTTGCACCGACGCGTCTGAGCGGCCCATCTCCAGCCAATGGCGCCACTGGGGCTGTGTTACCAAGAAAGTCCTGTCAAACTTGAAGGAGACCGCACCAAACGTGGAGGACATCGACGGATGGGAACAGCTCAAGGACGAAGATAAGGAGCGGGTCACCAAAGCATACGAGGATGGCGCCGTCGCGGAGGAAGATATTCCAGAGTCTGCCAAGGGCGCCGACAAGGGTGATGAAGCTGAGGAGGATGGGGAGAAACCGAAGAAGGGTAGGGCGACCAAGAAGAAGGCTGACGATGCAGAGGAAAAGCCCAAGAAAGCCCGTGCCACGAAGAAGGTTTGTCTGGATCTGTTCTACCTCGCTCTTTTTCTCACACTATTCTAGAAAGCAGCAGAGGAAGACGCGCAGGAGGATGAAGAACCCGAGGAAGCACCTAAGAAAGCTGCTCGCAAACCTCGCGCGGCGCAGAAGGCTGCCAAGGTATGTTCACTAATATCTATCACATTGTACGGCCTGATCTGACGATGACCGTCAATAGCCCGAGAGCGACGACGAGGAAGAAGAGAAGCCCAAGAAAGCTGCTCGCAAGCCTCGCGCCAAGGTAGCCATCCAATCTGACATTTACTCGCATCATGAAGCTTATACGTACTGCAGAAGGAAACCGCCAAAGCGGCTGACGATGAGGGCGATGAGGAGCCTGCCAAACCCGCACCCAAAAAGCGTGCCCCTCCGAAACCCAAGGCAGAGAAAGCTGAGAAGCCAGCACCGAAGAAGCGGGCGCCCAAGAAGAAGAAGGTATGGCATATATGCACTTCGTTTGACCACCGTCTGATAATATTCGTTCCCTTCAGGGTGATGATGACGAGTCTGGCGAAGATCTCACCAAGGACGTCGCTGACGTGAAAGGCTCTGATGACGAGGAGGAACCTGCGGAGGAGACGCCCAAGAAGAAGGCGAAGGCTGCACCAAAGAAGAAGCCAACCAAGGCGGCAGCGAAGGAGGCCGATGAGGATGAGCCGGAAGACGATGCAAGGGACGAGGGTGCCAAGAAGAGGAAGGTAAATCATTTGCTACTCGTCTGGTCTGTCTACAGGTCGCTGATCACCCAGCAGAAACCCGCCTCCAAGGCAGCCGCCAAGCCTGCGTCCAAGCGCGCGAAGAAGAGCAAGCCCACCGTCGAGGCGAGCGCAGACGAGATGGACGAAGAGTGATATATGTTCTAACACCCCTCTGCTTTGTGCTTTATGATTCTGTAATTGTGTTTGTTGACTGTCCGATGCTGTCTGTGTTGCTGTGGAGATTGTCATACCCAGTGCCTAATTTATTGTATTTCCAGGATGCATCACCTCGTTGCCTGAACTTTCTCCAGACTCCAATTGCCGTCTGTCTGTACTTATGAGTGGCGAACCGATTCTTGGCAAGACGTCTCATACGCCTGTGGTAATCGACCTGGGTGTGTGGCGGTCCATCGGGAACAGCAGTGATCTCGTCCCCCTCACCGCTTCTCCATGATTCGCCCGAGGACGAAGAGCATGTACAGAGCATCGACGTGATTTTGAACACAATGTTCTACCAATGGTCGCCGCAACAAGACGGACCCGGCTATGTTTCTCCAAACGAGATGAACTGTGGCGGTAGGGCAGTAATCGTGATCACAGTCATTGATTCACCGACACGTACTTGACCAGCCTGAACGACGTTGACCTTCTCGGTTGCCTCTGATCGTGTCCTGTTTTTGAAACAGCATACCTACCTCTCATGCTAACTTGGATTCTAGGTTGGCTTTTTCATGTTCTGTCAATTTCTTGTTAATCTAGTCACAGGTTATGCACGTTGACTGTGCCAGTATGAGCTCGAGGTATAGCCTATTCACACTTGCCGATATCTTCTCCGCTCCTTGTCATTGGAAGCGCAAACAGCTCGTGACCAACGTACTGCCGTGCAAGGCTTCTACTCCAATCGCTCTTGCATGTGTCTGCTGTCGAGGTACGAGTGGCTCTCGCGAAGCGAGAATGACTTGACGAGTAGCTAGGTCAATGTTCGCCCCAAAGAATGTACAACAGGAAGTTCCATTTCGAGTCTGCAGTAGTCACCATTTCGCCACACTTACGCATGTTCGGACGGGAGCTGAATTCGGTGCACTGTATTTCAATACTAATACTTACGGTCATCAATACTTAGCTCGATGTCCAAGATCAAACACACACTGTGGCCAATGACTTTGCTCTCAATCTCGCACTGACAGTCAAAGTTCAACACGACCAAATTTATTTCCATTGACATTTCTCAATCTATACATATATGCCTATGGTTTCTTCGGGTACTCGAACTTTTTATCGTACTTCTTGCCATCGAACGTGAACTTACAGCGGTCTAGCACGCGTAGTATCGGGGGAACACAGCGATTCATACCTATATACCGTCGGCGCTAATCACATACCAGTACGCGGAGGCGTGCGCAGGTCCACTGATCCAGAAGTTCTCTGAGTCCGTTTCGTCGATTGACGGGAGAACACCTTCACGTGAGACGAGGAACGCGTAGTGGAATCTGGAGGATTTTTCAATTTATATTTAACTTATTCCTTGCAGTATGCATACCCATTCTCCCAATCGCTACTGGCGTACTATGCGACCATCTCGCAATTTCCGTAAATCAAATCAACAAACACGACATTGACTTCAGCGGCCACGGCGCGACGAGCCTCCCCCATGCTCCAAGCTCTCATTATTTGACCACGCCACATACTGCCTCGCCATCGCCTCCGAGGGCCCGGTGCCATATTGACCACGGAAATGACTATATCTAGTCGTATTGTTTCGCTGCCTGAGCTCGGTTTCGTAGGGAATACATGCGTTATCCGGACAGACTTTGGTGAGAACGTAGGATCGTAATCTGGCGATGACCGATAGTCCAGGTCCCGGGACGCGCTGTCAGTGTTGACTCTTGAGTGATGAAGATCTGAAGTCGGGAGGACTCACCATTTGCGAAAGCGAGCGTTGGATCGGGGATGTCAGAGACCCGTCTAGTGAACACTGCGCGGTGGGTTACCTTTGAAGGGACGGAGGATCTGGTGTTATATTCCCGATACTACGATACTAGTGCTGCAACGAACATCGCAATGTGAGTGATTGATATCAAGTCATTGTGTATGATTGACTCGTTGGTTATGGCATTCAAGAAGGGGTTCGAGCCTCTATATCTTGTCGCCACAATAATCTAGAAGGCCGTGGATTACTCCCCTCTGCCACTGGCAGCGGTAGTTCAATTTCAGCTATCTTCGTGATGCCCTCTGTTGATGGAGGGAAAAGCTGAAACGAACGCCGTTGGAATGGGTGCAGATGATCCCAATGCTATGTCTGCACGCCGTGCAGTCTATGGTCGAAGTTAGTTGAGGTGCAGATCTAGATGAACAAGAGACCTGGCTGCTATCAAGCACCTTCCTCGCGAAGGGCTCCATATCCTGACAAGCTCGCTCCCGGAGAAGCCTGGTTTCTCTAGCCGTTGTGTTTGACGCGACGTTGCCGTCGTTCGGTTAAAGCGGTGGATGGAGGCGTGGACGTGCTCGGATTGTATGCAGAAGCTCAGGCTGCGAGGCATTCCGTTCGCGTCTGCAGGATCGAGAGACGTACATGATCTTCCGTATTTGTGACTTCCAGCAGTTCTCGGGGAAACCCGTACTGAAGAGTTGAGATTTGACGAGGTGCCAAATGATGCGTCGGCTGGAGGAGTCGTTGATGACTGGGTGGGCATGATGATCAGTGAAAGTCCTGAAGCAGTGAGAAGTACAGATGGTGAGGCTACGATTGTTGTTAAGATAGCGATCTACACGTTGCAGTAGCTTCGCGTCAGCTTGAAGCTCTTGTAGTCGAGCGATGTCGAAGGTGGCGCACCACTTTGCTCGTACGACGAATGGGATGGGGAAAAGGAAAGCATGTCTCGCTACAACATAATACAAGGCGTAGGGTAGAGTGATAGCATAGCTCATGCCTTTCCTGCGGCAGCGGCAGCCTTGGCATCCTCGGCAGCAGCGACAGCAGGGTTTACTTTCTTTCCGTCCTTCCACCTGACTCGTGGGGGAGGGGCACGGTTCCTGCGGCCCTCTCGCGAGCGTACACGGACGACTGATGGCAGAGTTGGGTGACAGGGGATGAGGACGAGCAGATAAGCACATACCGTGCGAGTGGATGGCACATGAGACGCAGTAGCAGATTTTGATGTACAGTTTCGGGATGGCGTATTCTGGAATGATTGGATTGAGCGCAATGCCCGGAAAGGCTGGAGGGAGAGACGCACCCTGGTAGATGGACGCTTCGCTGATATCCCGCACGGCCGCACTCTCAACCATGTTCCTCACGGTGAAGCGCTTGATGGCCTTGTCCTTGCCGACGCAGCGCGAGCAGTTCGAGCAGCGCATGAATGTGACGTGGCCGCGTCCCTTCTTGTTGCGGCCGCCATTTCTTCTTTTCTTTGTCTGTCGGGCACGCATCAGCTCTCCATCCAGTTCGGGTCATCCAGATCCATCCAACGCATCCAGCGCATTCCCTCCGCGCTTCCAGCGATTCGGACAGCGAGACCAGGGCGTGCGGACAGCGCGACAGCCTGCGAGAGACTCACCATTTTGGATGTCGAGTCGTTGGGGACGAGGTCGGTGTTGGGCTCTGCAGCGTCACCAAAATTGACCTGATTGGATAAGCGTTCCCACGGAGCCGGCGTGTCGGGCCGGGTCGTCCAAAATAGCGACAATGGTCTTTGCCGGACTCCCCGACCAAGCGCTATTGTTCTCAAAGAGTCATTGTCTATAAAGCCTGGCTTTTTTTTCGGAGATGAAAACCACGCCCATCTTCTCCTCCTCTCTCTCACATTCTCGAGCCCGGTGCTCTGACGCTTTTCTTACGACAACATGTTCTCCTTCACGCTCTTCACTTTCGCTCTCTCTGCCCTCTCAGTGGCAAACGGTCGACCGGCGCTCGACGCATCCACCCTGGAGGCCAACGGAAAGACAGCCCAGGCTGAGAACGTTGCTTTCCAAAACATAACCGTCAACGATTCATGCACGAGTACGTCGACTCTCTACGCACATGCACCAAAGAAGCTAATATACGCTTGTAGCTGGACAAATCGCCTGTATCTCGAGCGCACTAGCCGAGTGCAAGAACAGCGCGTGGACCACCAAGGACTGTCCTAACGGGTCTCAATGTTTCGTCCTTCCAGAGATCCGCACCAATGGAACGGTCAGCATCCTTTCATTCACACCATGCATACCAATCATTGATGGCTTCGGATCAGTTCTTGGAATGCACAAGCGAGAAAGACGCTCTTTCAGTCATCTCTGCTACAGGTGCCAGTGGCGGTATCTTTGGAAACAGCACCGATGCGGCGACGAACACCACTGCCAGCGACGATACGCCGAGTGCCGACGCTGGTGCGGCAACTAACAACAGCACGCTTGGCGGCACAGTCACTGTTACCGTTACCCTTACACCCTCTTCCACCGAGGAAGCCAGCAGCACCGCGGTTTCGACCATCACCATCGGGTCCGCTGCCGCGACCGTCACCCTCAGCCCCGAGGAAGCGTCCAGAGTTATCGCCTCCGCCAGCGCCGCTGGTGCGACCATCGTCACTCTGGATCCCGGCGCGGTCATTGCCAGTGCCAGTGCCGGCCCTTCAACGACTCAGTGCACTGATGAGGCCTCTGCTTCTGCAACCGAGGCGGCTGCATCCGCAACCAACGTAGCTGCATCCTCCACCATCGGCGCTGCATCCGCAACCGACGCAGCTGCATCTGCGACTGATGCAGCCGCATCTGCAACTGATGCAGCCGCGTCCGCAACCGGCATAGCTGTTTCCTCTACCGACGGCGCTGCTTCCTCGGTGATCACGGCCAGCGCGTCCGCCACCTCCCCTCTCACCATTCCCGGTCTCTCCTCCGACACTAACGTGTCAGCATTCGTCTCTTCGTTGGAGGCCGGTGATGCTGCCATCAGTACGACCTTTGGGGCATTGTTGTCGCTCACCGCTGCGCGGGCTACGGCGACTGCTAGTGCATGAGTACACGGACTATCAGCCTTGACCTAGACGTATTGGAAGGACAATACGATACGATACGTATATCAATCATTATTGTAGCTTTAGATTATTCCACTCCGCGCGGAGGATAGACTCCACGATCAGCGTATGTAAGAGTGTCTTGTCTGACACAATGGAGAAGACAGTGTGGCGTGTACGAGGAGCTAGAAACCGGACAGAGGTTAAATTGTAAGTGGCCCCCGCTGCGAAAGTATGCAAGGACGTGTCTAGTGTCGAAAAAGAGAGGTATGAAGAATCGGCGGCCAAAGTCTTATGTGGACCGGCACCCCCAAGTTGTCGTAAATGAATATACTGATATTGTGTATCTTGAGTGACGACTTTCAGACTTGCAGGCCTCGCTTCTGTTTCTGAGAACTCTTAACTCGCTCCTCCTCCTGCCACTCAAAATGGAAGCTCCTCAATTGCCTGCTTTCGTCGGCGAGCTCGGCATACAACTCCTTCTGCTCTTTATACCATTTATTGAACTCGCGGTCCGACATCTGGGCGCAATCCTCGCGTAGCTCATCCAAGGTAGCGAGATTGAAAAAGGTCTTTAGAATAGCTTTAAGTTTGAAATATGATCAGCGAGACAGAAACAGGAAACAGGGATTGTCGAAAACGCATACCCTGCGAAAGGTGAATATCGGGGTCGTAGTGACCATGATATCGCTCCCAATAGAAGTCATTTCCGGGATTCTCGTCGTAAGCCACGAAGCGGGGGGTGATTTTAGCGAGCTTTTCATCTCGCGGGCTCTCGAAGCGTGAAAACTTGGCAAGACCATTCTCGGTGTCAATTAACCCTGGTGCTACACTGCGAAATATCAGGAAGGGAATGATCCCACATACAGTGTCCACTGACGTACATAGTCTTGCTTTGCAGACATGCATTGCAGAACTTCATCCGCATCTCCCACGCTACGTCTTTGAGGGAACGTTTACCACAAATCTGAAAATTCAGGATTGAGTTGTTGGGGTGCACTTGATACCCTATGCGTACCGAACATCGCAGCTCAAAGAGGAGATGCGCGAGCTTTGGCTCAGACAGGTCGTACAGAAGCTGACGGGAGTCCAGATCAATGTTGTCAAACGCAGCCGTCCAAACGAAACGGGAGCTCCTAGTCAGTAAGAGCCCACGGAGGACTTTTGACACGCGAGCCATGTGCAGCAAGTCCAAGGGGTTGAGATGTGAGAAGATCTAGTTATCAATAAGCAGACGCATGACCTAAACAGAGCCAAAAGACCTCGTAGAGCGTATCCAGTGGTATGGATGTCATTTGTTGTAGTTTTCCGCGGCTAGCATCTGCTTCGACTTTCCTTTGCGACCTTTTGCTCAGTTCACCTGTAGCAGGCTTCTTACGCGCCCTGTGAGCAGGTTCAGTCTTGACTTGGGCATTCTGCTTTTCAGCTATTCTGCTTGATCGTCGGGAGCTCATGGTCGCACAGGCAGGGCAAAGGCAGGGTTCTAAGTTGAGTCACCGGCACCGAGAACGCAACCCACAACACATGACCCACCGTAATTATACACTTCCTTCCTAAGTCCCTTTAGTGGACTGGAATTCAGTTCATGACCTGCTCTAGCCTCACTTTGGTCAGGCTATGAGGTGATGACAGTCGATCAATAGACCTGCTCTTGATCTTCTTCTTCGCTGTGCATCCTCGCGGTGTGTTGGCCTGATGATAGCCGTCATATGAGGGCAAGCAGCTTTTAGCTAACTACGATGATTAATGAGTATCTCGGAGGCGCGGCATGACGGGCAAGTAGTTTGAACTTTGAACCACTATGCCCGAGCGTGTTGAGTACATCATTTATTAAATGAGTCGCAAATTCACTATTCTGTGCGCGTGACTTTCCATGCACTCTATGATATACATACTCACTTGAACATTGACAGCCCTCACAGGTCTTTGTACCCACGAAGAGAAAGCCCAAGCCAAACGTTGTAGTATGCGGCGTCGATAATATAAGTACACAAGTAGTAGCGGCGATGCAGTTTCGAAAGCATTGTAATGATATAGCAATGGCAATGTGCGAGCGAATTTCTACTCCTCCTCGTCGCTTTCCCAGACGTCATGATTAAAGCGTGGACTAGGTCGCCA
This sequence comes from Strobilurus luchuensis, assembly GCA_019915105.1. Taxonomy (NCBI): domain Eukaryota; kingdom Fungi; phylum Basidiomycota; class Agaricomycetes; order Agaricales; family Physalacriaceae; genus Strobilurus; species Strobilurus luchuensis. The sequence goes on from JAHLMJ010000004.1 coordinate 2,399,147, forward strand.
ACCAATTCGCTGTCGAAGAAGGGCGAGGACGTTCTTCATCGAGTATTCCACGTGTTTCCCCGAACGGTAAACATCCTCGCTGGCTTCCACTTCCGCAACGACCTCCGACCGGACCTCCACGTCCTGCACAATTTCTTGCAATAGTGCTTCGACCTCCGGCATCGTGAAACCAAACACTCCATTGGTAACGCTGTTATCCGAAACATCGAAAGCAATAGGCGCAAAGATATCTCGCCCATCGAATTTGTTCCAGGACATCTCTTCCGAAATCGGGCGACCAACTAGCATTCCGCCAACAATGTCATCATTTCGCATGGCATCCAGAGCAGGATAGACAAGGAGTTGGTCGATTGCGTATCCAATTTGGGCTGCGTTCTCTCGGGTCGCACAGATGAGCGGGTAGTTGAAGTCATCAATGAAGAGGAGGATCTGGTGTCGCCTCTCGAAACGAGCGACTAATTTCTAATGCGCGGTTCAGTAATCTGAAGACGAGATTTGGAGACGAAACAGACTGACGATGACTGAGGAAAAGGTTGATCCAGAGCCAGTACGGATATAGTTGCCGATATCGTCTTGAGCAATGCCTAGCCTGTCATGGTATAGATAGAGGAAGCACCGAAGTTCATTGTTCATATAGTCATTGAGCTGTTTGCGCACGTCACCGGCGAAATCAGTGAATGCATCTTTCATGCAAAGTGCGAGCACCAGAGTTTCGCCAAAGATCTCCACAGGAAACCGAGCAGGAGTGAGAGGGCCATATAGATAGCGTGCGAGAGAGGCATAATTAGGGTCGTGAGTGGCCATGCAGGCTTGAATGAATGCTGACAAGCCAAATCCTGACGGCCGACGGATCA